>OZ014522.1:367573631-368981858 GCA_963966055.1 Lathyrus aphaca | reverse complement strand
GAACACATGAGCAGAGATAGTATGGAGATCTTGGAGGGTGTTTGATGGAGCTGATCTACCACTTTGTAGTCACTTCTTTTGATAATCCTCATGAACTCGTCCACATCCTGATCAAAGAATGTCTTGAGTTTCTTTTACAACTGGTTCTTCTAGTACACACTTTTACCTTTTGCTTTGGCAGCAGCTTCTGCTTCAGCATTAACTCTGGGAAACTGTGAAGCAAAGAGACGTCCGCTTCGAGTGAAGCCTCCGCCTCCCCCGACATTGTCAACTTGTGGTACAAGTATTGAGGAGTCAAGAGTGATCTTCCTCTTGTGGAAGTAAAGATCAGAACCATAATGCCAAGGCACAACATTGTTGTTATCATAAGGAATTGGTCCAGGCACCGTGATGGTCACTGGACTAATTGCAGCAGAAGAAGAAGTTGTGATAGTATGTGGATCATAGTAGATGGTGACAGGAGGTCTGATTGAAGATGGTGCCGGTGCAGGAAGTTGTTGATGTTGATGAGGGTGTTGTTGAAAGTTGTTGTTGAGAGAATATGGAACATGGATGGTTGCTGGATCGTAATAGATGGTAACTATTGAGATGTCGTCACTGGTGTTTGCTGTTGTTGTAGTCGATTCTATTGAAATGACTTTTGCTGGTGTTGTAGAAGATTCTGATGGGATAATGTTTATTGGTGTTGTAGAAGAGATTTTTGTTGTCTTTGTAGAAGATGGAACTGTTGATGTGATTTACAGAATTCCCTCTCTGATAAGTCTGCTAATACCATTCTTCAGATTTGGACAACCATTGGCAGAAACTTTGCAAGCTTCACAATGGGACTCGTAACCCGGAAAGACTTGGCACTTCAATAGCTGTGTTTTTACTTCGGCCAGTGGTGTTTAAATACTTGCAATGTCATCAATCAGAATTGCTGGTTGTTCCTTCTCAATAGCATTAATCCTCGGCCCACCGTGATTTAATATTGGATTCTTTGTGACATTTGGTGGAGGTGTGAAATTCAAAGCTTTGGAGTCAATAAGATCTTGGACTTTCATGTGTCGGGCCCTACATTTCTATGTCGAATGACCAGGTGCATTGGAGTGAAAAGCACATCTGGCGTTGACATCATAATTCCTTGGAAGATTCAGAGGATCTAGTGGAGCCAAAGTCTTCAGTTCAATCAGGTTAAGCTTCAATAGTTGCGGGAGTAAAACTGCATAGGGCATCGGGATGGGGTCGATTACCCTGTTAATCTGAGAAAGCCTTTGTTGGAAAGGACGTTGCTGCTGGTTGTTGTTGTTGTAAGATCTTTGTTGCTGTTGAGGAAACTGTTGTTGCTGAGGATACTGTTGTTGCTAAGGTGCTGGAGTAGGAATGGTGACTACGGCCACTGATCTTTGCAAGTACTGGGGTCTACCTCTATTAACATGTATTGCATTGGTCTCTCCTGTCCTTTGAGGTCCTGAGAAAGGTTTCTTTGAATTGTTGGAGCTAGCACCATTATCAGAAATCTTGCCCATCTTCAGCAAACTTTCAATTCTCTCTCCTGTTATGACCACATCAGCAAAGCTTGTGGAAGAGAAAGCAGCAAGTCTATCAATGTAGGTCCCTTGCAAAGTATTCATGAACATGTAAGCCATCTCTCTTTCTGATATATGTGGCTAGACAGCAGCAGCGAGTTGTCTCCACCTTTGAGTGTATTCACGAAAACTTTCTCCGGAGGACTGAGACATACCCATCAAGAGGGTCCTATTAGGTGCCATATTCAGGTTGTACTGATATTGGCGTATAAAGGCCTCAGCTAAATATTTCCAGTTCCTGACAGTAGCCCTTGACAAGTGTAAATACCACTCTCTGGATGCCCCGGTTAAACTGTCTTCAAAGTAAAACATCCACAATTTCTCATCCATGGTATATGCTTTCAATCTTCCCAAAAAAGAATGCAAATGGGTACGAGGACAGGAGGTACCATTATACTTTTCAAAGCACGAAGGTTTGAACTTGTGAGGAATCCTTACCCCCTCAACTAGGCCCATATCCATCACATCGAATCCCAAAGAGTTCTGGGATTCCAGGGATCTCAGCTTCTCAGATATCTCGTCCAGACAACGGTCATAAGCTTCATCTGCCCCAACACCTAACACTGTAAACTGCTCATCCTGAGGGTCTTCTTGCAGAATATTATCTCTAGTGTTCCTTTGGTCATGTCCAAGAATATTAGCTTCAGGATTGTTGTGAGGTCCAAACACCACCAGAGTCGTTCGTAGTTGATCGCGCGCATTGTTACTTGTACCTCAAGTGCCCGCGTGGTTATCTTCTGGAGTTTGCCACTCGACTAACTCCCTCAATCTTTCCTGGGTCTGTGCCAATCCAGTCATCACAACCATGAATTGATTCATCTGAGTCCTCACTTTTGTCCTTACATCAGTCATCTGAGTTCTCACATCTGTCAGTTCCTGCTGTAGCTGAACCATTTGTAGACTCGGAAGGTTGTGTCGAGTTGGATATATGTGGATGCGATTGACGGGAAAGACCCTCCTGCGAGCAATATTTCCTTAACCAATCAACAAAGTGAGAAGACAACAACAAAATCACTTGCAAAAACAAAAGGTATGTCAGAGTGCAATGCAATATGCCTATTTGTCTTTCGAGGGTATCCGGTTTGGTTTTTGGTTTTGACCTTCCAGACCTCTCTTGAGAAGATGAAGATGTTGAAGCAAAAGAAAAATCCAATACATAACCATAAAAAATACAAGTGGCAATGCCAAAGTACAAATAGTTCATGAATTACAACCAAAAAAACTCCCATGGTGAATCAAAATACAACAAATTTAAGAATACAACAAACAAAATCACCGTGGTGAATTAAAGTACAAAAACAAGATACAAAGAAACTCAAACATCCAATCCATATGCATCCTCCCTGACTTCCTTCAGGAGAGCATCATTCACCGGTCCAACTGGGTGTTCTGTGATGGTTCTGATGAGAAGGTTTCTGGTTGCAATGGCATTTGTCATCTTCTAATACTTATCTTTTTCTTTGGATCTCTTTAACCCCGCCCAGAGTTTCAACTCTGAGATCTCCTTCTGAGCTGCTAGCAGTGCTTCTTGGCTTCTTTTCTCATTAGCTTCTAACTGCTCTAACTTCGCTTGCATCTTCTGGTCTTCTTTCAGACGAGCCTCAGTTATCCTGACCCGTCTATCTTGACTCTTTTCTAGATAATGCTCAGCTCGTACCCTTTGAATCTTTGCTTCCTTACATGCATTCTTCAATACAAACTCTCCTGCTCGGGATTTTCTGATGAAGTCTTCAGTCTTCTCAATTTTGGTTACATGCTCGATGCGTAGCTTTTCTAACCTCTCAATGTCTAGACGACCATACTTCCTTTCCTAAAGGGTCTTCTTCAAGGCTTCAGCCAGCTGAGTGTTTCTTTCCTTCAACTTTTCAAACTCTTACAGGCTTACTGTGGCTATGGGCTCAACTGCTGATGGCCCTGGTACATCTTCCAGGGTGAATGGCATATGGGTAATTTGTCCTCTGATGCGTGACCATTCAGTGTACTAAGCAGAGGCTATGTTGGTGCACTTCCCCAAAATATAAGTTCCTTTAGTCTGTATCTTGTCCCAAGCCCAGGCTGCTTGTCGGAAAATGGCATGATTGTTCTGAAAAGCACAGTAAAGAGACTCTGCTAAGTCCTGCTCCCTAGGTGGATGTATCAAGGCATACCCCAACTGTCTCTTGAAAAGTAAAGGATTATAGTTGATGCAACCCTTTACTCCAATAAGTGGCACATTTGGGTATTGCCCACAGCTTGTTATTATGTCTCGGCCCTTTGTGTTCTGAGTACACCATATGATATCTTATGAAGTAAGGGAAATCATCCTCTTAGCCCAATTCCTTGACTGATGTGGGTTTAAGAAAGCTTCCATCTTCGGCATATGCTTCATCAACCAACTGTAGAAAAGAGGTGCACAACACCTTAACAGTCTTCCTCTCTGTTTCTCACTCCTCTGATGAACTGAGTAGTAGAAGTCTCCCAATAAGGTGGGAACTGGGTTCTTTAGCATGAAGATGTGAATGGAATTTTTGCTTACAAACTTAGCCTCATCTGCAAACAAGATGATACCATAAATGTTGAGGGCTAGGAGAGCACAGACAATTTCCTAATTCCCTACTGCAGCATGCTTTGTAGCCTGAGTAACCAAGAAATCCAGATGGAGGCCTGGGATTCCAGCCTCGGAAGTCATGTGTTCATCAATGATAGTTACCTCCAGATGTAATGCCTTATCTATGTCTTCATTCTTTGGAGGGGTCATTTCAGGATTGAAAGGAATTCCTCTTCTGATAGGGACACCCAATAGCATAGAATATTCTTCCAGCAAAGGACCAATATGAAAATCTGGGAAAGTGAAGCAACAGAGAGGAGGGTCATAAAACTGAAGACATGTGTGAATCATGCTCCTCTGCAATGTGTCCAAGTCCAGGATCATGTCCAGGATTCCACCATAATTCTCTCTGAATAAGGGAACATGATCAGGGGTGATAAGTGTAACACTCCGTTTTTATTTTGATTATTATTAGTGATTTAACTAGGAATTGATATAATTAATTGTGTGTTTTGGTGTGTATTCGTTGTAATTTTGTATCCATGGTAAGGGATAGTCGCCTTAAGAAGAAGACTTTAAGGTAGTAGGGGTGTGTGATCAAAAGTGTAGAGATTGGTGATGTGGCGAGCAAAACTAATTAGACTATGTTAGTTATTATATATTTAATTATAATATTAGGAGGATATTGGTTTAAATAATATTGAGTGGATAGTTAAAATAGTGGATAATTGGAGGGTATAACTAATAATATTAGTAAAAGTGATATTATTATGGTTAGCATTATTATTATTATTACTACTATTATCATTAGTATTATTGTCATTATTATTATTATTATTATGAGTATCATTATTATTATTAAGATTATTATTAGGTAAAAATAAGAGTTTATTAATGATATTGTTAGTGGGAGATAAATAAGGAGTTAGTGGAGAGAAATAAGGAATAAATAAGTTTTAGGTGGAATTAGTGGGAGGTTAACAAAAAGAAAAGGGAAGACAACAAATTTATCACGTAAGAACGACTGAGAGGAAGAATAAGAGGGAGGCAAGGAAAAATCTTCATCATCAATTCTCGCAGAATTTTATCAGGAATTCAGGTAAAGGTGGGTTCGATTTTTATAATCGGGTATGAATCTCAATACTTTAATTTGGGTTGTTTTGGGTAATTAGGTCGATATGTCTTTGTTGATTTTGCGACTGTTATTGAAAATCTAATAACCAATTAATTGTATAGAAACTATGTTGAGATGCTACTAAATTACCAATTGTAGATGATATAAATATTAACTGGATTAATACGTTATCGTAGTATATACAAAGAAAAAGGAAAGAAACTGAAGTCTGGAAGTTGTTGGAGAAGGGATTAGAAGAAGGAGTTATTTTCATGAAGTCTGTGGCGCAGGCCACATTCATCTTTCCCTCACCAAATTCAATGTGTGGCGCAGGCCACACATATTTTCCTCCTCCATCATTTTGGTGTGTGGCGCAGGCTGTAAGGTGGCCTCCCACATGCCTGGCGCGCATTGGCTCTTGGGAGAGACATGGGTGGCGCAGGCCACCCTGTCTGTTGTAGAAATAATTTCATTTCATTTTAATTAATGATTCTCTATTAGAATATAATAATCCAAACTTTTAAATATTAAAGTAATTGTTAGGAAATATTACTTCAATTAAGACAAATATTAATATACATAAAATAAATTACATTTAGTAATGAGGATTAATATGTTGATAAATACATATATAATTCGAACAGTAGAATCCAAGTTTTTGAATAATAATGCAGTGCATAGTTAGTAGAACATGCAGGTATAATACGTTAACAGAAATAATGGAGACAATACGATTTCTAAGACGGATGATATTAATAGAACATATGGAATTTATGTTTAGTAGGAAGAATCGTACTAATGACAGGAAGTAGAAAAAAATTAGTGTCGAATTAGCCGGATCGGCCGAATTAGGCGGAAAACGAAGCTGCTCGGATTTTAATGAAATTTGTTGGAGTAATTCGGGTAAAATTTTAGTTGATTTTTGATGAATTATTTTGTTGGAATTATGCTATGAAATATTGATACATGTATGACTGCGTTGTTAACTTATTCCGTGTACGGAAAATATGAAAGTTGCTAAGTTGTAGGCTTGATAAGCCAAAGTTGAATATAAGTTGATTATGTTGTAAACATTGTTGTGTTGCTATTATTGTTATGTTGTCGAAGTTTTAAAGTCGTGTATGCATTTAAGCCATTTGCATTTGTCGGAGCCATTGCTCACACCACGTTGGCCTGGATTGGAAGTTTAAGTTGAAAGTTGAAGGCTTATGCCTTGATGCCTCGATAACCTGGCAATTATTAAGTTGGGAGTTTTTACTCCGAATGGTACCACATGTATAATTAGTCGAGTCGCATTAAAGTTGTATTCTTGTTGGGTTATTTGTGTTGATGTTTGGTTGAAGTTGTAAAGTGGTGTTTGTTTATGATCCTTATTTATTGTATTGTTTTTCATATACTGCTTATAATTATCGTAACTCACCCCTTCTGTTGAATGTTGTCCGTATGGACAACGTGCAGGTAATCCTGAGAAGTAGCCGGTTACCGTTGGTCGAGTCAGTGGTCAGTCGCTCTGATACGTAGCACTCGGGGGGGGGGATTAACGCGTGTTTTATTATGGCTAAATTTTATTTAGTTGAAGAATTTAGAGTTGCTTATTTCTTATTTTAAAGTTGTTATTAGGTTGAATAAAAATGCTATGAGTTGTGATGTGAATCCACTGCATAAGGTTTTATGAAATTGATTTATTTGAGTAAACTAATGTTGTTTTATGTTATTATGAAAAGTACTATGTATTAAGTATGACTTCCTTAAGTTGAGATTTGTGTATAGTTGAAAATGTGATATCCCGTTTTGTGGAAAGTTTTTATAAACTCTGATTTCAGTTATATTCGCGGTTAGAAAATGGGGTGTTACAATAAGGGCTTGTATCTGCCTGATGCCTGCTAGAGGATACTCAAAGAAGTGGTAGGTGATGTTGCTTTTCATGGTTGAATCCATGTTGAAGATGTGTGCTGAAGGAGATAACTGAAGAGGATAATTGAAGAAGATAGCTAAAGAAGTGTTGAAGCAGATAAGCTGAGCAGAAGAACGGTCAAAACCAAACCAATGGAAGATGGATACCCTTTAAAACAAATAGACAAATGTTAAATGATGTAATATGATGTATGCTTATGATATGCAAGGGTTTGTGATCATGTGTTGGATTATCAGTTGCTCTTGATAGGGTCCATGAGTGTTCAGAGTTTCGGATGGAAGTCTGAGAACCAGTAATCAGGTGGGGGACTCAAATAAAGATTCAACAATCTAAGGTTTCAAAGAACTAGTCCAAAATAGTACAACCTTAAGAACACATTCCAGTAGCAAGGTATGTTGAGGTCAAGGGTTCCTGCAAACCTGTAAACAACCCAACCCACTCACAGGTATTATTCTAGAACAAGGATCCTCAGATTCAGATCTATTATGAGAAGTGTGAACACTTATAACCCGGAGGTACAATGTTTACCCTAATCATAAAGGATCCTCCTCTAATTCACCTCAGATGCTGAAGGTCATCCAGACTTATCAGGCTTCCCAGATAGCCCTAGCACTATAGGAAATCCGTAGCACAGAGTTCTCAACAGGAAACCCATGTCTGAACTGTGTTTTCATATTCCCGCACCAGAACAAAATGGAATGGGAAAGAATACAAAGCCACTCTAATCATATGTGTCACTCAGGCCTTTGTGTTGAGCCTTTCTCACTGGAATACCCCACCCACCAAGGTAACAACAATCCAACACAGTGATGCAATAATAATAATGGAATGCAGAAAGCAGTAAATGAAAGCGATAAAGTAAATGCAATAAATAAAGTTGTACAGGAAGCAATGAATAAAGTAAAAACATAAACACAAATAGCACATAACACCCCCAATAAACACAAACAAACAAGCGCTAGGAGAAACCCATAAGAGAACCAGAAACCCAGGTTGCAAAGCTCCCCAGCAGAGTCTCCAAGCTGTCGCTCCCCGGATTTTCATCCCGGTGCAAACGCAAACTGTCGGTGATGTTGGAGGTTGAGGTTGAATAAAGTCGCCAGCTAGGCATTTTTATCCCGAAGGAAAGGTAATGTTGCATAGACCTAGAAAGAAGTGGATAAGACGGTTGCGAACCAAAGAAACTGAGAAATGGGTTGGTTACGACCTGGGAAGGTATTAGCACCCAGATCGTCCGTCGTACTCGACGGGATCCACGCTTACTTGATTGTGTTTAAAAGGGGATAGTGTATGTGCTAACAGTGTATAAAAAGCTAGGAGAAAAAGGATGTATAAAGTGTTAGTGTAAAAAGAAAGTGAGTGCTCAAAGCTGAGGCTAAGGAAAGAGAGAAGGGGGAGACAAAGAGACTTTTGTTCGATAACTGTTAAGTTATGCCTACGTATCCTCTCGTGCAATGAGGAAGTCATAACACCGTAGTTCGACTCAAAGAGACTGGGATGACTTTGGTGTGAACTGCTTGCTTGTCTATGCTCAAGTGTATGACTTGTCTGGCTCGAGTGTTAACTGTCTTACATTAGACGGAAGAAGCGAGTTCTCGTTTTCAGAGTGAATATGATGAGAAAAGAATCCTGGAGGAGACGTTTATTGTTTGTTTTTGTGTTTTCAGTTTTTCATTGTTTTTGGTGTTTTTGCATAGGATAATGAGCTTAAACCTCCATCAAGGGTTTGTAAACTCATTATATCACCCCTGATTAGGGATAATGAGCCTACTTAAGTATGAGATGAAAATCTCAACTTAATTACCCTAATGATGCAGGATTAAGATCATTAACCTACTTGTGATTATTAAGTGTTTTTGGATTTCTGTTTTGTGTTAAGTAATGAGTTTAATCTCTAATCAGGGATTAGTGAACTCATTACACCATAATAAGAGAAGGGTGATAAATGAGGACACTTAAAATGAGGAAAATACCTCAACTTAATCCATGGTTAGGGATTAAAATCATTATATAACAAGCCTTTATTAAAGTGGATTTTAATTAAAGGTTGGATTAAGAAATGAATTTTATGTTTGTAAGACTAAACCTGAGGGGGACTTGTCCATTAAACACTAGGGTTAGTCCCTCTGAACCAACAGGAAGAGATGTAACCCTAATATAAGGCCCAAGTTACAAGCTTAAGTATTAATGATTATTAGGTGTTTTGATTAGGAGGTGTAAACAATTTAAAGGTTTAACACTAAGTATTAAAGTTATACGCTCCATCCTAAGATAAGGATACATGCATAACCCTAATACGTAGCCCCAAAACTTTAACTGTTTAGCCTTGATTATGAGATGAGAAGCAGAGACTCAAGGAGACTCAAAGGTAAAAAACTAGGGGAGACTATGTACAACCCTAAAGTTATCATGCTTGGATTTTCCTATGGTTTGTGAGGCTTAAGAAAATATTTTCAGAAAGTCTTCAAATGGCCACCAAAGATGAAGAAGCAGATGAAAAGAGAAGAGAAGGGAGAGTAGGTTACTTACTTCCTGAAGAAGTTAAGTAACCTAAGAGAAAGAGAGGGAGCAAGAGAGAGCACAAGTGAGTCAAACTCATTTCAAAGACAAATAAAGATGCAAATGAAGAGATAAGAAGAGGTTGGATGTGGAGGCAAATCCACATCCTAAAAAACTTACCTGAAGCCCCTGAAAAGTTAGTATGAATGCATAAGACATGAAACAAAAGGCAATAAGGCAAATAAAGATGAAATGATCAAAACCAGAAGTTGCAACACAATGCAAATGTGTTATAAAATGATGCAAAGTCATATACAATGCATATGTATGATCATACAAGTGATGAATGCCAAAAACAAACATGTTTGAAGCTTAAGAATACATGAACATATATAAGATGTAATGGATGCAAAACATACCAAATGAATGCAACAATGATCAACCAATGCTCATACATGTCCTAAGGTATCTATGATGACATACAAATGCATGGGATGTCATGACAAGTTCACATGATGAAGGTATGTCAAGATGAATGCAAATGAACATGGCAAATTAGGGTTTTAAGAAAGTATGAGATGCATATGATCAAAACAGAAGCAAAACACATGATAAAAAATTGAAATTGAAACCAAATGAAACCTAAACACACATAAGATGACTCCCCAAAGATGGAAGTCGGAAGCTAAACCAAATTCAAGTTATGGTTTTTCTAAGTTAGGCTAGGGTTTTGGGTACTTTTTCATGAAAAATGCCAAACAAATGGAAAATGTAATGCAAAAATATAAGTTAAATGCGCTAGATACTAACTGCAATGTATGAAACGATGCAAAAAGAACCATCCACAAACTCATCTTGGTTGATCAGAAATGAATTTTTGAAGTTAGGGTTAGAAAAATAGGAAATTTGGAAACCCTAATTCATGGTTAATTGTCAAAATATGATTAAACCCTAAAAGAAATCTGTAAAATGAGTTTGTAAATTGTTCTAAATATGTAAGAATGCCTCATGATTTTTTTGGTGATTTTTATATACCTAAAAGTATTTTTAATTAATTAAATTGAATTAATTAATTAAATAAATAATACAATTAAATGATTTAAAAATATATTTTTAATGCAAAAATTAAAAATAAAATTTTTTTTGGGTTCTGAAAAATTATTTAAAGTAAAAATGCAAAAAATTGGAATTTTATAAAATGTTTTACTATTTTAAATAAATAAAGAAAATAAAATGCAAAGTAAGCTAGATGAAGGGTTCAGATTGTGCAGGAGATGAATGGAGGGCTAGGATTGGAAGTCTGCTTGACCAAGGGTATGAAGATCTAAGGGTTGTGGTTCAAACTTATGTTTCGCGCGTGATCCAAGGGCCAGGGTTTAAACTGAGTTAATTACTTATAATTAAGTTAATTAATTAAAATTAGGTTTAAGTGAATTATCTGGGCCGTTCGTGCACTAATCTAAACATGATCCAAGGGTCCTCATTCAATCTGGCAACCTAAACCCTAATTAGCCCTAATTATTTTCAGGTGACATGAGATAAGCTCCGGTCATCTTCTCCGGCGAGCTCAAAACCTAACTCCACCTACAAGCTACTAAAACACATCAAACCTACCCAGAAATGATCCCCAAACATCATACAATCAAAATCAATCATCAACAACATTTAAACTTCACGAGTCAAGAGAATCGAAGCAAAACATTTTTACGGGCAAACTTTCAGAACAACCATACACGCTCATTTCTACACTATTTTCAATTCTAAACACATTAGAATGATCAGCAAAGCATATAGAATCATTTTATAACAAGAAATCAAGGTTCTGGAAAAATTGTTCTTGATGAATACCTGAACTGAAGTTCTTCAAAATGGAGCTTTCAGGACCTCCTAAAGCTAGTGGAGTGTTTAGAATGCTTTGAAAGTGGCTGGTTTTTGAGGTCCAGTTCTGATGAAGCAGAAATCGTGTTTTTGATATGTGGTGTTTCATGCCATTTTGATGGTTGATTCTTGTTCTATGGATGATATGTGATTGATTGGTGAAAGAATTTTGGAAGTTTGATGGATGGTTTGAGAGAATCGAAGAAATGATGTTTTGAGGGATTTTTTTGCAATCTGAGTGTGTGGCTTGCTTCAAGGCTTGTAGTGTTATGTTTTATGATCCTTAGGGTTTCTATAAACAAATGAAATCAGTCAAAGGAGTGGATATACACTGTGGGATTGGTATGGTGCTATTGGCCAAAAAGTCAAAAGTTTGTGTACTTGAAGCATGGGCCATAGCAGAAGTGATTTGAGGTTTTGGGCTGCCTCAGCTGAGTTCAAGGAGAGCCTTTGGATTGAAATTGGTGAGCTGTATGGCTTGATTCATGAGTTTCCAAAGGTTTTGCATTTTCACAACTTTGACATTTCTTGAGAAACAAGGCATGAAAACCCTAGGTTCTTGGCCCAATTCTGATCTTTAGAAGTTGTTTGATCATGGCATGATGTATTTGAGTGGATTAGAGGTCACACAAAGGCCTGAAATACCATTTTGCAAATTTCCCTCTTTGGCATGAACTTGAAAATTACAAGATTTTTCCAAACTTTGACTTGCCATATCTTGAGTTCTAGGATGAATCAAGAGGAGTTCTTGTACTTTTTGAAAATGGGAAGATAAAATCTACAACTTTCATGTTTGAAGAAAATTAATTTGAAACCTTTTTGATCAATAAAGAGGAGGTTGAAGATCTTTCCCAAAATGGAAAGTTTTCATTACAAGTCATGCCCAAAAATAGAAAGTTTTCAAATGGCTCAAAATTCTTCAATCTTGTGAACTTCCAAGCATTCCTAAGATCAAATAAAGATCATAGGACCTCAAATTGATGAATATGACCCTTTGGAACCCTTGTTGGTGGCCTCAGATTCCCTGATTCTGACTTTTCTTGCACAACAAGTTACCATTTGATCAGATGACTTCCACAAGGAATTTTTGCTTCAATTTTGATACACATGCTCTTATTACATATATAGACCAATAGAATAAAGAATGGACAAAAAATTTGAGTATAAGGGCCTCAAACCCAAAACCCTAATTTCTAGGTCATCTGTGTTGGAGCTCCTAGCCTGCCTGGACAACTGTGCAATCCTCTGAGATTTTGTGACTTCAAAAAACCCTTGGAGGCATAATATGATCATAGAACACTCAAGGACCCTCTTGGTATGTGTCTCTCCCACCAGATGAGGCTAGGTCAAATGGGGTACAGACGCGAACGTTCGGCGAAGGGAGAGAGGACACACAAGGGTGAACTCAGAAAGACAAGAGTCGCCAGCTAGGCATTTTTATCCCGGAGGAAAGGTAATGCTGCATAAACCTAAGAAAAGGTATGGATAAGACGGTTGCGAACCAGAGAGACTGAGAAAGGGGGTTGGTTACAACCTGGGAAGGTATTAGCACCCAGATTGTCCGTCGTACTCGACGGGATCCACGCTTAAAAGATTTGTGTTTTAAAGGGGTAGTGTCAGTGTAATTTGTGTATCAAAGCTGGAAAAGAATGCAAGTGTCAGTGTAAAATAAATGTGAGGTGTATAAGGGAAGTGTCAGTGTAAGAACAAGAGTGAAATGCTCAAGATTATGAGGCTAAAAGAATGATGCTGGAAAGAAGGGGAATATACAGAGACTTTTGTTCGATAACTGTTAAGTTATGCCTACGTATCCTCTCGTGCAATGAGGAAGTCAGAACACCGTAGTTCGACCCAAAGAGACTGAAAGATAAATTGACTTGTGAGTTGCTTACTTGTATATGCTCAAGTGTATGACCTGTCTGGCTCAGGTGCAAACTGTCTTGCAGTAGACGGAAGAAGCGAGTTCTCGTTTGTGAATGAAGGTGATAAGAAAAGAATCCCGGAGGAGACGATTATTGTTTGTTTTTTGTGTTTTCAGTCTTTTATTGCTTTTTGATTTGTCATAAGTTAATGAGCTTAAGCCTAAACCAAAGGTTAGTAAACTCATCACATCCTCCCTCTGATTAGGGGTAATGAGAATACCTTAAGTGTGAAGTCAGCATCTCACACTTAATCATCATGGTGTAGAATTAAGATCTTTAACCTACTTGTGATTATTTATATGTTTTTGTTGTTTTTTGTTTAGTGTTAAGTAATGAGATTAAGCCATAATCAAGGATTTAATGGACTCATTACACCATCCTAATAGAAGGATAATAGGTGAGAACATTTAAGCTGAGGAAGATACCTCAACTTAATCCATGATTAGGGATTAACCTCATGACAAAACAAAGCCTTTATTAGATGGATTTTAGTTAATGACAAGATGAAGAAGTGATTTTTATGGTTTGTAAGACCACTTGAGGGGGACTTGTCCATTAACACTAGGGTTAGTCCTTCTTAACCAGTTAAGGAAGAATTAGAACCCTAATGCAAGGCCCAAGTTACAAGCTTGATGTCTTAGTGATTATTAGATGAATTGATTAAAGGATGTAAACACATTAAGGGTTTAACACTTAGGATTAAAGTTATGAACTCCATCCTAATAGAAGGATGCAGGCATAAGCTTAATCACAAAGCCTTAAAGCCTTTAGGGTTTAGTCCTTGATTATGAGATGAGAAGAGAAGACTCAAAGAAGACACAAAGGTAAGAGCTAAATGGGGGACTAATCAAACCCTAATTGTGATCATGCTTGGTTTTTACTAGGGTTAATGAGGCTTTCAAGAAGATCTTCAGAGGAGCCATCAGGAGAGAAACAGATGAATGAAGAAAGAAACAAGGAGAAGCAAAACAACTTGCTTCACTTAAGAAGACAAGTTGCTTGAAGAAAGTAGGTAGGAAGAAAACATGAATGAGCAAGCTCACTCAAATACAAAAAACAAAATGCAGCAATGATGCATAGGAGAGATGAAGAGAGATTGTGAGAAGTGCAGGCAAATTCACTTCTCAAAACAACTTACCACCTGAAAAGTTAGCAAAAGAAAAGAAATGCAATGCAAATGAGATGAAATGTCATGATGCAAACCAAAGTCAGAAGCATAAACATGATATTAATGATGCTAAGGGATGATGCAAACACATGTCAAGAGTTGTGGATGATCATACAAGGAGGAGGATGCAAATGAAGCATGCTTGAACCATGAAAGTTCAAGAAAGTTTATGAAATGCAATGGACATATAACATGGCAAATGAAAGATGCAATGATCAGACATGATTCTAATATGTCCTAAGATGTATTGTGAATCATGTGGGTGCACAAAATGTCATGGAAAGTCAATGGATGCAAGCAAATGGAAGATGGATGCAAAAGAAAGCACAAATTAGGGTTTATGATCAACACACAAACAAAATTCAAAATCAGAAGCAAATGACATGATAAAAAATTGAAAATGCAATCAAAGATACCCTAAACCTATACAAGTTCACTGCCCAAAGGAGGGGACCTAACTCTTAACCTAGTGAGAGTTATGAATTTCCTAAGATTACTAGGGTTTTGGGGTGCCTCACAAAGAAAAATACCAAACAATTTGAAAATGCAAGGTCAAATCAAACCAATTTTATCCTATAAACTACATGCCATGAAGGATGCAATGCAAGAAGAAACAACATCAAACTCTCAAAGGTTGGGCAGAAAGGATTTTTCAAAGTTTGCACCAAAATATTGCCTCAAAATGGATTTAATTCCAATGAAAATGATCAAAAGGCATCAAGAACAAAAAAGAAATTTTGTTTGAGAGTTGGATAATGTTTCTAAATGCAATGTGAATTTTTTGGTGATTTTTAAATACCTAAATGCATTTTTAATTAATTAATTTTCATTAACTAATTAAAAATAAACATTTAAATGATTTAAAAATAATTTTTAATGCAAAAAATAAAAATAAAAATATTTTTGGGTTCTGAAAATTAATTGAATCTTTAACAAAAAATTTCAGAATTTTTAAACATGATTTGCTATTTTAAATAATTCGTAAAAGATAAATCAAATAAAATGAAATAAAAAAATAAAATAAATGAAAGTATGCACAATCCAAGGCTGAGATTCAAAGCTGGGAGTCAATGGTTGACTGCGCGGGCTATCCTACGGCTGACATTTAAACTGACTGGATTTAACTAAACCTGATTAATTAAATTAATAAATTAAGATTAGGGTTAAGTGAAACCATCCTGGCCATTCAAACACGCGGGAGTCAACAAAAGTCAGCCAGATCCATGGTCCACATTCAAAATTTGCCCTAAACGTGATTAATGACTTAATGACTTTCAGGTGGCCGGAAATGACCTCCGGTCATCTTCTCCGACCACACCTCCCCTGAGAAATTGCTAACTTCTTCCCTAGGCCACTAAAACTTAATCTCTCTGCCCAGAATCCAACCCCATACATCATACAACAAGAATCATCAATCAAAACATATTTATTTTTCGTATCAAAGCTGAATCGAATCAAAAAGTTTTTAGGTCAAAAAATTTCAGAAGCTTCATACATACTCAATACTTGACCATTTGCAAAACTAAACATATCAGCATGATCAGCACATCACATAGATTCATTTAGGAACTTAAAAACAAGTTTCTGGAAAAAAAAGTTCTTGAGCTCACCTGAAATGGAGCTTTCAATCCAGGAGCTTTCTGCCTGCTTCTTTGCTTGAAAATGGCTCCAATGATCCTCTTGATGAAGCTTTGAAGCTTGGTTGGAGTTTAAAGTGGCTGGTTTGTGAGATTGATCAAGTTCTGTTCAGTGAGGGATGAGAATCGTGTTTCTGTTTGAGGGGGTTTCAGAGACAAATGAGGGTTGGGAAATGATCAGAGGAACATGTTGAGTGATTCTATGAAGTTTGTTTTGATGTTTGTGTCTTGTGTGATGAGTTTTGAAGGAAAGTGCATAAGAGGTGAATTTTGAGAATGCTGGCTTGTGGGAGAGATCAGGATGTGTTGTGCTATGTGTTGAGTCTCATTTTGTCCATGTATCACACTGTGATAGGTCTGTGGAGTTGGTGTGGCCTAGCTTGATTGGTATGGGCCATTTTGCACAAAGTCAACTTTTGTGTAAGAGAGGTATAGGTCAATGGCAGGCCAAGGACAAAGGGGTGTCCTGCGCATCAAGGATTGAGGAGAGCCATGGAATCAGTCTTGAGGCCAATTAGCAAGTGGATTAGGGTTTGTGAGAGGTTTTGCAACTTTGTGACCTTTTGGCCCTTTTGTGATTACTTGAAGCATAAGTCATGAAAATGGACAAATCTTTGGTGCATTCTGATCTTTAGGCATTGGTTTATGTTTGTGCAAAGGTTAGAAGTACATTTGAAGTCACATTTTGCCTTGGCAAGAGGTTTTGCAACTTTGCCTCTTTGGTGCAAAACTTGAGATTATGTGATTTTTCCCAACTTTGACAAGCCATAACTTTTGATCCAAAATGAATTAGAATGAGTTCTTGTACTTTTTGAAAAGGGAATGATCCATTCTACAACTTTCATGACCAAAGTTTCCTCATTTGAAGCATTTTTGAATAAAAAAGAAAGGGTTGAAAAACTTTCCCAAAATGGAAAGTTTCCATTACAAGTCACTTTCCAGAAATGGCAACTTTGCAAATGGCTTGAAATTCTTCAATCTTGTGAACTTCTAACCTCTTCTATGATAAAATAAAGATCATACACATTCAAAATGATGAAGAACACCCTTTGGTTGGGTCATTGGGGGCCTCAGATGCCCTGATTTTACACTGACTTGCTCAAGAAGTCAACTCTTGATTAGATACCTTCCCCATGGAATTTCTTCATGAAAATTGATATGCATGATCCTCATAACATATAGAGACCAATAGAAACAAGAATGACCAAAAAATTTGGAGTTATGGCCCCTGAAACCAAAACCCTAATTTTAGGTCATTTGTGCAGTTAGACCTGGCTCTGCTTCCATGCCTTCCTCAGTTCTTGTGATTCTTTGACTTTCTTGACCTTGTGGGGATATAATATGATGCTTGAACATACATGGACCCCTTTGAAGTGATTGAAGACCTTTGGAGTGGCTCAAATGGCTCTTGGATTGCTCAGATCACAAACCCTAGGTGCAGATGACTTAGAAGCAATGCAGTGAAGCAAAAATGTGGTATGAGATGCTATGATTGAAATTATGCACATGAAAAGATCACAAGCCATGGTGAAATTGGTGAGAGAAAATTTGGGGTGTTTACAGCTGCCCCTATTCAAGCATGAGTTAGCTGTGTAGGATGTAAGCGACGGCTTAACAGGCAATCAAGATAACTTGTGGTTGAATACCAAAGACAGTCCAAAATTTGCAGTCACAGAATGAAGAAGAAAAGGGATATAGATTGTAAAAGAAAATAAAAGTATGATTATAAAGTACGGGCGACGGAGGACGACCATCAAGCAGAGGACGGCTGTTGGGGAAAGAGGAATGACGGGGACGACCGACATGCTAGGGATATAAGAGATTACGATGGGGACGGCCATCAAGTAAAGCTAAGACCCTCTGGGGATTATAGGTAAATGCAATAAATGATGAGGTACGGTCATCAAAGGTGAAGGAAGATCACCTAGCAGGGGACGGCTGCTCTGTTGGGGATAAGATGAGGGACGGTCATCTAAGGTGAAGGACGATCACCTGGCAGGGTACGGCTGCCGAAAGCATCACGACATAGGACGAATGTCGGATAAAAAAGGTCGACGATGGGGACGGCCATCGGATAAGCATGATGAAGGACGATCATCAAGAGGTGAAGGACGATCACCTAGCAGGGTACGACTGCTCTCAGGGTTTATCATGACATAGGACGAATGTCAGATAACAAGACCTACAATGGGGACGACCATCGGATAAAATGATGAAGGACGGTCATCAGGAGGTGAAGGACAATCACCTGGCAGGGTACGTCTGCCGAAAATATCACGACATAGGACGAATGTCGGATAGAAAGGGGTTCTAATGGATAGAGACTCCACTGGGGGTGATGAAGGACGATCATCCAAAAGGTGAAGGACGATCACTTGGCAGGGTACGGCTGCCGAAAAGGTATCGTGACATAGGACGAATGTCAGATAGAAAGGAAATAGTTTAACAAGTTTTGTTGGGGACTTCGCTGGGGAATAGTAAACACGGACGGGCGTTTACATCCAAGAAATGAAAGGTATAAGTGTTTGGCACTGTGTATAGATTAAAGATGCGGACGAGCATCCTTAAGACTATGATACGGACGAGTATCGGGTAGAAACAAACGCTTGACGCATGTTCTGAGATGATGATACGGACGAGTACCAACTGGTTAACAAAGAACACGGACGAGTGTCGAATCTGAGGGGATTTAAGTGGTGTATACAAGATACGGACGAGTATTTGTACAATTAAAAAAGATGATGAGTAGCACGAAAAAGGTGTATTATGAACAAGTGTGTGGTTTCCAAAGTGTTTGGGTAACTATGTTGGGGAAGGTGACACGGACGGGCGTCAAGGAATTGTATGTATATGTATCTGTATGGTGAGTGCAAAGGGGACGCTTTGGCTTTCTGCTGGGGGTATGACACGGACGGGTGTCAGGAAGTACCTGTATCTGTAAGAGAAATGTCTTGGCTCTCTGCCGGGGAATTTTGGGGAGCATTCTGTATATGATGGATTGTCAGTATTCAGAACATGGCTTATGATTATGCAATATGTTTGATTTTTACCGTAATGCTCCGTATTAGACGGAATGCTACGCTCTGTGGGGAGAATATGATGCGAATGCTATGATTATGCAAAGATAACGATCCGAGACTCGGATCCCGTTGCCGAAGAGATTTCTGGCTGATCTGCTTGAAGTGGACATCCTAGCTGGGGATAAGATCATTGGTAGATCTGATAAGATGTATCTGCATGGGGAAACAGATCACTGATAGACCTATCTCAGCAATGGGGGGCCCAACTGGGGTTTGTAGAAGCTTTCTTCACTCTGTTGTGCGACCTTCAGGTGTTGCTCTTCTGGGTAGAGGTTGAAACTCTGTGGGGTGATGGTTCTCTGGTTGGTACTTGGCTGGGGAGGAAAAAAGATCACTGAAAGATCTTCCTATAGATTTCTGTAGGGGTCCCATTGGGGATGATACTTGACAACTTAGCTGGGGATATGAACAACCCCGGTGCTGCTCTTCGAAGGAAATGTTGGAGAAGTGATGCCTGGCAGCTCTGACGGGGAGAAAGCATATCTGGCTTTGCACTTTGTATGAGAAGGAATGATGGCTGGCAACTCAGCTGGGGATAAAGCATCTCTGGTGCTTAGATGTGTCGAGCAAATAACATTTTGGCAGCTTGCTGGGAAGAAGCTTTCATGCCCCCTATCGCGCTTTGAATACCTGCAATCCTGTAAAGACAAAGAAACACACAAGTCCCCCGAGGTATCCCTTACTGGATTCCATCATAGGAATTTAGACGCTCCCAGGAGTAAGTATATTTCCTGTAAGCATGTAGTTCCAGAAAGACGCATCTGTATTTATGCGATCAACAAATTAATGACATCGAACATTTTTGCAAATAAAAGAGTATGAGACAGTGTGTGACTGAAAATCTGATTTTATTAATTCGAGTGCCCTGAATTGGCAAGATACAGTCATATAAACAAATCCCCTGAAATGAGGAGATTGTTACAAATTGAGAAACAAAAAGATGCTGGCAATGTTGATGACGCTTCAAGGAGCTTCCCTTTTTCTATGACTCGTATGACATTTGACGTTCTTCTCGTCTTGCTTTCTGAAGAAGGATGATTCTGACCGACACTCGAACCTTTCGAAGCTTACCAAGTTGTAAGTGATACAGACGAATTCAGAATGCAGTTGTTCGCTTATTCCTTTATTTTGCGCGGATCGCCCTTTCAGGTTTTCGATCCACCGGGATACCCATTTTTTCCTGAGTCGTCCAATGCGGCTTTTCGACTCAGCGGGTGTACATTTTTTATTTATTTTTCCCTTATTTTTGCCCAAGTCTTTTATTCTGTTTTTGACTCGCCGGGATGCCCTATTTTTGCCTGGACTTACATTTTGTTTTTATGTCCAGCGGGTCGTTTTATGCGAAGTATCTTTTAACTGCATCTGAATTCACAGGGGACAGGAAGTCTTCACCATCCATAGTAATGAGCATCAGTGCTCCACCGGAGAAAACTTTCTTTACTACGAATGGCCCTTCATAGTTCGGCGTCCACTTGCCCCTGTGGTCTGTATGAGGAGGGAGGAGCCTTTTCAGCACAAGATCTCCTACTTGGTACTCTCGGAGCCTGACTTTCTGATCAAAGGCTTTATTCATTCTTTTCTGATACAGCTGCCCATGACAGATTGCAGCCAATATCTTCTCTTCAATCAGATTCAGTTGTTCGTATCGGGACCGGACCCACTCTGCTTCGTTCAGCTTAACATCCATTAGTACCCGCAAGGAGGGTAATTCCACCTCAACTGGTAGGACTGCCTCCATACCATACACAAGCTGATATGGTGTTGCCCCAGTGGATGTTCTGATTGACGTTCGGTACCCATGTAAGGCAAATGGTAGCATTTCATGCCAGTCTTTATAGGTGACCACCATCTTCTGTACAATCTTCTTGATATTTTATTAGCTGCCTCAACAGCGCCATTCATCTTTGGCCTGTAAGGGGAAGAATTATGGTGTTGGATCTTGAAGTCCCGGCATAGTTCTGCCATCATTTTGTTGTTCAAGTTGGAACCATTATCAGTAATGATTCGCTCGGGCACTCCATACCGACAGATGATGTCTCTCTTCAGAAATCGGGCTACCACTTGTCTGGTGACATTTGCATAAGAAGCTGCTTCGACCCACTTAGTGAAATAGTCAATGGCAACCAAAATGAATTTGTGGCCATTTGAAGCAGTTGGTTCAATTTTGCCGATCATATCAATGCCCCACATGGCAAAGGGCCAGGGCGAAGACATCACATTCAGAGGATTTGGAGGCACATGCACTTTATCCGCATAAATCTGGCATTTATGGCATTTTCTGGCATAGGCACAACAGTCTGCGTCCATTGTGATCCAATAATAACCTGATCTTAACAACTTCTTAGCCATTGCATGCCCTCCTGCGTGGGTACCAAAGGATCCTTCGTGCACTTTATGCATCAACAAGTCTGCTTCTGTCCTATCAACGCATCTGAGGAGTACCATATCAAAGTTTCTCTTATACAGGGAACCATCAGTATTCAGGAAGAAACTACCAGCTAGCCTTCTTAATGTCTTCTTATCATTGGACGATGCCCCAGGTGGGTATGTTTGATCCTCCAAGAAGCCTTTAATGTCATGGAACCAAGGCTTATCATCTTTGACAATGTCTGCTGCAAATACGTATGCCGGTCTGCCAAGTTTGGATACTGAGATTCGAGGCACAAAGTTGGCAGCTTGAACTTTGATCATGGATGAAATGGTAACTAGAGCGTCTGCAAACTGATTCTCGTCCCGAGGGATATACTCAAGCTTGACCGTTGTAAAGAAAGTCAATAACCTCCTTGTATAATCCCTGTAAGGTATCAGATGATCCTGGTGTGTGTACCATTTGCCGTTGGTTTGATTAATCACCAGAGCTGAATCTCCGAACACAGTTAAAGTCTTGATCCTGAGGTCAATGGCTTCCTCAAGACCCATAATGCAAGCTTCGTATTCAGCTTCGTTGTTAGTGCAGTTAAAGGTGAGTTTTGCCAAGAAAGGCATGTGAACTCCCTTAGGTGTAATGAGTACTGCACCAATACCACGACCATTCATATTAACAGCCCCATCAAACATCATAGTCCATTCTTCTTCTGGGTCAGGCCCTTCAGAGTGAACAGGCTCTTCATGATCTCTTACTTTTATGAACATGATATCTTCATCAGGAAAGTCAAATCTCATAGGCTGGTAATCATCAATGGGTTGCTCAGCAAGATAATCAGACAATACACTGCCCTTGATGGCTTTTTGAGATGTGTACTGGATGTCATATTCTGTGAGGATCATTTGCCATCTTGCAACCCGTCCGGTAAGTGCTGGCTTCTCAAAAATGTACTTAACTGGATCCATCTTTGAGATTAACAAAGTAGTGTGGGTCAACATATACTGCCTTAGTCGGCGAGCAGCCCATGCTAAAGCACAGCAAGTTTTCTCGAGCAGTGAATAACGTTGTTCACAGTCGGTAAACTTTTTGCTTAGGTAGTAAATTGCATACTCTTTTCGACCAGACTCGTCATGCTGGCCCAGCACACACCTCATTGACTCTTCTAATACTGTCAAGTACATTATCAGAGGTCTTCCTTCAACTGGAGGCATAAGGATCGGAGGCTCTTGTAAGTATTCCTTGATTTTGTCAAAAGCCCTCTGGCAGTCTTCGTTCCACCTGACCGTTTGTTCTTTTCTTAACAGCTTGAACAAAGGCTCACAGGTTGCTGTAAGGTGAGATATGAACCTTGAAATGTAGTTCAATCTACCTAGAAACCCCCGAACTTCTTTTTCTGACTTTGGTGCAGGCATTTCTTGAATGGCTTTGACTTTATCAGGGTCAACTTCAATCCCTTTTTCACTTACAATAAATCCCAGCAGCTTACCGGATCGCACCCCGAATGTGCACTTGTTGGGGTTTAGCTTCAATTGGTACTTTCTCAGACGCTCGAATAACTTTAACAGATTCACCAGGTGGTCTTCTTCTGTGAGGGACTTGGCAATCATGTCATCCACATAACATTCAATTTCTTTATGGATCATGTCGTGGAATAATGTTACCATAGCCTGTTGGTAAGTTGCACCAGCATTCTTCAGTCCGAATGGCATCACCTTATAACAGAACGTGCCCCAGGGTGTAATGAAAGTTGTCTTCTCCATGTCTTCATGTGACATCTTGATCTGATTGTATCCTGAAAATCCGTCCATGAAGGAGAATACCGAGAACTGAGCCGTATTATCAACCAATACATCGATGTGAGGTAATGGGAAGTCATCTTTTGGGCTGGCTCTGTTCGGGTCCCGGTAATCCACACACATCCTCACCTTGCCATCCTTCTTAGGCACGGGTACAATATTAGCAACCCACGGCGGATAGCTAGTCACAGCAAGGAACCCGGCGTCCCATTGCTTTTGTACCTCTTCCTTTATCTTCATTGCCATATCCGGGCGAGTACGGCGCAGTTTCTGTTTTACCGGTGGGCAGTCTTCTTTCAAAGGCAGCTTATGCATGACAATGTCGGTATCCAACCCTGGCATATCCTGATAAGACCAAGCGAAAACATCCACATACTCTCGAAGCATATCAATCAGTTTCTCTTTCACTGAGTCTTGTAGGCAGGCCCCGATCTTAACTTCTTTTATGTCTTCTTCTGTACCAAGATTAACCGTTTCAACCTCCTCCTGATGAGGGGTGATAACCTTCTCCCCTTGCCTTAACAACCTGGCTAGCTCTTCAGGTAGCTCATAATCTTCTTCAACCCCTTCATCAGCTTGATTGATTGGATTGTCAAGGTCATACGAGGTCATAGCAGTGTTGTTGTCGGTGCAATCTGGAAGGCACTCTCTGCAAGGGTTTAGATTGTTCATTTTAGTGATCAATTTTAATCTTGTTTTAGAAAAAGTGAAATGAAGTTATCATTTTGGAAAACATTACCATTTTATTTTTGTACAAAAAGAAAAATGAAAAACAGTGAGCGGAAAAGAAAAAGACTCATTTGCAAAAGATGTCTGATATTCATTGATTGATCTGTTTGCACAAAATTACAAGATGGCCCGATTACAAAATGAGTCTTGTCATCTTGGGCAAGATGCATGCTTAAAAATACAGGAAATAATAATTACTCTGTAGGAGTAACCCTTATAATTTCCTGGGAAGACCAGTTAAGGACTTGGCTCCCCGGGATCCTTGGACGTATCCAGCTCTCCAGGTTTCGGTCGCTTTCTTCCTCGTCTTCCAAGTTGTTCACAGCATCCGGGGTGAGCATTCCCCCGCTGACAAAATTGGGCTCTTTTGCAGCCTCTGACTGATCTTGCTGAGTTGGTCTGTAACCCAACCCAAATCTGTCTTCTTTCTTCTCCACGGGCAGCAGCTTGCCCCAGCCTTGGGCAGTACCCTCTTCAACAACCTTTCGGGCTTGCTGATAAGACGTTATGGAGGTTCCCAGTACAGCAGATGCTTCATTAATGTTCAGGGCCTCAAAACCCTGGCTCATGGTTTCATGGATTTCTCCATCCATTTCAATGTACTTATACGTAGCCAGATGGCTAACAAAGATGTCTTCTTCCCCACAGATGGTGATGATCTGGCCTTCCCACTCGAATTTCAGCTTCTGGTGAAGGGTAGACGTAACAGCGCCAGCGGCATGAATCCAGGGTCTACCCAACAAACAGCTGTAGGCCGGCTGAATGTCCATCACATAGAAGGTAATTTTAAAAGTCTGCGGGCCAATCATCACAGGCAGATCAATCTCCCCAAGCACTGATCTTTTAGAGCCATCGAATGCTCTCACCACCAAATTGCTCGGACGCAGTGCCAAGCCATCATACTCCAGCTTCACTAAGGCTTTCTTTGGTAGAACATTGAGTGAAGACCCAGTGTCCACCAGTACATGGGATAGAACAGCACCCTTGCATTCTAGAGTGATGTGTAAAGCCTTGTTGTGGTTACGTGCCTCTGTTGTTAAGTCAGCATTGGTGAAGCCCAGTCCGTGACTGGTATTGACATTTGCCACCACAGTTTCTAGCTGATTAACAGTAATCTCCTCTGGCACGTATGCTGCGTGCAGGACTTTCAATAATGCGTTCCTGTGAGCTTCAGAACACATCAACAGGGATAATATGGATATTTTTGAGGGAGTTTGGTGAAGCTGATCCACCACTTTGTAATCACTTCTTTTGATGATTCTCATAAACTCGTCTACATCTTGTTCAAAAGATGTCCTCTGAGTTTCTTTGATAGATGGCTCTTCAAACACCACGCTCTTTCCTTTTGCTTTGGTAGCAGCTTCTGCTTCGGCATTAGGTCTTTGCACTTGTGAGGCAAAAAGGCGTCCGCTTCTGGTGAAGCCTCCGCCTCCCCCAACATTATCAATTTGTGGAGAAGAGGTTGAAGAATCCAAAGTGATTTTCTCCCCGTTGCAGTAGAGATCAGAGCCATAATGCCAAGGTATGGCATTACTGCTTTCATAGGGAACTGGTCCAGGCACCGTGATGGTAACTGGACTGACTGCTGCAGAGGAGGGTACCGTAATGGTGTGCGGATCGTAGTAAATTGTAACTGGTGATCTGGCAGGAGGCGCCACTGCTTGTTGTTGGAAATTGTTGTTTGGAGGAACATTTGATGGATCATAGTAAATGGTGACTGCGGAGACATCTTCATTAATTTCTGTTGGCGTTGTAGAAGATTCTACTGATAAAAAGGATGCTGATGTTGTAGAAGGGATGGTTGTTGACATTTGATTGGTTGAAGTGATGGATGAAGCCATTATTGATGATATTGATGAATCGGTTGGAATGATTGTTGCTGTTGTTGTAGAAGAATCAGGAATTGTTGGATTTGTAGGCGCCGTTGTTGAGATCTGAAGGATACCATCCTTGATATGACTATCTATGCCGCTTCTCAAATTATCACACCCGTTGACCGCAATGTTGCAATACCCACAACCGAGCTCACACCCGAGAAACACCTGGCACTCTAGAAGCTGAGCTTTAATTTCGACCAGAGGTGTTCGGATTTGTGCAACACTGGTGATCAAAGTAGATGGTTTGTCTTCCTCAATGGCATTAATCCTTGGCCCACCATGATTAGGCATAGGATTTTTGTTGACATTTGGAGGAGGTGCGAAGTTGAGGGCCTTAGAATCCACCAAATCTTGAACTTTCATTTGTAAAGCCCTGCATTTCTCTGTATTGTGACCAGGTGCATTGGAATGGAAAGCACACCTGGCGTTGATATCGTAATTCTTTGGGAGATTGGAGGGATTTGGAGGTGCCAATGTCCTTAGCTCAACCAAGTTAAGTTTCAGGAGTTGTGGCAATAAGGCAGCATAGGGCATAGGGATGAGATCAATCACCCTATTTGCCTGTGATGGTCTTTGCTGAAAGGGTCTTTGTTGTTGATTGATGTTATTGTTGTTGTATGTTCTCTGTGGCGAATACTGAACTTGTTGCTGATAATGTGGTTGTTGTGGTTGCTGATATGCTGATTGCTGAGGAATCGGAGCTGGAATAGTGACAACTGCTACTGATCTGTGGACATACTGAGGTCTTCCCCTGCTGGCATGAATGGCATTTGTCTCACCGGTTCTTCGAGGTCCCACAAAAGGTTTCCTGGGATTACTAGACGAACTTGCACCATTATCAAAAATTTTGCCCATTTTCAAAAGGCTTTCAATCCTTTCTCCAGCTATAACTACGTCTGCGAAGCTGGTGGAAGAAAAGGCAGCTAGCCTATCAATATATGTTCCTTGCAGAGTGTTCATAAACATGTCGGCCATTTCTCTTTCCGACATGGGTGGCTGGACAGCAGCAGCAAGTTGTCTCCACCTTTGGGCATATTCCCTGAAGCTTTCCCTGGAGGATTGAGACATTCCCATCAAGAGGGTCCTGTTAGGAGCCATATCCAGATTGTATTGGTACTGCCTGATGAAGGCTTCAGTAGGTCCTTCCAGCATCTGATAGTAGCTCTGGTCAAGTGTGAATACCACTCCCTTGAAGCCCCAGTCAAACTATCTTCAAAATAGAACATCCACAGCTTTTCATCCATGGTATATGCTTTAAGTCTCCCCAGAAAAGACTGCAGGTGGGTTCGTGGACAGGAGGTTCCATTGTATTTCTCGAAGCACGGAGGTTTGAATTTGTGGGGAATTCTTACCCCGTCTACTAACCCCATATCCATTACATCAAAACCCAGGGAGTTTTGAGGCTCCAAAGATCTCAATTTCTCAGCAATTTCATCAAACCTCCTATCATAGACTTCCTCTCCAGCTCCCATGATAGTAAATTGCTCCTCTTGGGGGTCTTCTTGCAGGATTCTCCCCCCCAGTAGCATTTCCTTGCACATTTCCCGGGATGTTGACTTCCGGATGTAGATGAGGCCCAAATACTGGTGGATTAACATGAGGCTGACCCCTTTCATTGTTACTTGTTCCTCCAGTTCCCAGATGGGGTTCTTCGGGAGTTTGTCTTTCTACCAATGCCCTCAACCTTTCTTGACTTTGGGCCAAGCCTGTCATTACTTCCATGAATTGAGTCATTTGGTTTCTCATCTCCAGCCTTTCATTAGCCATCTGAGTTCTGACCTCAGTCAAGTCTTGCTGTACTTGCTCCATTATAATACCCGGAAGGTTGTTGCGAGTAGGATACCGGTGTGCATGGTTGACGGGGAACACTCTTCTGCGAGCAATATTTCCTGAACCACAACAGAGTTAGAAACAAACAAAATAATAACAAAACCTACAAAACAAAACAAAAGTTAGTATGCAATGCAATATGCTTATTTGTTTTCCAAGGTATCCGGCTTGGCTCTTGGTTTTGACCTTTCCAGACCTCGAGGAAGATGCTTTGATGTTGCTTGAGAGAAAGAAACTCAAATGGAATCAAACTAAAATATATTACAACAGATGAATAATACATAGTCTGATTTTACAATATATGCCCTTGAAGGGTCAAAATACAACATAAAAGAAAAGTACATCAAATGGAAAGCAATAACAAACAAAAGGTCAGACATCAAGTCCAAACTCGTCCTCCTGAACCTCCTTCAAAAGTGCCTCAGTCACAGGACCAGCCGGATGCTCTGTAATGGTCCTGATGAGGAGGTTCCTAGTGGCAATAGCAGTGGTCAGCTTCTTGTGCCTGTCTTGGTCCTTTGACCTCTTCAAACCAGCCCTAAGCTTCAACTCTGAAATCTCCTTCTGGGCTGCTAGCAAAGCCTCCTGTTGTTTCTTTTCACTAGCCTCTAACTGCTCAATCCTGGCTTGAGTTCTCTTATCTTCTTGAGTACGGGCCTCAGTGATCCTGACCCACCTAGCCTGACTTTCTTGCAGATAGAGTTCAGTCCTGGCCTTCTGAAGCTTGGCCTCTTTACAGGCATTCTTCAATATTTGCTCCCCAGCTCTTGATTTCTTGATGTAGTCCTCTGTCTTCTCAATCATGGCCAGATGCTCCACCCTAAGCTTCTCTAACCTCTCAATGTCCAGACGACCATCACTCCTTTCCCAAAGGGTCTTCTTCAAAGCTTGAGACAGATTCTCATTCCTTTCCTTCAGTTTCTCAAATTCTTCCAGGCTGACAGTGGCTGCTGGCTGTACTATAGAAGGTCCAGGTGTGTCCTCAATGGTGAAAGGCATCCCAGTAATCTAAGCTCTAGCATGGGACCATTCATGGTACTGGGCTGAAGCCACATTGTTGCACCTCCCAAGAATGGCCATCCCTTTGGTTTGGATGTTGTCCCAAGCCCAGGATGCTTGCCTGACAACAGCTTGATTAGGCTTTATCTCACAATACAGGGTCTCAGCTAAATATTGCACTCTTGGAGGGTGAACCAAAGCATAGCCCAATTTTCTCTTGAACAGCAAAGGATTGTAGTTGATGCAGCCCTTCACTCCTACTAGAGGTACATTGGGGTACTGCCCACAGCTAGTGATGATGTCCTTGCCTTTGGTGCTCTGAGTGCACCATCTGATGTCATCTGAAGTCAAAGCAATAAGTCTCTTAGCCCAATTCTTCTGTTGGTGAGGATTCAGGAAAGCATCAGTCTTAGGTAAGTGTTTGAGCAGCCAAGTGTGAAACAAAGGAGCACAGCATCTCACAGACTTTCCTCTTTGTTTCTCATTCCTCTGATGAATGGAATAATAGAAATCTCCCAGCAATGTGGGTACTGGGTTTCTCAGAAGGAAAAGATGAATGGCATTCTTGCTGACAAATATGGGCTCATCTGCAAACAAAATAACCCCATATATGCTGAGGGCTAACAATGCACAAACTGCCCTCCATTCTCCCAAAGAGGCCTTCAGGATGGCTTGAGAAATCAAGAAATCCAAGTGCAAACCAGGGATCCCAGCTTTTGTTGTCATGTTCTGCTCAATCAAAGTAGGCTCCAGGTACAGTGCTTTTGCTACTTCTCCATTGCTGGGAGAAGTCATCTCTGGGTTGAAGGGGACAACACCCCTGACAGGCACTCCAATCAATGATGAAAACTCCTCCAACAAAGGTCCTAGCTGAAAGTTTTGGAAGGTGAAGCATCTCAAAGGAGGGTCATAAAACTGTAAGCAGGTGTGGATCATACTCCTCTGAGAAGGGTCCAGGTCCATAACCATATCCAGGATACCTCCATAATGTTCTCTGAACAAAGGGATGTGGTCAGGGGTGATAAGTGACTGGACCTGCCTGATACCAGTCAACACAGGCTCAAAGAAGTGGTATGAAATGTTGCTCTTCCTGGGTGCAACCATGAATGCTGATGAAGAGCTAAAGACAAGTGCTGATGAGGATCAAGACTGATACTGGAGGTGAGCCACTGATAGGCTGATGCTAGTGATGATGAAGATAGCTGAAGCAGACGACAACTGAAGCAGAGGTCTATGCAGAAGAAGGGGTCAAAACCAAGCCAAATATAATGTGGATACCCTGAAAAACAAATAAATAAATGTTAAATGATGCAATGATGATGTATGCAAATGATATGCAAAGGGTTTGTGATCAAGCTGGATCTGAATATCTGTCTTGATAGAAAGTCCATGTATGTTCAAGAAGTCCAGATGGAGGTTCAGAAATCCAGTAACCAAGGTGGGGGACTCAAATAAAGAGTCACATATCCAGGGTTAAATCACAAGAAACTGTCCAAAGTGAGGTACTCTTAATCAAACAAGTAATAGGGTATTATGTCGTCAAGGGTACCTGCAAACCTGTAAACAGCCCAACCCCCTCACAGGTGGTGTTCTAAAACAAGGATCCTCAGACTTGGATCAGTTATGAGAAGTGTAAACACTTCTAACCCGGAGGTACAGTGTTTACAATAACCATAAAAGATCCTCCTCTAATTCACCTCAGCTTCTGAAGGTCACAATAAAGGTCATCTAGACTTAGCAGGCTTCCCAGATAGCCCTAGCACTACAGGAAATCTGTAGCACCAAGTTCTCAAGAAGAAACCCATATCTGAACCGTGTTTCATATTCCCGCACCAGAACGAAATGTAATGGGAAATAACATGAACCACTCTAGCCTAGGTGTCACTCAGGTCCCAGGTATAGGACCTTAAACTCTCAATAGAACCCCACCCATCAAAACAACAAACCAGATCCAGCAAGATGACAGCATGACAGTATGATGTATAAAACTGCAAGGAAAGCAGTAAACAAAACTGTACATAAAGCAAAAATAAATACATAACACATATAGCACATAACACCCCAGTAAACACAAATCAAACAAGCGCTAGGAGGAACCCACAAAAAGAACCAGAAGCTCTGGTTACAGTATAAGGGTCCCCAGCAGAGTCGACAAGCTGTCGCTCCCACCAGATGAGGCTAGGTCAAATGGGGTACAGACGCGAACGGTCGGCGAAGGGAGAGAGGACACACAAGGGTGAACTCAAAAAGACAAGAGTCGCCAGCTAGGCATTTTTATCCCGGAGGAAAGGTAATGCTGCATAAACCTAAGAAAAGGTATGGATAAGATGGTTGCGAACCAGAGAGACTGAGAAAGGGGGTTGGTTACAACCTGGGAAGGTATTAGCACCCAGATTGTCCGTCGTACTCGACGGGATCCACGCTTAAAAGATTTGTGTTTTAAAGGGGTAGTGTCAGTGTAATTTGTGTATCAAAGCTGGAAAAGAATGCAAGTGTCAGTGTAAAATAAATGTGAGGTGTATAAGGGAAGTGTCAGTGTAAGAACAAGAGTGAAATGCTCAAGATTATGAGGCTAAAAGAATGATGCTGGAAAGAAGGGGAATATACAGAGACTTTTGTTCGATAACTGTTAAGTTATGCCTACGTATCCTCTCGTGCAATGAGGAAGTCAGAACACCGTAGTTCGACCCAAAGAGACTGAAAGATAAATTGACTTGTGAGTTGCTTACTTGTATATGCTCAAGTGTATGACCTGTCTGGCTCAGGTGCAAACTGTCTTGCAGTAGACGGAAGAAGCGAGTTCTCGTTTGTGAATGAAGGTGATAAGAAAAGAATCCCGGAGGAGACGATTATTGTTTGTTTTTTGTGTTTTCAGTCTTTTATTGCTTTTTGATTTGTCATAAGTTAATGAGCTTAAGCCTAAACCAAAGGTTAGTAAACTCATCACATCCTCCCTCTGATTAGGGGTAATGAGAATACCTTAAGTGTGAAGTCAGCATCTCACACTTAATCATCATGGTGTAGAATTAAGATCTTTAACCTACTTGTGATTATTTATATGTTTTTGTTGTTTTTTGTTTAGTGTTAAGTAATGAGATTAAGCCATAATCAAGGATTTAATGGACTCATTACACCATCCTAATAGAAGGATAATAGGTGAGAACATTTAAGCTGAGGAAGATACCTCAACTTAATCCATGATTAGGGATTAACCTCATGACAAAACAAAGCCTTTATTAGATGGATTTTAGTTAATGACAAGATGAAGAAGTGATTTTTATGGTTTGTAAGACCACTTGAGGGGGACTTGTCCATTAACACTAGGGTTAGTCCTTCTTAACCAGTTAAGGAAGAATTAGAACCCTAATGCAAGGCCCAAGTTACAAGCTTGATGTCTTAGTGATTATTAGATGAATTGATTAAAGGATGTAAACACATTAAGGGTTTAACACTTAGGATTAAAGTTATACACTCCATCCTAATAGAAGGATGCAGGCATAAGCTTAATCACAAAGCCTTAAAGCCTTTAGGGTTTAGTCCTTAATTATGAGATGAGAAGAGAAGACTCAAAGAAAACACAAAGGTAAGAGCTAAATGGGGGACTAATCAAACCCTAATTGTGATCATGCTTGGTTGTTACTAGGGTTAATGAGGCTTGCAAGAAGATCTTCAGAGGAGCCATCAGGAGAGAAACAGATGAATGAAGAAAGAAACAAGGAGAAGCAAAACAACTTGCTTCACTTAAGAAGACAAGTTGCTTGAAGAAAGTAGGTAGGAAGAAAAAATGAATGAGCAAGCTCACTCAAATACAAAAAACAAAATGCAGCAATGATGCATAGGAGAGATGAAGAGAGATTGTGAGAAGTGCAGGCAAATTCACTTCTCAAAACAACTTACCACCTGAAAAGTTAGCAAAAGAAAAGAAATGCAATGCAAATGAGATGAAATGTCATGATGCAAACCAAAGTCAGAAGCATAAACATGATATTAATGATGCTAAGGAATGATGCAAACACATGTCAAGAGTTGTGGATGATCATACAAGGAGGAGGATGCAAATGAAGCATGCTTGAACCATGAAAGTTTAAGAAAGTTTATGAAATGCAATGGACATATAACATGGCAAATGAAAGATGCAATGATCAGACATGATTCTAATATGTCCTAAGATGTATTGTGAATCATGTGGGTGCACAAAATGTCATGGCAAGTCAATGGATGCAAGCAAATGGAAGACGGATGCAAAAGAAAGCACAAATTAGGGTTTATGATCAACACACAAACAAAATTCAAAATCAGAAGCAAATGACATGATAAAAAATTGAAAATGAAATCAAAGATACCCTAAACCTATACAAGTTCACTGCCCAAAGGAGGGGACCTAACTCTTAACCTAGTGAGAGTTATGAATTTCCTAAGATTACTAGGGTTTTGGGGTGCCTCACAAAGAAAAATACCAAACAATTTGAAAATGCAAGGTCAAATCAAACCAATTTTATCCTATAAACTACATGCCATGAAGGATGCAATGCAAGAAGAAACAACATCAAACTCTCAAAGGTTGGGCAGAAAGGATTTTTCAAAGTTTGCACCAAAATATTGCCTCAAAATGGATTTAATTCCAATGAAAATGATCAAAAGGCATCAAGAACAAAAAATAAATTTGGTTTGAGAGTTGGATAATGTTTCTAAATGTTTCTAAATGCAATGTGAATTTTTTGGTGATTTTTAAATACCTAAATGCATTTTTAATTAATTAATTTTCATTAACTAATTAAAAATAAACATTTAAATGATTTAAAAATAATTTTTAATGCAAAAAATAAAAATAAAAATATTTTTGGGTTCTGAAAATTAATTGAATCTTTGACAAAAAATTTCAAAATTTTTAAACATGATTTGCTATTTTAAATAATTCGTAAAAGATAAATCAAATAAAATGAAATAAAAAAATAAAATAAATGAAAGTATGCACAATCCAAGGCTGAGATTCAAAGCTGGGAGTCAATGGTTGACTCCGCGCGCTATCCTACGGCTGACATTTAAACTGACTAGATTTAACTAAACCTGATTAATTAAATTAATAAATTAAGATTAGGGTTAAGTGAAACCATCCTGCCCATTCAAACACGCGGGAGTCAACAAAAGTCAGCCAGATCCATGGTCCACATTCAAACTTTGCCCTAAACGTGATTAATGACTTAATGACTTTCAGGTGGCCGGAAATGACCTCCGGTCATCTTCTCCGGCCACACCTCCCCTGAGAAATTGCTAACTTCTTCCCTAGGCCACTAAAACTTAATCTCTCTGCCCAGAATCCAACCCCATACATCATACAACAAGAATCATCAATCAAAACATATTTATTTTTCGTATCAAAGCTGAATCGAATCAAAATGTTTTTAGGTTAAAAAATTTCAGAAGCTTCATACATACTCAATACTTAACCATTTGCAAAACTAAACATAACAGCATGATCAGCACATCACATAGATTTATTTAGGAACTTAAAAACAAGTTTCTGGAAGAAAAAAAGGTTCTTGAGCTCACCTGAAATGGAGCTTTCAATCCAGGAGCTTTCTGCCTGCTTCTTTGCTTCAAAATGGCTCCAATGATCCTCTTGATGAAGCTTTGAAGCTTGGTTGGAGTTTAAAGTGGATGGTTTGTGAGATTGATCAAGTTCTGTTCAGTGAGGGATGAGAATCGTGTTTCTGTTTGAGGGGGTTTCAGAGACAAATGAGGGTTGGGAAATGATCAGAGGAACATGTTGAGTGATTCTATGAAGTTTGTTTTGATGTTTGTGTCTTGTGTGATGAGTTTCGAAGGAAAGTGCATAAGAGGTGAATTTTGAGAATGCTGGCTTGTGGGAGAGATCAGGATGTGTTGTGCTATGTGTTGAGTCTCATTTTGTCCATGTATCACACTGTGATAGGTCTGTGGAGTTGGTGTGGCCTAGCTTGATTGGTATGGGCCATTTTGCACAAAGTCAACTTTTGTGTAAGAGAGGTATGGGTCAATGGCAGGCCAAGGACAAAGGGGTGTCCTGCGCAGCAAGGATTGAGGAGAGCCATGGAATCAGTCTTGAGGCCAATTAGCAAGTGGATTAGGGTTTGTGAGAGGTTTTGCAACTTTGTGACCTTTTGGCCCTTTTGTGATTACTTGAAGCATAAGTCATGAAAATGGACAAATCTTTGGTGCATTCTGATCTTTAGGCATTGGTTTATGTTTGTGCAAAGGTTAGAAGTACATTTGAAGTCACATTTTGCCTTGGCAAGAGGTTTTGCAACTTTGCCTCTTTGGTGCAAAACTTGAAATTATGTGATTTTTCCCAACTTTGACAAGCCATAACTTTTGATCCAAAATGAATTAGAATGAGTTCTTGTACTTTTTGAAAAGGGAATGATCTATTCTACAACTTTCATGACCAAAGTTTCCTCATTTGAAGCATTTTTGAATCAAAAAGAAAGGGTTGAAAAACTTTCCCAAAATGGAAAGTTTCCATTACAAGTCACTTTCCAGAAATGGCAACTTTGCAAATGGCTTGAAATTCTTCAATCTTGTGAACTTCTAACCTCTTCTATGATCAAATAAAGATCATACACATTCAAAATGATGAAGAACACCCTTTGGTTGGGTCATTGGGGGCCTCAGATACCCTGATTTTACACTGACTTGCTCAAGAAGTCAACTCTTGATTAGATACCTTCCCCATGGAATTTCTTCATGAAAATTGATATGCATGATCCTCATAACATATAGAGACCAATAGAAACAAGAATGACCAAAAAATTTGGAGTTATGGCCCCTGAAACCAAAACCCTAATTTTAGGTCATCTGTGCAGTTAGACCTGGCTCTGCTTCCATGCCTTCCTCAGTTCTTGTGATTCTTTGACTTCCTTGACCTTGTGGGGATATAATATGATGCTTGAACATACATGGACCCCTTTGAAGTGATTTAAGACCTTTGGAGTGGCTCAAATGGCTCTTGGATTGCTCAGATCACAAACCCTAGGTGCAGATGACTTAGAAGCAATGCAGTGAAGCAAAAATGTGGTATGAGATGCTATGATTGAACTTATGCACATGAAAAGATCACAAGCCATGGTGAAATGGGTGAGGGCAAATTTGGGGTGTTTACAGTATGCTTCATGGCCTCTGAGATAGCTCAAACCACTTCTAAGATTCACCTGATCACAAACCCTAGCTATGCAACTTATGTAGTGAAATAACTATGCAATGTGAGATAGTATGCTTATGCAATGTAATATGAAAGATCATAAGCCAAGGCGTGAGAAAAAGAGAGGGCAAATTTGGGGTGTTTACACCATCTTCTTCAAACATACACTTGGTCGAATCCCTTCAACACTTAGAAAATATTCCAAACTTAGAATTTCACTAAGTATGAAACTTATAGGAAGGTTCCTTCGACTTTCATCCTTTAGTTAGTTAGGTCAAAACCTTACTTTCAGCTTGTCACAAGAAAGTCTTTTACTAAGACAAAATAAGCTCATTAATTGCTAGCGTCGAAATTTAGGGATAACAAATTTCCCCCCAAAAATGTTCTTTTCGACCATCTTGATGAAAATATCATCTTTTGATATTCATCTTTTCGATGCTAGCTTAGGTCAGATAAAAGCATGGTTGAAACCACCTACCCCATGTTCTAAAACTGTTGTGATTCTTTGCCCACATGAATGACGTCATGTCATAATGGAAAAAATCCCAAAAGTCCCATAAGTCGTTTCTACGGCTTTCTGATCATGAGTTCCTCCCTGAAACAATGCGCTAATGTCTTTTCCATTAACTGCTTCCTCAACGTGTCAGGTCCCAAGTGCCACGTGCCCCACCACTTTATGTCTCCATTAAGTGGCTAGACTTCATAAATTCTCATTGCCTATGAATACCTTCTTCAGCAAACAAAGAAAACTATCCCAAACTCTTTGTGAATTCATCTCCTTCTAGCTAAAGTCTTATCCTTTCTTTCCAAAAACCCTAGAAAACCTACATTTTCTTCTTCAATAATGGTGTCGTCTAAGACTAATGTTTCTCAGAAGAAGGGTCAAAAAGCCAAAACTTTCCACTTCGAACAAACTCTTCCACTATTTAACAACATTTCTGAACCAAAAACAATAAAAAAATCCTCAGTTCGCACCCGAACCCTTGAACAACGAAACAAGGAGCTTGTATCGATCTCAGGTAATGATTCCCTTCCTTGTAAACGATTGTCCTTTTGTTGTATCTGGTCCATTGGCTATTGTACATAACATAGATGCAAAACTGAAAGAGTTCTTCCCTTGCTACCGTAAAACTCAACCTTTAGGGCATAAACACTTCCCTAAATCTGACAATTCTTCTTCTGACCCACCTCCTCTTAATGAACTAGATTTTAAATGTCTCTATAATGGTACCAGGCTGGTCAGAGCTGGTAGCCAGTTTGCTGAGTTTGATCTATGGTTAGCTAGGTTAGAGAAAACTAAGGCTGAACACTGGAAAAGCATAGGGATATATGATCTTTTAATGCTGACAAAGATGCATATACCTTATTGCTTGAACCTCCTGGCTTCCTCTTTGTACTTCTGGGACTGCACCCACTATACCTTTCATCTTCCTTGTGGGATGGTTACCCCCACTCTTTTTGACATAACCACTATCAAAGGGCTTTGACCTGATGGTCCTACTTATGACCCCACCATTGATGTTGAAGACATTATTGGCTTCAACACATCCAAACTGATATACACCCTCTTCCTCATGCACCATTCCAAACAAAATGAAGAGGTAGTTTCTGATAAGGAGCATGTTGCTTTCCTTACTTTCTGGTTGTCTAGATATGTCTTTTGTACCAAGTCTCTACAGGTGGCGAAGAAGTATTTACCCTTAGTGAACCGACTTCATAATAATAAAAAGGTTTGCTTAAGTGAACTCATTCTTGCCAGTCTCTATGAGTCTCTTAGTGAGGGAGTGACTCGACTGAGGGACCCAGACCACAAGTCTAGTTCCATGAGTCTCAACGGTCCTCTCTGGCTCTTTCAAGTTTGGTTGAATGCCACCTTTGAGCCCGTGCTTCCCAGAAAAGGGAAAGTTGATGAGGAATCAGGGGAGATCAGGCTCAGGAGTACTGAGGGCATTCGACTAGCCAAGCTCACTCCCAACTATGAAGGTAAAACCCTAAATGGGGTATTTTCTAATTTTATGATGATGTTTGCACATCAGTATGATTTTTCATTATACATGGCTCTCTTTGCTGGTAGGAAGTGTGGTCCCAGATGGTTCACTAGGGCCTTCCTTAACTCCCCCACAAGGAAACTTCACATGGACTCTGTTGGAATTTGGGAATCCTTTTTAATTCCTAGATTCTTCGTTTATAGGCTGAACGATAGAAAACCTGACACAATCCTTATTGCTTACCAACCCAATTTGGTTTCTAGGTAATTTGGGCTGAGTCAGAGCTTCCCTAGATAACCCGACACAAGTCATTGTTTACAATAATCTTTTCGATGAGGATGATGTTGCTAGCATCTTCGCCATATGGTAATCTCAGAAGGCAATCCTGTCTCCTGTCTTCTTTCGACCTTCGAACCAGCGTATTCATCTTTTTAATGATTGGTGGTGCAAGTACTACAGTGAGAACTTCCTCACTACTATTTAATTTTCTTCTCAACTTGACCTTGCTTTTATTAATGTGCAGGAGAAGGTCAAGAAAAGGGAAACAACCTCTATTACCTTTTTACTAGGTAGAAAGAAGAACTCTCAACTATCGGGTTTACTAGGTAGGAGCACAAGCAAAAGCGCTTGATTAACTTGGTAATATTACCCACTATCGAATAACTGATAGCTTAATTCCAAAGTAATATACTCAAGTTGGGGAAAATATTGCCCACTATCAAAGAATGATAGCTTAATTCCAAAGCAATAAAAAACTCACCAAAATGACCAAAGTTCAATCTAAGAACAAGTTGGAGAGAAACGGTCAAATAAGACTCATCCCGAGGAGGAAATATCTCAACTGGGGAAATTCCATCCAGATAACAAACTGGTGAGGAAATTGAATCAAAAACATCCACGAGAAACAAACTCAGTGGGGAATTAGAAAGGATAAACACTTTCTACTTAATGGTTGACAATCTAACTTGAGAGAAAAACAACACACACTCTAACTTGAGGGAACAATGATAAATGCAAGAATGCAAGCAAAATGATACCATGCATATGCATATGAATATGCTGACAAAACATACATAAAGATAAGCAAAGGGTGACATAAACACCATAACAAGCAGATACTCGGCTAATCTCCAAATAACAATGCTGGGGAATCCTGCTGGAAATTCAATTTGAAATCCTGCAGGGGAACATCAAAAGTCATCAAAGGAATAAAATCATGCTACACAATTGTCGCTCCCCTGAAAAGACACCAGGTTCCCAAGGTGCAGACGCTAACGGTCGGCGAAAAGATAAAATGAAGATGAATTGAATAGAGTCACCAGCTAGGCATTTTTATCCCGAAGGAAAGGTAATGTTGCATAAACCTAAAAAAGGGATGGATAAGACGGTTGGGAACCAGAGAAACTGAGAAAGGGGGTTGGTTACAACCTGGGAAGGTATTATCACCCAGATTGTCCGTCGTACTCGACGGGATCCACTCTTACAAGATTGTGTTTAAAGGGGGTACGTGTATGTGCTATTTGTGTGCAAAAGCTAGGGAAAGAATATACAGGTGTCAGTGCAAAAGAAAGTGAAATGCTCAGGAACTGAGGCTTAAAAAGAATGCTGAAAGAGGGGGATGACACAGAGATTTTTGTTCGATAACTCTTAAGTTATGCCTACGTATCCTCTCGTGTAATGAGGAAGTCAGAACACCGTAGTTCGACTTAAAGATACTGAAAATAAATTGAATGTGAACTGCTTGCTTGCCTATGCTCAAGTGTATGACTCGTCTGGCTCGAGTGCTAACTGTCTTGCATTAGACGGAAGAAGCAAGTTCTCGTTTGTGAATGAGTGTGATGAGAAACGAATCCCGAAGGAGACGATTATTGTTTGTTTTTGTGTTTTCAGTTTTGTTATTGTTTTTGGTGTTTTGCATAAATTAATGAGCTTAAGCCTAAATCAAAGGTTGTAAACTCATTATATCCTCCCTGATTAGGGATAATGAGCCTACTTTAGTATGAGATAAGCACCTCAACTTAATTACCATGATGATGTAGGATTAAGATCATTAACCTACTTTTGATTAATGAGATGTTTTTGGGTTTTTGTTTAGTGTTAAGTAATGAGTTTAATTTCTAATCACAGATTAGTGAACTCATTACACCATCCTAATAGAAGGATAACAGATGAGCACACTTAAGCTGAGGAAGATACCTCAACTTAATCCATGGTCAGGGATTAAATTCATTATATAACAAGCCTTTATTAAATGGATTTTAATTAAAGGATGAGATTAAAAAATGGATTTTATGGTTTGTAAGAAACTTGAGGGGGACTTGTCCATTAAACACTAGGGTTAGTCCCTCTTAACCATAAGGAAGAGTTAGAACCCTAATGTAAGGCCCAAGTTACAAGATAAAGTCTTAGTGATTATTGGTGATTTGATTAAGAGGTGTAAACAAATTAAAGGTTTAACACTTAGGATTAAAGTTATACACTCCATCCTAAGAGAAGGATGCAGGCATAACCTTAATTCCAAAGTCCAAAAACTTTAGGAGTTTAGTCTCTGATTAGTGAGATGAGAAGAGAGACTCAAAGAGACTCAAAGGTAAAAGTATAAGGGGGACTATACACAACCCTAAAAGTTTTCATGCTTGGATATCCTATGGTTTGTTAGGCTTAAGAGGAAAGATCTTCAAGGCCACCAATGGAAGAAGCAGATGAAAAGGAAAGGAAGAAGAAGAATAAGTTACTTACTTCCTGAAGAAGATAAGTAACTTAAAAGAAAGAAAGTAAGAAGAAGGGAGCACAAGTGAAACAAGTTCACTTCAAAGACAAGTAAATTCATATGAATGAGATAAGAAGAGGTGGGAAGTTAAGACAAATCCACCTCCCAAATAACTTACCAAAAGTTCCTGAAAAGTTAGTATGAATGCATAAGACATAAAGCATAAAGGAATGAATTGAAATGAGATGGAATGACCAAAATCAGAAGTGATTATGCAATTCAAATGGCATATGAGATGATGCAAAGTCATACTATGTGCATATGAATTATCATACAAAGATGAAATGTCATGAAAGCATGCTTGGAAGCTTGAAAACACATGGATGTTTATGAAATGAAATGAATGCAACACATAGAAAATGAATGAAGAAATGATCAAGAAAGGTTCTAACATGTCCTAAGATGTCTAAGATGACATATGAATGTTTGAAATGTCATGGCAAGTGTCGCTCCCCGGATTTCCATCCTGGTACAAACGCTAAAATGGCGCGGAAAGAGGTAGAGTCGCCAGCCAGGCATTTTTATCCCGAAGGAACGGGAATGGTAATGCTGCACTAACCAGAAGAAAAGAAGAGGAAGGACACGGGTCTTGCGAACCAAAGAAACTGAGTTCGGGAGTCGGTTACGACCTGGGAAGGTATTAGCACCCCAGATCGTCCTCCGTACCCGACGGGATCCACGCTTGCAAAGAAATCTGTTTCAAAGGGTGAAGAAATGAAAGTTGCTGCAAAGAGAATGAACTGAACTGGAGAAAAGAAACGAAAAGGGGATTGAAAAAGAAATGAAAAGGAAAAATGTAGGGAAAATAAAGATTATGCTCGAACGGGCCCTACCCCGCTGCCTACGTACCTCATCTGGACAATGAGGATCAGAGTCGTCGTAGTTCCCCTAACTAGGGGTGGAAAAGATTGCTTGTGTCTTAAGGCTTGAACTGCCTATGTCAATGCTCAGGTGTTGCAGGCTCGAACGACGAGTGTGTTACCGTCTTGCAAAGTGACAAGTAGTGACAAGTTCATACTATGAGAGTGAAGGTGATGAGAAAAGAAGTCTCGAAGGAGAGACGCTTATTGTTTGTCCAATGTTTTTTATGAGTTTTCTGCTTTGAAGTTTGCATAGGTAAGTGTACCTAAGTCTTACTTAACAGGATGTGTACTTCTTACATCATCCCAAAATGGAATGTGCAAGAGGCACACCTAGCTATGGAGGAAATCCCCAGATCTAGTCCCACAAGTGAAGGCTCAGACACATTGACCTACTGGCATTTATTAAGTGTTTTTGTGGTTTTTTGATTAAGAAGTGCTTTTTATGCTTTTCTTTGTGAAGTAATCTCATGTTAAGACCTATCCACCACGAGGGATATCCTACACCTCGCCCCGAAATGGAACGCGTGCAAGTATCTCGTAGCAAAGTCTCGTGTCACATGAGAAGACTCGTCATTTATTAAAATGATTTAAAGTTAAGTTTGAAGATGAGAAGAGTGAGCACAAAAAGGATCTCAAAGGTAAAATCTAATGGGGAAGACTACTCCTAATGTTATCATGCATGGGAGTCCTAGGTTAGTGACGTTTGAACTATCCTAAGAGAAAGGATGATCAAAAGAGAAGCAAAAAGAAAGGAGAAGAAAACTAGAGAGGGGAAAGAGAACCACATGATGGCACAAAGCACATCAAAACTCAAAAAGCAAAAACAAAGTAAAAGAGGAAAAGATGAAGAGTTGAAGTGTGGATAAACATCCACACTTCTCTTACCATGAACCCTTGAAATGTTAGCAAAAATCTAGCAAATTGGTCAACACAATCATGGAATTAACATGCTCAAGGTTCTAGCAAACAAAAACCAACAACATGCCAATCATCGCAAACATACGACTTACGCGTTGAAAACAAGAAAACATACATCAATCAACAAGCAAATCACCCTAAAATAGCATGTCCAATGATTATACAATGATCCATGGCAATTAAAACAAGCAAAGGGATCAAACAAGCTCAAAACAGCCCCAAAAAGTCATTCTGCTTCAGTGTTAACCGGTTAACCAAATGCGTTAACCGGTTAACCAGTTCAAAACTGCACAAAATACGCATAAATTAGGTGCGTTAACCGGTTAACCATATGCGTTAACCGGTTAACACGGTTAAAATAGCAACAAAACCTGCAAAAAACAGCAGCTCAAACCAGCTTATTCACATAATCTTACACCAGACCAGCAATCAATTATACATGGAAAAATTAGATCAATTCACATTAATCCATATCATTAAGCTCATGAACAATAACATTCGGATCCGGATACAAATCAACCAATCAATTCATGCAACACAATCAAATACACAAGCACATGGTAGATCTAAAGCACAAGCATGCAAATAAGCTAAAAACAGAGCTAGATCTGAAATTAACCAACCTACAAAGCTGAGGTATGCTTTGGTAGTTGTTGATTGAGCTGGAAATGAGAGATTTCGCGGAAAACTTTGAAGATCCGGTGCTAAGCTTCACATTCCATGCAAAATAAATGCAAGAACAAGCTCTTGATGCAGAATTTTGGATCCACAAGCACTTCTAATCTCAAACCAGATTTGAATCACCACTAAAACCAGCAAAATGATGCAAAGGAGCTATGGATGGAGGTCTAGTTCCAAGATCTACACACTTTAATGCAAAGTTATATGATCTTCAAAGAGGAACTTTGAATGATTTGGAAAATGGGGAGAAGAAAAATGAGAGAATGGCGAGAGAGCTCAAAATTTAGAAAATGAGAAGTGAAAATTGTGAGAGGATCCTTGCTTGGTTTAGAGGGAAATAGAATAAATATGGTTTAGGTTTGGGGCACAAAATTTTGGTTTGGGATCCAAAACTATGGCTTGGCATTGGCTTAGAAAGTGATTTGGATTTAGCATTGGAATTAGGCTTGGATAAATGCTCTAGATCCTTCTCCCAAATTCAAATTTAATTCAAATGAATAAAAATCAGAAAATTGGAAAATGGAGCCAAAACACACATGCTGAACTTGCTGCTGAAATTCAAATTTCGCAGCCGTTAACCGGTTAACCATATGCATTAACCGGTTAACGCAGGAAAAAATTGAATTTCCCTCCTTTTGGTGGGAAACCTCAGGAATATCCCGATGCCAACCGTTTCAAGATGATTTTGAACCTCATCCTCTTTTTTTTAGGGTCTTGAAGATGATACAGAGCTTGTGCAAAATGATCCTGTGAGATTCTTGCCAGATCACCATGCTCTTGATTTTGACTTGCAGTGCTTCAAATTTCCCGGATGGTTGATCATATGCCTTATGCTAGAACATGTGAGTGTTATGCTTCATTTTTTTTATGCAAAATGCTAAGGATATGACATGCTTATGATGATTATGATATGATGATGATGCCAAAACAAAAGAGGGAAAATTTGGGGTGTTACAGCTGCCCCTATTCAAGCAACTGTTAATCTGAAAAGGACGGTAGCACGGGCTATCGACTGTTCAAGATGAATTGTGGTTGAATACCAAGAAAACCTGAAATTTGCACTCTGCTGGAGAATGAAAGCAGTGGGAAATAAACCCAACCAAATGACGCTTTGGCGACTGGAGCGGGAGAAAGCATACGAGCTCCTTTCGAGTTGAATTGTTACGCCAAACTTAGACAGACGAGTCTTCTTCGAACAAACCTATTACGCCAGGTGCTGGACATACAAGCCCTCTTCGAACAAACTTGTTACGCCAGGTGCTGGACATACGAGCCCTTATACATTTTGCAACATATATGACTTGAGATAGACGAATCTCCTTCAGATAACCCTTTACGCCAGGACAGGTTATGCACTTAAGTCTGTGGGATACACATGCATAATCAGGATAGACGAACCTTCTTCATATGTTCTCCGCGGACATATGGTTTAAGACATACGAGTCTTCTTCAGGCAATCCTGTTACGCCAGGTGCGACATTAGGATTTGACGAACCCTCCTCACAAATCTTTCGTAGATAAGTGGTGTCTGAGACAGACGAACCTCCTTCGAATAACCTGTTACGCCAGGACCGGTAACCATTTTGACGTTTAATCCCACCGTCAGGACTTCAAACCTCTTCAACACAGAGGAGTATTGGATGATCATCAAGAGAACACAAACGAGTGCCATAAGTCAATGATACAAACGAATATTAGACGATGATCTAAGAAACACAGACGAGCGCTTCAGGTGATGATACAGACGAATATCAGCCACTGGTACAGACGAATACCAGAAACCCAACACAGACGAGCATTTGGAGTAGAAATACAGACGAATACCAGAGTGATTATCAAATCAACACATATGGATATAAGCTAACACAGATGAGTGTGAGGGATGATACAGACAGATATCCAAACAATGTAGACGAGCTTCAAACAAATAATGACCACAGACGAGTGTTGGGGAATGCAGACGAGCAACAAGCGAATATCAAACACAGACGAGTGTTGGGAGTGCATACGAGCATCAAATATCAGCACAGGCGAGCGCTAGATATAAAACATAGTCAAATGATGGGGAATGCATACGAGCAACAACAAGGCCTCCTGATTGGCAGTAAGATTCACAACTCTGCAGGGGAGAACAAGGTCAAGATGCTTTGACACTTAACTCTGGTTGGGGAGATGAATAACTGTCTGTATCGTCACATTGACCAAAAATAAATTGGCGACTTCTCTGGGGATATTCCAATGATGGGAGTGAATCCCTAATCCTGAAACTCTGTGGGGAAATGACGATCTTCCGACTTGGCTGAGAAACAGATTTGGCAATGCTCTGCCGAGGAAAGACTTTGCAGGAGAATTAGAGATCAAAATAAGCCAAATTATGCCCCAAGTATAGTATGACGACTGTGTTGGGAAGATATTCCAATGAAAAATGGACTATGACTGTGGAGAATACCAACTCCTCATGAGGAAACCTTGTCGGCTGAAAGAAGATCTTATGCTCGGGGAAGAAATAAACTTCCAATGCCCTGCTGGTAAAATAAATACCAGACATTCCCTGAAAATTAACTCGGTGCTTTAAACTTCTGAGCTCGACAGTTGCCTACTGGTTACCGAGAGTGAACAAGCATTCCTTACTCCTTAATTACGCCTCAAATTGCATCGTATATAAAGAAATCGTCTCTAGAGGATTTTACAGAAGACCTTGGCATCCAGAATTTCCCCAGTATCTTCAAACTCTCGCAGAAATTCAACAGATTTTGAGATAACTTCCCCAGATTACGTCTTGTAACGGCTCTTGCTCCACACCAGAGAGAAAACAAAAACCATGTGGTATGAAGATGCAATGCAAATGATGCAAGATGCAGACGTATGCTCATGATGCTAAGGAAATGAATATGTAAGCTACGGGAGCTAAAACAAGGATGGTTGGGCGCTAGGGCCAGGTTGGTAGAGATTTTTTGTTGTTTGGGTTGCCAAGCAATTGGACTTTGAAGGTGAATTACCAGACGAGAACCGGTTTATTGAAGGTAGGCCAACAGACGAGAACTGATGGGCAAAGAATAAGTCGTCAGACGAGAACTGACTCCTTGGGTTCATTGTCAAACGAGAATTGACTCTGAAAAAGAATGACTACCAGACGAGAACTGGCGTTCAACAGGTTAAATGAAAAAGTGACCAGACGATAACTAGTTAAAAGATTCGCCTACCAGACGAGAACTGGTATTTGAAGTTGGTTTGCCAGACGAGAACCGGACTTTGGGTTGGTTTGCCAGACGAGAACTGGACTTTGAAAAGGTTTGCCAGATGAGAACTGGACTTTGAAACGGTTTTCCAGACGAGAACTGGAGTTTGGAATGTTGACAAGCTGGGGTTACGAGGCCCTGATGATACAGGGTTATGCTCAATGCGATTATGATGCGTATGCTCTATATGCTCGAGCGAAGAGACATGAATAATGTATGCAAATGATTTATGCAATGATCATGAAAGGCTAGAAAAGCTCCCGAAGTGGGTAGGAAGGTCTTTGGTGATAAGGCTTCTTGCTGAGAAGGGTGACAACGGCGAGGGTAGGTAGCATGATTTCCCGATACTCGTCTTGAACTCGAAGAATGCCCTTGATATGACTAGCTCTGTGTAGCTAAACTTTTCCCCTGTATGGTGAGTCTCTGAACAGACTTCCCCTGATTATCCAATTCTTGGAATAGCAGACTTGGATGTTCTCTCGAGGAGAGTTGCACTTAGTGAGATCTGGAAGTGTCCTGCCCCGGTATGAGCGTGGAAGCGACTTGACTCATTATGACTGAGCATTGGAAGAATTCACCCTTAAACAACAGAAACTCCAGGTGTCCTGCCCCTGTTTGGTAGATTCAACCCTGATCAACTGACTCTTGAATGATGTTCCTCAATCAATTGATGCTTGGGAACTTGCTTTAGACTGATTGATTCCTTGGTCGACAAAACCACTGGATAACATGCCCCTGATTCATAGGCCTACAGGATGCTCTTGATTTTGGTCATCATTGTTGAATGATCAAATTCTCTAACTCTGATTACTCTTTGTAGGAACTTCCCTGATGTCACAGACTGACTTGCAATTAAAACTGTTCATTCACAAATGGTAATTTTAATACGATGCTCATGCAAGTTTTGAAAATTTATTTATTTGCATGTTGTGATAGTGTGTGACAAATGGACGATTAGTCCAAACGTAGTGCTGAGTTAGCAAATCGTTAGGAGTCAGTTTATGCAACCTTGTCGCAGCATGCTTTCAGAATTGAACCTGATTCAATTAGGACTTTCAAGGGTTATGGCGTGGTCTGGTTCTCGGTTTTAGAAAGAAGGATTTATGGCTCGAAGTTTTTCTGTGCCCACCCATTCTCCTTGATGCTCTTCAGTCCTACGTTCAGCTAATTTTCCCTAAGCGCTCGCCTCTCGAAAGGTTTTGGTGATGGTCGAGGAACCAATAATGTTGACAGTTTAAGCACCAATGAGGTTTCTTGGAGTAACAGTCACCCCTTTGTCTTTGTGTCTGTAGTCACACGACTTTGTTCTAATGGAAGATTTTTCTTTCTGATACTTTTACTCCGTAACTTTTGCCAGGACTGATTCTTGTTGAATTTTTTTTCGATTTTGAAGTCCAGCGGGATGCCCTAACTTTTGCCTAAGTCATCATTTTTTTTATGTCATCATTTTTTTCCGACTTAGCGAGCTCTTATTTCTCTTTTATTTTTAACAAATCGTGTGACATTAGTTTGTCTGATTTGCTGAAAGGGTTGACTGCCTCATTCCTTTGTTGTTGAGGGATAACCATTATGGTTTTATGTCCCTTGAACTCTGGAGGTGTAACGGATCCTCGGATGCACACTCCTTTGGAAATTTGAACGCTCGGTCAAACTAACTGATAACTACCCTGCCCCGGGTTGGATGTGAGGATTTTTCGTTCAGAAAAGAAACTCCTACTTCAAGGCTCAAAGGGGTTGACGAGGGTCTATCTCCCTTATATCTCCGGTGTTTGGGAATTGAAGCAATGCCTGTAAATCGTCAGCAGGTTCTACTCTGAAAGCATACCTTCAACCGTTATGGGTATTCAGTTGTCATCATCCTCCCTCAAACCTGCTAAACAACAGTGAAATAAATGGGAGGTATATGGATGCAAATTTTTTTTCAATGTAACTAAAGAAAAAGGAGCGAATGCGACATAATTGATTCAAAAAGTGCATGATCACTTCATTAACATTACCATTCAAAATAACAATGCTTAAAAGACAAGTAGCTGCTAACAGGAAAGAAACTACAATGCAAATGATAAGAAGGATACAATGATCTCCAACTCTGATGACATCTTCTTGTCCGAGCCACTGAAATCAGGAGACGCTCCTTTGAAGTCTTTGAACTCAAACAGACAAGAGGTTGACGTGCACAACCAAGCTTCCTTCTGGAAAGGAAATGTAGCCCTTGTCGATCAAATGTTGGACCTTGGCTTGAAAAGCTTTACAATCTTCAGTTGAATGCCCCATTGATCCACCATGATACCCATATTGCTCATGAGGATTGTACTCTAGAGGGTACGGCTCCGACAACGGCTTGAGAGGCTTAGGAACCACCAATGAGCTCTGAATTAGAGGTGGCAAAAGTTCACTGTATGCCCTGGGAACTGGATGAAGAAGAGCATTACTTTTTTCCAGATTGTTGCGAGGCCTAGGCTGGCTCTGAAGTTAATTCTGAGATCTTCGACCATGAGCTTGAAGATTTGGACGAGGAGGAATCCAGAGTTTCTGATACGGTGCTCTGAGCATCTCTTGTTGAATGCCCATAAGAGTAGCCAGACCTAGGAACAGATGATCTCTGAGAAGATGTTGGTCCAGAATATTCGATATTGGCCATGACTGCACTGACGTCATACCATTCTTCCTCTTGGGAGCTAACAACAGACTCATCTTCACTAGCTGGGATATTCGAAGAGTACAGGATCTTTCCACTTTTGAGTAAACTTTCAATGCGCCCTCCAACGTTTATCAAATCAGAGAAGTTTGATGTCCCAAAGCTACTCATTCTTTCCACTTGCAAGGTGCCCACGAACAGGTCAATCAATTCTATGTCTGAAGGTGGTGGTTGCACTTGGGCTGCCAATTCTCTCCACCGAAGTGCATATTCTCTAAAAGATTCACCAGTCCTCTGAGATAGGCTTTGCAGGTGCGTGCGACTGGACGCCATGTCCACATTGTACTGGTATTGCTTTACGAAAGCTCTGGATAAATCATTCCATGACCGGATACGACTACTTTCCAAATCCATGTACCAACTTAAGGATGCACCGCTTAAACTGTCCTGAAAATAGTGAATCATCAACTCATCGTTGCGGACGTAAGAAGTCATTTTTCTGCAGAACATAACCAAATGACGCTTCGGGCAACTGACACCAGTGTACTTCTCGAACTTCGGAGTTTTGAAATCTGGAGGTATGACAAGACCAGGCACCAAACACAGGTTTAGAGCATCAAAACCAAAGGCATCAAGATCCGCTAAGGCTTTGAGTTGCTCCTCCAACACACGAAACTTTTCAGCAGGATCAACAGCTTGTGGATCCGTGGTTTTTACAAGAGGGATTGCCCCTTGGAAGTTTTGCATGGGGAAAGCGAAACTCTGATAATCTGTAGCATCAGAAGAAGATGAAGGTCCACCTCGGACAACAGATGGTTCAGGTACACTCTGATTCACGATCAGGGTATGTACAGGCTGAGCTTGAGTAAGGTTGTTTACTTGTGGAAGATCCTCATCAGGAGAAAGACCATACAAAGGATTGTTCATCGAAGTGAAACCAGGTGAAAACTCAACATTTTAACGGTTTTTCTCTGACATAGCTACTGACGACTTCCAAACTGGCCTTTTTAACTCTTGGCACTGCTCAGTCTGGCTTCAAACAACTTTTTACGTCTTCCAACAGTTACCACTTGTTCAAACTGAGTACCGGGAAATCAGCTGGCTGGTCATGGACAAAAGAGGAAGGATGAACTCTCTAGAAGAAGGAAATGCAATGCAAATGCAAATGCAAAATGCAATATGATGATGCTAGAGATGCAAAGACATGGGATCACAGCTGGAAACTGCATGGAATTTGGAATACTGCCAAGAATCGAGTGAATGTAACCACAAGATCTCTGTATAATGACCCAAAATAGTAACCGAAAACCAAAGGTCAATCACTCTAGGATCATAGTGACCGGATCAAAACATAGAACACACTGATAACCAGGGTATGTTGAGGTCAAGGGTTCCTGCAAACCTGTAAACCCCTCCCAATCTCACGGGTGTGCTCCAGGTCAAACATCACGGACTCTCAAAGCCGAATAGCAATAATACGTTCACCATTTACGAGAAATGGCTCAAGACCAAATCAGGGAATCAGTTTGGCATTATGTACTACTCAGGGAGGCCTCAGCTGAGTCCGGGAAAAACAAGCATCCCTTATAAGTCCCCAGCTTCGAGCGCTGAAATCGAGAAACGATAGTACATTCAGCCCGTAGGATACAGTACTATTGTCATACGACCAGATGCTTTGACTGAGTTCCTATAAAAGAACCAGGCCATCCTATGCGAGTCCCCGGTGGACCCTCGGGTGCGAATGGGTTTGCCACAGAATGTGGTTTGCCACTGTCACCACTAGAGAGGGTTGTTTCCACAAAGGTTCTCAATGATCGGTCCCCAAATGCACATAACTATCAAGGTCATATCCCGAAGTGGAGGAAATCCCCACACAAGACATTTCCAAGACGGTCGCAGTCTGGGTGTGAAACACATCGCCACTCATCATGTCACATGTGAGTACAATATGTTCACGCTAATCCTAAGGTACACTCAAGCCGGGTATTTGGCTTATCTCACAGTAACAGTATCACCTGAGTCCCACCAAACAGAAGAAATCCAGTCCAGACAGTCTAGTAATAATATATGATGCATGAAAATAAAATACTGAAAACTATAAATAAAGCTGTAAATAAAACTGTAAATAAAATAACAGTAAAATATACACACAACACCAAACAAACAACACCCAACGAAATAGAAACACGCAAGCTCTAGGAGAGACTCTCAATGGAACCAGAGATTCTGGTTAGGAGTTCCCCAGCAGAGTCGCCAGCTTTCGCTCCCCGGATTTCCTTCCTGGTACAAACGCGAAAGTGGCGCGGAAAAGGTAGAGTCGCCAGCCAGGCATTTTTATCCCGAAGGAACGGGAATGGTAATGTTGCACAAACCAGAAGAAAAGAAGAGGAAGGACACGGGTCCTGCAAACCAAAGAAACTGTGTTCGGGGGTCAGTTACGACCTGGGAAGGTATTAGCACCCCAGATCGTCCGCCGTACCCGACGGGATCCATGCTTGCAAAGAAATCTGTTTCAAAGGGTGAAGAAATGAAAGTTGTTGCAAAGAAAAGGAACTGAACTGGATAAAAGAAAAGAAAAGGGAACTGAAAATAGAAATGAAAAGGAAAAAGTGTAGGGAAAATAAATATTGTGCTCGAACGGGCCCTACCCCGCTGCCTACGTACCTCATCTGGACAATGAGGATCAGAGTCGCTGTAGTTCCCCTAACTAGGGGTGGAAAAGATTGCTTGTGAATTAAGGCTTGAACTGCCTATGTCAATGCTCAGGTGTTGCAGGCTCGAACGACGAGTGCGTTACTGTCTTGCAAAGTGACAAGTAGTGACTAGTTCGTACGATGAGAGTGAAGGTGATGAGAAAAGAAGTCCCGAAGGAGAGACGCTTATTGTTTGTCCAGTGTTTTTTATGAGTTTTCTGCTTTGAAGTTTGCATAGGTAAGTGTACCTAAGTCTTACTTAACAGGATGTGTACTTCTTACATCATCCCGAAATGGAATGCGTAAGAGGCACACCTAGCTATAGAGGAAATCCCCAAATCTAGTCCCACAAGTGAAGGCTCAGACCTACTGGCATTTATTAAGTGTTTTTGTGGTTTTTTGATTAAGAAGTGCTTTTTATGCTTTTCTTTGTGAAGTAATCTCATGCTAAGACCTGTCCACCACGAGGGATATCCTACACCTCGCCCCGAAATGGAATGCGTGCAAGTATCTCGTAGCAAAGTCTCGTGCCACATGAGAAGACACATCATTTATTAAAGTGATTTTTAAGTTAAGTTTGAAGATGAGAAGAGTGAGCACCAAAAGGATCTCAAAGGTAAAATCTAATGGGGAAGACTACTCCTAATGTTATCATGCATGGGAGTCCTAGGTTAGTGAGGTTTGAACTATCCTAAGAGAAAGGATGATCAAAAGAGAAGCAAAAAGAAAGGAGAAGAAAGCTAGAGAGGGGAAAGAGAACCACATGATGGCACAAAGCACATCAAAACTCAAAAAGAAAAAACAAAGTAAAAGAGGAAAAGATGAAGAGTTGAAATGTGGATAAACATCCACACTTCTCTTACCATGAGCCCCTGAAATGTTAGCAAAAATCCAGCAAATTGGTCAACACAATCATGGAATTAACATGCTCAAAGATTCTAGCAAACAAAAACCAACAACATGCCAATCATCGCAAACATACGAATTACGTGTCGAAAACAAGAAAGCATACATCAATCAGCAAGAAAATCACCCTAAAATAGCATGTTCAATGATCATAAATGATCCATGGCAATTAAAACAAGCAAGGGGATCAAACAAGCTTTAAACAACCCCAAAAAGTCATTCTGCTTTAGTGTTAACCGGTTAACCAAATGCGTTAACCGGTTAACCAGTTCAAACCTGCACAAAATACGCATAAAACAGGTGCGTTAACCGGTTAACCATATGCGTTAACCGGTTAACACTGTTAAAACAGCAACAAAACCTGCAAAAACAGCAGCTCAAACCAGCTTATTCACATAATCTTACACCAGACCAGCAATCAATTATACATGGAAAAATTAGATCAATTCACATTAATCCATATCATTAAGCTCGTGAACAATAACATTTGGATCCAGATACAAATCAACCAATCAATTCATGCAACACAATCAAATACACAAGCACATGGTAGATCTAAAGCACAAGCATGCAAATAAGGTAAAATAGAGCTAGATCTGAAATTAACCAACCTACAAAGCTGAGGTATGCTTTGGTAGTTGTTGATTGAGCTGGAAATGAGAGATTTCACGGAAAACTTTGAAGATCCGGTGCTAAGCTTCACACTCCATGCAAAATAAATGCAAGAACAAGCTCTTGATGTAGAATTTTGGATCCACAAGCACTTCTAATCTCAAACCAGATTTGAATCACCACTAAAACCAGCAAAATGATGCAAAGGAGCTATGGATGGAGGTCTAGTTCCAAGATCTACACACTTTAATGCAAAGTTATGTGATCTTCAAAGAGGAACTTTGAGTGATTTGGAAAATGGGGAGAAGAAAAATGAGAGAATGGTGAGAGAGCTCAAAATTCAGAAAATGAGAAGTGAAAATTGTGAGAGGATCCTTGCTTGGTTTGGAGGGAAATAGAATAAATATGGTTTAGGTTTGGGGCCCAAAATTTTGGTGTGGGATCCAAAAATATGGCTTGGCATTGGCTTAGAAAGTGATTTGGATTTAGCATTGGAATTAGACTTGGATAAATGCTCTAGATCCTTCTCCCAAATTCAAATTTAATTCAAATGAATAAAAATCAGAAAATTGGAAAATGGAGCCAAAACACACATGCTGAACTTATTGCTGAAATTCAAATTTCGCAGCCGTTAACCGGTTAACCATATGCGTTAACCGGTTAACGCAGGAAAAATTTGAATTTCCCTCCTTTTGGTGGGAAACCTCAGGAATATCCCGATGCCAACCGTTTCAAGATGATTTTGAACCTCATCCTCTTTTTCTTTTTTTTAGGGTCTTGAAGATGATACAGAGCTTGTGCAAAATGATCCTGTGATATTCTTTCCAGATCACCATGCTCTTGATTTTGACTTGCAGTGCTTCAAATTTCCCGGATGGTTGATCATATGTCTTATGCTAGAACATGTGAGTGTTATGCTTCATTTTTCTATGCAAAATGCTAAGGATTTGACATGCTTATGATGATTATGATATGATGATGATGCCAAAACAGAAAAGGGCAAATTTGGGGTGTTACAACAAGTTCATATGATGATGGATATGCAAGGTGAATACAAATGAACATTAGAAAGTATGGTTTATGAACATATGAGATGCAAATGAACAAAACAAAAGCATACAACATGATAAAAAAATTGAAACTAACTCAATCAAACCCTAAACCCATATTAAGTCACACCCCAAAGGAGAAGGTCAGAAGCTAATCCTATTGAAAGTTATGATTTTCCTAAGTTTGCTAAGGTTTTTGGGTGATTCTCAAAGGAAAATGCAAATCAATTTGAAAATGCAAGATAAATTCATGGTTAGGAAGAAATGATTTTTCAAAGTTAGGGTTAGAAAATATGATTTTTAAGAACCCTAATTCAAAGAAAATTGTGAAATTATGATCAAACCTAAAAATAAATTTGTATGAAGAGTTTGAAAATGTTTCTAAATGTATTGGAATGGTTCATGATTTTTTTGGTGATATTTAGAAACCTAAATGCATTTTTAATTAATTAAAATGCTTTAATTAATTAAAAATAACATTTAAATATTTTAAAAATACTTTTTAAATGCAAAAAATAAAATAAAAATCATTTTCAGGTTGAGAAAAATATTTAAAACCAGAATGCAAAGTTTGTGAATTTTTTGATGTGTTTTGGTATTTTAAAATAAATATGCAAAAGAAATAAAATAAAATGAATAAAAATGAAATAAAATGGGAAGTCAGCGCATCCAAGGGATGAGATTCAAACTGGGGAAATGGGAGTTGACTGCGCGCATTTTTAAAAGGTCAAGATTCAATCTGAGGAAATTTATTAATTAATCCTAATTTAAACTAATTAAACTGACTTAAAGTTAATGAAGCAATCTGGGCCACTCATTTACGCGCTAACCCTAAGATCTAAGGTCCTTCATTCAAACTGGCTAATTAAACCCTAAGCATTTTCAGGTGACCGGAGCTAGCTCCGGTCATCTTCTTCGGCGAACTAAAATCCCAAAAACTTATACAAGCATCTAAACTCCTAATTTCTTGCCCAGAATCACTCCTCTAACATCATAGAACATGAATCCACAAACAAAATTCATTTATCATGCATAACAAGGCTGAATCGAAGCAATCAAGTTTTAGGTGAAAAATTTCAGAAGCTTCATACATGGTCATTTCTCAATCATTTTCGAAACTAAACATATCAGTGCGATCAGGGGAACATGAAGATTGATATTTTAACTTAAATAGCAAGTTCTGGAAAAAATGTTCTTGAGGTATACCTGAGTTGAAGCTTTTCGGTTTGAAGCTTTCTGGCCTTTTCTTTGATGCAAACCAACCCCAATGAGCTCCCTGATGATGTTGCAATGCTTAGAACAAATTTGTGGTAGCTATTTTGAAGTGTTTGGTTCTGGTTTTGCAGAAATCGTGTTTTTGATTTGGGAGGTTTCAGGCCATTTTGAGGGTTGCTTTGTGTTCTATGAGTGATTTGAAGATGATTGGTGAAGTTTGTTTTGAAGTTTGATGGATGTGTTTTGAGTTTCAAAGAAGGGAAGGTTTTGACAATTTTTGTGAATTCTAAGCTCTAAGGTGTTTCAGGCCTGAATGTGTTATCAAATGAGCTCCATAACCTTTGTTTGTAATGTCTTGATTGGTCAGAGAGTGGTTAGTGGCATAGTGTGATTGGTATGGGAGGAAATGCAAAAAGTCAAGATTATGTGTACTTGAGGTATGGGCTTGTGCAACAAGGATTTCTGAGCATAGATTTCCTCAGCATGGTTCATGGGGAGCCCTTAGATCATTAGAATGCAGCTGTAATGCTTAGATGAAGAGATAGCAAGCTTTATGCAACTTGGCCATTTTGAAATTTCTTGTGAATTAAGTCACCAAAACCCTAGGTTCAAGGCATAATTCTGATCTTTGAAGGTTGCTTTAACATGTTATGACATAATTGAGCACATTAGAGGTCACTTAGAAGCTTGAAATGCCAATATGCAAAAATCCCTCTTTGACATGAACTTGAAAATTATGTGATTTTTGCCAACTTTGAAAGGCCATATCTTGAGTTCTAGGATGAATCAAAACATGTTCTTGTACTTTTTGAAAAGGGAAAGATCTAATCTACAACTTTCATGTCCAAGAATTTTTCATTTGTAGCATTTTTGGTCATGAAAGAGGAGGTTGGAAATCTTTCCCAAAATGGAAAGTTTGCATTTCAAGTCATTTCCAAAAATGGCAAGTTTGCATTTGGCTCAAAATTCCTCAATCTTGTGAACTTCAAACCTCTTCTAAGATCAAATAAAGATCATAGAACTTCAATTTGATGAAAATGATCCCTTGGTACCCTTGTTGGGGGCCTCAGATGCCCTGATTTTGACTTAAATTGCTCAAGAAGTTACTCAATGATCAGATGACTTCGACAATGAGTTTCTTCATCAAACTTGATACACATGATCCTTATAAAATACTAAGAACCTTAGAAACAAGAATGCCCAAAACATTTGGAGTTAAGGCCTCTGAAACCAAAACCCTAATTCTGGTCATCTATGTAGGAAAGCCCTAGCTCTGCTTCCATGCCTTTGCCAGTCTTTTTGATTTCTTAACTTCCATGAACTTTGGGGAGAAAAATATGATTATAGAACACACATGGACCCCCTTGGAATGCTACTAGACCTTTGGGATGGCTCATATTGATTCTTGGATTGCTCAGATCACAAACCCTAGATGCAGATGAAATGGAACTATGCAAATGAAACAAATATGCAATATGAGATGGTATGCTTATGCTAATTCAAAAATGAAAGATCACAAGCCATGGTGTGAGAAAAAGTGAGGGAAAATTTGGGGTGTTTACAGCTGCCCCTATTCAAGCATGAGTTAGTTGTGGAGGGTGTAAGTGACGGGCTTAACAGGCAAACAAGATAACTTGTGGTTGAATACCAAAGATAATCCGAAATTTGCACTCGCTGGGGGAGAAGAAGAAAAGGGATATAAATTGTAAAAGGTAGTATAGTATGATTATCAAATGAAATCGATGGGGGACGACCATCGAGCAGAGAACGACTGCTGGGGTAAAATCGGTAAGCAAAGCAATGACGGGGACGACCGACAAGCTGGGGAAATAAAGAGACCACAACGGGGACAGCCATCGGGTAATAAAAATAAAACTCTCCGGGGATTAAAGAAAAGCAATGATGGGGATGGCCATCAGGTTTGGAAAGTAAAGTAAACAACGATGGGGACGACCATCGGGTTAAAGAATGAAATAATGATGAGGGACGATCATCAAAAGGTGAAGGACGATCACCTAGCAGGGGACGACTGCTAAAAATATCATGACATAGGATGGATGTCGGATAGAAAGGATCAACGATGGGGACGGCCATCGGATAAGCATGATGAAGGACGATCATCAAGAGGTAAAGGACGATCACCTAGTAGGGTACGACTGCTCTCGGGGATTATCACGACATAGGACGAATGTCGAATAACAAGATCAACGATGGGGATGGCCATCAGATAAATGATGAGGGACGGTCATCAAAAGGTGAAGGACGATCACCTAGCAGGGGACGGCTGCTAAAAATATCACGACATAGGACGAATGTCGGATAGAAGGTTCTGATAATGGGAATTCCACTGGGGAAAGGATGAGGGACGATCATCTGAAGATGAAGGACGATCACCTGGCAGGGGACGGCTGCCGAAAGTATCACGACATAGGATGAATGCTGGATAGGGGAAAGTTGTTTTGTTGGCGACTTACCGGGGAATGGTAAACACGGACGAATGCTTACGCCTTCAAAAATAAAAGATATAAGAGTTTTGACGGTGTGTATAGACTAAATATGCGGACGAGCATCCTTAGGACCCTGATACGGACGAGTATCGATAGAAATAAATGCTGACGCATGTTTAAGGATGATGATACGGATGAGCACCAATTGTTTAATCAAGAAACACGGACGAGTATTTGTTGTGCTGAGGGGTGATATATAAAAAATACGGACGAGTATCAAAAACTTTTGTATAAGTATGCACAAGTTTGATCTGTTGGTGAAGTATATGCAAGACATGGACGGGTGTAGAAAGATTGGGCAAGGGACACGGACGAGTGTTTGACTTGCTGGAGAAGTATGACACGGACGAGTGCCAAAAAGAATATGTACAAGTTATGAACAAATATCTGTATTTGAGAGTGCAAAGGGGATGCCTTGGCTTTTATCTGCGGGGAATATGAGTTTTGTATATTGCCGGTGAAGTGTTGATGGTATTTGTAGGTGACTGGCTCGAACCTGGCTTATGATCATGCAAATGTTTGATTTTTGCCGTAATGCTCCGTATTAGATGGAATGCTACGCTTATTTTGGGAAGTATGATGCGAATGCTATGATTATGCAAATGAGAAGCTCGATCCAAGATTCGGATCCTGCGGGGATAAAGATCTCTGGCTGATCTTCTTGGAGGAATAACCCAGCTAGGGGAAGAGATCATTGATTGATCTGTCCGGAGGGAGAACTCTGCTTGGGGAACTAGATCATTGATAGATCTGTCTGGAGAGAAAAATCTTAATGGGGATGAGGAGGTTTTAGCAACTCCGCTGGGGGTGTGTTTCAGATATTGCCCTTCTAGGAAGGCAACTCTGTGGGGAATCAGTTCTACCAACTCTGTTGAGGACGAGAGAAATTTGGTATCTCTGGTGGGGAAGAGAAAGCTCTTTGACTACCTTGCTGTGGAAGAGGCTGTCAGGCACTGCTTGGGAGGTCCTGCTCGGGGAGGAAATATCTTCTAGGAAGTAGTGTGCTGGGGATTCAATGCTTGATATGCCCCATGCTGCGAAAGATTGTTTGTCTTGAGTACCTGCAATGTGTTACGACAAAGAAAAACGCACAAGTGTCCCGAGGTATCCTTAACCGGATTCCGTCATGGGAGTTAAATTTACCTAAAAGTAATATATTTCCTGCAAGCATTCATTAAAATGGCTCATACATTTTCATTCAAGTGTTGTATCATGAACTTTGGACATTTTGCAAACGAAACAAAAATGTACAAAAACAAAGTGTGACTGAAAACTCTGATTTTATTAATTTGTGTGCCCTGAATTGGCAAGTACAGTCAAAAGAAGCGAATCCCCTGGAAGGAGGAGATTGTTGTAAATTGAGAAAATAAAAGTGTTGGCAATGTGGAAGATGACGCTCCAGCGAGCTTCCTTGGCTATGACCTGTATGACCTTGACATTCTTCTTATCTTGCTTTCTGAAGAAGGCTGATTCTGACCAACGCTTTGTCCTTTCGAAGCTTGCCATGTTGTGGGAGATACAGACGAATTCAGAATGCAGTTGTTCGCTTATTCCCTGATTTTGCATGGATCGCCCTTTCGGGTTTTCAATACACCAGGATACCCACTTTTGCCTGACCTGTCCAATGCGGCTTTTCAACTCAGCGGGTGTACATTTTTTCCCCTTATTTTTGCCCGAGTCTTTTATTCTGTTTTTGACTCGCCGGGATGCCCTATTTTTTCCTGGACTCACATTCTGTTTTTATGTCCAGCGGGTCATTTTATGCGAAGTATTTTTTAACTGCATCTGAATTCACAGGAGACGGGAAGTCTTCACCATCCATGGTTGCGAGCATCAGTGCTCCACCTGAGAAGACTTTGGTTATGATGTAGGGACCTTCATAGTTTGGTGTCCACTTGCCCCTGTGGTCTGTATGAGGAGGAAGGATTCTCTTTAGAACAAGCTCTCCTACTTGGTATTCCCGAGGTCTGACTTTCTGATCGAAGGCTTTCTTCATTCGCTTCTGATATAACTGCCCATAACGGATGGTAGCTAATCTTTTCTCTTCGATCAGATTCAGTTGATTATACTGAGACCAGACCCATTCTACTTCATCCAGCTTCACATCCATCAATAACCGTAAGGAGGGTAGCTCAACTTCAACAGGTAGGACAACTTCCATATCGTACACAGGCTGATAAGGCGTTGCCCTAATAGATGTTCTGATTGAGGTTCGGTACCCATGCAAAGCAAATGGTAGCATCTCATGCCAGTCCTTATAAGTAACCACCATCTTCTGCACAATCTTCTTGATGTTCTTATTAGCAGCCTCAACAGCGCCATTCATCTTTGGTCTGTAAGGAAAAGAGTTGTGATGTTGAATTTTGAAGTCCCAGCACAGTTTTGCCATCATTGTGTTGTTCAAATTGGAACCATTATCAGTAATGATTCGCTCGGGAACTCCATATCGACAGATGATATCCCTTTTCAGAAATCTGGCTACCACTTGTCTTGGTGACGTTTTGCATACGAAGCTGCTTCGACCCATTTGGTGAAGTAATCAATGGCTACCAGGATGAATCGGTGCCCATTTGAAGCAGTCGGTTCAATCTTTCCAATCATCTCAATGCCCCACATAGCAAAGGGCCAAGGTGAAGACATCACGTTCAAAGGATTCGGAGGCACATGCACTTTATCTGTGTAGATCTGGCACTTGTGGCATTTTCTGGCATAGGCACAACAGTCTGCATCCATTGTGATCCAGTAGTAAACTGATCTTAACAATTTCTTTGCCATTACATGTCCCCCGGCATGGGTACCGAAAGAGCCTTCATGTACTTCGTGCATCAGCAGGTCTGCTTCTTTCTTGTCAACACATCTGAGCAGGACCATGTCGAAGTTTCGCTTGTATAATGAACCATCAGCATTGAGGAAGAAACTACCAGCCAGCCTTCTCAATGTCTTCTTATCATTGGATGATGCCCCAGGTGGGTATGTCTGATCCTCCAAAAAGCATTTGATGTCATGGAACCAAGGCTTGTCATCACTAGCAGTGTCCACGGAGAATACATATGCCGGTCGGTCCAGTCGGGATACCAAAATCTGAGGCACATAATTGGCAGCTTGAACTTTGATCATGGAGGAAATGGTAGCTAAAGCGTCTGCAAACTAATTCTTGTCTCGAGGGATGTATTCAAGTTTGACTGTTGTGAAGAAAGTCAATAATCTCCTCATATAATCACGGTATATAATCAGATGCTTCTGATGGGTGTACCATTTGTCGTTGGTCTGGTTGATTACCAAAGCTGAATCTCCAAATACATTCAAGGTTTTGACCCTGAGGTCAATGGCTTCCTCAAGACCCATGATACAGGCTTCGTATTCTGCTTCGTTGTTAGTGCAAGCAAAGGTGAGTTTTACCGAGAAAGGCATATGAACTCCTTTAGGTGTAATGAGCACTGCACCAACTCCACGTCCATTCATATTGACAGCCCCGTCAAACATCATAGTCCATGTTTCTTCTGGATCAGGCCTTTCAGTGTGAACTAGCTCTTCACAATCATTTGCTTTCAAGAACATGATGTCTTTATCAGGGAAGTCAAATCTCATAGTCTGGTAATCATCAATGGGTTGCTCAGCTAGATAGTCAGACAATACACTGCCTTTGATGGCTTTCTGAGAAATGTACTGAATGTCATACTCTGTTAGGATCATTTTCCATCTTGCAACCCTTCCGGTAAGTGATGGCTTCTCAAATATGTACTTGACGGGGTCCATTTTTGAGATCAACGAGGTACTGTGAGTCAACATATACTGTCTTAGTCGGCGAGCAGCCCACGCTAAAGCACAACAAGTTTTCTCGAACAGTGAATAACGTTGTTCACAGTCGATAAAATTTTTTCTTAGGTAGTATATTGCATACTCTTTTCGACCAGACTCGTCATGTTGGCCCAACACACACCCCATTGACCCTTCCAATACTGTCAGGTACATTATCAGAGGTCTTCCTTCAATTGGAGGCATGAGGATTGAAGGTTCTTGCAGTTACTCCTTGATCTTGTCAAAAGCTTTCTGACAATCGTCGTTCCACCTGACTATTTGTTCCTTTCTTAATAGTTTGAATAGGGGTTCACAGGTTGCAGTGAGGTGAGATATGAACCTTGAGATGTAGTTCAATCTACCTAAGAACCCCCGAACTTCCTTCTCAGTCCTAGGTGCAGGCATTTCCTGAATAGCTTTGACTTTGTCGGGATTAACCTCAATTCCCTTTTCACTTACGATGAAACCCATCAGTTTACCGGAACGTAGCCCGAATGTACATTTGTTGGGGTTCAACTTCAGAAGATACTTCCTCAGACGCTTAAACAACTTCAGCAGATTCGCCAGATGATCTTCTTCAGTAAGGGACTTGGCAATCATGTCATCCACGTAACATTCGATTTCTTTGTGGATCATATCATGGAATAACGTTACCATAGCCCGTTGATAAGTGGCACCGGCGTTCTTCAGTCCAAACGACATTACCTTGTAACAAAATGTTCCCCAAGGTGTGATGAAAGTTTTTTTCTCCATGTCTTCGGGTGACATCTTGATCTGATTGTACCCAGAAAATTCGTCCATGAAAGAAAATATCGAGAACTGAGCTGTGTTGTCTACCAATACATCAATGTGAGGTAATGGGAAATCATCCTTTGGGCTAGCTCTGTTCAAGTCTTGGTAATCCACACACATACGCACCTTTCCATCCTTCTTAGGCACGGGTACAATGTTAGCAACCCACGGCGGGTAACTAGTTACAGCAAGGAAATCGGCGTCCCACTGTTTTTGTACTTCTTCCTTAATCTTCATGGCCATATCTGGGCGAGTGCGGCGTAACTTCTGTTTAACTGGAGGGCAGTCTTCTTTCAATGGTAGCCTATGCATGACTATATCCGTATCTAGACCTGACATATCTTGATAGGACCAAGCAAAGACGTCGACGTATTCCCGAAGCATACTGATAAGCTGTTCTTTTACTGGAGCTTGCAGACTGGCCCCAATCTTCACTTCTTTTACCTCTTCCTCGGTACCAAGATTAACAGTTTTAATTTCCTCCTGATGAGGAGTAATCACTTTCTCTTCTTGCCTCAACAACCTGGCTAACTCTTCAGGCAACTCATAGTCTTCATCAACCCATTCATCTGCTTGATTAATTGGATTGTCGAAGTCATACAAGGTCATAGCAGTGTTGTTGTCGGTGCAATCTGGAGGATAATCTCTGCAAGGGTTGAGATTTTTTCTTTTTAGTGATCAATTTTAATTTTGTTCAGAAAAATAGAAGTTATTTATTTTGAAAACATTGCCATTTTATTGTTTTGTGCGAAAAATAACAAAAATGAAAAGACAGCGAGCGAAAGAGAAAATTGTTTGCAAAAGATGTCCATTGTTCATTGATATTCTATTTGCACAAAATACAAATATGGCCCTATTACAAAATGAGTCATGACACCTTGGGCAAGATGCAGGACTTGATGCATGCTAAAAAGCAGGAAATAATAATTACTCTACAGGAGTAACTCTTATAATTTCCTGGGAAGACCAGTTAAGGACTTGTTGGCCCGGGATCCTTGGACAAATCCAGCTCTCCAGGTTGAGGTCACTTTCAGCCTCATCTTCCACGTTATTGATAGCATCTGGGGTCAACATCCCCCCACTCACGAACTTGGGCTCCTTAGCAGCCTCTGCTTGATCTTGTCGGAATGGTTTGTAACTCAAACCGAATTTGTCCTCCTTCTTCTCCACCGGTAGCAGCTTTCCCCAGCCTTGGGCGTTTCCATCTTCAACAACCTTCCGATATTATTGGTAGGAGACACTTGAAGTACCCATCCTATCTTCCTGGGATGCAGCAAATACTTCAGTTGTCGCTTCATTGACGTTTAGTGCTTCGAAACCTTGGCTCATGGTCTCGTGGATTTCACCATCCATCTCAATGTATTTGTAGGTAGCCAAATGGATAACAAAAATATCCTCTTCACCACAGATTGTGATAATTTGCCCTTCCTACACGTATTTTAATTTCTGGTGAAGGGTCGACGTAACTGCGCCAGCAGCGTGAATCCATGGTCGACCCAACAAACAGCTGTAGGCGGGCTGAATGTCCATCACGTAGAAAGTAGTTTGAAAGACCTGAGGGCCAATTATCACAGGCAGATTCACTTCTCCAAGAACAGACCTCTTGGAACCATCAAAAGCTCTAACCACCAGATTGCTTGGTCGGAGAGCAATACCATCATATTCAAGCTTGACAAGGGCTTTCTTTGGCAAGACATTGAGTGAAGACCCAATGTCAACTAGAACGTGTGAAAGCACAACCCCTTTACACTCCAGAGTGATGTGTAACGCTTTGTTATGATGACGACCTTCCGTTGTCAAATCAGCGTTGGTGAAGCCTAGCCCATGGCTAGTATTAACATTAGACACCACTGTCTCTAGCTGATTTACCGTGATCTCCTCATGCACGTAGGCTGCGTGCAGGACTTTAAGTAATGCATCCCGATGAGCTTCGGAACACAATAGCAATGATAAAATGGAGATCTTGGAAGGAGTCTGGTGGAGATGATCCACAACCTTGTAGTCGCTTCTCTTGATCATCCTCATAAATTCATCCATATCTTGATCAAAGGATGTTTTATGGGCTTCTTTCAAAACTGGTTCTTCCGGCACCACATTTTTACCTTTAGCTTTGGCAGCAGCCTCTGCCTCAGTATTAACTCTCGGAACTTGTGACACGAAGAGACGTCCGCTTTTAGTGAAGCCTCTGCCTCCCCCGACATTATCGACCTGTGGTGTGTAAGCTGAAGAATCAAGAGAGACTTTTTCCCCGTTGCAGTAAAGGTCTGAACCATAGTGCCATGGTACAACATAATCTTTTTCATATGGAATGGGTCCAGGTACCGTGATGGTGACTGGACTAACTGCAACGGAAGTAGGAACTGTTATTGTCTGTGGATTGTAATATATGGTGAAAGGATTTATGACTGGCGGTGGTAGTGAATGACTGAAGTTGGGTTGTTGCTGAGATTGTTGCTGAGATTGTTGCTGAAAATTGTTGGAATCGGGGACCATTGTTGGGTCGTAGTATATGGTGACTATGGAGATGTCATTGTTAATGGTTGATGTAGTTGTAGAAGCGGATGCGGTCGAACTAGCATTTGTTGAAGTGGTGGAAGAGATGGTCGTTGACTTTGTAGACGAGTCTGTCGGAACAATTGTTTTTGAAGTTGTGGGAGGAGTGCTTGTTGTTGTTGTAGTAGGAATTGTTTATGTTGTAGAAACCGTTGATGTTATCTGTAGGATGACTTCTCTGATAAGGCCATTGATGCCATTTCTCAAGCTTGCACACCCATTGACAAAAACCTTGCAAGATTCACAGCAGGCCTCACAACCTGGAAACACCAGGAATTTTAAAAGCTGAGCTTTAACCTCTGCCAGAGGTGTTTGAATGCTTGCAGTATCTTCAATTAAATTCATGGGTTGATCCTCCTCAACTGCATTTATCCTGGGCCCACCATGGTTGGGCATAGGATTCTTCGTGACATTAGGAGGTGGTGCAAATTTTAAAGCCTTTGAATCAACTAGATCCTGGACCTTCATGTGCAAAGCTCTGCACTTTTCTGTGGTATGGCCAGGTGCATTAGAACGGAAGGCACATCTGGCATTGGCGTCGTAATTTCGTGGAAGGTTCTGAGGATATGGTGGAGCCAGAGTCATTAATTCAACAAGATTAAGCTTCAGAAGTTGTGGCAACAAAGTGGCATAGGGCATTAGTATAGGATCAATTACCCTGTTGACTTAAGACGGCCTTTGCTGGAAAGGGCGTTGCTGTTGGTTATTGTTGTTGTTGTTGTAGGACCTTTGTTGAGGAAAATGTTGTTGCTGAGGGAAATGTTGTGGTTGCGGAGTGTATTTTTGTTGAGGAGGTGGAGTAGGAATTGTGACAGCGGCAATTGATCTTGGTATATACTGGGGCCTACCTCTTCCCATGTGTACTGAGTTTGTTTTACCCGACCTGCGAGGCCCTGCAAATGGTTTCTTTGTGCTGCTTGAGCTGGCTCCGTTATCAGAAATCTTTCCCATTTTTAATAAACTCTCAATCCTTTCTCTAACTATGACCACATCTGCAAAGCTAGTGGAAGAGAAAGCAGCCAACCTATCAATGTATGTCCCATGTAGGGTGTTCATATTATATCTGCCATTTCTCTTTCCGACATTGGAGGTTGAATGGCAGCAGCTAATTGCCTCCATCTCTGAGTATACTCTCTGAAGCTTTCTCTGGAGGATTGTGACATACCCATTATAAGAGTTCTGTTAGGAGCCATGTCTAGATTGTATTTTTATTAGCGTATGAAAGCCTCGGCCAAATCTTTCCAATTTCTTACTGTGGCCCTGATCAGATGAGAGTACCACTCACGGGATGCCCCAGTCATGCTATCCTCAAAATAGAACATCCATAGCTTTTCATCCATAGTGTAAGCCTTTAATCTTCCCAAGAAAGATTGAAGATGGGTGCAAGGGCAAGATGTCCCATTATATCTTTCGAAGCAGGGAGGTTTGAACTTGTGAGGAATTCTAACTCCCTCTACCAGCCCCATATCCATAACATCAAATCCTAAGGAGTTTTGGGACTCCAGGGATCTCAACTTTTCTGCTATCTCGTCTAGCCGACGATCATAGACTTCATCTCCAGCTCCAACTACAGTGAATTGTTCCTCTTGAGGGTCCTCTTGCAAGGCACGCCCTCCAGTATTACCCTGGGTATTCCTGATAGCATTAATGTCAGGGTTAAGATGAGGTCCAAACTCCGGGGGATCAGTACGAGGTTGTACATGATCATTGTTGCTTGTACCCCCTGTACCTGGGTGGTTTTCTTCAGGAGTTTTCTGCTCGGCCAACTCTCTTAATCTTTCTTGACTTTGGGCCAACCCAGTCATTACTGCCATGAATTGGTTCATCTGGGCCCTCATTTCAGTTCTTTCATTAGCCATCTGGGTTCTCACATCAGTCAGATCTTGTTGAACCTGGTCCATCTGTAAGCTCAGAAGGTTGTTTCTTGTCGGGTACCGGTGAACTCTTTTGATGGGGAAGACTCTCCTATGAGCAATGTTTCCTGAAACCACAACAAAGTGAGAAAACAACAAACAAAAACCTACAAAACAAAGAATGAGGTCAGTATGCAATGCAGTATGTCTATTTGTCTTCCAAGGGTATCCGGTTTGGTTTTTTTGGTTTTGACCTTCCAGACCTAGAGGAATGATGATGCTGAAGAGAAATGAAGCCCACAAAATGACACACAAACCATATATTACAAAAATGTAAAGATACATAGTTCATGATTACAACAAGTTCCCATGATGGGTCAAAATACAACAAAATCAACAAAAGTACAAACAAAATGAAGTACAAATACAAAGAAATCAAACATCCAGCCCATAATCATCCTTTCTGACTTCCTTCAGGAGAGCATCAGTCACTGGGCCAACTGGATGCTCTGTGATGGTTCTGATAAGAAGGTTCCTGGTGGCAATAGCATTTTTCAACTTCTTGTACTTGTCTTGGTCCTTTGATCTCTTCAACCCCGCCCGGAGTTTAAACTCAGAGATTTCCTTATGTGCTACTAAAAAGGCTTCCTAATTCTTCTTCTTATTAGCCTCCAGCTGCTCTATCCTAGCCTGAGTCCTCTGATCTTCCTGTGAACGAGCCTCAGTAATTCTGATCCATCTAGCCTGACTCTCTTCTAAGTAGTGCTCAGCTCTGGCCTTCTGAATCTTGGCTTCCTTGCAAGAATTCTTCAATACCAACTCCCCTTCTCGGGCTCTTCTGATGTAATCATATGTCTTCTCAATCTTGGTCATGTGCTCGATCCGGAGCTTCTCTAACCTCTCATTGTCCAGACGACTATCATTCCTCTCCCAGAGGGTCTTCTTCAGAGCTTCAGATAACTGAGTATTCCTTTCCTTCAACTTCTCAAACTCCTCTAAACTGACGGTAGCTACAAGCTCTACTACTGATGGTCCAGACACATCCTCCAAGGTGAATGGCACGTGGGTGATCTATCCTCTGATACGAGACCAATCAATATACTGAGCTGAAGCTATGTTGTTGCACTTGCCAAGAATGGCAGTCCCTTTTGTCTGAATATTATCCCAAGCCCAGGCTGCTTGTCGGGAAATGGCATGGTTATGCTGAATGTCACACTAAAGGGTTTCTGATAAGTCCTTCTCTCTTTGTGGATGTACCAAGGCATACACTAATTTCCTTTTGAAAAGCAAAGGATTGTAGTTGATGCAACCCTTTACTCTAATCAGAGGTGCATTGGGATACTGCCCACAACTGGTGATTATGTCTCTGCCCTTGGTGCTCTGAGTGCACCACCTGATGTCTTCTGAAGTGATAGAAATCATTCTCTTAGCCCAGTTTCTTGACTGATGAGGATTCAAGAAAGCTTCTGACTTTGGCAAGTGTCTCAATAGCCAACAGTAGAAGAGAGGTGCACAACATCTGACTAATCTTCCCCTCTGCTTCTCATTCCTTTGATGCACTGAGTAATAGAAATCCCCGAGCAAGGTAGGAACTGGATTCTTCAGCAAGAAGAGATGAATTGCATTCTTTCTTACAAACTTAGGCTCGTCTGCAAACAGGATGATACCATATATGCTAAGGGCCAAAAGAGCACAAACAGTATCCCACTTCCCTACTGTAGCATGACTGGTGGCCTGAGTAATCAAAAAGTACAAATGGAGGCCTGGGATCCCAGCCTTAGTAGTCATATTCTGATCAATGATGGTGGTTTCCAAATACAGAGCCTTAGCTATATCTTCATTCCTGGGAGCAGTCATCTCAGGGTTGAAAGGAACCCCTCTCCTGATGGGGACACCCAGCAACATGGAAAACTCCTCTAACAAGGGACCCAACTGAAAGTTTAGAAAGGTAAAACATCTGAGAGGAGGGTCATAGAACTGAAGACAAGTGTGGATCATACTCCTCTGTGATGCATCCAAGTCCATGATCATGTCCATAATGCCACCATAATGTTCCCTGAATAAAAGGACATGATCAGGAGTGATGAGTGTTTGAATCTGCCTGATGCCTGCCAGAGTGGGCTCAAAGAAATGATAGGTGATGTTGCTCTTCCTGGATGGGTCTATGCTGATAATGGATGATGATGAAGATGACTGAGGAGAAGTACTGATGAAGACAACTAATGAAGGTGCTGAAGTGAAGCTAGCTGATGAATATATCTGATGAGGATATCCCTGAGAACAATATCTGACAAAGGTGGCTGAGTAGAAGATCAGTCAAAACCAAACCAAAGATGATGTGGATACCCTGTAAAACAAATAGACAAATGTTAAAATGATGCGAAATGATGTATGCAGAATTATATGCAAGGGTTTGTGATCAAGTGATGGATCTGTTATCTTCCTTGATAACGTCCATGTGTGTTCAGAAATCCAGATGAAGGTTTAGAGAACTAGTAACTAGGTGGGGGACTCAAATAAAGAGTCACAAGTCCAGGGTTTCACAAGAACAGTCCAAAATGATGTAACCTTAACAGTATCAGTAACATGGTATGATGAGGCCAAGGGTTCCTGCAAACCTGTAAACATCCCAACCCCCTCACACGTATTGTTCTAGAACAAGGATCCTCATACTTGGATCAGTTATGAGAAGTGTAAACACTTCTAACCTGGAGGTACAGTGTCTACATCAATCATAAAGGATCCTCCTCTAATTCACCTTAGATGCTGAAGGTCATAAAAAGGTCATCCAGACTTAGCAGGCTTCCCAGATAGCCCTAGTACTACAGGAAATCCATAGCACAGAGTTCTCAAGAAGAAACCCATGTCTGAACCGTGTTTCATACTCCCGCACCAGACCTAAATGGAATGGGAAAGAATATGAAGCCATTCTATCCTATGTGTCACTCAGGTTCCCTGTATGGAACCTTACTCACTGAATATCCCTCCCACCAAGGTAAACAAAAGATCCAGCACATGACATGATGACAGTAATATGAAATGCATAAAAACAGTAAAGGAAAGCAATAAATAAAGTTGTACAAAAAGAAATAAATAAAGCAATAAACAAAAAACACAAGTAGCACATAACACCCCCATAAACACAAATCAAACAAGCGCTAGGAGAAACCCACAAAAAAGAACCAGAAGCCCTGGTTACAAGATAGGGTCCCCAGCAGAGTCGCCAAGTTGTCGCTCCCCTGAAAAGACACCAGGGTCCCAAGGTGCAGACGCGAACGGTCGGCAAAAAGAGAAAATGAAGATGAATTGAATAGAGTCGCCAGCTAAGCATTTTTATCCCGAAGGAAAGGTAATGCTGCATAAACCTAAAAAAGGGATGGATAAGACAGTTGCGAACCAGAGAAACTGAGAAAGGGGGTTGGTTACAACCTGGGAAGGTATTAGCACCCAGATTGTCCTTCGTACTCGACGGGATCCACGCTTACAAGATTGTGTTTAAAGGGGGTACGTGTATGTGCTATTTGTATGCAAAAACTAGGGAAAGAATATATAGGTGTCAGTGCAAAAGAAAGTGAAATGCTCAGGAACTGAGGCTTAAAAAAGAATGCTGAAAGAGGGGGATGACACAGAGACTTTTGTTCGATAATTGTTAAGTTATGCCTACATATCCTCTCGTGCAATGAGGCAGTCAGAACACCGTAGTTCGACTCAAAGAGACTGAAAATAAATTGACTGTGAACTACTTGCTTGCCTATGCTCAAGTGTATGACTCGTCTGGCTTGAGTGCTAACTGTCTTGCATTAGAAGGAAGAAGCAAGTTCTCGTTTGTGAATGAGTGTGATGAGAAAAGAATCCTGAAGGAGACGATTATTGTTTGTTTTTGTGTTTTCAGTTTTGTTATTGTTTTTGGTGTTTTGCATAAATTAATGAGCTTAAGCCTAAATCAAAGGTTGTAAACTCATTATATCCTCCCTGATTAGGGATAATGAGCCTACTTAAGTATGAGATAAGCACCTCAACTTAATTACCATGATGATGTAGGATTAAGATCAGTAACCTACTTGTGATTAATTAGATGTTTTTGGGTTTTTGTTTAGTGTTAAGTGATGAGTTTAATTTCTAATCACAGATTAGTGAACTCATTACACCATCCTAATAGAAGGATAACAGATGAGCACACTTAAGCTGAGGAAGATACCTCAACTTAATCCATGGTCAGGGATTAAATTAATTATATAACAAGCCTTTATTAAATGGATTTTAATTAAAGGATGAGATTAAGAAATGGATTTTATGGTTTGTAAGACAACTTGAGGGGGACTTGTCCATTAAACACTAGGGTTAGTCCCTCTTAACCATAAGGAAGAGTTAGAACCCTAATGTAAGGCCCAAGTTACAAGATAAAGTCTTAGTGATTATTGGTGATTTGATTAAGAAGTGTAAACAAATTAAATGTTTAACACTTAGGATTAAAGTTATACACTCCATCCTAAGAGAAGGATGTAGGCATAACCCTAATTCCAAAGTCCTAAAACTTTAAGAGTTTAGTCTCTGATTAGTGAGATGAGAAGAGAGACTCAAAGAGACTCAAAGGTAAAAGTATAAGGGGGACTATACACAACCCTAAAAGTTATCATGCTTGGATATCCTATGGTTTGTTAGGCTTAAGAGGAAAGATCTTCAAGGCCACCAATGGAAGAAGCAGATGAAAAGGAAAGGAAGAAGAAAAATAAGTTACTTACTTCCTGAAGAAGATAAGTAACTTAAAAGAAAGAAAGTAAGAAGAAGGGAGCACAAGTGAAGCAAGTTCACTTCAAAGACAAGTAAATGCATATGAATGAGATAAAAAGAGGTGGGAAGTGAAGGCAAATCCACCTCCCAAATAACTTACCAAAAGTTCCTGAAAAGTTAGTATGAATGCATAAGACATAAAGCATAAAGGAATGAATTGAAATGAGATGGAATGACCAAAATCAGAAGTGATTATGCAATTCAAATGGCATATGAGATGATTCAAAGTCATACTATGTGTATATGAATGATCATACAAAGATGAGATGTCATGAAAGCATGCTTGGAAGCTTGAAAACACATGGATGTTTATGAAATGAAATGAATGCAACACATAGCATATGAATGAAGAAATGATCAAGCAAGGTTCTAACATGTCCTAATATTTCTAAGATTACATATGAATGCTTGAAATGTCATGGCAAGTTCATATGATGATGGATATGCAAGGTGAATACAAATGAACATGAGAAATTAGGGTTTATGAACATATGAGATGCAAATGAACAAAACAAAAGCATACAACATGATAAAAAATTGAAACTAAGCTCAATCAAACCCTAAACCCATATTAAGTCACACCCCAAAGGAGAAGGTCATAAGCTAATCCTATTGAAAGTTATGATTTTCCTAAGTTTTCTAGGGTTTTTGGGTGATTCTCAAAGGAAAATGAAAATCAATTTGAAAATGCAAGATAAATTCATGAGGAAAATAACCTAGAAACTACATGCAACATGTGAAATAATTCAAAAAGAATCAAGTTTAAACTCTTCATGGTTAGGCAGAAATGATTTTTCAAAGTTAGGGTTAGAAAATATGATTTTTAAGAACCCTAATTCAAAGAAAATTATGAAATTATGATCAAACCTAAAAAGAAATTTGTATGAAGAGTTTGAAAATGTTTCTAAATGTATTAGAATGGTTCATGATTTTTTTGGTTATTTTTAGAAACCTAAATGCATTTTTAATTAATTAAATACTTTAATTAATTAAAAATAACATTTAAATATTTTAAAAATAATTTTTAAATGCAAAAAATAAAATAAAAATCATTTTTCAGGTTGAGAAAAATATTTAAAACCAGAATGCAAAGTTTGAGATATTTTTGATGTGTTTTGGTATTTTAAAATAAATATGCAAATGAAATAAAATAAAATGAATAAAAATGAAATAAAATGGGAAGTCAGCGCATCCAAGGGATGAGATTCAAACTGGGGAAATGGGAGTTGACTGTGCGCGTTTTTAAAAGGTTAGGATTCAATCTGAGGAAATTTATTAATTAATCCTAATTTAAACTAATTAAACTGAATTAAAGTTAATGAAGCAATATGGGCCACTCATTTGCGCGCTAACCCTAAGATCTAAGGGCCTACATTCAAACTGGCTAATTAAGCCCTAAGCATTTACAGGTGACCGGAGCTAGCTCCGGTCATCTTCTCCAGCGAACCAAAATCCCAAAAACTTATACAAGCATCTAAACTCCTAATTTCTTGCCCAGAATCACTCCTCTAACATCATAGAACATGAATCCACAAACAAAATTCATTTATCATGCATAACAAGGCTGAATCGAAGCAATCAAGTTTTAGGTCAAAAATTTCAGAAGCTTCATACATGGTCATTTCTCAATCATTTTCGAAACTAAACATATTAGTGCGATCAGGGGAACATGAAGATTGATATTTTTACTTAAATAGCAAGTTCTGGAAAAAAATGTTCTTGAGGTATACCTGAGTTGAAGCTTTTCAGTTTGAAGCTTTCTGGCATTTTCTTTGATGCAAACCAACCCCAATGAGCTCCCTGATGATGTTGCAATGCTTATAACAAATTTGTGGTGGCTATTTTGAAGTGTTTAGTTCTGGTTTTGCAGAAATCGTGTTTTTGATTTGGGAGGTTTCAGGCCATTTTGAGGGTTGCTTTGTGTCATATGAGTGATTTGAAGATGATTGGTGAAGTTTGTTTTGAAGTTTGATGGTTGTGTTTTGAGTTTCGAAGAAGGGAAGGTTTTGACAATTTTTGTGAATTCTGAGCTCTAAGGTGTTTCAGGCCTGAATGTGTTATCAAATGAGCTCCATAACCTTTGTAATGTCTTGATTGGTCAGAGAGTGGTTAGTGGCATAGTGTGATTGGTATGGGAGGAAATGCAAAAAGTCAAGATTATGTGTACTTGAGGTATGGGCTTGTGCAGCAAGGATTTCTGAGCATAGATTGCTTCAGCATGGTTCATGGGGAGCCCTTAGATCATTAGAATGCAGCTGTAATGGTTAGATGAAGAGATAGCAAGCTTTATGCAACTTGGCCATTTTGAACTTTCTTGTGAATTAAGTCACCAAAACCCTAGGTTCAAGGCATAATTCTGATCTTTGAAGGTTGCTTTAACATGTTATGACATAATTGAGCACATTAGAGGTCACTTAGAAGCTTTAAATGCCAATATGCAAAAATCCCTCTTTGGCATGAACTTGAAAATTATGTGATTTTTGCAACCTTTGAAAAGCCATATCTTGAGTTCTAGGATGAATCAAAACATGTTCTTTTACTTTTTGAAAAGGGAAAGACCTAATCCACAACTTTCATGTCCAAGAATTTTTCATTTGAAGCATTTTTGGTCATGAAAGAGGAGGTTGAAAATCTTTCCCAAAATGGAAAGTTTGCATGTCAAGTCATTTCCAAAAATGGCAAGTTTGCATTTGGATCAAAATTACTCAATCTTTTGAACTTCCAACCTCTTCTAAGATCAAATAAAGATCATAGAACTTCAATTTGATGAAAATGATCCTTTGGTACCCTTGTTGGGGGCCTCAGATGCCCTGATTTTGACTTAACTTGCTCAAGAAGTTACCCAATGATCAGATGACTTCCACAATGAGTTTCTTCATCAAACTTGGTACACATGATCCTTATAACATACTAAGAACCTTAGAAACAAGAATGCCCAAAAATTTTGGAGTTAAGGCCTCTGAAACCAAAACCCTAATTCTGGTCATCTGTGCAGGAAAGCCCTAGCTTTGCTTCCATGCCTTTGCCAATCTTTGTGATTTCTTGACTTCCATGAACATTGGGGAGCAAAATATGATTATAGAACACATATGGACCCCCTTTGAATGCTTCCAGACCTTTGGGATGGCTCAGATTGATTCTTGGATTGCTCAGATCACAAACCCTAGATGCAGATGAAATGGAACTATGCAGATGAAACAAATATGCAATATGAGATGGTATGCTTATGCTAATGCAAAAATGAAAGATCACAAGCCATGGTGTGAGAAAAAGTGAGGGCAAATTTGGGGTGTTTACAACAGCTTAACTAATATTGAGGGAACATTTGCTAGGGATCTAACACACAAAGCATGGAAATATCAAAAGTCATCAAAGGAATAAAATCATGCTACACAACTTAACTCATATTGAGGAAACATATGTTAGGGATCCAATCCACAAAGCAATCTTCAAAAATCCGTAAAAGGAATAACATCAGAAATTCCTCTCTGAGAGGATAACATGTTGGAGAAAAACCAACGACACAAAATCTTCCACTCTTTTGGGAAAGAGGGAAATATCCCTATTAAACTCTGATGGGGACAAATATATTCATAACTCTCTTTGGGGAAACAAGATAAATATCTACCATCGTTGCAAATAAATCATAGCCTACTGGAGTATCACACATGAATCATCAACTATGCATAGGGATACCACCCTGCTGAGGAATGGTAATAATCTGTCAGGGGTAGGAAAGCTTCCACAATCCCTGCTAGGGACAAAAGAATTCTTGTTAAAAATCAAACTCTGCAAGGAATAACCATCATACCACTCCCGTTCCACTTGGGAAAAGGGTCATGCCACTCTTGCTCTGCTGAAGATCAGATAGGAATCTGCTTGAAACCATCACACGCAGACCTACTGGGGATCTATGGAAAATATTTATGGAGATCAATTGCCACTGAAAATTCTGGGATTTGTGACCCACATGGGGATATTAGAAGTTAACATCATAGCTAACACAATTACGAGGGATGTTAAATCAATACACATCATCAAGTGAAAGAAAACCTCTAAACCGACTGCTATACCAATTCTTCTGCTAAGGGATACAACAAACTCAAGCTGAGGAAGAAGAATTCGGCTAAGGATTCCCAATGCTTCTTAAGTCAAAGGTAAACTCTTGAGGAAGAGATCAAAATTCAGCTGGGGATTTTCAAGTGATAGGAAAAATGCTCCCAACAAACTCTTTTGGGGAAGAAAATGAGACCAAGAACATTTACTATCCCCGTTCATGCTTGTTGGTGGGGCACAAAACATCATTAACATCAACATGTCAGGACTATTCTGGAAACCATCACACGCAGACCTACTGGGGATCTATGGAAAATATTTATGGAGATTAATTGCCACTAAAAATTCTGGGATTTCTGACCCACATGGGGATATCAGAAGTTAACATCATAGCTAACACAGTTACGAAGGATTTTAAATCAATACACACCATCAGGTGAAAGAAAACCTCTAAACCGACTGCTATACCAATTCTTCTGCTAAGGGATACAACCAACTCAAGCTGAGGAACAAGAATTCGGCTGAGGATTTCCAATGCTTCTCAAGTCAAAGGTAATTTGTTCAGGAAGAGATCAAAATTCAGCTCGGGATTTTCAAGTGACAGGAAAAATGCTCCCAACAAACTCTTTTGGGGAAGAAAACAGGACCAGGAACATTTACAATCCCCGTTCATGCTTGTTGGTGGGGCACAAAACATCATTAACATCAACATGTCAGGACTATTCAGGAATTCCATATGGACACAACCGAATCAAACCCTGCTTTGGGAGAGACAAGTTACACACATCCGGTCTTTACCATCCCTTGAATCACTATTGATATCCTTTCTTTGTTCACATATCAAAAGAAAAAATGTTTTTATAAACTTCAAAGATTAAATTTGTTTAAAAAATCATCATCAACAATAAATTGAAATTTTGTAAACATAAACAATATAAAGAATTACAACAATTGGATAACAGTTTAAATTCATTGATAGAATGGTAGTCAGCAAATCACATGACTTCATGGATCATTACAAGTTTGAAAAATGGTAAATACATGGAAAATGGCTACATTGAAATACAATGATTACTATTCTCCCTATCAACTTTGAACTCCATTGTGTCTGAAACTTTAGTCAAGGATGAGTGAATAAGAATCTTTGATGGGCAATTCTTCTGAGGGATAGAATCTGAAATCCTCGGTTGCCATAAGTGATCCAGTCTGTGGATGCAGTTACTTGCTATGATCCCTAACTTTTGCATAAATATCCCTTTCGAGTTTTCAATCTACTGGGATAATTATTTCTGTTTATGTCTCTAATTTTTTCCTGGACCGCCCTTTCGGGTTTTTAATCCACCGAGACGCTCATTTTTGCCTAATCTGCCCTTTCGGGTTTTCAACTTAGCGAGTTGTTCTTTTATATTTTTTAGACGAAGTATTTCTTGACTGCATCCGCATTCACAAAACGAATTATTTCCTCACCATCCATAGTTGCAAGAATTAATGAACCGCCAGAGAAGGATTTCTTAACAACATATGGGCCATCATAGTTCAGAGTCAACTTGCCCCGAGAATCTGTAATGAAAGACTGGATCTTTTTGAGCATGAGGTCTCCTTCTCTGAATACACGAGGTTTAACTTTCTTGTCAAAAGCTTTCTTCATTCTTTGCTGGTACAACCAACCATGACACAAAGTTGTTTCTCTTTTCCTCAATCAAATTCAACTGATCAAATCTACTCTGACACCATTCAACCTCAGTCAACTTGGCTTCCATCAGAACTCTCATTGATGGGATCTCAACCTCGACGGGGAGCACTGCTTCTGTACCATAAATAAGTGATAAAGGGGTTGCCCCTATTGAAGTGCAGACATATGTACGATACCCATGCAAAGCAAAAGGGAGCATCTCAAGCCAGTCCTTATATGTCACAACCATGTTCTAAATGATCTTCTTAATGTTCTTATTCGCAGCTTCAACAGCCCCATTCAGCTTCGGTCTATAAGGAGAAGAATTATGGTGTTGAATCTTGAATTCTTCACAAAGCTCTTTAATCATCTTATTATTCAAGTTCGAACCATTATCAGTAATGATTCTATTTAGAACACCATATCTGCAGATAATGTTATTCTTGATAAACTGAATCACAACTTGCTTGGTCACATTAGCATATGATGTCGCTTCCACCCACTTGGTGAAGTAGTTAATTGCCACAAGAATAAAACGATGTCCATTCGAAGCCTTGGGTTCAATCATACCAATCATATCAATTCCCCACATAGAGAAAGGCCACGGGGAAGAAATTACATTGAGATGAGTTGGTGGCACATGAATCTTATCAGCATACGGTTGGTACTTATGGCACTTTTTCACATACTTGTAACAATCAGATTCCATTGTATTCCAATAGTAACCTGCTCTCAACATCATTTTAGCCATTCCATGCCCATTGGCATGAGTACCAAAAGATCCTTCATGAATTTATTTCATTAAAATGCCTGCTTCGTGTCTATCCACGCATCTGAGCAAGACCATGTCAAAATTCCTCTTATAAAGCACATTTCCATTCAGGAAGAAATTTCCTACCAATCTCCTCAAAGTCCTCTTATCTTTATGATGCCCCAAGTGGGTATTCCTGACTCTGAAGAAAACATTTAATATCATGATACCAAGGCTTGTCATCATGGACCTCTTCAACTGCAAACACATGAGCTGGTCTTTCAAGCCGCATCACTCTTATCATGGGAAAATCATTCCATTGGTGCACCTTTATCATAGAAGATATAGTTGCCAAAGCATCTGCCATCTGATTTTCATCGCGAGGCACATAATGAAACTCAACTTTAGTGAAGAAATTTGATATCCTCCTGGCATAATATCTATAAGGGATCAAGTGGGGTTGATGAGTTACCCACTTACCCTTGATCTGATTGATTACCAGGGCAAAATCTCCATACACATCAAGATGCTTAATCCTCAAATCAATAGCTTCCACAATACCCATAACATATGCTTCATACTCAGCTTCATTATTGGTATAAGGGAAAGTCAACCTTGCAGCAAAAGGAATATGTGAACCACGGGGAGTAATGATCATTGCCCCAATTCCTCTTCCGCGTGCGTTTACTGCACCATAAAAAACTAAACCCCATCGAGATCCAGGCTCCGAACCTTTCTCAATTAAAGGTTCATCACAATCTTTCATTTTCAAATACATTACATCCTCATCTGGAAAATCAAACTTGATAGGCTGGTAATCATCAATCGGTTGATGTGCCAAATGGTCAACCAAGATACTACCTTTTATAGCTTTTTGATCTCGGTAATCGATATCATATTCGGATAATAACATTTGCCAACGAGCAATCCTCCCAGTCAAAGCAGGCTTTTCAAATATATACTTGATCGAATCCATTTTGGAGATCAACCAAGTTGTATGATTTAGCATATACTGGCGAAGACGCTTTGCAGCCCAAGCTAAGGCACAACAGGTTTTTTCAAGCATGGAGTACCGAGAGTCACAATCAGTGAATTTCTTACTTAAGTAGTAGATCGCATATTCTTTTCTTCCGGATTCATCTTGCTGACCAAGCACACAACCCATGGAATCTTCCAACATAGTCAAGTACATAATTAACGGTTTACCTTCCACCAGAGGAGACAAGATATGACGTTCAAGAAGATACTCTTTGATAATTTCAAACTCCTTCTGACAATCATCTGTCCAGACACATCCTAGATCTTTTCGAAGCAACTTGACGATCGGAGCACATGTGGTAGTCATGTGAGAGATAAACCTCGAAATATAGTTCAAACGGCCCAAGAATCCTCTTACTTGCTTTTAAGTTCTTGGAGCAGGCATTTCTCTAATAGCTTTCACTTTATCATGATCAACTTCAAAGACTCTTTGGCTGACAATGAAACCTAACAACTTTCCAGAACATACACCAAACATGCACTTGTTAGGATTCAAACGAAGCTTAAACTTCCTTAAGCTCTGAAACAACTTCAGCAAATGTTCAACATGATCCTCTTCAGTCCTCGACTTAGCGATCATATCATCAACATATATCTCAATTTCTTTATGCATCATATCATGGAAAAGCATGGTCATAGCTTTTTGGTATGTTGCACCAGCAATCTTCAATCCAAAGGGCATCACTCTATAGCAGAATGTTCCCCATGGTATAATAAATGTGGTATTTTCCATGTCCTCGGGTGCAATCTTAATTTGATTATAACCGGAAAATCCGTCCATAAAAGAGAACACTTCAAACGTATCCGTATTATCTACCAACACATCAATGTGTGGTAATGGAAAATCATCTTTTGGACTGGCTTTATTCAAATCTCTGTAATCAACACACATTCAGACTTTTCCGTCTTTCTTTGGAACAGGAACAATATTAGCCACCCATTAAGGATAATTAGATGTCACAAGAAAACCTGCATCAATCTTCTTTTGAACCTCCTCTTTGATCTTTACTGCCATGTCAGGATGAGTTCTTCTTAACTTTTGCTTCATAGGTGGACATTCAGGCTTCAACGACAATCTTTACTCCACAATATTAGTATCAAGACCTGACATGTCCTGATAAGACCAAGCAAATACATCAACATATTCTCTAAGAAGCTCAACCATCCTCTTCTTAACCTCAGGACCAAGCAATGCTCCAATCTTGACTTCTTTCTTATCATCTTCAGAACCCAAATTGACCAATTCTATAGACTCTTCATGAGGCTGAATAATCTTCTCCTCGTGCTCAAGCAACCGAGAAACCTCATCATGAATCTCTTCAACATCCTCTTCCTCAGCTTCGAACACAGGGAATTCAAAGTTGGGAGTGGGCATAGGATCATTGTTTTCAATGAGTTTATCAATCAATCTGCACAATGATTTTATTTTATTTTAGAGTATGAACAAAAGTGCAAACATTATGCAGATAAATAGTGGTTATTTTTATTTTGGGTTTTTTAGGTTACCATTTTTCAGAATAAAGCAAAAAAGGAAAAACACATATGGAAATAACAAATTAACATTTTATTGATGATGATAAAATTTGAAACAATGCCCGACAAACATCACTTTCGCCTTGGGAAGAGTGAAAGGATTTTTGAAAGAAAATAAAACAAATTACTTTGAAGCATGAACAATAGAAGGAACATCAACAACAATCCAGTTCTTGTAAATCTTTATGTGCGTAACAAAGTTAGGCATTTCTTCATCCTCATCATCGTCAATGATGGCAGCAGCGGAATGATCGTTGATAAACCCAGCACTTTGAAATCCTTCCTGAATAGTCTTCGGGGCATTGAGAGCCACACCTGGTGCAAAACCAATACCAAATCATCCTTTGTAGTTAACAACATCAATAACTCGTTCCCAACCGTCAAATAGACTCGTTTCAGGCACACGTGGAGCATCCTTGAGAGAAGACATAGGCGTAACATTCTTCTTTGTAGCATTATCAACAACAGAAAGAGCTTGGAATGAAGTTCCCACCTCTTCTTCAGCATCAATATAGGAGAAAGACGAAAAATTGCTCACTAATTTCCCATCTTTCACAAATTTCAGCTTCTGATGGAGAGTAGATGTCACAACTCCTGCCTCATGAATTAAGGGTCTTCCAAGGAGACAACTGTAAGCGGGACATATATCCATTACTTGAAAAGTAATTTGGAATATAATCGGTCCAATCAGAATAGGAAGATCAACTTCACCAATCATAGTTTTCTTCGATCCATCAAAAGCTTTCATAGTAATCCCACTATGCCTCATGGGAGCACCTTGGTACGCGAGCCTTGACAAGGTCGACTTCGACATCAAATTCAGAGAAGACCCAGTATTAACCAGCACTTTAGACATAACATCTTCCTGACAATTCACTGAAATATGCAGAGCCAAATTATGGTTCCTTCCTTCTTTAGGCAAGTCATCATCACAGAATACTAGACACAATACTATCAAACCTATCAATAGTCACATCATGGTCAACATAAGCTTGATCAAGAATCTTCTGCAAAGACTGCCTATAAGCCTCGGAGCACATCAAAAGTGATAAAACTGATATCTTCTATGGAGTATGCAACAACTGCTCAGTAACGTTGTACTCGCTCTTCTTTATCAATTTCAACACCTCAACTTCACTATCTTTCAAACTAGAATCACCAAATTGACCTGATCGGGCAACAACATCCTCAATATGTTTACTCTCACTTGTATATTTAGTTATCTTTGGAGGATCCAAAACATAAACTCTACCACTTCGAGTAACCTTTGTCACATCAGCAATGCTAACCACAGAGTTTGGAGAAGGAATATGAACTTCTTTACCTTTTTCTATCATTGTAGCATTATAGCGATACATAACAGCTTTATCAGACTCATATGGAATTGGACCAGGAAAATTGATTACCAATGGAGTAACAACATATTTGCGGCTATCAAAAGAAATAACCACCTTCCCGGGAACAACTTTCTCAGGAATATTGAACTGAGGCACAATAATATTCACTTCATTGTCATACTCGTCTCTTTTTATTGTCACTTCAATCAACTTATCATCCATCATCTTTTGAATGTCTCTTTTAACAATCACGTAACCACGAGGGTTCATCGAACAAATGCAACAACCAGCATAATCGTGATCAATATCGTGATATTCACTTAAGAAATCATGCATTTCAACCAAAAAACTTTGAATATGGAGGACCTCATAAATCTTGAACAAACTAAGACAACCATCAACCATGTTCACAGACGTATTACCATGATTCAGAAGCGGATTTGTCTTCACATTTGGATTAACATCATTGAAAGACAGGACATTGTTCCTTATTAATTTATGCACTTCAAACTTCAATGGATAACAGTTCTCAATATCGTGCCCCGGGGAAACTTGATGAAAAGCACAGTGAGCCTCTGGCTTATACCACCATGGGATAGACTCTGGAACTGGAGGCGGAGAACGTGTTTGCACAAGATTCTTCTCGATCAGAGATGGAAGCAAATCTGCATACAACATCGAAATGGGATCACAATTCAGCTTAGCACGATCCTGTTGATTTCCACTCTATTGCACAGAAGGCTGTTGATAATGAGACTGATAATTTGGAGCTACCGACATAGTTGGAGTCACATTAATCATCGGAGTTACAGAAGCTACATGTTGCTGATGACGATGATTTTCACGGCCACGAGGTCTTCTGTAACTTTCACGAGACACATCATTAGTTTCACCTTCTTTCTTCTTACCAAAGTTGAACCTCTTAGAACTCGAGACAACACTACTATCTTTTCTCAACCGTCCCTCACGGACACCTTCCTCTAGTCGCATCCCCATACTCACTATTTCAGTGAAATCAGAAGGAGCACTCGCAATCATCTTCTCATAGTAGAAAAAACCTAAAGTCTTCAAAAATATCTTTGTCATCTCTTTCTCTTTTAGAGGAGGAACAATCTGAGCTGCTAGCTCACGCCATCTCTGTGCATACTCTTTGAAAGTTTCTTTGTCCTTTTGGGACATAGCACAAAGTTGATCTCTGTTCGGTGCCATATAAACATTATACTTGTATTTCCTAACAAAAGCCTCTCCCAAATCATTGAAAGTCTTGATTTCGCTATTATCCAAACTCATGTACCATCTCATGGCCGCACCAGTCAAACTATCCTGGAAATAATGAATCAGCAATTGATCATTGTTTGTCTAAGCAGACATCTTTCTAGCATACATATTCAAATGACTCAGAGGAGAAGTGTTGCCCTTACACTTATCGAACTCAAGAAACTTGAACTTATACAGAACCTTTACATTAGGAACCAAAAAAATATCATAAGCATCTTTACCGAAGAAATCTTTATGCTTCAAGGCACTCATCTCTTTCTGTAACTCAACAAAACGGCCTTGAAAATCATCAAGTCTTTCAATCACACCAGCGCCTTCACTGGGCTCAGCATGGTAAATCACTTCATCATGGTGCGGAGTAGTGTGCATCACAGGTGGTGCAGTAGTCATTATTGGCTGAAGAGTATTAAATGCAGCAGTCTCAGAATGAGGAGGATGATAACTAGTAGGAGTGAAATCAGTCGGCATACCCCATAGTGTGCCATGAGGAATGCGGTAGCGAGGAGAAATGACAGCTTCAACAGGAATCGATGCAGTGACAATCTCAGAGATGACTGTATGCTGAATAGGAGAATTATGAATAGAGGGTGGATGATTCTGAGAAGCCACCAAGCTTTCCATCATGGCAGTAACCCTTTCTAAGCTATCCTTCCGATATGAAACTTCCTCGCGCAGCTCGCGATTCTCTTGTTTTAAGGCTTCCGAAATCTTCTTCCGATTAGCTCGAGTATCAACATTGTGAGTCAGCTTGACAGAAGGATTGAATGAAGACCAAGAAACAACATAAGATCCCTATACAACACTCAATAAGCAAGACCAATGCGGGCATGATGCATGGTATGTGTATGCAAATGCAAAGATTTCAAAGGACTATAAGATAAATTGCAATATTTATAAAGAAACACTTTTTGAAGTACTTAAAAAACTCATTCTCATTAAAATCAAAGTAAGGATTACAAGTGAAGTAAAAATCTCAATAATCCTAATACATGAGAGAAAAGTAAACTAGGCCTAGGGGATCATATATGAAGAAGATCCAAATCCCGGCTGGTACTTCATGTGAATCCTCGTAATCTCTTTCTTGTACCGATTCTCCATGTCTTCCTTATCCTTTACCAACTGGTCAATAATGGCCTTCCAAGCACCGAATGTAGGAGGAATGGTAGATGGAGCACTAGAGGAAAATAAATCCTCTCTTGGCCTCTTCGTAACACGCCGCTCAAGTAACTCAATGAGGTCATCTTTCTCCTTCATTTGCTCTTGCATTGTCGTCTTCTCAAGTAGTCATTCTTCTTTCTCTTTCTTCATCTTGTCCAACTCTTCTTGAAGAGCAACTTTCTCATCAACGGGAGGAAGAAAAGCGGACAATGATAGTATGAGAAACAAAGGCTCCTTGGGTGGATAAGGCAACTTGAGCTTGGAAGCCATGGATCGAACCCACTGGATGTAACACTCTGAGGGAGCAAGGTGTTGTCTTCCCAATTGACCATTCTCTTTTCGATGAACCGCATGCCAAGAATGAACAATCTTTTTCTTCATTTCTACATGATCTGCACCATTAAGAAAGAAGAAATTGGATAAGGAAAGGTTGCTCAGTATGTCCTTCAAGCAATATCTCAATTGTCGCCTAGCAAGAATAGGTTTATAACTAATTCCCCCACGTGTACCAAGAAAAGGTACATTATGAAACTCTCTACAACTATCAATAAGCACTCCAGTATCATAATATGAACAATACCAACTCATATCCTTATGAGAAAGAGACATCTTTGAGACCATCTTCACTTCTCTCTATTATCCTTGAAGACATCGGACTTGGGTAGGTACGAAATAAACCACCTATAGAGAAGAGGCATACAACACACAATCTCTCCATCACCTTTGGAGGTCCTATAATGAAAGGCATGATACATGTCTCCAAGAAAATTAGGTACCAGATTTCTCTTCAAGAAAATATGAATGGCACTCTCATCCACAATACCATCTAAGTTAGGAAACAAGACAATCCCATAAATGAGCAAAGCAAGAATAGCCTCAAATGCATCCTTATGACCCAAAGTAAGATAAGTAGAATCTTTCCACATTAAGAACTTGGCATTAATACCACGAACACTCCCTTTTGGAAGAAACTTCCCATTAAGATCGGACTCCTTGAGAGAAAGGGTTTTGGCGATGACTTTGGTCGTAAGCTCCTTCTCTAAACCACTGAAAAGAAATTCCTTGTCCAAAATAGGTAAACTCATCCAATGAGAGTACTCCTCTAATGTCGGCACAATGATGCAACGGATCATAAAACTGAGCCAAGGTAGGGAGAATCCCCTCTGGTACATCGGTATCCAAGATAAACAGGAGCTTTCCATAACATTTTCGGAACTCCTGGGTGTCAACCACTAAAGTGCCTAGCTTTCTTAGATCTACTAGATTAGGATTCTTGAAACTATACTTCTTTGTGTTCCTTCTTTCAACATTCATAACCATAGACATATAATTTTTTTCAAAAGTACCTATGAGTCCCTTGAAATCTAAAGAACAATGCTCATTAATGCATGAGTGCATGTATGCAACAACCATAAACAAGATCATACAAAGCACATGGGTCTAGGTTCCGAGTCACGAGCATGAAGTCAAGGTAACAGAATACCAACCCACACAGGTAAGTACTAAGATTTTGTCTTCATTGTACCTGAAGAAAACCAAAAGGGTGCTAATAGAGGTGCCCGAAGTTAAGAACCATCTTTAGAATATTATCGGTACGTTAGATTACTCCCAACCGATAACATTCTTAAAATAGACCTCGTCCGAGTATAGTATCGCGTACAACCACCTTAGGTTTACACCCAGATGGTTTCCGCACTATGTTCCTAAATTGGCTTGGATGGGTTAAGGGTTCTACGGTCCTCAGTATGATCACCTCAAGGTCGGAAAATAATGGCATGTATGATTACTCTTCATGACATTGATAATCCAAGAGAGCCTAACCAAGTAAAGATTTTCAAATTGATATAGCTTTGAACTACTCCATCGCGCATCGCTTCAAATATCGTCGTCCTATCATAAGTTCAACTCAGATCCGGGTTAGAATCTATCTCACTCACAGAGGATCACCAAAACCGAAACAGAACAAACAAATAACAAACTAATCAAACCAAAGCAGTAAATAAATCAAAGTAGACCAAATCCACTTAGAGATTAGTCCCCAACAGAGTCGCCACTTTTCTGTAGCGGTAAAATCATGAGTGTAAGTTATTAGTAAACTTAACTACTGGTAAACAGAGTCGCCACCGCGCTTTTATTTTATTCCAAAAGGAAAAAGAAAAAAAGAGCGAATAAATTCTAATGAATCTAAAAGCAAAAAAACTAAAGTAACACATCAGAGAATCGGGTAAGGGGATAGGTTACACAATGGGAAGGTTTTATGCATCCAAAATGTCTGTGGTACTCCACGGGAGCCCTTTGAAACATTTACTGCTTTTGGTTTGAAAATGGTTTATTAAATGCGAGTGGAGGGATGAGAAAAGAATTATTTTAAATAGTTTTTGTGTTAGGAGAGGTTTACCACCTCATGCCTACGTACCCACAGAGTACAATGCGAGATCAAAACCCCATAGTTTGTGGTACAAATAGTGAAAAGGGTTGGTTGTAATTGATTTTATTAACTGAAGAGAATTTGTCATCTTCAAGTGGATGGCCAAACAAACTACCATGAGAATGAAGGCATGGACTCATACATCATTATGGGGAGGGCTGATGGCGTGTTTTTCGCAAGTGTACGAACACGTCAGAGTAATATAAAAGATTGTTGAATCCACAGAGACCAAGTGTCAATCTATCGTACCTGTTGTTATGGTGTGTATCTAAGGCAATTGAAAATAATGGTTTTAAAGAATGCGCAATGGTAAATAAAATAATAATTTTAAACAATTAATAAAGACAGACTTGAATGCAATTCACATAATCAATTGATAATCTGGTACTTGTTAATATAACTACTTATGAACAATGTTTTCCACTTTGAAAAGAACCAATTTAACAGGAACTGTCGATTTCGCGTATTCAGAACCGAGTTATACTCTCTAATCAACCCCTCCTATTGTCACGGATAAAAAGGTGCATACTGCGTTAGAGTAGTAAACCTATTTTTAAGAAATATAGTATCTTAACAAAGTTGAAAAGTATTTTAACCTGGATTTCTTAGCAAAAAGAGGTTCTCACGAACCAGACTCCAAACTTATTAACGCGTCCGAAAATGGTTTTAAAATCTCTTTTCTTTTTAATCCAAAAACTCCTAATGAACTAGACAAAGCGCTTTTTGGTGTTTTGAAATAGTTAAAAACAATTAAACTTAAATTGAAATTTAAAATAGCCCTTAAGTGTTTCTACAAACATTTGTACGGATTACCGGTTCAATTATGATCCTTACATTCTAACCTTTAGGGATTTAGTTAGACATGGTAAAGTAAAAGTTCATTTTATTATATTTTATAAAAGTATTTAGTGCGAATGTGGAAAGTAAATAAAAGTAGTGCAAGTGCGGAAAGTAAATAAAAGTAGTGCGAGAAATAAAGGTATTTAAAGCGAGTGCGAGAAATAAAAGTAAAGTAAAGCGAGTGCGGAAATAAAATAAAGTAAAGCAATGCGGAAAGTAAATAAAATAAACCGAGTGCGGAAAAATAAAATACGAACTGGAATTAAAATGGCGGCAGGATTAACTTCCTCCCAGAGTGCTCCAAAACTCGATCACACAGACGTATACAGACTTGATCACTCGATTGTAGTAACACCCCAATGTGAAGTGATTACTACTTTAAAAATGATATATGCCTAAGAGATTCTAAGTTTGGATGATTGAAAACGAAAATCTAAGGCCCTATTTATAGGAAAACAAATAGTAAGAAAAGACCAGGATGCCCCATCCACTAAAAAGTGGAGGGAAAAACTTTTGCCTTGTGGTGCCCGCCACAGGCCTATGGCGCCCGCCATCAGTACATTTTTGTGGAGAGAGTGGGGAACGTGGGCTCTTGCAGTTGTGGAGTGGTCTTGGGATGTGGCCACGTCATGGTTGACCCCATGGCGTCAGCCATGGTGGATGCCGTAAGTGTAAAAAGGTGAAAAACTTGATTTTTGTCTGTTTCAGCTCCTTTTTCGCTCCTTTTCTCGATTTAGGCCCTAATTACATAGAAAACCTGAAAATAAAGAAAAACAAAGTAATAACATAACAAAATAGCAATAAAAACCTAAAATGCATGCGAAATCGGAGTCAGAAATACGGTGAGATTTAGTGTTATCAAATACTCCCACACTTAGACCTTTGCTTGTCCTCAAGCAAACATTTAAAGCTCAAAATGAAGAAAACTGGTGTCAACACGTGATTTGGGCTAAAAGGGCTTCTAAGTTCAAGTCAGGATGCAGTGACATGTACTAACTAAGTGAACCAAGGGTATCATAATAACACGGACATAAACTTCAATCATATATTAACCAACCCATGTCATCCCACAATACCTAGGCCTATCTTCTCATCTCTTTTTGGATCATTTTCATTCAGGTGCAATCACATTAAGCCTGTTATCCGTACATGCTTCATAGTAGAGTGACCGGTTAGTGATTCTGATCCAAAACATAGGGTTTCTGGCACATAAGCATGTGTAAACCCGTTTTATTTGACCTAAATGTAGTTGCGGGGGATCGGATCGTAATCTGCCTTACCAAGTTCAGTGCCAGATACCTCTGAACCAACTAACAATAGGTGACTGCAATTTTTTCTTTTTGTGGCAAGAAATTGTTTTCTTCTCTTTTTTCGGTTTAAATGACTTTGTGAGGGTCACTTATCCCAGAGTTTGCCTTTTTTTCTTTTTTATTAGCATTGGATCATTCACTTATGTTCATCGCCCCCTACGTAGAGCATGCTTAGGCCGGAGCTGACTGCTAGAACAAACTACATAGGATAAAAAAAAAATTTTGAATGATAATAAAGGCCATGGTGTGCGGGGTTTAGGAGTGATTCCTATATTCAAGAAGTCTATGGTGCTGGAACGATACTGATGTTTCAAAAAGTTCACCTAAGTCACCACATCCTAATCCAAACTTGTCTTAAAGCCCAAAAAACATGTGAAACAACATTGTTTTCTTTTTAAAAAAATTTGGTAAGGCTAAGGAAATGGGAAAAATGAGATGTACTAAAGATACACTATACTGGTGACTCGTCAGACTCATGCATTATCTAAAAAAACTTAAACTAAATAACTAACTAAAAAGGAAAATAACAGAAAGCAAATAAATAACTAAGAAGGGAAATAACAGAAAGCAATAAAATCCCCTACCACACTTAAATCGAACATTGTCCCCAATGTTTCGAAATAAGATAAGGAGAGTAACCTGGAAAACTACTGCGGAGGAGCACTGGTGCCCTCGCCGTCCTGCTGTGATGGTCTGGAACGACGGGATCTATTGCGTTGCTGGTCCCTCCGGTCAAGTCGTACAGATAAGGCAGCCTCGGCACTCCTGACCTCTCGAAGGTTACCAAGGATGGAACCCTGAGTGGCCTCCATAAGCTGGTGGTGTCGGCAGTTGACTTCTCACTGACGGGCCTGCTATGATGTGTTGTTGGTCAAGGTGCGGCAAACGTTCCCGTAGGCACGATCCGATACCAATCGCGATTGTTCCATGTAGCTCATGTTGTCCATCAGTTGTTGTGAAATGGTAGAGAGTATGTCGTCTCTCCTTTCCTCTCTAGCCGTCATATCACGCCACATCTCCTCAGTGATATAGAATCCAGGAGTAGCACCTGCAACAGGGTTAGAGGAAGATGGTGCGGTGTGTGACTGTGAAGGATGATAGGGGACACGTGACGTACGGGAGAATGTTCTCTCCGTTCATATTCTTCATCAGTGTCATGTGCCTCCCATCAGGAATATTAGGAGGAAGTGGACCCAAAACAGGTGGAGCATTCAGATCATAGGTCCAGTTCCTTTCATTACGTACATCGGTACGTCTACTGCAAGGTAAAGCAACAGATGGGATAGCTACCCCATGAACCATCAACTCATAACCACCTACTCTCCTCGTTCGGCACAATTTCATGTCTTTTAGAAATTTTAAATTAATTGTGCGAGGAGGTAGGGGTTAAAGTGTAGCTATCTCATTGTTCAGGTTAAGGGCCCGAGCAATAGACGTAACAAGTCCTCCAATAACAATCGGTCCTGTTTTATTAACAGTTAAAGCCATGTGTACAAGCATAAACGGGACCGGATTGATATGAGTATTTGTGAGGCTTCCGTGAAAAAATAGAAGCTCTTTAGCGTTTACCTTATTTGGACTCTCCCAGCCAAAAATAGTACATGCCAAAAGATATCTGAAAACTCTTATGGTCGGGTTATGGATGGTCGACGCAAGTATTCCTTCAAAAGAATTTATTGAAGTACTTGACAGCCTCTGCCAGAAGGAAAATACTTCGGCCGACCATTCCAAATCCAAAGGTGCCTCACATATAGCACCTTCCCTATGAGGGATTCCTAACAAGTCTGTTAGTTCGCCGGTATTGTATTCGTATTCAATTCCAAATAGTCTAAAATTAACAGTACCGACTGTGCTAGCAGTGTTAGGACTGACAGTGTATATTAACGAACTCAAAAACTCAATTGCCAGCCTCTCATAGGTAGGTTCCTGATTTACAAAATTATTATGCAAGCCTAGAAAATCTAATAAATGAAAAACACTATGATATAGACCCAAAGAGTAAAGACATTTATCATCTACGTACCTAGTCGAGAGAATTTCTCAACTCTGAAGCCTTTCAATGATTTTCCTTTGACTATCTCTCGGTCTTCCATCGCGAAGAAGATATCCGTTGAACTCCATTGTTGTTGCTCCTTGAGAAGTTGAATATGGTGAATAGTGGTTTATGTAGGAAATGGTAAAGGTTGGATTTTTATGGTTTGTGGTGGATGAAAATAAAAATGGATTTTGGATGGGTTTTATAGATGGTGAATGTATGAGAATTGTGGGAGCTTTAATGGGGTTCAATGGGGTTTTTGGAAGTTGGAAAAATGGGTTTTGGAAGTTTGAAAGTGTAAAAATGGTGGGGGATGAATTTGCCCCAAAATAAGGTGGAACAGCATGGCGGGCGCCATAGGGCTATGGCGGGCGCCACAAGGCCATTTTGCCTTTGGGCCAAAAAAAATTTAATTCCCCTTGTGGGCTTCGCGTACCTTTTGTCTTCAAGGGGGTCCGGATAGCGTTTTCTTCTTTCTTCTAAGGCACAAAGCTTGCATACTTTTTATGAAGGCAAAAATGAAAAATATTTTTTTGTTCTTTTTTCATTATTGGACATAAAATAAAATAAAATGAAAGAAAAAAAAAAGAGTATTAGTGCACGAAATAATATATAAGATAAAAATCAAAGTACATGGAAAATGTAATATATGCGATAATATAAAATATGTCTGGAGATGCGAGAAATAAAATAAGGCATGAAATATTAAATACTAGAGTAATAATGTCAGTGTAAAACGATCATGTGGTACGCTTCTCTGCCTGGTCCGATCCACGAATCTCAGCTATCTCCCTCTGAAGCTCTCCAATCTCCTGATATAGAGCGTCGACCTTTAAGGCATGGGTGAGATCAGATATCTCGATCTATAATGCCAAGTCCGCTACTTCCTGCTTGAGCAGGGCAGTTTCCTTGCGGAGCTCATAAATCTGGGTCTGTAGATCAGGTGGCTGCAAAGACATATTGTTAGACATAACAGTGATTCGGGGAGAAAGAGGTGTAGGAGTGTACTCAGCGGTGGGAGGTGATTTTGGCTCTTCGACAGTCTCCCCAAAACCCTCTAAAGCATAACTCCAATTAGTCGGGTCGTGGACACTGGTCATCAGCGGGTCAGGTAATGTAAAGTAATGTATCATGTTGCCGTCAATCAGTAATCTAAACGTGTTGGGCTTAAAAGAGGCCCTCCTCATCAATCCTCTGTCAAGACAAAAGTCAACATCCAGGGTGGTATAGTTGTAGAAGGTCCTGAGGTGCAATAATTTGCGAGACAAATCCAATGCAGTAGCAATCTGTGTAACAATCCCACTGACATGTATAATGCCTACAGATGACCTGGCGACACTGGCAAGTCTCTTCAACAGAAATTTTCTACAAGCAACTGGGCGTGACTGAGTCGCACAAAATAGTAGGAAAATATCCTCCTCACTCAGCAAAGTCTTTGTATCTGGAAAACCGAGGAAAGAGTGTGCTAGAATCATCTAGAAGTACCTTAACGCAGGGTTGTTGATTACCTGAGAAAACTGAATGGAAGGATCTTGGCTCCCTCCACCTGAGATGTTACTCCAAAACTTCTCCACTTCTCTGCTCATAAAATACCCCATCGGTGTCTCTGGAATAACATCAGGAGTAGTCTGAAAACCTAGTAAATCACTAAACTCTTTATGAGAGAAAGAGTAATCAATCCCGAACAACCTGAAAACAACATGTCCATCGGGTCCAGCCCAAGGATCATAATCAAACAAGTTGAGGAACTCTAGAGTCAAGTTCCTGTAAGTGTTGTTCATGTCGTCGAACTGGTCCCACTGGAGTTGGTGGCATAAGAATCTGACGCTTGGCTCTATCCCCAAGGCATCCATGCAATCTTGGTATGGGTACCGTGTAGGTGCCATAGGGCGTCTCATATGGACATAGTAACTCTCTCTCTGCGCGTCGTCTCTGAAGGCCACGTACATGTCGTCGGGGTTCTGCATTCTGCACAAGGTTAGCAAAAGAGTCCTGAAATCATAAAACATTCAATCGTTAGTACTGACATAATAATAAAGTAAACAAATTAAAATAAAGTAAAAATAAATAAAAGTAAGATAAGAAAACCATGGGTTGCCTCCCATGCAGCGCTTGTTTAACGTCATTAGCTCGACGACCGGATTTTGTACATCATTCGAAGGATTTGGTGGATCACTTAGAGTATGGCTGGAGTATGTTGTTGGAATGTCACCTCCTTCGTAAGGCTTCAGTCTCTGTCCATTGACGATGAACGGTTTACATGTTTGGTTCTTGATTTCAATAGCACCAGATCTTAGAATCTTAGATACTTCGAAAGGGCCAGTCCATCTCAAACGAAGCTTCCCTGGAAAAAGTCGCAACCTAGAATCGAATAGGAGAACAGGATCGCCTATTTTGAAGTCTTTTCTTATGATTCTTTTGTCATGCCAAGCTTTTGTTCTTTCTTTGTATATGATGTCATTTTCATAGGCAGATTGTCTGAGCTCTTTTAATTTGTGGATATCAAGGATACGTTTTTCACCAGCAGTTAGGTAATCCAAATTCAAAGTTTTAATGGACCAATAGGCTTTATGCTCTAACTCAAAAGGTAAGTGACATAATTTTCCATAGACTAGTTGATAAGGGGTTGTTCCTATAGGGGTTTTGAAAGCGTTTCTATAGGCCCATAACGCTTCTTGAAGTTTCTGTGACCAATCTTTTCTAGATATAGAGACAGTCTTCTCAAGAATTTGTTTGATCTCCCTTTTAGATACTTCCACTTGTCCATTAGTCTGTGGGTGGTATGGTGTTGTTACTCTATGCTTAACTCCATACTTGCTTAAAAGTTTATCAAATATTCTCGATATGAAGTGTTATCCTCCATCACTTATGACTAAACGGGGTGTTCCAAACCTGGGAAATATATAGTTTTTAAATAAATTGATGACTACTCTGGTGTCATTCGTGGGTGCGGCGATAGCTTCAATCCATTTAGACACGTAGTCAACAACTACTAAGATGTATTGGTTTCCTAAAGATGGTGGGAACGGTCCCATAAAGTCTATACCCCATACGTCGAAGAGTTCTACTTCTTGGATATTTCTTAGAGGCATTTCATTACGTCTTGAAATATTTCTTGTACGTTGGCATCTGTCACATTTGACAATGAAAGCATGGACATCACGCCACATAGTGGGCCAGAATAGGCCAGCTTGAAGAATCTTGGCGTAGGTCTTAGATGTGCTTGCATGTCTACCATAGGGTGTAGAGTGACAATGCTCAATTATATTATGTACTTCCTCTTCCGGAATACAACGGCGAAAAATGCCATCTTTACCTCTCTTGAAAAGAAATGGTTTGTCCCAATAGAAGTTTCTCACATCACTGTAGAACTTCTTCTTCTGGTGGTAATTTAGATCGGGGGGTATGATGTCAGCGGCTAGGTGATTAACAAAGTCTGCATACCAAGGTACATTACTTATAGCTAAAGATTTATGAGAATGCTCATGTGGGTCTGGGTTATCATCTTCAATAGTTTCTAGTTGGGCTATCAGTCTATCATAGGCAAAATCGTCATTTATGGGTACTGAGTCAGGTTTCAGGTATTCTAGCCTAGAAAGGTGATAAGCTACTACATTATATGTGCCTTTCTTATCACGGATATCTAAATCAAACTCTTGAAGTAGTAGAATCCATCGAAGTAACCTAGGTTTGGCATCATTTTTACTTAATAAGTAACGAATGGCAGCATGGTCGGTGTAAACTTTAATTTTGGCTCCTACTAGATAAGATCTAAATTTGTCTATGGCGAAAACTACAGCTAGGAGCTCTTTTTCGGTTGTTGCGTAGTTGAGCTGTGTAGCGTCTAGGGTTCTACTGGCATAATAAATTACGTGTAACTTTTTATCTTTTCTCTGACCTAGAACGGCTCCAACAGCATAGTCACTAGCGTCACACATTATCTCAAACGGTTCTGACCAATCAGGGGGTTTCATTATAGGTGCTGAAATCAGAGCTTGCTTCAATAGATTAAATGCTTCAGTACATTTTTCATCGAAGATGAATTCAGCATCTTTCATTAAAAGACCAGTTAAGGGCTTTGTTATTTTGGAGAAGTCCTTGATAAAACGTCGGTAAAATCCGGCATGTCCAAGAAAACTTCTTATCTACCTAATAGTCTTGGGAGGTTTTAGACTCTCTATGACTTCTATTTTAGCTTTGTCTACCTCTATACCTTTTTCGGAAACTATATGTCCTAAAACAATCCCTTCGGTGACCATGAAATGACACTTTTCCCAATTTAGCACAAGGTTTACCTCCACACATCTTTCCAGGATTTTCTCAAGGTTGATAAGACATTTTTTGAAATCAGATCCACAAACTGAGAAATCGTCCATAAATACTTCCATGATTCCATCTAAATAGTCTGCAAAGATAGACATCATGCAACGTTGGAAAGTGGCAGGGGCATTACAGAGTCCAAAAGGCATTCTTCTGTAGGCAAAAGTTCCAACAGGGCATGTAAAGGTAATTTTTTTCTTGATCTTCGGGGTGAATAGGTATTTGGAAGAATCCTGAATATCCATCTAGGTAACAAAAGTAAGAGTGTCTGGCTAGGCGCTCCAAGATTTGATCTATGAATGGTAATGGTAAATGGTCCTTCCTAGTTTCTTTATTTAATTTTCTATAGTCTATGCACATACGCCAACCTCCATCAGTTCTTTTTGCTACAGGTTCTCCCTTCTCGTTTTGCACGACTATGATGCCTCCCTTTTTAGGTACTACATGCCCAGGACTTACCCATTTACTATCCGAGATCTGATATATTATACATGCCTCAAGTAACTTAAGAACTTCAGTCTTAACTACTTCACTCATCATAGGATTTATTATTCGTTGGTGTTCTCTGGAGGGTTTTGAATCTTCTTCAAGCAAAATCTGATGCATGCATACAGATGGGCTTATTCCTTTTAGATCTGAGATCTTATATCCTAAGGCTGAGGGGTACCTTCATAAAACATCTAACAATTGGTTTGTTTCCTCTTGGTCCAAGGTAGCACTGACTATAACTGGACGGTCCATTTCTTCATCAAGAAATTCATATCTCAGGTTCTTAGGCAGTTCCTTAAGTTTTACGGTTGGTTTCATAGGGCAAGGCATATGATCTGGGGTAAGAGATAAACATTCGTGAAGGTTATCATCAATGTAGGGTTTTTTATAACTGTCATCTTCCCAAATAAGGGTTGATGTCAATTTTATAGATTCAGTTTCTTCTTCTTGTTCTAATTCCCTAATGCATTCATCAATGATATCTAAGGCATAACAAGCATCTCCTATTACAGGTGCCATAAGAAATTTCAAGAGTACAAATTCTATCTTCTCGTTACCTACCTCAAAGGTTAGTTTCCCTTTTTTAACATCTATTATGGCTCCAGCGGTTGATAAGAACAGTCTACCTAGGAGGATTGGTATGTCGTCATCTTCTTTAATGTCCATGACAACAAAATCAGTGGGGATAAACAGCTGACATATCCTAACAGGGACGTCTTCAAGTATTCCTATAGGGTATTTAATGTATCTATCAGCTAATTGAAGTGACATCTTAGTAGGTTGTAATTCTCCTAAGTTTAACCTTTCACAAACTGCTAAAGGCATTAAGCTCACACTAGCTCCTAAGTCTAGAAAAGCTTTTTCGATGACATGATTCCTGAAAATACAAGGAATGGAAAATTTTCCGGGATCTTTATCTTTCTTTGCTAACTTATTTCCGGAAATAGAATTACATTCCACGGGTTTCGGATCTTCAAGTCTACGTTTATTTGTAAGTATGTCTTTGAGAAACTTTGCGTAAGAAGGTATTTGGGTGATGGCTTCTGTAAAGGGGATTTCAACGTGAAGTTTTTCTATAACCTTAACGAATTTTTGATACTGATTATTGATCTGGGTTTGCTTTAGTCTTTGGGGGTATGGTATTGGTGGTTTGTACGGCGGTGGTGGTACATAGGTTTTGTTTTTAGGTTCTTCTCCTTTTCCTTGACTTTCCGGGTTTTCAGATTCCTCTAGTTCCTTCTCTTCATTTCTCTCAGAAGTTTTGGGCTCACTCAATCTAGGGTTTGAGGGTTCCTTATAAGCGGTTCCACTTCGTAGAGTAATGGCATTTGCTTGCCCTTTCGGGTTTTGTTGAGGTTGTCCAGGGAACTGTCCTCCAGGTGTAGTCTGAGGGGCTTGGTTTAAAGCTACCTGAGAGATCTGGGTTTCAAGCATCTTATTGTGAGTAATAATTTGGTCAACCTTGGTTCCTAACTGGGTAATTAGTTCGTTAACATGAACGTTTTGGTTCATGAACTCTTTATTTTGTTGTGTTTGAGCGGTGATAAAATTTTCCACAATTTTCTCAAGGCTCGGTTTTGGTGGTACAGGTTGCATAGGTTGATTTGTTCTCGGGGCTTGGTAACCTTGTTGTCTCGGAGGTGCGGTATTTTGGATAGGGTTATTATTTTTATAGGAGAAGTTTGGGTGATTCCTCCATCCAGGGTTGTATGTGTTTGAAAATGGGTTCCCTTGGGTGTAGTTCACTTGCTCAGGGTTGGTCTCATTTAACAAATTGCATTCGGCGGATTGGTGTCCTTGCGTCCCACATAGCTCACAATTCGACGAAACTGCAGCTACAATATTCGGGGTTATACACATATGTTCGACTCTAAGGGCCAACGCATCCATTTTAGCTTACATCATGTCTATAGAGCTTAATTCATGTATTCCTCCTTGGGCTTCCTTCTTTTCTACTGTTGCTCTTTCCACTCCCCATGATTGATGGTTTTGGGCCATATCTTCGATAAGGGCACTAGCTTCAGGGTAAGGTTTGTTCATCAATGCGCCACCAGCGGCAGCGTCGATGGTCATCTTAGTGTTATAATGAATTCCATTATAGAAGGTTTTAATGATTAGCCAGTTCTCTAAACAATGATGTAGGCATGCTTTTAATAGCTCTTTATATCTCCCCCGGGCTTCGAACAATGATTCTCCTTGGTTTTGGGTAAATCTGGTTATTAGGTTTCGAAGAACAGCGGTCTTACTTGGGGGAAAATATCTAGCAAGGAAAACTCTTCTAAGGTCTTCCCAAGTTGTTATGGAATTGGGTGGAAGGGAATCTAACCAGGATAGAGCCTTATTTATGAGGGAAAAAGGAAATAATCTTAAGCGTATCGCCTCAGGAGGAGCTCCATTGGTTTTAAAGGTGTCTGCTAACTGGAGAAAGTTTTTTAAATGTTGGTTTGGGTTCTCGGTAGCAAGACCTGCGAATTGTCTCTGTTGCACTAATTGCAGCAGGGATGGTTTAAGTTCAAAATTATTGGCTGGGATAACGGGATTTACTATACTGGAACTAGGTTCCTCGTTTGATGGTTGGGCGAAGTCCTTAAGAGGTCTTCGGTTTTGATCTTCGGCCATAGCTCGCCTAATCCTATGGAAAAATAAACGTGCGTGAGCGTAACGTTCAGGTTCAGCTAGAGGGTCTACTAAGCTTCTGGTATTGTGAGTCTTTCGCATTGACTGGCAGGTAACAACCTTAGTCTAAACGGTATAACTACAGGGTATGAAATTTGACAAAATTGGTCCCCGACAACGACGCCAAAAACATGATGGCGTGTTTGTCGCAAGTGTACGTACTCGTTAGAGTAATATAAAAGATTGTCGAATCCACAGAGACCAAGTGTCAATCTATCGTACCTGTTGTTATGGTGTGTATCTAAGGCAATTGAAAATAATGGTTTTAAAGAGTGCGCAATAGTAAATAAAATAATAATTTTAAACAATTAATAAAGACAGGCTTGAATGTAATTCACATAATCAATTGTTAATCCGGTACTTGTTAATAGAACTACTTATGAGTAATGTTTTCCACTTTGAAAAGAACCAATTTAATAGGAATTGTCGCTTTTGCGTATTCAGAACCGAGTTGTACTCTCTAATCAACCCCTCTTATTGTCACGGATAAAAAGGTGCGTACTGTGTTAGAGTAGTAAACCTATTTTTAAGAAATATAGTATCTTAACTAAGTTGAAAAGTATTTTAACCTGGATTTCTTAGCAAAAAGAGGTTCTCACGAACCAGACTCCAAACTTCTTAACGCGTCCGAAAATGGTTTTAAAATCTCTTTTCTTTTTAATCCAAAAACTCCTAATGAACTAGACAAAGCGCTTTTGGCTGTTTTAAAATAGTTAAAAACAATTAAACTTAAATTGAAAGTTAAAATAGCCCTTAAGTGTTTCTACGAACAGTTGTATGGATTACCGATTCAATTATGATCCTTACATTCTAACCTTTATGGATTTAGTTAGACATGGTAAAGTAAAAGTTCATTTTATTATTTCTTATAAAAGTATTTAGTGCGAGTGCGGAAAGTAAATAAAAGTAGTGCAAGTGCGGAAAGTAAATAAAAGTAGTGTGAGTGCGAGAAATAAAAGTAAAGTAAAGCGAGTGCGGAAATAAAATAAAGTAAAGCAATGCGGAAAGTAAATAAAATAAACCGAGTGCGGAAAAATAAAATACGAACTGGAATTAAAATGGCGGCAGGATTAACTTCCTCCCAGAGTGCTCCAAAACTCGATCACACAGACGTATACAGACTCGATCACTCGATTGTAGTAACACCCCGATGTGAAGTGATTACTACTTTAAAACCGATATATGCCTAAGAGATTCTAAGTTTGGATGATTGAAAACGAAAATCTAAGGCCCTATTTATAGGAAAATAAATAGTAAGAAAAGACCAGGATGCCCCCTCCACTAAAAAGTGAAGGGAAAAACTTTTGCCTTTGGCGCCCGCCCCAGGCCTATGGCGCCCGCCATGAGTGCATTTTTGTGGAGAGAGTAGGGAACGTGGGCTCTTGCAGTTGTGGAGTGGTCTTGGGAAGTGGCCACGTCATGGCTGACCCCATGGCGCCAGCCATGGTGGATGCCGTAAGTGTAAAAAGCTGAAAAACTTAATTTTTGTCCGTTTCAGCTCCTTTTCTCGATTTAGGCCCTGATTACATAGAAAACCTGAAAATAAAGAAAAACAAAGTAATAACATAACAAAATAGCAATAAAAACCTAAAATGCATGCGAAATCGAAGTCAGAAATACGGTGAGATTTAGTGTTATCAAGGGCGCCATCTCGGATAAAATCAACGAGTATGCTACTAAATCCCCCACGAATGACAAGAGACTCAATTACATCAAACTACAACCATGGATATTGAGAGACTTGCACCCGACTAAAGAATAATGACTCATAATCGACACTTTTTTTTAAAGAAAACAAACAAAAGTGCACAAAGGGACAAAACAACTTGAATAAGTCTGTTTTTTTTTTTTTTTTTTTTGAATTAAAGTCAAAATGATTAAATTCATTGGTTTTAAAAGAAAAGAAAAATGGTAAAAATCCACTTGACAAAAGTCAAGGTTTTGTTTATTAAAGAAGTGATGATTTAGAAGAAAGAAAGAATCCTTTTAAAAAGAGAGGAGATTTTGAAAATTAAAGAAGGGGTGGAGATGAAGGGACTATCCTAAAAAAAGAAAATAAGGAGATAAAGTAAGAAGATCTAACCAAAATTGGTGATACTTCAAAATATGAGTATAAGAGTTTCATCCTTATAAGCTAGCAAATGGCCAAATAAAGGCAAGTACCAACTTCATGAAGATCAAGGCAAAGGAGAGGTGTCCTAAAATCTAACTCCAAATCTTCATTCCAATGCCAAGGATAGTAACCAATAGTCCACAAATTAAAGTCACAAGTTTTTTAGAGGTTTAATCATTTTATTAATGTTTTTATGTCCAAATGGACAAAAGGAAAATCAACATAACAAAATAAGAGCAAAAATAAACATGATAATGGATGAATAAAGCATAATAAAATAAACGCAATAAAAGTGCAAGAATTTAAATGTTAGTAGCAAAAGAAATTAAAGTGCAAGAATCTAAAATATTAATAGTAATAATAGTATAATAATATTTACATAAAAAGTAGTATGGTGAACTTAATCAACCACAACCAAAAAGAGCAACCAAAACTGAAAGGCACCCGAATTCGCTTAGCATCATACACTATAGCGATTAATCAAGACAAACCGAATCGAATTCAATGAAATTTGAAAGGCGATTGGGAGACCCAAAGCACCTACGCATCAAACTTTCCTAAGTCTCGATTCTTAATGTAATATGATTAAACGCTTTGGGATTACACGACCAACAAGAGGTTCGGTCCATGAAAGTTCAAGTACCCAATTAGATTTTTATTCCAAATTCGGGACACATTTAGGTATATGTTAAGCAATCGTCGAGTAATTTACGAAGTAATTACCCGACAAAAGAGACCGGCCACCACCAATTAAGGTGAAAAATATTAGTGCAAATGCATGCGAGATAAACGATATGTAAATCACTATCCGAACGCAATACCGCACAAAACTAAAGATGAATACCAAATTGAGCCGCACTCATGGTATTCTTCCATCCTTAAGTTCAATCACTCATCTCGGTGGATTCAAGCATGAAAATGTATCACTAATGCAAAGTACCTTAAATGAATTGAATAATTCACTAAAAGGTAGTTTTGAACTAATGAACATTAACTACTCTAATCTACACCCAAAGTTCATTGAAATTAAGGAGAAATCACTCCCAAAAGTGCTTCCCAAGGTGAAAGTAAAAAGGAGGAAGAAGAAGAAAGAGGAACCAAAAAGGGGCTTAAAACAAGCCAAAAAGTCAGTTCTGACTTGTGTTAACCGGTTAACTAATTTGGTTAACCGGTTAACACAAGAAAATCTTGTGCAGTTTTTATACTGGTTAACCGGTTAACAAATTTACACTGTAAATGGTTAACCGGTTAACGCTGAACCAGTAGCAGAAAAATTGCAGAAATTCAGCATGATCCATTTTCAAAACACTTTTCAAACATTTGGTAATAATGATCTGTATTTGCACGAATTTTAAAACCAAAATACAGTGGAATCCCTGCAATTAAACAACAAATCAAGATCCAAAGGATCTAGAAACAAAGGCACCAAAGATCTATATCTTGAATGTTGATGGTGAATATGGGTTTTTGGAGTGAGTGAATTACCAAGAGCACTTCTTCAAATTGGACCAAATCAAGCTAGATCTACTGCAATGGATGAACAAGAGAAGAATAGGATGAAGGTTTAGCTCAAGTTAGTCAAGAATTCAATGTGAATTCTTGATAACTTCAAAAGAAAGTAAAATAGATTTTGTGAGAATTTTTGGTTTTTGGGGGAGTATTTTGCAAGGGATTTGTTGGCTCTTAAAAGCTTGGTGAATGAATGAAATTAGACTCATATTTAAAGGCCTTAGGTATGGGAATTTGGTGGAATTGAGCTTGCTTTGGCAATTAAAATTAGGTTTGGTAATTGCAAATTTGGTGGGAAATGGAAAAGAGTGGTGATTAGTGAGGGTTTATGGTAGGAAATGATCAAAGTGATGTAGAGAAATCAGAGACCAATGCATCTAGAATATTCCAAATATATCAATGATCTAATGGTGCTTAATTTTAATAAAATATTCAATTTTCGCACTGGTTTCCCGGTTAACGCATATGGTTAACCGGTTAACCAAGCTAAAATTTGAATATTTTATTCAAATGTGATTGCTTGGTTGCTGTGGCCCGATTCTTTTTGTTTGTCGAAGAAGGCATGGAAATCACGTGAACCTTATAATTCCTTGAATGAATCAATTAACTTGGGAAATCCCTGATCAGATAAATTTGAATTACTTGCGGATCAACTTCGACTTTTTTCTGTGAAATTTCATTCGAGCTGCAAGACTGCTATTTTTGGCATTTTCACATGGTTCCTCTTCCTGAAAAAGTTAGTGAAAGAAAACAAAATATTTTTGGATTTTGATTAATGGTTAGTAAACATAAATAAATAAAGCAATTAAAAGCCACAGTGATCCCCTGTGAGGCATAAACCTAACCCGATAAGCACCGAGCTACCAATGCGATCTTGTTCGTATGCAAGATGCAGATGAAAATGCGAAGAAAACTTAGGGAAAAAATTAGGGTGTTACATTATGTACAAAATATTTCAAACAACTTCGAAGTGTATTCGCCACCTCTATCAGTTAGCAGAACTTTGATCCTCTTCTCACTCTGATTTTCGACAAGCATCTTGAATCTCTTAAAGATTTCAAATACATCATCATTTCTCTTGATCACAAAGATCCACAACTTTTTACTAAACTTATCGACCAACGAAACAAAATATCAGTTTCCACCAATGGCATGCTCTTCGAACGGACCACATACATTTAAATGTACCACTTCAAGTATGCATTATAATCTCATTGGCATAGTCGAAACGAAAGAATTTCTAGATTTCTTTCTGACTAAACAACCTTCACAGAGTTTGTCAGGTATCTCAAGACTTGGAATACTAGATACCATATCTTGAGTAATCAGCTGATTGAATGATCGAAAGTTCAAATGTATGAACCCCAAATTCCACAACCAACTATCCTTGTGGTCGACAATAGTTTTCATACATTGTACTTCAGTCGAATTGATCATGGTCTTAAATGTCATGTTCTTCGACAACAGAGATTTCAAGACTAAATTGTTTTGGGTGTCGAACAATTTTAAAACTCTATCTTTTATGACAAATGATAAGTCTTTTTCGACCAGTTGTCAAACACTTAATGGATTGCACTTCATTTCAGGTACATAGAGCACATCTTTGATCATAGCTTTCGCTCCATTACTCAGTTGAAAAACTATGTTGTCATTACCTTCTGCTTGCAATGAACTATTATTAGCAAGTTTTACCTTGCTCTTCTTTGACTCGTCAAAATCTGCCAACCACTCCTTTCGACCAGTCATGTGATTTGAGCAACCTAAGTCGAGAAATCATATCTTGGATTCGAGATGGTTATCTACCATTGTAGTCATAACCACAATACCACTTTCAGAATCATCTGAATCTTGGCATGCAAGATTCACTCCTTCTTCCTTGCCTTTTTTAGATCCATTGTCTTTCTTGTACCAGCAATGTTTGGCCAAATGACCCCACTTTTCATAATTATAACAATACATATCTTTCTTAGCTTCTTTGTCCTTTCGATAGTTTACTCCTCCTCTTTCGAGGATTCAGAAACTTTATCTTCGACTTGATTCTTGTGATGGTTCGATCAAAACTTATTTCCTTAAGTCTTGTCGACTTTGCCTTTGAATTTGTTAGAACCACTATTTTTTTCCATGACTGAGTCTGCAATGCTTATATCAATTCTTGAACTCCCTTTCTTTCAACAATCCTCATCTCAACGAACCCACCAAATCTTCCACTTTTAGGGTTTCAAGATTGTTGGATTCTTGAATAGCTACGATAATGTGATTAAAGTGAGAGGTCGATGTTCTCATTACCTTCTCAACTATCATCTTATCAGTTATGGTTTCAACACAATCCTTCATGAGATGGATGAGTTTTTGAACCTTCGACACATATTCTGCAACGTTTTTGTCTTCTCCCATCGACAACAACTCATATTGTCAACGCAAGGTTTGCAACTTGACAACCTTGACTTTCTCACCTCCTTCATAATACTTCACTAGAATATCCCATGCCTCCTTCGCCATTTCAGCATGAGAGATTTTGTCGAAGTTAGCAACATTGACCTTCGCCTGAATGCAATAAACAACCTTGCAATATTTCTTCTTGACTTCATTGTGGGCATTTTCTGTGCTTCAGTTGCATTTGCAGCCAACACATGAACGCCACCAGTAACCACTTCTAGGGTTTCATGGGAGCCAAACAAGGATTGCATCTGTTTTTCCATCTGATCCAATTTTTGTCGTCAAGCATTGGAAGAGAATTCATAATGCCCTTATCACTAGTCATCTTCGCAACAATGGATTCACTTGCCCTAAAAACACGATCTCTGACGTAAAATTCTTGAAAACACGATCAAGAACAATAACCAAAAGCTCTGGATACCAATTTATTAGTGCGTGTGACACTTTTAGTGAGGAAAGAATAGAGAGAAAATAAAGAAATAATAATTTGTATTATTGAATTATGTAAATAATGACACAAAATATGACTATTTATATACAACTCTAATTGGGCTTGGACTAATACAACTTGAATTATATTTAAATATTAAATTTAATCAAATCTAATCAAATCAAATCTAATATTTCAATAAACACTTCAAATTAGTGATCGTGAACTATTTAAAAGAAAAACAATCACTTACTCCTTTTCCATTTTTTTTATAAGCAACATTAATTAGATGGGAGTACTATGGGTACTTCAACCCAATTACAAAACTACAAAACCTGACCATTGCAAAAAATCACAAGGATGATTCGTCCACTCATAATAATTATATCTAACTTTATTCTTAGAAACTAAAGCTAACCACCACCAAGAAAAAACTACAATCCTCTGAAAAATCTCCTTAGGATTACAAATCTCATCCTCGAATATAATTTGGTTCCTAGAGTGCCATAAGCGCCAAATAGTGGTAAACTACACAACACAAGCGATTTGAACAGAACAAACAACCCTCATACGAACAAACCACGACAACAAAAAGGTTTTGCATTCGTCGATAAAAAACCACTTCAAACCCAACCAATTAAACACCAAAGTCCAAATTTGTCTTGTCTTCGCACAACTACAAAACATATGATTTGCATCTTCAATCTCAAGAAAGCAAAAAACACAAACCGACTCATGAGAATTGTGAATGATATTACGCTTCAAAAAATTGAGTCTACTCGGTAATCTATCCAAAATAAGACGCCAACCAAACACTTTAGTTTTTAAGGGAATCGGCGCTTTCCACAAAACTTCTAAAGCGGCTACCGTATCATGGCACAAAACGACTCCGTCCACCAAACCCAAGAGAAGAGAAGCAGTACTTATTGTTATCTTTAGGACTTCAATGCAATTACAACTTACAAGTTTATACACCATATCACCCTCTTCCTTAACTTAATCTTTCAATTTACTCTTACTATAACTGTTACTAGAACATAGCATAAAGCTCTTTGAAATCTCTTTAGATCTTGGATAGTTAATCATACCAAATATGTAATACAGTAGTCCGTCAGACACCGTCTTTGCTTTCATTTTTTGAGGCTTAAGCACTATGTTGGCATTTCGTAATGTTGGATGTTTTTATGATTTCAGGAAAAACTTCATCAGTGGATCTTGAGACAGAAGGGGGTGGATAAGGAGTTGCAACACTTGATATACTTAACTACATTCAGGTTTGTTTTATCATTGTTCTCAGTTTTATACACAATACATCATCGTCTATAATTTCATATATGCTTCTGCTCATTGATAATTGCCAAGTGGGAACTGCATGTGGCAAGGCAATCAAACCAACAATGTGTGTCGAATAAGGAACACTTTATGTGGACTAAATTAGCAATTCCTTCGAGCATGATTTGGAATATTCTAAAAACAGGGTATGTCATGGATTTTAAAATGGATCATCTATATCCTACATATTGAGCAATTACCATTGAGAGAGAAGATTACATACATCTTTTTGCATACAGTTTTGAAAGTTTTGAGAACTAAATCCAAACTCAAGAAATATATCAGAAAAATTAATAAAACAAAATCTAATGAATGAAAAAAGAATACAGTACTACATAACAAAAATTTCTATTGTTAAAAGACATTTATTTACATACAAATTACACAGTAGACGGTTTTAAAATAACCAGGTTTACACACCACAAGCAGTAATATTAAATATTCGTGTTAGAGGTAGAACCACTTATTCAAATGATAACACAGAACGACATAAATAACTAAATAGGCCTGAATATCTTTGTGTTTGGGCCTTTCAAAGCTTAGCAATTAGCCCATTCTGACTAGGCTTGGCAGGCATGCCATTCTCCTTGTCATCCAAATCACTTTGGTTTGGAGGAACATCTACTGCTGGTGATGAGTTGAAAAACCCATGTGGCTGCATCATATGTATGTGTACACAATAAGATTCATTTCTAATTTAGATGTTTTGTGAGGTCACATTCTTGCATATTTTTGGAATTATCAATCTCAGACAAAAAGACTTATCAGTTATAAGGTAAGGCGAACGAAAATACCATAAGCATAAAACCAATGTGCTCCACGGGCATAACGGGCCAGTCTTCTAATCGAGGAATGTGTGTCACCCCAAATACGTACCTAAAACATATCCGCCAAATCATAATAATATTAAATGCTTAAATACATTTTTTGTTCATGTAAATTTTTTCATTTTTATCTATGTAATTTCTTTTGAGAAAAATTATGTAGTAGTAGGTTTGTGTACTATTAGTCTATGATCATTGAATCTATGCATGCATGTTATCATTGATATCAATTTTAGAGAAAAATTAATGAATGATAAACTGACCAAAGAACTATATCAGCTTCTTCTAGTGGTCGATTTTGCTTAACCCAAGTAGCCAAACCCTCTCCAGCGCGAGGATTTTGATTTGGGAACTCTCCACCAGGATGCAATTCGTCGGGTGCATAAGGAGTAACCCAAAGATTGTGCTTCAAGAAAGCTGCTCTTCTCAAAAACTTAGCCTCTGATCCGGCTAAAGGTAAACAGTTTGAACCAGGAACTAGTTTGTAACCAGTTAGATTACCGGTTCGGTTCACACTCCTCGTGTTCCTAACCTGAAAACAGAACATGTACTTGAGCAACTCTAGGTATAGCTAGAGTTTCTTGTAAGACAAGTAAAATGAGTAATTTCAAGGTTAATAGCTTAACTATATATACACATAGAGAATATGGTTTGCAGGAAAATGCACTTGAAAAATTTGAATATTGATTAACTAGTAGAAATAGAAGATCAACTAACAACTTAAAAACTTTGCGGCATCTTCTATAACTTACAGAACAGAAGACGCATAGAACAGCATCCGGGTTTGAAATTATAGAGATTGTCCCTGTTACAATTTCTACAGTGGAGTGTGACAGAGCAGACCATATGACAAAAATAATTAACTTATGATACCTTTTCTTTCGATTTTTCCGTGGATAAAAAATGATGGAAAAAAAAACTTACAATCCAATGACGAGCAGATAAAGGGTCACAATCGCGCATTGCTTCTAATTCTGATTTAAGCAGTTTTTCCTCCGCATAAAATGCATTGTTGTGAACATTATTCTTTCCCGGCTCTTCAACTTTGACGTTCACCTCAACAACCTAGGCAAATAGATGGAGGATATGTTTTATTTATATTTCTCCTTCGTATATTGACTCAAAATCATGCAGGTTTTTTCAGGACCTAATATAGGTCTCGACTCAAAATAGCGTACTGACCTGATTAAATGCTTCACCGGGCTTGCAATCAACAGCCATATCCATACGAGCAACAAAAAAGTGCTGGTGGACAGGCGCATATAATCCAGGAGCAATAGTTGTGCCATATTTTCGAGTTTCGCCTTGTTGCAAAGCGCCTAAGCTGAGAATTCCTGTGAGCTTGACCTCAGCTTCTATTTTTCCATCCTGCAAGGAGGAAATCACAAATGCATAGTTACAAAGAAATCGAACTCTCGTGCTTGATGTTGAAACATTTGCATGTATGATTGACTTGCCTGATAAAAATGCCAGTAAAATCCATACTCATAGTTAGCCACAGTGCATACAAAGGACACTGTCAGCCTTCTAGACCGGCGAACTTCAGCTAAACCTGTTCTCCAATCTTGATGCTTCCATAACATACCATGATCTTCTTCATGCATGCAAACACAATTCTCTATAGTTTCGACGCCTCCGTAAAAGTTTGTAAAGTTTGCATTGAAGTACTTGATATAGCCTAAACAATCACAACCCTGAAATAACAGCATTGTGAAAAAACAGATTCGATTACGTGTAAACCAAAACAATTAAAAGGAGAGCAAATGAAGATATGAATGAATGGTTGGAACATAGGAAAATAAATGCATTGACGACCTTCTTGAGTGAATGAGCATTTTTACCGAGGCCATCTTCCCCGGCATCAAAAGCGTTTTTCCTATAGTGAGGATCGTTTGGATCTCCATAAGGGACAACCATCTCAACAAAACTCAACCTGTGGGCCACAGGCCTTCGACCACGACTTCCGTCAACATATGCTACTGAATAAATAACCATACCCTCCCGAGGAGTGAATCCAATACGAAAGTTCCACTGCGAAAAACGGCCTATTAGTTTTAGCATTTCTCAATTTTGCTTACTCATATGAAATAATTTTAGAAAAAGTACATAGACAAGTAACCACCTTCTGCCATTGAACAAAGTGTCCATTAACACGAAAACTTGGACCATCCGGCTGAATAATCTGTAAGGGTTTCACATCACTTCGGTCAACTCCTCCCCGAGTTTCACCAGAAGTATAATTTCTTAAAGGATCGGCCTGCGGTAGGGGGACAAGCTTACGATCTTCAAACTCAAGGACGACCATGTTTTGCATGTCAACGAGTACGTGTATTCCTTCAACTGGACGAGCATAGCCATTTTCCATAGGACAGTCACTCTCAGTCCTACAAAAGAATAGCGGTTTGGCAAGTCTGCGGCTTGGAGCATCAGCTTCACTGTGATAGCCCGCACACCTATAAGTTTCAACATAACAAATATTAGAGAAACGAATGGATGAAAGAGATTGAAACATGTCAATGGAATTAGCTAACCAAGGATCCACCATCACAAGATCCATATCTTCAATTCCTCTCTTCTTCATCGCCTCTCGAAACGGAGGAAAGTCCTTTACAACAGCTTCACATTCAGCATACTCAACAGCATCCTATAGTTGCAGAGTGAACAATGCAAAAAAACAATAACTTGTATTAAAAATCATAATTTTTCAAAGACATTCAAATTGATTAAAGCTATATATTTACCATGGGAGGCTGAACATCTGGAACAACCGTTGACGAAATCACTTTCCCCCTATGATGTCCACCGCGAGTTGTTGCATGAACTTCTGTAAGTTCGACAATCCATATGCTCGTCTCATTCGACTTCTTGTTATACACAACCAATCTCGCTTTCCTCGGAGGAAGTTTCGATGGAATCACAGGTCCGCCTTTTGTCCTAGGGAGCAACGAGGGCTGGAAAGGAGGAAAGAAGTATGCATCTGCTAATGCAACAACTTGCTTTTCTGGTTCTACCAAGTCTACTTCGATGAACCGCATGCTATCCCTCACCTAACAACAACATTATCAAACATATTTATCCGCGCGAAAAGAAAAATCTTAACCGAAAGATGAAAGTGTTTAATATACCTCAGGTGTTGCTCCGGCTGCTCGAACAGTCGCTACAGCTACAGATATTTCAGCAGCAAGAAGAGGATCCAAAGGATGGCAAGTTTGAGCTCTCGCCATTACTGTAATACCTATGTCAGAGGAAATGGTTTTTTTTCTATCTTTTAATTCTGATAGAAGAAAAAATTTCATTCAAGAGAAATAGAAGTTAAACCAGGCAGCAAAGATCAAGAATAACACAAAATACAGCATTTTAATGCTAATTTGAAGTCCGCAACCGCAATTGCACCTCTATCCGACTGCATTTTAATGCAATAGTGCGACCATAACAGAAATTTTAAAACCATTCCAATTTTATATGATCAATTCAAACACCAAAACAATCACAGTAAAAATAAATAAAAGTGAAAGAAGCAAAAGATAACCTTTAGCAGAAGCGGTTTTGGGGAGAGGATCATTGGAAGAGGTTGCAATAGGAGCAGGTTTTTGACAGCAAATAGGCGTCGTTTTTTCCTCAACTGTGGCCATTGCAAAGGATTAGCGAGCTCAACGTTGGAAATTCCACTGTAATATTCCACTGACATACAGTAATTATAGTCACTCTTGTTTCACCTTCCTTCCACCACCAATACCAAAGATCAACACAAACTAGCACTATCAGAAAACACTCTCACTGTTTTGAAGTAATAGCTATAGGTAGAAAGAATGATGAGTTGTGATTGGATGAAAGATAGTTAGTTAATTATATATAAGCTAAGTAGAACCGACACTTCAAGAAAAGACATATTCGTGTCAGTGTCAGACACATATACACCAACACTTCTGATTACGTCTAATTTATTTATTTTATTTATTTTTTCCGTGTCCGTGTAATATAAGTGATAATTGAATGGATTACAGCAAGAAGATAAAAGAAAGAGTTAAAGTGGGGTTCAAAAATAAAAGAAGGAATGATGAATTAAAATGGTTAAGGTGGGAATATGAGTGGAATGGATTAAAAGGAAAAAGACAAGGTTGCCAAATCAGATAGTTAGCCACTATTAATATGAGACAATAACACAACACCCAAAATGGATGGAATGAAGCATTTTGTTGTATTGTACTAATAATGCAATTCAAATAATGGCATGATGTGGGACCTTCTCTTTCTTTTAAATGAGAACATTAATTAAGATTGAGAGGAAGAATATCTAATGAATATGAGGTGTTATTATAAGGTTGATTTAGTAATTGAGTGTGAAGTTATGGTGTTTTTGAATGAGGAGACTGGAGAGTGTATAAAGATTGTGAATGAAATGCCATAAATGTATTAAGGGAAATATTATTCTTACACTATTAGTTACATTTATACCGAATAAACATACGGTTTTGTATTCCCATTATATTTAATAATTATTTTTTTCTTTTTTCTAGACACAAATAAACACATGTGTATGATGTATTTTAAAAAGTGTAAGCTATGTATGATTTTTGGTGTAAAGATAGCAAGCCTCATGTATTAATGATGGTGAGAATACATTAATAATTGATAAAATTAATACAGTAAAATTATTATATTTTTAAGGCGAGACCTAGGTTACCTTATAAAAAAAACATGGGTATTACTTGTATAAATAAGATTTTATCACATTTATTCTTTTTTAAATGATATTTACAATTATTTTAGTATCTAATAATCTTATTGAGGATTAAATCAATAAAAAAAATATGATATTATATTACAAATGAACAAATATAATGAAATACAAAACATAAGAAAAAATGGTGAGAAAGAAGGAAAAAAAGTTTTTTAAAACATTTTTTAATGAATAATATAACATCATACATCATACTTTTAATATTATTTATAAAAATTAAAATGAGTTATTTATGTTTAATTGGTATCATATTGTAATTTATCCATCTTTTTTTAAAAGCAATCAATAAAAAACTTATTTTTAAATATTTTTATTGTATTTTTAACATGTCTACAAATAATTTAAACTACATTTTGTACTTGTCAAAAAGTATAAAATGTATGACACTCATATGCTAGTAGGGATAACCAGATGCCTTAGTAGTTTTTTGATAGGGGTTAAGGTTTGTTCACGGTGGCGAGAGACCATATTTGGTGGTCTTTTATGGTGAAGAGAGACCAAGCTCACGTGAGTAGAGAAACTCTGTAGCTTTATAATCTATGTCATATGTTATTATGATATGTATCTTTTCGTGCTAGGGATGAGATATTTATAGATATTTTGGGTTTGTAATTAGGGTTTTCTAGGGAACGATAATTGTTTGTTTAGTCAGCGGTGGACCATTGAATCCCTATTTTCGAAGGAGATGTGAATTAGTCTGCAGACCCTAATTTGTCTCTAACCGAGGAACGTCTTGTCCCACATTTTCCATGACTGGGTGAGTAGGGAGCACTTAGGCGAGATAATCCTAATTATGGGCGATATATGTGAGTCACCTCTCATAGATAGTTGATATCCTCCCACCTTTAGTAAGGATTTTACAAATATATCACTACACACTCCCTCAAGCAAAAGGACTTTGATAAAGGAAAAATGGTTTAAACGACAGAGAAGTAATACATAAGTCTCACAGGTGAGGCTATATGTTTTTCTTGTCTGTAAAGACTCTGGGTCCCTCAAGCGAGGCGTTGAGCCCATCGTGAGGGACTTTGATCAAGCACTCAGACAAATCTGTAAGTTAAGTTTCTTGGGCAAGAATTTGGTTGCATCCCTTGGGCAAGACCTTAGGGTGGGCCTCGTATGAGGCAACATCAAGTCCCTCAAGAGAGCCATTTTAGATGAGCCTATTTGATGAGACCCTCAGTTCTTCAAATGAGATCATATGTTAAGACTGTTTGATGAGACTCCAAGTCCCTCGGGCGAGGCGCTGAGCCCATCAGGAGAAAATTCAATTAAACCCTCGGATAAGACATTAAGTCAAGTCTCTTGGGTAGGACTTCAGTCATGTCCCTAAGGATAGAACTTAAGTTGGGCCTTGTTTGAGGCGACATCGAGTCTCTTAGGCGAGGAGTTTTAGAAAAGTATGTTTATTGAGATTCATAATCCCTCATGTGAGATCATATGTTGAGCTTGTCTAATGAGAAACCAAGTCTCCCCCATGTGTGATCATATGTTGAGTCTGTCTAATGAGACTCCAAGTCCCTTAGGCGAGGTGTTGAACCATTCGGATGGACCTTCGATCAAGCCCTTGAACAAGACTTTAAGTAAAGTCTCTTGGGTCAAACTTTGGTTGCGTCCCTTGCGAATGGCCTTAGGGTGTACCTCGTCTAAGGCGACATCAAGTCCCTCACATGAGGCGTTTTAGATGAGATTGTCTGATGAGACTCTTAACCATCTAAGGGAGATCATATATTGAACTTTTATGATGAAACTCTAATATTTTAGGCAAGGTGTTGAACCCCTTAGTCAAGACTTCAATCAAGCCTTGAAGTAAAACTTCATGTTAAGTCTCCTGGGCAAGACTTCGGTCGCATCCATTAGGAAAAACCTTAGGGTAGAATTTGTCTGAGGAGACATAAAGTCTCTAAGGTGAGGAATTTTAGAAAAGCTTGTTTGATGAGACTCTCAGTCTCCTAAGTAAGATCATACATTGATTTTGTATGATGAGACTTCAAGTCCATTGGGCGAGGCATTGAGCCCCACAGTCGATACTTTGATCAAGCCCTTAGACAAGACTTTAAGTTAAGTCACTTAGGCCAAATGTTGATTGCGTCCCTTGGGCAAGAACCTAGGGTGGATCTCGTCTGAGGCAACATTAAGTTCCTTAGATTAGGTGTTTTAGATAGGCCTGTTTGATGGGACTCTCAGTCCCTTAGACCAGATCATATGTTGAGCATGTCTGACGAGACTCTAAGTCCCTTAAGCGAGGCGTTGAACCCCTCGGGCGAGACTTCGATCAAGCCCTCAAAAAATACTTTATGTTAAGTATCTTAGACCAGACTTTGTCTGCATCCTTTGGGTAAGACCTAAGGGTGGACCTCGCCTAAGGGACTTCCTCCTGCAATTAGTATGGGCGACATCCAACTTGATTCGAGGGTGACTTATAGGATGTAGATTTCTGTTGGTGTAAGCCCTAGAGGCCAATACTTTTTGGTACTTGTATCGGATTATTCGTTTAATAATAAAAGGCATTTCTTTATTATGTTTGTCTTTCAGAATAATAAAGTCCCTAGAATAGTTAGTCTGTTTAATGAAATGTTAAGTGTGACTTAATCATGAGATCCCATTAAACATAAAGACATTATTCTTAAAATATCCGTAGTCAAGCTTTATTGCAAAGTGGGATAACATTAAAGCATTGAGACTATTATGAAGATAGACTGATGATCACATCTCATGGATCATGGATAAAGAGTTATCAAGTCTTGACATAGGTATAAATATTAGGAGTAATATTTATACCGGATTGACCCGCTATGAGAATACTACATAGTATGTTATGCAAAGTGTCATAAGTTATTCTCATGGTGATAATGGTGTATTACCACCCTTCGACCTGAAACCACTATGGACCCTAGATGTAGAGTCGGGTGCTTTATTGTTGATCAAACATTATCCGTAACTGGATGATCATAAAGACAGTTGATGGGCACTCCACGAAGCATGCTGAGGGACATGAGTGTCCTAGATGGAATTTGCCAATCCTGCATAACAGGAGAAATGTCTAAGGGCCCAATATTGAACTGGACAAGGATGACACAGTGTATGCCTTGTGTTCAATATAGACATAGGGGCAAAAGGGTAATTGTACAAACATATATTATCACGAAAAAGGTTTTGTCAGATCACATGACATTTTCGTGACTTGGGTAGCAGTGATGTGTTGCTAGATACCGCTCACTGTTTATTATGTTAAATATATAATTTAATATAATTACCAACGTTACGAAATCCTACAGGGTCACACACATAAGGACAGTTTGATGAGAGATAGAGAAATCAAAGGAACACCGTAAGGTACGGTGCACTTAAGTGAAAAATAGAAATTCGGATAATATAATAATAATTATTGTTATTTTATAATGGTTATAAAATAATAATAAAATAAATATATTTATTATAATAATAGTTATTATAATAATATATAATATTATTATGGATCATGTGAATTGGGCTTTTAGCCCGCAGCCCACAAGAGAGTCTATAAAAGGAACCCTTGTGATGAAGCTTTCACTTGATGCAATTTCGTTTTTGATTCTCTTTTCTCACTCAAATAATTCCGTTCGTAAGCAGCTAGCACTGTGACCGGAAGCTGTTCGTGTGGACTGAGTAGAGGCGTTGCACTTCATCAACGCTTGTGATCGCTGCATCAAAGATCTGAATCGCCACAAAGAGGTAACGATTCTATCACTGACCATGCTCATTCGTAAGGATCACTAAAGGAAAATTTTGTTTTCCGCTGCGTTTAGATCGCAATTTTCCTTCAGTGGTATCAGAGCCACTTACGAAACCATGGATCTGATAGCTGTTAAATTTCCGTCTTTTCTGTATTTGATTTGATTAAAACACAGAATGAATTTAACAATAAACGATTAATTAAATTTGGCATCTGTTGTGTACAATTTGGATGATTGATGTTGATTATGCTTCAGAAACCGACATTAGTATGGTGAAGTTGTGCGATACATTGATCATCCATAGGTTACACAATTAGATCGATCACTTTTATATAAGATATAAGAAATTCTGATGCAAAGATGGTATATGGGATATACTGTTTTGATTTCATCCATTCAATCACATAAGGATTGTAATTCTTTTGAAAGATCATCATTTTCATTCGCTTCGGAATCCGACGTTAGTATGGTGAAGCAATGACATGTTGATCTATCATATTGAGTTATCAATCGAGTTGTGTTTGACGGCATGAAATTGTTGCATTAGGATTAATGGCAGTACAAGTGTTGTATTGCCGCAGACTTTTCCGGTTGGGGTTGTAAATGCACAAAAGTTGTGCAGGAAACGACGTGAAATACAATGAAGTATTCATAAAAATTTTCGTCGGGGCGCTGCCCCTAACAACCCCGCAAGGAGGCGCTGCCCCCTTGACCCCCGTCCGCTGAACGGTCAGCGGAACCCCCGGCTAAGTCTGCAAAGTGTGATCAATCAGCCGAAATTTAATTTAGTTTATTTAATTATCGGAATTTTAAACTAATAATAAAAGTGTGTTTATTATTATTTATTTGTGGTGATCAGTTATGGCCTTAGTTTATCCTTTATTATTGTTTTGGGATTTTTAAATACGGCCTGCGTGTCGTGCCTCTCTCTCAATCTCTTTATGTAACTTCTTTTCTCATCTCACTCCCTCGTATGTAAAACGAGTTTTCTTATATGTAATGTAATATTATGTTATGAAGAAAAAAGAAGTATTCAATATTAAAGGAGGATAACCTTGGAGATCATGCTTGGAGAAGCTTAGATCGTTATTAGGTTAGCTTAGGTTCTCTCATTGGCTTGAGAGAACAATTGCGTTAGGGGCCATAATTGTATCTTTTTATATGTATGTTGATGCATGTAATTGTATGTTGATGCATGTGAGAGACGTTTTGCATGTTAAGCCGGTGAGATCAAACTAATAACAAATTCCCTCAAAATTAAATATTAAGTTTATGCTTTCCAATTTTTAGCACTCATCAAGACTAGTATCGAGCATTGTAGGTTTCGCCTACGCGAGGTGCATGTTCTATATTAGTAAGGTGTGATGGGATAATTGTAATATCCAATTGCTAAAACAATGGGTCAAACTTAACTAAACAAATTATAATAAGATTATACATGTTTAGAAGCAAGAATTGGGAATGATTCATGTGATGGATCAGAATAAGGAGTTATTCACCCAATTGAAAATATTCGAGAGTTGTATGAGATACAATTGGAAGGAGTTCCTACCTAAATAACTTAGTTTTGTGTAATCAGCCTAACGCTGACTTAAAACAAAGTGAAACATGGATCTCGACCCACTAGAAAGTCTTCCAACGGGATTTTCCGAATCAAATGATGAGGGTCATTTGTTTTGAATAAAATAGTGGGAGCATATTTGATTAAAGGCCTAATTAAATATGTTGTTTTTAATGATACTTATATTTTCATATTTCTCTTGTAGATTACCATGACAACAAACACATCGAACAATATTTTGCGATCCATCCTAGATAAGGAAAAATTGTCTGGGACAAATTTCCTGGATTGGCACCGTAATCTGAGGATTGTCCTCAAGCACGATAAGAAGCTGTATGTCTTGGAGACACCAGTTCCTGAGGAGGAACCTCCTAGTTCTGCACCAAAGGCAGAAAGAGATGCTTATAAGAAGCATTTCGATGATGCCAATGAAACCGCTTGCCTCATGCTTGCTACCATGAACTCTGAGTTGCAAAAGCAACACGAGAACATGTCTGCGTTCGATATGATCGGACATCTGAAAATGCTTTATCAAGAGCAAGCAAGAAATGAGAGGTTTCAGGTTTCAAAGTCCCTTTTTAACAGCAAGTTAGCTGAGGGAGCCCCTGTAAGTCCCCATGTACTCAAGATGGTTGGGTATGTGGAGAACCTTGACAGATTAGGGTTTCCCCTTGGAAAAGAACTTGCGATTGATCTGATCTTGCAATTGTTGCCAGAGAGCTTCAGTCAGTTTGTCCTGAATTTCAATATGAATGACTTGGACAAAAGTCTTCCAGAACTGCTAGGCATGTTGAGAACTGCTGAGCAGAATATGAAGACAAAAGGGAAATCCATTCTGATGGTCAGTAATGGAAAGAAACAGAACAAGAGGCCCATCAAACAGGGTGGTAGAGGGAAAGGCAAGGAAGTTGCCAAACCCAAACCCACTCCTCCTGTTTTGAAGCCTAGTGGAGGAATAGCAAAGGAGGGCACTTGCTTCCATTGCGGTAAGACCGGACATTGGAAGAGAAATTGCCCAAAGTACCTGGAAGATAAGAATAATGGAGTAGAGACTTCAAATTCAGGTATTTTTGTTATTGAAATTAATTTATCTACTTCTGCATCATGGGTATTAGATACTGGATGCGGTTCTCACATTTGTACTAATGTGCAGGGGCTAAAAAGGAGTAGAGATTTGGCAAAAGGTGAAGTTGACCTACGAGTTGGCAATGGAGCAAAGGTTGCTGCTTTAGCTGTAGGAACTTATGTTTTAACTTTACCTAGTGGTTTAATAATTCAGTTAGAGAACTGTTATTATGTACCTGCAATTAGCAGGAATATTATTTTCGTTTCTTGTTTGGACAAGTTTGGTTTTTCATTCATAATAAAGAACAATTGTTGCTCCATTTATTTGAATGATATATTCTATGCTACTGCAAAAATGAATAATGGACTATATGTCCTTGATCTTGAAATGCCAATTTATAACATTAATACTAAAAGGTTGAAACCTAATGAGTTGAATCCAACTTACCTTTGGCACTGTCGATTAGGCCACATAAATGAGAAACGCATTTCCAAACTCCATAAAGATGGACTCTTGGACTCTTTTGATTATGAATCATATGAGACATGCAGATCTTGTTTAATTGGAAAGATGACAAAGTCCCCATTCACAGGAAAAGGTGAAAGGGCTAATGATCTTTTGGCACTCATACATACTGATGTATGTGGACCACTGAACATACCAGCCAGAGGAGGTTTTCAGTACTTCATCCCTTTTACTGATGACTTCAGTAGATACGGATATGTGTATTTAATGAAACACAAATCTGAGTCCTTTGAAAAGTTCAAGGAATTCAAGAATGAAGTACAAAACCAACTAGGTAAGAATATTAAAGTTCTTCGATCAGATCGAGGCGATGAATATTTAAGCCTAGAATTTGATGACCATCTAAAAGAGTATGGGATTCTATCCCAACTTACTCCTCCTGGAACACCACAATGGAATGGTGTATCTGAGAGAAGAAATCGAACCTTGTTAGACATGGTCCGATCCATGATGAGTCACGCCGATCTTCCAAACTCCTTTTGGGGACATGCATTATTAACAGCAGCTTACACACTTAACCGTGTTCCATCCAAAAAGGTTGATAAGACACCATATGAGATATGGAGTGGTAAGAAACCACATATGTCTTACATGAAGATTTGGGGTTGCGAAGTTTACGTCAAACGACAAATTTCAACCAAGCTTGAGCCCAAATCTGACAAATGCTTATTTGTGGGGTATCCTAAAGAAACAAGAGGATATTACTTCTACAATCCTTCTGAGGGCAAAGTGTTTGTCGCTCGAACTGGAGTCTTTCTGGAAAGGGATTTTATTTCTAAAGGAAATAGTGGGAGGAAAATAGAGCTTGAAGAAATTCAAGAATCACAAAACATTGAAACACCTATGGAGGAACTAGAGCAGGAAACACAAGTAGTTGTGGAAGAGCAACCTGCTCAAGTAGAACAAGACCAGCGTAGGTCAAGCAGGATACGTCACCAACCTGAGAGATATGGATATCTCATAAGTGATCAGGGTGATGTATTACTCATGGATCAAGATGAGCCTGTGACCTACAAAGAGGCCATAACTGGTCCTGAGTCTGAGAAGTGGCTAGAAGCCATGAAATCTGAAATGGATTCCATGTACACAAACCAGGTTTGGACCTTGGTAGAACCTCCTATAGGAGTTAACCCTATAGGATGCAAGTGGGTCTTCAAGAAGAAGACTGACATGGATGGTAAGGTACATACCTATAAAGCAAGACTGGTTGCAAAAGGCTATAAACAAATTCATGGGGTTGACTATGATGAAACCTTTTCACCAGTTGCAATGCTTAAATCTGTTCGGATTTTACTTGCCATCGCTGCATATCATGATTATGAAATATGGCAGATGGATGTCAAAACTGCTTTCCTTTATGGGAATCTTCTTGAGGATGTGTACATGACACAACCTGAAGGATTTGACATACCACAAGATGCCCAAAAGATATGCAAGTTACAGCGATCAATCTATGGATTGAAGCAAGCTTCCAGAAGCTGGAATCTTCGTTTTGATGAAACCGTAAAACAATATGGATTCATCAAAAATGAAGATGAACCTTGTGTCTACAAGAAGGTTAGTGGGAGCATGATCGTGTTTCTGGTATTATATGTAGATGACATATTACTCATTGGAAACGATGTCCCTACCTTGCAACAAGTGAAGACTTGGTTAGGGAATTGTTTTTCTATGAAAGACCTAGGTGAAGCAGCCTATATATTAGGAATTAGGATCTATAGAGATAGATCACAAAAACTGCTTGGCCTAAGTCAGAGTACATACATAGATAAAGTGTTGAGACGCTTTAATATGCATGATTCCAAGAAAGGATTCATACCTATGCAACATGGTCTGTGTTTATCAAAAACACAATCCCCTTCAACTAAGGAAGAAAGGGATCGCATGAATAAGATTCCATATGCATCTGCAATAGGATCTATCATGTATGCCATGTTATGTACTCGACCAGATGTCTCGTATGCATTAAGTGCAACGAGTAGGTACCAATCTGATCCCGGTGATGCTCACTGGGTAGCTGTCAAGAATATCCTTAAGTACTTGAGAAGGACTAAGGATTCATTCTTGATATATGGAGGTCAGGAAGAGCTTGATGTAATTGGTTACACTGATGCTAGCTTCCAGACAGATAAGGATGATTTTAGATCACAGTCTGGTTATGTGTTCTGTCTCAATGGTGGCGCTGTGAGCTGGAAAAGTTCAAAGCAAGAAACAGTTGTTGATTCTACAACTGAGGCCGAGTATATTGCTGCCTCAAATGCAGCAAAGGAAGCTGTTTGGATCAAGAAGTTCATTAGTGAACTTGGCATAGTCCCTAGCATTGTGGATCCCATTGGTTTATATTGTGATAACAATGGTGCTATCGCACAAGCTAAGGAGCCTAGATCTCACCAACGATCCAAACACATACTTAGGCGTTATCACCTCATTCGAGAGATAATCGATCGGGGAGATGTGAAGATATGCAGAGTACCTACACTTGACAATATCGCTGACCCATTAACAAAGCCTCTTGCGCAACAGAAGCATGATGGTCATACTAGATCTATGGGTATTAAGGGTATGCCTAATTGGCTCTAGTGCTAGTGGGAGATTGTTGGTGTAAGCCCTAGAGGCCAATACTTTTTGGTACTTGTATCGGATTATTCGTTTAATAATAAAAGGCATTTCTTTATTATGTTTGTCTTTCAGGATAATAAAGTCCCTAGAATAGTTAGTCTGTTTAATGAAATGTTAAGTGTGACTTAATCATGAGATCCCATTAAACATAAAGACATTATTCTTAAAATATCCGTAGTCAAGCTTTATTGCAAAGTGGGATAACATTAAAGCATTGAGACTATTATGAAGATAGACTGATGATCACATCTCATGGATCATGGATAAAGAGTTATCAAGTCTTGACATAGGTATAAATATTAGGAGTAATATTTATACCGGATTGACCCGCTATGAGAATACTACATAGTATGTTATGCAAAGTGTCATAAGTTATTCTCATGGTGATAATGGTGTATTACCACCCTTCGACCTGAAACCACTATGGACCCTAGATGTAGAGTCGGGTGCTTTATTGTTGATCAAACATTATCCGTAACTGGATGATCATAAAGACAGTTGATGGGCACTCCACGAAGCATGCTGAGGGACATGAGTGTCCTAGATGGAATTTGCCAATCCTGCATAACAGGAGAAATGTCTAAGGGCCCAATATTGAACTGGACAAGGATGACACAGTGTATGCCTTGTGTTCAATATAGACATAGGGGCAAAAGGGTAATTGTACAAACATATATTATCACGAAAAAGGTTTTGTCAGATCACATGACATTTTCGTGACTTGGGTAGCAGTGATGTGTTGCTAGATACCGCTCACTGTTTATTATGTTAAATATATAATTTAATATAATTACCAACGTTACGAAATCCTACAGGGTCACACACATAAGGACAGTTTGATGAGAGATAGAGAAATCAAAGGAACACCGTAAGGTACGGTGCACTTAAGTGAAAAATAGAAATTCGGATAATATAATAATAATTATTGTTATTTTATAATGGTTATAAAATAATAATAAAATAAATATATTTATTATAATAATAGTTATTATAATAATATATAATATTATTATGGATCATGTGAATTGGGCTTTTAGCCCGCAGCCCACAAGAGAGTCTATAAAAGGAACCCTTGTGATGAAGCTTTCACTTGATGCAATTTCGTTTTTGATTCTCTTTTCTCACTCAAATAATTCCGTTCGTAAGCAGCTAGCACTGTGACCGGAAGTTGTTCGTGTGGACTGAGTAGAGGCGTTGCACTTCATCAACGCTTGTGATCGCTGCATCAAAGATCTGAATCGCCACAAAGAGGTAACGATTCTATCACTGACCATGCTCATTCGTAAGGATCACTAAAGGAAAATTTTGTTTTCCGCTGCGTTTAGATCGCAATTTTCCTTCAATTTCATCCTCTTTAATATTGGGGAAGGCGAGAGTCTCTTGTACATTACCACCTAATTAAACCCACTGTTTTCGAACTGGAGAGCTTTGATAAGAGGTCTCCTTTGAAATTTTACTTTTAAAGATGTAAACATGTTAATAAACTTTGTACCTTATGGAGATATTTTAAGAGTTGTTTTTCCTTGGTCTAGTACTTCATGGCGACTTGGTTGGTAACTAACCGATAATTGCTTTTTGCCTTCAAGTTGGATGCACCATTTATAGGGAGAGAACCATGCATAAGATGAGAGCTTTATATTTTTCATGGTTATTATTGGCTTTGAATTTCTAGGTAACTAATCGAGAATTTATTTTTGCCTTCAACTTGGATGCACCATTTCTAGGGCGAGAACCATGCCTAAGATGAGAGCTTTGTATTTTTCCTGGTTATTGTTAGCTTTAAATTCAAACTTTAATGCTTGTTCAGTAAGTAGGTCATCAGGTCCTTCCAATATTATTCATGTGCTGCTTCCTTTTACATTTGAGGCGCCATTGACCAATAATGTCCACTCTGAGGGTGTATCATCCTCTACTAGAGAGCTAAATTCGGCTAAGAACATCTACAAGATCTTGGAATTTTATGTTTCCTCTTGGAACATATTAGATTCCATACTCTGAGAGTCCCATTGTCGAAGATACCGACCTCATCAGGTCTAGCTCCAGGAGTAGTAGCTGCTGCCCCCATAGAAAAAGGACGCCTGCCCATAGGCCACTTAGCATATGCATCATACTCAACACGGGTCATAACATGCTCTCATAATCCTCTTGGTACAACTTCTGGACACACTGAAAATTAAACTCGGGAGCCCTTTGATTTGCTTCGGCCTTATCCCATGAGTAACTAAAAGCGACCATCATCCTAGGGTCCCAAGTAGAAAAATCCAAACTCTCATTTAGCTCACTTTCTTGAGCCCAAGAACTTTTACCAACATCATCTTTCTTTTTCTTCTTGTCTTCCTTTGGCTTGCAAAAACTGTCAAGGTAATCATTATCCATCACCCATTTCAATTTCTCATTTGGCACATTCGGAGCAAGAACAAACTTTTGATTGCACAACGCTTGAACAATGCATGAAAAGATGATAGGCTTATCATTATGCACACTCGACCTCCTTGTATTCTCCACGAATGTTTTCATCTCATTCACGATCACCTAGGCTATGTCCACTTCCAAGTTCTCTCTAATGTAGTACATTAACAACCCAATATAAAGAGACACTAAGGACCTATGGAGCCTTGGCCTCAAATTGTAGCAAATCAAAAGAAGTATCGCCTGAGCCTCTAGAGTCACATCCTTTATGTTATTGCTCGGCTTATACCTATTGTTCATCCCTACTGTCATCCCTGGATTCAAAATGGATTTCTCAATTGGGATATGATCAAATGACTACTTGACCAAATTGGTGTATTCATCTTGCTGAAGCATTTCCAACTTACTAGGGCTGCCAACAACTTGTTAATCTCATCACGGTTGAAACAAATTTCCTTTCCTCCCACATAGGTCTTGAACTTGTAAAACTCTCCTTCTGATTGCAACGCGTTAGCATAAAAATATCAGACCACTTCATAGCTAACACGGTCAATCATGTTCATCTGTTGTCCCCATTTCTTCGCCTTAAAAATTGCTTGAACCTTGCGATAATCCCCTTCATGATTCACTATGAATTTCCTCTCATAAAGGATTTTACTACCCTCTAGGATTTTGATCCTTGAAACATGTTCAACACTTATTAACCGGTGGTGATTAAACTCAGTTGGGGGGGCGAAACCACTTGTCGTAACTCCCTTTTTCTTCTTAGTAGCATTTGATTTCATCCTTGGAGGCATCTGCAAATTAACATCAGAAACCAACCCAACACAATAACGCAAACAACGTCAAAATAAAACATAAACAAAAATAAGTTGAAGCAGAAAAATAAAAATTAAAACATTTACTTTTGGGCCTTTTGTTGCGACTTTTCCTGGCAAAGCAGAAGCGTAACTTTGCCACTCGCTCGCTGGGCGAAGTAGAAGCGCATCGATGTCGCTCCTTCACTGGACGAAACTTGTGAATACTGAAATTTTTTGAAACCCATCTATGTTCTGTCAGTGTCTTATCAAAAAAATCATTTGTTCATCAACCATCTCAGAGAAGAACAACAACAATCACATGCAACAATTTGCTAAACCTAATTATAACATTCAATTTGCAAACCCTAACCACTTATGTTTTTAATACTATCTATGAATAAAAAAATTAGATTAAAATGAAAAACATAAACATACCTTGAGTGTTAAGAGAGTGTGAGAACTTGAGTGAGAGAGACAAAGAGTTGAGAGAGAGTGATACCTAGGGTTTTTGCTCTTAGAGTGAAATAGACCAAATGAGGGGAAAAAATTAGGAACCTTTAAATAATGGGGCCACAAATGGGCCAAAAAAGCTAACTTTAGCCTTTTAAACAAAAAATAATTTGAAAAGGCTCCTTTTAAAATCCCATTTACTCCTTGTTTTGCCCAGCCACGCAGAATTGATGGCTATGGAAAAAGCAAGCTTTGTCGGGCGATGCTTTGGTTGAACTGGTGTTCTGGACTGGTCCTCCAGAGACTACATTGGGATGTGGCCCAATACGTCGAGCAGATGCCCATCCACTCGGGCAAACATACTATGCGGTCGAGCAGACTCCTCATAGGTCGAGCATACGTTTGACATGTCGGGAAAGTGACAGATCCACTACCCCACTTTCCACGTCACCTAACTACCCCCTATTATCTCCTGAAAGATAGGGGCAGTTGGACCAAGGAAAATACTACTTCCTAGGTCTACATGCTCCTTACGTGTACCTTGACAGTTCTTCATTGGGCCTCACTAATCCAGTCCAAGAAAGGACCACGACCTAGTGCTGGGGGCTCACTATAAATACCTTTTTTCACTAAAGAGTCAGGTATTCTGAAACACTTCTTACTTACCATTTCTCTATACCTTTTACTTACTTTGGCATCGGAGTGCCTTGCAGGTACACCCTCTTTCCACTCATCAACCACATTTGATGTTCGCGTTCAACTACTGGAAGGCCCTCCTGACCAGGTAAGATCACCTGGCAAACCACACCAGACAGCCAAAAAAACCTGCTATAGCATGGTTCAACTCTAAACTCTCAAAACTCTTCTCTATATTCTACAAAACACAGAAAATGAATAATTTACACAAAAGAAAATAAAATACTCACAATGTTTGAGGTGTCTCCCAACAAGCGCTTGTTTAACGTTGGTTGAGCTCGACGGTCCAAGATGACCTCAACGATCATCTATAAAAACGATGCAATTATCGCGATCAATCTCCCCTCCAAGATAAATTTTCAATCTTTGGTCATTCACGGTCCAAATTTATTTCTTCTCCAAGTCCTCTATCATAATAGCACCATAGTGTTTCACGTCTTTAATAAAAAATGGTCTGGACCACTTGGATTTCAATTTTCTCGGAAAAAGCTTCAAATGTGAATTGAATAGAAGAACTATTTGGTCGACCCAGAATTCTTTTTGACAGACTTTCTTGTTGTGGCATCCCTTTACTTTCTCCTTGTACAACTTGTTAGATTGATAAGCGTTGTTTCTCATTTCTTCCAACTCATGCAATTACATTTCCTTTTCTCATCGACCAAGTTTGGATCAAAATTTAACAATTTTAATGCCCAAAGAGCTTGTGCTCCAACTCAACTGGTAAATGACAACTCTTGCCATAAATCATTTGAAACAAAGTTAAACCGATATGAGCCTTGTAAGTAGTGTGATACACCCACAAGGCTTCATCGAGCTTATGAGACCAATTCTTTCGAGAACTTGACATGGTTTTCTCCAAAATTATTTTTACCTCATGATTTGAAACTTCGACTTGACCATTGGTTTGCAGGTGGTATGGGGTTGTAACCTTGTGCTTTACACCATAATGCTCTAAAACCTTTTCAAGCGGTGCATTAAAAAAGTGCGAACCACCATCACTTATCAACACACAAGGCATGTCAAAACGGGAAAATATGTTTTTCTTTAAAAATTTGATCATCGTTTTGCCATCGGCCTTAGGTGACGCAATTGCTTCCACCCACTTAGAAACATAGTGTACCGCAACCAAAATATACTCATTTGAAAAAGATGAGGGAAATGGCCCAACAAAATTAATACCCCAACAATGAAAAACTTCAACTTCCAAAATAGTCTGTAAGGGCATTTCATCCTGTTTTCCAATTCTGCCACTTCTTTGGTATACGTCATAACTCCTCGCATAGAGGTTTGCATCTTTAAACAAAGAAGGCCAATAAAAGCCCGATTGAAGACTTATTGTGAGGATAAATAGAAGACTTGAAGCAGTCAAGGGAAATTGGGGAGATAAAGTCACACATGTCCTTTGGGCATATAGGATCGTATCTCATTCAATAACCAGTGAAATTCCCTCCTGACTTACTCGTGGGACAAAATTCGTTATTCTTGTTGAGATAAGAGAATTTAGCTTGAGAGTTCCACACCCTTGCCAAAAAAAAGACAACGTGTGGGCCACCACGGAGGAGGTAGAATTTCTATAAGAGAATAAAACCTATGTTGCCCTCATGAGTGTAGTCGTAAAACATAAAATTGCAGCAAAATACAACCAACATGTAAGGCCTCGAGACTTCCAGCTTGCTGATTTTGTGTTGAGACGAACTGACGTAAGAGGAAAGAATGTCGGGGATGGTAAGCTTGCAACCAACTTGGAAGGACAAAATCATATTAAGACTGGCATGTGGAATGAAACGTATATCATGGAAATCTTGTTTGGGGAACTGATTCCAAGGACAATGAGCATATTTCACTAATTAGATTAATATTTAATATATTTATGGCTTAATATTTTTCCTGTATATTAATCTAGAAGTTTATTTTTATCCTTAACTTAAAAAAAATATATTAGTTTCTTAACTCTTCAAAATGTATCATGTTAGTCATTTTCGTCAAATTAAGGACGAAAAATTTCAGAAGTGAATCGCAAAATTTGTCACTAGTTAGACAAAAGATTAACATGATACATCTTAAAGAGTGTAAACACCCCAATTTTAACCTCACTTTTTCTCACACCATGGCTTGTGATCTTTCATATTGCATTACATAATCATATCATCTCACATTGCATAATTCATTTTACCTGCATAGCTGCATAGTTAGGGTTTGTGATAAGATGAATCCAATAAGTGATCTGAGCCATCTCAAAGGCCTTGAAGCATGCCAAGAGGGTCCATGAGTGGTCTATGGTCATATTATATCTCCAAGAAGTCTTTGAAGCCACAAAATCACTAAGCATTGCACAGAGGTCCAGGCAGGCTAGAGTTTTCTGCACAGATGACCTAAAATTAGGGTTTTGGGTTTGAGGCCCTTAACCTCAAATTTTTTCATTCATTCTTGATTCCATTGATCTTAATATGTTATAAGGATCATGTGTACCAAATTTGATGAAGAAATTCACTGTGGAAGTCATCTGATCAACTAGTAACTTGTTGTGCAAGAAAAGTCAGAATCAGGGCATCTGAGGCCCCCAACAATGGTACCAAAGGGTCATTTTCACCAATTTGAGGTTATATGATCTTTATTTGATCTTAGAAGTGGTTAGAAGTTAACAAGATTGAAGAATTTCAAGCCATTTGCAAACTTTCCATTTTTGGACATGACTTGTAATGGAAACTTTCCATTTTGGGAAAGATTTTCAACCTCCTCTTTCTTGATCAAAAATGCTTCAAATGAAAAATCCTTAAACATGAAAGTTGTAGATTGGATCTTCCCATTTTTAAAAAGTACAAGACCTCTTATGCAAACCCTAAGGAACTCATTTTCACAACACACACAAACCTGAAACAAGCCAAAGCTCAGAATCACAAAAATCACCTCACACCTTCATCTCTTCGAATTTTACAACACAACCATCAAAACTGAAATCTTTTTCCACCAATCATCTCCACATAACCTAAGGATCACAAAACACCCTTCACCATGACCTAAAAGCCACTGAATCATAAACACGATTTTTGAGTTATCAGAACCAAACACCACAAACTAGCCATTCAAAGCTTGTTATAAGCCTTTCAGAAGTACAAAGGGATCAAGTGGAGTGGATTAGCACCAAAGAAGAGGCCAGAAAGCTCAGATTGAGAAAGCTCTAACTCAGGTAGTCACCAAGAACATTTTTTCTAGAACTTTCATTTTAAGTTATAGATTGATTCTATGTGATGTGCTGATCATTTTGAGCTTTGAATCATTGAAAATGGTTGAGTATGTAGGATGTATTTAGCTTCTGAAACTTTCGTATTATTTTCTGTTTTGATTCGTTTCTCATGATTCATGTAAAATAAATGAAATTTGTTGCTGGATTCTTGTTCTATGTTGCTTAATGATTGATTATGGAGAGATTGAGGTGTTTTCATGGGGTTTTGAGTGAGATAGGTTGAAAGGGTGACCGGAGAAGATGACTGGAGCTTCCTCCGGTCATGTTAGAGTGATTAGGGTTTGTAATTAGGGTTAGCGTGTCAGTTTGAATTGTGGCCCTTGGATCTGTTTTGCCCGCGCGTACGAATGGCTAGGATTGGATCATTAAAACCTAAACCTAATTAATTAACTTAATTAATTTTAATTATCCAGGATTAATCTGAACCATAAGATCACGCGCGCAGTCTCCCCCATTTGAATCTGGACCATCAGATTGGTTAACTTTCATTTTCTTTTGTTTTTAATTCATTTTATTTCATTTCTTTCACATAATTATTAAAAATAGCAAAAAACATTTTTAAAATACCATTTTATGCATTTTCACTTCAAATTTTTCTTAACTAAAAAATATTTATTATTTTAATTTTTGTATTAAAAAAATATTTTTAAATCATTTAAATGTTTTATTTAATAAATTAATTGATTTTAATTAATTAAAAATGCATTTAGGTTTCTAAAAATCACCGAAAAATTCATGATGCATTCTCATACATTTAGAAACATTTACAAACTCATCAAACAAATTTCTTTTTAGGTTTGATCACATTTTCACAATTATACTTGAATTAGGGTTCATAAATTTCACATTTTTTAACCCTAACTTGAAAAAATCACTTCTGATCAACCATGATGAGTTTGAACTTGATTCTTTTTGAATTCTTTCACACATTGCATCTAGTATATAGGTTATTTATCTCATAAATTTGCATTGCATTTTCAATTTGATTTTCATTATTTCCTTTAGAATCAGCCAAAAACCCTAGTTAACTTAGGGAATTCATAACTTTCACTAGGTTTAGCTTCTGACCTTCTCCTTTGAGTAGTGATCTTGTATATGTTTAAGGTTTGTTTGATTTTAATTTCAATTTTTTATCATGACGTATGCTTCTGTTTTGGTCATATGCATCTCATACATTCATAAAATCCTAATTTCTCATGTTCATTTGCATTCATCTTTGCAAATCTCAATCATATGAACTTGCCATAGCATTTCAAGTATTTGTATGACATCTTAGACATCTTAAGACATGCTTGAACATTTTTTGATCATTTCTTCATTCATTTGGTATTCTTTGCATTCATTACATTTCATGAGCATCCATGTGTTTTCAAGCTTCTTACATGCTTCCTTTGCATCTCATCCTTGTATGAACATTCATATGCATCATATATGACTTTGCATCATCTCATAACACATTTTCTTTGCATGTTTGCTTCTGGTTTTGGTCTTTGCATCATTACTTATTGCATTTCATCTCATTTCTTTCCATATGCATTCACACTAACATTTCAGGGGCTTATGGTAAGTTGTGTGGGATGTGTATTTGCCTTCACATCCCACCTCTTCTCACCTCTTCATTTGCATATTTTACTTGTATTTAAAGTGAACTTGCTTCACTTATGCTCTCTCCTTCTTACTTTTCTTTCTTCTAGGTTACTTATCTTCTTCAGGAAGTAAGTAACCTATTCTCTTTATCCTTCTCTTTTCATATGCATCTTCTTCCTTGGTGGCCTCCTGAAGATCTTTCCTTAAGCCTCACAAACCATAGGATATCCAAGCATGATAATTTTTAGGATTGTATATAGTTTCCCCTAGCTTTTTACCTTTAAATCTCCTTGAGTCTCTCTTCTCATCTCATAATCAGAGGCTAAACACTTAAAGCTTTAGAACTTTGAATTAGGGTTATGCTTGCATCCTTATCTTAGGATGCAGTGTATAACTTTAATCCTTAGTGTTAAACCTTTAATTTGTTTACACCTCTTAATCAAAACACTTAATAATGATCAAGATATAAGCTTATAACTCGGGCCTTACATTAGGCTGTAGACACCCTAAATTTGCCCTCTGGTTTTCTAGCTTTTCATTTTGCATATCATTCGCATTTTCCATTAGATCATACATTAGGTCATATCATTTGCATATGCTCTCGAGACATGGGATCGTCTTCTGAGGAATTAGGGTTTATTTCCCTAGTTTAATGATCCTTAGGGATTTCACGTCTGCAAGGACCGTCCACTATGCCTCTGGCCCATTGTCAGACTACTCTCATCATCTTCAAGTTACAAGGACATTTTTGTCTTCTCGACATCTCAGGCTATCTCTATTTTTCAAAGAGCTTTGGTTTCAGTTCAAGTGTGTTTGTTTGTTATGATCTAGTTCAGTTGGATGTTGGGTCTAGTTAACACATCATGAGATTTCTTCCAGTGCAAGTTACTTGTTGCAATTGGTTCATATCACAGTCATTGTGCGTCTAAGATCAAATGTGTGGTTTTCTTCAGGACATCAAGTGTTGATTTGTGTGAGGTGGTTGTTATTTCAGTGGAGAATTGTTCAGTGGTTGGAGATTCATTTTAATCGGATGTTGTTAAAAAGAGCTCAAATGTGGTGTGTGCGTCAGTGGCATTTATAATCGTTTCTATCCTTTTATTCATTCCATTTTTATCCACTTCCATAATAATTGTTATTTCAATTCATATCCATTTTTTTTTACAATTTCCTTATCCATAAATTCTTCATATCCTTTTTTTTATTATTATTTTATTTTCTAATCCACTTTTTGATTTATGACCTTTTTCTTTATCCATTTCTACTACCAATTTTCATCCTTTTATTTCTAATATTCATAAACCATTAAACTATCCATAAACAATTGAATTTTTCTTCTTCCACCACATTTTTATTCATTTTTAAGTTTTTTTCCTTAATATTCACTAGTCATTCTAATTGTCCATGTCAATTCTATTTTATAAGTCATTCATTTTGCTTACAAATAAAGTCCATTCATATGATATCACCACCAATTCTATTCACGTGATTTTCTTCAAGCAACACACAAAATTGATGCCATTCCTTTCTGTTATATGCACATCACTGTAAACCGGCCCCACTCACTCTTCTCTCACGCAGCAAAAATGCACTCCTCACATATTCACAACAAACTGGTCCCACATGTACAACAAAATAACTTTTTCTCCCACCATCACACCACTCACACCTTTCTTTCCAAAAACGGATTCACGCACAACAAAATTCTCATTTTTCATCGCTCACCACCATTCCACACACGAAACAATTTTCATTCGCGAAACAATTTCGTCAGGCATCCCGTACAACCATCAACCTTCTTCGACAACAACACAAAAACGCCTCACCATAAACCACACAACTTCCATTTCACCGCAAGAATCATATACGTTCATCATCCACATAACAACACAGATAACAAGAAAATGAAGAAGAAGAACAAATGGCGGAAGACGCCAACCCGGTAAAACCACCACCGGTCCGACTTCAACTATAACAGCAAAACCTTTTCTGTTTCCACCCTGTTTCTGCATCAAGAATCACCATCACTCTCATACACATCACAATCGGAGATTTGCGACCTTTCCTTCTCTTCTTCAACTGCAAAACAACCATAACAACAAAAACCTCCAAATCATCACTCGCCCTCTCCATCTCAGCTTTAGATCCAAATTAGAATAGAAGAAAGAGACGAGAAGGGTTTAGATCGTGACGAATAGGATTGAGAAGCAAACCCGAACTTAACGAAGCTGAGAGTTGAGATCTAAGCAAGCCGTGACCAAGGTTGATGAAGACACAAGTCGAATCGCAGAAGAAATCGAACTGAGATGAGGTTGAGGAACGAAACCACCACGACGAGAAGCTGAGACGGCGAGACGGACCACGGAGGACCTTCTTTGTTTTGCCGGCGATTTCGCTTTGCAGTCGGTGGTGCGATTTGATGAAGAACGAAGCGAGAGTTGTTGAGAGGCCGAAGCGGCGACCGACGGAGTATATTGTTTTCGTGAGAAGAAGAATACCGACGGTGCTTTTGTGAGGGTATTTGGTGTCGTCATCTTGACCACGAATCAAAGTTTCTGCTTTTCAATTTCTAATTAACACATTTATTGATCCATTCTATTTTATTTTTTTTCTTTTTTTAACCTTTTGTTATTGTTTTTTTACGAGGGAAGGTCTCCCTTTTTGGTATTGTTGCTGGGCCCTAAGCCCGTTTTGCTTTCATTTCTCTTCACCATCCCTAGATCCATGCGAAAACCCCATCCTGGATGTTGTTGTTTTGGGCTCGGTAGGCCCAGCTAGTGGTTGCAGCCTTCCTCTGGATTTTGTTATCCATACCCAGGAATTAGCACTCAGCACCCCTCTTGTTTCTTTTATTTATTTTTTTTGAAAATAAACTTTTATTAATTTTCTAAGACTCTTATTATTTTGATATGTTTTTATTAACTTTGGTTAAGGTAGCAATTTAGAATGTAATTAGAGTTTGATATAATTATAGTGGTGATTTAGATTTTAATTAATTTTTAATAGGATTTTATTTGATCTCGGTTCTAGCGTTTGTTGATATTTTGTAGGCTTATTGCTTGATCTCGAGGATGGCGGATTTGATTTGGGGGTAGCCTTGAAATTGATTGCTTGCTCATGGATTGTTGATCTGTTAATGTTCGTGAACTCCTTGATGCAATTTGTGACAAATAGTGGATTACTGCCTGGGCTTGAAGACTTGTCTTGATAAATATTTTTACTGATTATTCTCGTTGTTGGACGACTTGGACGCTGGAAGTTCAAATTGACTTTTTGGCTGATACCCGAATAATGGACATCTGTTCTTGACTTCTGAATCCACTATGGACTTGATATATTCTCGAATTTCTTGTGCACATATTGAAGAGGCAACGGACCTTCTCCGTTAGGTATCGATGGGGCCCGATTATACTTATTGCATGCCGTTGCATCTGGAAGTCCTACTGGTGTAGGCTCTGTTTGTTCATTATTCATCTCATCTCCATATCGCATTCTCATCTCTTTATCTTATTTCTTATTCATCTCATCTCCATATCGCATTCTCATCTCCTTATCTTATTTCTATTTCATCCATTTCTTCTTCTTTTATTCTTGGCTTGCTGGAGGTGTGCTTAGGCCACCATGGAGCTTCTCCTTTCATCTTTTTCTTCTTCTCTTCTTTCCTTCTTCATTAGGATAGAAACCTCATTAACCTAGGACCATCCGAGCATGTGAATATTAGGATTATACTTTTCCCGTTAGATTTTCACCTTTTGTGACCCTTTGGTGCTCTCTCTTCTCATCTTCAAACTTAATTCTAATTCACTTAATAAAGGTTGAGTACTTTCATGTGACATGAGACTTTGCTATGAGATGCTTGCACGCGTTCCGTTTCGGGGCGAGGTGTGAGTCATCACTCGTGGTGGATAGGTCTTAGCATGAGTACCTCACAAAGAAAAAGCTAAAAAACACTTCTTAACCAAAAAACCACAAAAACACTTAATAATGGTAATAGGCCAGTGTGCTTAAGCCTTCACTTGTGGGACTAGCTTTGGGGATTTCCTCCATAGATAGGTGGCTTCTTGCGCATTCCATTTCGGGATGATGTGAGATGTACACATCCCATTGAGTAAGACTTAGGTACACTTACCTATGAAAACTTTCACGCATAAAAGCTTCTAAGAAACACCAAACAAACAATAAGCGTCTTTCCTTCGGGAATTCTCTTCTCACCTCATTCGCTCCGTACGCGAACTCGCTCCTACTTGTCATCTTGCAAGATGGTAACGCACTCGTCGTCCGAGCCTGCAACACCTGAGCATTGACATAGGCAGTTCAAGCCTTTAATTCACAAGCAATTTCCTTTGGTACCCCTAGTTAGGGGAACTACGGCGTCTCTGATCCTCATTATCCTGATGAGGTACGTAGGCAGCGGGGTAGGGCCCGTTCGAGCACAATCTTTATTTTCCCTACATTTTTCCTTTCCATTTCTTATTCATTTCTTTTCCAGTTCTAGTTTCTTTTCATTTTCATTTCTTTTGCTGCAGCTTTCATACCCTCACCCTTTGAAACAGTTTCTTTTGCAAGCGTGGATCCCGTCGGGTACGGCGGACGATCTGGGTGCTAATACCTTCCCAGGTCGTAACTGACTCCCGACTCAGTCTCTTTGGTTCGCAGGACCTGTGTCCTTCCTCTTTCTTTCTTCTGGTTTGTGCAGCATTACCATTCCCGTTCCTTCGGGATAAAAATGCCTGGCTGGCGACTCTATTCTTTTTCTGCGCCACTTTCGCGTTTGTACCAGGATGGAAATCCGGGGAGCGACAGCTGGCGACTCTGCTGGGGACTGCACACCAGAATCTCTGGTTCCCCTGTGAGTCTCTCCTAGCGCTTGTGTGTTTCTGTTTCATTGGGTGATGTTGTTTGTTGTGGCTTGTTGTATTGTATTGTTGTTTATTTACAGCTTTATTTACAGTTTTCAGTATTTATTTTCCGCATCATGTATATATACTGGACTGTCTGGACTGGTTTTCTGTTTGGTGGGCTCGGGTGATACTGTTCCTGAGAGATAAGCCAAGTACCCGGCTTGAGAACACCCTAGGATTAGAGTGGACATATTGTACTCGCATGTGACATGATGAGTGGCGATGTGTTTCACGCCCAGATTGCGATTGTCTTGGAAATATCTTGTGTGGGGATTTCCTCCACTTCGGGATAGGACCTTGATAGTTATGTGCATCTGGGGACCAATCATTGAGAACCTTTGTGGAAACAACCCTCTCCAGTGGTGGCAGTGGCAGACCATATTTTGTGGCAAACCCATTCGCACCCGAGGGTCCACTGGGGACTCGCATAGGATGGCCTGGTTCTCTTATAGGAACTCAGTCAAAGCATCTGGTCGTATGACAATAGTACTGTATCCTACGGGCTGAATGTACTATTGTTTCTCGATTTCAGCGCTTGAAGCTGAGAACTTATAAGGGATGCTTGTTTTTCCCGGACTCAGCTGAGGCCTCCCTGCGTAGTACATAATGCCTAACCGGTTCCCTGATGTGGTCATGAGCCATTTCTCGGAAATGGTGAAAGTATTATTGCTATTCGGCTTTGAGAGTCCGTGATGCTTGACCTGGAGCACACCCATGATATTGGGAGGGGTTTACAGGTTTGCAGGAACCCATGACCTCAACATACCCTCATTGCCAGTGCAGTCTTATGTTTTGATCCGGTCACTATGATCCTGAAGTTCTTGACCTTTGGTTCTCGGTTACTATTTTGGGTTATTATACAGAGATCTTGTGGTTACAGACACTCGATTCTTGGCAGTATTCCAGATTCCAGGCAGTTTCCAGCTGTGATCCCATGCCTTTGCATCTTTTGCATCATCATATTGCATTTTGCATTTGCATCAGCATTGCATTTCCTTTTCCAGAGAGCTCATCCCTCCTCTTTTGTCCATGGCCAGCCAGCTGATTTCCCGGTACTCATTTTGAACGAGTGGTAACCGTTGGAAGACGAAGTTGTTTGAAGTTTGACTGAGCAGTGTCAAGAGGTAAAAGGTCAGTTCGGAAGCCGTCAACAACTATGTCAGAGAACAACCGTCAGAATGTTGAGTTTCCACTTGGTTTCACTTCGATGACCAATCCCCTGTTTGGTCTTTCTCCTGATGAGGATCTTCCACAAGTGAACAATCTTACTCAAGCTCAGCCTGTACAGACCCCGATCGTGAATCAGAGTGTACATGAACCATCTGTTGTCCGGGGTGGACCTTCAGCTTCTTCTGATTCTACGGATTATCAGAGTTTCGCTTTCCCTATGCCGAACTTCCAAGGGGCAATCCCTCTTGTGAAAACCAAGGATCCACAAGCTTTCGATCCTGCTGAAAGGTTTCGTGTGTTGGACGAGCAACTCAAATCCTTAGCGGATCCTGATGCCTTTGGTTTTGATGCTCTAAACCTGTGTTTGGTAACTGGTCTTGTCATACCTCCAGATTTCAAGACTCCGAAGTTCGAGAAATACACTGGTGTCAGTTTCCCAAAGCGTCATTTGGTGATGTTTTGCAGAAAAATGACTTCTCATGCCCGCAACGATAAGCTGATGATTCACTGTTTTCAGGACAGTTTGAGTGGGGCATCCTTAAGTTGGTATATGGATTTGGAAAGCAGCCGTATCCGATCTTGGAATGATTTGTCCAGAGCTTTCGTAAAGCAATACCAGTACAATGTGGACATGGCGCCCAGTCGCATGCACTTGCAGAGCCTATCTCAGAGGACTGGTGAATCTTTCAGAGAATATGCACAACGGTGGAGAGAGTTGGCAGCCCAAGTGCAACCACCACTTTCAGACAGAGAATTAGTGGACCTGTTCGTGGGCACGTTGCAAGGTCCGTACTTGGAAAGAATGAGTAGCATTTGGACATCAAGCTTCTCTGATTTGATAAAAGTTGGAGTACGCATCGAAAGCCTGCTCAAAAGCGGAAAGATTCAAGACTCTTCGAACATCCCAGCTAGTGAAGGTGAATCTATTGTTAGCTCCCAAGAGGAAGAATGGTATGATGCTAGTGCAGTCATGGCCAATATTGAATATTCTAGACCAACATCTTCTCAGAGATCATCCGTTCCTAGGTCTGGCTACTCTTATGGGCATTCAGCAATGCTCAGAGCACCATATCAGAAACCCTGGACTCCTCCTCGTCCAAATCTGCAAGCTCATGGTCGAAGACCTCAGAATCAACTTCAGAGCCAGCATAGGCCTCGCAACAATCTGGAAAGAAGGAATGCTCCTCTTCATCCAGTTCCCATGGCGTATAGTGAACTATTGCCACATCTAATTCATAGCTCATTGGTGGTTCCTAAGCCTCTCAAGTCGTTTCCAGAGCCGTACCCTCCAGAGTACAATCCTCATGAGCAATGTGGGTATCATGGTGGATCAATGGGGCATTCAACTGAAGACTGCAAAGCTTTTCAAGCCAAGGTCCAACAGTTGATCGATAAGGGCTACATATCCTTTCCAGAAGGAAGCTTGGTTGTGCACGTACACCTCTCGCCTGGTTGGGTTCGAGGACTTCGAAGGAGCGTCTCCTGATTCAGTGGCTCAGACAAGAAGATGTCATCAGAGCTGGTGATCATTGTATCCTTTTTATCATTTGCATTGTAGTTTCTTTCCTGTTAGCAGCTACTTGTCTTTTAAGCATTGTTATTTTAAATGGTAATGTTAATGTAGCGATCTTGCACTTTTTGAATCAATTACGTCGCATTCGCTCATTTTTCTTTACTTGCATTGAAAAAAACAAAAATATTGCATCCATTTACCTCCCATTTATTTCACTGTTGTTTAACAGGTTTGAGGGAGGATGATGACAACTGAATACCCATAATTGTTGAAGGTATGCTTTCAGGATAGAACCTGCTGACGATGTACAGGCATTGTTTCAATCCCCAAACACCGGAGATATAAGGGAGATAGACCCTCGTCAACCCCTTTGAGTCTTGAAGTAGGAGTTTCTTTTTTTAAACGAAAAAAAACCTCACATTCAACCCGGGGAAGGGTAGTCATCAGTTAATTTGACCGAGCGTTCAAATTTCCAAGGGAGTGAGCATCTGAGGATCCATTACCTTTATTCATTACACCTCAAGAGGTCAAGAGATGTGAAACCACAATGGTTATCACTCACCAACAAAGGAATGAGTCAGTCACAACCCTTTCAGCAAGTCATGACAAACCAGTGTCACACGATTTTGTTCAAAAGTCAAAGAAAAAAGAAATAAAAGCCCGCTAAGTCAAAAAAATATGTGTGAAAACAAATGACTTAGGCAAAAGTTAGGGCATCCCGCTGGACTTCAAAATCGAAAGATTCAAAAAAGAGTCAGTCCAGGCAAAAATTAGGGAATAAAAAAAAAGGAAAAAAATCTTCCATAAGAACAAAGTCGTGTGACCAGACACGAAGTCAGAAGGGGTGACTGTTACTCCAAGAAACCTCATTGGTGCGTAAACCATCAACGTCATTGGTTCCTCAATCATTACAAAACCTTTGTGAGAAGCGAGCGCTTAAGTCGAATTAGCTGAACATAGGACTGGAGAACATCAAGTAGAATGGGTGGGCACATATAAACTTTGAGCCATAAATCCTTCTTTCTAAAACCGTGAACCAGACCACGTTATAACCCTTGAAAGTCCTAATTGAATCAGGTTCAATTCTGAAAGCATACTACGATAAGGTTGCGTAAACTGACTCCTAACGATTCGCTAACTCAGCACTACGATTGGACTAATTGTCCATTCGTCACGCACTGTCACAACATTCAAATAAACGAATTTTCAAAACTTGCATGTGCACTGCATTAAAATTACCATTTGTGAATGAACAATTTTAATTGCAAGTCAGTTTGTGACACCAGGGAAGTTCCTACAAAGAGCAATCACGAGGGAACTTGATCAGTCAACAGTGATGACCAGAATCAAGAGCATCTTGTTGGCCAATGAATCAGGGGCATGTTATCCAGTCATTTCATTGACCAAGGAATCTGTCAGGGTAAAGCAAGTTCCCAAGCATCAGTTGATTGAGGAACGTCATTCAAAGTCTGTTGATCAGAGCTGAATCTACCAAACAGGGGCAGGCCACCCGAATTTTCCGTTGATTAAGGATGAATTCTTCCAATGCTCAGTCAGATTGAGTCAAGTCGCTTCCATGCTCATACCGAGGCAGGACATTTCCAAAGTATCACTAAGTGTAACTCTTCACGAGAGGACATCCAAGTCTGCCATGTCAGGGATCGGATAATCAGTGACAGTCTGTTCAAAGACTCACCCATACAGGGGCAAACTTTAGCTATGCAGAGCAGGTTATATCAATAATCTCAAAGTTCAAGACGAGTGTCGGGAAATCATGCTACCCACCGTCGCCTTTGTCACCCTTCTCAACCAGAAGCCTTGTCACTATGACCTTCCTTCCCATCCTCGGGAGTTTTTCTAGCTTTTCATAAGTTTTGCATAAGTCATTTGCATATGTTACTCATGTCGCTTCGCTCGAGCATATAGAGCATACGCATCATTTGCATCAAGCATAACCCTCGTAACGTCAATCTTACATCCAGGGCCTCGTAACCCCAACTTGTCAACCATTTCAAAGTCCAGTTCTCGTCTGGCAAACCTTTTCACAGTCTAGTCCTCGTCTGGCAGACAAACCCAAAGTCCAGTTCTCGTCTGGCAAACCAACTTCAAATACCAGTTCTCGTCTGGTAGGCGAATCTTTTAACCAGTTCTCGTCTGGTCAGTTTTCATTTAACCTGTTGAACGCCAGTTCTCGTCTGGTAATCATTCTTTTTCAGAGTCAATTCTCGTTTGACAATGAACCCAAGGAGTCAGTTCTCGTCTGACGACTTATTCTTTGCCCATCAGTTCTCGTCTGTTGGCCTACCTTCAATAAATCAGTTCTCGTCTGGTAGTTCACCATTTAAGTCCAATTGCTTGGCAACCAAAACCAAAAATATCTCTTAACCCTGGCATTATGCTTAACCATCCTTGTTTCGTCACCCGTAGCTGCATATCATTTTCCTTAGTATCATTAGCATACGTCTGCACCTTGCATCATTTGCATCGCATCTTCATACTGTAAGGTTTCTGTTTCTTCATGTGGGGCAGAGCCGTTACAAGACGCAACCTGAAGAAGTTATCTCAAAATATGATGAATTTCTGCGAGAGTTTGAAGACACTAGGGCAATTCTGGATGCCATGTCTTCTGTAAAATCCTCTGAAGACGATCTTTTCATAGACGGTGCAGTCTGAGGCAATTGGAAGAGTAAGGGGATGCTTGTGCACTCTTGATAATCAGTAGGCAACTGTTGAGCTCAGAAGCTTGAGCACCGAGTTAATTCTCAGGGAATGTCTGGTATTTATTTTCCCAGCAGGGCATTGGAAGTTTATTTCTTCCCCGAGCATAATTTTCCTTCAGCCGACAAGGTTTGTTCGTGAGGATTTGGTTATTTCTCATTCAGTCAAAGTCAAATTTTCATTGGCATATCTTCCCAACACAGTCATCGTACTATACTTGGGGCATATTTCGACTTACTTGATTCTCCAGCAAAGTCTCTTCTCAGCAGAGCATTGCCAAATATGTTTCTCCGTCAGTCCAGAAGGTTGACACATCCCCAGCTGAGGTAGAGCAGATGGTGTCCTCAGCAGAACTCCAAAGCTAACTGAATTATCATGATCCCCAAGCGGAATTATCTTTCCATGGTGAAGTTTTCTCAGCAGGAAACTGAAAGCCTTGTTTTCCCACAAAGTTAGAATTGTCAGAATTCTCTCCCCAGTTAAGGAATTGTTGATGTATCTCCCCAGCCATGTCTGAAGGTGATTCGTCCCCACAAAGTTCATGTCTGATCTCCACTTCCGGCAGTGAAATATTTCCCATCAAAGTTGCCATACTGGTGGTCATTTGATGATACAGTCAGGTATATATCACCTCAGTCAGAGATGGGTAGTCAGACCTCTAAACTTATCTTCCCCTGCAGGGTTGTAACTCTCGGAGGCCAATCAGGAATTTGTCTACCGCTCGTCTGCGTTTGTCAACACTCGTCTGTGTTATCTCTAAGCAGAGTTATCCCCAACAGTGATATATCATGCTCTATTGCTGCCCGTCTGCATCTTTCAACACTTGTCTGTGTTAGCTCTGTGGTATTGCTCGTTTGCTTTCCTCAGTAGAGTCTATATCTACTAGCACTCGTCTGTGCTCGCATCTTTATTTGATGTTCATCCTCTTTCAGCACTCGTCTGTGCCATTTCCTCAGCAGATTCCTCTTTATTTGAGGTATTCCCCGGCACTCGTCCGTGCTAGCATCTTTATTTGATGACCGTCCGCAGCTCTCGGCACTCGTCCGTGCTTATTAGTTCTTTTGAAGTTTTTCCCCAGTGAAGTTGCTTGTACTCGTCTGTGTGCGCATCTTCATTTGGTGCTCGTCCGCATCCCTGCAGCACTCTTCCGTGCATTTTATTTTCGATTCCTCTTTATTTGAGGCATATCCCCAAGAAAGTCACCAGTACTCGTCCATACTCACATCTTTATTTGATGCTCGACCGCATCTCTTAGCACTCGTACGTGCTTGTTACTCCTTTGAAGATTGCTCGTCCGCATCCTTCGATACTCGCCCGTATCACTATCAGAAGCACTCGTCCGTGTTTCTTGGATCATCGTCCGGTACTCGTCCGTATCGTCGACTTATGACACTCGTCCGTGTTTCTTTGATGATCATTCCAATGCTCGTCCGCATTGAAGAGGTTGAAAATCCTGACGGTGGGATTAAAACGTCAAAACAATTACCGGAACCTGCGTAAGGGTTATCCGAAGAAGACTCGTCCGTCTTATTCCACTTATCTGCGTAAGGATTCGTGAAGAGGATTCGTCTATCCTAGTTGCATGTCTATCCCACAGACTTATATGCATTTCCGGAACCTGCGTAAGGGTTATCCGAAGAAGACTCGTCCGTCTTATTCCACTTATCTGCGTAAGGATTAGTGAAGGAGATTCGTCTATCTCAAGTTACTTTGAAGATTCTTAAGGGGTCGTCCGCTCTCTGCACCTGGCGTCACAGGTCATTCGAAGACTCGTCTGTCAACATGTTCTTATTTCAGATATCAGTTTCAACTTGGAAGAAGCTCGTCTGCTTTTCCTCCCTTTCATAATCACCAGAGCGTCATCTGGTTGGGTTTATTTCCCAGGGTTGCATTCTTCGTCAGAGTGCAAATTTCTGGTCTTCTTGGTATTCAACCACAGTTTATCTCGAATGGTCGATAGCCCGTACTATCGTCCTTTTCAGATCAACAGGTGCTTGAATAGGGGCAGCTGTAGACACCCTAAATTTGCCCTCTGGTTTTCTAGCTTTTCATTTTGCATATCATTCGCATTTTCCATTAGATCATACATTAGGTCATATCATTTGCATATGCTCTCGAGACATGGGATCGTCTTCTGAGGAATTAGGGTTTATTTCCCTAGTTTAATGATCCTTAGGGATTTCACGTCTGCAAGGACCGTCCACTATGCCTCTGGCCCATTGTCAGACTACTCTCATCATCTTCAAGTTACAAGGACATTTTTGTCTTCTCGACATCTCAGGCTATCTCTATTTTTCAAAGAGCTTTGGTTTCAGTTCAAGTGTGTTTGTTTGTTATGATCTAGTTCAGTTGGATGTTGGGTCTAGTTAACACATCATGAGATTTCTTCCAGTGCAAGTTACTTGTTGCAATTGGTTCATATCACAGTCATTGTGCGTCTAAGATCAAATGTGTGGTTTTCTTCAGGACATCAAGTGTTGATTTGTGTGAGGTGGTTGTTATTTCAGTGGAGAATTGTTCAGTGGTTGGAGATTCATTTTAATCGGATGTTGTTAAAAAGAGCTCAAATGTGGTGTGTGCGTCAGTGGCATTTATAATCGTTTCTATCCTTTTATTCATTCCATTTTTATCCACTTCCATAATAATTGTTATTTCAATTCATATCCATTTTTTTTTTTACAATTTCCTTATCCATAAATTCTTCATATCCTTTTTTTTATTATTATTTTATTTTCTAATCCACTTTTTGATTTATGACCTTTTTCTTTATCCATTTCTACTACCAATTTTCATCCTTTTATTTCTAATATTCATAAACCATTAAACTATCCATAAACAATTGAATTTTTCTTCTTCCACCACATTTTTATTCATTTTTAAGTTTTTTTCCTTAATATTCACTAGTCATTCTAATTGTCCATGTCAATTCTATTTTATAAGTCATTCATTTTGCTTACAAATAAAGTCCATTCATATGATATCACCACCAATTCTATTCACGTGATTTTCTTCAAGCAACACACAAAATTGATGCCATTCCTTTCTGTTATATGCACATCACTGTAAACCGGCCCCACTCACTCTTCTCTCACGCAGCAAAAATGCACTCCTCACATATTCACAACAAACTGGTCCCACATGTACAACAAAATAACTTTTTCTCCCACCATCACACCACTCACACCTTTCTTTCCAAAAACGGATTCACACACAACAAAATTCTCATTTTTCATCGCTCACCACCATTCCACACACGAAACAATTTTCATTCGCGAAACAATTTCGTCAGGCATCCCGTACAACCATCAACCTTCTTCGACAACAACACAAAAACGCCTCACCATAAACCACACAACTTCCATTTCACCGCAAGAATCATATACGTTCATCATCCACATAACAACACAGATAACAAGAAAATGAAGAAGAAGAACAAATGGCGGAAGACGCCAACCCGGTAAAACCACCACCGGTCCGACTTCAACTATAACAGCAAAACCTTTTCTGTTTCCACCCTGTTTCTGCATCAAGAATCACCATCACTCTCATACACATCACAATCGGAGATTTGCGACCTTTCCTTCTCTTCTTCAACTGCAAAACAACCATAACAACAAAAACCTCCAAATCATCACTCGCCCTCTCCATCTCAGCTTTAGATCCAAATTAGAATAGAAGAAAGAGACGAGAAGGGTTTAGATCGTGACGAATAGGATTGAGAAGCAAACCCGAACTTAACGAAGCTGAGAGTTGAGATCTAAGCAAGCCGTGACCAAGGTTGATGAAGACACAAGTCGAATCGCAGAAGAAATCGAACTGAGATGAGGTTGAGGAACGAAACCACCACGACGAGAAGCTGAGACGGCGAGACGGACCACGGCGGACCTTCTTTGTTTTGTCGGCGATTTCGCTTTGCAGTCGGTGGTGCGATTTGATGAAGAACGAAGCGAGAGTTGTTGAGAGGCCGAAGCGGCGACCGACGGAGTATATTGTTTTCGTGAGAAGAAGAATACCGACGGTGCTTTTGTGAGGGCATTTGGTGTCGTCATATTGACCACGAATTAAAGTTTCTGCTTTTCAATTTCTAATTAACACATTTATTGATCCATTCTATTTTATTTTGTTTCTTTTTTTAACCTTTTGTTATTGTTTTTTTACGAGGGAAGGTCTCCCTTTTTGGTATTGTTGCTGGGCCCTAAGCCCGTTTTGCTTTCATTTCTCTTCACCATCCCTAGATCCATGCGAAAACCCCATCCTGGATGTTGTTGTTTTGGGCTCGGTAGGCCCAGCTAGTGGTTGCAGCCTTCCTCTGGATTTTGTTATCCATACCCAGGAATTAGCACTCAGCACCCCTCTTGTTTCTTTTATTTTTATTTTTTGAAAATAAACTTTTATTAATTTGCTAAGACTCTTATTATTTTGATATGTTTTTATTAACTTTGGTTAAGGTAGCAATTTAGAATGTAATTATAGTTTGATATAATTATAGTGGTGATTTAGATTTTAATTAATTTTTAATAGGATTTTATTTGATCTCGGTTCTAACGTTTGTTGATATTTTGTAGGCTTATTGCTTGATCTCGAGGATGGCGGATTTGATTTGGGGGTAGCCTTGAAATTGATTGCTTGCTCATGGATTGTTGATCTGTTAATGTTCGTGAACTCCTTGATGCAATTTGTGACAAATAGTGGATTACTGCCTGGGCTTGAAGACTTGTCTTGATAAATATTTTTACTGATTATTCTCGTTGTTGGACGACTTGGACGCTGGAAGTTCAAATTGACTTTTTGGCTGATACCCGAATAATGGACATCTGTTCTTGACTTCTGAATCCACTATGGACTTGATATATTCTCGAATTTCTTGTGCACATATTGAAGAGGCAACGGACCTTCTCCGTTAGGTATCGATGGGGCCCGATTATACTTATTGCATGCCGTTGCATCTGGAAGTCCTACTGGTGTAGGCTCTGTTTGTTCATTATTCATCTCATCTCCATATCGCATTCTCATCTCTTTATCTTATTTCTTATTCATCTCATCTCCATATCGCATTCTCATCTCCTTATCTTATTTCTATTTCATCCATTTCTTCTTCTTTTATTCTTGGCTTGCTGGAGGTGTGCTTAGGCCACCATGGAGCTTCTCCTTTCATCTTTTTCTTCTTCTCTTCTTTCCTTCTTCATTAGGATAGAAACCTCATTAACCTAGGACCATCCGAGCATGTGAATATTAGGATTATACTTTTCCCGTTAGATTTTCACCTTTTGTGACCCTTTGGTGCTCTCTCTTCTCATCTTCAAACTTAATTCTAATTCACTTAATAAAGGTTGAGTACTTTCATGTGACATGAGACTTTGCTATGAGATGCTTGCACGCGTTCCGTTTTGGGGCGAGGTGTGAGTCATCACTCGTGGTGGATAGGTCTTAGCATGAGTACCTCACAAAGAAAAAGCTAAAAAACACTTCTTAACCAAAAAACCACAAAAACACTTAATAATGGTAATAGGCCAGTGTGCTTAAGCCTTCACTTGTGGGACTAGCTTTGGGGATTTCCTCCATAGATAGGTGTGCTTCTTGCGCATTCCATTTCGGGATGATGTGAGATGTACACATCCCATTGAGTAAGACTTAGGTACACTTACCTATGAAAACTTTCACGCATAAAAGCTTCTAAGAAACACCAAACAAACAATAAGCGTCTTTCCTTCGGGAATTCTCTTCTCACCTCATTCGCTCCGTACGCGAACTCGCTCCTACTTGTCATCTTGCAAGACGGTAACGCACTCGTCGTCCGAGCCTGCAACACCTGAGCATTGACATAGGCAGTTCAAGCCTTTAATTCACAAGCAATTTCCTTTGGTACCCCTAGTTAGGGGAACTACGGCGTCTCTGATCCTCATTATCCTGATGAGGTACGTAGGCAGCGGGGTAGGGCCCGTTCGAGCACAATCTTTATTTTCCCTACATTTTTCCTTTCCATTTCTTATTCATTTCTTTTCCAGTTCTAGTTTCTTTTCATTTTCATTTCTTTTGCTGCAGCTTTCATACCCTCACCCTTTGAAACAATTTCTTTTGCAAGCGTGGATCCCGTCGGGTACGGCGGACGATCTGGGTGCTAATACCTTCCCAGGTCGTAACCGACTCCCGAACTCAGTCTCTTTGGTTCGCAGGACCTGTGTCCTTCCTCTTTCTTTCTTCTGGTTTGTGCAGCATTACCATTCCCGTTCCTTCGGGATAAAAATGCCTGGCTGGCGACTCTATTCTTTTTCCGCGCCACTTTCGCGTTTGTACCAGGTGTAAACACCCCAAATTTGCCCTCACCCATTCACACCATGGCTTGTGATCATTTCATATGCATAAACACAATCATATCATCTCATATCTCACTTTTGGTTCACTGCATAGTTTCTAAGCCATCTGCACCTAGGGTTTGTGATCTGAGCAATCCAAGAGCTTCTTGAGCCACTCCAAAGGCCATCAATCACTTCAAAGGGGTCCATATGTGTTCAAGTATCATATTGCATCCTCTCAGAGTCAAAATTCCAAGGAATCACAAGAACTAGGGTTTGAATGGATGCAGAGCCAGGTTTGACTGCACAGTTGACTTAAAAATTAGGGTTTTGGTTTCAGAGGCCATAACCCCAAATTTTTTGGTCATTCTGGTTTCCATTGGTCTCTATATGGTATAGGGAGTATGCATATCAATTTTCATGAAGAAATTCCATGGGGAAGTCATCTGATCCAGGGTCGACTTTTCAGATAAGTCAGTGCAAAATCAGGGCATCTGAGGCCCCCAATGACCCAACCAATGGGTGATCTTCATCATTTTGAGTGTATATGATCTTTATTTGATCATGGAAGAGGGTTGAAGTTCACAAAAATCAAGAATTTGGAAGTTTTGCAAATGTTGACTTTTTGGGCATAGTTGACTTTTCAAGAATGCCTCATTTTGGGTCATTTTTCAAGCCTTGATCCAAAAATGCTTCAAATGAAAAAACTTTGGTCATGAAAGTTGTAGATCTCATCTTTCCCTTTTCAAAAAGTACAAGAACATGATCAAATTCTTCTTGGATCAAAAGTTATGGTGTGACAAAGTTGGCAAAAATCATTGATTTTCAAGTTATGCACCAAGTGTGAAAATTGCAAAATCATGTACCAAGGCAAATTGCAACTTCTAATTGGCATCAAACCATCACATAAACATCATGTAAGTCCTAAAATTCAGAATGGACTAGGCATTGCTCATGTTTCATGGCTTTTGGGATAAGATCTTTCCATGTGAACCAAAAAGCCACAACTTGCAAAACTCATGATCACACTTCCTACAACTTGCAACCTTTGGATGCTGACTTTGGCTAGCCTTTCCCCTCACCCCTGTTGCGCAGCCCATGCCTTGTACTAAGCCTAGAACCAAGCCATACTTCTCTTACACAAAAGGTGGACTTTGAGCAAAAGCAAACTTACCAATCACTATAGGCCATGTCAAATCATCTGACCTATGGGATTAAAATACAATATCCCTTGGCAAGCCAAAGATATGAAGAAGCAAGGCTGAAACACTTCATAACAACACATTCACAAAAACACACCCTAGCTGCATTTTTGCTTCGAATCTCTCTGCCCAGCCACCAAACATCCAAACCATTTTCACCAAGCATCTCACCATGATTCATTGAGAAGAAACCAGCCAAGAGCCAGGCCTGAAACCAACCACAAAACCACTTTACCATTTTCACCTCAGCCTGCATTTCTCTTCGAATCACCTTCCACAGCTTACAAACATCCAAACAAACTTTACAAAGCCTCTCCACTCATCATCTGGATCACAAAGAACCATTCACAATGGCCTGAAACTGCCTGAATCATCACTGCCATTTCCAACTGAGCTTGAGCAGAAGCTTGTCAAACTCCTCATCCAGCCAATATAAACTCCTCCAAAGCATTCAGACATCATCAAGGGGTCCTAAGGAGTGGATTGCACAAGGAGAAAGGGCCAGAAAGTCATCAGAGTGAAAGCTTCGAATCTCAGGTAGCTCAAGAAATATTTTTCCAGAAATCATTTCTTTTGTTCTAAACTTGTTCTTTGTGTCTTCCTGATCATGAATATGTCTTTGGTTTTGCAAATGGTGATGAAATGAGAGTTTAATTGCTCTCTGAAACTTGCGTGCCCTAATTCTTTCTTGCTTCGATTCAGCCTTGTTATGAAATATAAATTTGTTTTGAGATGGGGTTTTGGTTCGTGAGTGAGTGGGGATCATTTCCCAGTTCTTAGATTTCATTTTAGTTAGGTTTTTAGGTTTTTGGGGATTTTCAGGGGAGATGCTGGCCGGAGAAGACGACCGGAAGTCTTCTCCGGCGGCCTGAAAGTGATTTGTGCCCTAATCCAGTCATTAACTCTAGTTTGAATTTGGACCGTGGATTGCCTTTGACCGGTTGACTTCGCGCGTGAGTGTGTGGTCCAGATCTGCTTGCTTAGCCCTAATCCACGTGTTTAGCTTAATTAATCTATAATTAAACTAATTTAATCAGAATCAACCTCAGCCTTTGGATAGCGCGCGTGGTCAACAAATTCAAACTCAGACTCAATCCTGGCCCTCCACTCATTTGACTTTCCTTTTATTTTCATTTAATTCATTTTCTTTTCATTTGTTTTGCATATTTAATTTAAAATAGTAAAAAATGTCTAAAAATTATGAAACTTTTTCCCATAAGTTTTATTAATTTTTATGACCCAAAAATATTTTCATTTTATTTTTTATCATTAAAAAAGTATTTTTAAATATTTAAAAGATTATTTTTAATTGATTAATGGAAATTAATTTATTAAAAATACTTTTAGGTATCTAAAAATCACCAAAAAATTCATGAAATGTTCTAAGACATTTAGAAACATTTTCCAACCTTCAAACCAAATTTCTTTTTGGATCTTGATGCATTTTGAGAATTTTCCATTGAATTAAATCATTTTTTGTGCATTATTTTGATCATAAGTTCAAAAAATCATTTCTGCCTATCTAGGAAGGGTTGGACATTGTTTCTTTTTGCATTGCATTCTATTTGGCATGTAGTTTTTGAGATAAAATGGCCTTGATTTGATCCCTCATTTTTAATTTGTTTGGCATTTCTTTTGTTTAGGAACCCTAAAAACCCTAATAACTTAGAAAAATCATAACTTGAGTTTGGTTAGGAGTTGAGACCTCCCCTTTGGACCTTGGTTTAGTATAGGGTTAGGGGTCCTTTTGAGTGGCATTTTCCATTTTTTATCTTAGGGTTTGTTTCTGCTTTTGGTTTTTGTTTGATGTTTGGTTCATAAACCCTAATTTGGGCTTCCATTTGCATCCTTCTTGCATTCTTTTGCATAACATGACTTGCCATGACATTTCAAGCATCCATTTGATTCATTTGACATCTTAAGACATATAGAAAGCATGTTTGATCATTGCATCTTGCATTTGCCATGTTGTTTGCCATGTATGTTTCATAACTTTTCATGTAAGTTCATGCTCCTTAACTTGCATCATTTGCATCCATGATCTTGTATGAACATCTCCATGCCTTGCCTCATGTTTGTAGCATCTCATAGCATCATTATCATCATCAACATGCTTCTGGTTTTGTTTATCATCATGTCATCTTATCTCATTTGGCTTTGCATTGCATTTCTTTTCTAGCATTTCAGGTGGTAAGTAATGTTGAGAAGTGAATTTGCCTTCACTTCTCATAACTTTTCTTTTCATATCTCTTGCATCCATTGATGCATTTTTATATGTGTTAGAGTTTGAGCTTGCTCATTCTTCTTCTTCCCACTTTCTTTCTTCAAGTGACTTGACTTCTTGAATGAAGCAAGTTGCTTTGCTTCTCTTGATCCTGTTCATCTGCTTCCTGGTGGTTCTATTGGAGATCTTTCTTGTTTAACCTCACAAACCTTAGGAACAACCAAGTATGACAATGATTAGGGTTTTGATTAGTCTCCCCTCTTAGTTTTACCTTTGTGTCTTCTTTGAGTCTTCTCTTCTCATCTCATAATCAGGGACTAAACCCTAAAGGCTTTAAGGCTTTGTGATTAAGCTTATGCCTGCATCCTTCTATTAGGATGGAGTGTATAACTTTAATCCTAAGTGTTAAACCCTTAATGTGTTTAAATCTCTTAATCAATTCACATAATAATCATCAAGACATCACACTTGTAACTTGGGCCTTGCATTAGGGTTCTAATTCTTCCTTAATTGGTTAAGAAGGACTAACCCTAGTGTTAATGGACAAGTCCCCCTCAAGTTGTCTTACAAACCATAAAAATCATTTCATCATCATATCATTAAATAAAATCCACTTAATCAAAGGCTTGTTTTGTCATGAGTTTAATCCCTAATCATGGATTAAGTTGAGGAGTTTTCCTCAGCTTAAACATTCTCATCTATTATCCTTCTCTTAGGATGGTGTAATGAGTCTGTTTAATCCGTGATTATGGCTTAACCTCATTACCTAACACTAAACAAAAACCACAAAAACATCTAATTAATCACAAGTAGGCTAATGATCTTAACCCTACACCAAAGGTGATTAAGTGTGAGAATCTGACTTCACACTTAAGGTACTCTCATTACCCCTAATCAGAGGGAAGATGTGATGAGTTTACTAAATCCATTGGTTTAGGCTTAAGCTCATTAACTTATGACAAACTTTCAAAAGCAATAAAAGACTGAAAACTCAAAAACAAACAACAATCGTCTCCTCCGGGATTCTTTTCTCATCTCATTCACTCACAAACGAGAACTTGCTTCTTCCGTCTAATGCAAGACAGTTTGCACCTGAGCCAGACAGGTCATACACTTGAGCATAGACAAGCAAGCAGTTCATCAGTCAGTTCATCTATCAGTCTCTTTGGGTCGAACTACGGTGTTCTGACTTCCTCATTGCACGAGAGGATACGTAGGCATAACTTAACAGTTATCGAACAAAAGTCCCTGTACATTCCCCTCTCTTCCAGCATTATTCTTTAAGCCTCATAGTCTTGAGCACTTCATTCATTTCTTACACTGACACTTTCATATTACACTTTACACTTCTTTTACACTGACACCTGTACATCTTTTTCCAGCTCTTTTTATACACAGATTGCACTGACACTACCCCTTTAAAACACAAATCTTTTAAGCGTGGATCCCGTCGAGTACGACGGACAATCTGGGTGCTAATACCTTCCCAGGTTGTAACCAACCCCCTTTCTCAGTCTCTCTGGTTCGCGACCGTCTTATCCCTTTCTTTCTAGGTCTATGCAGCATTGCCTTTCCTTCGGGATAAAAATGCCTAGCTGGCGACTCTATTCATCTCCAGTGAGTTCACGGCTGTGTGTTCTCATTGTCCCTCTCGCCGACCGTTCGCGTCTGTACCTTTATTTGGGCCCGTCCCATCTATCGGGAGCGACAGCTTGGCGACTCTGCTGGGGACCCTTATAATGCAACCAGGGCTTCTGGTTCTTTTTGTGGGTTCCTCCTAGAGCTTGATTGATTTGTGTTTACTAGGGTGTTATGTGCTTATTTGTGTTGGTATACTTGTATTTATTTTTGCTTTATGTTGCTTTACGGCTTTCTTTATTGCTTTTGTATATATCATACTGTCATGCTGCTGGCTGGATCTGGTCTTTGTTTTGGTGGGTGGGTGATTCATTGAGAGTTAAGGTCCTATACCTGGGACCTGAGTGACACCTAGGCTAGAGTGAATCATATTCTTTCCCATTCCATTTCGGTCTGGTGCGGGAATATGAAACACGGTTCAGATATGGGTTTCTTCTTGAGAACTCTGTGTTGCAGATTTCCTGCAATGCTAGGGCTATCTGGGAAGCCTGCTAAGTCTGGATGACCTTTAGTATTGACCTCCAGAAACTGAGGTGAATTAGAGGAGGAACTTTTATGGTTATTGTAAACACTGTACCTCCGGGTTAGAAGTGTTTACACTTCTCATAACTGATCCAAGTCTGAGGATCCTTGTTTTAGAACATCACCTGTGAGGGGGTTGGGCTGTTTACAGGTTTGCAGGTACCTTGACCTCAGAATACCCTGTTACTTTGATTGTTTAAGAATACTTCAATTTGGGACAGTTCTTGTGATTCTAAAACCCTGGATATGTGGCTCTTTATTTGAGTCCCCCACCTTGGATACTGGATTTATAGACCTCCATCTGGAATTCTTGAACCTATTTGGACCCATATCAGGGCATTTTGATCAGATCCAGCTCAGTCACAGACCCTTGCATATCATTTTGCATACATAATCATTGCATCATATTGACATTTGCTTATTTGTGTTTCAGGGTATCCATTTTCATCTGGTTTTGGTTTTGACCCCATCTTCAGTATTGACTTGTCTTCATCAGCTATCTGCTTCAGTTACCACCTGCACCAGCCATTCAGTGGCCCACTTCTTCAGTATTATCATCAGCACCTGTCTCTACTCAGTCTCAGCATCATGGCTCCTAAAAAGAGCAACATCACATATCACTTCTTCCTGCCAGAGCTATCAGATATCAGGAGGATTCAGACCTTTATCACTCCAGATCACATACCTTTGTTCAGGGAAAGTTATGGAGATATACTTGATATGGTTATGGATCTGGACCCATCACAGAGAAGCCTGATCCACACCTGCATTCAGTTCTATGATCCCCCACTAAGATGTTTCACTTTCCAAGACTTTCAATTGGGCCCTCTTTTAGAAGAATACTCATCTTTGGTTGGTGTGCCTATCAGGGCTGGAATCCCTTTCAACCCTGAAATGGTCTTTCCCAGCAATGGAGAAGTAGCAAAGGCTTTGCATCTGGAACCTGTCCTGATTGAGCAGCATATGACCTCTAAAGCTGGGATCCCTGGCTTCCATCGGGATTTCTTGATCTCTCAAGCTACCCTGAAAGCTTCTCTAGGAGAATGGAAAGCTGTTTGTGCTTTACTGGCCTTGAGCATATATGGAATTGTATTGTTTGCAGATGAGCCTCGATTCATTAGCAAGAATGCAATCCACCTATTCATGCTAAAGAACCCAGTGCCCACTTTATTGGGGGATCTTTATTATTCAGTGCATCAGAGGAATGAAAAGCAGAGGGGGAGATTAGTGAGGTGTTGTGCTCCATTGTTCCATACTTGGTTTCTCAGGCATCTACCCAGGACAGATGCATTTCTGAACCCTCATCAGCAGAGCAACTGGGCTAAGAGACTCACTGTTCTAATTTCAGCAGATATCAGATGGTGCACTCAAAGCACCAAGGGCAGGGATATCATCACCAGCTGTGGGCATTTTCCCAATGTGCCTTTAATAGGAGTTAAGGGTAGTATCAATTACAATCCTCTGCTGTTCAGAAGGCAACTGGGCTATGCACTGGTCCATACTCCTAGGGCACAGGAATTGGTTGAGACTCTTTATTGTGAAAACAAGATTAGTCTGGCTATTGTTAGGCAGGCAGCCTGGGCCTGGGATAATGTTCAAACCAAGGGAATAACCATTCTAGGGAAGTGCAACAATGTGGCATCAGCACAATATTATGAGTGGTCCCGTGCCAGGGCCCATTTCTCTGGGATGCCCTTTACCATAGAAGACATGCCTGAGTCATCTTCAGCACCACCCCCTGCCACTATCAGTTTGGAGGAGTTTGAGAGCTTGAAGGAAAGAAATGAGAAGCTAACCCGGGCTTTGCAGAAGACCCTCCGGGAGAGGAGTGAAGGTATGAGGGAGATTGAGAGGTTGGAGAAGATGAGAGTAGAGCATCTGACTAAGATTGAGAAGTCTGGGGATTATATCAAAAAGTCAAAGGCTGGAGAGCAAATTCTGAAGAATGCTTGCAAAGAAGCCCAGTTCCAGAGAGCAAGGACAGACTTGTATCTGAAGGAGAGTCAGGCTCGGTGGGTCAGGATCACCGAGGCTCGTACTTTGGAAGACAAGAGAGTTCAAGACAAGATGGAGCAACTGGAAGCTAGTGCAAAAGAACAGCAAGAAGCCCTGGCAGCAGCCCAAAGGGAGATATCAGAACTGAAGATCAAAGCAGGGGTGAAGAGGTCAAAGGACCAAACTCAGCACAAGAAGCTAACAGCAGCTGTTACGACCCGGAATCTCCTCATCAGGAATCTCACGGAGCGTCCGGCTGATCCTGTGACCGAGGCACTTCTTAAGGAAGTTCGTGAGGATGAGTTTGGTCTTGGTGTTTGACCATTTGTTTGTTGTTGCTTTCTTTCCATGTACTTTTATTTTCTTGTACTGTATTTTGACCCCTTAGAGGGCTTGTGTTGTAAAATGAACAAGTTGTATTATTTCACCTTCTGTAATATATTTGTGTTAGTTTGTTCCATCTGAGTTTGCTTTGAAAGCAGCATCAACAATATCTTCAAGGGTCTGGAAGGGTCAAAACTGAATGCCAAACCGGATACCTTGAGATCAAATAAGCATAACTGCATTGCATGCTAACCTTTTGTTTGTTTTGTAGGTTTTGTTTTATTGTTGCTAACCTCTGTTGTGATGCCTCAGGAACTATTGCTAGGCGCCGGGTATTTCCCCTCAACCGTCCGCACCGTTATCCGACCCGTAGCAACCTTCCGGGCATTCAAATGGATCAGATGCAGCAGGACCTTACTGAGGTCAGAAATCAAATGGCAAATGAAAGGCTAGAAATGAGGAATCAAATGACTCAGTTTATGGAAGTTATGAACAACATGGCTCAGAGCCAGGAGAGATTGAGGGCCATGGTGGAAAGGCAGAATCAAGAAGATCCACATATAGGGACTGCCGGTACCAGTAACAATGAAAGAGTCCAACCTCACGTCAACCCTCCGGTATTTGGACCACACCTCCATCCTGAGGTCAATATTCCTGCAAATGTTCAAGGGACTGCCACTGCAGCTAGGGTACTTCAAGAAGATCCTCAAGAGGATCAATTCACAGTAATGGGCGCTGGTGAAGAAGCTTATGATAGGAGATTGGATGAGATAGCTGAGAAGTTGAGGTCCTTAGAATCTCAAAACTCTTTGGGCTTCGATGTCATGGACATGGGCTTGGTAGACGGGGTCAGGATCCCCCATAAGTTTAAGCCTCCTTGTTTTGAAAAATACAACGGGACTTCATGCCCCCGGACTCATTTACAGTCATTTCTGGGAAGGCTGAAGGCCTATACAATGGATGAGAAGCTCTGGATGTTCTATTTCGAAGACAGCTTAACTGGAGCGTCAAGAGAATGGTACTCTCACTTGACAAGGGCAACTATTAGATGCTGGAAGGACCTGGCAGAGGCCTTCATCAGACAGTATCAGTATAATTTAGACATGGCACCCAACAGGACCCTCCTAATGGGAATGTCACAGTCTTCAAGGGAGAGTTTCCGAGAATATGCCCAGAGATGGAGGCAATTGGCTGCTGCTGTTCAGCCACCTATGTCTGAACGGGAAATGGCAGATATGTTCATGAACACCCTTCAGGGAACTTATATTGACAGGCTGGCTGCTTTCTCTTCCACTAGCTTTGCGGATGTTGTCATAGCTGGGGAGAGAATCGAAAGCCTATTGAAGATGGGTAAGATCTCAGACAACGGTGCAAGCTCGTCCAGTAGTGCAAGAAAGCCTTTTGCAGGCCCAAGGAGAACTGGCGAGACCAATGCCATCCACACCAACAGGGGCAGGCCCCAATATGTTCACAGGTCAATAACAGCAGTCACCATTCCTGCTCCAGCTCATCCTCAACCCGTCTATCAACCTCCACAACAAAACTATCAGCAACAACCTCAGTACCACCAACAAAATCAGTATCCTCCAAGAAATTACAACAACAGCAACACCACCAACAACACTCAACAGAGGCCATTTCAGCAGAGGCCATCTCAAGCTAACAGGGTGATCGATCCGATCCCTATGCCATATGCTACATTGCTGCCACAACTCCTGAAACTCAACCTAGTTGAACTAAGGACGTTGGCACCTCCTGATCCCAACAGTCTACCCAGGAACTATGACTCCAATGCTAGGTGTGCTTTTCATTCAAACGCACCTGGCCACAGTACAGAAAAGTGCAGAGCTCTGCACATGAAGGTACAAGACCTGGTAGACTCAAAAGCTCTGAATTTCGCACCACCACCCAATGTCAATAAGAACCCAATGCCAAACCACAGTGGTCCCAGAATTAACGCTATTGAAGAAGACAAACCGTCTTATTTAATAACCAGTGTGGGTCAGATCCGGACACCGTTGGTGGAAATTAAGGCTCAGCTCCTGGAATGTCAAATGTTCCCGGGGTGTGAGTTGGGTTGTGCTTACTGCAATATCTCTGTAAATGGGTGTGATAATTTGAGGAATGGCATAGACAGCCTTATTCAGAGTGGCCAGCTTCAGATCACTACATCATTTCCAACAAATCCAGCAATCTCATCAGCAGCGGTTTCAGAACCTCCTACAACTGCAACAACCATTGTTCCTGACAATTCTTCGGCTTCATCAACAAGTACTTCATCCATTATCTCAACTGATCAGTTCTCAACAAATTTTCCTGCTACAACTTCAGCTTCCCTCCATTTTGAACCTCCTACAATAACAACATCCGTTCTGCCACCATTGTCTCCTACAACACCAGCAACAAATCATGAAGATGTCTCTACTGTCACAATCTTTTACGATCCTGAAGACAACTCCGTCTACAACTCAGAAGGTGCTGCTCCCACTAGGGCACCAGTCACAATTTATTACGATCCACAAACTATCACAGTTCCTTCAACAGCTTCAATCAGTCCAGTCACCATCACGGTGCCTGGACCCGTGCCTTATGAAAGCAGTAATGCCATCCCCTGGCATTACGGCTCCGACTTGTACTGTGAAGGACAAAGAATCACTTTTGAATCATCAACCCCTGCACTGCAAATTGACAATGTGGGCGGAGGCGGAGGCTTCACTCGAAGCAGACGTCTTTTCGCTCCACAAATTCAGAGACCCACAGCCGAAGCAGAAGCTGCTGCCAAGGCAAAAGGGAAGAGCCCTGTGCAGGAAGATCAAGCTGTTAGGGAAGCTTTGAAGACGCCATTCGATCAAGAGGTTGATGAGTTCATGCGAATCATCAAAAAGAGTGATTATAAGATAGTGGACCAGCTTCATCAGACGCCTTCCAAGATCTCAATCCTATCATTGCTTATGTGCTCCGAAGCCCATCGGAATGCACTACTCAAAGTCCTGCACGCAGCTTACGTACCTGAAGAGATCACTGTCAATCAGCTGGAAGCAGTAGTTGGAAATGTTAATGCTAGTCACGGACTAGGGTTCACCAATACTGATTTGACAACGGAAGGCCGCAACCACAACAAAGCCTTGCACATAACCATGGAATGCAAAGGTGCTGTCCTTTCTCATGTGCTGGTGGACACGGGGTCATCCCTTAATGTCTTACCCAAAAAGGCCCTGGTGAAGCTAGAATATGATGGACTGACATTGAGACCCAGCAACCTGGTGGTAAGAGCCTTTGATGGTTCAAAGAGATCGGTTCTGGGAGAGATTGAGCTGCCCGTAACGATTGGCCCGCAGACTTTCACAACTATCTTCTACGTGATGGATATACAGCCCGCCTACAGCTGTTTATTGGGTAGGCCATGGATTCACGCTGCTGGCGCCGTGACCTCTACCCTTCACCAGAAGTTAAAATATGAGTGGGAGGGTCAAATCGTTACAATCTGTGGAGAAGAGGACATTTTTGTCAGCCACCTGGCTACCTATAAATACATTGAGATGGATGGGGAGATCCATGAAACAATGAGCCAGGGGTTTGAAGCCTTGAATGTGAATGAAACATCTGCTGTGTCTGGTACTTCAATATCATCATACCAACAAGCCCGGAAGGTTGTTGAGGAAGGAACTGCCCAGGGCTGGGGCAGGCTACTACCGATAGAGAAGAAAGAGGACAGATTTGGGTTGGGTTACAAACCGACTCAACAAGATCAAACAGTGGTTGCGAAAGGGCCCAACTTTGTGAGTGGGGGGATGCTTACCCCTGATGCCATCAACTGTCTGGAAGACGAGCTGGAAGAGGAGCGCAATCTGGAGAATTGGATTCGTCCAAAGATCCCGGGGAGCAGTGTCTCGAACTGGTCTTCCCAGGAAATTATAAGAGTTACTCATGCAGAGTAATTATTATTTCCTGTATTTTTATAAGCATGCATCAAAGTCTTGCATCTTGCCCAAGATGACAAGACTCATTTTGTAATCGGGCCATCTGTACTTTTTGTGCAAACAAGATTAATTAATGAAATATCAGACATCTTTTTGCAAACGAGTCTTTTCCTTTTCGTTCACTGTTTTTCCATTTTTCTTTTTTGTACAAAAAATAAATGGCGGTGTTTTCAAAATGACAACTTCATTTCACTTTTCTAAACAAAGATTAAAATCAAGTCACTAAAATGAACAAACTTAACCCTTGCAGAGAGTGCCTTCCAAACAGCACCGACAACAGCACGGCTATGACTTCGTATGACTTTGACAATCCAATCAATCAAGCTGATGAAGGGGTTGATGAAGAATATGAGCTTCCTGAAGAGCTAGCCAGGTTGTTAAGACAAGAGGAAAAGGTTATTACTCCTCACCAGGAGGAGGTGGAAGTGATCAATCTTGGTACAGATGAAGACGTGAAAGAAGTTAAAATCGGGGCCTGCCTGCAAGACTCAGTGAAGAGACAACTGATAGACCTGCTTCAAGAGTATGTAGATGTGTTTGCTTGGTCGTACCAAGATATGTTGGGGTTGGATACCGATATTGTCGTGCACAAGCTGCCTCTGAGAGAAGAATGCCCGCCAGTTAAGCAGAAACTGCGCCGTACTCGTCCAGACATGGCAATGAAGATCAAAGAAGAGGTACAAAAGCAATGGGACGCCGGGTTCCTTGCTGTAACTAGCTATCCGCCATGGGTTGCTAACATAGTACCTGTGCCTAAGAAAGACGGCAAAGTAAGAATGTGTGTTGACTACCGGGATCTGAACAGAGCCAGCCCAAAAGATGACTTCCCATTACCTCACATTGATGTATTGGTGGATAATACGACTCAGTTCTCGGTATTCTCCTTCATGGATGGATTTTCAGGATACAACCAGATCAAGATGTCACCTGAAGACATGGAGAAGACAACCTTCATCACACCCTGGGGCACGTTCTGCTACAAAGTGATGCCATTCAGACTGAAGAATGCCGGTGCAACATATCAGCGGACTATGGTAACATTATTCCACGATATGATCCACAAAGAAATAGAATGTTATGTGGATGATATGATTGCCAAGTCCCTCACTGAAGAAGACCATCTGGTAAATCTGCTCAAATTGTTCAAGCGCCTGAGGAAGTACCAACTGAATTTGAACCCCAACAAATGCACATTCGGGGTGCGATCCGGTAAGCTGCTGGGCTTTATTGTAAGCGAGAAAGGGATTGAAGTTGACCCTGATAAAGTCAAAGCTATTCAAGAGATGCCTGCACCGAAAACTGAAAAGGAAGTTCGAGGGTTCTTAGGTCGATTGAACTACATTTCAAGGTTCATATCTCACCTGACAGCAACCTGTGAACCCTTGTTCAAGCTGTTAAGAAAGGAACAGACGGTCAGGTGGAATGAAGACTGCCAGAAGGCTTTTGACAAGATCAAGGAATATCTGCAAGAACCTCCAATCCTCATGCCTCCAGTTGAAGGAAGACCTCTGATCATGTACTTGACAGTATTAGAAGAGTCAATGGGGTGTGTGCTGGGCCAGCATGACGAGTCTGGTTGAAAAGAGTACGCAATATACTACCTAAGCAAAAAGTTTACCGACTGTGAACAACGTTATTCACTGCTCGAGAAAACTTGCTGTGCTTTAGCGTGGGCTGCTCGCCGACTGAGACAGTATATGTTGACCCACACTACTTTGTTGATATCAAAAATGGACCCAGTTAAGTACATTTTCGAGAAGCCAGCTCTTACCGGACGGGTTGCAAGATGGCAAATGATTCTCACAGAATACGACATCCAGTACACTTCCCAGAAAGCCATCAAGGGCAGTGTACTATCTGAATATCTTGCTGAGCAACCCATTGATGACTACCAGCCTATGAGATTTGACTTCCCTGATGAAGACATCATGTTCATTAAATCAAGAGACCATGAAGAGCCTGTTCACACTGAAGGGCCTGACCCGGAGGAAGAATGGACCATGATGTTTGATGGGGCTGTTAACATGAATGGTCGTGGTGTCGGTGCAGTACTCATTACACCTAAAGGAGTTCACATGCCATTCTCGGCGAAACTCACTTTCAACTGCACTAACAACGAAGCTGAATACGAAGCTTGCATTATGGGTCTTGAGGAAGCCATTGACCTCAGGATCAAGACATTGACCGTATTCGGAGATTCAGCTTTGGTAGTCAATCAAACCAACGGCAAATGGTACACCCACCAGGATCATCTGATACCTTACAGGGATTATACAAGGAGGTTATTGACTTTCTTCACAACAGTCAAGCTTGAGTATATCCCTCGGGACGAGAACCAATTTGCAGATGCTCTTGCTACCATTTCATCCATGATCAAAGTTCAAGCTGCTAACTTTGTACCTCAGATTTCAGTGTCGAGACTTGATAGACCAGCATATGTATTTGCAGCAGATGTTGTCAAAGACGATAAGCCTTGGTTCCATGACATTAAATGCTTCTTAGAGGATCAAACATACCCACCTGGGGCATCTTCCAATGATAAGAAGACTCTGAGAAGGCTTGCTGGTAGTTTCTTTCTGAACACTGATGGATCTTTATACAAAAGGAACTTTGACATGGTACTCCTCCGATGTGTTGACAAGACAGAAGCAGATTTATTGATGCATGAAGTGCACAAAGGCTCTTTTGGTACCCATGCCGGAGGGCATGCCATGGCTAAGAAGTTGTTAAGATCAGGCTATTACTGGATCACAATGGATGCATACTGTTGTGCTTACGCAAAAAAATGCCACAAATGCCAGATCTACGCAGATAAGGTGCATGTGCCTCCCAATCCTTTGAACATCATGTCTTCACCCTGGCCCTTTGCTATGTGGGGCATTGATATGATTGGCAAGATTGAGCCGACTGCTTCAAATGGCCACAGATTCATCTTGGTCGCCATTGATTATTTCACCAAGTGGGTTGAAGCAGCCTCATATGCAAACGTCACAAGACAAGTGGTAGCCAGATTTCTGAAGAGAGATATCGTCTGTCGATATGGAGTTCCCGAGCGAATCATTACTGATAATGGTTCCAACCTGAACAATAAAATGATGGCAGAACTATGCCGGGACTTCAAGATCCAACATCACAATTCTTCTCCTTACAGGCCAAAGATGAACGGCGTTGTTGAGGCAGCTAATAAGAATATCAAGAAGATTGTGCAGAAGATGGTAATCACCTACAAAGACTGGCACTAAATGCTACCATTTGCCTTGCATGGGTACCGCACATCGATCAGGACATCCACTGGGGCAACACCATATCAGCTTGTGTATGGAATGGAAGCGGTCCTACCAGTTGAAGTTGAACTACCCTCTCTGCGGGTATTGATGGATGTTAAGCTGAACGAAGCAGAATGGGTTCAGGCCCGATACGAACAGCTGAGTCTGATCGAAGAGAAAAGGTTGGCTGCAATCTGTCATGGGCAGTTATATCAGAAAAGAATGAAGAGAGCCTTCGATCAGAAAGTCAGGCACCGAGAGTACCAAGTAGGAGATCTTGTGCTGAAAAGAATCCTCCCTCCTCATACAGACCACAGGGGCAAATGGACTCCAAACTACGAAGGACCATTTGTAGTAAAGAAAGTTTTCTCTGGTGGAGCACTGATGCTCAGCACCATGGATGGTGAAGACTTCCCATCCCCTGTGAATTCAGATGCGGTTAAAAAATACTTCGCATAAAAATAACCCGCTGGACATAAAAACAGAATGCAAGTCCAGGCAAAAATAGGGCATCCCGGCGAGTCAAAAACAGAATAAAAGACTCGGGCAAAAATAAGGGAAATAAATGAAAAAAATGTACACCCGCTGAGTTGAAAAGCCGCATTGGACAGCTCAGGCAAAAATGGGTATCCCGATGGATTGAAAACCCGAAAGGGCGATCCATGCAAAATAAGGGAATAAGCGAACAACTGCATTCTGAATTCGTTTGTATCGTTCAGCAACTTGGTTAAGACTCCAAAGGATCAAGCTCCAATCAGAATCAACTTTCTCCAGAAAGCAAGACGAGAAGAAAGTCGAAGGTCATACGAGTCATAGCAGGAGAGGAAGCTCCTTTGAAAGCGTCGTCAACATCGCCAGCACTTTGTTTCTCAATTTGTAACAATCTCCTCATTTCAGGAGATATGTTTCTTTGACTGTATCTTGCCAGTTTAGGGCACATGAATTAATAAAATCAGATTTTTCCAGTCATGTTCCGTTTTGTATATTTTTATTTGCAAAGAATGTCTGATGTCTCTAAAAAATACAATTGCATAAGTACAGATGCTCTTCTCTAAGAAAATAAAAACACATGCTTGCAGGGAATATACTTACTCTTGAGAATGCTTGACTCCTATGACGGAATCCAGTAAAGGATACCTCGGGACCTTTTGTGCGTCTCCTTATCTTTGCAGGATTGCAGGTATCCAGAACGCAACCTGGGGCATGCAAGTTACATCCCAGCAAGCTGGCAAATCAACACTCAATTTTAGCACTCAAGGTGCTTTCTCCCCAGCTGAGTTACCAACAACTCTCCCCAGCTGAGTTACCAATAATTCTCCCCAGCCATAGTACCAATCATTCTTCCTCAGTAAAATACAGGAGTCAGGGAATCATCTCCCCACAGAATCCTCAGCCTCTATTCAGAAGAGCAACGCAGGAAAGGATCACAACAGAGTGAAGAAAGCTTCTACAAACCCCAGCTGGGCCTCTCATTTACAAGGATATGTCAATCAGTGACCTATATCCCCAAGCAGATACATCTCTCCAGATCTATCAATGATCTCCTCCCCAGCTGGGATGTCCATTTCAAACAGATCAACCAGAGATCTTCACAGCAACGGGATCCGAATCCCAGATCTGTATCTTTGCATAATCATGGCATTTTGCATCATATTCACCCACAAAGCGTAGCATTCCGTCTAAAACGGAGCATTACGGCAAAAATCAAATACATAGCATAATCATAAGTCATGTTGTGAATCGAACACTTGTGAATAAGGACAATCCGTCGGAATGCAGAATACTTTCCTCAAAATCCACACCAGAGTCCCCGGCAAGAGCAGTTGCCTCACAAATCACAAACACCAGTATATACTCCTTTTGACACCCGTCCGTGTTATATCCCAGCAGAAAGCCAAAGACATCCCCTTTGCACTCACATATGCTTATATACACTTTCTTGACACCCGTCCGTGTCATATCCCCAGCGCAGTCGCTTACACTTTCATCACCCATATACTTACTTATTATACTTTTCTCCTTTTGGCACTCGTCCGTGTCACTCTCCCCAGCAGTTAAAGTATCCATCTGTACAATACTCATGATCACTACTCATGTCACACTTATACAGATACTCGTCCGTATCTTGTATATACCACTTATATACCCACAGATTCAACAATAGTCCTTGTTCTTTGTTAACCGGTTGGTACCCGTCCGTACCATCATCTCAGAACATTGCGTCTAGTGTTTGTTTCTACATGATACTCGTCCGTATCATAGTCTTAAGGATGCTCGTCCGCATCTTTAATCCATACACTGTGTCAAACACACTTGTCTTCTTGAATATAGATGCTCGTCCGTGTCTACTATTTCCCCAGAAGAATCTTCAGATTCAACACTTGTCCGTGTTCTTTGTTAACCGGTTGATACCCGTCCGTATCATCATCTCTGAACACGTGTCAGTTTGTTTCTACCTGATACTCGTCCGTATCATAGTCTTAAGGATGCTCGTCCGCATCTTTAATCTATACACTAACATCTAAACACTTGTACCTTTTGTTTCTTGGATATAAACACTCGTCCGTGTTTACTTCTCCCCAGTAGATCGCCAACAAAGCAAATTTTCCTTTTTATCTAACACTCGTCCTGTGTTATGATAACCTTGAGAGCAGCCGTACCCTGCTAGGTGGTCGTCCTCCACCTCTTGATGGTCGTCCTCCATCGTGCTCATCCGATGGCCGTCCCCATCGTTGATATTTAGCAGCCGTCCCCTGCTAGGTGGTCGTCCTCCACCCTTTGATGATCGTCCTTCATCATTTTATCCAATGGCCGTCCCCATTGTTGATTTTGGTTATCTGGCATTCGTCCTATGTCATGAGAAACCTCGAGAGCAGCCGTACCCTGCTGAGTGGTCGTCCTCCACTTCTTGATGGTCGTCCTCCATCATGCTCGTCCGATGGCCGTCCCCATCGTTGACCTTTCCTATCCGATGGCCGTCCCCATCGTTGATATTTTCGGCAGCCGTACCCTGCCAGGTGGTCGTCCTCCACCTTTGATGGCCGTCCCCATCATAATTCCTTTATTACCCAACAGAGCAGCCGTCCCCTGCTAGGTGATCGTCATTCACCTTTGGTGGCCGTACCCCATCATCTGGTTATTTCATTTATTCTTTAACCCGACGGCCGTCCCCGTCGTGGTCCCTTTTCCTTTTCAGCCCGATGGCCGTCCCCATCGTTGTTTACTTTACCTTTGTGAACTTGACGGCCGTCCCCGTCATGTTTCATTGATCTCCAGAGAATTTTACAGCTTTATCCTGATGGCCGTCCCCATCATAATTTCATTTCCCCCAGCTAGTCGGCCGTCCCCGTCTTAGTTTTACCTTTTATCCCCAGCATGTCGGCCGTCCCCGTCATTGTTTTATTTCCTACACTTTTCCTAGCATGTCGGCCGTCCCCGTCATTGCTCTATCACCCATTTTACAACATACTTTATTTTCTTTTGCAATCTATATCCCTTTTCTTCTTCATTCTGTGAGCGCAAATTTTGGACTGTCTTTGGTATTCAACCACAAGTTATCTTGTTCGCCTGTTAAGCCGTTGCTTACAACCTGCACAGCTAACTCATGTTTGAATAGGGGCAGCTGTAAACACCCCAAATTTGCCCTCACCCATTCACACCATGGCTTGTGATCATTTCATATGCATAAACACAATCATATCATCTCATATCTCACTTTTGGTTCACTGCATAGTTTCTAAGCCATCTGCACCTAGGGTTTGTGATCTGAGCAATCCAAGAGCTTCTTGAGCCACTCCAAAGGCCACCAATCACTTCAAAGGGGTCCATATGTGTTCAAGTATCATATTGCATCCTCTCAGAGTCAAAATTCCAAGGAATCACAAGAACTAGGGTTTGAATGGATGCAGAGCCAGGTTTGACTGCACAGTTGACTTAAAAATTAGGGTTTTGGTTTCAGAGGCCATAACCCCAAATTTTTTGGTCATTCTGGTTTCCATTGGTCTCTATATGGTATAGGGAGTATGCATATCAATTTTCATGAAGAAATTCCATGGGGAAGTCATCTGATCAAGGGTCGACTTTTCAGACAAGTCAGTGCAAAATCAGGGCATCTGAGGCCCCCAATGACCCAACCAATGGGTGATCTTCATCATTTTGAGTGTATATGATCTTTATTTGATCATGGAAGAGGGTTGAAGTTCACAAAAATCAAGAATTTGGAAGTTTTGCAAATGTTGACTTTTTGGGCATAGTTGACTTTTCAAGAATGCCTCATTTTTGGTCATTTTTCAAGCCTTAATTCTTGATCCAAAAATGCTTCAAATGAAAAAACTTTGGTCATGAAAGTTGTAGATCTCATCTTTCCCTTTTCAAAAAGTACAAGAACATGATCAAATTCTTCTTGGATCAAAAGTTATGGTGTGACAAAGTTGGCAAAAATCATTGATTTTCAAGTTATGCACCAAGTGTGAAAATTGCAAAATCATGTACCAAGGCAAATTGCAACTTCTAATTGGCATCAAACCATCACATAAACATCATGTAAGTCCTAAAATTCAGAATGGACTAGGCATTGCTCATGTTTCATGGCTTTTGGGATAAGATCTTTCCATGTGAACCAAAAAGCCACAACTTGCAAAACTCATGATCACACTTCCTACAACTTGCAACCTTTGGATGCTGACTTTGGCTAGCCTTTCCCCTCACCCCTGCTGCGCAGCCCATGCCTTGTACTAAGCCTAGAACCAAGCCATACTTCTCTTACACAAAAGGTGGACTTTGAGCAAAAGCAAACTTACCAATCACTATAGGCCATGTCAAATCATCTGACCTATGGGATTAAAATACAATATCCCTTGGCAAGCCAAAGATATGAAGAAGCAAGGCTGAAACACTTCATAACAACACATTCATAAAAACACACCCTAGCTGCATTTTTGCTTCGAATCTCTCTGCCCAGCCACCAAACATCCAAACCATTTTCACCAAGCATCTCACCATGATTCATTGAGAAGAAACCAGCCAAGAGCCAGGCCTGAAACCAACCACAAAACCACTTTACCATTTTCACCTCAGCCTGCATTTCTCTTCGAATCACCTTCCACAGCTTACAAACATCCAAACAAACTTTACAAAGCCTCTCCACTCATCATCTGGATCACAAAGAACCATTCACAATGGCCTGAAACTGCCTGAATCATCACTGCCATTTCCAACTGAGCTTGAGCAGAAGCTTGTCAAACTCCTCATCCAGCCAATATAAACTCCTCCAAAGCATTCAGACATCATCAAGGGGTCCTAAGGAGTGGATTGCACAAGGAGAAAGGGCCAGAAAGTCATCAGAGTGAAAGCTTCGAATCTCAGGTAGCTCAAGAAATATTTTTCCAGAAATCATTTCTTTTGTTCTAAACTTGTTCTTTGTGTCTTCCTGATCATGAATATGTCTTTGGTTTTGCAAATGGTGATGAAATGAGAGTTTAATTGCTCTCTGAAACTTGCGTGCCCTAATTCTTTCTTGCTTCGATTCAGCCTTGTTATGAAATATAAATTTGTTTTGAGATGGGGTTTTGGTTCGTGAGTGAGTGGGGATCATTTCCCAGTTCTTAGATTTCATTTTAGTTAGGTTTTTAGGTTTTTGGGGATTTTCAGGGGAGATGCTGGCCGGAGAAGACGACCGGAAGTCTTCTCCGGCGGCCTGAAAGTGATTTGTGCCCTAATCCAGTCATTAACTCTAGTTTGAATTTGGACCGTGGATTGCCTTTGACCGGTTGACTTCGCGCGTGAGTGTGTGGTCCAGATCTGCTTGCTTAGCCCTAATCCACGTGTTTAGCTTAATTAATCTATAATTAAACTAATTTAATCAGAATCAACCTCAGCCTTTGGATAGCGCGCGTGGTCAACAAATTCAAACTCAGACTCAATCCTGGCCCTCCACTCATTTGACTTTCCTTTTATTTTCATTTAATTCATTTTCTTTTCATTTGTTTTGCATATTTAATTTAAAATAGTAAAAAATATCTAAAAATTATGAAACTTTTTCCCATAAGTTTTATTAATTTTTATGACCCAAAAATATTTTCATTTTATTTTTTATCATTAAAAAAGTATTTTTAAATATTTAAAAGATTATTTTTAATTGATTAATGGAAATTAATTTATTAAAAATACTTTTAGGTATCTAAAAATCACCAAAAAATTCATGAAATGTTCTAAGACATTTAGAAACATTTTCCAACCTTCAAACCAAATTTCTTTTTGGATCTTGATGCATTTTGAGAATTTTCCATTGAATTAAATCATTTTTTGTGCATTATTTTGATCATAAGTTCAAAAAATCATTTCTGCCTATCTAGGAAGGGTTGGACATTGTTTCTTTTTGCATTGCATTCTATTTGGCATGTAGTTTTTGAGATAAAATGGCCTTGATTTGATCCCTCATTTTTAATTTGTTTGGCATTTCTTTTGTTTAGGAACCCTAAAAACCCTAATAACTTAGAAAAATTATAACTTGAGTTTGGTTAGGAGTTGAGACCTCCCCTTTGGACCTTGGTTTAGTATAGGGTTAGGGGTCCTTTTGAGTGGCATTTTCCATTTTTTATCTTAGGGTTTGTTTCTGCTTTTGGTTTTTGTTTGATGTTTGGTTCATAAACCCTAATTTGGGCTTCCATTTGCATCCTTCTTGCATTCTTTTGCATAACATGACTTGCCATGACATTTCAAGCATCCATTTGATTCATTTGACATCTTAAGACATATATAAAGCATGTTTGATCATTGCATCTTGCATTTGCCATGTTGTTTGCCATGTATGTTTCATAACTTTTCATGTAAGTTCATGCTCCTTAACTTGCATCATTTGCATCCATGATCTTGTATGAACATCTCCATGCCTTGCCTCATGTTTGTAGCATCTCATAGCATCATTATCATCATCAACATGCTTCTGGTTTTGTTTATCATCATGTCATCTTATCTCATTTGGCTTTGCATTGCATTTCTTTTCTAGCATTTCAGGTGGTAAGTAATGTTGAGAAGTGAATTTGCCTTCACTTCTCATAACTTTTCTTTTCATCTCTCTTGCATCCATTGCTGCATTTTTATATGTGTTAGAGTTTGAGCTTGCTCATTCTTCTTCTTCCCACTTTCTTTCTTCAAGTGACTTGACTTCTTGAATGAAGCAAGTTGCTTTGCTTCTCTTGATCCTGTTCATCTGCTTCCTGGTGGTTCTATTGGAGATCTTTCTTGTTTAACCTCACAAACCTTAGGAACAACCAAGTATGACAATGATGAGGGTCTTGATTAGTCTCCTCTCTTAGTTTTACCTTTGTGTCTTCTTTGAGTCTTCTCTTCTCATCTCATAATCAGGGACTAAACCCTAAAGGCTTTAAGGCTTTGTGATTAAGCTTATGCCTGCATCCTTCTATTAGGATGGAGTGTATAACTTTAATCCTAAGTGTTAAACCCTTAATGTGTTTAAATCTCTTAATCAATTCACATAATAATCATCAAGACATCACACTTGTAACTTGGGCCTTGCATTAGGGTTCTAATTCTTCCTTAATTGGTTAAGAAGGACTAACCCTAGTGTTAATGGACAAGTCCCCCTCAAGTTGTCTTACAAACCATAAAAATCATTTCATCATCATATCATTAAATAAAATCCACTTAATCAAAGGCTTGTTTTGTCATGAGTTTAATCCCTAATCATGGATTAAGTTGAGGAGTTTTCCTCAGCTTAAACATTCTCATCTATTATCCTTCTCTTAGGATGGTGTAATGAGTCTGTTTAATCCGTGATTATGGCTTAACCTCATTACCTAACACTAAACAAAAACCACAAAAACATCTAATTAATCACAAGTAGGCTAATGATCTTAACCCTACACCAAAGGTGATTAAGTGTGAGAATCTGACTTCACACTTAAGGTACTCTCATTACCCCTAATCAGAGGGAAGATGTGATGAGTTTACTAAATCCATTGGTTTAGGCTTAAGCTCATTAACTTATGACAAACTTTCAAAAGCAATAAAAGACTGAAAACTCAAAAACAAACAACAATCGTCTCCTCCGGGATTCTTTTCTCATCTCATTCACTCACAAACGAGAACTTGCTTCTTCCGTCTAATGCAAGACAGTTTGCACCTGAGCCAGACAGGTCATACACTTGAGCATAGACAAGCAAGCAGTTCATCAGTCAGTTCATCTATCAGTCTCTTTGGGTCGAACTACGGTGTTCTGACTTCCTCATTGCACGAGAGGATACGTAGGCATAACTTAACAGTTATCGAACAAAAGTCCCTGTACATTCCCCTCTCTTCCAGCATTATTCTTTAAGCCTCATAGTCTTGAGCACTTCATTCATTTCTTACACTGACACTTTCATATTACACTTTACACTTCTTTTACACTGACACCTGTACATCTTTTTCCAGCTCTTTTTATACACAGATTGCACTGACACTACCCCTTTAAAACACAAATCTTTTAAGCGTGGATCCCGTCGAGTACGACGGACAATCTGGGTGCTAATACCTTCCCAGGTTGTAACCAACCCCCTTTCTCAGTCTCTCTGGTTCGCGACCGTCTTATCCCTTTCTTTCTAGGTCTATGCAGCATTGCCTTTCCTTCGGGATAAAAATGCCTAGCTGGCGACTCTATTCATCTCCAGTGAGTTCACGGCTGTGTGTTCTCATTGTCCCTCTCGCCGACCGTTCGCGTCTGTACCTTTATTTGGGCCCGTCCCATCTATCGGGAGCGACACCAGGATGGAAATCCGGGGAGCGACATAGGGTTCCATTTTTTTGCTTATGGTTAAGAGGGACTAACCCTAGTGTTTAATGGACAAGATAAGTCTTACAAACATAAAATCCACTTCTTAATCTCACCCTCTAATTAAAATCCACTTAATAAAGGCTTGTTATATAATGAATTTAATCCCTAACCATGGATTAAGTTGAGGAGTCTTCCTCAGCTTAAGTGTTCTCATCTATCATCCTTCTCTTAGGATGGTGTAATGAGTTCACTAATCCCTGATTAGAGATTAAACTCATTACTTAACACTAAAAAAAACCCCAAAACACTTAATAATTACCAAGTAAGTTAATGATCTTAATCCTATATCATCATGGTAATTAAGTTGAGATGCTTATCTCACACTTAAGTGTACTCATTATCCCTAATCAGGGAGGATATAATGAGTTTACTAACCTTTGATTTAGGCTTAAGCTCATTATCCTATGCAAAACATAAAAAATAATAAAAAACTGAAAACATCAAAAACAAACAATAAACGTCTCCTCTGGGATTCTTTTCTCATCCCACTCATTCACAAACGAGAACTCGCTTCTTCCGTCTAATGCAAGATAGTTAGCACTCGATCCAGACGAGTCACACACTTGAGCATATGCAAGTAAGCAGTTCACAGTCAAATCATCCAGTCTCTTTGAGTCGAACTACGGTGTTCTGACTTCCTCATTGCACAAGAGGATACGTAGGCATAACTTAACAGTTATCGAACAAAAGTCTCTTTGTCTCCCCCTCTCTCCTCTTCCAGCTTTCTTTTCTAAGCCTCAGTTTTGAGCAATCACTCTCTTTGCACTGACACACATTCATTCATTCCTAGATTTTATACATAGTTAGCACATACACTACCCCTTTTAAACAAAATCTTGTAAGCGTGGATCCCGTTGAGTACAACGGACGATCTGGGTGCTAATACCTTCCCAGGTCGTAACCAACCCCCTTTCTCAGTCTCTTTGGTTCGCAACTGTCTTATCCATACCCTTCCCGGTTTATGCAACATTACCTTTCCTTCGGGATAAAAATGCCTAGCTGGCGACTCTATTCAACTTCAACCTCCAACATCGCCGACCGTTCGCGTTTGCACTGGGATGAAAGTCTTTGGGAGCGACAAAGAGTTAAAGAATCGATATTGAATTTTTTTTTAAATAAGACGACTAAAAAGAACATATAAAATCAAACTTATATTTATTATATATTTTGTAAACAAAACTAATTGTATTTTTAAAGAGTCGGAATCAAATGACATCAAAGTATCAAACTTAATAACATGACACCTTTGATAACTCTTTACCGCATATTCGTATAACAAAATCCACGTTGGATTGAAAACTATTATCATATAGATCATGTCTATAAATATAATATCAATCGGAAATCATTTAGCATGTTAACAAGATACATAAAAACGAATGTCTTATAAAACTTCAAGAAAATCGTTAATTTTTATCATTCTCTTTAATATATTAAATAATTTTTTATTGATGTGAAATTTTATAGATATGATCAATATGATAATAGCTTTCAATCCAATAATGAATTTAACATCTTGATATCATTTGATCTGATCCATATTTAAAATATCTTAATTAATTAAAAACTTGTAGCAAAAGTGATATAATTTAAATTATATAAAGAAAAGCCATTTATATTTATATGTATTGTTGCATTATAATGGATTGGATGGCTGCTATATGATATTAGTAAACCCTAAAGATTCTTGAGTCCTTCACGTATCAACCTTTGTGTTTTAAGAATATGCATAATTATTATCATTAAGATATTAAAAAGATTTGTATGATGTGAAATTGGACGAATCCAACCCAATATAGTCAACAACGTCATGGTTTGCTTATATAATTAATTATGTTGATATATATTCTAGTATTTAACTTCCACTCATTTTTGTTTGATACACCTTTACAGTTATCAAGAGTATATATTATAATATTCTGATATGAACTTCCACTCATTTTTACACTTATGAAAAAATTAAGAATGAAACGTGACTCAATCTTCAAACATAAGTGAATACACTAAAGTTCTTGTAGCCACGTTCAACCTATTTTAAGATCCTCGAAATTAAACGCTAAAGTAAAAAGGATTGTGTGTAGTACTTGACATTGGAGATGTCTTATGTGGACACTAGAATTATCCATTTTCTACCTCCATGATTCAACTAGTAGATCTCCACCCATTAAGGTCAATTACAGTTGTGTTTCATATTATTAGGATTGCTACACTCTACATATATGATAATGATTTACACATCATCGAATCTATTAAAAAATCAATTTAAATAGAATAGATTGAGATTAGAATCGTGAATGAAATTACAGAATAATTCAACCTATATTCAGAAATATCCAAGATAATTCAACATATATTCGAGTTTGCATAAAATTGATGAAAACTCGAATATAGGAAAGATAAAATCCAGAATTTTGTGTGAAGATAAGTTTTTTTTAATGTATTTTTTTGAATTCGGAATGTGTAATTTATAAGTCAAAGTGACTTTGTTTCATAAAGTTGCGACCCTAGATGAAACACACATTTTTAGCAACATGTTTCCAAAGTGTTACATTGTTTCGTCTACAACAACATTTTTCAAACGTTGCACGGTTTCTCCTACAACAACACTTTTACCAAATGTTGCACTATTTCGCCTACAACAACAGTTTTCAAAGGTTGCACTGTTTCGCATTCTCCAATGCTTCACGAAGTGTTGCCTATTTTTGAATTCAAACTTACTACAACACTTGACAAATGTTGCCTATTTCAGAATTCAAACCTACTACAACACCTCACAAGTGTTGTCTATTTATGAATTAAAAAATCAATCTTCACTTAAATATTTTCTTGTCATTTGGAACCCACTCAATATTATTACTTGTTAATAGTCTACAACAATCTTCCACTTGTTCTAATAATAACAAGACCATTTTCAGAAAAGAGAAATCAATGTTAATACAGTTAAGTATCTTTTGATTTGAACTTAACCTTAGTGTTATACCCTAATTTGTACCCCTAAGATTCCCCACATTTCATATGCATCATTGCATTCAAACAAGATCACACATTGATTCTTTTATACCTTTCAGTTGTGGGTTTATGCCTTGCAGGGATCACCAAGCACCTGTGTGTTTCTTATTTGCTTTTATGGTTGTTTATGTTTACTAACCCTTAATCAAAATCCAAAAATATGTTTGTTTTTCCTTTACTAATTTTTTTAGGAAGATGCTTGGATCAAGAATAGTCTCTCAGCTCGAGTGTATTTCATCTGACGAGCAAAAGAATCGGGCCAGAGCCACGACAATACAACAAAAAGGCAATTTTTTTCACAATTTTTGTTGTGTTAATCGATTAACACTATATGGTTAATCGATTAACCACGTGAAAATTTAAGAAAATGAGCCAAATTCAAATTTTGTAGCATTTTTTACACCAAATTCACTTATTTCATTCATGAGAATATTCTAGATCACTTCATTTAATTCTCCTACCTCATTATAATTAATTCCCACCATACACCCTCATTAATTACCACTTGATCATGATTTTTGCTTCTAATCAAATTTCCAAGCCTAATTAAAATTCCAAACCAAGCTCCAAGCCACCAAAATTTCCAAGCCTAGAATCTATAAATAGAGTCTTCATTTCATTCATTTAGGAAGCTTTTGATAGCCAAAATCACCTTGGTAAAATTTCTCCCCATTCTACAAAAATTCACTCAAATCTTTTTTTCTTCCATTGATAGTTAGTAAGCTTTACATTGAAGCATACTATATTTTGAGCTAAACCTTCATCCAAACAATTTTTCTTCATCAATTCTTGTAGATCAAAGCTTTGGAGTGTGGTTCTTGCAGTTGATTTGAAGTATTTTTAGATTTTGAAGTGGTAAGCTCTTGATTCACCATTTTTAGGGCTTGATGCACTTCCACAATGTGATCTCTTATGAATTCTTGTTGCTTGATCTTTTGATCTTGCAAATTGTGTTTCATTGGTGTATTTTCTATTGTCACTACACCAAAAGTGAGTTTAGACAACACCGCCTTTAGCAACACTTATTACCAAAAAGCTTTGTTTAAAATGATAAAATAACATACGACAATGCTTATCAAAATAAGTGTTGGTTAAGGTTGCCACATAAGGCAGCACTTTATTGAATAAGCGTTGTCGTATGTTCAACAAAAATTAAAAATAAAATAAAATTCACATATTTCGCAGCACTTTGATTTATGACAATGCTCAGTTTAAAAAGCATTTGCCTTAAATGTCATATTAGCCATCGCTTTTTACTCAAGAAAAACACTTTGATATGTCTCCTTTTGACAACGCACGTAAATTTTAATAAAAACGTTGTCTAAGATGAAAAATTGTGAAATGAGACTTTACTAACACATATTAGGAAAAAAATTAATTTTGAGAAACTATGACTAGTGGAAATTGAACTTCCCACATTTGGCCTCAAATCACGCTACTTTAACCAACAGAGCATTTGGACTTCTTTTAATTTTTTTTATTTGTTATTATTATATACTAAGAGAATAAAGAGTACAAAAAAAATTACTAAACTCAAATGGCCTAAGATTCACAAATTAAACTCTAAAGTTCAGAAATTTTTTGAAACTCAAACAAAAACTTCAAAAAACTCGCAACCCTCACCACCTCACCGTCACGACAGAAAAAAGGTCGAAAAATCCTCACCACCTTTCACCGTCACAACAGCAAAACCTAGCCATCTCTCATTGTCACAACAAGGTTTCGTTTCCATTATCGTTACAGTTCTTGATTCAATTTTCTCATCTTGAACAAGTAAATATATCACATAATTTTTCATTTTAGGGTTTCTCTATCTTGCTAGATTTCATAGATAATCCAGTTCTCCCCCAAATGTATTATGATTTTATTTCTAGGTTTAGCATTTTTTTTGGAATTCCAAACGCCTTTTCATTGGAACGAAAACCTTACCAACATTTTTCTTACTTTGTGTAGGATTTAATTCAGTGGCTCGGTGATTTCAGTGTTATCTCTGTTTGTTGAATTCCTATTCATTGGAAGAGTAATATTTCGTCATAAGTTTTCTTACTTTGTGTATGTTTGTACTGTAACTCACAATGATTTGAATGCTATAATATGACATTTGTGTTTAGTTACTTGTTTTACACACATCCATATAAGCCTCTTGTCGTATTATAAGTTAATATGATTGGGAGTCTGTTAGCTCCTAATTTTGACACCTAGTTGACTTCAGGAAACATTGACTTTAGTATGATGTCTTTTTGAAGGATTAAAAGTCTTCGACCAAATCATGTTGAAGAAGCCTGAGTTGAAGACACGCAGGGAATGCAATGATTTGGAATTATAATATTTTCTAAGTATAGCAAATATACTTCGAATGAACACTCATGAGAAGTGGTCGACGTGTAGCATGTTGAGATTCAATGTTGAAGGAAAACTTATGGTTCTTTCAATTTGAAAAAAAGACACGTGGCACATATTGGAAGTTCAAAGACATGCAGAGTGCCAAGTGGCATTTTTTCTAGGAGTAAACTTCCCATAGCAGTTACCTTCAATTAGTATAAATAATGTAGCTCTAGTGTTAGAATTGTGTGTGGATCATATTATACAAGTTACACCATAAAAACTCAAAGTACTTGTGTGTAGAGATCACCACTCTATTTCATTCAATGCAATTTCTATTCAAGTTTTTACTTTGAAGCTATTTACTTTGCATTTATTTACTTTCAAGTAAGTTTATTCTTCAACAATTTATTGTTTCTTTACTTGATTTCTTTTTACATTTCCTTGCAATTTACATTTCATTGCATTTTACCTTCGACTTTAATTACTTTGAGTCTTGTTTGTTTTATTTTCTCTTTTTATCAAAACACTTCATAAAGTCTGTCGAGGAGTTTATGACATTATCACTGAAAACTCAATTAAAACCTATTATAACACATGTCCTAGGATCAATCCGGTCGATCCTGTGAGTAATTAATAATATTTTGTTGTTTTTAGAGGACCAACGGTTATTTATTAATTTTTAGGGTAAAAAAATTGGTACACCCAGTGGGAAGTGCTATAGTAACCAACTTTTGGAAGTTTTGTAACTTCCTTTAAAATAACCAACTTTAAGAAGTTTTTTAACTTCCTTTTCTTAACGTGTTTGTTGGTCAGAGTGCTGTGTAAACTTTTGTTGCATGCATTTGAAAAGTGGAAAAGTAGGCACTACAGAAGAATATATACCAAAGAAAAGAAATACGAGGAAAATGGCATCTATTCAAGGGAATCCAAGTAAACCAAATCCCCATACGACTGGGTCGAATCCTAAACCAAGCAGTTCAACTGCTCCAAACACCAACATCAGTCCACAGGATATACCCAAGAATGATGCGGTGCCTCCCCCAAATCCTTCGACAAGAGGATCAACAACACCAGCCATGGTGTCAGAACTAGTTTCTTCGATGGCAGGAACAAGAGGAATGATATATAGACCTTATACTCAACCAATGATGGAATACATTAGAGAAATTCTCAAACTCCACCACCAAATACATCAATGTTTAGGTCGTTCCCTCCCCCAGGATTTTCACAACCTTTGCCTAGAAATCCAATCTATGGCATGCCAACGACGGTGATGCAAAACTTGCGTAACACACCTGTAGTACTTTCAGAATATGTTCTTTTTTCACCTTTGTAGGAATAAATATTTGGAGTAAACATGGGTCGGAATAGTCAAACCATAGATTGGGATATTTCGCCCAAGGTCATGGCTTAACAAATGAATCTGCAGCCTATTTAAGACAACAAATGGATGAAAGCAATGTGCAAATGGTACATACTTTGTCTCAAACCATGGGGTAAGTCTTTAAGCCTTTGATTCAAAGTACCACTAAAACTAATCAGCAATTGGAATCCCAAATGGCACGAATAGCAGAATTCATGGGAGTACCTACACCTGTTCGACACCCAACTATACAATACATGAGAGAAAATCATGGTGTCGAATTCAGGGAAAATGTCCAACAGGCGAATCCAGAAAATCAAGATGTAGTCGAACCACCCAGGGTTGAACGTCTGAGAAATCAAATCCCTATTTTTGACGAAGAACCAAGGGTAGTGATGGTGAGTAGAACTCAAAATGCAGATAATGTGGTTCAACAGATTTGACATAATATAAGGCAGCATAGAATAACCTGGAAACTATTGTCGAAAGGATAATGACGCGAAGTGGGATAAATATGGGCTTCTCTAGGCCAAATTTTACTTCTCCTATAGTAGACTACATACTCCAGTCTGAATTTCCCCCAAGGACGAAGGTCCTAAAGTTCTCCAAATTCTCAGGGGATACAACAAAATCCACTGTCGAACACGTGCCACGGTACCTGATCAAAGCTGGAGAGATTGCAAGTGATGAGAGTCTAAGGATTAAATATTTCCCTAGTTCTCTCACTAAAACTTTTTACATGGTTTACTACATTACCACTTAGTTCGATTTGTACTTGGACACAATTGGAGCGTCTATTCCATGAGAAATTTTACATGGATCAGACTAAAATTAGTTTGAAAGAGTTGGCTAGTGTTAACAAAAGTTTAATAAGCCAATAGATGACAATTTGGATAGGTTTCGACTACTCAAGGCTAGGTGTTTTACATAGGTGCTTGAGCATGAGCTTGTCGAAATGGCCGCTGGTGGCCTACTCTATTAAGAAAAAGTTGGACACTCGGTACTTGAGGGACATGGCCCAATTAGCTGATAGAGTTCGACAAGTAGAACGTCTAAGAGACGAAAAATGCTAGGGGGAAAAAAGAATAGCCTATGTGGAATTTCATGAGGGGTTCGAAGAAATATACTACGAACCTATAGAGTTCGACGAGAATGAAATATACATTGCTGAACTGAAAAAGGGTCCCCCTTATTCCTGTAAATTATTAGCTCCTTCGAATGGAAAAAACCCTATCGAAACTAAAAAGAATGATAGGTTTCTAAGGAAAACATATACTTTCGATATCACTAAATGTGACGAAATATTTTATTTGTTAGTTAAAGATGGTAAAATATTAGTTCCTTCAGGTGCTAAAGTATCACCTTTAGAACAAAGATAAAAGAGACGTTTTTGTAAATACCATAATTTTTTGGGTCATAAAACTTCTCAATGTTTTCTTTTCAGGGATTTGGTGCAGAATGTTATTCAGGAAGGGAGACTTAAATTTAGGGAGAAGCACAAAAACCAAATGAAGATTGACCCAGATCCTCTTCAAGTTGCAGAAGCTAACTTCACTGAACCTAGTGAGGTCAACATCCACAAAGTGGTTGTGGATTCTGACAGCAGTGCAGACAGCGTCAACATTGATGAAGCTTTGGTTTTGGGTTTGAGGCCCTTAACATCAAATTTTTTGGTCATTCTTGTTTCTAATGTGTAAACACCCCAAATTTGCCCTCACTAAGTTCACACCATGGCTTGTGATCTTTTCATTTGCATAAGTTCAATCATATCATATCATGTTGCATTTTTGCTTCACTGCATTGGTTCAAAGTCATCTGCATCTAGGGTTTGTGATCTGAGCAATCCATGAGCAATCTGAGCCACTCCAAAGGCCTCCAATCATCTCAAAAGGGTCCATGTATTTTCAATCATCATATTATATCCTCACAAGATCAAGAAAGTCAAAAGATCACAAGAACTGGCAAAGCATGGAAGCAGAGCTAAGGTTTAACTGCACAGATGACCTAAAATTAGGGTTTTGGTTTCAGAGGCCATAACTCCAATTTTATTTGTCATTCTTGTTTCTATTGATCTCTATATGATATAAGGATCATGCATACCAAGTTTCATGGAAAAATTCATTGTGGAAGTCATCTGATCATTAGATAACTTCTTGAGCAAGTCAGAGCCAAATCAGGGCATCTGAGGCCCCCCAACATGGAACCAAAATGGATTTTTCATCAAAATGAAGTCACATGGTCTTTATTTGATCATTGAAGTGGTTTGAAGTTCACAAATTTGAAGAAAAGTGGGCTAAACCAAAAGTTGCCAAATATGGAAATGACTTGTAATGTAAACTTTCCATTTTGGGAAAGTTTTTCAACCTCCTCTTTCTCAACCAAAAATGCTTCAAATGAAAAATTCTTGGTCACGAAAGTTGTAGATTGGATCATTCCCTTTTCAAAAAGTACAAGAACAAGATCTAATTCATTTTGGAACTCAAGTTATGGCTTTTCAAAGTTGGCAAAAATCACATAATTTCAAGTTTCATGTCAAAGAGGATTTTTTGCAAAACCTCATGCCAAGCCAATTTGTGACCTCAAAGTGACTTCTAATTATCATACAAACTTAATGCAATGCCTAAAAGTCAGAATTGGCCCAAGAATTTCCAAGTTTCATGACTTGTGCATGAAGAAATCAAGAAAGGGCCAAACTTCATGAAAATTGCAAAACCCCCCATAAACTTCAATCCACTTGCTGATTTGCCTCAATCTCACTTCCATGGTTCTCCTTGATCACAGCTGCACCAGACATGCCTTTGTCCTTGGCCTGAATTTGCCCATACCTCAAAGGACACCTAACCTTGACTTTTTGCAAAATGAACCATACCAATCAGCATAGGCCACCAACAACTCTCTGACCTATCAAGACTTGATACATGGACCAAAAGCAAGCCATTTCATACAAAAAGCAAGAATGAATCCTCCCACAGCTCAGCATACACCAAAACTCCCTCTTATGCATTTTTCTTCGAAACTCAGCACACAAGCTACAAACATCAAAACAAACTCCATAGAACAACTCACCATGAACCACTGATCATTTCCCAACCATCACCTTGCCCTAAAAGCCCCCATATCAAAAACACGATTTCTCTCCCCCTTTGAACTGAACTGCATCAATCTCACAAACCAACCATAAAAAATTCCATCCAAGCATTGCAAACTCCTCAGGAAGTTCATTAAAGGCATCTTGGACCAAAGAAGCAGCCAAAAAGCTCCAGGGTTGAAAGCTTCACCTCAGGTAGCCATGCGAATTCATTTTTCCAGAAGCTTTATTTTAAGTTCTTAAATGGTTAAGTATGATCCCCTGAGCATGATGAACCTTGAATTATTAAAAATAGTTGAGAATTGAGGATGTATGGCTTGTTTGAAATTTCTGCCATTTTTATACTTTGCTTCGAATCTTGTTTGTGAGTGAAAAGAAATGGAGTTTGAGGTTAGGGATGAGCTTAGGGAGGTGAAAGGAAGCAATCTGGAGCTTTAGAGCTCCAGAATTGACCTACGGAGCATTTTGGGAAATTTTCAGGGGAGGGGTGGCCGGAGAAGATGACCGGAGGTCATTTCCGGCCACCTGAAAGTGATTAGGTTAATTAATTAGGGTTAGGGTTTGTTTTGAACGTGGGTCGTTAGATTGAGTTTCCCGCGCGTGTATGAGTGGTGAGGATTGAATCATTAAAATTAATTATAGGATTAATCTTTAATTAATTCAGATTAAGGAAGTTTGAACCTGGGCCGTCCAGATGCGCGCCCAGTCAAACATTCCAAGCCCAGATCAAATCCTGTCCTTCCCTTTTGCATACTTTTGTTTTATTTAATTATTATTTCATTTTCTTTGTTTTATTTTCTACGAATTTTAAAAAAATAGTAAAACACATCAAAAAATTCTGGAAATTTTTATTAAATCTTTTATTAATTTTCAGAACCCAAAAATATTTTTATTTTTATTTTTTGCATTAAGAAATATTTTTAAATCATTTAAATGATTATTTTTAATTAGTTAATGAGAATTAATTAATTAAAAATACATTTAGGTATTTAAAAATCCCAAAAAAATTCAGAGAACATTTTCAAACATTTACAAACATTTAAATACTCACAACACAAATTTATTTTTGGTTTTGATCATACTTTGGCAATTTTTATTTGAATTAGGGTTCTTTAATTTGAATATTTTTAACCCTAACTTCAAAAATTCATAACTTTTGATCCAAGTTGAGTTTGTGAATGGTTCTTTTTGAATTGTGTTATGCATACTTTCAAGCATCCAAAAACATTTTTATTTCATTTTTACCTTTCATTTTCAATTTGTTTGGCATTTTCCCTTTAGGATCATCCTTAAAACCTTAGAAACTTATGAAAATCATAAGTCCCTTAGGGTTTAACTTCTGACCTTCCCCTTTGGGCAGTGAACTTGTATAGGTTTAGGGTCCCTTTGATTCCATTTTCAATTTTTTATCTTATCATTTGCTTCTGATTTTGAATTTTGCATCTTATGTTGTACATAAACCCTAATTTGCATCTTCATTTGCATCCATCTTACATAAGCTTGCATACATGAACTTGCTATGGCATTTTGTGCATCCACATGACATATGAGACATTTTAGGACATATTATAATCATGTTTGATCATTTCATCATTCATTTGCCATGTTTTTGTTTTCATTTGATGTCATGTGCATTCATGAACTTTCATGCTTCTTACATGTCTCATTTGCATTCTCATCTCTTGTATGAACATTCATATCACTTGGCATGCTTTCATACCATCTCATAACATCATTTGCATCATGAATATGCTTCTAACTTTGGCTTTCATATTTGCATTTCATCTTATTTTCAATTCATTTCATTTCCTTTTGCTAACTTTTCAGGTGGTTAGTGTTTGAGAAGTGAATTTGCCTTCACTTCTCATAATCTCTTCTCATTCTCTTTTATGCATTCATTGCTGCATTTTACTTTTTGTGTTTGAGTGAGCTTGCTCATTCATGCTTCTTCCTCACTTTCTTTCTTCAAGCAACTTATCTTCTTAAGTGAAGTGAGTTGTCTTGTTTCCTTCCTGCTTCTTTTCTTCTCATCTGCTTCTTCCTTGGTGGCTCTTCTTGAAGATCTTCTTGCAAGCTTCATGAACCCTAGGAATACCCAAGCATGTTAACAATTAGGGTTTGATTAGTCCCCCATTAGTTTTACCTTTGTGTCATCTTTGAGTCTTCTCTTCTTATCTCTTAATCAAGGACTAAACCTTCAAGGTTTTAAGGCTTTGTGATTAAGCTTATGCCTGCATCCTTCTATTATGATGGAGTGTATAACTTTAATCCTAAGTGTTAAGCCCTTAATATGTTTAAACCCTTTAATCAATTCATCTAATAATCATTAAGTCATCAAACTTGTAACTTGGGCCTTGCATTGGGGTTCTAATTCTTCCTTAATTGGTTAAGAAGGACTAACCCTAGTGCTAATGGACAAGTCCCCCTCAAGTTGTCTTACAAACCATAAGATACATTTCTTAATCTCACCATTAACTAAAATTCACTTTAATAAAGGCTTTGTTTTGTCATGAGGTTAATCCCTAATCATGGATTAAGTTAAGGAGCCTTTCTCAGCTTAAATGTTCTCATCTGTTATCCTTCTATTAGGATGGTGTAATGAGTCCATTAAATCCTTGATTATGGCTTAAACTCATTACTTAACACCAAACAAAAACACCCAAAAACATCTATATAATTACAAGTAGGTTAATGATCTTAATCCTACATCATGGTGATTAAGTGTGAGGTGTTTACTTCATACTTAAGATATTCTCATTACCCATAGTCAGAAGGAGGATGTGATGAGTTTGTTAACCCTTGGTTTAGGCTTAAGCTTATTTTCTTATGACAAATTCCAAAAGCAATAAAAGATTAAAAATACCAAAATCAAACAATAATCGTCTCCTTCGGGATTCTTTTCTCATCATCTTCATCTCATAAATGGGGACTTGCTTCTTCCGTCTAATGCAAGACAGTTTGCACCTGAGCCAGACAGGTCATACACTTGAGCATAGACAAGCAAGCAGTTCAGTGGTCAATTTACCTTTCAGTCTCTTTGAGTCGAACTACGGTGTTCTGACTTCCTCATTGCACGAGAGGATACGTAGGCATAACTTAACAGTTATCGAACAAAAGTCTCTGTATATTCCCCCCTCTTCCAACATTATTCTTTAAGCCTCATTGTCTTGAGCTTTGCACTCTTTCCTTACACTGACACTCTTTTATTCCACTTCACATTTCTTTTGCACTGACACTTGCATTCTTTTCCAGCTTTTGTACACAGAATAGCACTGACACTACCCCTTTAAACACAAAATTTCAAGCGTGGATCCCGTCGAGTACGGCGGACAATCTGGGTGCTAATACCTTCCCAGGTTGTAACCAACCCCCTTTCTCAGTTTCTATGGTTCGCAACCGTCTTATCCATCTCTTTCTTAGGTTTATGCAGCATTACCTTTCCTTCGGGATAAAAATGCCTAGCTGGCGACTCTTTTCAGTTCACCCTTGTGTTCTCCTCTCTCGCTGACCGTTCGCGTCTGTACCCTATTTGACCTAGCCTCATTTAGTGGGAGCGACAACTTGGCGACTCTGCTGGGGACCCTTATATTGCAACCAGGGCTTCTGGTTCTTTTTTGTGGGTTCCTCCTAGCGCTTGTTTGATTTGTGTTTACTGGGGTGTTATGTGCTAATTGTGTGTTTATTTTTATTGCTTTATTTATTGCTTTTTGTACAGCTTTATTTATTGCTTTCTTTTCAGTCTTATGCATATTTCATACTGTCACTGTCATTGCTGGATTTGGTTTTATGTTTTGGTGGGTGGGGTTCCATTGAGAGTTTGAGGTCCTATACCTGGGACCTGAGTGACACCTAGGCTAGAGTGGTTCATGTTCTTTCCCATTCTATTTCGGTCTGGTGCGGGAATATGAAACACGGTTCAGATATGGGTTTCTTCTTGAGAACTCTGTGCTACAGATTTCCTGTAGTTCTAGGGCTATCTGTGAAGCCTGCTAAGTCTAGATGACCTTTATTATGACCTTCATAATCTGGGGTGAATTAGAGGAGGATTTTTTATGGTTATTGTAAACATTGTACCTCCGGGTTAGAAGTTATTACACTTCTCATAACTGATCCAAGTCTGAGGATCCTTGTTCTAGAACATTACCTGTGAGGGGGTTGGGTTGTTTACAGGTTTGCAGGAACCCTTGGCCACATCATACCCTGTTACTGTTTTGTTTAAGAGTACTCCACTTTGGACAGTTCTTGTGATTAATCCTGAACATGTGACTCTTTATTTGAGTCCCCCACCCTGGTTACTGGATTTCTGAGCCTCCATCTGGACTTCTTGAACATACATGGACTTTATATCAAGATAGATAATCAGATCCGGCTCTTGATCACAAACCCTTGCGTATCATTTGCATATATCATCATTTTATCATTTGACATTTGTTTATTTACTTTTCAGGGTATCCACTTCATTATATCTTGGTTTTGGTTTTGACCCCTTCTTCTGCATAGACCTCTGCTTCAGCTGTCTTCATCAGTTATCTGCTTCAGTTATCTCCATCACCACCTGCATCAGTCTGTCAGAAACTTACCTTCAGCATCTCAGTCTGTGATCTTCATCAACACTTATCTTCAGCTTCTTCAGCAGCACTCATGACTACTCCCAGGAAGAGCAACATATCCTACCACGTTTTTGAGCCTGTGTTGACTGGTATCAGGCAGGTCCAGTCACTTATCACACCTGACCACATCCCACTATTTAGAGAGCACTATGGGGGTATCTTGGATATGGTTATGGACCTTGATCCTTCTCAGAGGAGCATGATCCACACATGCTTGCAGTTTTATGACCCTCCATTGAGATGTTTCACCTTTCCAGACTTTCAGTTAGGGCCTCTGCTGGAAGAGTTTTCTTTATTGATTGGGGTACCTATCAGAGGTGGAATCCCCTTCAACCCAGAGATGACTGCTCCTGGAAGTGAAAATATAGCAAGGGCATTGTACTTGGAGCCTGCCCTTATTGAGCAAAGCATGACAACAAAAGCTGGGATTCCATGTTTGCATTTGGACTTCTTGATTTCTCAGGCCATCCTGAAGGCTTCATTGGGAGAGTGGAGGGCAGTCTGTGCACTGTTAGCCCTCAGCATATATGGGGCTATACTGTTTGCATATGAGCCTAAATTTGTCAGCAAAAATGCCATCCATTTGTTTCTTCTGAAGAACCCAGTACCTACACTGCTAGGAGACTTTTATTACTCCATCCATCAGAGGAATGAGAAACAAATGGGGAAGTTGGTAAGATATTGTGCTCCTTTGTTTTACTCCTGGCTGCTCAGACACCTGCCTAGATCAGATGCCTTCTTAAACCCACATCAGCAGAAGAATTGGGCCAAGAGGTTCATTGCCTTGACTTCAGATGATATCAGATGGTGCACCCAGAGCACCAAGGGCAAGGACATTATCACCAGCTGTGGACAATACCCAAATGTGCCTCTAATAGGAGTAAAAGGTTGCATCAATTACAACCCTTTACTGTTTAAGAGACAATTGGGATATGCCTTAGTTCACCCCCCAGAGGACAGGATTTAGCGGAGACCCTATATTGTGAAGTGCAACCTAATTCAGCTGTTGTCAGACAAGCATCCTGGGCTTGGGACAACATCCAGACAAAAGGGATAGCTATTCTTGGAAGATGTAACAATGTTGCTTCAGCTCAGTAGTCAGACTGGTCCCGTACCAGAGCTCAGATTACCAGAATGCCTTTCACCTTGGAAGACATACCTGGACCATCTACAGTACAGCCTGCAGCAATAGTTAGCCTGGAGGAATTTGAAAAGTTGAAGGAAAGGAATGAGCAGTTATCTCAGGCCTTGAAGAAGACTCTTTGGGAAAGAAGTGATGGTCGCCTGGACATTGAGAGATTGGAGAAGCTCAGGGTTGAGCAGCTTGCCAAAATTGAAAAGACAGAAGACTACATAAGGAAAGCGAGGGATGGGGAACAGATATTGAAGAATGCCTGCAAGGAGGCCAAGATTCAGAAAGCTAGGGCTGAACATTATCTACAAGAGAGTCAGGCTAGGTGGGTCAGGATCACTGAAGCCTGTACACAAGAAGACCATAGGACTCAGGACAAGATTGATCAGTTGGAGGCCAATGAGAAGTAGCAACAGGAAGCTTTGTTGGCTGCACAGAAGGAAATTTCAGAATTGAAGCTTCGAGCAGGGTTGAAAAGATCAAAAGACCAGGACAAGCATAAGAAGCTGACCACTGCCATTGTTACCAGGAACCTCCTCATTAGGACCATTACAGAGCACCCAGTTGGTCCAGTGACTGAGGCACTCCTGAAGGAGGTCAGGGAAGATGAGTTTGGATTGGATGTCTGATTTTTCTTTGCTTGTTTGTTCTTTCCTTTCGATGTACTTTTCCTTTTGTTGTATTTTGACCCTCCATGGGCGTGTATTGTAAAACAGACTATGTATGTTTCATCATTTGCAATATATTTTAGTTTATTTTCATTTGGGTTTTCTCTCAACAACATCAAGCATCTTCCTCGAGGTCTGGAAAGGTCAAAACCAAGAACCAAACCGGATACCTTGGAAAACAAATAAGCATACTGCATTGCATACTGACTTTTTTCTTTGTTTTGTAAGTTTTAGTTTATTTTTGTTTCTAACTTTGTTGTGATCTCAGGAAACATTGCTCGTCGCCGAGTGTTCCCTGTCAACCGCACACACCGGTACCCTACACGTAACAACCTTCCAGGCATTCAAAAGGAGCAAGTACAGCAGGACCTGAATGAGGTCAAAAATCAGATGGCAAACGAAAGGGTCGAGATGAGAAACCAGATGTCTCAATTCATGGCTGTCATGACTGGCTTAGCCCAGAGCCAAGAAAGATTGAGAGAGCTGGTGGAAAGACAAACTCCTGAGGAGCCTCATCTTGGAACAGGGGGAACTAGCAACAATGAACGGGGGCAACCTCGTATTGACCCACCAGAATACGGATCCCATCTAAATCCAGAAGTTAACATCCCGAGGAATGTTCAAGGTAATACTGCTGGGGGCAGAACCCTGTAGGAGGATCCCCAGGAAGAACAGTTTACTGTTATAGGGGCTGGAGATGAGGTATATGATAGAAGATTGGATGAAATTGCCGAAAAGTTAAGATCCTTGGAATCTGAGAATTCTTTGGGCTTCGACGTGATGGATATGGGACTAGTAGATAGGGTGAGGATTCCCCACAAATTCAAACCCCCATGCTTTGAGAAGTATAATGGTACTTCTTGTCTGCATACTCATCTACAATATTTCTTGGGGAGGCTCAAGGCTTATACCATGGATGAGAAGTTATGGATGTTCTACTTTGAGGACAGTCTGACTGGAGCTTCGAGAGAATGGTATTCGCATTTGACTAGGGCCACCATAAGATGTTGGAAGGACTTGGCCGAGGCTTTCATTCGACAATATCAGTACAACATGGACATGGCTCCCAATAGAACTCTTCTAATGGGCATGTCTCAGTCTTCTAGAGAGAGCTTCCGGGATTATGCTCAGAGGTGGAGACAACTTGCTGCTGCTGTCCAACCACCCATGTTAGAAAGGGAAATGGCTGACATGTTCATGAACACATTGCAAGGGACTTATATTGATAGGCTTGCTGCTTTCTCCTCTACCAGTTTTGCTGATGTGGTTATAGCTGGTGAGAGAATTGAGAGTCTCTTGAAGATGGGCAAAATCTCCGACAACGGTGCAAGTTCCTCCAGCAACCCCAGAAAACCCTTTGCAAGACCCCGAAGGACGGGTGAAACTAATGCCATCCATGCAGGCAGGGGCAGGCCCCAGTATTCTCACAGGTCAGTAGCAGTTGTTACCATCCCAGCTCCAGTTCCACAACAACCATTGTATCCTCAACAACAACAACAACATCACTATCAGCAACCATCTCATTTCCCGCAACAGAGAACCTACAACAACAACAATAGCAACCAACAGCAGCGTCCCTTCCAACAGAGATCATCTCAGGCAAATAGGGTGATTGACCCTATCCCTATGCCTTATGCTGCCTTATTGCCAAAACTCCTAAAGCTTAACTTGGTGGAGTTAAGGACGTTGGAACCACCAGATCCTCTCAATCTCCCAAAGAATTATGATGTCAACGCCAGGTGTGCCTTCCATTCCAACGCACCTGGTCACAATACTGAGAAATGCAGAGCATTACAGATGAAGGTACAAGATCTAGTCGATTCTAAAGCTCTCAATTTTGCACCTCCTCCGAATGTTAACAGAAATCCTATGTCTAACCATGGTGGGCCTAGGATTAATGCCATTGAAGAGGACCAACCATCTACATTGATTGATAATGTTGCACAGATTCAAACACCATTGGCTGAAGTCAAAGTTCAACTTTTGAAATGCCAAGTGTTCCCAGGCTGTGGGGCCTGCTATGAATTGTGTAAAGCAGCTACTAATGGTTGTGAGAAGCTAAGGATTGGCATAAATGGCCTTATCCAAGATGGGATTTTGCAAATTACTTCAACAGCTCCTACAACAACTCTTGTCTCCACAACAATGGAATCTCCTACAACACCAACAGTTCTCCTTTCAACAGATTCTCCTACAACAGCAACAACAATCATTCCTACTGATTCATCAACATCACCAACAATTACTCCGTCCATCACTTCAACAAGTCAAAATTCAACAATTGTTTCTTCTACAACATCAACATCCATTTTGTTAACAGAATCTTCTACAACGCCAGCAAAAATTAATGAAGATATCTCAACAGTTACAATCTACTATGACCCATCAGATGTTCCTCCCAGCAGCAATTTCCAACAACAAACTGTGGCACCTCCTGCCAGATCTCCGGTCACTATTTACTATGATCCGCACACCATTACAGTACCTTCCTCTGCAGTAATCAGCCCAGTTACCATCACGGTACCCGGGCCTGTTCCTTATGAAAGCAGTAATGCCATACCCTGGCACTACGACTCTGATCTCTACTGCAATGGGGAGAAGATCACCCTGGATTCATCAACCTCTTCACCACAAATTGATAATGTTGGGGGAGGCGGAGGCTTCACCAGAAGCGGACGCCTTTTTGCCTCACAAACACAAAAACTAATGCTGAAGCAGAAGCTGCTGCTAAGGCAAAAGGAAAGAATGTGGTATCCGAGGAACCAACTGCCAAAGACACTCAGAAGACATCTTTTGAACAGGATGTAGACGAGTTCATGATAATCATAAAAAGAAGTGATTACAAGGTGGTGGACCAGCTTCACCAAACACCCTCCAAAATCTCCATATTATCACTGTTGATGTGTTCCGAAGCTCACAGGAATGCATTGTTGAAGGTCCTGCACGCATCATACGTGCCGGAGGAGATTACTGTTAATCAGTTAGAGACCGTGGTTGCAAATGTCAACACCAGTCATGGACTGGGCTTTACCAATGCTGACTTAACAACGGAGGGACGCAACCATAACAAGGCTTTGCATATCACCTTGGAATGCAAGGGTGATGTTCTGTCTCATGTACTGGTGGACACTGGGTCGTCACTCAATGTTCTACCAAAGAAGGCCTTAGTGAAGCTGGAGTATGATGGCTTGGCATTGCGTCCGAGTAATTTGGTGGTGAGAGCATTTGATGGCTCTAGAAGATCAGTGCTTGGGGAAATTGATCTGCATGTGTTGATTGGCCCGCAGACTTTCAAAACTACCTTCTTTGTGATGGACATACAGCCGGCCTACAGCTGTCTGTTGGGTAGACCCTGGATCCACGCCGCTGGCGCTGTTACGTCTACCCTTCAACAGAATTTAAAATTCGAATGGGAAGGCCAAATCATCACCATCTGTGGGGAGGAGGACATCTTTGTTAATCAGCTGGCTACATATAAGTACATAGAAATGGATGGGGAGATCCATGAGACCATGACTCAAGGGTTTGAGGCCCTTAATATTAATGAAGCATCTGATGTGTCTGGGACTTCTATCACATCATATCAACAAGCCCGGAAGGTTGTTGAGGAGGGTACCGCTCAAGGCTGGGGCAAGCTGCTGCCAGTTGAAAAGAAAGAAGACCGATTCGGGTTGGGTTACAGACCAACTCGACAAGATCAACCAGAGGCTGCAACGGAGCCCAAGTTTGTCAGCGGGGGAATGCTCACCCCAGATGTTGTGAATAGTTTGGAAGATGAGTCAGAAGACGAACGCAACCTGAAAAACTGGATACGTCCAAGGATCCCGGGGAACCAAGTCTCAAACTGGTATTCCCAGGAAATTATAAGAGTTACTCTGGCAGAGTAATTATCATTTCCTGTCTTTAAGCATGCATCAAGTCCTGCATCTTGCCCAAGATGTCAGGGCTCATTTTGTAATAGGGCCATCTTGTATTTTGTGCAAACGATCAATTAATGAATATCAGGACATCTTTTGCAAATAAGTCTCTTTTCCCGCTCACTGTTTTTCATTTTTCATTTTTTGTACAAAAATAAAATGGCAATGTTTTTCAAATTAATAACTTCATTTTCACTTTTTCTAAGCAAGATAAAATTGATCACTAAAATGAACCAATCTAAACCCTTGCAGAGAGTGCCCTCCAGATTGCACCAACAACAACACTGCTATGACTTCGTATGACTTCGACAATCCGATTAATCAAGCCGATGAAGGGGTTGAAGAAGATTATGAGCTACCCGAAGAGCTAGCCAGGTTGTTAAGGTAAGAGGAGAAGGTCATCACTCCTCATCAGGAGGAAGTTGAGACGGTTAATCTTGGTACAGAAGAAGATTTGAAAGAAGTGAAAATCGGGGCCCGTCTGCAAGATTCAGTGAAAGAGCAACTTATTGACATGCTTCAGGAGTATGTGGATGTTTTTGCTTGGTCTTATCAGGATATGCCAGGTCTGGATACCGACATTGTTATGCACAAGCTGCCTCTAAAAGAAGATTGTCCTCCAGTAAAACAGAAGTTGCGCCGTACTCGCCCGGATATGGCAATGAAGATAAAAGAAGAGGTACAAAAACAGTGGGACGCCGGCTTCCGTGTTGTGACTAGTTACCCGCTGTGGGTTGCTAACATTGTACCTGTGCCTAAGAAGGATGGAAAAGTGAGGATGTGTGTGGATTATCGGGATCTGAACAGAGCCAGCCCGAAAGATGACTTCCCTTTACCTCACATTGATGTATTGGTCGACAATACGGCTCAGTTCTCGGTGTTCTCCTTCATGGATGGATTTTCAAGATATAATCAGATCAAGATGTCACCTGAAGACATGGAGAAGACAACTTTCATCACACCTTGGGCTAAAGAATGCTGGTGCCACCTATCAACGGGCTATGGTAACATTATTCCATGACATGATCCATAAAGAAATTGAATGTTATGTGGATGACATGATTGCCAAGTCCCTCACAGAAGAAGACCACCTGGTGAATCTGTTGAAGCTATTCAAGCGTATGAGGAAGTACCAACTAAAGCTAAACCCCAACAAATGCACATTTGGGGTGCGATCCGGTAAGTTGCTGGGATTTATTGTGAGTGAAAGGGGAATTGAAGTTGACCTTGACAAAGTCAAAGCCATCCAGGAGATGCCTGCACCAAAGACTGAAAAAGAAGTTCGGGGGTTTCTAGGTAGATTGAACTACATTTCAAGGTTCATATCTCACCTTACTGCAACCTGTGAGCCCTTGTTCAAGTTGTTAAGAAAAGAACAAACGGTCAGGTGGAATGAAGACTGCCAAAGGGCTTTTGACAAAATCAAGGAGTACTTACAAGAGCCTCCGATCCTTATGCCTCCAGTTGAAGGAAGACCTCTAATCATGTACTTAACAGTATTAGAAGAGTCAATGGGGTGTGTGCTGGGCCAGCATGACGAGTCTGGTCGAAAAGAGTATGCAATATACTACCTAAGCAAAAAGTTTACCGAATGTGAACAACTTTATTCACTGCTCGAGAAAACTTGTTGTGCTTTAGCGTGGGCTGCTCGCCGACTAAGGCACTATATGTTGACCCACACTACCTTATTGATCTCAAAGATGGATCCAGTCAAGTACATATTTGAGAAGCCAACACTTACCGGATGGGTTGCAAGATGGAACATGATTCTCACAGAATATGACATTCAGTACACATATCAAAAAGCCATCAAAGGCAGTGTATTGTTTGATTATCTTGCTGAGCAACCCATTGATGATTACCAGCCTATGAGATTTGACTTCCCTGATGAAGACATCATGTTCATAAAAGCAAAAGATCACGAAGAGCCTATTCACACTGAAGGGCCTGACCTATAAGAAGAATGGACTATGATGTTTGATGGGGCTGTTAATATGAATGGTCGTGGTGTTGGTGCAATACTCATTACACCTAAGGGAGTTCACATGCCTTTCTCGGCAAAACTCACCTTTAACTGCACTAACAACGAAGCTGAATACGAAGCTTGTATTATGGGTCTTGAGGAAGCCATTGACCTCAGGATCAAAACTTTGACTGTATTCGGAGATTCAGCTTTGGTAATCAATCAAACCAATGGCAAATGGTACACTCACCAGGAGCATCTGATACCTTACCGGGATTATACAAGGAGATTACTCACATTCTTCACAACAGTCAAGCTTGAGTATATCCCTCGAGATGAAAATCAGTTTGCGGATGCTCTGGCTACCATTTCATCCATGATCAAAGTTCAAGCTGCCAACTTTGTGCCTCGGATTTCAGTATCCAGACTTGACAGACCAGCATACGTATTCTCTGCAGACCTTGCTAAAGATGATAAGCCTTGGTTCTATGACATCAAATGCTTTTTAGAGGACCAAACATACCCGCCTGGGGCATCATCCAATGACAAGAAGACATTAAGAATGCTAGCTGGTAGTTTCTTCCTGAATGTTGATGGTTCCTTATACAAGAGAAACTTTGATATGGTACTTCTCAGATGTGTTAATAAGACAGAGGCAGACTTGTTGATGCACAAGGTGCACGAAGGATCTTTTGGTACCCATGCTGGAGGGCATGCAATGGCTAAGAAATTGCTACGGTCAGGTTACTACTGGATCACAATGGATGCAGACTGTTGTGCCTATGCCAGAAAGTGCCATAAATGCCAGATTTATGCGGATAAAGTGCATGTGCCTCCGAATCCTTTAAATGTGATGTCCTCACCTTGGCCCTTTGCCATGTGGGGCATTGATATGATTGGCAAGATTGAACCGACTGCTTCAAATGGTCCCAGATTCATCCTGGTAGCCATTGAGTATTTTACCAAGTGGGTTGAAGCAGCTTCATATGCAAATGTCACCAAGCAAGTGGTAGCCCGATTCCTGAAGAGAGACATCATATGTCGGTATGGAGTGCCCGAGCGAATCATTACTGATAATGGTTCCAACTTAAACAACAAAATGATGGCAGAACTGTGTCGGGACTTCAAGATCCAACATCACAACTCTTCTCTTTACAGGCCAAAGATGAATGGTGTTGTTGAGGCAGCTAACAAGAATATCAAGAAAATTGTGCAAAAGATGGTCGTCACCTACAAAGACTGGCATGAAATGCTACCATTTTCCTTGCATGGGTACCATACATCAATCAGAACATCCACTGGGGCAACACCATATCAGCTTGTGTATGGTATGGAGGCAGTCCTACCTGTCGAAGTTGAATTACCCTCTTTGCGAGTATTGATGGATGTCAAATTGAATGAGGCAGAATGGGTCCGATCCTGGTACGAACAACTGAGTCTGATCGAAGAGGATAGATTAGTTGCAATTTGTCATGGGCAGCTGTATCAGAAAAGAATGAAGAAAGCCTTCGATCAGAAAGTCAGGCTTCGGCAATACCAAGTAGGAGATCTTGTACTGAAAAGACTCCTCCCTCCTTATACAGACCACATGGGCAAGTGGACTCCGAATTATGATGGTCCATTCGTAGTGAAGAAAGTTTTCTCTGGTGGAGCAATGATGTTCAGCACAATGGATGGTGAAGACTTCCTGTCCCCTGTGAATTCAAATGCAGTTAAAAAATACTTCGCATAAATGACCCGCTGGACACAAAAACAGAATGTAAGTCCTGGCAAAAATAGGGCATCCCGGCGAGTCAAAAACAAAATAAAAGACTCGGGCAAAAATAAGGGAAAATAATCCTAAAAAAAAGTACACCCGCTGAGTTGAAAAGCCGCATTGGATAGCTCAGGCAAAAATGGGTATCCCGGTGGATTGAAAACCCGAAAGGGCGATCCACGCAAAATAAGGGAATAAGCGAACAACTGCATTCTGAATTCGTCTGTATCACTTACAACTTGGCAAGCTTCGAAGGGTTAAAGCATCGGTCAGAATCAGCTTTCTTCAGAAAGCAAGATGAGAAGAAAGTCAATGTCATACGAGTCATGGCAAAAGGGAAGCACACTGAAGTGTCATCAACATTGCCAGCACCATTTTTTTCGTTTCTCAATTTTGTAACAATCTCCTCATTTCAGGGGATCTGTTTCTTCGACTGTACTTGCCAATTCAGGGCACATTTCGTCTTGTACATTTTATTCCATTTGCAAAAAATGTCCGATATCCCTGGTATATTGATTGCATAAATACAGATGCGCTTTTTCTAATCACATGCTTACAGGAAATATGTTTGCTCCCGAGAGTGTCTAAACTCCTATGATGGAATCCAGTAAGGGATACCTCGGGGTACTTGTACGTTTCTTTGTCATAACAGGATTGCACGTATTCAAAATGCAACATGGGGCATTAAAGCTTCTCCCCAGCAAGCTGTCAAATCATTATTTCCTCAGCACATCTTTCAAATGACACCAGAGATGCTTTCTCCCCCATTGGAGCTGTTAGACACCACTTTTCCAAGACTTTCTCTAAAGCATCATCAGAAGGGGCTCATTTCCCCAACTGAGTTCACCATCCTCAGCAGGGTCCCCACAAAAATCACTAGGAAGGTCGTTCAGTGATCATTCCTCCCCAGCCAAGTGTTAGATAGGGAACCATCTCCCCGCAGAGCTCCAGCCTCTATCCAGGAGAGCAATGTCTGAAGATCGCACAACAAAGTGACAAAAGCTTCCACAGACCCCAGCTGGGCTCCTCATCACCAAGGATAGGTCTATCAGTGACTTATTTCCCCAAGCAGAATCATATATGTTAGATCTACCAATGATCTCATCCCTAGCTGGGATATTCTTTCAAACAAATTAATCAGAGATCTTCACAGCAATGGGATCCGAATCCCGGATCGGTATCTCTTGCATAATCATAGCATTCGCATCATAAATCACCCTAGAGCGTAGCATTCCGTCTAATACGGAGCATTACGACAAAAATCAAACATATTGCATAATCACAAGTCATGTTTTGAATCAAACACCTGTATATACCAACATTCCATCAGCAATATATACAAAGACTCACAGTCCCAGCAGAAAGCCAAAGTGTCCCCTTTGCACTCACAAATACATATTAATATATACTCTCTTCGACACCCGTCCGTGTCATCCCACTGCAGATATAAATACACTCCTTGGACACTCGCCCGTGTCACCATTCCTCAGCATGGTTACCTAAACACTTATTATAAATCAAACACTTGTTTATAACACACTTGTGCTGACACCCGTCCGTGTCATCTTGTCCCCACAGATCTTCAGAATATCTCTTACATTTATAAGTTCATAACTTATACGCTTCCTCTTATGATACTCGTCTGTATCATACTCTCCCTAGCATATTGAACACTCGTCTGTGTCTCACTCATGTTTACTTTTTACTCATACAGATACTCGTCCGTATCTTGTATACACCACTTATCTTTCTCAGATTCAACACTTGTCCGTGTTCTTTGTTAACCAGTTGATACTCGTCTATATCATCATCTCTGAACATGCGTCAGCGTTTGTTTCTATCGATACTCGTCCGTATCATAGTCTTAAGGATGCTCGTCCGCATCTTTAATCTATACACAGCGTCAAACACTTATACTTTTCCTTTCTTGAATGTAGACACTCGTCTGTATCTACCATTCCCCAGAAGAGTCCCCAGCAAATCCCTAGTAAAAAACAAAATTTCTTTTCTATCTGACATTCGTCCTATGTCATGATACTTTCGGCAGCCGTACCCTGCCAGGTGATCGTCCTTCACCTTTTAGATGACCGTCCCTCATCGTTTCCCCCAACGAAGTCTCCATTATTGGAACCCTTTCATATCCGACATTCGTCCTATGTCGTGATATGTTAGCAGTCGTCCCATGCTAGGTGATCGCCCTCCACCTTTCTGATGATCGTCCTTCATCATTTTATCCGATGGCCATCCCCATCGTTGATCTTGTTATCTGACATTCGTCCTATGTCATGATAAACCCCGAGAGCAGCCGTACCCTGCTAGGTGATCGTCCTTCACCTCTTGATGATCGTCCTTCATCATGCTTATCCGATGGTCGTCCCCATCGTCGACTCTTTCTACCCGATATTCGTCCTATGTCGTGGTGCTTTCGGCAACCGTACCTTGCCAGGTGATCGTCCTTCACCTGTGATGACCGTCCCTCATCCTTATCCCCAACAGAGCAGCCATCCCCTGCTAGGTGATCGTCCTTCACCTTTGATGACCGTACCTCATCATTTATTTCATTTATTTTATTAACCCGATGGTCGTCCCCATCATTGACTTTACCTATAATCCCCAGCAATCGTCCTCTGCTCGACGGTCGTCCCCTGTCGCCCGCACTTTATAATCATACTTTACTTCCTTTTACCATCTATATCCTTTTTCTTCTTCACAATCAGTGAGTGCAAATTTTGGACTGTCTTTGGTATTCAACCACAAGTTATCTTGTTTGCCTGTTAAGCCGTCGCTTACATCCTGCACAGCTAACTCATGCTTGAATAGGGGCAGCTGTAAACACCCCAAATTTTCCCTCACTAAGTTCACACTATGGCTTGTGATCTTTTCATTTGCATAAGTTCAATCATATCATATCATGTTGCATTTTTGCTTCACTACATTGGTTCAAAGTCATCTGCATCTAGGGTTTGTGATCTGAGCAATCCATGAGCAATCTGAGCCACTCCAAAGGCCTCCAATCATCTCAAGAGGGTCCATGTATGTTCAATCATCATATTATATCCTCACAAGATCAAGAAAGTCAAAAGATCACAAGAACTGGCAAAGCATGGAAGTAGAGCTAAGGTTTAACTGCACAGATGACCCAAAATTAGGGTTTTGGTTTCAGAGGCCATAACTCCAATTTTTTTTGTCATTATTGTTTCTATTGGTCTCTATATGATATAAGGATCATGCATACCAAGTTTCATGGAAAAATTCATTGTGGAAGTCATCTGATCATTAGATAACTTCTTGAGCAAGTCAGAGCCAAATCAGGGCATATGAGGCCCCCCAACATGGAACCAAAATGGATTTTTCATCAAAATGAAGTCACATGGTCTTTATTTGATCATTGAAGTGGTTTGAAGTTCACAAATTTGAAGAAAAGTGGGCTAAACCAAAAGTTGCCAAATATGGAAATGACTTGTAATGTAAACTATCCATTTTGGGAAAGTTTTTCAACCTCCTCTTTCTCAACCAAAAATGCTTCAAATGAAAAATTCTTGGTCACGAAAGTTGTAGATTGGATCATTCCTTTTCAAAAAGTACAAGAACAAGATCTAATTCATTTTGGAACTCAAGTTATGGCTTTTCAAAGTTGGCAAAAATCACATAATTTCAAGTTTCATGTCAAAGAGGATTTTTTGCAAAACCTCATGCCAAGCCAATTTGTGACCTCAAAGTGACTTCTAATCATCATACAAACTTAATGCAATGCCTAAAAGTCAGAATTGGCCCAAGAATTTCCAAGTTTCATGACTTATGCATGAAGAAATCAAGAAAGGGCCAAACTTCATGAAAATTGCAAAACCCCCCATAAACTTCAATCCACTTGCTGATTTGCCTCAATCTCACTTCCATGGTTCTCCTTGATCACAGCTGCACCAGACATGCCTTTGTCCTTGGCCTAAATTTGCCCATACCTCAAAGGACACCTAACCTTGACTTTTTGCAAAATGAACCATACCAATCAGCATAGGCCACCAACAACTCTCTGACCTATCAAGACTTGATACATGGACCAATAGCAAGCCATTTCATACAACAAGCAAGGTTGAATCCTCCAACAACTCAGCATACACCAAAACTCCCTCTGATGCATTTTTCTTCGAAACTCGGCACACAAGCTACAAACATCAAAACAAACTCCATAGAACAACTCACCATGAACCACTGATCATTTCCCAACCATCACCTTGCCCTAAAAGCCCCCATATCAAAAACACGATTTCTCTCCCCCTTTGAACTGAACTGCATCAATCTCACAAACCAGCCATAAAAAATTCCATCCAAGCATTACAAACTCCTCAGGAAGTTCATTAAAGGCATCTTGGACCAAAGAAGCAGCCAAAAAGCTCCAGGGTTGAAAGCTTCACCTCAGGTAGCCATGCGAATTCATTTTTCCAGAAGCTTTATTTTAAGTTCTTAAATGGTTAAGTATGATCCCCTGAGCATGATGAACCTTGAATTATTGAAAATAGTTGAGAATTGAGGATGTATGGCTTGTCTGAAATTTCTGCCATTTTTATACTTTGCTTCGAATCTTGTTTGTGAGTGAAAAGAAATGGAGTTTGAGGTTAGGGATGAGCTTAGGGAGGTGAGAGGAAGCAATCTGGAGCTTTAGAGCTCCAGAATTGACCTACGGAGCATTTTGGGAAATTTTCAGGGGAGGGGTGGCTGGAGAAGATGATCGGAGGTCATTTCCGGCCACCTGAAAGTGATTAGGTTAATTAATTAGGGTTAGGGTTTGTTTTGAACGTGGGTCGTTAGATTGAGTTTCCCGCGCGTGTATGAGTGGTGAGGATTGAATCATTAAAATTAATTATAGGATTAATCTTTAATTAATTCAGATTAAGGAAGTTTGAACCTGGGCCGTCCAGATGCGCGCCCAGTCAAACATTCCAAGCCCAAATCAAATTTTGTCCTTCCCTTTTGCATACTTTTCTTTTATTTAATTATTATTTCATTTTCTTTGTTTTATTTTCTACGAATTTTAAAAAAATAGTAAAACACATCAAAATATTCTGAAAATTTTTATTAAATCTTTTATTAATTTTCAGAACCCAAAAATATTTTTATTTTTATTTTTTGCATTAAAAAATATTTTTAAATCATTTAAATGATTATTTTTAATTAGTTAATGAGAATTAATTAATTAAAAATACATTTAGGTATTTAAAAATCCCAAAAAAATTCAGAGAGCATTTTCAAACATTTACAAACTCACAACACAAATTTCTTTTTGGTTTTGATCATACTTTGGCAATTTTCATTTGAATTAGGGTTCTTTAATTTGAATATTTTTAACCCTAACTTCAAAAATTCATAACTTTTGATCCAAGTTGAGTTTGTGAATGGTTCTTTTTGCATTGTGTTATGCATACTTTCAAGCATCCAAAAACATTTTTATTTCATTTTTACCTTTCATTTTCAATTTTTTTGGCATTTTCCCTTTAGGATCATCCTTAAAACCTTAGAAACTTAGGAAAATCATAAGTCCCTTAGGGTTTAACTTCTGACCTTCCCCTTTGGGCAGTGAACTTGTATAGGTTTAAGGTCCCTTTGATTCCATTTTCAATTTTTTATCTTATCATTTGCTTCTGATTTTGAATTTTGCATCTCATGTTGTACATAAACCCTAATTTGCATCTTCATTTGCATCCATCTTACATAAGCTTGCATACATGAACTTGCTATGGAATTTTGTGCATCCACATGACATATGAGACATCTTAGGACATATTAGAATCATGTTTGATCATTACATCATTTATTTGCCATGTTTTTGTTTTCATTTGATGTCATGTGCATTCATGAACTTTCATGAACTTTCATGCTTCTTACATGTCTCATTTGCATTCTCATCTCTTGTATGAACATTCATATCACTTGGCATGATTTCATACCATCTCATAACATCATTTGCATCATGAATATGCTTCTGACTTTGGATTTCATCTTTGCATTTCATCTCATGTTCAATTCATTTCATTTCCTTTTGCTAACTTTTCAGGTGGTAAGTGTTTGAGAAGTGAATTTGCCTTCACTTCTCATAATCTCTTCTCATTCTATTTTATGCATTCATTGCTGCATTTTACTTTTGTGTTTGAGTGAGCTTGCTCATTCATGCTTCTTCCTCACTTTCTTTCTTCAAGCAACTTATCTTCTTAAGTGAAGTGAGTTGTCTTGTTTCCTTCCAGCTTCTTTTCTTCTCATCTGCTTCTTCCTTGGTGGCTCTTCTTGAAGATCTTCTTGCAAGCTTCATGAACCTTAGGAATACCCAAGCATGTTAACAATTAGGGTTTGATTAGTCCCCCATTAGTTTTACCTTTGTGTCATCTTTGAGTCTTCTCTTCTCATCTCTTAATCAAGGACTAAACCTTCAAGGTTTTAAGGCTTTGTGATTAAGCTTATGTCTGCATCCTTCTATTAGGATGGAGTGTATAACTTTAATCCTAAGTGTTAAGCCCTTAATGTGTTTAAACCCTTTAATCAATTAATCTAATAATCATCAAGACATCAAACTTGTAACTTGGGCCTTGCATTAGGGTTCTAATTCTTCCTTAATTGGTTAAGAAGGACTAACCCTAGTGTTAATGGACATGTCCCCCTCAAGTTGTCTTACAAACCATAAAATCCATTTCTTAATCTCACCATTAACTAAAATCCACTTTAATAAAGGCTTTGTTTTGTCATGAGGTTAATCCCTAATCATGGATTAAGTTGAGGAGCCTTTCTCATGTTAAATGTTCTCATCTTTTATCCTTCTATTAGGACGGTGTAATGAGTCCATTAAATCCTTGATTATGGCTTAAACTCATTACTTAACACCAAACAAAAACACCCAAAAACATCTATATAATTACAAGTAGGTTAATGATCTTAATCCTACATCATGGTGATTAAGTGTGAGGTGTTTACTTCATACTTAAGATATTCTTATTACCCCTAGTCAGAGGGAGGATGTGATGAGTTTGTTAACCCTTGGTTTAGTCTTAAGCTCATTTTCTTACGACAAATTCCAAAAGCAATAAAAGATTGAAAATACCAAAAACAAACAATAATCGTCTCCTTCGGGATTCTTTTCTCATCATCTTCACTCATAAACGGGGACTTGCTTCTTCCGTCTAATGCAAGATAGTTTGCACCTGAGCCAGACAGGTCATACACTTGAGCATAGACAAGCAAGCAGTTTATCGGTAAATTTACCTTTCAGTCTCTTTGAGTCGAACTACGGTGTTCTGACTTCCTCATTGCACGAGAGGATACGTAGGCATAACTTAACAGTTATCGAACAAAAGTCTCTGTATATTCCCCCCTCTTCCAGCATTATTCTTTAAGCCTCATTGTCTTGAGCTTTGCACTCTTTCCTTACACTGACACTCTTTTATTCCACTTCACATTTCTTTTGCACTGACACTTGCATTCTTTTCCAGCTTTTGTACACAGGATAGCACTGACACTACCCCTTTAAACACAAACTTTCAAGCGTGGATCCCGTCGAGTACGGTGGACAATCTGGGTGCTAATACCTTCCCAGGTTGTAACCAACCCCCTTTCTCAGTTTCTCTGGTTCGCAACCGTCTTATCCATCTCTTTCTTAGGTTTATGCAACATTACCTTTCCTTCGGGATAAAAATGTCTAGTTGGCGACTCTTTTCAGTTCACCCTTGTGTTCTCCTCTCTCGCCGACCGTTCGCGTCTGTACCCTATTTGAACTAGCCTTATTTAGTGGGAGCGACATAATGGTCTTAATATGTTATAATGAGCATGTGTACCAAATTTGATGAAGAAATTCATTGTGGAAGTCATCTAATCAACTGGTAACTTATTGTGCAAGAAAAGTCAGAATCAGGGCATCTGAGGCCACCGCCAACGGAACCAAAGGGTAATTTTTATCAATTTGAGGTCCTATGATCTTTATTTGATCTTAGAAGTGATCATAAGTTCACAAGATTGAATAATTTCAAGCCATTTGCAAACTTTCCGTTTTTGGACATGACAGGATGAACCAACTAAACTTCAGGGGAGGGTACTTACCTTTAAACCTCATGCAAGCCTCTAAACCTAGGGATATGGTGTGACTTGTTTATGTGTGCCACATGTTTGTGATTGAACATAACATCATAACATCATGACATCATAAGCATAGCATTTTCACTAACCATTTCAAGGACCAAAGGATTTATCTTTGTTCTTTGTTGCAGGTCATGGCTTCTGCTCGTAGGAATACTATCCGAATCAACTTTGTAGGGATACCTTCTAAGCTTAAAGAATTTGTCTCTCAAGTTTCTGAAAACTCTCAGTTCATCAAGAAGCATGGTCACCTACTTGACTTGGTTACCTCAGGATTTGATGAAGACGTGATGAGTGTCTTTATTCAGTTCTTTGATACTAAACATCATTGCTTCACATTCCCCGACTATCAGCTGGTTCCTACAATGGAAGAATTCTCCAAGATACTGGTTATACATATCCTTGATCAGAGACCTTTCACGGGCTTGGAAAAAGAGCCTAAACCTGAAGTCATTGTTGCAGCCCTACATTTGAAGAAATCTGACATTATCCTAGAAAAGAGAAGTGGAGTTAAGGGTATCCTTGCTAAGGTATTGATGGAGAAAGCTCAAGTATTCCTGAAGGCCATGAGTTATGATGCTTTTGAGGAGATCTTGGCCTTATTGATCTATGGCTTAGTTTTGTTCCCTAATCTAGACCAGTTCATAGACATACACGCCATCAACATATTTCTGACTCATAATCCAGTGCCTACATTACTTGGAGACATCTTACACTCTCTCCATACCCGTACTACGAAGGCACGAGGAACTCTAATGTGCTGCATACCTCTATTGTCTAGGTGGTTTATTTCTCATCTTCCTCGATCAGTGATGAAGAATGAACAAGGGTTCAGGTGGTCCAAGAGGATTATGTCACTTTCTTATTCAGATATTCATTGGTGCTCTCGATCTATGGAGAATGTTACTATCATTGACCATTGTGGGGAGTTCCCTGATGTGCCACTCCTTGGCATAAGAGGGGGCATTACCTACAACCCTTCTTTAGCTCTACGTCAGTTTGGTTATGCTCGGAGTGATGGTCCTCATGACATGCTTATTCAGGGTATTATGTTCGACTACGACAACGATCTGCAAGGTTACCGTCAAAGGTTCATACGAGCTTGGGGCAAGGTGAACAAGGTTGACAGCAAGACTCTGGAACCAAATTAATCCATTCCTATGGAACCTTATCTCAGATGGTTACGAGCACGTGCTCAGACTCTTATGATGCCATATCCTGCTATCCTGTCAGTTACCATGGAGCCTGTTGTTGAAGGAGATACTCCTTATATCATTCTTCATCCAGACATGCCTAATGACATGGAAGAGTTGCAGAGATCCTAGATCCAGTTGAAGGAACAAAGGGATACTTTTGAGACTCATTTCAAAGCTAGTCAAGAAAGAATCCTGGAGTTGACAAGACAACTTCACGAGGAACGGAATCTCAACTCATACCTCAACACAAAGAGGAAACGTCCATGGGAGACTTAAAACCCCATCTTTGTATTCATTTCATTTTTGTTGTAAGCCCAAGAGGCAAACAAGTTTATTGATTACTAATAAAAGTTTACTTTCTGGTTGTTTAAATAAATTTAAATCATGCGGTCCTTGAAAACATTGCATATGCATTTACATACCATATCATTGCATCACAGGTTTCTTATGAACAGGTATCTTATCTTCTCGTTGTTTATTTCAGCAGAAATGGCTCTTGAGCAAACTGTCAAGGATCTCCAGGCTCATAATGCACAATTCCAAGAGCTGATTCTGAACTTGTCCAAAGGACAAGATGAGTTGAAGGCACTGTTGGCTAAGAAGAAGAAGAAGACTAGGAAATCAGGAGGCCTTATCAACCTGGGTAGAAGATTCAGAGGTCCTATCAAGACAAAGGAAGAGGTTGAGGATTCTGAGTCTGAGAATTCTGAGAAAGAGGGAGGTAGTCTCCATGATACTGTGGGAGATTCTGATTCTGAGGCAAATTATTATCATGATCCTGCTAGTGAGGAGAAGTACAAGATGTTGGTAGACATAATGAACGCTATGGAGCTACAAAAATCTTCTGGGCTTGATTTTGAAGATTTGAGTTTAGTTTCTGGAGTGGTTATACCTATTGGTTTCAAGGTTCTTGTTTTTGTGGTGTATGATGGTGTTTCATGTCCTAAGCTGCATTTAAGGTCCTATGTCCGGAGGATTCAACCACATACTGCTGATAAGAAACTGTGGATTCATTTCTTCCAAGAGAGCTTATCTGGAGCTCAATTGGAATGGTACTATCAACTTGAAAGTGTTAATATTCGTGATTGGAATGATCTTGCTGAGGCCTTCTATAGGCAATACCAATATAATGCTGATTTAGCACCAACTCGCATGTAGCTCCAAAGCATGTCTATGGGTGCTAAGGAGAGTTTCAAAGAGTATGCCCAGAAATGGAGAGACCTGGCTGGCAGAGTTCAACCTCCTCTGACTGACAGGGAACTGGTGGATATGTTTATGAGTACGTTGAATGGTCCTTTCTATAGTCACCTCATTGGAAGCTCATCATCTGGTTTCACCGAGCTGATAATGACTGGAGAACATGTGGAAAGTGGTATAAGAAGTGGTAAGATATAGGTGAGTGCCTCTTCATCGAGCACTGCTAAGAAGCCCCCTAGTGGAAAGAAGGAGTCTAATGCAGTGTATGGTCAACATAGTCATAACAGGAGTCACCAATCTGTGGGAGCAGTTCACATCTCCAACCCTGCCCCTGTAGCACCAGAGCAACAACAAAACAATCAACAAAAGCCTAGAAGACAGTTCACCAAGATCAACATGTCACTGGCCCAAGCCTTGCAACACATGTTGAAAGGGGAACTAATTACTTTGAGGGATCCTCCTCAAAATCCTAATACATCCTCTCCTTGGTACAATCCTAATGCAAGATGTGCATATCATTCTAATATTCCGGGACATGACACCAACAACTGCTGGGTGTTGAAAAACAAGATTCAAGACATGATCGAAGCTGGGGAAATTGAATTTGACCCTCCTGGGACCCCAAATGTGATCACTGCTCCAATGCCAAATCATGAGAAGACTGTTAATGTTGTTGATGAGGTTTCCTATGTCTCCTCAGTAGCAGATGTAACTACTCCTCTATCCATTATCAAGAAGATGCTGATGCAGGCCGATTTCTTTCCAAGTTGCAATGAAGACTATTTCTATTGTGCCTACAAACCTGATAGCTGTTGGAAGTTGAAGGATGGAATTCAGCGCCTCATGGACAATTACACTATATTGTTTGAGAGAACTCCTTCTGTGGAAAGTATGTGTGAATATCTGACTAGAAACATGAAGCTTGAAGATGTAACTATGGTTGATAAAATACCAGTGAAGATTACCTCCAAAGGCCCTGTTAGGATCACCTATAAGGGTCCTGTCAGGATTACTGCTGAAGGCCTTGTGAAGATTGTTGCTGAAGTTAGAATGGCTCCCATGATCATTACCACTCCTGGCCCTGTTCCTTATACCTCTGATAAAGCTATACCCTGGAATTATTGTTCTGATGTTTATATCCATGGTGTCAAACAAGAACCTTTGGCTGATACACCTATTACTGATACTAGTCTTGATGTTGACAATATTGCTGGATCTAGTAAGATCACTAGAAGTGGAAGAATCTTCTCCCCTCAGAATACCTCTAAAAGTGCAGTTGCTCCAACTCATACCTCCACTTCTGGGCCAAGTACTGATGCTCGGGGCAAGGGTCCTGTGATTGAACCTGTACAAGCTGAGGCACCAAATGTTGAAAATCTTTCTAAATAGATGGAAGAAGTATTGAATATCATTCGCAAGAGTGATTATGATATTGTTGACCAGTTGGGGCATACTCCCTCCAAAATTTCCATGTTATCTTTGTTGCTGTGTTTTGAGGCTCATGCTAAAGCCTTAATCAAGTTCTTAAAGGCTGCTCATGTGCCAAATGAATTTTTTATATATCAATTTGAGAATTATGTTGCACATCTGACTAGTGATAATGGTCTGGGTTTTTTTGATGTTGATCTGACTCCTGCCAAGAGAAACCATAACAGATCTTTGCATATCTCCATTGAATGTAAGGGCACTACTTTGTCTCATGTACTGGTGGACAATGGTTCTTCATTAAATGTGCTCCCTAAAGAGGTTTTGGACAAGCTCAGTCCCGAAGATGTTGTGTTAAGACCAAGTGATGTGGTGGTAAGGGCCTTTGATGGTTCAAGAAGAGTGGTACATGGAGAAGTAGACCTTCCAATCAAAGTAGGCTCTCAAGTCTTCAATTCTACTTTCTATGTGATGGATATTCATCATGCGTATTCTTGTTTGCTTGGGCGCCCCTGGATCCATGGGGCAGGTGCTGTGACATCTACCTTACATCAGAAGCTGAAATATCTAGTGAAGAACAAAATTGTCACTGTCTATGGTGAAGAAGAGTACATGGTGAGCCATGTGAATACTTTCAAATATGTAGAAATGGATGGTGAAATGGTTGAAACTCCGTGTCAAACATTTGAAGTTGTTCCTTGCTCTGCTCCTGTTCCTCAGTCTGTCCCTACTTCTGAAAGAGTTTCGTTGGTTACTAGAATATCTCCTGCAATGGCCTCCCTCAAAGATGTTAAGGATGTGGTTGAAAAAGGTGGTTCTGTTATTTGGGGTCAGCTTCCCAACATCCCTTACAAGTCTGACAAGTTTGGTTTGGGTTTTACTGCAGAATCTCAGAAGATTGTCCGTTGTGCTCGCGCTGTTCATATCACTAATCAAGGGGTCATAAGAGATCAAATCAATGATGTGGGTGACTTTAAAAAAGACTACAACCTGGATAATTGGATCTTTCCTACCATGGGTGATGGGCTCATCAATTGGAAGACTGAAGACGTTATTCCTATCTCCTTTAGTCAGGAGTAAATACTATTACTATGTTTTGTTATAAGTTTGTAATTTCGAACAATAAAACCTTTTAAGCCTTGTGTCTTACCCGGGACACAATGGTATGCTTGTTTCGGGATGCCATTTAATTTGCATACTTCATTAAATAAAATCAATGGACGTTTCTTTTTCGTAAATATTGTGCTCCTTGTCTTTTCTTTTTATTTCTGTTTTATCAGCTATGTGTTCTTACACACACCCACATCACTAAAATGCAGATCCTCATCCACTCTGGATCCTGTTGATAACAGTTCTACTATTGCCAATTATAATTTCGAGAATTCGATCTATCAAGCTGAAGATGGAAAGGAGGAAGATTGTGAAGTACCTGTAGAGCTTGCTAGGTTGTTACAACAAGAAGAGAAAGCTATACAGCCATATGAAGAGCCAATCGAAGTTGTGAATCTGGGAACAGAAGAAAACAGGAAAGAGGTCAAGATAGGGGCTGAATTAGAGGATGGTGTTAAGAACAGATTAATCCAGATGTTACGTGATTATGTGGAGATCTTTGCTTGGTCTTATGAAGATATGTCAGGGTTGGATACAGACATTGTGGTTCACCGTTTGCCGGTAAAAGAAGATTGTCGTCCAAAGAAGCAAAAGGTTCGTCGCATGCATCCTGAAATGTCAGAAAAGATTAAAGCAGAGGTGATGAAACAATTTGATGTGGGATTCTTAGCTGTGACTTCTTATCCTCAATGGGTTGCAAATGTGGTACCAGTACCTAAGAAGGATGGTAAGGTGCGCATATGTGTGGATTACAAGGATTTGAACAAGGTCAGTCCTAAAGATGACTTTCCACTTCCACATATTGATGTTTTGGTAGACAACACCGCTCAAAATAAGGTATTCTCTTTCATGGATGGTTTCTCTGGTTACAATCAGATCAAGATGGCACCAGAAGATATAGAGAAGACTACATTTGTTACACAGTGGGGCACTTTTTGTTATAAGGTGATGCCATTTGGTTTGAAGAACGTCGGGGCAACATATCAGCGTGCTATGGTAGCTTTGTTTCATGATATGATTCATCACGAGATAGAGGTATATGTGGATTATATGATAGCCAGGTCCCAGAATGAGGAACAACACCTTGATCACCTACACAAGTTGTTTGAGAGGTTGAAGAAATACAAGTTGAGATTGAATCCAAACAAGTGTACTTTTGGAATTAGGTCTGGTAAACTCTTGGGTTTCATTGTCAGTAGAAAAGGTATTAAAGTGGATCCCCTAAAAGTAAAAGCTATAAAAGAAATGCCGGCTCCCCGTACTGAAAAGGAAGTTAGAGGTTTCTTGGGACGACTGAATTACATTGCAAGGTTTATTTCCCAGCTAACTGCTACCTGTGAGCCAATCTGCAAGTTGTTGAAGAAAGATCAGGTAATGGAATGGAATGATGAGTGTCAGACAGCCTTTGATGAAATCAAAAGATATCTCTTAGAACCTCCAATCTTGATGCCACCAGTTGATGGAAGACCCTTGATTATGTACTTAACAGTATTAGACAACTCAATGGGGTGTGTGTTGGGGCAACATGACGAGTCTGGTCGAAAAGTGTAGGCAATATACTACCTTAGCAAAAAGTTTACCGACTGTGAAACAAGATACTCACTGCTCGAGAAAACTTGTTGCGTTTTGGCATGGGCTGCTGTCGCTCCCGGGATTTTCATCCTAGTACAAACGCGAAAGTGGCGCGGAAAGGGTAGAGTCGCCAGCCAGACATTTTTATCCCAAAGGAATGGGAAAGGTAATGTTGCACAAACCTGAGGAAGAAGGAAAGGACGAGGCCTTGCGAACCAAAGATCTGAGTTCGGGAGTCGGTTACGACCTGGGAAGGTATTAGCACCCCAGATCGTCCATCGTACCCGACGGGATCCACGCTTGCTTGCTTGTTTCAAAGGGTGAGAAATAAGAATGCTGCTGAATAAAACCGCTAACTGGAATGAGAATGGAAATGAGAAAAAGAAACTGGAAAAAGAGAATGGACAAAAGGGGAAATGTAGGGAAAATAAAGAATGTGCTCGAACGGGCCCTACCCCGCTGCCTACGTACCTCATCGGGATAATGAGGATCAGAGTCGACGTAGTTCGCCTAACTAAGGCGGGAACTATTTGTTTGTGTTTTTTTACAGCTGAAACTGCGTATGTCTATGCTCAGGTGTTGCAGGCTCGTCTGGTACAAGTGCGTTTACCGTCTTGCATGAAAGACAAGTCGTCGCGAGTTCGCGTTGTGAGTGAATGAGATGAGAAGAGAAGTTCCCGCAGGATAGTCGTTTATTGTTTGTTTTTGGCTTTTATGAGTTTTGTATGAATTTGGCACAAGGAAGTGAATTCAAACTCTTTTCCATGGAATGTACACTTGACTCTACATTCCAAGATGGAATAATAGAACAAGCCTACCCAGCAAGGAGAATTTATCCAAGACTGGTTTCCTAGGATTAGGGTTTAAGTTCACTAGCTTGTTGAACTTTATTAAGTGTTTTTTGTTGCTTTTGTGAAGAAGTGTCTTTTAAGTTTTTCTTTGTGAACAATTCCTTGATGAGACTTGTGCATCATGATAAACAAGCTTACACCACTCCAAGATGGAATGAATGCAAGTGCTTCATGGAATAAGGCTATACACAAGGAATCCTTCCATTTATTTATTAAGTTTTTTTTGGATTTTGTTTGAAGATAAGAAGAGAAGGACTCAAGTTGCAAAAAGGGAAAATCTAAGGGACTAAGACTCAATCCTAATTTTGTTATGTATTTACAAAGTGCTCCTATGGTTAATGAGGTTTTCTACTCCTAATGGAAACTTAGAACTATTAGAATTCAACTTACTTCTTAATGAAGTTAAGTTGATTCTAAGAATAATGGGGAAGCCTATACAAGTTACAACAATAAAAATAAGGCAAAACAATGAAATCAACTATGAGAAATAATATTCTAAAAATGCCTTAAAGGCATGGATAATAAATAGTCTTATTTATTTATTCTATTTTATTTCTATATGAAAATGAATTTTATACTAGTTCTAAATTTAGGTCAAACTTAATATTCATCCTAAAACAAATTAAACTAAACCTAAGTCTAATGCTAAATTCTATGACTAAAATTAATCTAGACTATTATTATTATTTTTTCTTTATTGAACTACATTTTTTTAATGGCCTAATCTAATGGAATTATGCCTAACTAGGCTTAAAAACTAATGTTCTACAAAATACTAAAACTCCTTGAAAAATCATAAAAATTAAATTGTATGATCCTAACACTCTCTAAAATAGTATACTAAGAGGGATTCTAAGAATACTTATTTTTCCTATGCCTAAACATTATTTAATTTCAACTAAGATTAACCATTATTTCCTAAGGATTTTATTACCAAAACCTAAGATGAAAAATTCCTAAAAATCCACTAAAAATATCCTCAGAACTATCAAGGGTCTTTTAATTATAAAAAAAAGAATGGCTCAAAAAAGTGGTTAGAAGCCATTTAAATAAAATGAACAAAATTCAGCATAATCAATAGAAATTCAATAAAACTAATTAATAGAATAATTCAGAATTTAATAAAAAATAAACAAATTCCAGAAAATAAAAATATCATAAATTTCTAAATTGAATTAACATCCTACTCTAATTTTTGGGGAATTTTCTAATGCTTTTTCCTATTTTTTATGCATTTAACTTAAAACTATATTAACTTAAAAATAAAGTTTCTAAAGAAATAAAACAGGGGTGTTTTAGTAATACTTTAGGTTCTTTTTCTCTACTGGGCCTAACAATAGGGTGCAGATAGCAGAACCATCTAAGCCCATATGGAATTTGCATTAAAATTAATGATCCTTATTATACTACTATTAACATTAAGACTAAATTAATCTTACTATAAAATTATTTCTAAAATCTGAAATTAAGAAAATGAATTAAACTCACCTAAACTAATATTTTGTAAAAAAAGAAAAGTCTTAATTTAAGAAAAATACTAAGCTAATTTTCTAAAATCTTAATTAAAAGAATAATCTAAACTAACTTATTGAATTAATATTCTCCTAAAAATCTTAATTTAGGAATTAAACTAAGCTTATGGTAATTTATCTTCTAAAACTCTTAATTTGAGAAAAATGAAATAATACCAAACTTAAATTTAATATTTTCCAAAAAAACTTAATTTAAATCTCTACTAAACTAAACTTATGATTATGTTTCTTAATATTTTAATTACACTTATCAAAAAAACACTTTTTTTTAAAGAAATCTTAATTTATAAACTTAAATTAATTCTTTATCTTATAATATTTTCTAATCCCATAAATTCTTAAATTACAAAATTAAATTAAACTTTGTTTATAATAATATATTTTTTTTAAATTCTGTCAACTCTTAACTTATAAAATTAAATTAAACTTATCCTTATAAGATTTTCTAATTCCATAAAAATCTAACCTATAAGATTGAATTAAACTTTATCTAATCTTATACAACATAAAATAATAATAAATAAACAAAAACTGAAGAGCAAAATTGAAGGTTCATTATGGGATTAAACGAAATTAAAAAAACTCAATATGAATTAATCTTTATTAACTGCTAAATTAAATTATCATTATTCTTCTTTTTACACTAATACAAATAAATAACCAAATTAACAAAACTGAAACAGGTGAACCCTAAAACATAACCTAACCCTCTTCTTCTTCATATCCCGCCGCCGTCAACCTATTCCTCTCCTCTCCGCCTCTTCTTCTTCCGCCACCACCGTTACTTCCATCCACAAACAACTCCACCTCTCTGAATCTTAAACGAAGCGAACGCTCCTCTTCTTCGAATCCGAATTAAATCAACTACCTAACTCTTCTTCTCTAAATCTTCTTCAAATGTAAACTTAATCCTCAACACTAACCAAATACGGACCTCATTCTCGCCTAATCTAAAACCAAATAAACACGCAAGAGCCTATTCGAATCTAACTCAGAAGCAATTTCACAAACAATGCGAATTTGTACCTTGAATCGAAGCTGCGATGGTCTTGTTAACGAAGTGAAAGAGATTGTCGTCGTTCAAGGAAGGTAGCGACTTCGCAACTTCCGAATTCGTGACGATGACGAAGATAGCGCTTTAAGCTGAAGACAGGTGGAGGAGATGATACGAGATGCACCGCTGAATAAGACTCCCAGGTATGATTCGTTTCTCAGTGCCCTTCTGTTCCTAATTTCCGATTCGTTTTGAATCCGTGGCTTATCGAACCTTCTCTTTACCGTTTCGATCCATTCTTGATTTTCCTCTGCCGCGGAAATTCTTGTTATTGCAGGCTTGCTTAGTGGCCTGATGAGGATGATCAATGAGGATTGGATGATGAATGATGAACGCTGTACCGGTATGGGCACTGAATCCAGAATCCGAAAAATGGAGGGGAATCAAAGATGTAGCTCAGAATGAAGGTGAAGGAGAAATTGAAGGGGAATCATGGTTGAAGAATATTGAAGCCATGAGGAAGAAGGTTGAGAGAGAAGAAAAATGATGGAAGGGATTGAAAGTTGTGGAAGAGAGCTGAAAGTTGGTGATGCTTCTGATTTATAGCTGCTTGAGGATGATTCTGGAAAGTTCTCATGTGAAGCTTCTGGAATTTTTCTGTTAGGATTGTTAGTTAATTTTCAGTTGGCATTCTGTTATAAGTTCTGTTATGGTTCAGTTATGAGTTTGTTATGAACTTGATGAGTTTACAATTGCCTAAGTGATATTTGCACTGTTTTTTTTTGCTTTTACGATCTCTGAACTTTTGCGACAATTTGTTATCATACTCACTTAACTGAACTCTATTATGGTGTTCTTTGCAGAAGAACCCTTGGAGAGATTGATGCATTGGCAAGGTAATATCCTAGAACAGGATCGAGCCCGAAAGCCAATGTTGTCCAAACTACTGATAGTGTGCAACTAAGTATAGGATGGAAGGCTTTCTTCACCCTTGATGGCAGCCCAGTACCGGCACAGTGGCTGACAGCAAAACGGAAGGCAATGCTTTGATACTTCTCTACCGACAATGCTGGATAATATAGTGCACTGACAAGAAATGTTAGGAGCATTCCAGTTCACGTCCACGCTTCAATGGTGGACAATAGAGAAGGCTTTCCTATCAGCTCAGCATCGATCAACGTAGTTTTGACGGTTTTCTTTACGGCTACAACTGTGAAACCAGCAACATGTAGCTAACCATCCTACAATAAGGCTAATTCTGATACCAGAAACAACGAGAATGTCGCTAACAGAAAGGGGCAAGACCACCATATGCCGAAGGGAATCATCTCTGAATGAAAAGAAACTTCAACACTGCTATAGATTTTGGGTGAGTGAAGAAGCACTGACCCAATTACACGCATTCCAGTTTCCATTATTTTGGATGTACTAATACCATTTATTTCAGGAATGTTTGGAAAAGATTCTGAAACTTCAACGGCGCTCCCACCAAAAGGACTAGGCATATCAACTTCTAATGAACATAAGCTAAGGAATCCGCTCTGCAAACCAAACAAGTTACCAACTGAGCTTTGCTCCAATGGATTTCTTCGGATGTTCAGGTACGAAAGGGATGGCAAACAAATACACTCAGCAGTGGACTGTCAGTTTGATCAGCATTTGCTGGACTATCTCTTCCATATTTCTCTGCGCAAAAGCCTAATGCCCACTCCCCAAAATTGCTTGTGAAAATTGAATTATAAATCTCCAGCTCTGATATTTCCTTAAGGATTGGATTTTTGTTCAGCCAGAGTCCTTTGGGGTGTTTAAATTTGGTAATTTTCTCCACAACCAAGTCAGCTCTTGTAAGCTTGCTTCAATGTACCATCACCTTTCTATTTCTTTTTTTTCTTTTGTATTTTCCTGCTGTAACTCAATTTTCTTTCCTTCTATTTCTCAACTGGTGTTCTGCTATATCAGTTATTAGGACTGATTTCATAGAGCTGGATTTATTTGTAAAACTAGAATTTTGTGTGCTTTCAATCATGTATTAATGAACTGTACTGAATTTTTGCCATAGAAGCAAACTTTCTCTTTTTGTCAATATAAGCAACTGAAATTTTTCTTATCACTTCCCCTTTCTTGTTGTGAACATGGGTTGGAAATGAATATGGGATTGTAATCCGGGAAACGAATGTTCAACTTGTAACAGGACCATGGCTAAAAATAACTTGATTAGAGACCAAAACATAGTATGAATAGAATTCGAAAATAAACGAAAATAGACGGAATTGGATACAATTCAGACATTTGGATGTGACTAGAAATTGGGATTTAGATAAAACAAAAATGTTTGGTTTAATGGACCTTAAGGAATTGAACAATTAAGTGAAATTGGGACATGGTCTTATAACATGGCGAATAATATTTAAATTTGTGAACAAACCAAATAAAGGATCCGAATGATATTCCACTGTGTTTGACTGACTTTGGATAGTGAATATGAATAGATTTTAATGCACCACACTTATATCTCTAATTACCCTCCAACCTCAATTCTCAACTCAAATCAACAGCAAAACAACCATGAAAATTGATGACTTTCTTTGCAACCCGACACCCTGGGTCACTCACATGGGTGAACAGTGATGTTAAGGACTTCTTACATCAGGATACTAATTCCACATTCCACTATCATAATCCGATAAAGGGAGCAACCACCAATAATGAAAAGAAGTAATCCTTTAATCACCTTGACAAGATCCCAATTTAGCATTTTTATGGATCCTCGGAATAGGAAGAATTTTAGAACTTGGCAATCTTTTGAATAGGAATATTCCCCTGATGATGTGCATTCAACCTTTGTCTTGAACTTGAATGCAATAACCGAATATACCACCTATGAACAGGAAAATCCACATCACAAGGAAATGCTTCGAACACATGCCTTATGGAACAATGAAATGCATTAACATGCTGCTAATGACTTAGTGAGAAATGCAGATGAACGCAAAATGATATGCCAGTAAAGGGGATAAATATGAGGGCAAATTTTGAGGTATTACAGCTGCCCCTATTCAATCATCTGCAAGCCTGAACAAATAATTGCAACGGCTTTTATACGTTCAAGGCAGGGAGTGATTGAATACTCGAATAAAACCTGAAAATTTGCACACTGGGGTAATAGAAATGCCATCTGCCCATTTATTTATTTATGTTTTTTTTATTTTGACCTCTGAATAGGTAGCGGAAAATAGACCCAGATGGAAATATGCTGGGAAGAATGCCATCCTCGAATGACCATTCACACGGGATCCTCGGATCCAGTACTAAAATCATCCTCGAATAGAAACACGATGGTATACCGGCCGCAGGCGATAACCATCAATCAACAAAGACTGACCTCGGACAGACTTTGCAAACGAGACAAACTGACCTCGATCAGTAAGCTAAAAAAGTGAACTACTATCCTCGAATAATAGCCACACAAAACAACAAGACCAACCTCGGAAGGACTTGAAGAAAAGAATGCCATCCTCGAATGACAATCCAAAAGATCCTCGGATCTAACACGAAACCATCCTCGAATGGAGACGCAAAGGTGCACCAGCCTCGACTGATAACCAAACACAAAGCTGACCTCAGACAGACTTTGCAAAAGAGACAAACTGACCTCGATCAATAAGCTCAAAAAGTGAACTACTATCCTCGAATAATAGCCACAAACAAGACCAACCGCAGAAGGACTTGAAGAAAAGAATGCCATCCTCGAATGACAATCCAAAAGATCCTCGGATCTAACACGAAACCATCCTCGAATGGAGACGCAAAGGTATACCAGCCTCACTGATAACCAAACACAAAGCTGACCTCAGACAGACTTTGCAAAAGAGACAAACTGACCTCGATCAATAAGCTCAAAAAGTGAACTACTATCCTCGAATAATAGCCACAAACAAGACCAACCGCAGAAGGACTTGAAGAAAAGAAATGCCATCGTCGAATGACAATCCAAAAGATCCTCGGATCTAACACGAAACCATCCTCGAATGGAGACGCAAAGGTATACCGGCCGCAGGCGGTAACTGAACACAAAGAAAAGAAAATAGGACAAGATGGAACGGGACCATTGTACTTAAATGATAACCCGAAACATGACCGTTGTACTGAAACGGAGACATGAGGAAATGAGATTGTTGTACGGAAACAAAACTCAAATACGAGACCATTGTACTTAAATGGAGTCTCGAATGCAATGGGATCGTTGTACTTAAACGAGAGCCCAAGCAAACAGGATCATTGTACTTAAATGATAACCTGAGACGCGACCGTTGTACTGAAACGGAGACGCGAAAAGAAATGAGACTGTTGTACTGAAACAAGACTCAAATACGAGACCATTGTACTTAAATGGAGACTCGAATGAAATGGGATCGTTGTACTTAAACGAGAGCCCGAGCAAACAGGATCATTGTACTTAAATGATAACCTGAGACGCGACCGTTGTACTGAAACGGAGACGCGAAAAGAAATGAGACTGTTGTACTGAAACAAGACTCAAATACGAGACCATTGTACTTAAATGGAGCCTCGAATGAAATGGGATCGTTGTACTTAAACGAGAGCCCGAGCAAACAGGATCATTGTACTTAAATGATAACCTGAGACGCGACCGTTGTACTGAAACGGAGACGCGAAAAGAAATGAGACTGTTGTACTGAAACAAGACTCAAATACGAGACCATTGTACTTAAATGGAGACTCGAATGAAATGGGATCGTTGTACTTAAACGAGAGCCCGAGATACGACCGTTGTACTGAAACGGAGGCATGAGAATATGAGATTGTTGTACTGAAACAATACTCAATTGGGGATAACAACAAAACTTGGTAGAAGCATCCATCCTGGGAAATGAAGTTGCATTCTATGGGGAACATATCAACCTGATGGGAGATATAACAGGTCTTATACCTCAAAACTGGCCCATGCTGGCATGCATATGTTTGAATTTATGGCGTAATGCTCCATGATGTTGGAAATGCTACACTTTAGAAGATGCAGACGCAATGATGATTATGCGAATGACAATGCAAAAAAGATCTCCTGATAAGGAGACTGCAGGTAATTCCAGATAACTTGGCTGGGAAGAAACGATGATCACTGCATTGATCTGGCTCATCCTGATGAGGAGGAAACAACTCTGCGGGGAAAGTTGTTAATAATTCACTGGCTCAGAATAGCCACCACTGCCAAAAATAAATTGGACTTTGAGATTGGAGCGCCAAGACCCTGCTGGAGGCGAATCCTTCTTGAACTCTGATGAGGAAGCGAGGACTTCCTGGGAACCATAGGCGTGACACTGCTGAGGCAACAACTGCTGGGGAGGCAAGACACTCCTTATACTGCCGAGACTTGCCCCTGTCTGAAAAGAGACTTCTGCTTGGGGATTGCACCCACTCTTTGCTACCTTGCTGGGTGAAGTTTCAACTGGCACATGGATGGGGACGATTGGAAACACCCTAGGAGACATTTGTTTCTGCTCAGACAAAAGGGAATGCCCATCCCGGATAATTGTTGTTAACTTTGTTAGCAACATCAACACCTGTACCTGCATGAACACAATCGATAGTACCTGCAACATAGAGAATTAGTTTGGGACCTGCTTGCCCCAGGCTCATAGCATGAATCATTGTCTAGGTATCTCAGCACCCTTTCAGAGTTGTATTAAATGTTTCTATTCTCCTGCACGAGTTAGAAAAGCATTCAAATGTTCATAACACAATACAAGTTACCACTTGCTAGACGTTTTCGCAATCAATCAATGCTAGATGAAAAAGTAAAAACAAAGAAGCAAAACAAACCAATTGACTGAAAATTGAATTTTTATTGACTTGGAAAGGTGGCCCTGAATAGGCAATACAAAGGAAGCAGTTCCCTGGAATGAGGGAACAACTAAAAGAAAAACAAAACTACCCTATTGGCAATGTGAGAAATGGATCTCATCAAGTCTCAACCCGGTCATGACTCGTATGTCTTCAAGACGCTCCGCTCGCTCTTCCTCTTGAGAAAAAGTAAGTGAACTGATCTTCAACCCTTAGAATAGCCTCAACTGTAAGTAGGTCCTGGATCTCGCAGATCGCAGTCGTTCGTGTTAATCCCTCTTTTGCGTGGATCGCCCTTTCAGGTTTTCAATCCACCGGGATACCCTTTTTTGCCTGAGTTGTCCGATGTGGCTTTTCAACTCAGCGGGTGTACATTTTTTTTCAAAATTTCCCTAACTTTTGCCCGAGCCTTTTATTCTGTTTTTGGCTCGCCGGGATGCCCATTTTTGCCTGGATCTTTATTCTGTTTTTATCCAGCGGGTCCTTTTTACACGAAGTATTTTCTTACTGCGTCTGTGTTGACAGGGGATGGAAAGTCTTCTCCGTCCATGGTTGTCAGCATTAAGGCTCCGCCCGAGAAAACCTTTTTAACCACGAACGGTCCTTCATAGTTGGGTGTCCACTTGCCCCTGTGATCATTGAGAGGAGGAAGAATCCTTTTCAGCACTAAATCTCCTGGCGTGTACCTCTGTGGTCGCACCTTCTTGTCAAAAGCTTGCTTCATTCGTCGCTGATACAACTGTCCATGGCATACAGCTGCTAGACGCTTCTCTTCAATGAGACTCAATTGATTATATCTGGATCGGAGCCACTCAGCTTCATCTAGCTTGATGTCCATCATCAGCCTCAAGGAAGGGATTTCCACTTCGACTGGTAAGACTGCCTCCATACCATACACCAATGAGAATGGAGTTGCCCCAGTTGAAGTGCGTACTGATGTTCTATACCCATGCAACGCGAAGGGTAACATCTCGTGCCAGTCTTTGTATGTCACAACCATCTTCTGAACAATCTTCTTGATGTTTTTATTAGCCGCCTCGACGGCGCCATTCATCTTCGGACGATATGGAGAAGAGTTGTGGTGTTCTATTTTGAAGTCTCGACACAAGTCAGCCATCATCTTGTTGTTGAGATTAGAACCATTATCAGTAATGATCCTTTCAGGGACTCCATACCGGCAGATAATGTCCCGCTTAATAAATCGAGCGACCACTTGTTTAGTGACATTGGCATAGGAAGCAGCTTCGACCCACTTCGTGAAATAATCAATAGCAACCAGGATGAAGCGATGCCCATTAGAAGCTGTTGGCTCAATCTTTCCAATCATATCGATGCCCCACATAGCGAACGGCCACGGTGAAGACATGACACTCAACGGATTCGGAGGCACATGGACCTTGTCGGCATAAATTTGACACTTATGGCATTTGCGGGAGTATTTACAACAATCAGATTCCATGGTAATCCAATAGTATCCCGATCTCAACAATTTCTTGGCCATGGCATGACCTCCAGCATGGGTACCAAAGGAGCCTTCATGAACCTCCTGCATTAACAGGTCTGCCTCGTGTCTGTCCACACATCTGAGCAGCACCATGTCAAAGTTCCGTTTGTACAACACACCATCCTGGTTCAAGAAGAATCCTCCCGCCAGTCTTCTAAGAGTTTTCTTATCTTTACTGGATGCCCCAGTCGGGTACTCTTGAGCCTTCAGGAATTGTTTGATGTCGTGGTACCAAGGCTTGTTATCTTCATCATTACCAACGGCAAAGACATAAGCAGGTCTTTCAAGACGAGAGATCGAAATTCGAGGCACGAAATTCTCTCGGCATACTTTAATCATGGATGATAAAGTCGCGAGAGCATCGGCGAACTGGTTTTCGTCTCTAGGAACATAACTCAGCTTTACTTTGGTAAAGAAGGTTAACAGCCTCCTGACATAATCTCGATAAGGAGTCAAACGAGCTTGATGAACTAGCCATTTGCCATTGACTTGATTCACCACCAAAGCAGAATCTCCAAAGATCTCAAGGTTCTTGACTCGCAAGTCTATTGCCTCTTCGATCCCCATGATGCAAGCTTCATACTCTGCCTCGTTGTTAGTGCACTCAAAGGTCAACCGAGCGGCGAGAGGTGTGTGGACTCCTTCTGGTGAAATAATAACGGCACCTACTCCACTCCCATTCATGTTTACAGCTCCGTCAAACATCAACTTCCATTTGGATTCAGGGTCGGGCCCCTCCTCCGGAAGTGGTTCTTCATGGTCTTTCGACTTGAGGAACATGATGTCCTCATCCGGAAACTCAAACCTCATGGGTTGGTAATCATCAATCGGCTGCTGAGCCAAGTATTCTGACAACACACTCCCCTTGATTGCTTTTTGTGAAGTGTATTGTATGTCATACTCCGTGAGTATCATCTGCCAACGGGCCACTCTTCCTGTCAAAGCCGGCTTCTCAAAGATGTATTTTACAGGATCTATCTTGGAAATTAGGAGAGTAGTGTGAGTCAGCATGTACTGTCTTAGTCGGCGAGCAGCCCATGCCAAAGCGCAGCAAGTTTTCTCGAGTAGTGAGTATCGTATCTCACAATCGGTAAACTTTTTGCTAAGGTAATAAATGGCATGCTCTTTTCGACCAGACTCGTCCTGCTGACCCAGTACACATCCCATCGATCCTTCCAGCACAGTAAGATACATGATCAGAGGTCTCCCTGGCACTGGAGGCATAAGAATTGGTGGCTCCAACAAATATTCTTTAATTCGGTCGAAGGCTCGCTGACAGTTTTCATTCCATTTAATGGCCTGATTCTTCCTCAGAAGCTTGAAGATGGGCTCGCACGTGGCCGTCAGGTGAGAAATAAACCGTGCAATGTAGTTTAGTCTCCCCAAGAAACCACGCACTTGCTTTTCAGTCTTCGGCTCAGGCATTTCCTGGATTGCTTTCACCTTGGCCGGATCGACCTCAATTCCCCGTTCACTAACAATGAAGCCGAGCAACTTGCCAGAACGAACTCCGAAGGTGCATTTATTCGGATTTAACCTCAGTCTGAACTTTCGAAGCCTGTCAAACAATTTTGATAGGTTGACCAAGTGTTCTTCTTCCGTCTGGGACTTTGCTATCATGTCATCAACATAAACCTCAATTTCATGATGGATCATGTCGTGAAACAACGTCACCATTGCCCGTTGATAGGTAGCTCCTGCATTCTTTAAACCAAACGGCATGACCTTGTAACAAAAGGTGCCCCAAGGAGTGATGAAAGTTGTCTTTTCCATATCCTCAGGAGCCATCTTGATTTGATTATAGCCTGAGAATCCATCCATGAAGGAGAACACGGAAAACTGAGCAGTATTATCGACAAGTACATCTATGTGAGGTAGAGGGAAATCATCTTTGGGGCTGGCCCTATTCAAATCCCTGTAATCCACACACATTCTGACCTTGCCATCTTTCTTAGGAACCGGCACAATGTTAGCAACCCATGGAGGATAACTAGTCACGGCCAAAAAGCCAGCATCAAACTGTTTTTGCACTTCTTCTTTTATTTTGATTGCCATGTCTGGACGTGTGCGCCTCAACTTCTGCTTTACCGGAGGACAACCTTCTCTGAGGGGTAGCTTGTGTACCACAATGTCAGTGTCTAAACCAGGCATATCTTGGTAGGACCATGCGAAGACGTCAACGTATTCTCGAAGCATAGCCATCAAACGAGTCTTGACAGATTCTTCTAATGCCGCTCCGATCTTAACTTCTTTCTTGTCCTCTTCAGTACCCAGGTTTATCACTTCAACATCTTCCTCATGCGGCTGAATCATCTTCTCTTCTTGTTTGAGCAGTCTGGTCAATTCTTCGGGTAAATCACAATCCTCCTCGCTTTCCTCATCGGCTTGATAAATTGGATTGTCGAAGTCATATTTAGCCATAACAGGGTCGTCATTGATAAGATCCGGTGACGAGCACCTGCATGAATGATGATTCATGCAAGGCTTTAGCAACAACTTGAGAAAATGAGAAACATTGCCACTTTAAAAACTTTTCTTTTTGAAAAACAAAAGTAAAAAAACGAAGGACAGAGAACAACATGAAATGAATGTGAAACGTCAATTTTATTAATGATTGTGTTAATGAACAAATGAACCCTTACAAAGAGCCACTATGCCTCGGGCAAGACATAGTGCTTTAATACAGGAAAACAGAAACAAAAAAACATTACTCTTCAAAAGATGTTACTGAAATGAGCCTTTCTGACGTCCAGTTGCTAAGTTGAGCTCCTGGGACGGCAGGCCTAATCCATTCATCCAAGTCACAGTCACTATCAACAGCTTCATCTTGCACTGCGCTGATATTTCCGTAGTCTATCACTCCTGCACTTGTGAAAGTGACCGGGCTCTGACAACCTTTTGCACTTGTTTCAGACGAAGATCCCCCAGGGTGATAGCCAATCCCTAACATGTCCTTCTTCTCTGGCAATTCGACTGGGCTGCCCCAGCCTTCTCGCACTCCAGACTCTACTAATTCACGCGCTTGTTTATAAGAGGCTATGGACACCCCCTTCTTCAGCACCTCAGGAGAAGTTGATACGGCGGATGTTTGCTCGGACTTCAAAGGCTCGAAAGCTTGACATGGGGTTTCGACTATTTCGCCATCCATCTCCACATATTTGAATGAGGCTAAATGACTGACGAAGATATCTTCTTCCCCGCTGACCGTCACAACTTGACCTTCCCAAACGAACTTTAATTTCTGATGAAGTGTAGAAGAAACCGCTCCTGCCGAGTGTATCCAGGGCCTTCCAAGTAAACAACTATATGCCGGCTGGATATCCATCACATAAAACGTGGTATTGAAGACTTGTGGACCTACCTTAATAGGTAACTCCACCTCTCCAAATACCGATCTTCTTGATCCATCAAATGCCCGTACTACTAGATCACTGGGCTTCAGCACCACCCCATCATAGTCCAGCTTCATCAATGCCTTCTTAGGCAAGACATTCAAAGATGAACCAGTATCCACCAGCACATGGGAGAGCACCGCACCCTTGCATTCCAGAGAAATATGCAATGCCCGATTGTGAGCACGCCCATCAGAAGTTAAGTCCAAGTCCGTGAAACCCAATCCATGACTGGCATTAACACTGGACACCACCGTTTCTAACTGGTTCACAGAAATATCCTGAGGCACGTATGCCTTGTTCAGAATATTTAAAAGGGCCTTCCTGTGAGAGTCCGAACACATGAGTAATGATAAGATGGAGATCTTTGACGGCGTCTGCTGCAAATGGTCTACAATCTTATAGTCACTCTTCTTGATGATCCTCAGGAATTCTTCGGCTTCCTTATCAAAGGTGAGATCTGGATCAGCTGATGGAGTTGGATCATTGGCAACTACTGGTTGCTTTCCCCCGGCTCTAGCTTGGGCTTCGGCAGTATCCCTGGGTGGTATCACATTGCTTCTCAGTGCCTCCGGCGCAAATAGTCTTCCACTTCGAGTAAAACCCCCTACTCCAACATTCTCTACCTGAGCTGGGGTTATACTAGTCGTGGCCAATTCTTGCCTCTGGCCATTGTAATACACTTCACCACCATAATTCCAAGGAACAGCTTTGTCACTTTGGTACATTATAGGTCCAGCAGTAGTAATGGTTATTGGTGCCACTCTAGCACGCGAAGGAACTTGGGATGGATCATAAAAGATAGTCACCGTAGATACTTCACTCTCTTTCACAATCTTATCAAATTGCAGCACTCCTTCATCAATCATATCTTGAATTCCGGCCTTCAATCTTTTACAACCGTTGGTAGCTTCTGTGCATTCTGAACAATCATCCTCGCATCCGGGGAAAATACCTTTCTTCAACAAACAAACCTTGATAGCAACCAATGAAGTCTTCAAATCATCTACATCATCCACCAGATTCAATTTCTCCCCTTCACCAATTGCACCAACCGTGCCCCTGTGAGGAGGCATGGGATTTTCCAGCACATTAGGAGAGGGGGCGAAATTGATCGCTTTAGAATCCAACAAGTCCTGAACAACATGCTTCAATGCCTTACAATTCTCAGTACTATGTCCGGGAGCTCCAGAATGAAACTCGCATCTAGCATTCGAATCATAACCTTCAGGAATTTGGCCTGGCCTCGGAGGTTGCAAGGTACGGAGCTGAATCATTTGAAGCTGCAGGAGATTCTTCAACAGTTGGGAGTAAGACATTGGTGGAGCTTCAATATGTCTATCCTTCACCCTCTGGGAGTAGTACGGACGAGGGGGTCTTGGCTGATACCCCTGTGAGCGTTGCGGCTGTGGAGGCTGAATCCGTTGTTGAACTGGAGGAGTTGAAATAGTGACGGGGGCCACTTGCTGATAATATCCTTGGTGCATCATTCCTCTCTGCGCGTATATTGCTCCTGTTTCTCCTTCCCTCCTTTTCACAAAGGGTTTCTTGATACCAGACACTGAAGCACTTCCATTTTGAATCTTCCCCTGTTTGAGCCAGCTTTCGATTCTTTCTCCAGTCAGGATAATGTCCGAAAAACCACTTGAGGAACAACCAGCCAACCTCTCCATGAAATGCCCTGGGAGGGTATTCAGGAAAAGATCGACCATCTCTCTTTCCAATAAAGGTGGTTGCACTCGGGCGGCCACCTCACGCCACCTCTGTGCATAGTCTTTGAAGCTCTCCGAGCTCCTCTGTGTCAAGCTTTGAAGCTGAGTACGGCTAGGTGCCATGTCAATGTTGTATTGATATTGTCTGAGGAAGGCCTCTCCCAAATCCTTCCAACTTCTAATAGAGCTCCTTTCCAACTTCATGTACCACTCCAAGGACCCTCCAGAAAGGCTATCCTGGAAATAGTACATCCATAGTTTCTCGTCTCGCGTGTGGGCCGCAATCTTCCTGTAGAAATCCTGTAGGTGAGTTTTCGGGCAAGAGTTGCCGTTGTATTTATCGAATGCTGGTGGCCTGAACTTGTGTGGAATGACCACCCCAGGTACTAAACCCATATCTGACACGTCAATCCCCAAAGTATCTTTGCACTCTAAGGCCTTGACCTTCTCTGCAAGCACCAAGAAGTCGTTGAGATTTCCGTCACCGTCGAAACCCATATCATTGTTGAAGTACTGGAATTGGTCTTCCTGCCTGTCCTGCACAGGAACATACGTAGCCATAGCTGGATCTGGAACATGAGGTCCACCTGTGCCGTTGTTAGTATTGGGAGGACCCCCTTGTCCACCGGAAGTAGTTGCCTGAGCATTAGTGTTAGGAGGAGTTAACCCTTGAATTGCATTTCTCAGCTCCTGCTGCCCCTGGGCCATCCCCTGCATCAGAGTCATAAATTCTGCCATCTTGGTACGGACATCGTTGAGTTCTGTCTGCATGGCATCCATTACTGTTCTTTGATTACTGCGGGTCGCGTACCGATGAGGAATATTTTGTCGAATGTACCGGGTCTTGGCGGCCCTCGCAATCTTTGCCTGGTGAACACAGATAAATTAGACATCTCGAAGAAAGACCTGCAAAGACAAAGACAAAATGCAAATGATGTGTATGCAATGCAATATGTTCCTTTTATTCCCGAGTATTTTCCTGTGTCCGGTCCTGGCATTAAGAAGATAAGAATTGGGAAGAAGACCCAAATAATATTCAGACATAACGACGGCTGTGAAGAATTGGTGCTCATTTCCCGGTGTCAGTGCAAATAACGAAAAGAAATCCGGAACAAATCAATCATATAAACTGGAATTTGGAAATACAACGTCCCTGAAGGGTACCAAACAAAATAACAGCGAAAGTACATCACATATAAGGAATCCCACAACAAGCCTGTGGGTAATCCGAGTACAACAATATGAAATTACACACTAGGGAACTCTATATCTTTCAATCTCCAGCTAAGGCATTTGATGCTCTGGAACAGTTGAACCACATCTGGATGACTGGGCTCCTGGATAAGCTTCTGAATGAGGAGGTCCCTCGTATCAGAAGAAGCGTGTAACTCCTCGATCTGCTGTAGAAATGCTGCTTCATTCTCCTTGCTTTGACTTGATTCGGCCTTCGACCTTTTCACATCAGCTTTCAACTTCAGGTCTTCAATCTCCTTTTGAGCTTCCTTCAGTGCCTGCTGGCTTTCTGTTACGCGCCGGATACGATCTTCCTCTTGATAATAAGCTTTCCTGAGAAGCTCCTTCTGCCCATCTAAAGAATCCTGAAGGCTTTTGACTTCCTGTTTGTGCTTGGCGTTCAACTCCTTTTGTTTCTTCAGATTCTCGTCCCATTTCTCCTGCCATAAAGTAACAGCTTCATTGGCTTCACTAAGATCTTTCTTCTCTCTTCGGCGCTGGGCCGTCATATGAGTCTCAGCTAAACCTTTCTTTCGGAAATAGAGCTCTCTATCTTCAAAGTCCTTCTGCTTGAGACGGACTATCTCCTCGGCTTGCACAACTCTATCTTTCAATCGACGGTTCTGGATCATCAGCGCTTGACAAGAGTTGAGAGCCTCTTGATTCTCAACCCTCAGTTGCTTAACCAAAACTTCTAACTTCTGATATTCCTCCAAAGGCACCGTAGTTCTTGGTGCTACTTCTTTAGGGTAAAGAAGCGTCTCTCTAGAAAATGGTAGAAGGTGAGTCTTCACACGGTCTTCCAACCAGCTGGCAAAAGGATCATAGGTATTAGGATCTACTCTTCCAAAATCTTTCTTTCCTTTCATCACCTTAACTTCCCAAGCTTGGGATGCTAGGATACTCATTTTGGAGTTTCCCTCTGCTGAGAAATATAAGGACTCATTTGCATCACCGATCAAAGGTACATCTCTTAAAGGATAGCCGAACTGTTTCCTGGACAAGATAGGATTGTAGCTAATCCCACCTTTTCTTCCCATCAAAGGTACATTTGGAAAACTACCACAACTAACCAACATTTCTTTGCCCACCAAATCTCTGTTGCATCCCCAAGCAATGTCAGCTGAGGTTAAGCCCATTAATCTTTTGGACCACTTCCAAGATTGTTTCAAATCCTGAAAGGGTCCTGATTTAGGGAGTTGCCTTACAAACCAATCAGCGAATATGGGAGCACAACAATTTACAAACCCCTTCCTCTTTTCATTTCTGTGGTGAACTCCATAATAAAAGTCAGCTAGCAATGTAGGAACAGGATTTCTCTTGACAAAGATGGTAATGGCCTCCATGTTAATTAGTCCTTTCTCTCCGGGAAACAAACTGATTCCATATACTACCATAGCCAACAGTGCTTTGAAGTCTGCCCATTTCTTTTCCGATGCCATAACACGTGCCTCTGCAACAAGAAAGTCCAAAGGGATTCCTTTGCTTTGGCCAGCCTCTAATCCCATCTTGAGTCTAGGCATACTCAAATGACAGGCAATAGTGATATCCTCATGAGATGGGATCCTTTCCGAAACATAGTAAGGTACACCCTCCTTAACAGGAACACTCAGCATGCTAGAAACCTCCTCTAATGTAGGTGCCAGAATATAATCAGGAAAAACAAAGACCCTCAGCTGTGGATCATAGAACTGCAACAAAGAATGCAAGCTATCCTTCTGGTCGACTGTGGGCTTGCTCACATAATTCAGTATCTTGCCATACTCTTTCCTGAAATCATCAAGGACTCGGTCACCCATCAAGCTAATCAAACCCTGAACACTCTCTGTCTCTGGCTGCGGGAAAGTATAATGAACATTTCTCTTCCTCGGAACCTCCATACTGAAGTAGAAAATATGACCAGGACCTAGGAAGTAATGAACCCTGGGAATAAAAAGAACACAAAATGATTAATGATGATATGATGCTTATGCAAGACAAGGCATGTGATCAGTGAAGTGTCTGTGATGTGCCAATCATATAATCAGGTGTCGGTGCACGGTCTCAAAATCCAGATATCACAATAATCATCCCTCTGATCCGGGGTCCATAACTTAAGAACAGAAATCCAGATCACAAAACTGAACCAAAGGCAAAGTGGGTATGCTGAAGGTACCAGGGTTCCTGCAAACCTGTAAACCCCTCCCAATCTCACGGGTATGCTACTCGGGTCAACATCACGGACTCTCAAAGCCGAATAGCAATAATACGTTCACCATTTCCGAGAAATGGCTCATGACCAAATCAGGGAATTGGTTTGGCATTATGTACTACTCAGGGAGGTCTCAGTTGAGTCCGGAAAGAACAAGCATCCCTCACAAGTTTCCAGCTTCAAGCACTGAGTCGAGAAACAATAGTACATTCATCCCGAAGGGTACAATACTATCGTCATACGAACAGTTTGCTTTAACTGAATTCCTATGAGAGAACCAGGCCATCCTATGCGAGTTCCCAGTGGGCCCTCGGATGCGAGTGGGTTTGCCAACAAATGTGGTCTGCCACTGTCATCACTGGATAGGGATGTTTCCACAAAGGTTCTCAATGATCGGTCCCCTGACTGCACATAACTATCAAGGTAGCGCATCAACCCAGAAAGATTCCGGTATCAATACATTCCCGAGAAGGTCGCAAGTCAAGGTGTGGAACTCACTACTACCAACATAGCAAGATGCCATGAAGCCAAAGTGGAACCACTCTAAGTCTTAGGGTGCACTCAAGCCGGGTAGTTGGCTTATCTCACAGTAACTCCCAACCCACAGAAAAAATGAAAACCAGCACAGCCAGACAGTCCAGTATAATATGATGCATGGAAAATAAAATACTGAAAGCGGTAAATAAATGCGGTAAAGTAAAGCTGTAAAGTAAAAAACTGTAAATAAAAACATTAAAGCTAAACTAAAGCACACAACAGCAATAAACATATAACCACCCAAAGAAACAAAACCAAACAGGCGCTAGGAGTGACTCTACAAGGGAAACCAGAAGAATCAGGTTAATCCCCAGCAGAGTCGCCAGCTGTCGCTCCCGGGATTTTCATCCTAGTACAAACGCGAAAGTGGCGCGGAAAGGGTAGAGTCGCCAGCCAGACATTTTTATCCCAAAGGAATGGGAAAGGTAATGTTGCACAAACCTGAGGAAGAAGGAAAGGACGAGGCCTTGCGAACCAAAGATCTGAGTTCGGGAGTCGGTTACGACCTGGGAAGGTATTAGCACCCCAGATCGTCCGTCGTACCCGACGGGATCCACACTTGCTTGCTTGTTTCAAAGGGTGAGAAATAAGAATGCTGCTGAATAAAACCGCTAACTGGAATGAGAATGGAAATGAGAAAAAGAAACTGGAAAAAGAGAATGGACAAAAGGGGAAATGTAGGGAAAATAAAGAATGTGCTCGAACGGGCCCTACCCCGCTGCCTACGTACCTCATCGGGATAATGAGGATCAGAGTCGACGTAGTTCGCCTAACTAAGGCTGGAACTATTTGTTTGTGTTTTTTTACAGCTGAAACTGCGTATGTCTATGCTCAGGTGTTGCAGGCTCGTCTGGTACAAGTGCGTTTACCGTCTTGCATGAAAGACAAGTCGTCGCGAGTTCGCGTTGTGAGTGAATGAGATGAGAAGAGAAGTTCCCGCAGGATAGTCGTTTATTGTTTGTTTTTGGCTTTTATGATTTTTGTATGAATTTGGCACAAGGAAGTGAATTCAAACTCTTTTCCATGGAATGTACACTTGACTCTACATTCCAAGATGGAATAATAGAACAAGCCTACCCAGCAAGGAGAATTTATCCAAGACTGGTTTCCTAGGATTAGGGTTTAAGTTCACTAGCTTGTTGAACTTTATTAAGTGTTTTTTGTTGCTTTTGTGAAGAAGTGTCTTTTAAGTTTTTCTTTGTGAACAATTCCTTGATGAGACTTGTGCATCATGATAAACAAGCTTACACCACTCCAAGATGGAATGAATGCAAGTGCTTCATGGAATAAGGCTATACACAAGGAATCCTTCCATTTATTTATTAAGTTTTTTTTGGATTTTGTTTGAAGATAAGAAGAGAAGGACTCAAGTTGCAAAAAGGGAAAATCTAAGGGACTAAGACTCAATCCTAATTTTGTTATGTATTTACAAAGTGCTCCTATGGTTAATGAGGTTTTCTACTCCTAATGGAAACTTAGAACTATTAGAATTCAACTTACTTCTTAATGAAGTTAAGTTGATTCTAAGAATAATGGGGAAGCCTATACAAGTTACAACAATAAAAATAAGGCAAAACAATGAAATCAACTATGAGAAATAATATTCTAAAAATGCCTTAAAGGCATGGATAATAAATAGTCTTATTTATTTATTCTATTTTATTTCTATATGAAAATGAATTTTATACTAGTTCTAAATTTAGGTCAAACTTAATATTCATCCTAAAACAAATTAAACTAAACCTAAGTCTAATGCTAAATTCTATGACTAAAATTAATCTAGACTATTATTATTATTTTTTCTTTATTGAACTACATTTTTTTAATGGCCTAATCTAATGGAATTATGCCTAACTAGGCTTAAAAACTAATGTTCTACAAAATACTAAAACTCCTTGAAAAATCATAAAAATTAAATTGTATGATCCTAACACTCTCTAAAATAGTATACTAAGAGGGATTCTAAGAATACTTATTTTTCCTATGCCTAAACATTATTTAATTTCAACTAAGATTAACCATTATTTCCTAAGGATTTTATTACCAAAACCTAAGATGAAAAATTCCTAAAAATCCACTAAAAATATCCTCAGAACTATCAAGGGTCTTTTAATTATAAAAAAAAGAATGACTCAAAAAAGTGGTTAGAAGCCATTTAAATAAAATGAACAAAATTCAGCATAATCAATAGAAATTCAATAAAACTAATTAATAGAATAATTCAGAATTTAATAAAAAATAAACAAATTCCAGAAAATAAAAATATCATAAATTTCTAAATTGAATTAACATCCTACTCTAATTTTTGGGGAATTTTCTAATGCTTTTTCCTATTTTTTATGCATTTAACTTAAAACTATATTAACTTAAAAATAAAGTTTCTAAAGAAATAAAACAGGGGTGTTTTAGTAATACTTTAGGTTCTTTTTCTCTACTGGGCCTAACAATAGGGTGCAGATAGCAGAACCATCTAAGCCCATATGGAATTTGCATTAAAATTAATGATCCTTATTATACTACTATTAACATTAAGACTAAATTAATCTTACTATAAAATTATTTCTAAAATCTGAAATTAAGAAAATGAATTAAACTCACCTAAACTAATATTTTGTAAAAAAAGAAAAGTCTTAATTTAAGAAAAATACTAAGCTAATTTTCTAAAATCTTAATTAAAAGAATAATCTAAACTAACTTATTGAATTAATATTCTCCTAAAAATCTTAATTTAGGAATTAAACTAAGCTTATGGTAATTTATCTTCTAAAACTCTTAATTTGAGAAAAATGAAATAATACCAAACTTAAATTTAATATTTTCCAAAAAAACTTAATTTAAATCTCTACTAAACTAAACTTATGATTATGTTTCTTAATATTTTAATTACACTTATCAAAAAAACACTTTTTTTTTAAAGAAATCTTAATTTATAAACTTAAATTAATTCTTTATCTTATAATATTTTCTAATCCCATAAATTCTTAAATTACAAAATTAAATTAAACTTTGTTTATAATAATATATTTTTTTTAAATTCTGTCAACTCTTAACTTATAAAATTAAATTAAACTTATCCTTATAAGATTTTCTAATTCCATAAAAATCTAACCTATAAGATTGAATTAAACTTTATCTAATCTTATACAACATAAAATAATAATAAATAAACAAAAACTGAAGAGCAAAATTGAAGGTTCATTATGGGATTAAACGAAATTAAAAAAACTCAATATGAATTAATCTTTATTAACTGCTAAATTAAATTATCATTATTCTTCTTTTTACACTAATACAAATAAATAACCAAATTAACAAAACTGAAACAGGTGAACCCTAAAACATAACCTAACCCTCTTCTTCTTCATATCCCGCCGCCGTCAACCTATTCCTCTCCTCTCCGCCTCTTCTTCTTCCGCCACCACCGTTACTTCCATCCACAAACAACTCCACCTCTCTGAATCTTAAACGAAGCGAACGCTCCTCTTCTTCGAATCCGAATTAAATCAACTACCTAACTCTTCTTCTCCAAATCTTCTTCAAATGTAAACTTAATCCTCAACACTAACCAAATACGGACCTCATTCTCGCCTAATCTAAAACCAAATAAACACGCAAGAGCCTATTCGAATCTAACTCAGAAGCAATTTCACAAACAATGCGAATTTGTACCTTGAATCGAAGCTGCGATGGTCTTGTTAACGAAGTGAAAGAGATTGTCGTCGTTCAAGGAAGGTAGCGACTTCGCAACTTCCGAATTCGTGACGATGACGAAGATAGCGCTTTAAGCTGAAGACAGGTGGAGGAGATGATACGAGATGCACCGCTGAATAAGACTCCCAGGTATGATTCGTTTCTCAGTGCCCTTCTGTTCCTAATTTCCGATTCGTTTTGAATCCGTGGCTTATCGAACCTTCTCTTTACCGTTTCGATCCATTCTTGATTTTCCTCTGCCGCGGAAATTCTTGTTATTGCAGGCTTGCTTAGTGGCCTGATGAGGATGATCAATGAGGATTGGATGATGAATGATGAACGCTGTGCCGGTATGGGCACTGAATCCAGAATCCGAAAAATGGAGGGGAATCAAAGATGTAGCTCAGAATGAAGGTGAAGGAGAAATTGAAGGGGAATCATGGTTGAAGAATATTGAAGCCATGAGGAAGAAGGTTGAGAGAGAAGAAAAATGATGGAAGGGATTGAAAGTTGTGGAAGAGAGCTGAAAGTTGGTGATGCTTCTGATTTATAGCTGCTTGAGGATGATTCTGGAAAGTTCTCATGTGAAGCTTCTGGAATTTTTCTGTTAGGATTGTTAGTTAATTTTCAGTTGGCATTCTGTTATAAGTTCTGTTATGGTTCAGTTATGAGTTTGTTATGAACTTGATGAGTTTACAATTGCCTAAGTGATATTTGCACTGTTTTTTTTTGCTTTTACGATCTCTGAACTTTTGCGACAATTTGTTATCATACTCACTTAACTGAACTCTATTATGGTGTTCTTTGCAGAAGAACCCTTGGAGAGATTGATGCATTGGCAAGGTAATATCCTAGAACAGGATCGAGCCCGAAAGCCAATGTTGTCCAAACTACTGATAGTGTGCAACTAAGTATAGGATGGAAGGCTTTCTTCACCCTTGATGGCAGCCCAGTACCGGCACAGTGGCTGACAGCAAAACGGAAGGCAATGCTTTGATACTTCTCTACCGACAATGCTGGATAATATAGTGCACTGACAAGAAATGTTAGGAGCATTCCAGTTCACGTCCACGCTTCAACGGTGGACAATAGAGAAGGCTTTCCTATCAGCTCAGCATCGATCAACGTAGTTTTGACGGTTTTCTTTACGGCTACAACTGTGAAACCAGCAACATGTAGCTAACCATCCTACAATAAGGCTAATTCTGATACCAGAAACAACGAGAATGTCGCTAACAGAAAGGGGCAAGACCACCATATGCCGAAGGGAATCATCTCTGAATGAAAAGAAACTTCAACACTGCTATAGATTTTGGGTGAGTGAAGAAGCACTGACCCAATTACACGCATTCCAGTTTCCATTATTTTGGATGTACTAATACCATTTATTTCAGGAATGTTTGGAAAAGATTCTGAAACTTCAACGGCGCTCCCACCAAAAGGACTAGGCATATCAACTTCTAATGAACATAAGCTAAGGAATCCGCTCTGCAAACCAAACAAGTTACCAACTGAGCTTTGCTCCAATGGATTTCTTCGGATGTTCAGGTACGAAAGGGATGGCAAACAAATACACTCAGCAGTGGACTGTCAGTTTGATCAGCATTTGCTGGACTATCTCTTCCATATTTCTCTGCGCAAAAGCCTAATGCCCACTCCCCAAAATTGCTTGTGAAAATTGAATTATAAATCTCCAGCTCTGATATTTCCTTAAGGATTGGATTTTTGTTCAGCCAGAGTCCTTTGGGGTGTTTAAATTTGGTAATTTTCTCCACAACCAAGTCAGCTCTTGTAAGCTTGCTTCAATGTACCATCACCTTTCTATTTCTTTTTTTTCTTTTGTATTTTCCTGCTGTAACTCAATTTTCTTTCCTTCTATTTCTCAACTGGTGTTCTGCTATATCAGTTATTAGGACTGATTTCATAGAGCTGGATTTATTTGTAAAACTAGAATTTTGTGTGCTTTTAATCATGTATTAATGAACTGTACTGAATTTTTGCCATAGAAGCAAACTTTCTCTTTTTGTCAATATAAGCAACTGAAATTTTTCTTATCACTTCCCCTTTCTTGTTGTGAACATGGGTTGGAAATGAATATGGGATTGTAATCCGGGAAACGAATGTTCAACTTGTAACAGGACCATGGCTAAAAATAACTTGATTAGAGACCAAAACATAGTATGAATAGAATTCGAAAATAAACGAAAATAGACGGAATTGGATACAATTCAGACATTTGGATGTGACTAGAAATTGGGATTTAGATAAAACAAAAATGTTTGGTTTAATGGACCTTAAGGAATTGAACAATTAAGTGAAATTGGGACATGGTCTTATAACATGGCGAATAATATTTAAATTTGTGAACAAACCAAATAAAGGATCCGAATGATATTCCACTGTGTTTGACTGACTTTGGATAGTGAATATGAATAGATTTTAATGCACCACACTTATATCTCTAATTACCCTCCAACCTCAATTCTCAACTCAAATCAACAGCAAAACAACCATGAAAATTGATGACTTTCTTTGCAACCCGACACCCTGGGTCACTCACATGGGTGAACAGTGATGTTAAGGACTTCTTACATCAGGATACTAATTCCACATTCCACTATCATAATCCGATAAAGGGAGCAACCACCAATAATGAAAAGAAGTAATCCTTTAATCACCTTGACAAGATCCCAATTTAGCATTTTTATGGATCCTCGGAATAGGAAGAATTTTAGAACTTGGCAATCTTTTGAATAGGAATATTCCCCTGATGATGTGCATTCAACCTTTGTCTTGAACTTGAATGCAATAACCGAATATACCACCTATGAACAGGAAAATCCACATCACAAGGAAATGCTTCGAACACATGCCTTATGGAACAATGAAATGCATTAACATGCTGCTAATGACTTAGTGAGAAATGCAGATGAACGCAAAATGATATGCCAGTAAAGGGGATAAATATGAGGGCAAATTTTGAGGTATTACAGCTGCTCGCCGACTAAGACAGTATATGTTGACTCATACTACCTTGTTGATTTCAAAGATGGATCCAATCAAGTACATATTCGAGAAACTGCTCTCTCTGGACGAATAGCGAGATGGCAAATAATTTTAACAGAATATGATATACAGTACACCACTCAAAAGGCCATTAAGGGCAGTGTGTTAGCTGATCATTTAGCTCATTAGGCAGTGGATGATTATCAGTCTATGAATTTTGAGTTCCCGGATGAAGACATTATGATTGTTACTAAAGAACCTAGACAATATGACGGACCTGAACAGGGATCCCGATGGACTATGGTTTTTGATGGAGCTTCTAATGCGCTTGGTAATGGTGTTGGTGTTGTGATCATTTCCCCTGAAGGTTGTCATACCCCAATTACTGCAAGACTTTGTTTCTATTGTACCAATAACATGGCTGAATATGAGGCATGTATCATGGGTATCAAAGCTGCCATTGAGATGAAAATTCAGTTCCTGGACGTATATGGAGATTCAGCCCTGGTAGTTAGTCAGATTAAAGGAGATTGGGATACCAAGCATGAAAATCTCATTCCTTACAGAGAGCATGTGTTGTCCTTGATCCCATATTTTGAAGATATTACCTTTGGACATATTCCACGAGGAGAGAATCAGTTGGCAGATGCACTAGCCACCGTGGCATCTATATTTGAGATTAGTTGGGATGATGAAGCTCCCAAGATCACTATTGAAAGATTTGAGAAGCCTGCATACTGCAATGAGATTGACACTGAAGGAGTAGAAGGAAAGCCTTGGTTCTATGAAGTGAAAAGATATCTTGAAGCTCAGGAGTTCCCTGAAGGGGCATCTGTCAAAGATAAGAAGTTTCTTAGAAGGTTTTCTGCTAAGTTCTTCTTGAGTAATGGAATTTTGTACAAGCGCAATCATGATTCGACTTTGCTTCGTTGTGTGGATAAGAAGGAAGCAACAGAGATTATGGAAGACACGCATGATGGGATTTTCGGCACTCATTCTAGTGGTCATACCATGGCAAAGAAGATATTGAGAGCAGGTTACTATTGGTCTACCATGGAAGCTGACTGCTATCAACATTCCAAAACATGTCACAAGTGTCAGATTTATGCTGATAAAGTGCATATACCTCCAGTTCCATTGAATGTGTTGACTACTCCTTGGCCTTTTGCCATGTGGGGCATAGATATGATTGGTGAGATCAAGCCTACTGCTTCCAATGGGCACCGTTTCATCCTGGTTGCCATTGATTACCTTACAAAGTGGGTGGAGTCAGCCTCATTTGTATCTGTTATGAAGAATGTTGTGGCTCGATTCATCAAGAATAATCTCATATGTAGGTATGGCATCCCTGAAAGGATTATCACAGACAATGGCTCTAATCTGAACAACACCATGATTACTGATCTCTGTACGCAGTTCAAGATTAAGCATCACAACTCTTCTCCGTATCGTCCGAAGATGAATGGGGCCGTAGAAGCTGCTAATAAGAACATCAAGAAGATTCTACAGAAGATGACTGTTACGTATAAGGATTGGCATGAGATGTTACCATTTGCTCTTCATGGTTATCGTACTAAAATACGTACCTCGACAGGGGAAACCCCGTTCTCTTTAGTCTATGGTATGGAAGAAGTTCTACCCATTGAAGTTCAGATCCCCTCCTTGAGAATCATGAAAGATGCAGGCTTGGGTGAAGATGAATGGATTCAGACACGACTTAACCAGATAAATTTGATTTATGAGAAAAGGCTGGCCGTTGTTTGTCACGATCAGATGTACCAGAAACGGATGATCAAAGCTTTTAATAAGAAGGTTAAGCAAAAGGTATATCAGGTTGGTGACTTGGTAATCAAGCGTATCATATTACCACAGGGTGATCATATGGGAAAATGGACTCCTACATATGAAGGACCATTTGTAGTCAAAAGGGTATTCTCAGGAGGTGCCATGATGCTTACTACTATGGATGGTGAAGATTTCCCACAGCCCGTAAACGCATACATAGTTAAAAAATACTACGCATAAAAAGAGACCCGCTAGGTTGACTGGCCTAGGTAAAAATAAGGGCATCCCGGCGAACCAAAAAGGTTCGGGAAAAAATTAGGGATATATATATATATATATATATATATATATATATATATATATATATATAAAAGATTGTACACCCGACAAGTCGAAAACCTGAAAGGGCGGCTTGGGCAAAAAAGGGTATCCCGGTGGATTGAAAACCTGAAAGGAAAATCCAGGCAAAAGTTAGGAATTAAAGCGTATGACTATGTCTCGTTGGATCACCCATGTAACTCCAACTATTTGTGCTACCTGACTCAAGTTCAAACAGATAAAGATCAATCCAATCATTTCTATCTCGACAGCAAAGGATGGGATACTTGAAGATAATGGCAATAGTGGAATTGGAACTCAATAGGATTATTTCTCACATAGATGTTTTTCTTTGTTTTGTAAAACTTTTATGACGAATTACTCTTACTAGGATTTCTGTCTCCTTGTACAAACTTGCCTGTGTATAAGCCATTTTCTAAATAAATAAAGTCTCATGTTTTGATCCAAATTTACTTTTACCTTGTTTACTTAAACGAAAACTTTCATTGGTTGTGTTTGAATGTATGTATGCTTTTGAATATGATTGATGTTTACCAGAAATGCATAAAATGCAATAATAGTATTTACTAAAGACGAACGAAGGTAGGAATTCAATGAAGCTTCGCCGGTTCATCCCCACAGAGTAATCTTTTCAGATACTTCAAGTAACATCTCCCTTCGGATTTATGTCCATCTCTTTTATCCTCAGTCAGGATATTCAGGAACTTATTCCTTCAATAAAAAGCACGACGAACGAAGACGGGAGGTTATAAGTACCACACTATCAAAAAAGACGGGAACGAAGTCCTCATATTCCTCAGCAACGAACCAGGATTTATTTTCCCTAGCCAGCAGTTGTTATACAGAGATATTCAGACGCTTCAGGCTACATGATTCATACATACATCATTTACACCATATCACAACATACGCATCTATAGTACATAAGACATTTACTTAAGAGCATCATACCATACATACATACATCAAGTAATCTTGCATAAACTAACCTTTCCTTTTCAGGATAGTTACAGGCAGATAAACACTATCAACAAATTCGAAACAGTTCAGAGACGATCTATAAGAAGATCTAGTACTGATACTTAATTCAGGGATAGTCGCTATGAAGATTCATTTTTGATGATCAATACTCAAGTTGTCCTTGAAAGGGTACGTAAATGATCTATACGAAGCTCTAGTGCTTAATCCAGGATATTTCCAGAGTAGATAATCGTTACGAAGATTTATTTCTAATGGTCAACTATCTTTGGGATAATGTGTAAATGATCTATACAAAGATCTATCACTTAATCCAAGAGATTCTTTCAGAAGAAGTTCAGGGATAATCGCCACGAAGATTTAATCCTGATATTCTTTTTGTCCTTGGGAAGGTATGTAAATGGTCTATACGAAGATCTATTACCTAATCCGGGATATTTCCAAAAGAGATAATCGCTACGAGGATTTATTTCTGATGGTCTATGCAATAGTTTATCTGTGGGATGGTACATAAATGATCAATACGAAGATCTTGTACTTAGCCCAATATATTACCAAAAGCAATTCAGAAAAGATTGCCACGAAGATTTGATTCTGATGCTTAAATTAAAGTATGTTCCTAAAGATGGTTCAGAGTCGATCTATACGAAGATCTAAGCACTGACACTTAATGAAGGATATTCTTTTTCCCCAGAGATAATGCAGAGACGATCTATACGAAGATCTAGTGCTGGCATTAAACTCAAACCATGTTACGGAAATGATTCAGAGACGGCCTATATGAAAACCTAGTACTGATATCCAGTGACAACATAAAGATACTATCACCTTCTGATATTATGGATAACATCTATAAGCCCATCTCCAGTTCCTCTGAGTGGCATCTTTAAGCCCACTCCAGCATATACAATCAATCAAGCAGTATTAATTTACGCACCGGCGAGTGCAAATTTTTAGGCTTTTGTGTTCAATCCCCTTCAACCTTCCAAGTCACGAATGGCACACATGCCAATCTAACTCCTCAGGTTTCAGAAAATTGAACAGGGGCAGCTGTTGCACCCCAAAATTTGCCCTCACCTAGACAAGACATTGTGTACTAAGGCAGTGTATCCCAAGGATTCTCTCAAGGTTCACAAGGTTCACAAGGCATCTCAAGAGGTTCACAGGATTCACAAGGTTCACAATTAGTTAGAAAGTTTGACAATTCCCTCAGACAAAGCATCCTCCTAAGCAATGCATCCTAAACTAGGGTTTTGGATTTCATCAGGCTAAATGGACTTCCAAGGCTTCAAGTGAGCTTAATATCATCCTATATATCTTCAAGAATCCCTATGTCAAGTTTCAAGACTTTCCCAAAAGGTTTGCTCAATCAGATGATCAGATAGGCAAAAACCAGTCAAAGTGGTTAAAAAGTCAAACTGAGGTCAACTGTGGTCAAACCAAAGTCAAACTTCATGATTTTTTGCCAACATAAAGTATATGAAGTAAAATTCATCATTTGATCAAGGGTTGATCATGATTCATCAAGGATATTTCAGATCATCAAGAATCAGGAGTTTCTAAATTTGGGTTTTCATAGGAAAAGTCAACTGAACTTTGACCAGTCATAACTTTCACACGCTTCATCAAAAATTTCCCATCTAAAGCTAATTTTGAAGGAAATTGAATTCTATACAACTTTGTGTCTCACAAGCCAAGCCTAAAAATGCTTCATTTGGATGGAATGAGCCAAAACATTATAGGTCATTTTAAAAGTCAACAAAAAGTCAACATCTTCCAAAGGGCATAATTTAAAAATGGTAAAGGATATGGACATGAGACCAAAGAGGTTGGTTATAGGACTCTCTAAGCTTTCCAAAATGTCCAAGAACACCTTCATAGCCTTAAAATTGAGGGAGATATGCCTTTTCAAAGTTGGGAAATTTTTGGGAGGTATATGAAGCAAATGGGGCCTTAAAACCATTTTTTTCCAAATGGGCTTGCAATGTTGTGATCCAATCCATACAAAGATCTCAAGCACGACCCAAAGCAACAAAATTATGATTTTTATTATTTATTTATTATTTATTATGATTTTATTCATTAAAATACAATTTAAATATAAAATAAATATGAAAAATCAAATATTGGACAAGATATGTGATTGGAAATTATCTAAATCATATTTATAATGATTGGGAATGAGTTAAAGTCAGATTGATCAAAATTGGAAAGGTTTTATAAGATTTTTTTGAATATTTGAAAGAGGTGAAACTTCATGATCAAGCAACCATCAAAAGCCCAAAAATCCATAAGTATTTTGACCTATTTTACATCACTATATGTACACAAGCTGATCCAAACACAAAGGGGACGAAAATTGGCAAAAAGAGGCATAGTTCAAAACTCCAAATTTCACAAAAATATTCAAATTCGGTTTCCCATATTTTATCTTTTTCAGGTGATTTGAAGGTTGGGATAACTTCCTGAGGTCATCTAGAACATGAATCAATCATAATCATCATCAGAAGCATCATATAATCCCTATACCATGGCTTTATTATTTTTTTCGATTTTTATTATATATGCATTGTTCATCCAATTTGATCTGATTTTATTGTTATTTATGATGTTTGTAAGGTTTTTGGACTAATTTCGTGAAGTTTCATGGCCGAAAACTCATTCTGCCATTGTTAGGGTTTCAAATCCAATTTTAGGAACCTTCGATTTAGGCCGTTTGCGGGTCCTTGAATGCTTGGGTTAATCTTAATACATCATGGGCAGTCAATTAGAACAATTATTTTGGATCAATGCTCTCTATTTTTTGTGTTTGAAATTTGCAGGGCTACCAGCGTAGGAAAATTCGCTGCAAATTCCACATAAAAATTCGCAGGAAAACCTGCAGGGATGAAGGTTGAAGATGACCTGAAGGCGCCAAATTCATGATTTAAAAATACATATTTATTTATATAATATTGTTTTCATATTATTATTTGAATGGCGCAGATGGTTCAGTGGTAAAGGGTAGGGTATTGGAGCGAAGGAGACCTGGGTTCGATCCCAGGTTTTCTCACTTTTTTTATATATTTCATTCTTTTTGCAGGTTTATTATTTGTTGATTTTGTTTCCTATATACACAACTACACGCGCGCAGCCCAGTGGAGAGTCATCATTCTGGTAAAGGGGAGGGCTTGAAATCAATACCAGGCTTCCCCATATTTATTTTGTGCACTGGTTTTCCTTGTTTTTTTGGTTTTTTATTTTCTATTTTAATTATTAATTATCATAATTAGGTTAATTAGTTATAATTAATTTAATTTAAGAATAACAATCATTAATCTTTTTTAAAATAATAATAATTTAATTATAACTTTTTTTTATGAAATTAATTTAATTATAACTTTTATGTAATTATTCTTATTTTTTTTACTTTAACTTGATTTTTTAATTAACATAATTAAACCTAATTTTCTTTAATTAATTTTAAATTTTAAAAATTCTAACCTTAATTTTCATTATAAACCCTATTAATTTAATTTAATTAATTTTCTCCAAATTTTGTTTATTTCTTTTCTCCTAATATTAATTTATTTGCTTTATAGTATTTATTTGTCTTATTGTTATTATCATTATTATTATTCATTATTTCTCGATTATATTGTAACTGCTAAAGCCATGTAATATTAATAGATTTATTTTCTCGTATTTATTTTTTATTGTAAATATTTTACTGTGTGGTTAATAATTCTAGGGTGTGTATAACATGTTTGTAATTAAAATTAACTTAGAAAATTAATTTAAAAAGATAAATATTTGAAAGTAAACACGCACACACGTAAGTCGATCTAAGATCGCCATCTTGCACTTCCTAGGGTTGCCTCTAAGTTGCCTTATACAAAAGGTCAAGTAGGGTGTCTTAAGCAAAAGTCCCTCCATAAAACAAATCATCTAGTCCCTCTCCAGATTCTAAAAGATCAAGTCCCTTCGAGGTTGCCTACGATAAATGATCTTGTCCCTCCCAGTTAAAAGATGATTGTGCCTCCATATGGCTAAAGACACCCTACAGTTGCCTATATTCAGATGACCCTACACATTTCCCTTAAAAAATCCAAGGTAATGACTACCTATTCCTTAATAATAGGGATAGTCTTACCATTGAAAGAACATAAGAACAGGAAAGACTTAATCTAGGGTGGGTTTCTCTCAGTTGCTTGCTCACTTTTCAAAACACTCTTTACACCCCACTTTTCAAATAATTTTCAAAAACAAAGCTTTGTATACATCCATACAAGGATCATTACAAAGTAATTATAAAGTTTCTAATCACACACTACACCTTTTCAAAACAATTTAAAGTGAGCTAAGTAATTAAGAGCCCATGGATAACCATGGATATAGAGGGTGTTAACACCTTCCCTTTATATAACCTACCCCCCGAACCTAAGTATTTTAAAATATGTCTTTCCTGTTCTTTTATGTACTTTCCTTATGGATAAAATAAAAGTCGGTGGCGACTCTTGTTATCCGCAACATAACTAAAAGTCAGTTCTCCCACCGTGTTACACCGTCCCCTGCTAAGTGATCGTCCTTCACCTTTTGATGACCGTCCCTCATCATTATTTCATTTATTCTTTTACCCGATGGTCGTCCCCGTCGCGGTTTAGTTACCCTTTAACCCGATGGTCGTCCCCGTCAGCGTTTTCCCCATTTCTTTAATCCCCAGAGAGTTTTATTTCTTTGCCCGATGGCCGTCCCCGTCGTGGTCTCTTTATTTCCCAGCATGATGATAGTCCCCGTCATTGTTTTACTTACTGTTTTTCATCCCCAGCAGTCGTCCTCTGCTCGATGGTCGTCCTTCATTGCTTTCATTTGATACTCATACTATACTGCCTATTACAATTTATATCCCTTTTCTTCTTCTCCCCAGTGAGTGCAAATTTCGGACTGTCTTTGGTATTCAACCACAATTTATCTTGTTTGTCTGTTAAGCCAGACACTTACACCCTGCACAGCTAACTCATGCTTGAATAGGGGAAGTTGTAAACACCCCAAATTTTCCCTCACTTTTCTCACACCATGGCTTGTGATCTTTTCATATTGCATTACATAATCATATCATCTCACACTGCATAGTTTGTTTCATCTACATAAAATGCATAGTTAGGGTTTGTTATCAGATGAATCCTAGAAGTGATCTAAGCTATCTCAATGGTCTTGAAGCATGCCAAGAGGTTCCATGAGTGTTCTATGATCATTTTATATCTCCAAGAAGTCTTTGAAGTAAAAAAATCACAAAGGATTGCACAGAGGTCCAGGCAGGCTAGGGTTTTTCTACACAGATGACCTAAAATTAGGGTTTTGGGTTTGAGGCCCTTAACATTAAATTTTTTGGTCATTCTTTTTTCTAATGATCTTAATATGTTATAAGGAGCATGTGTACCAAATTTGATGAAGAAATTCATTGTGGAAGTCATCTGATCAACTGGTAACTTATTGTGCAAGAAAAGTCAGAATCAGGGCATCCGAGGCCACCGCCAATGGAACCAAAGGGTAATTTTCATCAATTTGAGGTCCTATGATCTTTATTTGATCTTAAAAGTGATTAGAAGTTCACAAGATTGAATAATTTCAAGCCATTTGCAAACTTTCCATTTTTGGACATGACTTGTAATGAAAACTTTCCATTTTGGGAAAGATTTTCAACCTCCTCTTTCTTGATCAAAAATGCTTCAAATGAAAAATATTCAAACATGAAAGTTGTAGATTGGATCTTCCCATTTTCAAAAAGTACAAGAACTCCTCTTGATTCATCCTAGAACTCAAGATATGATGTTTCAAAGTTGGGAAAAATCTTGTACTTTTCAAGTATGTGCCAAAGAGGAACTTTTGCAAAATCAAGTTTCAAGACCTCTTATGATCTCTAATCCACCTCTAAGCATCATAACATGTTCACACAACATCTCAAGATCAGATTTGAGCCTTGCATCACAAGTTTTCATGGCCAATTTCTCAAGAATGCACAAAGTTGGAAATTTGCAAAACACATGCTATCTTGCAATCCAAGTGTTGCAGTCCATCATAAACCATCCAAGGGACATCCTCAAACTTAGCTGAAGCAGATAAAGCCATGAAATCCCCTCTGTCCTGGCCCATACCTCAAGTTGCCAACTTTTGACTTTTTTGCAAAACAAGCCATACCAATCAGCCTGTGCCACAACAACTGTCTGGCTAATCAGTACCTCTTATGCAAACCCTAAGGAACTCATTAGACACATCACACAAGGCTGAAACCTCTCATATGATCAGAATCACAAAAATCCTCCATAAGCTTCATCTCTTTTAAACTGAACACACAACCATCAAACCTGAAAACTTCTTTCACCATTCAATCATACACACCATAAGGATCAAAAAACACCCATTGCCATGGCCTGAAACCTCCCCTACAAGAACTCCATTTTCTGTCAAACCAGAACCACACACCTCAAAATAGCCCATATAAACTTGTCCTAAGCATCACAATATCCTCAGGGGGTCCATTGGAGTTGGTTTGCACAAGAAAGAAGGTCAGAAAACTCAAAATTGCAAAGCTTCAGTTCAGGTAGCTTCTTCAAACTTTTTTTCCAGAACTCTTATTTCAAGTTATAATATGAATCTACATGCTTCTCTGGTTGCCATGATGTGATTATTTTTGAAAATGAGTGAGAGATGAGTGTGTATCGTGCTTCTGAAAGTTTAACCCTAGAACGTGTTCTTCTTCGATTCCCCTTTTTGATGCAAGATAAATGAGTTTTAGGGCTGGATTCTTGTTTAGGGAGGTTAGATGATTCATTCTGGAGGTTTTGGGGGCTTGGGGTGGTGTTTTGAGCATTTCCGGTGAGAGAGTGCGCCGGAGAAGATGACCGGAGGTCTTCTCCGGCAAACTAAGAGTCATTAGGGTTAATCCTGTATTAATTAGCCAGTTTGAATAATAGCCCTTGGATCTGTGTTTGTCGCGCGTTTTGGATGGCCAGGATTCGTTCATTAAACCCTAATCACAATCAATTAAATTAATTAGGTTTAATTAAATTAATTTTGCCAAATTCAATCCTAGCCTAAGGATCGCGCGCGCAGTCAACCAGCTTTGAACTTGGACCATAGATCTTGCTTACTTTCATTTTATTTAATTTTATTTCTCATTTTATTTCATTTCTTTAACATATTTATTAAAAATAGCAAAAAGACTTTTAAAAAATACCATTTTCTGCATTTTCACTTTAAATATTTTTCTTAACTCAAAAATATTTTTTATTTTTTATTTGTAAATGTTTTTAATTTTTGCATTAAAAATTTATTTTTAAATCATTTAAATGTTTTATTTAACAAATTAATTGATTTTAATTAATTAAAAATACATTTATGTTTCTAAAAATCACCAAAAAATTCATGAAGCATTCTTAGGCATTTAGAAACATTTACAAACTCATCACACAAATTACTTTTTAGTTTTGATCCCATTTTCACAATTATCTTTGAATCAGGGTTCATAAATTTCACATTTTCTAACCCTAACTTGAAAAAATCACTTTTGATCAACCATGATGAGTTTGAACTTGGTTCTTTTTGAATTGTTTCACATATTGCATCTAGTATCTAGGTTATTTATCTCATAATTTTGCATTGCATTTTCAATTTGATTTGCATATTTCCTTTAGAATCACCCAAAAAACCTAGTTAACTTAGGAAATTCATAACTTCCTCTAGTTTTAGCTTTTGACCTTCATCTTTGGTGAGTGATCTTGTATGAGATTAGGGTTTTTTTGAATTCATTTTCAAATTTTTATCATGATGTATGCTTCTGTTTTGGTCATATGCATCTCATACATTCATAAAACCCTAATTTCTCATGTTCATTTGCATTAATCTTTGCATATCTCAATCATATGAACTTGCCATGACATTTCAAGCATTTGTATGACATCTTAGACATCTTAAGACATTCTTGAACATTTCATGATCATTTCATCATTCATTTGATATGCTTTGCATTCATTACATTTCATGTGTATCCATGTGTTTTCATGCTTCTAACATGCCTCCTTTGCATCTCATCTCTTGTATGATCATCCATATGCATCATGTATGGATTTGCATCATTGCATAACACATTTGCATAGCATATTAACTTATGTTTTTGGTCTTTGCACCTTCATTTACTTTATTTCTCTTTGCTTTGCATCTTATGCATTCACACTAAGCTTTCAGGGACTTATGGTAAGTTGTTTGGGATGTGGATTTGCCTTCACATCCCACCTCTTCTCATCTCTTCATATGTATTCTTTACTTGTCTTTGAAGTGAATCTAATTCACTTGTGCTCTCTTTCTCCTATCTCTTTCTCTTAGGTTACTTATCTTCTTCAAGAAGTAAGTAACCTATTCTTCTTTCCTCTTCTCTTTTCATCTGCTTCTCTTCCTTGGTGGCCTCCTGAAGATCCTTCTTTAATCCTCACAAATATTAGGATATCCAAGCATGATAATTTTTAGGGTTGTATATAGTCTCCCCTAGTATTTTACCTTTGAGTCTCCTTAAGTCTCTCTTCTCATCTCATAATCAGAGGCTAAACACTTAAAGCTTTAGGAATTTGAATTAGGGTTATGCCTGCATCCTTATCTTAGGATGGAGTGTATAAATTTAATCCTTAGTGTTAAACCTTTAACTTTTTTACACCTCTTAATTAAAACACCTAATAATGATTAAGTCTTAAGCTTGTAACTTGGGCCTTACATTAGGATTCCATCTCTTCCTTTTGGTTAAGAGGGACTAACCCTAGTGTTTAATGGACAAGTCCCCCTCAAGATAAGTCTTACAAACTTAAAAATCATTTCTTAATCTCATCCTTTAATTAAAATCCACTTAATAAAGGCTTGTTATATAATGAATTTAGTCCACAACCATGGATTAAGTTGAGGAGTCTTCCTCAGCTTAAGTGTTCTCATCTATCATCCTTCTCTTAGGATGGTGTAATCAGTTCACTAATCCCTGATTAGAGATTAAACTCATTACTTAACACTAATCAAAATCCAAAAACATCTTAATAATCACAAGTAGGTTAATGATCTTAATCCTACATCATTAGGGTAATTAAGTTGAGATGCTTATCTCACACTTAAGTAGGCTCATTATCCCTAATCATAAAGGATATAATGAGTCTACAACAATTGATTTAGGCTTAAGCTCATTATCCTATCCAAAACACCAAAAATAATAAAAAACTAAAAACACAAAAAAAAACAATAATCGTCTCCTCCGGGATTCTTCTCTCATCACACTCACTCTGAAAATGAGAATTTGCTTCTTCTGTCTAATGCAAGACAGTTAGCACTCGAGCCAGACGAGTCATACACTTGAGCATAGACAAGCAAGCAGTTCACAATCAAAATCATTCCAGTCTCTTTGAGTCGAACTACTGTGTTCTGACTTCCTCATTGCACGAGAGGATACGTAGGTATAACTTAAAGGTTATCGAACAAAAGTCTCTTTGTCATCCCCCTCTTTCAGCTTTCTTTTCTAAGCCTCATTCTTGAGCATTCACCCTCTCTTTTTTCACTGACACATTGTACATTCTCCCTAGCCTTTTTTATACACAGTCAGCACATACACTACCCATTTTAAACACAATCAAATAAGTGTGGATCCCGTCGAGTACGACGGACGATCTGGGTGCTAATACCTTCCCAGGTTGTAACCAACCCCCTTTCTCAGTTTCTTTAGTTCGCAACCGTCTTATCCATACCCTTCCAGGTTTATGCAGCATTACCTTTCCTTCGGGATAAAAATACCTAGCTGGCGACTCTATTCAACCTCAACCTCCAACATCGCCGATCATTTGCATCTGCACCGGGACGAAAGTCTGGGGAGCGACACACTCTAATCCTATGTCTGTCACTCAGGCCTTTGTGTTGGACCTTTCTCACTGGAATACCCCTCCCACCAAAGCAAACCAGAAAATCCAGCACATGATATGATAATATAATGAAATGCATAAAGCAACAAATTAAAGTGATAAAGTAAATGCAGTAAATAAAGCTGTACAGAAAGCAATAAATAGAGCAAAATAAAAACACATATAACACCCCCATAAACACAAACAAACAAGCACTAGGAGAAACCCTCAAAAGAACCAGAAACCCTAGTTGCAAAGTATCCCCAGCAAAGTCGCCAAGCTGTCGCTCCCCGGACTTTATGTCCCAGTACAGATGCAAACAATCGGTGATGTTGGAGGTTGAGGTTGAATAGAGTCTCCAGCTAGGCATTTTTATCCCGAAGGAAAGGTAATGCTGCATAAACCTGGAAGGGTATGGATAAGACGGTTGCGAGCCAAAGAAACTGAGAAAGGGGGTTGGTTACGACCTGGGAAGGTATTAGCACCCAGATCATCCGTCGTACTCGACGGGATCCGTGCTTACTTAATTGTGTTTAAAAGGGGGTAGTGTATGTGCTAAACTATGTATAAAAGAGATGGATGAATGGATATACAGAGTGTCAGTGCAAAAAGAAACTTGAATTCAAATAGGGTTTAGAGTAGAAAAGCTGGAAGGAGAGAGAGGGGGAGACCAGGGGACTTTTGTTCGATAACTGTTAAGTTATGCCTACATATCCTTTCATGCAATGAGGAAGTCAAAACACTGTAGTTCGACTCAAAGAGACTGAAATGATTTTGACTGTGAACTGCTTACTTGTCTATGCTCAAGTGTGTGACTCGTTTGGGTCGAGTGCTAATTGTCTTGCATTAGACGGAAGAAGCAAGTTCTCGTTTATAGAGTGAGTGTGATGGGAAAAAAATCCTGAAGGAGACGTTTATTGTTTGTTTTTGTGTTTTCAGTTTTTTATTGTTTTTGCTGTTTTGCATACGATAATGAGCTTAAGCCTAAACTAAGGGTTGTAAACTCATTATATCCTCCCTGATTAGGGATAATGAGCCTACTTAAGTGTGAGATAAGCATCTCAACTTAATTACCATGATGATATAGGATTAAGATCATTAACCTACTTGTGATTATTAAGTGTTTTTGGATTTTGTTTTGTGTTAAGTAATGAGTTTAATCTCTAATCAGGGATTAGTGAACTCATTACACAATCCTAAGAGAAGGATGATAGTTGAGAACACTTAAGTTGAGGAAGATACCTCAACTTAATCCATGGTTAGGGACTAAATTCACTATATAACAAGCCTTTATTAAAGTGGATTTTAATTAAGGGGGAGATTAAGAAGTGAGTTTTAAGTTTGTAAGACTGGCTTGAGGGGGACTTGTCCATTAAGCACTAGGGTTAGTCCCTCTTAACCAAAAGGAAGAGATGTAACCCTAATATAAGGCCCAAGTTACAAGCTTAAGTCTTAATAGTTATTAGGTGTTTTGATTAAGAGGTGTAAACAAATTAAAGGTTTAACACTAAGTATTAGAGTTATACACTCCATCCTAAGATAAGGATGTAGGCATAACCCTAATTTAAAGTCCTAAAGCTTTAAGTGTTTAGCCTCTGATTATGAGATGAGAAGAGAGACTCAAGGAGACTCAAAGGTAAAAACTAAGGGGAGACTATATACAACCCTACAAATTATCATGCTTGGATGTTCCTATGGTTTGTGAGGCTTAAAGAAAGATCTTCAGATGGCCACCAAGGAAGAGAAGCAGATGAAAAGAGAATAAGATAGGAGAATAGGTTACTTACTTCCTGAAAAAGATAAGTAACCTAAAAGGAATAAAGTAAGAAGGAAAGAGCACAAGTGAAGCAAGTTCACTTCAAAGACAAATAGAATATGCAAATGAAGAGATGAGAAGAGATGGGGTGTGAAGGCAAATCCACATCCCAAACAACTTACCATAAGCCCCTGAAATGTTAGTGTGAATGCATAAGATGCAAAGCAAAAGGAAATAAAGCAAAATGGAAGTGCAATTACCAAAACCAGAAGTGAAAACATGATACAAATGTGTTATGAGATGATGCAAAATCATACATGATGCATATGAATGTCCATACAAGAGATGAGATGCAAAGGAAGCATGTTAGAAGCATGAAAACACATGGATACACATGAAATGTAATGAATGCAAAGCATACCAAATGAATGAAGAAATGATAAGCAATGTTCAAGAATGTCCTAGGATGTCTAAGATGTCGTACAAATGCTTGAAATGTCATGGCAAGTTCATATGATGATGATATGCAAAGATGAATGCAAATGAACATGAGAAATTAGGGTTTTATGAATGTATGAGATGCAAATGACCAAAACAGAAGCATACATCATGATAAAAATTTGAAATAGAACTCAAACAAACCCTAAACATATACAAGATCACTCCCCAGAGGTGGAGGTCAGAAGCTAAACCTAGAGGAAGTTATGAATTTTCTAAGTTAACTAGGGTTTTTGGGTGATTCTAAAGGGAAAATGCAAATCAATTTGAAAATGAAATGAAAAATTATGATATAAATAACCTAGATACTAGATGCAATGTGTGAAGGAATGCAAAAAGAAGCAACTTCAAACTCATCATGGTTGATCAGAAATGATTTTTTCAAGTTAGGGTTAGAAAAATGTGAATTTTATGAACCCTAATTCAAAGATAATTGTGAAAACATGATCAAACCTAAAAAAGAAATTTGTATGGTGAGTTTGTAAATTGTTCTAAATGCCTAAGAATGCTTCATGAATGTTTTGGTGATTTTTAGAAACCTAAATGTATTTTTAATTAATTAAAATCAATTAATTAATTAAATAAAACATTTAAATGATTTAAAAATACTTATTTAATGCAAAAATTAAAAATAAAAATGTTTTTGAGTTAAGAAAAATATTTGAAGTGAAAAATGCAGAAAATGAGATTTTTAAAAGTATTTTTGCTATTTTTAATAAATATGTGAAAAGAAATATGAAATAAATAAAAGAAAATGAAAGTAATCAAGATCAAAGGCCCAGATTCAAATTTGGGGAGACTGTGCGCGTGAATGGGTGGCTGAGATTGCTTCAGATTAATTAAACCTAATTAATTTAATTAATTATAATTAGGGTTAAGTGGATTAATCTAGGCCGCACGTGTCTTAAACTAGTCACTCATCCAATGGTCCACAACGCATCTGGAGATTAAACCTTAATTAGCCCTAATGACCCTCGGGTGACCGGAGGGAAGCTCTGGTCATCTTCTCCGATCACTCAAAACCTTATCTTCCCCCCTAGGCCACTAAAACTCCTCTAACCTGCCTAGAAACATTCCCTTACTCACGCGAAACTCAAATCAATCAACAAATATGATTTATAACACACAAACATGGAGAATTGAAGAAGAACACAAATCTGGACAAACTTTCAGAAGCCTATGAAATCCTTATTTCTCCACCATTTTCAATTTTAAAGACATCATGATAAACCCCATAACATGTATTTTCATCTTGTAACAAGAAAATAAGGTTTTGAGAGAAAATGTTCTTGAGGTTACCTGAGCTGGAGATCTTCGAATGTGGACTTTCAGAGCCTCTCTCTTGTTCAAAATGCCTCATCTGGCCCCTCTGGTGCTAAAGGAATGCTTGGAAGGAGTTTACAATGGCTATTTTGTGAGTTTTGGTTCTGGTGTAACAGAAATGGTGCTTTTGGTTTATGATGTTTTAGGCCAAAGTGAAGGGTGTTTTGTGTTCCTTAGGTCATGAGTGATTGGATGGTGAAGAAAGTTTTGAGTTTGAGTGGCTGTGGAGTGAGTTTCGAAGAAATGAAGGTTTATGGACATTTTTGGGATTCTGAGCTTGTGGATGTTTCAGGCTTCAATGTTTTTATGTTTGAGGTCCTTAGGGTTTACATAAGAGGTAATGATTGGTCATAGAGTTGTTGTGGCATAGTGTGATTGATATGGCTTCATTTGCAAAAAAAAAGTCAAAGAAAGTGTACCACAAGCATGGCACGAGTCAGAGATGGTTTGAAGGCTTGTCCTGCCTCAGCTTCATTCATGGAGGGCCCTTAGATGGTTTGTGATGATCTGCAGCCCTTGATTCAAGAGTTTGAAGTGGTTTTGCAATTTTCCCTCTTTGGATTTTCTTGAAGTGCAAGGCATGAAATCTTGTGATTCTTGGCACAATTCTGATCAAGGAAAGTTATTTGATGTTGTTATGATGCTTAGAGGTCAATTAGAGGCCACAAGAGTGCTTAAAACTTGGTTTTGCAAAAATCCCTCTTTGGCATATACTTGAAAATTACAAGATTTTTCCCAACTTTGAAACATCATATCTTGAGTTCTAGGATGAATCAAGAGGAGTTCTTGTACTTTTTGAAAATGGGCATATCCAATCTACAACTTTCATGTTTGAATATTCTTCATTTGAAGCATTTTTTATCAAGAAAGAGGAGGTTGAAAATCTTTCCCAAAATGGAAAGTTTTCATTATAAGTCATGTCCAAAAATGGAAAGTTTGCAAATGGCTTGAAAATCTTCAATCTTGTGAACTTAAAACCACTTCTAAGATCAAATAAATATCATAGAACCTCAAATTTATGAAGATGACCCTTTGGTTCCATTGGTGGTGGCCTCAGATGCACTGATTCTGACTTTTCTTGCATAACAAGTTACCAGTTGATCAGATGACTTCCACAGTGAATTTCTTCATCAAATTTGGTACACATGCTCCTTATAACATATTAAGACCATTAGAATCAAGAATGACCAAAAAAAATTGAGGTTAAGGGCCTCAAACCCAAAACCCTAATTTTAGGTCATCTGTGTAGAAAACCCTAGCCTGCGTGGACCTCTATGCAATCCTTTGTGATTTTGTTACTTAAAAGACTTATTGGGGATGTAATAAGACCATAAACCACTCATGGACCCTTTTGGCATGATTCAATACCATTGAGATAGCTCAGATCACTTCTTGGATTCATCTGATCACAAACCCTAGCTATGCAACTTATGCAGTGAAATAAATATGCAATGGGAGAGGATATGCTTATGGAATGCAATATGAAAAAATCACAAGCCATGGTGTGAGAAAAAGTGAGGGAAATTTTGGGGTGTTTACAGGAGTTTATGAGACATGGCATATGTTTTGAATAATGCCAAAAACTTGGTATGATTCAAATGTTGTGGGGGAACACAAGCTATAAGGAATGATCTCATGAAGAAAGATCATTTTAAAGAAACTTTGACTACATGAGTTGACTTTTGCTCCTGAACAGGTCGACTCATTCAGTTCATCTGATTTCAGTCGACTCATTGCTTTCTGAGAGCCGACTAAAATGAAGCAATTTTTTCTCCAAATCTCACGGGTCCCAACAGACTGACTGGGGAAGAGATTTAGGTCGACTCACTAGCACCATTCAGGTCGACTCACACCCTGTGGGAGGTCGACTCATTACTGATTTCCTGCATTTATTTCTTTCTTTCTATTTTATATTTTTCCTAACCAATATAAATAGTTGTTTTTCATTTTATGAGAAAATAACAAGAAAAGTGAAATAGATACACATCATTTTCTTCATCTTCTCCTTCTTTGCATCAATCAACAATCACACACAACTATCTTTATTGATCAAGGTGCAATTTATGGTGATAACATCCAATTGAGATAGAGAGATTTCAGATTGGGTAGAGAAGCTGTGGGTTTTTCTTGTAAAACACAAAGGGGTTTTCTCCTCCAAGATCAAAGAGGATTTTGAGGTTTTGCACACAATCATTGTTCGTAGATTTAGTCGAGTGAGGGTGTCTGAAGATCAATGGAATCGTTCATTTGCATCACGTTAACCGGAGGATCACGAAGATAATTGTGGGTTCACAAGCATTGAATAAAATTAGTCGTGCTCAAGGTTTGAAGGATTGAATATCCTTGCAAGAAGGGAGTTGTCAACCGGAGGTTTTCTCAACGCACGTGAAAGACTTGGTTCTTCTCGAATCAAGGGGCAAGAAGAAGTTTTCGCAATAATCGCAATTCAGATTAATTTGTCGTTCCAATTTTCTTCTTGTATAAACAATTTCAATATTAATGAAATATCCTAATTCGGTTGAGAATTGGGGGCAGAGTACTTCTAGCGATGATGGTGAAAGAACTGCCTAAACAAATATCGTGTGTTCTTTAATCATTTCGTTCATATATTTTTTGCATAACTTGAATTTGTGTGGTTTGAAAATTTCTGTTTTGGTAGAGTATGTGCACATCAACTATTTGATAAATTGTGTTATCAATTTTTGACAGCAACATTGTAAACATTCTGCACCACTTTAACTTAGACATAACACTTTGTGTGGTTGCACACCAAGTGTTTGTGAAAAAGTCAAAACACATAAATTCATTTCTTTTGTGCTTATTGCTTCTCTATTATTCATTATTGAGAGTGGGTTATCAAGTGAATTGAATTTGAGTGATTTAGTTGTATTGTCTTAAGTGTCTTATCATCCTTTATTTCTCATTCGGTTTCAAAACGCATATCCGATCACCGTTGACTTTATTTGATATAGACGAGTTTTCCGGGGAACTTCCGCAAAGAATTTTTCAAAATATTTTTGAAAATTTAAATTTTAAAAAGGATTTATTCAACCCCCCTTCTAGATCCGCACCATCTTCTAACACGGAGATTTGCCGCCCAGGTGATGCACGTTGATTCCTTCGTGTATTTCGTGTAATATGTTGGACATGTTTTCCTCCTCGACGCATATCAAGAGCGGGTTGGAGAATCCTCGACAATACATTTTACCATACACCAGAACATAAGATGACGAACGATGTTTAGTGGCACTAGCCTCCTTCTTTTCGTTGGGTAGCTCCCCGGTTGTTAGGAATTTGAAGACAGTGGTCATCCAGCAACCGGCGTCTCCTATGAAGTTGACGTCGAGGACGGTCTTGACCTTCCCAATGCTGGGACTAGGAAGTATCTCTTGAATTACGGATTTGTTGCTGCCTTTCTTGCGCGTACTTGCTATCTTGGATAGTACGTCTGTTCGTGAGTTACGTTCTCAAGGAATGTGTTGGACGTCCCAGGTCTTAAACTGCGCGAGCATACGCTGAACTAGGGCTAAGTATTCAATAAAATTGTCGTTCTTTGCTTGATACTCTCTCTTTACCTGGGACACGACTGTAAACACCCCAAATTTGCCCTCACCCATTCGCACCATAGCTTGTGATCATTTCATATGCATAAACACACTCATATCATCTCATATCTCATTTTTTGATTCACTGCATAGTTTTTAAGTCATCTGCATCTAGGGTTTGTGATCTGAGCAATCCAAAAGCTTCTTGAGCCACTCCAAGGGTCACCAATCACTTCAAGGGGATCCATGAGTGTTCTTATATCATATCACATCCTCTCAAGGTCAAAAATGCCAAGGAATCACAAGAACTGGGATTGGTGTGGATGCAGAGCCAAGTTTGACTGCACAGTTGACCTAAAATTAGGGTTTTGGTTTCAGAGGCCATAACTCCAAATTTTTTGGTCATTCTTGTTTCCATTGGTCTCTATATGGTATAGGGAGTATGCATATCAATTTTCATGAAGAAATTCCATGGGGAAGTCATCTGATCAAGAGTTGACTTTCTGGACAAGTCAGTGCAAAATCAGGGCATCTGAGGCCCCCAATGACCCAACCAAGGGGTGATCTTCATCATTTTGAGTGTATATGATCTTTATTTGATCATGGAAGAAGTTTGAAGTTCACAAAAATCAAGAATTTGAAGTTTTTGCAAAGTTGACTTTTTAGGGCATGGTTGACTTTTCAAGAATTTGTCATTTTATACCATTTTTCAAGCCTTGCTTTTTGATCCAAAAATGCTTCAAATGGAAAAACCTTGGTCATGAAAGTTGTAGATCACATTTTTCCCTTTTCAAAAAGTACAAGAACATGACTTAATTCATCTTGGATCAAAAGTTATGGTGTGACAAAGTTGGCAAAAATCACTAATTTTCAAGTCATGCACCAATTGGAAAACTTGCAATTTCATGTGTCAAGCATTCTTGTGACTTCTAATTGACATCAAACTAATATGCAAACATCATGTAAGTCACAAAGTTCAGATTGAACCAAGATTTTCTCATGTTTCATGGCTTGTGGAATGAGAAAATTTCATGTGAACCAAAAGGAACCAACTTGCAAAACTCATGATCACACTTCACCAACTTGCTGCATTGGCCTTTGAACCAGCCATAGCCTCTCACCTCATCTTGCTGCGCAGCCCATGCCCCTTGTACCAAGCTAGAACTCAAGCCATGCCTCTCTTACAACAAAGTGGACTTTTTGCAAAAGTAAACATCCCAATCACAGCAGGCCAGGTCACATCACCTGACCAATGGGAGTTCTTTATGCAAGGAAAATGCTGGCCATAACACCCAAGAAGCAGGCCTGAAACACAAGACAACATCACATTCACAAAATCACCCTCACTTGCTTTTTCCTTCGAATCTGCCTCCACAAACCACAAACACTCAAACCAATTCCACTACTCATCTCACCATGCTTCATTGGTCCCAAACCAACAAGACTCAAGCCTGAATCAAGCAAGAACACCTCATTTCCATTTTTCACTCCAACCTGCATCTTCCTTCGAAACATCTTCCACAGGCTATAAACACTCAAACAAACTTCATAAACCTTCTCCATTCATCACACTGGTTACAAAGAACCACTCACATTGGCCTGAAACAGCTTGAATCACCATCACCATTTTCAACTGAGCTTGGACAGAACTTGTGCAAACTCCTTAACCAGCCAACATAAATCTCTTCCAAGCATTCAAGCATCATCAAGGGGTCATAAGGAGTGGATTTCACAAGGAGGGGAGGTCAGAAAGTTGCTGGTTTGAGAGCTTCGAAACTCAGGTAGCTCAAGAACATTTTTTCCAGAAATCATTTTTTAAGTTCTTAAGTTGTTGTTCATGCTCCCCTGATTGTTCTGATGCTTTTAGTTTTGAAAATGGTGATGAAATGAGAATTTAATTGCTTTCTGAAACTCTGTGACCTAAAAAAATGTTTTGCTCGATTCATGAGTTTGGGGAAAAATAAATGAGTTTTGGCTTGGGGTTTTGATTCAGCAAGTTGTGGGGATCATTTCCATGTTTTTAGATTTCGTTTTAGTTAGGTTTTGAGAGTTTTAGAGATTTTCAGGTGGGGTTCCCACCGGAGAAGACGACCGGAGGTCTTCTCCGGCCACCTGAAAATCATTATGCCCTAATCCCTGTAATTAATTCCATTTGAATGGGAAGCGTTGGATTGCCTTGACCAGTTGACCTCCCGCGCGCATGTGTGGCCTGGATTCACTCAATTAGCCCTAATCCGTTTTATTTAGTTTAATTAATCTTAATTAAATTAATTTGATCAGAAGCAATCCTGGCCCTCCAAAAACGCGCGCGGTCAACCCTTTTGAATCCAGAATGAATCTCAGCCTCTCCTCCTGTTTACTTCATTTTAAATTCATTTTTATTTCATTCCTTTTCATTTAATTTGTCCAATTTATTTAAAATAGCAAAACTTGTTTAAAAATTATGAAACTTTTTCTCAAGAGTTTTATTAATTTTTAAGACACAAAAATATTTTTATTTTCATTTTTGGCATTTAAAAAGTATTTTAAAATATTTAAAAGTTTATTTTTAATTGATTAATGAGAATTAATTTATTAAAAATACTTTTAGGTATTTAAAAATCACCAAAAATTCATGAAATGTTCTAAGACATTTAGAAACATTGTCCAACCTTCAAACCAAATTTATTTTTTGATCTTGATGCATTTTAAGAATTTCTCATTGAATTAAAATCATTTTTGTGCATTATTTTGATCCAAAGTTCAAAAAATCATTTCTGCCTATCCATGAAGAGTTGGACATTGATTCTTTTTGCATTGCATTGTGTTTAGCATGAAGTTTGTAATATTAAATGGCCATGATTTGATCTTTCATTTTCAATTTGTTTGGCATTTCTTTTGTTTAGGGACCCTAAAACCCTAGAAAACTTGTAAAAATCATAACTTGAGATTGGTTAAGAGTTGAGACCTCTCCTTTGGGCATTGGTTTAGTATAGGATTAGGGGTCCTTTGTGTTGCATTTTCAATTTTTTATAATGTTGTTTGCTTCTGATTTTGATTTTTGTTTGTTGCATTGATCATAAACCCTAATTTGGGCTTCCATATGCATCCATCTTGCATTTGCCTTCATACCATGACTTGCCATGACATTCCATGCTTCCATTTGATTCATTTGACATCATAAGACATATTGAAAGCATGTTTGATCATTGCATCATGCATTTGCCATGTTGTATGCCATGTGCACTTCATAACTTTTCATGTATGTTCATGGTTCTTAACTTGTTTCATTTGCATTCATGAACTTGTATGACCATTTCCATGTGCTGCCTCATGTTTGTAGCATCTCATAGCATCATTAACATCACATATTTGCTTCTGGTTTTGGTTTGCATCATGTCATTCCATCCCATTTTGCATTGCATTGCATTTCTTTTCTAACCTTTCAGGTGGTAAGTGACTTTGAGAAGTGAATTTGCCTTCACTTCTCATAACTTTCTCTTCATCACTCTCTTGCATCCATTGCTGCATTTTTGTTTGTGTTTGAGATTGAGCTTGCTCATTCTTCTTCTTCCCACTTTCTTTCTTCAAGTGACTTGACTTCTTGAATGAAGCAAGTTGCTTTGCTTCTCTTGATCCTTTCATCTGCTTCCTGGTGGTTCCATTGAAGATCTTCTTTTGCAAACCTCACAAACCTTAGGAACAACCATGTATGACAATGATTAGGGTCTTGATTAGTCTCCCCTCTTAGTTTTACCTTTGTGTCTCTTTTGGGTCTTCTCTTCTCATCTCATAATCAGGGACTAAACCCTAAAGGCTTTAAGGCTTTGTGATTAAGCTTATGCCTGCATCCTTCTCTTAGGATGGAGTGTATAACTTTAATCCTAAGTGTTAAACCCTTAGTGTGTTTAAATCTCTTAACCAATCCACTTAATAATCATCAAGACATCACACTTGTAACTTGGGCCTTGCATTAGGGTTCTAATTCTTCCTTAACTGGTTAAGAAGGACTAACCCTAGTGTTAATGGACAAGTCCCCCTCAAGTTGTCTTACAAACCATAAAACTCACTTCATCATCATATCATTAACTAAAATCCATTTAATCAAAGGCTTGTTTTGTCATGAGTTTAATCCCTAATCATGGATTAAGTTGAGGAGCTTTCCTCAGCTTAAACATTCTCATCTATTATCCTTCTATTAGGATGGTGTAATGAGTCCGTTTAATCCTTGATTATGGCTTAACCTCATTACTTAACACTAAACAAAAACAACAAAAACATCTAATTAATCACAAGTAGGTTAATGATCTTAATCCTACACCAAAGGTGTTTAAGTGTGAGAAGCTGACTTCACACTTAAGGTATTCTCATTACCCCTAATCAGAGGGAAGATGTGATGAGTTTACTAAATCCATTGGTTTAGACTTAAGCTCATTAACTTATGACAAAATCCAAAAACAATAAAAGACTGAAAACACAAAAACAAACAATAATCGTCTCCTCCGGGATTCTTTTCTCGTCTCATTCACTCACAAACGAGAACTTGCTTCTTCCGTCTAATGCAAGACAGTTCGCACCTGAGCCAGACAGGTCATACACTTGAGCATAGACAAGTAAGCAGTTCACAAGTCAATTCATCTTTCAGTCTCTTTGGGTCGAACTACGGTGTTCTGACTTCCTCATTTCACGAGAGGATACGTAGGCATAACTTAACAGTTATCGAACAAAAGTCTCTGTATATCCCCCCTCTTCCCAACTTTATTCTTTTAGCCTCATGATCTTGAGCATCTTATTCTTGTTCTCACACTGACACTGTCCATATTACACACTTCACTCCTTTTACACTGACACCTGTACATCTTTTCCAGTTATTCTATACACAAATTGCACTAACACTACCCCTTTAAAACACAAATCTTTCAAGCGTGGATCCCGTCGAGTACGACGGACAATCTGGGTGCTAATACCTTCCCAGGTTGTAACCAACCCCCTTTCTCAGTCTCTCTGGTTCGCAACCGTCTTATCCATCTCTTTCTAGGTTTACGCAGCATTACCTTTCCTCCGGGATAAAAATGCCTAGCTGGCGACTCTATTCATTCTCCAGTGAGTTCACGGCTGTGTGTTCTCACTGTCCCTCTCGCCGACCGTTCGCGTCTGTACCCCATTTGACTTAGCCTCATTTGGTGGGAGCGACAGCTTGGCGACTCTGCTGGGGATGCTTATATTGCAACCAGGGTTTCTGGTTCTTTTTGTGGGTTCCTCCTAGCGCTTGTTTGATTTGTTATTTACTGGGGTGTTATGTGCTTATTTGTGTGTGTATATTTGTATTTATTTTTGCCTTATGTACAGTTTTGTCTATTGCTTTCTTTATAGCTTTATGCATATATATTCATATTGTCATACTGTGCTGCTGGCTGGATCTGTTTGTTTGCTTTGGTGGGTGGGTGTTCCATTGAGAGTTAAGGTCCTATACCTGGGACCTGAGTGACACCTAGGCTAGAGTGAATCATATTCTTTCCCATTCCATCTCGGTCTGGTGCGGGAATATGAAACACGGTTCAGATATGGGTTTCTTCTTGAGAACTCTGTGTTGCAGATTTCCTGCAATGCTAGGGCTATCTGGGAAGCCTGCTAAGTCTGGATGACCTTTAGTATTGACCTTCAGAAACTGAGGTGAATTAGAGGAGGAACTTTTATGGTTATTGTAAACACTGTGCCTCCGGGTTAGAAGTGTTTACACTTCTCATAATTGATCCAAGTCTGAGGATCCTTGTTTTAGAACACCACCTGTGAGGGGGATGGGCTGTTTACAGGTTTGCAGGTACCTTGACCTCAGAATACCCTGTTACTTTGTTTGTTTAAGAATACTCCATGTTGGAACAGTTCTTGTGATTCTAAAAACCCTGGACATGTGGCTCTTTATTTGAGCCCCCCACCTTGGTTACTGGATTTATAGACCTCCATCTGGAATTCTTGAACACACATGGACTTATATCAGAGCAATTGATCAGATCCAGCTCAGTCACAAACCCTTGCATATCATTTGCATACATAAACATTGCATCATATTGACATTTGCTTATTTGTGTTTCAGGGTATCCATCTTCATTTGGTTCTGGTTTTGACCCCATCTTCAGTATTGACCCATCTTCATCAGCATCTGCTTCAGTTATCAGCTATCTGCCATCTGCACCAGCCAATCAGTGGCTCTGTCTTCAGTGTTATCATCAGCACCTGTCTCTACTCATCTTCAGCATCATGGCTCCTAAAAAGAGCAACATCACTTATCACTTTTTCCAGCCAGAGCTATCTGACATCAGGAGGATTCAGACCCTGATCATTCCGGATCACATACCATTGTTCAGGGAACACTATGGGGATATACTTGATATGGTTATGGATCTGGACCCTTCACAGAGAAGCCTGATCCACACTTGCATTCAGTTTTATGATCCCCCATTGAGGTGTTTTACTTTCCAAGACTTTCAGTTGGGCCCTCTATTGGAAGAATACTCATCATTGGTTGGTGTACCCATCAGGGGTGGAATCCCTTTCAACCCTGAGATGGTCTTCCCTGGTAATGGAGAGATAGCAAAGGCTTTGCATCTGGAACATGTTCTGATTGAGCAGCATATGACTTCTAAAGCTGGAATCCCTGGTTTCCATCTGGATTTCTTGATCTCTCAAGCTACCCTGAAAGCTTCTCTAGGAGAGTGGAAAGCTGTCTGTGCTTTATTGGCCTTGAGTATATATGGAATTGTATTGTTTGCAGATGAGCCTCGATTCATTAGCAAGAGTACAATCCATCTTTTCATCTTGCAGAACCCAGTGCCCACTTTATTGGGGGATCTCTACTATTCAGTGCATCAGAGGAATGAAAAGCATAGGGGAAGATTAGTGAGGTGTTGTGCTCCATTGTTCCATACTTGGCTTCTCAGGCATCTACCCAGGACAGATGCATTTTTGAACCCTCATCAGCAGAGAAACTGGGCTAAGAGACTCACTGCTCTAACTTCAGCCGATATCAGATGGTGCACTCAAGGCACCAAGGGCAGGGATATCATCACCAGCTGTGGGCATTTTCCCAATGTGCCCCTTATAGGAGTTAAGGGTAGTATTAATTACAACCCTCTGCTGTTCAGAAGACAACTGGGCTATGCACTGGTCCACACTCCTAAGACACAGGACTTGGTTGAGACTCTTTATTGCGAGAACAAGCCTAATCTGGCTATTGTTAGGCAGGCTGCTTGGGCATGGGATCATGTTCAAACCAAGGGAATAACCATTTTGGGGAAGTGCAACAATGTGGCATCAGCACAATATTATGAGTGGTCCTATGCCAGGGCTCAATTCTCTGGAATGCCCTTTACCATAGAAGATATGCCTGAATCATCTTCAGCACCACCCCCTGCCACTATCAGTTTGGAGGAGTTTGAGGGCTTGAAGGAAAGAAATGAGAAGTTAACCCAGGCTTTGCAGAAGACCCTTCGGGAGAGGAGTGATGGCAGAATGGAGATTGAGAGGCTAGAGGAGCTGAGAGTGGAGCATCTGGTTAAGATTGAGAAGTCTGGGGATTATATCAAAAAGTATAAAGCTGGAGAACAAATTCTGAAGAATGCTTGCAAGGAAGCCCAGTTCCAGAGAGCAAGGACAGACTTGTATCTGAAGGAGAGTCAGGCCAGGTGGGTCAGGATCACCGAAGCCCGTACTCTGGAGGACAAGAGAGTTCAAGACAAGATGGAGCAACTGGAAGCTAGTGCCAAAGAACAGCAAAAAGCCCTGGCAGCAGCCCAGAGGGAGATATCAGAGCTGAAGATCAAAGCTGGAGTGAAGAGGTCAAAGGACCAAAGTCAGCACAAGAAACTAACAGCAGCTATTACGACCCGGAATCTCCTCATCAGGAATCTCACGGAGCGTCCGGCTGATCCTGTGACCGAAGCACTTCTCAAGGAAGTTCGTGAGGATGAGTTTGGTCTTGGTGTTTGACCATTTGTTTGTTGTTGCTTTCATTCCATGTACTTTTATTTTCCTGTAATGTATTTTGACCCCTCAGAGGGCTTGCATTTGTAAAACGAACTATGTACCATTTTTGCTTTTTGTAATATATGTATTAGTTTGTTCCATCCGAGTTCACTTCGAAAGCAACATCAACAGCATCTTCAAGGGTCTGGAAGGGTCAAAACTGAATGCCAAGCCGGATACCTTGAAAGCAAATAAGCATACTGCATTGCATGCTAACCCTTTTGTTTGTTTTGTAGGTTTTTGTTTTATTGCCACTAACTCTGTTGTGATGTTCAGGAACTATTGCTCGGCGCCGGGTATTTCCCCTCAACCGTCCGCACCGTTATCCGACCCGTAACAATCTTCCGGGCATCCAAATGGATCAGATGTAGCAGGACCTTACTGAGGTCAGAAACCAAATGGCAAATGAAAGGCTAGAAATGAGGAATCAAATGACTCAGTTTATGGAAGTGATGAACAACATGGCTCAGAGCCAGGAAAGATTGAGGGCCATGGTGGAAAGGCAGAATCAAGAAGATCCACATATAGGAACTGCCGGCACCAGCAACAATGAAAGGGTCCAACCTCATGTTAATCCCCCTGTATTTGGACCACACCTCCATCCTGAGGTCAATATCCCTGCAAATGTTCAAGGGACTGCCACTGCAGCCAGGGTACTTCAGGAAGACCCCCAAGAGGATCAATTCACGGTAATGGGTGCTGGGGAAGAAGCTTATGATAGAAGGCTGGATGAGATAGCTGAGAAATTGAGATCCTTAGAGTCTCAAAACTCTTTGGGTTTTGACGTCATGGACATGGGCTTGGTAGACGGGGTCAGGATCCCCCATAAGTTTAAGCCTCCTTGTTTTGAAAAATATAATGGGACTTCATGCCCCCGGAATCATTTACAATCATTTTTGGGGAGGCTGAAGGCCTATACTATGGATGAGAAGCTCTGGATGTTCTATTTTGAAGATAGCTTGACTGGAGCGTCAAGAGAATGGTACTCTCACTTGACAAGGGCAACTATTAGATGCTGGAAGGACCTGGCAGAGGCCTTCATCAGACAGTATCAGTACAACTTAGATATGGCACCCAACAGGACCCTCCTAATGGGAATGTCACAGTCGTCAAGGGAAAGTTTCCGAGAATATGCCCAGAGATGGAGGCAATTGGCTGCTGCTGTTCAGCCACCTATGTCTGAGAGGGAAATGGCAGATATGTTTATGAACACCCTTCAGGGAACATATATTGACAGGCTGGCTGCTTTCTCTTCCACTAGCTTTGCAGATGTAGTCATAGCCGGGGAGAGAATTAAGAGCCTGTTAAAAATGGGTAAGATATCTGACAATGGTGCAAGCTCGTCCAGTAGTACAAGAAAGCCTTTTGCAGGCCCAAGAAGAACTGGCGAGACCAATGCCATCCACACCAACAGGGGCAGGCCCCAATATGTTCACAGATCAATAGCAGCAGTCACCATTCCTGCTCCAGCTCATCCTCAACCAGTTTATCAACCTCCGCAACAAAATTATCAACCACAACCTCAGTACCATCAGCAAGCTCAATATCCTCCGAGAAATTACAACAACAGCAACACCAACAACAATAACCAGCAAAGGCCATTCCAACAGAGGCCATCTCAAGCTAACAGGGTAATCGATCCGATCCCTATGCCATATGCTACATTGCTGCCACAACTCCTGAAACTCAACCTAGTTGAGCTAAGGACGCTGGCACCTCCAGATCCCAACAGTCTACCCAGGAATTATGACTCCAACGCCAGATGTGCCTTCCATTCAAATGCACCTGGCCACAGTACAGAAAAGTGCAGAGCTCTGCATATGAAGGTACAAGACCTGGTAGACTCAAAAGCTCTGAATTTCGCACCACCACCTAATGTCAATAAGAACCCCATGCCAAACCACGGTGGTCCCATAATTAACGCTATTGAAGAAGACAAGCCGTCTTATTTAATAACCAGTGTGGGTCAGATCCGGACACCGTTGGTGGAAATTAAGGCTCAACTCCTCGAATGTCAAATGTTTCCGGGGTGTGAGTTGGGGTGTGCTTACTGCAATATTTCAGTCAATGGGTGCGATAATCTGAGGAATGGCATAGACGGTCTCATTCAGAGTGGCCAACTTCAGATCACCACATCATTTCCTACAAATCCAGCAATCTCATCAGCAACAACTCCAGAACCTCCTACAACTGCAACAACCATTGTTCCTGACAATTCTTCGGCTTCATCGACAAGTACTTCATCTATTATCTCAACTGATCAGTTATCAACAAATTTTTCTTCTACAACTCCAGCACCACTCCATTTTGAAACTCCTACAACAACAACATCCATCCTTCCACCAATGTCTCCTACAACACCAGCAACAAATCATGAAGATGTCTCAACTATCACAATATTCTATGATCCTGAGAACAACTCTGCCTACAACTCAAAAGGTGTTGCTCCCATCAGGGCACCAGTCACAATTTATTACGATCCACAGACTATCACAATTCCTTCCGCAGCTGCAGTCAGTCCAGTCACTATCACGGTGCCTGGACCAGTACCTTATGAAAGCAGCAATGCCATCCCGTGGCATTACGGCTCTGACCTGTACTGTGAAGGACAAAGAATCACCTTTGAATCGTCAACCCCTGCACCACAAATTGACAATGTGGGAGGAGGCGGAGGCTTCACTCGAAGCGGACGTCTTTTCGCTCCACAAATTCAGAGACCTACTGCCGAAGCAGAAGCTGCTGCCAAGGCAAAAGGAAAAAGCTTGGTGCAGGATGAGCCAGTTGTTAAGGAAGCCTTGAAAACACCCTTTGACCAAGAGGTTGATGAGTTCATGCGAATCATCAAGAAGAGTGATTATAAAGTAGTGGATCAGCTTCATCAGACGCCTTCCAAGATCTCAATCCTATCATTGCTTATGTGCTCCGAAGCCCATCGGAATGCACTACTCAAAGTCTTGCACGCAGCTTACGTGCCTGAAGAGATCACTGTCAATCAGCTGGAAGCGGTAGTTGGAAATATCAATGCTAGTCACGGACTAGGGTTCACCAATACTGATTTGACAACGGAAGGTCGCAACCATAACAAAGCCTTGCACATAACCATGGAATGTAAAGGTGCTGTCCTTTCCCATGTACTAGTAGACACGGGGTCATCCCTCAATGTCTTACCTAAGAAGGCCCTGGTGAAGCTAGAATATGATGGATTGGCGTTGAGACCCAGCAACCTGGTGGTGAGAGACTTTGATGGTTCAAAGAGATCGGTTCTGGGAGAGATTGAGTTGCCCATAACGATTGGCCCGCAGACCTTCAAAACGACCTTCTACGTGATGGATATACAGCCTGCCTACAGCTGTCTATTGGGTAGGCCATGGATTCACGCCGCTGGCGCCGTGACCTCTACCCTTCACCAGAAGTTAAAATATGAGTGGGAGGGTCAAATCGTTACAATCTGTGGAGAGGAGGATATTTTTGTCAGCCACCTGGCTACCTATAAGTATATTGAGATGGATGGGGAGATCCATGAAACAATGAGCCAGGGGTTCGAAGCTTTGAACGTCAATGAAACATCTGCTGTGCCTGGTACTTCAATATCATCATACCAACAAGCCCGGAAGGTTGTTGAGGGAGGAAACGCCCAAGGCTGGGGCAAACTGCTATCGGTGGAGAAGAAAGAGGACAGATTTGGGTTGGGTTACAAACCAACTCAACAAGATCAAGCAGAGGCTGCGAGAGAGCCCAACTTTGTGAGTGGGGGGATGCTCACCCCTGATGCTATCAACTGTTTGGAAGACGAGCTGGAAGAAGAACGCAACCTGGAAAGCTGGATTCGTCCAAAGATCCCGGGGAGCAGTATCTCAAACTGGTCTTCCCAGGAAATTATAAGAGTTACTCTTGCAGAGTAATTATTATTTCCTGTATTTTTATAGCATGCATCAAAGTCTTGCATCTTGCCCAAGATGACAAGACTCATTTTGTAATCGGGCCATCTGTACTTTTTGTGCAAACAAGATTAATCAATGAAATATCAGACATCTTTTTGCAAATGAGTCTTTTTCTTCCGCTCACTGTTTTTCCATTTTTTCTTTTTTGTACAAAAAAATAAATGGCAGTGTTTTCAAAATGACAACTTTATTTCACTTTTCTAAAACAAGATTAAAATCAAATCACTAAAATGAACAAACTGAACCCTTGCAGAGTGTGCCTTCCAGACAGCACCGACAACAGCACGGCTATGACTTCGTATGACTTTGACAATCCAATCAATCAAGCCGATGAAGGGGTTGAAGAAGAGTATGAGCTTCCTGAAGAGCTAGCCAGGTTGTTAAGACAAGAGGAAAAGGTTATTACTCCTCACCAGGAGGAGGTTGAAGTGATTAATCTTGGTACAGATGAAGACGTGAAAGAAGTTAAAATCGGGGCCTGCCTGCAAGACTCAGTGGAGAGACAACTGATTGACCTGCTTCGAGAATATGTGGACGTGTTTGCTTGGTCATATCAAGACATGCCAGGGTTGGATACCAACTTTGTCGTGCACAAGCTACCTTTGAGAGAAGAATGTCCACCGGTCAAACAAAAGCTGCGCCGTACTCGTCCAGACATGGCAATGAAGATCAAGGAAGAGGTACAAAAGCAATGGGACGCCGGGTTCCTTGCTGTGACTAGCTACCCACCGTGGGTTGATAATATAGTACCTGTGCCTAAGAAAGACGGCAAAGTAAGAATGTGTGTTGACTACCGGGATCTGAATAGAGCTAGCCCGAAAGATGATTTCCCTTTACCTCACATTGATGTATTGGTCGATAACACGGCTCAGTTCTCGGTATTCTCCTTCATGGACGGATTTTCAGGATACAACCAGATTAAAATGTCACCTGAAGACATGGAGAAGACAACGTTCATCACACCCTGGGGCACGTTCTGCTACAAGGTGATGCCATTCGGACTGAAGAATGCTGGAGCAACATATCAACGGGCTATGGTAACATTATTCCACGATATGATCCATAAAGAAATAGAATGTTATGTGGATGACATGATTGCCAAGTCCCTTACTGAAGAAGATCACCTGGTAAATCTACTGAAGTTATTCAAGCGTCTGAGGAAGTACCAACTGAAGTTAAACCCCAACAAATGCACATTCGGGGTGCGATCCGGTAAGCTGCTGGGTTTTATTGTAAGCGAGAAAGGGATTGAAGTTGACCCTGATAAAGTCAAAGCCATCCAAGAGATGCCTGCACCGAAGACAGAAAAAGAAGTTCGAGGGTTCTTAGGTCGATTGAACTACATCTCACGGTTCATATCTCACCTTACGGCTACCTGCGAACCCTTGTTCAAGTTGTTAAGAAAAGAACAGACGGTCAGATGGAACGAAGACTGCCAGAAGGCTTTTGACAAGATCAAGGAATACTTACAAGAGCCTCCAATCCTTATGCCTCCAGTTGAAGGAAGACCTCTAATCATGTACTTGACAGTATTAGAAGAGTCAATGGGGTGTGTGCTGGGCCAGCATGACGAGTCTGGTCGAAAAGAGTATGCAATATACTACCTAAGCAAAAAGTTTACCGACTGTGAACAGCGTTATTCACTGCTCGAGAAAACTTGCTGTGCTTTAGCGTGGGCTGCTCGCCGACTGAGACAGTATATGCTGACCCACACTACTTTGTTGATCTCAAAAATGGACCCAGTTAAGTACATATTTGAGAAGCCAGCTCTTACCGGACGGGTTGCAAGATGGCAAATGATTCTTACAGAATATGACATTCAGTACACTTCTCAAAAAGCCATCAAGGGCAGTGTATTGTCTGAATATCTTGCTGAGCAACCCATTGATGATTACCAGCCTATGAGATTTGACTTCCCTGATGAAGACATCATGTTCATAAAAGAAAAAGATCATGAAGAGCCTGTTCACACTGAAGGGCCCGACCCAGAAGAAGAATGGACTATGATGTTTGATGGGGCTGTTAACATGAATGGTCGTGGTGTTGGTGCAGTACTCATTACCCCTAAAGGAGTTCACATGCCTTTCTCGGCAAAGCTCACTTTCAACTGCACTAACAACGAAGCTGAATACGAAGCTTGCATTATGGGTCTTGAGGAAGCCATCGACCTTAGGATCAAGACATTGACCGTATTTGGAGATTCAGCTCTGGTAATCAATCAAACCAACGGCAAATGGTACACTCACCATGATCATCTGATACCTTACAGGGATTATACAAGGAGGTTATTGACTTTCTTCACAACAGTCAAGCTTGAGTATATCCCTCGGGACGAGAATCAGTTTGCAGATGCTCTTGCTACCATTTCATCCATGATCAAAGTTCAAGCTGCTAACTTTGTACCTCAAATTTCAGTATCCAGACTCGACAGACCAGCATATGTATTCGCAGCAGATGTTGTTAAAGATGATAAGCCTTGGTTCCATGACATTAAGTGCTTCTTGGAGGATCAAACATACCCACCTGGGGCATCTTCCAATGATAAGAAGACTTTGAGAAGGCTTGCTAGTAGTTTCTTCCTGAACACTGATGGTTCTCTGTATAAAAGGAACTTTGATATGGTACTCCTCAGGTGTGTTGATAAGACAGAAGCAGACTTGTTGATGCATGAAGTGCACGAGGGATCCTTTGGTACCCATGCAGGAGGGCATGCCATGGCTAAGAAATTGCTAAGATCAGGTTATTACTGGATCACAATGGATGCAGACTGTTGTGCCTATGCCAGGAAGTGCCATAAATGCCAGATCTATGCGGATAAGGTGCATGTGCCTCCCAATCCTTTGAACATAATGTCTTCACCATGGCCCTTTGCCATGTGGGGCATTGACATGATTTGCAAGATTGAGCCAACTGCTTCAAATGGCCACAGATTCATCCTGGTCGCCATTGATTATTTCACCAAGTGGGTTGAAGCAGCCTCGTATGCAAACGTCACAAGGCAAGTGGTAGCCAGATTTCTGAAAAGAGATATCATCTGTCGATACGGAGTGCCCGAGCGAATCATTACTGATAATGGTTCCAATTTAAACAACAAAATGATGGCAGAGCTGTGCCGGGACTTCAAGATTCAACATCACAATTCTTCTCCTTACAGGCCAAAGATGAATGGCGCTGTTGAGGCAGCAAATAAGAATATCAAGAAGATTGTGCAGAAGATGGTAGTCACTTACAAAGACTGGCATGAAATGCTACCGTTTGCCTTGCATGGGTACCGTACGTCAATCAGAACATCCACTGGGGCAACACCGTATCAGCTTGTGTATGGTATGGAGGCAGTCCTACCTGTTGAAGTTGAATTACCCTCTCTACGGGTATTAATGGATGTTAAACTGAACGAAGCAGAATGGGTCCGATCCCGATACGAACAACTGAGTCTGATTGAAGAGAAAAGATTGGCTGCAATCTGTCATGGGCAGTTATATCAGAAGAGAATGAAGAAAGCCTTCGATCAGAAAGTCAGGCACCGAGAGTACCAAGTAGGAGATCTTGTGCTGAAAAGAATCCTCCCTCCTCATACAGACCACAGGGGCAAATGGACTCCGAACTATGAAGGACCATTTGTGGTAAAGAAAGTTTTCTCTGGTGGAGCACTGATGCTCAGCACCATGGATGGTGAAGATTTCCCGTCCCCTGTGAATTCAGATGCAGTTAAAAAATACTTCGCATAAAAATGACCCGCTGGACATAAAAACAGAATGTAAGTCCAGGCAAAAATAGGGCATCCCGGCGAGTCAAAAACAGAATAAAAGACTCGGGCAAAAATAAGGGAAAATAAACAAAAGAATGTACACCCGCTGAGTTGAAAAGCCGCATTGGACAGCTCAGGCAAAAAAATGGGTATCCCGATGGATTGAAAACCCGAAAGGGCGATCCATGCAAAATAAGGGAATAAGCGAACAACTGCATTCTGAATTCGTCTGTATCATCTACAACTTGGCAAGTTTCGAAAAGATCAAGCTTCAATCAGAATCAACATTCTTAAAAAAAAATCAAGATGAGAAGAACATCAAAAGTCATACGAGTCGTAGCGGGAGAGGAAGCTCCTCAAAGCGTCATCAACACTGCCAACATTTTGTTTCTCAATTTGTAACAATCTCCTCATTTCAGGGGATATGTTCCTTTGATTGTATCTCGCCAATTCAGGGCGTATGAATTAATAAAATCAGATTTTCAGTCATGTCTCGTTTTGTACATTTTATTTGCAAAAAATGTCTGATGTCTTAAAAGAAAAAAACTGATTGCATAAGAATACAGATGCTTATCTTCAAATAAAAACATGCTTGCAGGAAATATGCTTACTCTCAGAAGTATCTAAACTCCTATGACGGAATCCAGTAAAGGATACCTCGGGATTGTCTTGTGCGTTTCTCTATCTTTTTCAGGATTGCAGACCGCAACTTGGGGCATGGAAACTTTATCCCAGTAAGCTGGCAAATCAACACTCAATTTTAGCACCCGAAGTGCTCTCTCCCCAGCTGAGTTGCCTTTCATGACCTCCCCCAGCTTAGTTGGCCACTTATTGCTGACCCCCATCAGAGTTGCCAGGCATCACAGAAGGCACCTATATCCCCGGCTGAGTCAAGGATCCTCTTCAACAGAATCCCTAGGGAGGTCTCTCAATGATCTCTCCTCCTCCCCAGCCGAGTTTCCATCTCGTCCTCAGCCGGAGTACAAAAGTCAGGGAATCATCTCCCCACAGAGTTCCAGCCTCTATCCAGAAGAGCAGCGCATAGAAGATCACAACAGAGTGAAGAAAGCTTCTACAAACCCCAGCTGGGTCTCTCATTTATTAGGATAGGTCTATCATTGACCCGTATCCCCAAGCAGATATCATATCATCAGATCTACCCGTGATCTCATCCCCAGTTGGGATGCCTACTTCAACAGATCGATCAAAGATCTTCGCAGCAACGGGACCCGGGCCCCGGTTTGGTATCTTTGCACAATCATAGCATTCGCATCATATTTACCCACAAAGCGTAGCATTCCGTTTTAACACGGAGCATTACGGCAAAAATACAACACATAGCATAATCATAAGCCATGTTTTGAATCAGCACTTGTGAATAATGACAGCTCATCAATGTACAGAAAAATCCCCACCAGGGTCCCCGGCAAAAACAGCTGCCTCACAAATCACAAACACCAATACATACTCCCTTGACACCCGTCCGTGTCATCACTCCCCAGTAAGGTCGCCTGAACACTCTTTACAAACAAGATCACCCGTATTACAAATACGTCCTGACACCCGTCCGTGTCATATCCCCAGCAGAAAGCCAAAGATATCCCCTTTGCACTCACATATACCTATATACACTTTCTCGACACCCATCCGTGTCATATCCCCAGCATAGTCACCTACACTTTATCAGATATTTGTTCATATTATACTTTTCTCTCTCGACACTCGTCCGTGTCACCTTCCCCAGCAGATAAACACTCATCTATACAATACTCATACTCATTACTCATGTTACACCCATACAGATACTCGTCCGTATCTTGTATATACCATTTATATTCCCACAGATTCAACACTAGTCCTTGTTCTTTGTTAACCAGTTGGTACTCGTCCGTACCATCATCTCTGAACAGGCGTCCAGCGTTTGTTTCTACATGATACTCGTCTGTATCATAGTCTTAAGGATGCTCGTCCGCATCTTTAATCCATACACCGTGTAAAACGCTTCTGTCTTCTTGAATATAGATACTCGCCTGTGTCTACTATTCCCCAGAAGAGTCCCTTCAGATTCAACACTCGTCCGTGTTCTCTGTTGACCAGTTGATACTCGTCCGTATCATCATCTTTGAACACGCGTCAGTATTTGTTTCTACCCGATACTCGTCCGTATCGTAGTCTTAGGGATGCTCGTCCGCATCTTTAATCTATACACAATACCAAACACTTATACCTTTTGTTTCTTGGATATAAACACTCGTCCGTGTTTACTACTCCCCAGTAGATCGCCAACAAAGCAATTTTTCTTTTTATCTAACACTCGTCCTGTGTTATGATAAACCCTGAGAGCAGCCGTCCCCTGCTAGGTGGTCGTCCTCCACCTCTTGATGGTCGTCCTCCATCATGCTCATCCGATGGCCGTCCCCATCGTTGATTTTAGCAGCCGTCCCCTGCTAGGTGGTCGTCCTCCACCTCTTGATGGTCGTCCTCCATCATGCTCGTCCGATGGCCGTCCCCATCGTTGACTTTTTATCCGGCATTCGTTCTATGTCGTTGATATTTTCGGAAGCCGTACCCTGCCAGGTGGTCGTCCTCCACCTTTGATGGCCTTCCCCATCATAATTCCTTTATTCCCCAACAGAGCAGCCATCCCCTGCTAGGTGATCGTCCTTCACCTTTGATGGTCGTACCCCATCATCTGTTTATTTCATTTATTCTTTAACCCGATGGCCGTCCCCGTCGTGGTCCCTTTTCTTTTAGCCCGATGGCCGTCCCCATCGTTGGTTACTTTGCTTTATGAACTTGATGGCCGTCCCCGTCATGTTTCATTAATCCCCAGAGATTTTTACAGCTTTATCGTGATGGCCGTCCACATCATATTTTCTTATTTTTTCCCAGCTAGTCGGCCGTCCCCGTCTTGGCTTTACCTTTTATCCCCAGCATGTCGGCCGTCCCCGTCATTACTTTATCTTCACGCACTCTTACCCAGCATGTCGGCCGTCCCCGTCATTGCTTTTACCCAGCAGTCGTCCTCTGCTCGACGGTCGTCCTCCGTCGCCCACACTTTACAATATACTTTATTTCCCTTTACAATCTATATCCCTTTTCTTCTTCATTCTGTGAGTGCAAATTTTGGACTGTCTTTGGTATTCAACCACAAGTTATCTTGTTTGCTTGCTAAGCCGTCGCTTACAACCTGCACAGCTAACTCATGATTGAATAGGGGCAGCTGTAAACACCCCAAATTTGCCCTCACCCATTCACACCATAGCTTGTGATCATTTCATATGCATAAACACACTCATATCATCTCATATCTCATTTTTTGATTCACTGCATAGTTTTTAAGTCATCTGCATCTAGGGTTTGTGATCTGAGCAATCCAAAAGCTTCTTGAGCCACTCCAAGGGTCACCAATCACTTCAATGGGATCCATGAGTGTTCTTATATCATATCACATCCTCTCAAGGTCAAAAATGCCAAGGAATCACAAGAACTGGGATTGGTTTGGATGCAGAGCCAAGTTTGGCTGCACAGTTGACCTAAAATTAGGGTTTTGGTTTCAGAGGCCATAACTCCAAATTTTTTGGTCATTATTGTTTCCATTGGTCTCTATATGTTATAGGGAGTATGCATATCAAGTTTCATGAAGAAATTCCATGGGGAAGTCATCTGATCAAGAGTTGACTTTCTGGACAAGTCAGTGCAAAATCAGGGCATCTGAGGCCCCCAATGACCCAACCAAGGGGTGATCTTCATCATTTTGAGTGTATATGATCTTTATTTGATCATGGAAGAAGTTTGAAGTTCACAAAAATCAAGAATTTGAAGTTTTTGCAAAGTTGACTTTTTAGGGCATGGTTGACTTTTCAAGAATTTGTCATTTTATACCATTTTTCAAGCCTTGCTTTTTGATCCAAAAATGCTTCAAATGGAAAAACCTTGGTCATGAAAGTTGTAGATCACATTTTTCCCTTTTCAAAAAGTACAAGAACATGACTTAATTCATCTTGGATCAAAAGTTATGGTGTGACAAAGTTGGCAAAAATCACTAATTTTCAAGTCATGCACCAATTGGAAAACTTGCAATTTCATGTGTCAAGCATTCTTGTGACTTCTAATTGACATCAAACTAATATGCAAACATCATGTAAGTCACAAAGTTCAGATTGAACCAAGATTTTCTCATGTTTCATGGCTTGTGGAATGAGAAAATTTCATGTGAACCAAAAGGAACCAACTTGCAAAACTCATGATCACACTTCACCAACTTGCTGCATTGGCCTTTGAACCAGCCATAGCCTCTCACCTCATCTTGCTGCGCAGCCCATGCCCCTTGTACCAAGCTAGAACTCAAGCCATGCCTCTCTTACAACAAAGTGGACTTTTTGCAAAAGTAAACATCCCAATCACAGCAGGCCAGGTCACATCACCTGACCAATGGGAGTTCTTTATGCAAGGAAAATGCTGGCCATAACACCCAAGAAGCAGGCCTGAAACACAAGACAACATCACATTCACAAAATCACCCTCACTTGCTTTTTCCTTCGAATCTGCCTCCACAAACCACAAACACTCAAACCAATTCCACTACTCATCTCACCATGCTTCATTGGTCCCAAACCAACAAGACTCAAGCCTGAATCAAGCAAGAACACCTCATTTCCATTTTTCACTCCAACCTGCATCTTCCTTCGAAACATCTTCCACAGGCTATAAACACTCAAACAAACTTCATAAACCTTCTCCATTCATCACACTGGTTACAAAGAACCACTCACATTGGCCTGAAACAGCTTGAATCACCATCACCATTTTCAACTGAGCTTGGACAGAACTTGTGCAAACTCCTTAACCAGCCAACATAAATCTCTTCCAAGCATTCAAGCATCATCAAGGGGTCATAAGGAGTGGATTTCACAAGGAGGGGAGGTCAGAAAGTTGCTGGTTTGAGAGCTTCGAAACTCAGGTAGCTCAAGAACATTTTTTCCAGAAATCATTTTTTAAGTTCTTAAGTTGTTGTTCATGCTCCCCTGATTGTTCTGATGCTTTTAGTTTTGAAAATGGTGATGAAATGAGAATTTAATTGCTTTCTGAAACTCTGTGACCTAAAAAAATGTTTTGCTCGATTCATGAGTTTGGGGAAAAATAAATGAGTTTTGGCTTGGGGTTTTGATTCAGCAAGTTGTGGGGATCATTTCCATGTTTTTAGATTTCGTTTTAGTTAGGTTTTGAGAGTTTTAGAGATTTTCAGGTGGGGTTCCCACCGGAGAAGACGACCGGAGGTCTTCTCCGGCCACCTGAAAATCATTATGCCCTAATCCCTGTAATTAATTCCATTTGAATGGGAAGCGTTGGATTGCCTTGACCAGTTGACCTCCCGCGCGCATGTGTGGCCTGGATTCACTCAATTAGCCCTAATCCGTTTTATTTAGTTTAATTAATCTTAATTAAATTAATTTGATCAGAAGCAATCCTGGCCCTCCAAAAACGCGCGTTGTCAACCCTTTTGAATCCAGAATGAATCTCAGCCTCTCCTTCTGTTTACTTCATTTTAAATTCATTTTTATTTCATTCCTTTTCATTTAATTTGTCCAATTTATTTAAAATAGCAAAACTTGTTTAAAAATTATGAAACTTTTTCTCAAGAGTTTTATTAATTTTTAAGACACAAAAATATTTTTATTTTCATTTTTGGCATTTAAAAAGTATTTTAAAATATTTAAAAGTTTATTTTTAATTGATTAATGAGAATTAATTTATTAAAAATACTTTTAGGTATTTAAAAATCACCAAAAATTCATGAAATGTTCTAAGATATTTAGAAACATTGTCCAACCTTCAAACCAAATTTATTTTTTGATCTTGATGCATTTTAAGAATTTCTCATTGAATTAAAATCATTTTTGTGCATTATTTTGATCCAAAGTTCAAAAAATCATTTCTGCCTATCCATGAAGAGTTGGACATTGATTCTTTTTGCATTGCATTGTGTTTAGCATGAAGTTTGTAAGATTAAATGGCCATGATTTGATCTTTCATTTTCAATTTGTTTGGCATTTCTTTTGTTTAGGGACCCTAAAACCCTAGAAAACTTGTAAAAATCATAACTTGAGATTGGTTAAGAGTTGAGACCTCTCCTTTGGGAATTGGTTTAGTATAGGATTAGGGGTCCTTTGTGTTGCATTTTCAATTTTTTATAATGTTGTTTGCTTCTGATTTTGATTTTTGTTTGTTGCATTGATCATAAACCCTAATTTGGGCTTCCATATGCATCCATCTTGCATTTGCCTTCATACCATGACTTGCCATGACATTCCATGCTTCCATTTGATTCATTTGACATCATAAGACATATTTAAAGCATGTTTGATCATTTCATCATGCATTTTCCATGTTGTATGCCATGTGCACTTCATAACTTTTCATGTATGTTCATGGTTCTTAACTTGTTTCATTTGTATTCATGAACTTGTATGACCATTTCCATGTGCTGCCTCATGTTTGTAGCATCTCATAGCATCATTAACATCACATATTTGCTTCTGGTTTTGGTTTGCATCATGTCATTCCATCCCATTTTGCATTGCATTGCATTTCTTTTCTAACCTTTCAGGTGGTAAGTGACTTTGAGAAGTGAATTTGCCTTCACTTCTCATAACTTTCTCTTCATCACTCTCTTGCATCCATTGCTGCATTTTTGTTTGTGTTTGAGATTGAGCTTGCTCATTATTCTTCTTCCCACTTTCTTTCTTCAAGTGACTTGACTTCTTGAATGAAGCAAGTTGCTTTGCTTCTCTTGATCCTTTCATCTGCTTCCTGGTGGTTCCATTGAAGATCTTCTTTTGCAAACCTCACAAACCTTAGGAACAACCATGTATGACAATGATTAGGGTCTTGATTAGTCTCCCCTCTTAGTTTTACCTTTGTGTCTCTTTTGAGTCTTCTCTTCTCATCTCATAATCAGGGACTAAACCCTAAAGGCTTTAAGGCTTTGTGATTAAGCTTATGCCTGCATCCTTCTCTTAGGATGGAGTGTATAACTTTAATCCTAAGTGTTAAACCCTTAGTGTGTTTAAATCTCTTAACCAATCCACTTAATAATCATCAAGACATCACACTTGTAACTTGGGCCTTGCATTAGGGTTCTAATTCTTCCTTAACTGGTTAAGAAGGACTAACCCTAGTGTTAATGGACAAGTCCCCCTCAAGTTGTCTTACAAACCATAAAACTCACTTCATCATCATATCATTAACTAAAATCCATTTAATCAAAGGCTTGTTTTGTCATGAGTTTAATCCCTAATCATGGATTAAGTTGAGGAGCTTTCCTCAGCTTAAACATTCTCATCTATTATCCTTCTATTAGGATGGTGTAATGAGTCCGTTTAATCCTTGATTATGGCTTAACCTCATTACTTAACACTAAACAAAAACAACAAAAACATCTAATTAATCACAAGTAGGTTAATGATCTTAATCCTACACCAAAGGTGTTTAAGTGTGAGAAGCTGACTTCACACTTAAGGTATTCTCATTACCCCTAATCAGAGGGAAGATGTGATGAGTTTACTAAATCCATTGGTTTAGACTTAAGCTCATTAACTTATGACAAAATCCAAAAACAATAAAAGACTGAAAACACAAAAACAAACAATAATCGTCTCCTCCGGGATTCTTTTCTCGTCTCATTCACTCACAAACGAGAACTTGCTTCTTCCGTCTAATGCAAGACAGTTCGCACCTGAGCCAGACAGGTCATACACTTGAGCATAGACAAGTAAGCAGTTCACAAGTCAATTCATCTTTCAGTCTCTTTGGGTCGAACTACGGTGTTCTGACTTCCTCATTGCACGAGAGGATACGTAGGCATAACTTAACAGTTATCGAACAAAAGTCTCTGTATATCCCCCCTCTTCCCAACTTTATTCTTTTAGCCTCATGATCTTGAGCATCTTATTCTTGTTCTCACACTGACACTGTCCATATTACACACTTCACTCCTTTTACACTGACACCTGTACATCTTTTCCAGCTATTCTATACACAAATTGCACTGACACTACCCCTTTAAAACACAAATCTTTCAAGCGTGGATCCCGTCGAGTACGACGGACAATCTGGGTGCTAATACCTTCCCAGGTTGTAACCAACCCCCTTTCTCAGTCTCTCTGGTTCGCAACCGTCTTATCCATCTCTTTCTAGGTTTACGCAGCATTACCTTTCCTCCGGGATAAAAATGCCTAGCTGGCGACTCTATTCATTCTCCAGTGAGTTCACGGCTGTGTGTTCTCACTGTCCCTCTCGCCGACCGTTCGCGTCTGTACCCCATTTGACTTAGCCTCATTTGGTGGGAGCGACAACGACCAATTGCAAATCGGTGAAAATTGTAACCTCTTGCACGCCCAGGTCTCTTGCGAGGAGGATTCCTGCCAAGAAGGCCTCATACTCATCTTGATTGTTCGATGTTGGAAAGGAAAGAACTAATGACACCTCGATCATAAGACCTTCTTTGTTTTTAAGGATGATACCAACACCGCTACCTTCTTTGTTTTTGTGGTTACTTTCCAAGAAAGTTTATGCATGGGTCATCTCAACGACGAAATCGTCCAGGGCCTACGCCTTGAGAGCCTTCCTTCCCCCGTAGTGTACATCGAACTCAGACAATTCTAACGACCATTTCAACATTCTCCCGGCCATATCTGGTCGTGCCAAGAGCTGTTTAATGGGTTGATCGGTTCTTACAACCACCGTGTGTGCTAGGAAATAATGTTGTAGTCGTCTGGAAGCATTTACCAGTGTGAGGGCCGCCTTCTCAATTTGCTGGTATCTCAACTCTGGGCCTTGTAATATATGGGTTTCTTCCTGACGGCTTCCTCTCTTATTAGGGCCGCGCTGATAGCTTCAGTGTTGACAGACAAATATAAGTAGAGGATCTCCCCGACTGCTGGTCTTGACAAAACGGGAGGTTCTGATAAGGCTTGTTTAAGGTGTTGTAGAGCCTTCTCGCACTCTTCTGTCCATTTGAACGCGGCTTATTTACAGAGTAACTTAAAGAAAGGGGAGGCATGTTGAGCGGATTTTGCAATGAAACGAGATAGGGATGCGAGCATACCATTCAAGGATTGAATCGACTTTTTTGAGCTATGTGTAGGGAATTCCATGAACGCTCGACATTTGTAGGGATTGGCCTCGATACCCCTTTCTGTGAGGTAAAACCCGAGGAACTTGCCCGCCCTTACACTGAAGGTGCATTTGTCAGGGTTGAAATGCATTCTACATTTTTTGGCTTGATCAAACACACTCTGAAGATGAGAGGTAAGATCAGCCTCTTCAAGGTATTTGACGACCATGTTGTCCATGTAAACTTCTAACATGTCCCCAATTTGTGATTGGAAGACGTTGTTCACCATGTGCTGATAAGTGGCTCCTGCGTTTTTTAAGCCAATGGGCGTTACGTTGTAGTGATAATTTCCTGTCAGGGTCATGAACATGGTATGCCTCTTGTCCTTGTCGGCCATGGGTATCTAGTTGTACCCGGAATATGCGTCCATGAAGGATAGTAACTTAAAACCTACAGAATTATCCACTAACTTGTCTATGTTGGGAAGAGGATAAGAGTCTTACGGGCAAGTCCGATTAAGATCAGTATAGTCAATACAGAGGTGCCATTTTCCATTAGATTTTTTCACAAGTATAGTGTTCAAGAGCCAGGTCGTATACCTGGCCTCAGTTAGAAAATTAGCCTTTATAAGGTCTTTGACTTGTTTTTCAGCAGCTAAAGTTTTCTCTTCAGATTGTTTGCACCTGTGTTGTGCAATCGGGTAGGCAGTTAGGTTGATGGTGAGTTTGTGGCACGCAATTTCTGGGGAGATGCCTGGCATGTCAACGACACTCCAAGCAAAGAGATTGGCATTGTTGTGTAAGCACTACTTCAACTGCTCTTTGACTCTGTTAGGGAGGCCTACTTCGATACGGACTCCTTTGTTCGGGTTGTCTCCGAAAGTCACAACTTCGAATTCACCTGCGGGAAAAAGGTGTTACCTGAGTGACATATCCGTGGGAGCACCTTCTTCATCATCCACAGGGATGCGAGGGTCGAGGTCGATCGTGTTGATTTGGACAATTGGCTTTTTCTTGGGTTGGGCGTCGTCGGTCGGAGAGTCCCATCCCTTGCACGTTTCCCGCTCTTTAGTGCAATCTCTATCATGGTCTAGCCTCTATTCGCTATTTCGAAGCACCTTTTATATGCCTTGATATCTACGTGCAAGGTACCTACGTGACCCTTCTCAGTGTAGTACTTCATTTTGAGGTGGACCGTTGAAGGGACGACGATGAGCTCGACAAGTGTGGGTCTTCTCAAGATGCACTGATAGAGTGACAGATAGTCGATTACCTTGAAGTGTGTCTTAATTGTTTTGGAAGCATCCCCCTTTCCGAAGGTGACGTTAAACTCGACATAGCCCTAGGTTTTTGCACTAGCCCCGTTAAATCCTTGCAAATCAGAACCTACGTACAGGGATAAATTTCCCTGGTCAAGTTGTAGAGCCCAAAAGAGTAAAGTGTACATGATGTCGATCGAGCTTCCTTGGTCGACGAGTATCCTATGCACATATGTCTTTTCCATCTTTGCACAAATCAACAATGGGATGTGGGAGTTAGGGGATCCTCCGAGCAGCTCCTCCTAGTAGAATGTAATCGGCTGGGATTTCCCATTGACTCTTTCGATGGATGATAACTAAACTGGTGAAGAATCGACTAAATGCTCGAGGTTTTGTCTAACGGACCCAACGATCATCTTATTGTAACCTCCACTTGAAATGAGCATGGTCAAAGGGAAGCACTCCCAAGAACTGTGCAACGCAAAGTATCCTGCAGGAAAAAGGTGTTGAGAAATATAGAAAGCCTCAGGTATGGTGACACATATAGCTACCTGCATCGGGGTGGCCTCCTCGGTGACCACGTTGACACTCTTCGTCTCCTCTTGTCGAGGAGCTTTGTCTTTGACGTATTTCTTAAGGTGTCCCTCTTTGATGAGGATCTTAATGGCGTCTTTGAAATGGATGCAGTCTTCATTGACGTACCTGTGGCTACGGTGGAATCGACAATACTTGCTTTTGTTGGTATGGGCCTTTGAAGCAATTGGTTTGGGGAAGAGAATGCCTCCCTGTTTGAACTCAGTATTGATGCACTCTGTAACACGGTTGGAGAATTGACTTGGTGTTTTTGTTTGACAAAAACATGTGCGGATAATAAGAGTCGCCACCGACTTTTATTTTATCCATATGGAAAGGGTATAAAAGAAAAGGAAAGACCTTTTTTTAAAATTTTAAGTTCAGGGGGTAGGTTATATAAAGGGAAGGTGTAAGCACCCTTTATATCCATGGTTATCCATGGGCTCTTAGTTACTTAGCTCACTTACTTGTTTGAAAAAATGTGTAGTGTGTGTTTAGAAATTTTTCTAAGTACTTTGTAATGATCCTCGTATGGATGTATACAAATCCTTGTTTTTCGAAAATATTTGAAAAGAGTGAGGTGTGAAAAGTATTTTTGAAATGTGAGCAAGTAACTAAGTTGTACCTACCCTAGACTAGTCTTTCATGTTCTTTTCTTTCAAGGGTAAGATTGTCCCTACTATTAAGGAGTAGGTAGTCATTACCTTGGATTTATTTGAGGGACGGGCCTAGGGTCATCGTATGGTCAATGAAGGCAACTTAAGGGGGTGTCTTTAGCAATTCGAAGGGATTATCATCATATTTAACGAAGGGACAAGATCATTATATCGTAAGCAACCTCATAGGAACTTAATCTTTTAAACTGGAAGGGACTTGATGATTTATCTAGGAAGGGATTTGCTTAAAACATCCTCACTTTCGAGGGACTTGACCATTTATTTAAGGCAACTGAGAGGGGTAACCCTAGGAGGTGTAGATGGCGATCGTAAGACGATCGACTTACGTGTGTGAGTGATTATATTCAGATATTTATCTTACATTTAATTATCTAAGTCCAACTATTCAATTATTTATTTTCACTCCTTATATTACTAACCACACAGTCAATAAGCAAAAAGTAAATGGCAGAAATTAAAGGCAGAAGAATAAAAGGTCCCTAAACTATTACAGTGCTTCCGGGATGTTACATAATAATTGGGCGGAAAATAAAACTAAAATATTACAATTACTAGGCAATTACATAACAATGAAAGATGAATAACATAAAAATTAGTGGAAAGGTTTAGGTTTAGGGTTTAAAAAAAATTAGGGTTGAGGTTTATGAAAAATTAGAGTTGAACATATTAAAATTCCTAAAGAAAATATATAATCAGTTTTTGAGGAAAAGGTTTGCGAAATAAAAATTAAGGTTTTATAAATATAATTAAAAAAAAAATTAGGGTTTAACAAAATATATTAGAGTTTATGATATTTAAAGGGTTAAAAGAAAAATTAGTGTTTTAGGAAAATAATTAGGGTTTGTGGAAAATAATTAAAGTTTTAAAATAATTTACTAACCCTAAATGACACTCATTAATTAAAAAAAATGTTAATCTAAAATAATAAACAAAACTAATAAAAAAAGAGTTATGAGAAAAATATTTTTTTTGTTTTTTTTAAAAAAGTTATTGGTTTAGAAAAATATTAGAAAAGAAAATATAAAATTTGAAAATAGGAAAAGATAGAAATAACCAAAATGTTGGAGGTCAAGGTTTGAACCATTGCCATTGCCTTTACCAGCCTTAGCCTTAGCCACTAAGTTGAGTACGCAGCTAATGAATAACCTGGGCGAAACTGACTAAAAATTAAACCTGAAAATAAAACCAAGTGTTTAAAAAATGGGGAAACCTGGGATTCGAACCCAGGTCCCAAACTTCATACACGCGCGCATTGTCCACTGGGTCACCGGTCCTACAACATAAATAATCAGATGACAAAATTTATATTATAAAAACAAATTTCAAAAAATCTGACGGCGCCAACTTCATCTTCAACCTCCGTCCGTCCGCTTAGGGTTCTATCTACAGCAGGTCTGTCGCTATAGCTTATAGCGACGTTTTTTTTCTTTCACCAAAGGCCATGCATCTTGTAAAACCAACAATACACAACATAAATTCATTCCAAAAACGTCAATCGATTGCAAATGTTTCCATGAATCCAAAGAACTCATCAATTTGCACTAAAATTTCTATTAACAGAGAATCCAAAATTTGAAATGTTAAACCATAATAATGGTGTTTCGTCCTCCAGACATCGATCCTTCAAATAATTGGTCCAGAATCCATCTATGCATTATCATAAACATATTTAAACAAACCAAAACAACTTAAAACGCATCAAATCTTAGAATCGAAAAATTCAAAAAGTAAGCAAAAAAACAAATTCGGATTGTGCATTTTATGGTGTTATGGATGAGGATGATGATTGAAACATGATCAAGAAACCTCCAGGGAACTCTTGCAACCTTTCAAAACTCTTGAAACTACCTGAAATTGCAAAACCGAATTAGGATTTTTTGGAGAAAATTTGAAGTTTGAACAATGCTTTTTGTGGTCTCAAAATCGTCCCTTGGCATATGGTCTTGTTGCATATATATATATATATATATATATATATATATATATATATATATATATATATATATATATATATATATATATATATATATATAAGTGAATGATTTTAGGTCAAAAGATGGGCCTTAATGTTATGGATTTGTATTGCTTGAAGTTGAAGAAATCAATCACTCATAAATGTCCAAAAATCACATATATTCTTGTCAATTTGGTCTAGCACGGATTTGTAAGGTTCTCAATCAACTTAAATGCCATATATTTGATCTCATAGCAAAGATTGGATTCAAATATTTGACTTTTATATTTTATTTTTATTAAAATTGAATTTTAACAAATAAAATCCAAAATAATATAAAACAAATTATAAAAATCAGAATGAATGGCCATCGGGTCGTGCATGACTTTATATTTAAGTTTGGATTGCAATTTTATGGGCCCATTTGGAAAAAATTGAAGTTAAGGCCTTTTTTGCTTCATACACCCCTTAAAAATCAACCAACTTTGACAAAGCATAACTTCCTCAATTTTAATGCTATAAATGTGTTCTAAGACTTTTTAGAAAGCTTAGAGTGTCCTTTAACCAACGCTTTGGTCCCATGTCAATATAATTTATCATTTTTAAATTATGAGCTTGGGAAGAAGTTGACTTTTTGTTGACTTTCAAAAGGACCTATAATGTTTTAGCTCATACCTTCCAAATGAAGCATTTTTAGGCTTGGCTTGTGAGTCACAAAGTTGTAGAGAATTGAATTCCTTTAAAATGAGATTTGGATGGGGAATTTTTGATGAATTATGTGAAAGTTATGGCTGGTCAAAGTTCAGTTGACTTTTCCTATGGAAACCCTAATTTATAAACTTCTTGATTCTTGATGATCTGAGATTTCCTTGATGAATCATGATCAACCCGTGATCAAATGATGAATTTCACCTCATAATCTTAATGTTGACCAAAAATCTTGAAGTTTGATTTTGAGTTGACCTCAGTTGACCTTAGTTGACTTTTTGACCAAGTTAACTGATTTTCAGGTATCTGAGCATCTGACTGACCAAACTTGTTGAGAAAGCTTTGAAACTTGAAATGAGGATTATTTAAGGTATATAGGATGTCATGAAGTCCATTTGAGGCCTTGGAAGTTCACTTTTCTTGGAGAAACTCAAAACCCTAGTTCTGTAATCCATTATTAGGAGGAGACTTTGTTTGATGAAACTTTCAATCCTTTTGACCAATTGAGAATCTTGTGACTATTGAGAGACCTCTTGAAGTATATGGTCTTTAATGTGGGAGGGAAAATTTTGGGGTACAACACACTTATTGAGGATATTTTTGCGAGAGGGTGAGAAGGGTGTACTCTGAGAAATGACCATCTGATCCTCTGCTTTCTCGTGGTCGATCATCTCTGTGTTTCTCACATCGTGGCGCATCGTCGCTCTCCTCCTGCTTGTGAGTCCTCGTGTTTTCCTGATTCTTCGAATCTCTTGTTTTTTATGCGGCCTCCTTCTCCTCGTACTGAATGTACACTTTGGCCTTGTGGAGCAGGTCTGCAAGAGATAGGGGAGGTTCGATGCCCGTGATTTTTCGAAACTCACTGTTGGGGCGTATGCCCTTTTCCAGGATATACTGTTTCATGCGGCCAGTGGTGTGCATTTCCACGACCTCTTTGTTAAATTGGTCAATGTAGTCTCTCAGGGGTTCTTCCTTCCCCTGCATGATCCCTTCGAGGGTAGCCTCGGACTTTGGATAACGCCTGGAGGCAGTGAAATGCCTGGTGAATTGGTTTTTTAGGACTCTCCATGATGTGATAGATCCTACGGGGAGATGCTTGTACCACAACATGGTGCCCTTGCGCAAGGTGATGGGGAACAACCTGCATTTGATGCCACCCTCCATATTGAGATAATGGGCATGGTCTCGGGGTTTTCAATGTGATCATCGGGATCAGTTGTCTTGTCGTAGGTGGCCAGAGGAGGAGGCTTTTCAAGTCCCCGAGGGATGTGAGTTTCCATGATCTTGCGGCTGAGGGAACCCTGGTGGTATTCATCATTGATGCTGCCGGAATCAGGGTAGGGGGCCTGCCCCGATGACAATCATCGTCATAACGGGTTTTCTTGCCGCGATCTTGATCTTCCGACGAGTGCCTTGACCTACGCAAAGGAGATCGGGTGCGCTTTCGGGGCTGTTCTAGACACAAACTTTTAGGTGGATCCTGATCCCTGGGAGGAGAAGAGTGTTTGGTTTCTTTCCCTTTCCGACCTCGTGGAGGAGATCAAGAACTTCGAGGAAAACCTTTGCGACCTCTTCTCCTAGACGGTGAAGGGGAGCGGTGGCTCTGTTCGAGCACTTGCATGCGTTCATTCTGCTGAAAGAGGGTGAGATTTTCCTTGTTAAGGGCAGCGATGAGAGCCTGAGTGGTGACATCCGCTTCTGTTGGGATAGGGGTCAGTTCGAAGATAGGATCTGCGTGAACAACGAACGGATGTTTCAGGTTATTCGAGTCTGGGGAAGGAGGGTTTCCTTCATCGTGAATGGCGTTAAGCTGAAAGGTTCCTTGATTGTCGGTGTTGTCACTGTCGTTGAGAATGATGGAGGTATCTTTGACAGTCTCGTGCACTATAGTTACCATGAAGACGGAAAGATGAACTTTGGTCTTGAGGTGAAAGGGAATCTTGATCCCAAAAGACGGAGGAGTTGTTAGTTTCCCATAGACGGCGCCACTGTACAGAAAGAATTCAGACAGGTCTTCGTGGCTTTCAACTGGGACCGTGGTATGCTGATGGGAGAAAATGGTAGGGTATTTGCAAGGTACTCCGATGCTCAAGTAAGTTTAAGAATGAGGACTAAAGTGTGAGTAAAATAGGGTAAAGAGTGAATACCTAACTTCCCAAAGATGGAGAGTTTTATAGGGGCATATGTTCGGACGATATGGACGCGTAGCCTTTGACCAAGTGTAACTGCCTCAGTAAATTTGTTGGGAAGTTGGCCGCGTGGAAGGTGTTTTGGCTTGTGAGACATAAAGTTATAGAGAATTTAATTTCCTTTAAAATGAGCTTTGGATGGGGAATTTTTGATGAAGTATGTGAAAGTTATGGCTGGTCGAAGTTCAATTGACTTTTCCTATGGAAACTCTAATTTATAAATTTCTTAATTCTTGATGATCTGAGATTTCCTTAATGAATCATGATCAACCGTTGATCAAATGATGAATTTCACCTCATAATCTTGATCTTGACCAAAAATCTTTAAGTTTGACTTTGAGTTGACCACAGTTGACCTCAGTTGACTTTTTGACCAAGTTAATTGATTTTCAGGTATCTGAGCATCTGACTGACCAAACTTGTTGAGAGAGCTTTGAAACTTGACATGAGGATTCTTTAAGGTATACAGGATGTCATGAAGTCCATTTGAGGCCTTGGAAGTTCACTTTTCTTGGAGAAAATCAAAACCCTAGTTCTGGAATCCATTGTTAGGAGGAGGCTTTGTCTGATGAAACCTTCAATCCTTTTGACCAATTGAGAATCTTGTGACTATTGAGAGACCTCTTAAAGTATATGGTCTTGAATGTGGGAGGGAAAATTTTGGGGTACAACAGTTTCCCCTGTTCAATTTTCTGAAACCTGAGGAGTTAGATTGGCATGTACGCCATTCGTGACTTGAAGGTTGAAGATGATTGAACACTAAAGCCCAAAAATTTGCACTCGCCAGTGCGCAGAATAATGTTGTTGGTTGGTTGTATTGCTTGAATGGGCTTAAAGATTTCATTCGGAATAAAAATGTTCTTCAGATATACCTCTTGGAGGATAAAGCAGTCCAAAATGTAGATTGATATAATCCTATGGGATGTAGCTGCCCAAGAGATTTTTTGGTATGGTCCTGGAAGATAGAGCAGTCCAAGATGTTGTTATGTGTAATCATGGAGGATAGAGTCGTCCAAGATATTATCCTAGGGGTTTATAGCAGCCGGAGATATTGTTTGAGATAGCCCTTGGGGGGATATAGCAGCCCAAAATGGATATAGATATAATCTCAGGAGATGTAGCAGCCTAAGATATTGGTTTTTGTGGTCCTGGGGGATATAGCGGCCTAAGACATTGCTGGATGTAATCTTGAGGGATGTAGCATCCCAAGATATTGGTAAATGTAATCTTGAGGTATGTAGCAGCCCAAGATATTCGTTGGATTCCTACCTCTGATCGTCCTTAGTAAATACTATTATTAAATTTTATGCATTTTTGGTAAACATCAATCATATTCAAAAGCATATATACATTCAAACATATTCAACGGACGTTTTCGCTTAAGTAAAAGGGGAAAAGTAAACCTGAAATCGAAAATACAATTTTATTTATTTAGAAAGTGGCCTATAAACAGGCGAGTTTTAACACGGAGACGGAAATCCTAGTAAGAGGAATTCGTCGAAGAAATTTTAAAAGAGTACAAAAACAAGGAAAAATAGCTATGTGTAAATGATCCTATTGAGTTTCAACTTTGCTATTGCCATTATCTTCAAGTATCTCATCCTTTTCTGCCGGAATAGAAACGATTGGATTGATCTGCACCTATTTGAACTTGATGTAGGGATTACAACTAGTTGAGGTTACATGGGTGATCCAACGAGACATAGTCATACGCTTTAATCCCTAACTTTTTCCTGGATTGCCCTTTCAGGTTTTCAATCCACCGGGATACCTTTTTTTTCCAAGCCTCCCTTTCGGGTTTTCGACTTGCCAGGAGTACAATTATATATATATATATATATATATATATATATATATATATATATATATCCCTAATTTTTGCCCGAACTCTTTTGGTTCCCCGGGATGCCCTTATTTTTTCCTTGGCCAGTCAACCTAGTGGGTCTCTTTTTATGCATAGTATTTTTTTAACTATGTATGCATTTACAGCCTGTGGGAAATCTTCACCATCTATAGTAGTAAGCATCATGGCACCTCTAGAAAATACCCTCTTGACTACAAATGTCCCTTCATATGTGGGAGTCCATTTGCCCCTAGGATCACCCTATGGTAATATGATACGCTTGATTACCAAGTCTCCATCCTGATATACTTGTTGCTTAACTTTCTTATTAAAGGCCTTAATCATACGCTTCTGATACATCTGACCCTGACAAACAGTTGCAAGTCTTTTCTCATTAATCAAGTTTATCTGGTCAAGTCGAGTCTGAATCCATTCATTTTCATCCAAGTCTGCATCCTTCATAATTCTCAGGGAAGGAATCTGGACTTCAATGGTTAAAACTGCTTCCATACCATAGACAAGAGAGAATGGGGTTGCCCCAATTGAAGTACGTATCGTGGTACGATAACCATGAAGATCAAATGGTAACATCCCATGCCAATCCTTATACGTAACTGTCATCTTCTGCAAGATCTTCTTAATATTCTTGTTGGCGGATTCCACTGTGCCATTCATCTTCGGACGATATGGAGAAGAATTGTGATGCTTAATCTTGAACTACGTGCAGAGGTCGGTAATCATCGTATTGTTCAGATTAGTACCGTTATCTATGATAATCCTTTCGGGGATGCCATACCTATATATAAGATTATGCTTGATGAACTGAGCCACCACATTCTTGGTAACAGAAGCAAACGAAGCTGCCTCTACCCACTTCATGAAGTAATCAATAGCAACAAGGATGAAACGATGTCCATTAGAAGCGGTAGGTTTAATCTCACCAATCATATCAATACCCCGCATGGCAAAAGGCCAAGGAGCAGTCAAAACATTCAATGGAACTGGAGGTATATGTACTTTATCAGCATAGATTTGGCACTTATGACAAGTCTTGAAGTGCTGATAGCAATCAGCTTGCATGGTAGACCAATAATAACCTGCTCTCAAAATCTTCATAGCCATTGTATGCCCACTGGAATGAGTACCAAAGATCCCATCATGCATGTCTTCCATAATCTATATTGCTTCCTTCTTATCCACACAGCGAAGCATAGTCGAATCGTGATTGCGCTTATACAAAATTCCATTACTCAGGAAAAACTTGGCAGAAAATCTCCTCAGAAACTTCTTGTCATTGATAAATTCCCCTTCAGGATATTCATGAGCTTCGAGATATATTTTCACTTCATGGAACCAAGGCTTTTCTTCCACACCTTCAATATCAACCTCATAATAGTATGCTGGTTCATCTAACCGATCAATAGTAATTATGGGTGCTTCATTATCCCAACTAATTTCAAACATAGATGACATAGTGGCTAAAGCATCTGCCAACTGATTCTCTTCTTGTGGGATATGTCCAAAAGTAATATCTTCAAAGTATGGGATTAAAGACAACACATGCTCTCTGTAAGGAATGAGATTTGGATGTTTTGTGTCCCATTCACCTTTAACTTGACTAACTACCAAGGCTGAATCTCCGTACACATTCAAAACCTGGATTTTCATCTCAATGGCAGCCTTGATACCCATAATACATGCTTCGTATTCAGCCATATTGTTGGTACAATCAAAACAAAGTCTAGCAGTAAATGGTGTATAACAACCCTCTGGAGATATAATCACAACACCAACACCATTACCAAGCGCATTAGAAGCTCCATCAAAAACCATAGTCCATCGGGATCCATGTTCAGGTCCTTCATATTGTCTAGGTTCTTTAGCAATAAGCATAATATCTTCATCTAGAAACTCAAAATTCATAGACTGGTAGTCATCCACTGCTTGATAAGCCGAATGATCAGCAACCACACTTCCCTTAATAGCTTTTTGAGTAGTATATTGTATGTCACATTCTGTCAAAATCATTTGCCATCTCGTTATTCGTCCGGAGAGAGCAGGTTTCTCAAATATATATTTAATAGGATCCAACTTTGAAATTAATAAAGTGGTATGATTCAACATATATTGTCTTAGTCGGCGAGCAGCCCAAGCCAAAGTGCATCAAGTTTTCTCGAGCAGTGAGTATCTTGTTTCACAGTCGGTAAACATTTTGCTAAGGTAGTATATTGCTTTCTCTTTTCGACCAGACTCGTCATGTTGCCCCAACACACACCCCATTGAGTTGTCTAATACCGTCAGGTACATAATCATGGGTCTTCCTTCAACTGGTGGCATTAATATTGGAGGTTCTTGGAGAAACTTCTTGATCTCATCAAAAGCTACCTGACATTCGTCGTTCCATTCCATTACTTGATCTTTCTTCAACAACTTGAATATTGTCTCACAGGTAGCGGTTAATTGGAAAATAAATCTTGCAATGTAATTCAGTCGTCCCAAGAAACCTCTGAATTCTTTCTCAGTACGAGGAGCATGCATTTCTTATATAGCTTTTACCTTTGCAGGGTCAACTTCAATACCTTTACCACTAACAACGAAACCCAAAAGTTTACCAGATCTAACTCCAAAGGTACACTTATTTGGATTTAATCTCAACTTGTACTTCTTCAACCTCTCAAACAACTTGTGTAGATGATCAAGGTATTCTTCTTCAGTTTGAGATCTGGCTATCATATCATCAACATATACCTCTATCTCATGGTGAATCATATCATGTAACAAAGCTACCATAGCACGCTGATATGTTTCCCCAGCGTTCTTCAAACCAAATGGCATTACTTTATAACAGAAAGTGCCCCACTGTGTAACAAACATAGTCTTCTCCATATCTTCAGGTGCCATCTTAATCTGATTGTAAATAGAGAAACCATCCATAAAAGATAATACCTTATGTTGAGCAGTGTTGTCTACCAGAACACAATATATGGAAGTGGAAAATCATCTTTAGGGTTGGCTTTGTTTAAATCCCTGTAATCTACACACATGTGTACTTTACCATCTTTCTTAGGCACCGATACCACATTTGCAACCCACTGAGGATAAGAAGTAACAGCTAGGAACCCTGCATTAAACTGTTTCATTACTTCTGCTTTAATCTTTTCTGACATCTCAGGACGCATACGATGAACTTTCTGCTTTATTAGACGACAAACCTCCTTCATTGGCAGATAGTGAACCATAATATCAGTATCAAGTCCTGGCATATCCTCATAAGACCAAGCAAAGATTTCCACATAGTCATGTAACATTTGAATCAATTTGTTCTTAACACTGTCTTCTAATTCGGCTCCTATCTTGACCTATTTCCTGTCTTTCTCAGTTCCCATATTCACAACTTCAATTGGTTCTTCATGTGGCTATATAACTTTCTCTTCTTGCTGTAACAACCTAGCAAGCTCTACAGGCACTTCACAATATTCCTCCTTTCCATCCTCGGTTTGATAGATCGGATTCTCGAAGTTATAATTGGAAATAGCAGAATTATTATCAACATAATCAAGAGTGGATGATGATATGCATTTTAGTGACGTGGGTGTATGTAAGAACACATAGCTTTTTATAAAGGAAAAATAAAAGAAAGATAAAGAGCGCAATATTTACGAAAGCAAAAACGTCCATTGATTTTATTGAATGAAAATATGCAAATGATATGACAACCCTAACAAGTATACCATTGTGCCCCGGGTAAGGCACAAGGCTTCAAAGTTTAATTGTTCAAAATTACAAACTTAAAAGTAAGAAACACAGTAATAGTATTTACTCCTGACTAAAGGAGATATAAACAACATCTTCAACCTTCCAATTATTGAGCCCACTGCCAATGGTAGGAAAGATCCAGCTATCCAAGTTGTAATCTTCATCAGAATCTTCCACATCATTGACTTGATTCCTCTGAACTCCTTTGTTTGTGATACGAATAGCACGAGCATGACAAACAGCCTTCTGAGACTCTGCAGTAAAACCCAAACCAAACTTGTCAGACTTGTAAGGAATGTCAGGAAGCTGATCCCAAATAATACAACCACCTTCTTCAACTACAGCTTTTGCATCCTTCAGAGAAGCCATGTCAGGAGGTACTCTAGTAACAGCAGGAACTGGTTTAGTAGCAGGGATGGATTCAGCAGCAAGAACAACTTGAGGAACTACTTCAAATGTTTGGCAAGGAGTCTCAACAAATTCACCCTCCATCTCAACATACTTGAAATTGTTTACATGACTGACCATATACTCTTCCTCACCATAAATAATGACAATCTTGCTCTTCACTGGATATTTCAGCTTATGGTGTAAAGTGGAAGTCACAGCACCTGCCCCATGTATCTAAGGACGCCCAAGCAGACAGGAATAAGAGGGACGAATATCCATCACATAAAATGTAGAATCAAAGACTTGTGAACCCACTTTGATTGGGAAGTCAACTTCTCCGTGCACCATTCTTCTTGATCCATAAAAGGCTTTCACCACCATGTTATTGGGTCTTAGCACAATATCTTCAAAGTTGAGTTTGTCCAGAACATCCTTCGGTAACACATTCAAAGAGGAACCATTATCCACTAAAACATGAGACAAAGTTGTGCCCCTACACTCAATGGAGATGTGTAGAGCTCTATTGTGGTTTCTCTTGGCAGGAGTTAATCAGCATCAGAAAAGCCCAAGCTATTATCAGTAGTCAGGTTGGCAACACAATTTTCAAACCGGTCCACAGAGATTTCATGTGGTACATGAGCATCCTTCAGGAATTTTACTAAAGCCTTGGCATGGGCTTCAGAACATAGCAACAAAGAAAACATAGAGATCTTAGAGGGAGTATGCCCTCAACTGTTCAACAATATTATAATCACTCTTGCAGATGATCTTCAATACTCCATCCATCTACTTAGAGAGGTCTTCAGTAACTGGAGTTTCAACCTAAACAGGCTCAATCAATGGTCCTTTTCCCCGAGCTTCAGTATTTGGCCCAGGGTTGGAGATATGAACTGGAGCAGCACCAGTCTTTGAAGTGTCTTCTGGAGAGAAAATTCTTCCACTCCTAGTAACCTTATTAGTCCCAACAATATTATCGACATCAGGATTAGTATCTTCAACAGATATGTCAGTTAGAGGCTCTTGCTTGATACCATGGATATAAACATCAGACCCATAATTCCAAGGGATATCCTTGTCAAAAGAATATGGAACTGGACCAGGAGTAATAATAATCAGGGGAGCCACCTTTGGCTTAGCATTAATCTTCACAGGACCTTTAGAGGTGATCCTCACAGGACCCTTAGAAGTGATCTTCACAGGAGTACCAGTAATCACAGACACGTCTTCCAACTTCAGATCTTGGGACAGACCTTCACATAAGCTTTCCACGGAAGGGGTCTTCTCAAACAATATAGTACGGTTGTCCATCAAACGATGAATACTTTCTTTCAGCTTCCAACAGTCATTAGGTTGAGAGGCACAATAAAAACAGTCTTCATTGCAATGCAGAAATAAATCGGCTTGCTGCAGCTTTTTCTTAATAATGGATAGAGGAGTAGTCAAATCAGTCGCTGTAGAAACATAAGAAACATCATCAATACTATTAACAATCTTTTCATGCTTGGGCATAGAAGCAGTAATCACATTAGGAGTCTCGGGAGGATCAAACTCAATTTCTCCAGCATCTATCATATCATGGATCTTATTCTTCAACGCCCAACAGTTATTAGTATCATGGTCTGGGCAATTAGAGTGATATGCACATCTTGCATTGGGATTGAAACGAGGAGAGGTAGTATTGATGTTCTGAGGAGGATCCCTCAAAGTAATCGATTCTCCTTTCAACATATGTTGCAGAGCCTGAGCCAACGACATATTGATCTTCGTAAATTGCCTCCTAGGCTTGGGCTGACTATTCTATTGTTGATCTTGTGGTGTAGGTGCAGGATTAGAAATGAGGATTGCTCCCACAGATTGATTATTCCTGTTACGACCTTGTTGGCCATACACGGCATTAGACTCTTTCTTCCCATTAGAAGGTTTCTTGGTAGTACTTTAAGAGACAACTACTTATATCTTACCACTTCGTATTCCACTCTCCACACGTTCTCCATTCATTATCAGCTCCGTAAAACCAGATGATGAACTTCCAATGAGATGACTGTAGAAAGGACCAGTCAATGTACTCATAAACATATCAACCAATTCCGTGTCAGTCAAAGGAGGTTGAACTCTGCTTGCAAGATCTCTCCACTTTTGGGCATACTCCTTGAAACTTTCTTTAGAACCCATAGACATGCTTTGGAGTTGCATGCGAGTTGGTGCTAAATCAGAGTTATATTGATATTGTCTATAGAAGGCCTCAACAAGATCATTCCAAGTACGAATATTGATACTCTCCAGTTGATAATACCATTCAAATTGATCTCCTGATAAACTCTCTTGAAAGAAATGAATCCACAACTTCTTGTCAGCAGTATGTGGCTGGATTCTCTGGACATAAGACCTCAGATGTATCTTAGGACATGACACACCATCATACACCACAAAAGTAGGAACCTTGAAACCAACAGGAATGATAACTCCAGAAATCAAACTCAGATCTTCAAAGTCTAGTCCATGAGTCTTCTGTAATTCCATAGCATTCACACGATCTTCCAGCAACTTATATTTCTCATCACCAGTTGAATCATGATAATAATTCTCCTCATAATTAGAATTCGCAGCAGTACCATGTTAACTCCCTTCCTCTTCTGTAGAACTTTTATCTCCACGGTTTTCAACCTCATCATCTGTCTTGATTTGAGCTCTGAATATTCTCCTCAAACTGATGAAGCTAACTGGTTTCTTGGTCTTCTTCTTCTTCTTCTTGGTCAGGAGTGCCTTTAGCTCTTCTTGTCCCTTGGACAAGTTCAAGATCATCTCTTGAAACTGGGCATTCTGAATCTGAAGATCTTTGACAGATTTTTCGAGAGTCATTTCTGCTGAAGTAAACAGCGAGAAGATGAGAAACCTATTATGAAAACATGTTATGTAATGACATAGTATGTAGATGCATATGTAATGTTTTCAAGGACCGCAGGATTTAAATTTGTTAAAACAAACAAAAACAAAACTTTTATTCGTAGGCTTGAAGTAATATTGCCCCTTGGGCTTACAAATTAAAATAGACAAAATTTATGAAGAAAATAAAACATCTGAGAACTAAGTTTCCCATGGACGCTTCCTCTTTGTGTTGAGGTAGGTGTTGAGATTCCGCTCCTCGTGAAGTTGCTTTATCAGCTCCAACATTCTTTCTTGGCTAATCCTGAATTGAGCTTCAAAGGTATCTCTTTGCTCCTTTAGTTGGATCTAGGACTTCTGCAGCTCTTCCAAATCAGTGGGCATATCTGGATGAATGATGGTATAAGGAACATCTCCTTCAGCAACAGGCTCCATAGTAACCGGTAGAACAGAAGGATATGGTATCATAAGAGTCTGAGCACGAGACCGCATCCATCTGAGGTAAGGTTCCATAGGAATGGAGTACTTTGGTTACAGAGTCTTGCTATCAATCTTGTTCACATTACTCCAAGCTCGTATAAACCTTTGACGGTAACCTTGAAGATCGTTGTCGTAATCAAACGCAATACCCTGAATAAGCATGTCATGAGGACCATTACTCTGAGCATAACCAAACCGATGTAGTACTAAGGAAGGATTATAAGTAATTCCCCCTCTTATGCCAAGAAGTGGCACATTAGGGAACTCTCCACAACGGTAAATGATAGTGACATTTTCCATAGATCGAGAACACCAGTGAATATCTGAATGAGAGAGTGACATTATCCTTTTAGACCACCTCAAACCTTGTTCATTCTTCATCACAGACTGAGGAAGGTGAGAAATAAACCACCTAGACAGTAGAGGTATACAACACATAAAAGTTTTGTGCGCCTTCGTAGTACGAGTGTGAAGAGAGTATAAGATATCTCCAAGTAATGTAGGCACTGGATTGTAATTCAAAAATATGTTGATGGCGTGTACATCTATGAAGTGGTCTGGATTAGGGAATAATACTAAACCATAAATCAGCAGGGCCAAGATCTCCTCAAAAGCATCATAACTCGTAGCATCCAAGAACACCTGAGCTTTCTCTATCAATACTCTGGCAAGGATACCCTTAACTCCACTTCTTGTTTCTAGGACAATGTCTGATTTCCTCAAATGTAGGGATGCAATAATGACTTCAGGTTTAGGATCCTTCTCTAAGCCTATGAAGGGTTTCTGATCAAGGATAGGTACCCCAAGTAGCTTGGAGAATTCTTCCATTGTAGGAACCAGCTGATAATCGGGGAATGTGAAACAATGATGTTTAGGATCAAAGAACTGGAATAGGACACTCATTATATCTTCATCAAACCATGAGGTAACCAAGACAAGTAGATAACCATGCTTCTTGATGAACTGGGAGCTTTCAGGAAGTTTTGAGACCAAATCCTTAAGCTTGAGAGGTATCCCTACAAAGTTGATCCGGATAGTGTTCCTACGAGTGAAAGCCATAACCTGCAACAAAGAACAAAGATAAATCCTTTGGTCCCTGAAATGGTTAGTGAGAATGTTATTCTTATGATTTCATGATGTTATGATGTTATGTTCAATCACAAACATGTGGCACACACAAGCAAGTCACACAATAGTCCTATGTTTAGAGGTTTGCATGAGGTTTAAGGGAAAGTACCCTCCCCCTGAAGTTTAGTTGGTTCATCCTGTCCTACAAAAGTAACCAGGTTCTAAGGGATCTCAATATCACTGATCCTTCTCAAGGGTTGTTGTTAATTAGGCAACTGACTTGCCAACCAAAACCCCCCAAGATTAGGATCTCAATGAGCGTAGTATTGAGTATCGACCAACTTTAGACTTCTCCAAATCCGGCTATCTCACTACTTTCTAAAGGCCAAGATGGGTCAATTAAGGTTCTAAAGGGTAGTTAGTGTTAATGACAACGTATGGCAGCCTCATATTATCCTCAACTTACTTAAGGAACATAAGCACCAACCAAGAAGTCACACTAACTATGGCCACCAGATCAACCATATCGGTATACTTCATACAGTTTCCTTGGTCTATTTCCATTTACCTAGGGTACACTAGATCCGGGTTAGGATCTTTCACACATAAGACCAACAAATAAGTATAAAGCAAACAAGTCAAACAGTAAGTGGTCCTAATTCATAAGGTAACCCCTCTTTAAGTACTCCCCAGCAGAGTCGCCAGTTTTGTAACACGGTGGGAGAACTGACTTGGTGTTTTTGTTTGACAAAAAGATGTGCGGATAACAAGAGTCGCCACCGACTTTAATTATATCCATATGGAAAGGGTATAAAAGAACAGGAAAGACCTTTTTTAAAATTCTAAGTTCGGGGGGTAGGTTATATAAAGGGAAGGTGTAAGCACCCTTTATATCCATGGTTATCCATGGGCTCTTAGTTACTTAGCTCACTTACTTGTTTGAAAAAATGTGTAGTGTGCGTTTAGAAATTTTTCTAAGTACTTTGTAATGATCCTCGTATGGATGTATAAAAAGCCTTAGTTTTTGAAAATATTTGAAAAGAATGAGGTGTGAAAAGTATTTTTGAAATGTGAGCAAGTAACTAAGTTGTACCTACCCTAGACTAGTCTTTCATGTTCTTTTATTTTCTTTCAAGGGTAAGATTGTCCCTACTATTAAGGGACTCTCCTTAAGACACCCCCACTTTCGAGGGACTTGACCATTTGTTTAAGGCAACTGAGAGGGGTAACCCTAGGAGGTGTAGATGGCGATTGTAAGATGATCGACTTACGTGTGTGAGTGATTATATTCAGATATTTATCTTGCAATTAATTATCTAAGTCCAATTATTCAATTATTTCTTTTCACTCATTATATTACTAACCACACAGTCAATAAGCAAAAAGTAAATGGCAAAAATTAAAGGCAGAAGAATAAAAGGTCCCTAAACTATTAGGGTGCTTCGGGGCAGTTACATAGTAATTGGGCGGAAAATAAAACTAAAATATTACAATTACTAGGAAATTACATAACAATGAAAGATGAATAACATAAAAATTAGTGAAAAGGTTTAGATTTAGGGTTTAAAAAAAATTAGGGTTGAGGGTTGAGGTTTATGAAAAATTAGGGTTGAACATATTAAAATTCCTAAAGAAAATATATCATCAATTTTTGAGGAAAATGTTTGCGAAATAAAAATTAAGGTTTTATAAAGATAATTAAAAAAAATAGGGTTTAACAAAATATATTATAGTTTATGACATTTAAAAGGTTAAAAGAAAAATTAGTGTTTTAGGAAAATAATTAGGGTTTGTGAAAAATAATTAAGGTTTTAAAATAATTTACTAACCCTAAATGACACTAATTAATTAAAAAAATGTTAATCTAAAATAATAAACTAAACTAATAAAAAAAGAGTTATGAGAAAAAGATTTTTTTTGTTTTTTTTTAAAAGTTATTGGTTTAGAAAAATATTAGAAAAGAAAATATAAATTTTGAAAATAGGAAAAGATAGAAATAACCAAAATGTTGGAGGTCAAGGTTTGAACCCTTGCCCTTGCCTTTACCATCCTTAGCCTTAGCCACTAAGCTGAGTGCGCAGCTAATGAATAACCTGGGAGAAACTAATTAAATATTAAACCTGAAAATAAAACCAAGTGTTAAAAAAAGGGGAAACCTGGGATTCGAACTCAGGTCCCAAACTTCATACACACGCGCGTTGTCCGTTGGGCCACTGGTCCTACAACACAAATAATCAGAAGACAAAATTGATATTATAAAAACAAATTCAAAAAATCTGACAGTGCCAACTTCATCTTCAACCTCCGTCCGTCCGTTTAGGGTTCTAGCTACAGCAGGTTCGTCGCTATAGCTTATAGCGATGCTTTTTTTCGTCACCAAAGTGTCGCTCCCACCAAATGAAGCCGGGTCAAATGGGGTACAGACGCGAACGGTCGGCGAAAGGAACAATGAGAACACACAGCCGTGAACTCACTGGAGATGAATAGAGTCGCCAGCTAGGCATTTTTATCCCGGAGGAAAGGCAATGCTGCATAGACCTAGAAAGATATGGATAAGACGGTTGCGAACCAGAGAGACTGAGAAAGGGGGTTGGTTACAACCTGGGAAGGTATTAGCACCCAGATTGTCCGTCGTACTCGACGGGATCCACACTTAAAAGATTTGTGTTTTAGAGGGGTAGTGTCAGTGCAATTTGCGTATAAAATAGCTGGAAAAGAATGTACAGGTGTTGGTGTAAAGGAAGTGTAAAGTGTATAAATGTATGGTGTCAGTGTAGGGATAAGAGTGAAATGCTCATGACCATGAGGCTGAAGAATGAAGCTGGAAGGAGGGGGAATATACAGAGACTTTTGTTCGATAACTGTTAAGTTATGCCTACGTATCCTCTCGTGCAATGAGGAAGTCAGAACACCGTAGTTCGACCCAAAGAGACTGAAAGATGAATTGACTTGTGAACTGCTTGCTTGTCTATGCTCAAGTGTATGATCTGTCTGGCTCAGGTGCAAACTGTCTTGCATTAGACGGAAGAAGCAAGTTCTCGTTTATGAGTGAAGGTGATGAGAAAAGAATCCCGAAGGAGACGATTATTGTTTGTTTTTGAGTTTTCAGTCTTTTATTGTTTTTGGATTTTGTCATAAGTCAATGAGCTTAAGTCTAAACCAATGGATTTAGTAAACTCATCACATCTTCCCTCTGATTAGGGGTAATGAGAGTACCTTAAGTGTGAAGTCAGGTTCTCACACTTAATCACCTTTGGTGTAGAATTAAGATCATTAACCTACTTGTGATTATTTAGATGTTTTTGGTGTTTTTGTTTAGTGTTGAGTAATGAGGTTAAGCCATAATCAGGGATTAAACAGACTCATTACACCATCCTAATAGAAGGATAATAGATGAGAATGTTTAAGCTGAGGAAAGCTCCTCAACTTAATCCATGATTAGGGATTAAACTCATGACAAAACAAGCCTTTGATTAAGTGGATTTTATTTAGTGGTATGATGATGTAGTGAATTTTATGGTTTGTAAGACAACTTGAGGGGGACTTGTCCATTAACACTAGGGTTAGTCCTTCTTAACCAATTAAGGAAGAAATAGAACCCTAATGCAAGGCCCAAGTTACAAGTGTGATGTCTTGATGATTATTAGATGGATTGATTAAAGGAGTTAAACACATTAAGGGTTTAACACTTAGGATTAAAGTTATACACTCCATCCTAAGAGAAGGATGCAGGCATAAGCTTAATCACAAAGCCTTAAAGCCTTTAGGGTTTAATCCCTGATTATGAGATGAGAGGAGAAGACTCAAAAGAGACACAAAGGTAAAACTAAGAGGGGAGACTAATCAAAACCCTAATCATTGTCATGCTTGGTTGTTCCTAAGGTTTGTGAGGTTTTCAAGAACAATCTTCAAAGAGAACCACCAGGAAACAGATGAACAGGATCAAGAGAAGCAAAGCAACTTGCTTCATTCAAGAAGTCAAGTCACTTGAAGATAGAAAGTGGGAGGAACAAGAATGAGCAAGCTCAATCTCAAACACATACATAAATGCAGCAATGGATGCAAGAGAGATGAAAAGAAAAGTTATGAGAAGTGAAGGCAAATTCACTTCTCAAGTCACTTACCACCTGAAAAGTTAGAAAAGAAAGTGCAATGCAATGCAAAATGAGATGAAATGGTATGATGCAAAACAAAACCAGAAGCATGTTAATGATGATAATGATGCTATGGAGTGCTACAAGCATGAGGCAAGACATGGGGATGTTCATACAAGTTCATGGATGCAAATGGTGCAAGTTTAGAAGCATGGATACACATGAAAAGTCATGAAACATACATGGCATACAACATGGCAAATGCAAGATGAAATGATCACACATGCTTTCTACATGTCTTATGATGTCAAATGAAACAAATGGATGCTTGAAATGTCATGGCAAGTCATGTCATGCAAGAGAATGCAAGAAGGATGCAAATGGAAGTCCAAATTAGGGTTTATGGATCAAACAACAAACAAAAACCAAAAACAGAAGCAAACCCTAAGATAAAAAATGGAAAATGACACCCAAAGAAACCCTAAACCTATACTAAACCAAAGTCCAAAGGGGAGGTCTCAACTCTCAACCAATCTCAAGTTATGATTTTTCTAAGTTATTAGGGTTTTTAGGGTTCCTAAACAAAAGAAATGCCAAACAAATTGAAAATGCAAGATCAAACCATAGCCATTTTATCCTAGAAACTACATTCTAAACACAAAACAATGCAAGAAGAATCAATGTCCAACCCTTTCTAGATAGGCAGAAATGAATTTTTGAACTTTGGATCAAATTAATGCACAAAAAAATGATTTAATTCAATGGAAAATTCTCAAAATGCATCAAGATCAAAAAAGAAATTTGGTTTGAAGGTTGGACAATGTTTCTAAATGTCTTAGAACATTTCATGAATTTTTTGGTGATTTTTTAAATACCTAAAAGTATTTTTAATAAATTAATTTCCATTAATCAATTAAAAATAATCTTTTAAATATTTAAAAATACTTTTTTAATGATAAAAAATAAAATGAAAATATTTTTTTGTCATGAAAATTAATAAAACCTAGGAGAAAAAGTTTCATAATTTTTTAAGACTTTTTACTATTTTAAATAAATTAAACAAAACAAATAAGAAAAATATGAAAATAAATGAAAAATAAAGGAAAGTCAACAGAATGGAGGGATGAGATTGAGTCTGAGTTTGAATTTGTTGACCACGCGCGTTATCCAAGGGTCCAGGTTGTTTCTGGGTTAATTAATTAAATTATGATTAATTAAACTAAACACGTGGATTAGGGCTAATTGGATGCATCTGGGCCTTCCATTCGCGCGGGGAGTCAAACATTTCAACGCATCCGACGCTCTAGATTCAAACTGGCTTAATGACAAGGATTAGGGCATAATCACATTCAGGCTGCCGGAGAAGACTTCCGGTCGTCTTCTCCGGCCAGCATCTCCCCTGAAAATCCCTAAAACCCCCAAAACCTAACTAAAATGAAATCTAAGAATTGGGAAATGATCCCCACTCACCCACGAACCAAAACCCCATCTCAAAACAAATTTATATTTCCCCAGAAGCATGAATCGAAACAAACAAATTTTAGGGCACGCAAGTTTCAGAGATCAATTAAATGTTCATTTCATCACCATTTCAAAAACCAAAAGCACCAGGATACTCAGTGAAGCATAGAGAACAAGTTTAAAACAAAAGAAATGATTTCTGGAAAAATATTTTTCAAGCTACCTGAGATTCGAAGCTTTCACTCTGATGACTTTCTGGCCACTTCTCCTTGTGCAATCCACTCCTTAGGACCTCTTGATGATGTTTGAATGCTTTGGAGCAATTTATGCTGGCTGGTTGATGAGTTTAGACAGCTTCTGCTTCAACTCAGTTGAAAATGGCCATGGTGAAATGGGTAGCTTCAGGCCAGTGTGAGTGGTTCTATGTGATCAGAACAATGAGTGGAGAAGGTCTGTGGTGTTTGTTTGGATGTTTGTGAGCTATGGAGAGAGTTTCGAATGAAACTGCAAGTTGAGGTGAAAAATGGCAATGGGGTGTTCTTGATCAAAACAGGCCTGGCTCTTGGTGGTTTGAGGTCTATGAAGTATGGTGAGTTGAAGTGTGGAAATGGTTTGGATGTTTGATGGCTGGGCAGAGAGATTCGAAGCAATATGCAGCTGGGGTGTGTTTTGTGAATGTGTTGGTATATGAGGTTTCAGCCTTGCTTCTTGATACATTTTGCTTGCCAAATGATATTGTATTTTAATCCTATAGGTCAGATGATGTGACCTGGCCTATAGTGATTGGTAAGTTTGCTTTTGCAAAAAGTCAAATTTTGTGTAAGGAAAGCATGGCTTGATCTATGGCTAGTACATGGCATGGCTCTGGTGCAGCATGGTGTGTGTGTGATGTTGGGAAGGTCCAGCAGCCAATGCATCAAGTGGAGAGAAGCACAATGATGTTTTTGCAAGTTGGCACACTTTTGAAACTTCATGAAAAAGTCTAGTTACACAAACCATAACCATGTGAAACCTTGGTCCAATTCTGACTTTTAGGACATATTGAATGTTTGCATACTGGTTTGAAATGAATTAGAAGTTGCAATTGGCTTTGGTTCATGATTTTGCAAAATTCTCATTTGAAGCATGCCTTGAAAATTAATGATTTTAGCCAACTTTGTCACACCATAACTTTTGATCCAAGAAGAATTTGATCATGTTCTTGTACTTTTTGAAAAGGGAAATATGAGATCTACAACTTTCATGACCAAAGTTTTTCCATTTGAAGCATTTTTGGATCAAGAATCAAGGCTTGAAAAATGACCTAAAATGAGGCATTCTTGAAAAGTCAACTATGCCCAAAAAGTCAACATTTGCAAAACTTCCAAATTCTTGATTTCTATGAACTTCAACCTTCTTCCATGATCAAATAAAGATCATACACACTCAAAATGATGAAGATCACCCATTGGTTGGGTCATTGGGGGCCTCAGATGCCCTGATTTTACACTGACTTGTCTGAAAAGTCAACCCTTGATCAGATGACTTCCCCATGGAATTTCTTCATGAAAATTGATATGCATACTCCCTATACCATATAGAGACCAATGGAAACAAGAATGACCAAAAAATTTGGAGTTATGGCCTCTGAAACCAAAACCCTAATTTTAGGTCAACTGTGCAGTCAAACCTGGCTTTGCATCCATTCAAACCCTAGTTCTTGTGATTCTTTTGAAATCTTGACTTTGAGAGGATGTAATATGATAGATGAACACACATGGATCCCTTTGAAGTGATTGGTGGCCTTTGGAGTGGCTCAAGAAGCTCTTGGATTGCTCAGATCACAAACCCTAGATGCAGATGACTTAGAAACTATGCAGTGAATCAAAAATGAAACATGAGATGATATGATTGAGCTTATGCACATGAGAATGATCACAAGCCATGGTGAAATGGGTGAGGGCAAATTTGGGGTGTTTACAGCTGCCCCTATTCAAACATGAGTTAGCTGTGCAGGATGTAAGCGACGGCTTAACAGGCAAACAAGATAACTTGTGGTTGAATACCAAAGACAGTCCAAAATTTGCACTCACAGAATGAAGAAGAAAAGGGATATAGATTGTAAAAGGAAAATAAAGTTATTGTAAAGCGGGAAACAACGCAATGACGGGGACGGCCAACATGCTGGGGATAAAAGGTAAAGCCAAGACGGGGACGGCCGACTAGCTGGGGAAAATCAAATTATGATGGGGACGGCCATCAGGATAAAGCTGTAAAGTTTTCTGGGAGTTAATGAAACATGACGGGGACGGCCATCAAGTTCATAAAGCAAGGTAAACGATGATGGGGACGGCCATCGGGCTAAAAGAAAAGGAAAAGGGACCACGACGGGGACGGCCATCGGGTTAAAGAATAAATGAAATAAACAGATGATGGGGACGGCCATCAAAGGTGAAGGACGATCACCTAGCAGGGGACGGCTGCTCTGTTGGGGATAAAAGAAATATGATGGGGACGGCCATCAAAGGTGGAGGACGACCACCTGGCAGGGTACGGCTGCCGAAAATATCGCGACATAGGACGAATGCCGGATAAAAGGTCAACGATGGGGACGGCCATCGGATGAGCATGATGGAGGACGACCATCAAGAAGTGGAGGACGACCACTCAGCAGGGGACGGCTGCTCTCAAGGTTTATCATGACATAGGGCGAATGTCAGATAATCAAAATCAACAATGGGGACGGCCATTGGATAAAGTGATGAAGGACGATCATCAAAAGGTGGAGGACGACCACCTAGCAGGGGACGGCTGCTAAAAACAACGATGGGGACGACCATCGGATGAGCATGATGGAGGACGACCATCAAGAAGTGGAGGACGACCACTCAGCAGGGGACGGCTGCTCTCAGGGTTTATCATAACACAGGGCGAGTGTTAGATAAGAAGGAAAATTTGTTTTGTTATCTACTGGGGAATAGTAAACACGGACGAGTGTTCACATCCAAGAAACAAAGGGTATGAGTGTTTGGTATTGTGTATAGATTAAAGATGCAGACGAGCATCCTTAAGACTACGATACGGACGAGTATCGGGTAGAAACAATCTGACACATGTTCAGAGATGATGATACGGACGAGTATCAACTGGTTAACAAGGAACACGGACGAGTGTTGAATCTGATGGTTCTTCTGGGGGAATAGTAGACACGGACGAGCATCTATATTCAAGAAGACACAAGTGTTTGACACGGTGTATGGATTAAAGATGCGGACGAGCATCCTTAAGATTATGATACGGACGAGTATCATGTAGAAACAAACACTAGACGCAATGTCCTGAGACGATGATACGGACGAGTACCAACTGGTTAACAAAGAACAACGACTACTGTTGAATCTGCGGGGATGTAGATGGTGTATACAAGATACAGACGAGTATCTGTATAAGAGCGAGTGGTGTATAGATGAGTGTTTAACTGCTGGGGAGAGTGACACGGACGAGTGTCAAAAGGAGAAAAGTATAATATCAACAAGTATACGGGTCGTAAAAGTGTAAGTGACTGCGCTGGGGATATGACACGGACGAGTGTCAAGAAAATGTATATATAGGTATATGGGGGTGCAAAGAGGATGTCTTTGGCTTTCTGCGGGTGATTTGACACGGACGGATGTCAAGAAAGTATCTGTAATACGGGTAATCTTGCTTGTAAAGAGTGTTCAGGCGACTTTACTGGGGAGTGTTGATACGGACGGGTACCAAAAGGAGTATATATATTGGTGTTTGTGAAGGTGAGGCAACTGTTTCTGCTGGGACTCTGGTGGGGATTTTTGTACAATGATGATGAACGGTTATTATCCACAAGTGTTAATTCAGAACATGGCTTATGATTATGCTATGCGTTTGATTTTTGCCGTAATGCTCCGTATTAGACGGAATGCTACGCTCTGAGGGGATAATATGATGCAAATGCCATGATTATGCAAAAATATCAAAACCGGGATTCAGATCCCGTTGCTGTGAAGATCTCTGGCTGATCTGTTTGAAATGGACCTCCCAGCTGGGGATGAGATCATTGGTAGATCTAATAAGATGATATTTGCTTGGGGATATAGGTCACCGATTGACATATCCTTTGACATGAGAGACCCAGCTGGGGTTTGTAGGGGCTTTCTTCACTCTGTTGTGATCTTCTATGCGCTGCTCTTCTGGATAGAGGCTGAAGATTCTGTGGGGAGATGATTCCCTGACTCCTGTACTCAGCTGAGGATGAAATGGCAACTCGGCTGGGGAATTATGAGAGGCAACTCAGCTGGGGAGAGCAACAAGAGGCAACTCAGCTGGGGATAGAGCATTTCGGATGCTGAGATCTTTTGTTGATTTGCCAGCTTGCTGGGATGAAGCTTACATGCCCCAAGTTGCGTCCTGTATACTTGCGATCCTGCAAAGATAAGGAAACGCACAAAAGGTCCCGAGGTATCCTTTACTGGATTCCGTCATAGGAGTTAAGTACTTTCGAGAGTAAGTATATTCCCTGTAAGCATGTGCTTTATTATTATTATTTTTGGGAGAAAAGCATCTGTACTTATGCAATTGATTTTTTAGAGACACCAGACATCCTTTGCAAATAAAAATATACAAAACGAAACATGACTGAAAAATCTGATTTTATTAATTCATGTGCCCTGAATTGGCAAGATACAGTCAAAGAAACATATCTCCTGAAATGAGGAGATTGTTACAAATTGAGAAACAAAGTGCTGGCAGTGTTGACGATGCTTTCAAAGGAGCTTCCTCTTCCGCTATGACTCGTATGACTTTTGACTTTCTTCTCGTCTTGCTTTCTGGAGAAAGTTGATTCTGATTGAAGCTTGATTCTGTCGAAGCTTTCCAAGTTGTAAGTGATACAGACGAATTCAGAGTGCAGTTGTTCGCTTATTCCCTTATTTTGCATGGATCGCCCTTTCGGGTTTTCAATCCATCGGGATACCCATTTTTGCCTGAGTTGTCCAATGCGGCTTTTCAACTCAGCGGGTGTACATTTTTTCATTTATTTCCCTTATTTTTGCCCGAGTCTTTTATTCTGTTTTTGACTCGCCGGGATGCCCTGTTTTTGCCTGGACTTACATTCTGTTTTTGTGTCCAGCGGGTCATTTTTATGCGAAGTATTTTTTAACTGCATCTGAATTCACAGGGGACGGGAAATCTTCACCATCCATGGTGCTGAGCATCAGTGCTCCACCATAGAAAACTTTCTTCACCACAAATGGTCCTTCATAGTTTGGAGTCCATTTGCCCCTGTGGTCTGTATGAGGAGGGAGGATTCTCTTCAGCACAAGATCTCCCACTTGGTACTCTCGGTGCCTGACTTTCTGATCGAAGGCTTTCTTCATTCTCTTCTGATATAACTGCCCATGACAGATTGCAGCCAATCTCTTCTCTTCGATCAGACTCAGTTGCTCGTATCGGGCCCGAACCCATTCTGCTTCGTTCAGCTTAACATCCATCAATACCCGCAGAGAGGGTAGTTCAACTTCAACCGGTAGGACTGCCTCCATACCATACACAAGTTGATACGGTGTTGCCCCAGTGGATGTCCTGATTGACGTGCGGTACCCATGCAAGGCGAACGGTAGCATTTCATGCCAGTCTTTGTAGGTGACTACCATCTTCTGCACAATCTTCTTAATATTCTTGTTTGCCGCCTCAACAGCGCCATTCATCTTTGGCCTGTAAGGAGAAGAATTGTGATGTTGAATCTTGAAGTCCCGGCACAGTTCTGCCATCATTTTATTGTTTAGATTGGAACCATTATCAGTAATGATTCGCTCGGGCACTCCATATCGACAGATAATATCTCTCTTCAGAAATCTTGCTACCACTTGTCTTGTGACATTTGCATATGAGGCTGCTTCAACCCACTTGGTGAAATAGTCAATGGCGACCAAGATGAATCTGTGGCCATTTGAAGCAGTCGGCTCAATCTTGCCAATCATATCAATGCCCCACATAGCAAAGGGCCAGGGTGAAGACATGATGTTCAAAGGATTGGGAGGTACATGCACCTTATCTGCGTAGATCTGGCATTTGTGGCATTTTCTGGCATAGGCACAACAGTCTGCATCCATTGTGATCCAATAATAGCCTGATCTTAACAATTTCTTAGCCATTGCATGTCCTCCGGCATGAGTACCAAAAGAGCCTTCGTGCACTTCATGCATCAATAAATCTGCTTCTGTCTTGTCAACACATCTGAGGAGTACCATATCAAAGTTCCTCTTGTATAAAGACCCATCAGTGTTCAGAAAGAAACTACCAGCAAGCCTTCTCAAAGTCTTCTTATCATTGGAAGATGCCCCAGGTGGGTATGTTTGATCCTCCAAGAAGCATTTAATGTCATGAAACCAAGGCTTATCATCTTTGACAACATCTGCTGCGAATACATATGCTGGCCTGTCGAGTCTGGACACTGAAATATGAGGTACAAAGTTAGCAGCTTGAACTGATCATGGACGAAATGGTAGCAAGAGCATCTGCAAACTGATTCTCGTCCCGAGGGATATACTCAAGCTTGACTGTTGTGAAGAAAGTCAATAACCTCCTTGTATAATCCCTGTAAGGTATCAGATGATCTTGGTGTGTGTACCACTTTCCATTGGTTTGATTAATTACCAAAGCTGAATCTCCGAATACGGTCAATGTCTTGATCCTGAGGTCAATGGCTTCCTCAAGACCCATAATGCAAGCTTCGTATTCAGCTTCGTTGTTAGTGCAGTTGAAAGTGAGTTTTGCCGAGAAAGGCATGTGAACTCCTTTGGGTGTAATGAGTACTGCACCAACACCACGGCCATTCATGTTAACAGCCCCATCGAACATCATAATCCATTCTTCCTCCGGGTCAGGCCCTTCAGTGTGAATAGGCTCTTCATGATCTTTTGTTTTAATGAACATGATGTCTTCATCAGGGAAGTCAAATCTCATTGGCTGGTAATCATCAATGGGTTGCTCAGCAAGATATTCAGACAATACACTGCCCTTGATGGCTTTCTGAGAGGTGTACTGTATGTCATACTCTGTGAGAATCATCTGCCATCTTGCAACCCGTCCGGTAAGTGCTGGCTTCTCGAAAATGTACTTAACTGGGTCCATTTTGGATATCAACAAAGTAGTGTGGGTCAACATATATTGCCTTAGTCGGCGAGCAGCCCACGCTAAAGCACAGCAAGTTTTCTCGAGCAGTGAATAACGTTGTTCACAGTCAGTAAACTTTTTGCTTAGGTAGTATATTGCATACTCTTTTCGACCAGACTCGTCATGCTGGCCCAGCACACACCCCATCGACTCTTCTAATACTGTCAAGTACATTATCAGAGGTCTTCCTTCAACTGGTGGCATAAGGATCGGAGGTTCTTGCAGATATTCCTTGATCTTGTCAAAAGCCTTTTGGCAGTCTTCATTCCACCTGACCGTTTGTTCTTTCCTCAACAGCTTGAATAAAGGTTCACAGGTTGCTGTAAGGTGGGAGATGAACCTTGAAATGTAGTTCAATCGACCTAAGAAACCTCGAACTTCTTTCTCTGTTTTCAGTGCAGGCATCTCTTGGATGGCTTTGACTTTATCAGGGTCAACTTCAATCCCTTTCTCGCTTACAATAAAGCCCAGCAGCTTACCAGACCGCACCCCGAATGTGCATTTGTTGGGGTTCAACTTCAGTTGGTACTTCCTCAGACGCTTGAATAACTTGAGCAGATTCACCAGGTGATCTTCCTCTGTAAGGGACTTGGCGATCATATCATCCACATAACATTCTATTTCTTTATGGATCATATCGTGGAATAGTGTCACCATAGCCCGTTGATATGTTGCACCAGCATTCTTGAGTCCGAATGGCATCACTTTGTAGCAAAACGTGCCCCAAGGTGTGATGAATGTTGTCTTCTCCATGTCTTCAGGTGACATTTTGATCTGATTGTATCCTGAAAATCCGTCCATGAAGGAGAATACCGAGAACTGAGCCGTATTATCTACCAACACGTCAATGTGAGGTAATGGAAAATCATCTTTCGGGCTGGCTCTGTTCAGATCCCGGTAATTAACACACATTCTTACTTTTCCGTCTTTCTTAGGCACAGGTACTATGTTAGCAACCCACGGCGGATAGCTAGTTACGGCAAGGAACCCGGCGTCCCATTGCTTCTGTACCTCTTCTTTGATTTTCATTGCCATGTCCGGACGAGTACGGCGCAATTTCTGTTTAACTGGCGGGCATTCTTCTCTCAAAGGCAGCCTGTGCACGACAATATCTGTATCCAACCCTGGCATATCTTGGTAAGACCAAGCAAACACGTCCACATACTCTTGAAGCAGGTCAATCAGTTGTCTCTTTACCGAGTCTTGCAGGCAGGCCCCGATTCTAACTTCTTTCACGTCTTCATCTGTACCAAGATTGATCACTTCAACCTCCTCCCGGTGAGGAGTAATAACCTTTTCCTCTTGTCTCAACAACCTGGCTAGCTCTTCAGGAAACTCATATTCTTCTTCAACCCCTTCGTCAGCTTGATTGATTGGATTGTCAAAGTCATACGAAGTCATAGCCGTGCTGTTGTCGGTGCTGTCTGGAAGGCACTCTCTGCAAGGGTTAAGTTTGTTCATTTTAGTGATTTGATTTTAATCTTTATTTAGAAAAGTGAAATGAAGTTGTCATTTTGAAAACACCGCCATTTATTTTTTTGTACAAAAAGAAAAAGTGGAAAAAACAGTGAACGAAAAGAAAAAGACTCGTTTGCAAAAAGATGTCTGATATTTCATTAATTAATCTTGTTTGCACAAAAAGTACAGATGGCCCGATTACAAAATGAGTCTTGTCATCTTGGGCAAGATGCAAGACTTTGATGCATGCTTATAAAAATACAGGAAATAATAATTACTCTGCATGAGTAACTCTTATAATTTCCTGGGAAGACCAGTTCGAGATACTGCTCCCCGGGATCTTTGGACGAATCCAGCTTTCCAGGTTGCGTTCCTCTTCCAGCTCGTCTTCCAGACTGTTGATAGCATCGGGGGTAAGCATCCCCCCACTCACAAAACCGGGCTTCTCAGCAGCCTTTGCTTGATGTTGAGTTGGTCTGTAACCCAACCCAAATTTGTCTTTCTTCTCCTCCACAGCTAAAACCTTGCCCCAGCCTTGGGCCGTTCCTTCCTCAACAACCTTCCGGGCTTGTTGGTAAGATGACATGGAGATTCCAGATACAGCAGATGCTTCATTCACATTCAAGGATTCAAATCCTTGGCTCATTGTTTCATGGATCTCCCCATCCATTTCAATATACTTATAAGTAGCCAGATGGCTAACAAATATATCCTCCTCCCCACAGATTGTAACAACTTGGCCTTCCCACTCAAATTTTAACTTTTGGTGAAGGGTAGACGTTATTGCGCCGGCGGCATGAATCCAGGGTCTACCCAACAAACAGCTGTAGGCGGGCTGAATGTCCATCACATAAAAGATAGTTTTAAAGGTCTGTGGGCCAATTGTCACAGGTAGCTCAATCTCTCCCAGAACCGATCTCTTAGAACCATCAAAGGCTCTTACTACCAGGTTGCTGGGTCTCAACGCCAATCCATCATATTCTAACTTCACCAGAGCCTTCTTTGGTAAGACATTAAGGGACGACCCCGTGTCTACCAGTACATGAGAAAGGACTGCTCCTTTGCATTCCATGGTGATGTGCAAGGCTTTGTTGTGGTTGCGACCATCCGCTGTCAGGTCAGTATTGGTGAACCCTAGCCCATTGCTAGCAGTAACATTTCCAACCACGGTCTCCAACTGGTTGACAGTGATCTCTTCAGGCACGTAAGTTGCGTGCAAGACTTTGAGTAGTGCATTCTGATGGGCTTCGGAACACATCAGCAGTGAGAGGATGGAGATCTTGGATGGCGTCTGGTGAAGTTGATCCACAATTTTGTAATCACTCTTTTTGATGATTCTCATAAACTCATCAACTTCTTGATCGAACGGCGTCTTTAAGGCTTCTTTAACAGCTTGATCTTCCTGCACCGGGCTCTTTCCCTTTGCCTTGGCAGCAGCTTCTGCTTCGGCAGTAGGTCTTTGAATTGGTGGAGCAAAGAGACGTCCGCTTCGAGTGAAGCCTCCTCCTCCCCCCACATTATCTACTTGTGGTGCAGGTGTTAATGTTTCAAGAGTGATTCTTTTTCCTTCGCAGTACACGTCTGAGCCATAGTGCCAAGGGATGGCCCTATTGCTTTCATATGGTACTGGACCAGGCACCGTGACAGTGACTGGACTGATTGCTGCTGCTGAAGGGACTGTAATTGTTTGTGGATCATAAAAGATTGTAACTGGTGCTCTGGTGGGAGCAGCACCTTCTGAATGGTAGGCAGAGTTGTTCTCAGGATCATAAAATATTGTGACAGTAGAGACATCTTCATGATTTGTTGCTGGAGTTGTAGGAGATATCGTCGGAAGAAATGATGTTGTTGTTGTAGGAGTCTCAAAATGGAGTGAAGCTGAAGTTGTAGCAGGAGCATTTGTTGCAAACTGATCAGTTGAGATGATGGATGAAGTGCTTGTTGATGAAGCCGAAGAATTGTCAGGAACAATAGTTGCTGCAGTTGTAGGAGGTTCTGAAACCGTTGCTGATGATATTGCTGGATTTGTTGGAAATGATGTGGTGATCTGAAGTTGGCCACTCCGAATAAGGCCATCTATGCCATTCCTCAAATTATCGCACCCATTTACCGAGATATTGCAGTAAGCACAACCCAACTCACACCCTGGGAACATTTGACATTCCAAGAGTTGAGCCTTGATTTCTACCAATGGTGTCCTGATCTGTCCCACACTGGTTATTGTAATAGCAAGCTTCTCAATCAAATGATTTTGATGAAGACAACATGATGATCCATCTATCAAAAAAGGATGTGCAAAAAGTGTTGAATATTGAAGAATTATTGAAGATCTTATGGACTGAAATAATTCTCAAGGTATATGTTTCAATTCCTTAATCATGCATATAAGTGTTCAAGATTTTCTCATAAAAAGCATAAAAATATCATTGTGTGTTTAAACTTGAAATTCTGTTTTTTGGCTGCAGGAACCGGTTCCTCCCCATGTGGGAACCGGGTTCCACTTTCCTGAAAAGAACGTGATTCTGTTTTTAAGACTAGGAACCGGGTTGTCCCCCTCTGGGAACCGGTTCCCCTTTGTTAAAAATTCAAATTTTTTTTATAACGTTCAGCAGGAACCGGGTTGTCCCATGTGGGAACCGATTCCTACTGTAGATATTTGAAAAATACTTTATTTTTTCATCAGCACTTTTCATGATAATCTTTCATTGGATCATGGCATCTTTTCATGATACAATACTCTTTTGAAAGGGTGTTTTACACACTATAAATTCTGCATTTTTTAAATAAACACACACCTTCTTCATTAACAATTCATTTTTATAAATATTTTATTCTTTCAACATTTTCAAGTGTTTTCATATCATTTTTAAGTGAAACTTTCTGCACTTAATTTTCATTGAAAATTATTGTAAGTTTCATATCATTCTTTGAACACTTGTATACATTGTTGAGAATTGTTTCATTTGAAGAGGAAGATCAATTATCAAGATTGATATCAACATTCTTTCAAGACAAAATCTCATTATCAAGAATTATTTTTTTGTTTTACCTTGTTGTCCAAGTTTGTTGGAAACAAGTGTGTGTTTGAAGAGGATTGTTCTTCATTCACTTGATTACCTATAGTGTAGATAGTAAGCATAAGCTGTACAATAATTCTAACTATAGTGAAATCTCTTTCGAGTCGAAAGAGGAGTGGAGTACCTTCGAAGTGTGAAGGGAACCACTATAAATTTCCGGTGTTCATTTTACTTTCAGCACTTTATTTTTCAGCACTTAACGAAAAATAATCAACAACCGGAAACACGATCAAAGAATTGTCGACTACCTAATTCACCCCCCCCTCTTAGGCGCACTCTTATAACTTACAGTTGGCATCAGAGCAAGTTCTAGGTAACTTGTTCCTATAGATTCAGATGGCTTCCGCAAACAATGATCGTGTTTTCAAAGATGGTGGTAGTAGCAACAAGCCTCCATTGTTTTCCGGTCAATATTTCGACTTTTGGAAACTCCGTATGAAGGCACACTTAGAAGCACAAGGAAGTGATATATGGGAGGCTGTTCTAAATGGTCCTTTCATTCCTATAACAGTTGTCAATGGTGCTAGTTCATCTAAGCCACAAGTGTCATGGGATGATGATGATAAGAAAAAAGTTCTTTATGACAAAAAGGCTATCAACATCTTACAAAGTGCACTTGGAATGGATGAATTCTTCCGCGTCTCAACATGTACAACGACAAAAGAAATATGGGACACTCTTGTAGAAACTCACGAAGGAACGGCTGAAGTAAAAAGATCTAGGTTGAATACGCTAAGTCAAGAGTACGAATTATTCCGAATGCAACCGGGAGAATCAATCCTCGACTTGCAGAAAAGATTCGTGCATTTGACAAATCACTTGAAAGCACTTGGTAAGACACTATCAAATGATGAACTTAATCTTAAAGTGCTTAGGTCTTTAACAAGAGAATGGCAACCCAAAGTGACGGCGATCTCCGAAAAGAAAAGCTTAGCAACAATGACATCCGCTACTTTATTCGGAAAGCTTCAAGAATATGAGACGGAACTTGGACTATTGGAGAAACATGAGAACCAAGAAAAGAAATCCAAGAGCATTGCTTTAAAAGTTGATTCCAAAGTTGCAAAGAAAGAAGACAATCCGGAAGATGACGAAAATTTTATGCTTCTTGTAAAAAGACTAGGAAAATTTTTTGGTGCAAAAAATAATAATGGAAACTCTAGTTACACAAGAAGAAAGAAGTTCTCAAAGAACAAAGAAAAGGAAACATCAACATCTAACGAAGATATTACATGCTATGAATGTGGAAAGAAAGGCCACATTAGACCGGAATGTTCTAAACTCGCAAAGAACCATGACAACAAAGGAAAGAAGGATTTCAAAAAGAAAGCCTACATTGCTTGGGATGACAACGAAATAAGTTCTTCATCGGACTCCGATAGTGATCAAAGCGCAAATCTAGCATTGATGGCATCACATCATTCCGACAATGAAGACGATGAGGTTAGTAGTAATAACTTTTCAATTTTTGATAATGACACTCAAGGAGCAATTGATGAACTTTTAAGTGAGTGCAAAATTCTGTACAAAACCATTTCATCTCAAAAGAAACAAATCTCAACATTAGAAGAAAATATTGAGAAAATAGAAAATGGTTTTAAGCTTGAAAAAGAAAAATTGATTAGTGAACAAAAACAGAATTTTGTATGCACTAAATGTGAGTCACTCTCTTTTCAAATAGTCCAATTAAAAAGAGTTCTAGAGAGATATGAAAAAGGACAAATTGGATTGGAAAATGTTCTTAGCAATCAAAGATATTCAAATGATAAAAGTGGTCTTGGTTACTCAAAATTCTCAAAACCAACTTCAAACAAGACCATCTTTGTGAAAGCTAAAGAACAAAATCCTATGAAAGAAAGTGACAAGCATAAAGTAGTTCATCAATATGCTAGAAAGAAAAGAAATAATAAGAATAAATCCTTTTCTAAGAAGAAATCTTATCCTCCTAGATATAGAAGCAATTTTGAACCTACTTGTTTTTATTGTGGTATTATTGGCCATACACCTAATGCTTGCTATGTAAGAAATTTTAGTGTTCCAAGTGGGCATTATGTGTGGATCAAGAAAGGTGCTAACTATGAAGGACCCAAAGCTGTTTGGGTACCTAACAAAACTTAATTTGTTTTGTAGGTATGCTTGAAGACCTCCTCAAGTCAATGGTATCTTGATAGTGGGTGTTCGAGGCATATGACGGGTGACCTAAGCAAATTTTCACATCTAACGCTTAAGGCCAAAGGATATGTTACTTATGGTGACAACAATAAAGGAAGAATCCTTGGCATAGGCATCATTGGTTCACCGCCTTCAACAACTATAGAAGATGTCCTATATGTGGAAGGTCTAAAGCATAGTCTCCTTAGCATTAGCCAATTGTGTGACCGAGGTTTCAAAGTCAACTTCACTAAAGATGAATGCTTGATTGAAAATGAGGTTACTCATGAGGTTATGCTTAAAGGTAAAAGGGTTAATAATATTTTTCAAATTTCTTTAGATAACTTGTCTTTGAATGTTAGGTGTCTCTTGGCAAACAACAATGAATCATGGTTATGGCATAAGAGATTTGCTCATATTCATATGGAGCATTTGAATAAATTGATCAAGCATGACTTAGTCATTGGATTGCCAAAGATCAAATTCATCAAAGATAGGTTGTGTGGTGCTTGCCAAAAAGGAAAGCAAACTAAATCAACTTTCATTTCCAAGAATGTGGTGTCTACTTCAAGACCACTACAATTGTTGCACATGGATCTTTTTGGTCCATCGAGAACAAAAAGCTTCGGAGGTAATGTTTATGCATTAGTTATCGTTGATGATTTCTCTAGATATACTTGGACATTGTTTTTAGTGCAGAAAAGTGATGCTTTCAAAGCATTCAAGAAGTATGCCAAGCAAATTCAAAATGAGAAGTCTCTTACAATTATCTCCATTCGAAGCGACCATGGTGGAGAATTCCAAAATGCTTCTTTCGAAGATTTTTGTGAAGAACATGGAATCTCACACAACTTCTCCGCACCAAGAACTCCACAACAAAATGGTGTCGTAGAAAGGAAGAATAGGTCTTTGATAGAACTTGCAAGGACAATGCTAAGTGATTCAAATCTTCCTAATTATTTTTGGGCGGATGCGGTGAGCACGGCATGTTTTGTAAGTAACCGTGTTAATATTCGGCCTATTCTCAAGAAAACCCCTTATGAACTCTTCAAAGGAAGAAAACCAAATATCTCTTTCTTTCACATATTCGGGTGTAAGTGCTTTGTTCTCAACAACGACAAAGACAACATTGGTAAGTTTGACGAAAAATCCGATGAAGGTATTTTTCTCGGCTACTCTCTCTCTAGTAAAGCTTTTAGAATTTACAATAAAAGAACTCTAACTATAGAAGAATCTATGCATGTTAAATTTGATGAATCTAACCCCTCGAAAGAGGATATTGTTTTGTGTGATGATGATGATGAAATTGTAGAAGTTCCTAAAGAAGATGCTTCTAAAGACCTCATTGGAAATCTAGAAGAAAAACAAGAAGAACATCATGATGAATCAACTCAACAAGAGTCAATCAACAATGATCTTCCCAAAGAATGGAGAACACATAGAGATCATCCTATTGACAAAGTTATCGGAGACATAAGTCAAGGTGTAGCAACAAGATTGAATCTCAAAGATGCTTGCTTGAACATGGCATTTGTTTCACAAATTGAACCTTCTAAAATCAATGAAGCCTTGAATGACGACCAATGGATACTTGCGATGCAAGAAGAATTGAATCAATTTGAAAGAAATCAAGTTTGGGAACTTGTTCCAAGACCAAGTAACAAGCACATCATTGGTACAAGATGGGTGTTCAAGAACAAACTTGATGAAAATGGAATCATAGTTCGCAACAAAGCAAGATTGGTGGCACAAGGCTACAATCAAGAAGAAGGCATTGATTTTGAAGAAACCTTCGCTCCGGTTGCAAGGTTAGAGGCTATACGCTTATTGCTTGCTTACGCTTGTTCAATGAATTTTCAGCTTTTTCAAATGGACGTTAAAAGCGCCTTCCTTAATGGATATATCAACGAAGAAGTCTACGTCAAACAACCTCCGGGTTTTGAAGACTTCAAGCACCCTTCACATGTATACAAGTTGAAGAAAGCACTCTATGGTCTAAAACAAGCACCAAGGGCATGGTACGATCGTCTAAGTAATTTTCTATGCGAAAAAGGTTTTGAAAAAGGCAAGGTAGATAAGACTTTGTTTATTAAACGAACAAAGAATGATACCTTACTTGTTCAAGTGTACGTGGACGATATTATCTTTGGCTCAACCAACAATCAACTATGTGAAGAGTTTGCTTCAATGATGCAAGGCGAATTTGAAATGTCGATGATGGGAAAGATGAATTACTTTCTTGGACTTCAAATCAAGCAACAAAAGGACGGAATCTTCATAAATCAATCCAAATATTGCAAGGAACTCTTGAAAAGATTTGATATGGATAGTTGTAAAGCAATGTCTACACCAATGGGCTCCGGTACCTACGTTGATCAAGATGAAATGGGAACATCGGTTGATATCACAAAATATCGAGGTATGATTGGTTCATTATTATATTTGACGGCAAGCCGTCCTGACATTATGTTCAGTGTTTGTTTGTGTGCTCGCTTTCAAGCAAACCCTAAGGAGTCACATTTCACGGCGGTCAAACGAATCATGAAGTATCTCAAGGGAACGACAAATGTTGGTCTATGGTATCCTAAAGGTAGTAGCTGCACTTTAATTGGTTATTCTGACGCAGATTATGCAGGATGTAAAACTGATAGAAAAAGCACAAGTGGAACATGTCACATCCTCGGAAATGCTCTAGTTTCGTGGTCTTGCAAAAAACAAGCGTGCGTTGCTCTTAGTACAGCCGAAGCAGAGTACATAGCGGCAGGAAGTTGTTGTGCACAAAATCTTTGGATAAAGCAACAACTAAGTGACTACGGAATTGATCTTGGTTGCATTCCTCTCCGGTGCGATAACACAAGTGCAATCAACATCACGAAGAATCCCGTCATGCATTCTCGAACCAAACATATTGACATTCGTCATCACTTTCTCCGGGATCATGTACTTAAAGGAGATGTCGAAGTAACTTTTGTGGATACTCATAACCAATTTGCGGATATCTTCACCAAGCCTCTTGCAAAAGAACCTTTCTACAAAATTCGAAGAGAGCTTGGAATTTTAGATGAAGGTGATGTTTAATTTTTTTTTTTTGAATCAAGGTACACCTCTCTAAAAATTTATTTATTTATTTCAATATGCTTTATTTATTTAGTTAATTGTTATGAATGAAAATGTTTAGTTTAATTATATGTTCTAGTTTCGTTTAGTTTCTTGTTCAGTTTTCTATGTTTGTGATGTTTAGGCTTATGTCCTATTTTAATGTTTTCAACTAAGTGAAATTTCATGTTTTTAAGTTTAAAACTTGTTCGCTTTAACGATATGCTATGAATTTCTTTATTTCATCTTTTCCCCATCCTTTTTGATAATAACAAAGGGGGAGAAGATTTGGTGTATGTTGTTTTTGCTCCATTTGTTTTGCAGGCCTTTAATACTTGTCAAATAAACTCACTCCAATAATTCAAGCAACTTATGGACTTAGGGGGAGTCATCAACATAGGGGGAGTCTTGCAAAAACAACATTCCAAGTTTTGGTTGTCATCATCAAAAAGGGGGAGAATGTAATAGCAAGCTTCTCAATCAAATGATTTTGATGAAGACAACATGATGATCCATCTATCAAAAAAGGATGTGCAAAAAGTGTTGAATATTGAAGAATTATTGAAGATCTTATGGACTGAAATAATTCTCAAGGTATATGTTTCAATTCCTTAATCATGCATATAAGTGTTCAAGATTTTCTCATAAAAAGCATAAAAATATCATTGTGTGTTTAAACTTGAAATTCTGTTTTTTGGCTGCAGGAACCGGTTCCTCCCCATGTGGGAACCGGGTTCCACTTTCCTGAAAAGAACGTGATTCTGTTTTTAAGACTAGGAACCGGGTTGTCCCCCTCTGGGAACCGGTTCCCCTTTGTTAAAAATTCAAATTTTTTTTATAACGTTCAGCAGGAACCGGGTTGTCCCATGTGGGAACCGATTCCTACTGTAGATATTTGAAAAATACTTTATTTTTTCATCAGCACTTTTCATGATAATCTTTCATTGGATCATGGCATCTTTTCATGATACAATACTCTTTTGAAAGGGTGTTTTACACACTATAAATTCTGCATTTTTTAAATAAACACACACCTTCTTCATTAACAATTCATTTTTATAAATATTTTATTCTTTCAACATTTTCAAGTGTTTTCATATCATTTTTAAGTGAAACTTTCTGCACTTAATTTTCATTGAAAATTATTGTAAGTTTCATATCATTCTTTGAACACTTGTATACATTGTTGAGAATTGTTTCATTTGAAGAGGAAGATCAATTATCAAGATTGATATCAACATTCTTTCAAGACAAAATCTCATTATCAAGAATTATTTTTTTGTTTTACCTTGTTGTCCAAGTTTGTTGGAAACAAGTGTGTGTTTGAAGAGGATTGTTCTTCATTCACTTGATTACCTATAGTGTAGATAGTAAGCATAAGCTGTACAATAATTCTAACTATAGTGAAATCTCTTTCGAGTCGAAAGAGGAGTGGAGTACCTTCGAAGTGTGAAGGGAACCACTATAAATTTCCGGTGTTCATTTTACTTTCAGCACTTTATTTTTCAGCACTTAACGAAAAATAATCAACAACCGGAAACACGATCAAAGAATTGTCGACTACCTAATTCACCCCCCCCTCTTAGGCGCACTCTTATAACTTACAGTTATTAAATAAGACGGCTTGTCTTCTTCAATAGCGTTAATTCTAGGACCACCGTGGTTCGGCATGGGGTTCTTATTGACATTGGGTGGTGGTGCGAAATTCAGAGCCTTGGAGTCTACCAGGTCTTGCACCTTCATATGCAGAGCCCTGCATTTTTCTGTACTGTGGCCAGGTGCGTTTGAATGAAAAGCACACCTAGCATTGGAGTCATAGTTCCTGGGTAGACTGTTGGGATCTGGAGGTGCCAGCGTCCTTAGCTCAACTAGGTTGAGTTTCAGGAGTTGTGGCAGCAGGGTAGCATATGGCATAGGGATCGGATCGATCACCCTGTTAGCTTGAGATGGCCTCTGTTGGAATGGCCTTTGTTGACTGTTGTTGTTGGTGTTGCTGTTGTTGTAATTCCTTGGAGGGTACTGACTTTGTTGATGGTACTGAGGTTGTTGTTGATAGTTTTGCTGAGGAGGTTGATAGACTGGTTGAGGATGAGCTGGAGCAGGAATGGTGACTGCTGCTATTGACCTTTGAACATATTGGGGCCTGCCCCTGTTTGAATGGATGGCATTGGTCTCGCCAGTTCTTCTCGGGCCTGCAAAAGGCTTTCTTGCACTACTGGACGAGCTTGCACCGTTGTCTGAGATCTTACCCATCTTCAATAGGCTTTCAATTCTCTCCCCAGCTATGACAACATCTGCAAAGCTAGTGGAAGAGAAAGCAGCCAACCTGTCAATATATGTTCCCTGAAGGGTGTTCATGAACATATCTGCCATTTCCCGTTCAGACATAGGTGGTTGAACAGCAGCAGCCAGTTGCCTCCATCTCTGTGCATATTCTCGGAAACTTTCCCTTGACGACTGTGACATTCCCATTAGGAGGGTCCTGTTGGGTGCCATGTCTAAATTGTACTGATACTGTCTGATGAAGGCCTCTGCCAAGTCCTTCCAGCATCTAATAGTTGCCCTTGTCAAGTGAGAGTACCATTCTCTTGACGCTCCGGTCAAGCTGTCTTCAAAATAGAACATCCAGAGCTTCTCATCCATTGTATAGGCCTTCAGCCTTCCCAGAAATGACTGTAAATGAGTCCGGGGGCATGAAGTCCCGTTGTATTTTTCAAAACAAGGAGGTTTAAACTTATGGGGGATCCTGACCCCGTCTACCAAGCCCATGTCCATGACGTCGAAACCCAAAGAGTTTTGAGACTCTAAGGACCTCAATTTCTCAGCTATCTCATCCAATCTCCTATCATAAGCCTCTTCCCCAGCACCCATTACTGTGAATTGGTCCTCCTGGGGATCCTCTTGAAGTACCCTAGCTGCGGTGGCAGTCCCTTGAACATTTGCAGGAATATTGACCTCAGGATGGAGGTGTGGTCCAAATACCGGGGGGTTGACGTGAGGTTGTACCCTTTCATTATTACTGGTACCGGCAGTCCCTATATGTGGATCTTCTTGATTCTGCCTTTCCACCATGGCCCTCAATCTTTCCTGGCTCTGAGCCATGTTGTTCATAACTTCCATAAACTGAGTCATTTGATTCCTCATTTCTAGCCTTTCATTTGCCATTTGATTTCTGACCTCAGTGAGGTCCTGCTGCATCTGATCCATCTGAATTCCCGGAAGGTTGTTTCGGGTTGGATAACGGTGCGGACGGTTGAGGGGAAATACCCGACGCCTAGCAATAGTTCCTGAGATATCACAACAGAGGTTAGCAGCAATAAAACAAAACCTACAAAACAAACAAAGGGTTAGCATGCAATGCAGTTATGCTTATTTGCTCTCAAGGTATCCGGTTTGGCATTCAGTTTTGACCCTTCCAGACCCTTGAAGATGTTGTTGTTGTTGCTTGAAGAAAACTCAGATGAAGCAAACTAACACAAATATATCACAGAAGGTGAAATAATACAACTTGTTCATTTTACAACACAAGCCCTCTAAGGGGTCAAAATACAGTACAAGAAAATAAAAAGTACATGGAAAGAAAGCAACAACAAACAAATGGTCAAACACCAAGACCAAACTCATCCTCACGAACTTCCTTGAGAAGTGCTTCGGTCACAGGATCAGCCAGACGCTCCGTGAGATTCCTGATGAGGAGATTCCGGGTCGTAACAGCTGCTGCTAGCTTCTTGTGCTGAGTTTGTTCTTTGGACCTCTTCACCCCCGCTCTGATCTTCAGTTCTGATATCTCCCTCTGGGCTGCTGCCAGGGCTTCTTGCTGTACTTTTGCATTAGCTTCAAGTTGCTCCATCTTGTCTTGAACTCTCTTGTCTTCCAGGGTACGAGCCTCGGTGATCCTGACCCACCGGGCTTGACTCTCCTTCAAATACAAGTCTGTCCTTGCTCTCTGGAACTGGGCTTCCTTGCAAGCATTCTTCAGAATTTGTTCTCCAACCTTAGACTTTTTGATATAATCCCCAGACTTCTCAATCTTAGTCAGATGCTCTACTCTCATCTTCTCCAACCTCTCAATCTCCCTTATACCTTCACTCCTCTCCCGGAGGGTCTTCTGCAAAGCCTGGGTTAGCTTCTCATTTCTTTCCTTCAAGCTCTCAAACTCCTCCAAACTGATAGTGGCAGGGGGTGGTGCTGAAGATGACTCAGGAATGTCTTCTATGGTAAAGGGCATCCCAGAGAATTGGGCCCGGGCACGGGACCACTCATAATATTGTGCTGATGCCACATTGTTGCACTTCCCCAGAATGGTTACTCCCTTGGTTTGAACATTATCTCAGGCCCAAGCAGCCTGCCTAACAACAGTCAAACTAATCTTGTTCTCACAATAGAGGGTCTCAACCAAGTCCTGTGCCCTAGGAGTGTGGACCAGTGCATAGCCCAGTTGTCGTCTAAACAACAGAGGGTTGTAATTGATACTACCCTTAACTCCTATTAAAGGCACATTAGGAAAATGCCCACAGCTGGTGATGATATCCCTGCCTTTGGTGCTCTGAGTGCACCATCTGATGTCAGCTGAAGTTAGAACAGTGAGTCTCTTAGCCCAGTTGCTTTGCTGATGAGGATTCAGAAATGCATCTGTCCTAGGTAGATGCCTGAGAAGCCAAGTGTGGAACAATGGAGCACAACACCTTACTAATCTTCCTCTCTGCTTTTCATTCCTCTGATGCACTGAATAGTAAAGATCCCCTAATAAAGTTGGCACTGGGTTCTTCAAGATGAAAAGATGGATTGCATTCTTGCTAATGAATCGAGGCTCATCTGCAAACAATACAATTCCATATATACTCAAGGCCAGTAAAGCACAAACAGCTTTCCACTCTCCTAGAGAAGCTTTCAGGGTAGCTTGAGAGATCAAGAAATCCAGATGGAAACCAGGGATTCCAGCTTTAGAAGTCATATGCTGCTCGATCAGGACAGGTTCCAGATGCAAAGTCTTTGCTACTTCTCCATTAGCAGGAAAGACCATCTCAGGGTTGAAAGGGATTCCAGTCCTGATGGGCAAACCAACCAATGCTGAGTATTCTTCTAAAAGAGGGCCCAATTGAAAGTCTTGAAAAGTAAAACATCTCAGTGGAGGATCATAAAACTGAATGCAGGTGTGGATCAGGCTTCTTTGTGATGGGTCCAGATCCATAACCATGTCAAGTATATCTCCATAACTCTCCCTGAACAATGGTATGTGATCTGGAGTGATCAGGGTTTGAATCCTCCTGATGTATGACAACTCTGGCTGGAAGAAGTGATAGGTGATGTTGCTCTTTTTAGGAGCCATGATGCTGAGACTGAATAGAGACAGGTGCTGATGACAATACTGAAGAAATGGGCCACTGACTGGCTGGTGCAGGTGATAACTGAAGTAGAGGCTGATGAAGACAAGTCAAAACTGAAGATGGGGTCAAAACCAAAACCAAATGAAGATGGATACCCTGAAACACAAATAAGCAAATGTCAATATGATGCAATGATTATGTATGCAAATGATATGCAAGGGTTTGTGAATGAGCTGGATCTGATCAAAATGCCCTGATATAGGTCCAAGTGTGTTCAAGAATTCCAGATGAGGTCTATAAATCCAGTAACCAAGGTGGGGGACTCAAATAAAGAGCCACATGTCCAGGGTTTTAGAATCACAAGAACTGTCCACCATGGAGTACTCTTAACAAACAAAGTAACAGGGTATTCTGAGGTCAAGGTACCTGCAAACCTGTAAACAGCCCAACCCCCTCACAGGTGGTGTTCTAGAACAAGGATCCTCAGACTTGGATCAGTTATGAGAAGTGTAAACACTTCCAACCCAGAGGTACAGTGTTTACAATAACCACAACAATTCCTCCTCTAATTCACCTCAGTTTCTGAAGGTCAATACTAAAGGTCATCCAGACTTAGCAGGCTTCCCAGATAGCCCTAGCATTGCAGGAAATCTGCAACACAGAGTTCTCAAGAAGAAACCCATATCTGAACCGTGTTTCATATTCCCGCACCAGACCGAAATGGAATGGGAAAGAATATGATTCACTCTAGCCTAGGTGTCACTCAGGTCCCAGGTATATGACCTTAACTCTCAATGAATCACCCACCCACCAAGGCAAACAACAGATCCAGCCAGCAGTCCAGTACAACAGTATGATAATATGCAAAGCTATAAAGAAAACAGTAAACAACTGTACATAAAGCAAAAACAAATATAAATATACAAACACAAATAAACACATAACACCCCAGTAAACACAAATCAATCAAGCGCTAGGAGGAACCCACAAAAAGAACCAGAAGCCCTGGTTGCAATATAAAGGGTCCCCAGCAGAGTCGCCAAGCTGTCGCTCCCACCAAATGAAGCCGGGTCAAATGGGGTACAGACGCGAACGGTCGGCGAAAGGAACAATGAGAACACACAGCCGTGAACTCACTGGAGATGAATAGAGTCGCCAGCTAGGCATTTTTATCCCGGAGGAAAGGCAATGCTGCATAGACCTAGAAAGATATGGATAAGACGGTTGCGAACCAGAGAGACTGAGAAAGGGGGTTGGTTACAACCTGGGAAGGTATTAGCACCCAGATTGTCCGTCGTACTCGACGGGATCCACGCTTAAAAGATTTGTGTTTTAGAGGGGTAGTGTCAGTGCGATTTGCGTATAAAATAGCTGGAAAAGAATGTACAGGTGTTGGTGTAAAGGAAGTGTAAAGTGTATAAATGTATGGTGTCAGTGTAGGGATAAGAGTGAAATGTTCATGACCATGAGGCTGAAGAATGAAGCTGGAAGGAGGGGGAATATACAGAGACTTTTGTTCGATAACTGTTAAGTTATGCCTACGTATCCTCTCGTGCAATGAGGAAGTCAGAACACCGTAGTTCGACCCAAAGAGACTGAAAGATGAATTGACTTGTGAACTGCTTGCTTGTCTATGCTCAAGTGTATGATCTGTCTGGCTCAGGTGCAAACTGTCTTGCATTAGACGGAAGAAGCAAGTTCTCGTTTATGAGTGAAGGTGATGAGAAAAGAATCCCGAAGGAGACGATTATTGTTTGTTTTTGAGTTTTCAGTCTTTTATTGTTTTTGGATTTTGTCATAAGTCAATGAGCTTAAGTCTAAACCAATGGATTTAGTAAACTCATCACATCTTCCCTCTGATTAGGGGTAATGAGAGTACCTTAAGTGTGAAGTCAGGTTCTCACACTTAATCACCTTTGGTGTAGAATTAAGATCATTAACCTACTTGTGATTATTTAGATGTTTTTGGTGTTTTTGTTTAGTGTTGAGTAATGAGGTTAAGCCATAATCAGGGATTAAACAGACTCATTACACCATCCTAATAGAAGGATAATAGATGAGAATGTTTAAGCTGAGGAAAGCTCCTCAACTTAATCCATGATTAGGGATTAAACTCATGACAAAACAAGCCTTTGATTAAGTGGATTTTATTTAGTGGTATGATGATGTAGTGAATTTTATGGTTTGTAAGACAACTTGAGGGGGACTTGTCCATTAACACTAGGGTTAGTCCTTCTTAACCAATTAAGGAAGAAATAGAACCCTAATGCAAGGCCCAAGTTACAAGTGTGATGTCTTGATGATTATTAGATGGATTGATTAAAGGAGTTAAACACATTAAGGGTTTAACACTTAGGATTAAAGTTATACACTCCATCCTAAGAGAAGGATGCAGGCATAAGCTTAATCACAAAGCCTTAAAGCCTTTAGGGTTTAATCCCTGATTATGAGATGAGAGGAGAAGACTCAAAAGAGACACAAAGGTAAAACTAAGAGGGGAGACTAATCAAAACCCTAATCATTGTCATGCTTGGTTGTTCCTAAGGTTTGTGAGGTTTTCAAGAACAATCTTCAAAGAGAACCACCAGGAAACAGATGAACAAGATCAAGAGAAGCAAAGCAACTTGCTTCATTCAAGAAGTCAAGTCACTTGAAGATAGAAAGTGGGAGGAACAAGAATGAGCAAGCTCAATCTCAAACACATACATAAATGCAGCAATGGATGCAAGAGAGATGAAAAGAAAAGTTATGAGAAGTGAAGGCAAATTCACTTCTCAAGTCACTTACCACCTGAAAAGTTAGAAAAGAAAGTGCAATGCAATGCAAAATGAGATGAAATGGTATGATGCAAAACAAAACCAGAAGCATGTTAATGATGATAATGATGCTATGGAGTGCTACAAGCATGAGGCAAGACATGGGGATGTTCATACAAGTTCATGGATGCAAATGGTGCAAGTTTAGAAGCATGGATACACATGAAAAGTCATGAAACATACATGGCATACAACATGGCAAATGCAAGATGCAATGATCACACATGCTTTCTACATGTCTTATGATGTCAAATGAAACAAATGGATGCTTGAAATGTCATGGCAAGTCATGTCATGCAAGAGAATGCAAGAAGGATGCAAATGGAAGTCCAAATTAGGGTTTATGGATCAAACAACAAACAAAAACCAAAAACAGAAGCAAACCCTAAGATAAAAAATGGAAAATGACACCCAAAGAAACCCTAAACCTATACTAAACCAAAGTCCAAAGGGGAGGTCTCAACTCTCAACCAATCTCAAGTTATGATTTTTCTAAGTTATTAGGGTTTTTAGGGTTCCTAAACAAAAGAAATGCCAAACAAATTGAAAATTCAAGATCAAACCATGGCCATTTTATCCTAGAAACTACATGCTAAACACAAAACAATGCAAGAAGAATCAATGTCCAACCCTTTCTAGATAGGCATAAATGAATTTTTGAACTTTGGATCAAATTAATGCACAAAAAAATGATTTAATTCAATGGAAAATTCTCAAAATGCATCAAGATCAAAAAAGAAATTTGGTTTGAAGGTTGGACAATGTTTCTAAATGTCTTAGAACATTTCATGAATTTTTTGGTGATTTTTTAAATACCTAAAAGTATTTTTAATAAATTAATTTCCATTAATCAATTAAAAATAATCTTTTAAATATTTAAAAATACCTTTTTAATGATAAAAAATAAAATGAAAATATTTTTGTGTCATGAAAATTAATAAAACCTAGGAGAAAAAGTTTCATAATTTTTTAAGACTTTTTACTATTTTAAATAAATTAAACAAAACAAATAAGAAAAATATGAAAATAAATGAAAAATAAAGGAAAGTCAACAGAATGGAGGGATGAGATTGAGTCTGAGTTTGAATTTGTTGACCACGCGCGTTATCCAAGGGTCCAGGTTGTTTCTGGGTTAATTAATTAAATTATGATTAATTAAACTAAACACGTGGATTAGGGCTAATTGGATGCATCTGGGCCTTCCATTCGCGCGGGGAGTCAAACATTTCAACGCATCCGACGCTCTAGATTCAAACTGGCTTAATGACAAGGATTAGGGCATAATCACATTCAGGCTGCCGGAGAAGACTTCCGGTCGTCTTCTCCGGCCAGCATCTCCCCTGAAAATCCCCAAAACCCCCAAAACCTAACTAAAATGAAATCTAAGAATTGGGAAATGATCCCCACTCACCCACGAACCAAAACCCCATCTCAAAACAAATTTATATTTCCCCAGAAGCATGAATCGAAACAAACAAATTTTAGGGCACGCAAGTTTCAGAGATCAATTAAATGTTCATTTCATCACCATTTCAAAAACCAAAAGCACCAGGATACTCAGTGAAGCATAGAGAACAAGTTTAAAACAAAAGAAATGATTTCTGGAAAAATATTTTTCAAGCTACCTGAGATTCGAAGCTTTCACTCTGATGACTTTCTGGCCACTTCTCCTTGTGCAATCCACTCCTTAGGACCTCTTGATGATGTTTGAATGCTTTGGAGCAATTTATGCTGGCTGGTTGATGAGTTTAGACAGCTTCTGCTTCAACTCAGTTGAAAATGGCCATGGTGAAATGGGCAGCTTCAGGCCAGTGTGAGTGGTTCTATGTGATCAGAACAATGAGTGGAGAAGGTCTGTGGTGTTTGTTTGGATGTTTGTGAGCTATGGAGAGAGTTTCGAATGAAACTGCAAGTTGAGGTGAAAAATGGCAATGGGGTGTTCTTGATCAAAACAGGCCTGGCTCTTGGTGGTTTGAGGTCTATGAAGTATGGTGAGTTGAAGTGTGGAAATGGTTTGGATGTTTGATGGCTGGGCAGAGAGATTCGAAGCAATATGCAGCTGGGGTGTGTTTTGTGAATGTGTTGGTATATGAGGTTTCAGCCTTGCTTCTTGATACATTTTGCTTGCCAAATGTTATTGTATTTTAATCCTATAGGTCAGATGATGTGACCTGGCCTATAGTGATTGGTAAGTTTGCTTTTGCAAAAAGTCAAATTTTGTGTAAGGAAAGCATGGCTTGATCTATGGCTAGTACATGGCATGGCTCTGGTGCAACATGGTGTGTGTGTGATGTTGGGAAGGTCCAGCAGCCAATGCATCAAGTGGAGAGAAGCACAATGATGTTTTTGCAAGTTGGCACACTTTTGAAACTTCATGAAAAAGTCTAGTTACACAAACCATAACCATGTGAAACCTTGGTCCAATTCTGACTTTTAGGACATATTGAATGTTTGCATACTGGTTTAAAATGAATTAGAAGTTGCAATTGGCTTTGGTTCATGATTTTGCAAAATTCTCATTTGAAGCATGCCTTGAAAATTAATGATTTTAGCCAACTTTGTCACACCATAACTTTTGATCCAAGAAGAATTTGATCATGTTCTTGTACTTTTTGAAAAGGGAAAGATGAGATCTACAACTTTCATGACCAAAGTTTTTCCATTTGAAGCATTTTTGGATCAAGAATCAAGGCTTGAAAAATGACCTAAAATGAGGCATTCTTGAAAAGTCAACTATGCCCAAAAAGTCAACATTTGCAAAACTTCCAAATTCTTGATTTCTATGAACTTCAACCTTCTTCCATGATCAAATAAAGATCATACACACTCAAAATGATGAAGATCACCCATTGGTTGGGTCATTGGGGGCCTCAGATGCCCTGATTTTACACTGACTTGTCTGAAAAGTCAACCCTTGATCAGATGACTTCCCCATGGAATTTCTTCATGAAAATTGATATGCATACTCCCTATACCATATAGAGACCAATGGAAACAAGAATGACCAAAAAATTTGGAGTTATGGCCTCTGAAACCAAAACCCTAATTTTAGGTCAACTGTGCAGTCAAACCTGGCTTTGCATCCATTCAAACCCTAGTTCTTGTGATTCTTTTGAAATCTTGACTTTGAGAGGATGTAATATGATAGATGAACACACATGGATCCCTTTGAAGTGATTGGTGGCCTTTGGAGTGGCTCAAGAAGCTCTTGGATTGCTCAGATCACAAACCCTAGATGCAGATGACTTAGAAACTATGCAGTGAATCAAAAATGAAACATGAGATGATATGATTGAGCTTATGCACATGAGAATGATCACAAGCCATGGTGAAATGGGTGAGGGAAAATTTGGGGTGTTTACACAAAGGCCCTACATCTTGTAAAACCAACAATACACAACATAAATTCATTCCAAAAACGTCAGTTGATTGCAAATGTTTTCATGAATCCAAAGAACTCATCAATTTGCACTAAAATTGCTTTTAACAGAGAATCCCAAATTTGAAATGTTAAACCCTAATAATGGTGTTTCGTCCTCCAGGCATCGATCCTTCAAATAATTGGTCCAGAATCCATCTATGCATTATCATAAATATATTTAAACAAACCAAAACAACTTAAAACGCACCAAATGTTAGAATCGAAAAATTAAAAAAGTAAGCAAAAAACGAATTCGGATTGTGCATTTTTTGGTGTTATGGATGAGGATGATGATTGAAACATGATCAAGAAACCTCCAGGGAACTATTGCAACCTTTCAAAACTCATGAAACTACCTGAAATTTCAAAACCGAATTAGGATTTTTGGAGAAAATTTGAAGTTTGAACAATGCTTTTTGTGATCTCAAAATCGTCCCTTAGCATATGGTCTTGTTGCATATATATAAGTGAATGATTTTAGGTCAAACGATGGGCCTTAATGTTATGGATTTGTATTGCTTGAAGTTGAAGAAATCAATCACTCATAAATGTCCAAAGATCACATATATTCTTGTTAATTTGGTCTAGCACGAATTTGTAAGGTTCTCAATCAACTTAAATGCCATATATTTGATCCCAAAACAAAGATTGAATTCAAATATTTGACTTTTATATTTTATTTTTATTAAAATTGAATTTTAACAAATAAAATCTAAAATAATATAAAACAAATTATAAAAATCAGAATGAATGGCCATTGGGTCATGCATTACTTTATGGGCTCATTTGAAAAAAAATGAAGTTAAGGCCTTTTTTGCTCCATACACCCCTTAAAAATCAACCAACTTTGACAAAGCATAACTTCCTCAATTTTAATGTTATGAAGGTGTTCTAGGACTTTTTAGAAAGCTTAAAGTTCCCTTTAGCCAACCCTTTTGGTATCATTTCCATATCATTTACCATTTTTAAATTATGAGCTTGGGAAGAAGTTGACGTTTTGTTGACTTTCAAAAGGACCTATAATGTTTTAGCTCATACCTTCCAAACGAAGCATTTTTAGGCTTGGCTTGTGAGACACAAAGTTGTAGATAATTGAATTTCCTTTAAACTGAGCTTTGGATAGGGAAATTTTGATGAAGTATGTGTAAGTTATGGCTGGTCAAAGTTCAGTTGACTTTTCCTATGGGTCTCTAATTTATAAACTTCTTGATTCTTGATGATCTGAGATTTCCTTGATGAATCATGATCAACCCTTGATCAAATGATGAATTTCACCTCATAATCTTGATGTTGACCAAAAATATTGAAGTTTGACTTTGAGTTTACCACAGTTGACCTCAATTGACTTTTTGACCAAGTTAATTGATTTTCAGGTATCTGAGCATCTGACTGACCAAACTTGTTGAGAAAGCTTTAAAACTTGACATGAGGATTCTTTAAGGTATATAGATGTAATGAAGTCCATTTGAGGCCTTGGAAGTTCACTTTGTTAGAGAAACTCAAAACCCTAGTTCTGGAATCCATTGTTAGGAGGAGACTTTGTCTGATGAAACCTTCAATCCTTTTGACCAATTGAGAATCTTGTGACTATTGAGAGACCTCTTGAAGTATATGGTACTGAATGTGGGGGGGAAATTTTGGGGTACAACACACTCATTGAGGATCTTTTTGCGAGGGGGTGAGAAGGGTGTACTCTGAGAAACGACCAGTTGATCCTCTACTTTCTTGTGGTCGATCATCTCTGTGTTTCTCACGTCGCGGCGCATCGTTGCTATCATTTTGCTTGTGAGTCCTCGTGTTTTCCTGATTCTTCGAATCTCTTGTTTTGTATGTGGCATCCTTCTCCTCATATTGAATGTACGCTTGGGCCTTGTGGAGCAGTTCTGCAAGAGATTAGGGAGGTTCGATTCCCGTGGTTTTTCGGAACTCGCTGTTGGGGCGTAGGCCCTTTTATAGGATATATTGTTTCATGCGGCCAGTGGTGTGAATTTCCACGGCCTCTTTGTTGAATCAATCAATGTAGTCTCTCAGGGGTTCTTCCTTCCCCTGCATGATCCCTTCGAGGGTAGCCTCAGACTTTGGATGACGCCTGAAGGCAGTGAAATGCCTGGTGAAATTGTTTTTTAAGACTGTCCATGATGTGATGGATCCTACGGGGAGATGCTTGTACCACAACATAGCGCCCTTGCGCTAGGTGATGAGGAACAATCTGCATTTGATGTCACCCTCCATGTTGAGATAGTGGAGCATGGTCTCGAGGTTTTAAACGTGATCATTGGGATCAGTTGTCCCGTCGTAGGTGGCCAGATGAGGAGGCTTTTCAAGTCCCCGAGGGATGTGGGTTTCCATCATCTCGCGGCTGAGGAGACCCTGGTGGTCTTCATCATTGATGTTGCCGGAATCAGGGTAGGGGGACCTGCCCCGATGACGATCATCGTCATAACGGGTTTTCTTGCCGCGATCTTGATCTTCCGGCGAGTGCCTTGACCTACGCGGAGGAGACCGAGGCGCTTTCGGGGCTGTTCTAGACGCGAACTTTTAGGCGGAACCTGATCCCTGGGAGGAGAAGAGTGTTTGGTTTCTTTCCCTTTCCGACCTCGTGGAGGAGATCGAGAAATTCGAGGAGAACCTTTGTGACATCTTCTCCTAGACTGTGAAGGGGAGCGGTGGCTCTGTTTGAGAACTTGCATGCATTCATTTTGTAGAAAGAGGGTGAGATTTTCCTTGTTAAGGGCAGTGATGAGAGCCTGAGTGGTGACAGCCGCTTCTGTCGGGATGGGGGTTGGTTCGAAGATGGGATCTGCGTGAACAACAGACGGTTGTTTTAGGTTATTCAAATCCAGTGAAGGAGGGTTTCCTTCACCGTGAACGGTGTTAAGCTGAAAGGTTCCTTGATTGTCGGTGTTGTCACTGTCGCTGAGAATGATGGAGGTATCTTTGACAGTCCCGTGCACTGAAGTTGCCATGAAGACAGAAAGATGAGCTTTGGTCTTGCAGTGAAAGGGAATATTGATCACGAAAGAAGGGGGAGTTGTTAGTTTCCCACAGACGGCGCCACTGTACAGAAAGAATCCAGACAGGTCTTCGTGGCCTTTATCTGGGACTGTGGTATGCTGATGGGAGAAAATGGTGGGGTACCTGCAAGGTACTTCGACGCTCAAGTAAGTTTAATAATGAGGACTAAAGTGTGAGTAAAATAGGGTAAAGAGTGAATACCTGACTTTCCAAATATGGAGAGTTTTATAGGGGCATATGTCCGGACCATATGGACGCGTAGCCCTTGACCAAGTGTAATTTCCTCAGTAAATCCGTTGGGCAATTGGCCGCGTGGAAGGTGTTTTGGAGCGTAAAGGGGAAGCCCCCAACGGCTATATGCCAAAGGTTCTAGTTTTGTGACGGTCATATCCTCATGGATCTCATTGTGGGCTAACCCCCAATTGTCTGCTGGATTGGGCCTTAATTTGTTGTAGGGTATATGCTAGGCCAATCCAGAACAAAAACCAACCTATATCAATCAATGTTTTCCAAATAACTTGCATCCCATTCTGCATATTTGCATACAATATATGGTTCAATGATTTGTTTGCTTCAATTCATCGATAGCTACAATTCTACTTTACCTTGTCGTCGTCACTTATCACCATGATTGTTATGATCATGATTGTTATGATGATAAGTCATCGTAACAATCGCGATGATAAGCGACAATGATGAGGTAAACTATAATAAAAGTTATCGATGTTTTGAAGGAAACTGACCATTGAACCATATTTGTGCTAGGGAACATAAAATGTGCATGATGAGACACATGCAATTCGAAAAATAATGGTGTGTTAAAGTTTTTTTTCAAGAACAGATTAATTTTCAGATTATATAGTTCTTTGCCAATTTTAATGGTTGTATTTCTTTAATTAGGTGTATGGTAAAACAAGCAATATACATTGGTATATAATAAACTAAGGGTACGTTCCACAATGATTGAAACTCATAACCGTTATGATATTCAATATATATATTACAACTATTGTAATACATAACCGTTGTAATATACCGTGCACTTTCCAGAATGCAACAACGTTACCAAGTCCATGATTATATGTAGCATACTTACAACAACACTCTACATAACAACGCCTTGGTTTACGTGATTATATGTAGTTTCCAACCGTTGTTAAATGGGTTTTCCATAGTAGTGTTGGGAGATACTTTCTGGTGCTAAACAAGGTGGAGTTAATATGATAACTCGTATCGATATACTTGAAGGGTATTGATGGATGGGATGAGTGTTATAGGTCAAAGGGAACAACTATTGATGGTTGTTCCAAAATTATGTGAATTTTCTGCTGCTTCTGGTGTTCGTTGATGATGTCCAATATGATGTGTTGACATCTTTCTTGATGATTGTTGAATATGTTCATTGGTTTTCTACTACTTGTGGTTCTGATTGGAAGAGTTCTTGGAATTCTTGAAAATTCTTGAATCTCTAATGTTGTTGATAAAGATCCATTATTGGAAATAGATGGGGATTATTGTTTTCCAGAGAGAATAAATGGTGGTATCTATTCTTGATCTTGTTTGTGTTCTTGAAGATATCAGCATCATAAAAACCCTGATCATTCCAAAGGCGAGTGCAAAGGAATAAAGAGGGTTGTTGGTTGTTGGTAATGTTATCTTGATTCATGGAAGGGTGATTTCTCCAGGAGAAAGTTGAGTTGAGTTCTTGTTTTTCAATTCTTGGTCTATGAATTGGATAAACAACATGATCATGAAAGAAGGTGTCAAAGATACTTGAGACTTATCTCAAGTCCACTCATGAAGGAATTTATAGTCATGATCGGTGGCATACTGTCTTGGTCTGATGTTCAATCTGAAGATGGTATTCTTTGAAGGTGTCCGGTTATCTGAAGGAAAAAGGGTGGAGATCATCAACCTGAAGAAAGTGGAGTCAAGGATGTCAATCTTAATGTCTCAACATTGGAGAAGATGAAGTTGATCTACCATCAAAGGATACTGGATAAGGATTTAAGATCAATTTCTATTTGAAAGTCACAAGTATTTAAGTGATTAGCCTTATATCTAGAATATGTAATACCTGGAGACTAGATGAATCATCAGGAGGTATAACATCTCTAACTACAACCTAGAGGATGAGTACAATCAAGATTATCTTTGATGACTTCAAAAGGACAAGTGTTCAATCAGATGTTGAAGCTTCCTTCAAGCTAGTATATGTTAAACCCTAATAACTCAAGAAGTGAGTCTTCAGAACAAAGGGAAGGAGTTGCATATACTCTGGAAGCCAAACCCTAAGATGTTGACATAAGGTGCTGGTAATCCTCTTCAGATAGAAACAACAAAGGCTTGTGATTATTCTAGAGAGATTCTTGAATAGAATTTGGTCTGGATCATGAAAGCTCTTGGAAGGAAATCTCAAATTATCATTCACTCAGAGGTTACTACTTGGATCTGGTTATTTCTGATCTAAGAGTTCTGATGTCAAGACTCACTATTGGAGGAGTTCTACGAAGATCTGCCAGAGGGTCAGGATAAATGGTCTAGGATTCTTGAAGAAGTCAGGAAGTCTCTACTCAAGAATAGATGGATTTCAGTATGGTGCTGCAAACAGGATAGAGGTTGTCTACTCAAACTTGAAATTGTTATCAAGTATATGAGAGCATGGAACTCTTGTTCTGTTAGGGATAAAGAGTTATCAAAGTGGCTTGATAACTTGAAACATGTCAAGGCTGAAACTGGTTGGAACTGGATGTCATATCAAGTGTTTTGACATCAAACTACTCACTTGGATAAGTTGTCTAAGAAAGTTAGCTCTTTGGAATCAACTAATCCTCTCAGGAATGGAAGTTGGTGTTACTTCAAGAAGGATCTTCACATACAGATTGCGGAAGCTGCAAAAGTGGAAGAAATTATGTGTTCTAGTCTTGGTGTATCTAAGACATCTTACAATTGGATTAGGTTGAATATACATCTTGAATATCAAGCTTCATTGGTGAATCAGAAGGCTTTTGGAACTCTAAAGGAATATGAGTTAACTAATCAGTGGAAATTGGTTGTTCTCAAACATGAATCCAAGAAGTGGACTTGAAATTAATTACTCTTTTGTAGGAGGGTAGTTAGTAGAAGATCAAAGGAAAATCTGGTTTTACTTGTATCTTAGAGCTTGTGAAAGAAGTTCTAAGAAACTGAAGATGATTGCAGTGGTTATGGAGAGATTATTTCTCTTTATAACAGTCTAATGTTATTAATGATCAAGCTGGTGGAGCTTACTCTATGGAGATCTTATGAGGCATGAAGATATCAAGGGATAGAGTTAATATTTGTGGTACATGGAGGATGTTCCTACTGATGTTAAAACATCATCTGGTTGTGATATCTCTAGAGAAGAACATCTTGAATAAGGAGTGTCTAATCTTATCATATAGGGGGATGATTAGATGAAGACTGTCATGATTAAAGAAGTGAGATCTTCTACAAGTCATGATAAGTAAGGAGATCAGATCAAATCTTATGGAGTAAGCAAGCTAAGGATTTCAGTTTGGGAATATACGGATGACGATTGTAACACCCCAAAATAGCATCTAACATATCATTCTCATGCTTTGCATTGCATTCATATCATAGAAAAATGAAGTATAACATTCATTGTTGAAGCCTAAAGCATGGCCGTGATTTCACTTCAAATGTGGTTGTTCAATTATGGTTCGATTCAGATGGAAGTTTGACCTAATCTCGGTCAAACTATCAGAAGATTGTTTCAACTACAATTCATTTGTGCCAGTGGTTATTTCCCAGGCGATGCATATTCAATTTCAAGTTGTGTTGTGTGCGAAAGTTCTCTGGTTTATCGAACAATGGTTTGTGAGAAGTTTGGGCCAATATGCTTTGGTTGAGTGGTCATCAGTTCATCAGTGGTTCATCTGTGGATTTATTTTCCAGGGATCGATTCAGATACATTTGAAAAGATTCAGAAAAATTAAAGGTGAATGGTCGTGGTTTCAATGTCAATTTGTTCAGTGGTTTGTGATTGGTTTCGTTCATCATGTGCGTGAAAAGTTCAAATTTGATTCTGGGTTTAAAATAAAAAAATCATTACTTCATCCATTGTCTGATTCAGACACGTTTCTTTCTAGTTACCATTTTTTTACTTCGGCCATATTTCTATTATCCAATTATTTTCTATCCATTTATTTCTAAACCATTGTCCATATTTCGATTTTTCCAATGTCCAAATATCATTTAAACCCATTATCATTTTCACCCGTTATCCAATTCCATATCCACTTCTATGTTTTTACAATTCAATCCATAAACCATCTTTTTAGTTCGATTATTTCGAATTACCATTTTTTTTACCAATATCCAATTTTCATTCAAAACATCTATTTTAATCAAATCTTTTTTTCCAATTTTGAAATTCCCATGATAATACATCCATTTGTTTTACCCATACTTTTATCCATTTTTTCATAATTCCAAAATTTCTATTATCACATTCAAAAACCATTATCCATTTTTTTTATATAATTCCTTTTTTTTTATAATTATTATTATCCATTCTCATATTTTTTATACCACAAAAGATAATTTTTTTATATAATTCCATTTTTTTTAATTATTATTATCCATTCTCATATTTTTTATACCACGAAAATATAAAAAAAAATAAACCCAATTCAATACTACAAGGCCCACATTCCTAGCACATTTCCTATTTTCACTAATAATCTCATACATTTTATGTCATAAGAATTAAAAAACATTTGGAATTGATGAGCCTACAGTGCATCATCCCAGCCTATAGTCACACAAACAAGCCAGTACACATTTCATCATGTGGAACACATTGCAGCCACACACATCCAACTTATATATTAGAGTGACATTACAGCCACACACATCCAGCTTTCATAACACCAAGTCAGCCGAACTCCAGCCAGCCACGTCATGTACTTCAGCACATTCCAAGCTGAACAACACCAAGTCATCTCACCACGTACAAGCTGGATTCAAAACGCATAAGCCTATTGAACAAAACGCAATGAAAAGATACAGAACGCATCATACACACGCGCGAGCAAAAGAGTCCCAAAATTCAGAATTGAACACGCAAATGCATCAACCAAAACGCATGTGTAATATATATAAAACGCAACATTCCAAAATCAGCATCAAAACGCATTAGATCATCAAGTGAAACTCAAGTTAGAAAATACACAGTAGCATCACGCAATATATGAATTGAGTCCAAACGCACAAATTTACTTCAAAACGGCATTCAATCTTCAATTCAAAAATTCCCTCCTTCCATCTATAAATAAGAGCTTCATTCTTCATTCAATTCAATTCAAGTTTTGAGATCCTCCAAAATTTCTGCAAAAATACACTTCAAAGCAAGAAACTCCATTAAAGCTTCAAATCTAAAACTTCACTAAATCACTCAAATCTTCATCAAAAATCAGCTATATTGTTCAATTTCAACACAAAACAACAAGAGAAGTACTGGAGGAAGAGAATTGAAGTCTTGCTTACGTTTTAGAAGGTAGTTCAAAAATTCCGACGAAACTTTGAAGCTCTGATTCGCTCTATTCGTGTATCGATGATTAATTTTGCTTGCATATTTGGAATCCTTGTTCTATCCTGATCGAAATGGTATCTCATCGGAGCTCCGTTACTCTGATTTGACGAGCTCCAAAATGGTTGAGGAGTTTGTGAGTAGTATATTTGCGTTATTGTGTGTGCGATGAAGAAGAAGTGATATTTCCTTTCTTTTTTTTTTTCATTTTCCTTGTTTTATAAAGATTTGATTTATGTGTGTAATTAATTGGACTCACATTATTTCTACCACCACCTCCCTTTTTATGCGCTACATTCCCCCCTCCCTCTTACTTTTCTTTTTTTTTTTATCTTTTTTCTTTTACATAAAAAAAACTTCTTGTTTTGTTATTAAAGGTTTTTTTTAAACACTTTTTTTCACACTAGTGTTTTCTATAAATTCCAGAGTTTTTTAAAAGGATTTAGAAAAATATTTTAATAATTGTTTTTATGGATTATAAATGTTTAATCTATATTTCTTTTCATCTATTTTTTTTGTCGATAAGATCTCTGATTCGACGATTGTTGATATTCAAAGATGTTTAATGTTCATTATTTCAAATCTATGGTTGAATGATCATTTGGATCATTTTCCATACTTTGGGATCGTGATAGGTTGCCTTTGATAAATCAATGTTAAATCTCGATTAAGATTAGACCGTTACCACTTTTTTCTTTTCGTGTGACATATTTTCGGAGGATGATCCATTATATCATCTCTCTAACATGTATTAGCACAAATATCGTTCACCTTAATTGGTGTTGACCGGCCTCATTTGTAGGGTAATTACTTCGTAAATTACTCGGCGATTGCTTAACATAGACCTAAACTTGTCCCGAATTCGGAATAAAATCCAATTAGATACTTGCATCTTCGTGGACCGGACCTCGTCTTGATCGCGTAATCCCAAAGTGGTTAGTCTTTTGCGTTAAGATCCATGATTTATGAAGCTTGATGCATAGTTGCTTTGGGTTTCCCAATCTTCTTTCAAGTTTCATTGAATTTGGATCTAATCGCCACGATTAATCACTATAGTGTAAGATACTAAGCGGAATCGGTGGCTTTGTTACTTTCTTGGTTGTGGATGATTAAGTTCACCATACCATTATTATGTACATATTATTAATACTATTACTATACTAACATTTTAATTCCTTCTCGCACCTTATCCTCTTTATTTTTATCTTTTGTTCCCTTTATCTCCTTTATTTTTATTATGCTTCATTTTCCATCCCATTGTTTATGTTTATACTTATATCCTTGTGTTTTTCCTTTGTCTATTTGGACACAAAAATATTAATAAAGACTTAAACCATAAAAAAAACTTAATTCTTCCTATCTTGGACTCTTGGTTACTAGCCTATGCTTTTGGAGTGATCTTTGAAGTATTGATCGAGTTCTTGGACTTAGAATTAGGATTTTTTATTCCTTTGCACGGAGTGTTAATGGGTGAAGATTTGCCTTTATTTGGCATTCGTTATCTGGGCTTTTGCATGCTTAAGGATGAAATTCTTATTAATACTTTGAAGTGGCTTCATTATGGTTAGATCTTCCTTGTCCTTCTCTTTTAAATTTCAACCTTGTTAATTTTTTAGGCATTCAATATGTTTTATCTTTTCACAATTGCATTCCTTCCCCCTTAGAGGCAACTTATCTTCTATTTGAGAAGTAAGTTCTTTTCTAACTTCTTCTTCTTCTCTTTTTCTTGTCTCTTTTTCTTCTTCATTAGATTATAGTTCTTTCATACCTCACTAACCTAGGTTATCCAAGCATGAAAACTTACTTAGGATTGTTTAGTTCCCATTAGACTTTTACCTTTAGTTGTCTTTTGGTGTTCTCACTATCTTTCTCATCTCAAAACAATAACTCAAGACACCCAATAAAGGATAAGTTTTATCATGTGCCAAGGGACTTTTCCATTGGATACTTGCACACATCCCATATGGGGATGAAGTGTAGGGTATATATCATGATGAATAAGTCTTAGCATGAGAATGATTGACAAAAAAAAGTTAAAAAATACTTCTAAACCAAAAAAACAACCAAAACACTTAATATGTACAATAGGCTAGTGTGCTTGAGCCTTAATCTTTGGAACTAGGTTTGGGGATATCCTCCATACTTAGGGGTGCTTCTTATCCATTCCATTTCGGAATGATGTAAGAATTACAAATCCCATTGAGTAAGACTTAGGTACACTCTCCTATACAAATCTCAGAGAAAAAAACTTCTAAAAAACATTCAATCCAACAATAAACATCTTTCCTTCGGGAATTATTTTCTCATCTCCTTCACTATTAAAGAAAGAACTTGATCTTACTTGTCTCTTTGCAAGATGGTAAACGCACTTGTGCCAGACGAGCCTGCAACACCTGAGCATAGGCATAAGCAGTTCAAGCCATAAAAAACACAAACAACCATTTTCCTCCCTAGTTAGGGGAACTACGTCAACTCTGATTCTCATTTCCCGATGAGATACGTAGGTAGTGGGGTAGGGCCCATTAGAGCACTCTTTTATTTTCCCTATATTTCCCTCATTTATTTTCTTCTATCCAGTTCCAGTTAGCAGTTTTTGTTTAGCAGCAGTTTATCTTCACCCTTTTAAACAATTCCAACAATCGTGGATCCCGTCAGGTACAACGGACGATCTGGGGTGCTAATACCTTCCTAGTTTGTAATCGACTCCCAAATCGTCTCTTTGGTTTGCAAGAACTTATTCTTTCATTCTCTTCCGGTTTGTGCAACATTATCATTCCTTCGGGATAAAAATGTCTGGCTGGAGAGTCTTCTTTTTCCGTGCCACTTTCACGTTTGTACCAGGATAGAAATCCTGGGAGCGACAACGACATTTTGATTAATTGATAGACTAAGAGATTCAATATATCCTTTTGAGGAATAAGAGGCTTACAAGTTCAAGTGGACAAAAATGGTGAATCTAGTCATATGGCTACGTATGATACCTGATAAGAAGAGGTAAAGGAACAGGGGATGAGTGTGTTCAGAAGGTGGGTTGGACAAAGAGTGAGATCTTGAAGACATTAAGATGTGTCTTATGTTTTTCATTCATCAACATAAGTGGAGCACTGGTTATCTTAGATAGGGGAGTTGACTCTAGATCAAAGATGTGTCGCGGAAAGAGGACATTTATATATCAAGGTTGCTTGGGGATCAAGCATACTGTGAATATTTGTCTTCATATAAGAGTAAGATGTCAAGAACGATGGTGTGACATTATTCAACTGCTATAAGTTGTGGGGGACTTGGCAGTTGTATCTTAAGTTTGTCATGCATAATATACAGAGAAAATCTGAGATATACTTGCTTCTTGGTAATATATGGGGAATTGATTCTTCAATTCATGATGTTTGGAATTGTGTATGTGATTGATGGGATAAAGGTGTGAGATTATTATATCTTAAAGTAAAGAGATTTGTGGTTTGCTCTTTGAGACAACTAGACAATGTCCAAAATGATGTTAGGACATTGTTCAGGATAGTTGGCAGTATACCCTAGACATATAAAAATGTGTGCATGCAAAAACATTCTTCTCGACCTATGTGTTAGACGGTTCGCATGAAAGAATTAATAGTCAAAAAACGTGGATGGTGCTTTTTAATCCTTGGTATAGTTAAAGTTCCAATCTTTCTCATCGTTTTCTTCAATGGGTCGTTACCTCCTAAGCAGCTGACTACCTATATAAAGGAGTTAAGTCTTCTTCTTTCTTCAAGTCGGGTAGACTGTGTTATATTATGGCATTCATCATAATTTAGGTAAGCGTTGTATGGATTTGGGATTGTAATGGTAATTTTTGTCAATTTTTGGCTAAAAAGGGGGGAGAAATCCTGTGTGTGTTGTGTAACGATATTTGTCATAAGCACTGTCGCGGCCAACTTAAAGCCTAAGAGTCGTCATCCTAGTTTTTAAGGATAAATAAGGATAAACCTAAATCCTAAGGTAGAGACCTATGGTCTAGGAGTCAATTAAGTGGGAGGAAGGTGTTAGGCACCCCTCACTTCTATTATACTTAATAGGATCCTTTTTAGTCTTTAGGGTTTGTTTGTTTGTGAAAAAATTCCAAATCGCATGAATATTCCAAAACCCTAATTTTTCTCAAGTTTACTCGCTAAGATCTTTGTACAAAGACCATATGCATACGTACCCTCACAAGAGGGATCAAAGCATCGTAGTTCTACTTCCCTACCCATAAACCATAATCTTAATCTCACTATCCTAATACTACCCATTAATTTATTTATTTTTTAAAATAAAAAATACCTAATGTGAAACCTCTTTAAAATTCAATATAAAACCCCATAGATAAAACTCCACTTTAAATATCTCAAAAATAAGACCCCAAAACATTTTTATAAACCACATAGTTAAAAACAAAACCCTAAAGTAAGACCCCATAATTTAAATTTTGATTCCTTAAGATAATACAAATTTTAACCAAAAAGATGTATATATCCAAGATAGTATTATCCTCCCAAAATAAATTTTAAATAAATTTTAAATAAATAAATAAAACAAAAATTGTAATCCTAATATATTCCTAAAAAAAACTTAATTCCAAAAATTTAATTTAAAAAAAAAAACAAAATGTAATCAAAATACAATTTAAAATACCCAAAGATAGTTATTTCCAAGAATCCATAATAATATAAATGCTTTTTAGTTAAAAATAAAATAACTCAGTTTTTAATAGGAAAATAACATAATTATTTAGTTTAAAACTAAACCCTAATAAAATCCTATAAAATAATTATATTTTTTTATCCTAATATTAAATTCCCAAATTTTATAACCCTAAAACCTGATTAAAAGTTTTAGTTAAATCTCAAACCATAACTAAATAGTTAAATCAAGCAATTGATTTAATTGATTTAATTAAATTAATTAACACCCAGGGGTGGATTTTGAACAGAAGTAGCAATTGGGCCCATCTGCGAGTGCATATAGTACTATGCGAAAAGCCCATTAATCCAAACTTACTAAACTGGGGAAATTTGACCTTGTATCCCTACGTTTTTTCCAATACCCATATGAATACTTTTTTTAGACGAAAATACCCTCATATAAATAGTGTGTAATTAAAAAATTAAACTTTTAGAAAACAGATTTCGTTCCCGGAACACCCAGCAACAAGACATTTGTTTTAGGTTTTTGCACTCCGGAACTAGCAAGTAAGTTAAATCTGGTTTATAATTTTTTAAGTTTACACATCAGAAGTAGCTGTATTGCTACTTCCGATTTTGTTTTTGTTTTTCAGTTACACACCGGAAGCAGTTATATTCCTACTTCAGGTTTACATTTGTTATGGGTTTACACACCGGAAGTAGCCTCTGTGCTACTTCCGGTTGAATTTCGTTTTTTTTTTTATTGTTAAATTTTTTATTTTATTTTATTTATATTTTTTTAATTTTATTTTGGTTTATTTTTTCAGTGTCTCGCAGTAGAGGATGCAACAAATATATTCATCGGTGATTTCCTGATGGAAGGACAGTTCTGACGCATATAATTATTCAGATGAATTCATAAAAAAAAAATAACATGTAAACAATCGTGCATTAGAAATATAAAAAAAACATGAAACTATATCATAATATGATATGTTTTGGGAGAATCGGTGTAAGCTTGTGTCAATATTGTAGTCGTCCAGAGAATCCTGTTATCCAAGATGTTGCATATGATGTGCACTTATTCTGCTAATCCATTGTGACTGACGGTAAGGGAAATCCTTCGTTCATGTTTACCTGTTACAAAAATATATTAGTGACATGACAAAATAAATAATATATTAGTATAGGAAAATAAATGTTTATAATATAGGGGCATTTGGGCAAACGTAGGATAAAATTGAAAGTTAAAAATATGTAGGGGTATTGGGGCAAACATAGGGGTATAAGGTAAAAGTTAAAAATAATTAAATAAATAAAAATGATAAAATTGGAGTATTATAAAATATGTAGAGGTATTGGGGCAAACATAGAGGTACAAGGTAAAATTTTCAAATATGTAGGGGTATTGGGGCAAACGTAGGGGTACACGGTAAAAGTTAAAAATAATTAAATAAATAAAAAGGATAAAATTGGAATATTTAAAATATGTAGGGGTATTTGGGCAAACGTAGGGGTACAAGGTAAAATTTTCAACATAAATTTATATAGGGATCAATTAGGTTAGTGATAATGGGCCTAAATATTTATTTTGAAACCCAAATAAAATACTAATTTAAACTAAATAAAGTTCAATAATTAAAATAACTAGAATTAAAATAAAAACAAATAAACATATTTATTTATTCTAGACCCAATGTAAAAATAAACGGACTAAAAAATTAAAAGTCGGACGCCAAAGTACTCGAAAAAATAAAATGAACACATCAAAATAATTAGCACGAAATAAATGACTCGGAAAAATACAATGTTTGGTCAAATTTTGAAATAAAATTATGATTGTTTAAACTGCTCAGACTGATCAACATACGACCAAAAATAGTCGTAAAAATATTTTTAGCATGTCAGATTAAACCGCGTAAATCGTAGATTAATATTACTGACGTTTGCAAACTTAACTTGACATATTTTTTATTCATTGATTTTAGACACAGTTAAAAATTAATTTGACCAATCTGTTTGTAAATTCCGAGAAATTATTTCGACTAATATTAAGATGAAATACATGTTATGCTATGAAGATGATGCAAATGAATGAGAAACAAAAAAGTCAGTTAGAGTTAAAAATCAGAGGGCAAATTTTGGGGTACAACAAACACCCTTATACTTTTTGAGAACTTCAATTAACTCATCTTATTGGAGACTTTTAAGGCTATAGCTAATGATGGTGGGGCATTTACCTTCGGTGTCGAGGAAGACATACTTGAGATTTTCCAAAAGTTGTTTCAATTATATTCCCTTTTTGTTTTCTTCACTTCCTTCCAACAACTGAGGTTGCCTTATGTAACACCCCAAAATTTGCCCTCCTATAATCTCAGTTGGCTTTACGTTTCGCATTCGTCTTCATTTTCCTGATAGGTCCATAACATTCGTAGCCACGCATTTGCATTAAATTCCCCAAGGCGTGGGATCAAGAATTTCCTGATAATCGGAAATATCATATTCATAAGTGGTTTATTTGGCTATCACACTCAATACAAGCGGTTCAAAGGTTCACATTTCTTATGCGGTTTTATTGATGAGGTTAATCAATTGAAAACGGTGCTCAAGGTTTCATATAAAGTATCGTGATATTCATGGTACGAAAGATCAAATGGTGGACTCGTGTGATAATCAGGTCATTATGGTTCTCTTAGTTGTCCATTGAGGGTGGTACGAGCTCATGAGTTTCGAGATTGAGGCTATTAAAGTTTGTGGATTTATTGAAAACATAAGTTTGATATGGATTGAACATTTGAGTTGATTTAAACATGTCAAGTTTAGTCAAATGGATCAAGTGGAAGTCGAAGATATAAGTTCATCGAAACAAGTATTGTATCCATTAATATTCATAATTCACTCTTAGTCCATATCCACATCCACGTTCCTGTTTTTTGAATCGATTAACCGAATCATTGATTAAGTCCAACTCAATTAATCATCTGATTATTTAGGTCCAGCCAAATATCCTTTTTATTTCTATTGATTATGATAATCTTATTTCGAAACTCAATAACCACATTCAATTCATTTCTAATCCTATTCTTATAAATCCAATTTCATTTTTTTTGGATCATTTCTTTTTCTCTTAATCCACACCTAATTTTCAGTGTCTTTCTTTTAAGAGTTTCATTTTTCTCCAAGTCAAGCTCATATATTAGGCCCAAATGCAACTTATTTCCAAATCTTATTTCACAATTCAAATTTATGGATCGTGTTATGAGGCCCATTGGGGGTTTTGTTTATCTTATATTATGGGAATTTAAGAGAAGAAAACAAGTTGATGTGCAGCAAGCACACACTGTGAATATTGGAAGCTACAATAAAATTCTGCTTAATTATGTCGACTAATAGTACAGTGCGCGGAAGAATTCCTTCGACTAGTTCGACGGAAAGATCGTTTAATTTCATAATAAGAACCAGAAAAATTCAGAAGGAAATTTCAATATTTTGGTCTGGCTAAAATGCATATACGAATAAGAAGGGGGTTCCAAAACCAAATCTTAGAGGAAAATTTACAAAGATTACACAAAAAATCTGGCAGTAGCAATTCAGAGCATTTTAATGAATATTTAAAGTTAAGTTACATAGTCAGAAAGCCAAAGAAAGAATTGAGAGAAAACCAGAGTTTCAATCAAGTATAGAACAAGAAAACAACCAAAAAAAATGATGTTCTCAGCAACCTCTATTTCTTACAGCTTCGCATTCACTAATCCACTTGACATCACAATCCTCCAGGATCCATACTAGAACTTAAGTTACCCTCAAGGGCTTCGGATGGAACGGTAGTGATCCTTGCGAGTCCTCTGTTACACATCTCAAAATTGGACAGGAGTAGTTTGTTTTGAGTCCTTTGTTACGCATCTCAAAGTTCAAGGATTGAACTTTGCCGGATATCTTAGATCCTTGGTGTATGATCTGCAAAATGTGAAGATATTTGATATCAGTTCCAACTCCAATAAACCTGAACCGCTACAATAAACTTAAAGTGGAATTGAATTCGGGTAAGGAAAAATCCAGAAGTTTCCACAAATTAGAAACAGTTACAATCTCTAACCAACCATAACAAATTCTAACAGAAAAAAGTGAAATCACTAACTGTTCCTAACAAACTCACAGCAATTCCTAACCGAATCTCTAACAACTAAACAGAATTTCTAACCGACTTTCGAATTCAACAGAAACTTAATAACAAAAACTCACCTTTATAAAAAGTCAGCAATCTCATTCTTGGGTCTTCTTCAATTTTGATCCTCCATTATTCTTCCAAATGTTTAATGAGTTTTCTCACCCTTCTGCTTCATCTCAATCACCTTTCACTTCTCCTTGATACATGCTTCTACACCCTCAGCTTCAAACCGAAAATTCACTCCACCCTTAGCACCATCTTCAATCCTGAACTCTCTGTGCGAAAACCTCAACACCGGCCATTAACCTGAATCAAAGAAGAAAATCCAGGGACATTAAACCGCATCGTATATCCAACCTAAACAACAACAGAGAAAGGAGATAAATCAAATTCGAGTCTACCTGGTCAGTTTCGTCACCTCGTCACAAAAGCTCCTTCAACATTCTTCAGCATCTTTTCCATCTTCATCAACTATCAGCCTCAATCCTCAATCCGTAAAAAAAACGCAATCTCATTGAGCTACCATCAATCCACTAAAACCGTAAATCGTATCACAAAAGCATGGCTGCCACCTGATCAAGATTTCAATGTCTTCGTGTATCAAAATCTTTCAAAAAATCGTATTCCAAATACAAAGTTCAGTCAGGGATTCACAACTGTTACAACGGGATTTTTGCAAGAATGATTCAACAGTAGTAGCATTGAAATCGTGACAATAACACAGGGAAGGTGAACAAGAAAAGCAACAGGAGAAATCGTACGCATACCTGAACAGAGTTCCGCAATTTTTTCGTCGGGCCACTGACGTCCTCGTCACTGCATACTCATCGTTCGACAATCGGAGTCATCAACAAGCTCGCCACGCCATTGGAAGATTGACGCAACCTCAAGGTACGAGTCGACTTCCGATTAAAAAATTGTTGTTGTGCTTGGTCTTATCATTCTCGAATGCAATTTTTGGTCTCGGATTAGGAGGGAGGCGAGTTTCGATTAGGGTTCAGATAGAGTATTATTAGGTTTAGCGAAGGAAATGATGTGGATATGTTTCTCCGTAGCTTTTGGGTCCAGCGGAGTCACGTCTTCATGCGACGAAGACGGCGGCGGTTTAGTATGGCCAAGGGAGGTAGCGCCGCAGGGGGAAGAGGGTTTGATATAGGTTTAGGTTGTGTTTAAGAGGATGAACGGGATCAAGGAGAAGGAGGTATGAGTGAGGGAGAACGAGAATGAGTTCGGCGGCGGCGGCAATATTAAGGGATTAGGGTTTGTGGATGAGCAAAGAAGAAGATGAAAGCAAGGATGAGAGGGTGGCGGCATAAGGCAGAGAGAACTTAGGGTTTTGTGGGCCTTTGTTCTAGAACACGTTTTAAATCTTTGTTGTTGATTAATTCATTAAGTTAATTTAAGGATAGGATTAAGAGATTATTAGTATTGATGAATATTAAATAAAATGATAAAGACTTAGTCAATTCAATTAAGGGTACCATTAAAATCTCATAAAAAACATTAATCAAGTAATCCACTGTCTTAGGAATTTAAGAGGATAGGATTGGTTTTTTGGGACTTGGGTGATTGCTATCCGCACCTTGATTTTAAGGCCCATTCTGTTATAAACTTGGAAATTGCTTCTAATACACCCCAGGCTCATCCTGCGAAAAGGGCCTTTCAACTTCACTAACCGCACCCCCATTTTAGGCCCATTGTTTTTTTAACTAGAAGGATTGCTGCTTTCTTACCCCTTTCCAATTTCCTTGTTTCTTAATAGCTTCTTTTGCATAGTTTAATTTAATTCATAAATAAATATTAAAATGTATAATAAAAATCCACCAAAATTATATTAGGATATTAAAACATTTTAGAAACACTCTCAATTTTTACTTTCTTGAATTTAATCATTTTTCAATTTATTTTCGAATTTTAATTTAATTGATTTTATATTGAATTCTCATGTAGACCCATAAAATTGTACAATTTATTTAGGCCACTTCCCATAAATTTTTTGACCCATTCTTTTTGCTACTATTAAAAGATAAGTTAAAGTACCTATAATATTTTTTGGTGAATTTGTAGGACATTTTTGCTATTGTTTTGGTAGTATAATTTGTGTAATTTTGTGATTAAACTTTAGTTAGGTTTAGGTGATCATTTGCCTTAGTTAAAATAAGAATTTTTAGAGATTTTTTAGCACAATAATATAATCAGGTTGAAGACCTTAGGAATTTAATTTCATATTTTTTCATGACTTTTAACATTTTTGTCATTTTAATTCATTCCTTCACATTATGCATATCCATAATTCATATCATTCACTAACTATTTGTTGTTGTTTTTTTGTGCAAGGTGTTTTGCAAGGTTTGGCTTATGGACTTGGATATTTTATGCTTCAATTGTGTTTTATACTTTGTGTATTTTGTGATTGTAATAGCTTAGAATTTGTATGCTTTTATAATTTCCTTAATTAGGATTAGAAAAGATAAAAACAAATCGTTAGAAAACCAAGTTTTCAAAAAAACAAATAAAGTATTCGATCAAACGTCGAGTATATTTTCAAATAAATAAATAAAGTTCATATTATTTTAGGGTTCCACGATCACCTTCGTTCCACTCCATTCAACCAAAATCAAACCTTGCATGTTTCATACCATAAGTCGTGTGTCTTAGCACCACGCAACCGACCCACACACCTCATTGTTTCATCCCGTTTACATTTCATATGCGTTTTTTCCTACCATGACCTAGGAGGACCCTATTGCTTATTAGTGACTTATGTTACTTGCATGTTTAATCTTATATCTCTTAGGTAGATTCAATTGTAAACCTCATTAACCGTAGGTTATCCATGAATTCAACTAATTTAGGGTAAGTCTAGTTTCCCTTAGAACGTTACCTTTTATAACTTGAGTCTCTTCTCATCTCAAAAGAAAATCAAAAACATTTAATAAAGGAAAGGTGTACAATGCGCCACGAGCCTTAAGCTATACGGGAAATGGCTAGTGAAGGTCTCCTTCACTCTTCTAGGATGCTTTACAAACGTTCCATTGGGGGCGATCTTGGAAAGTATTCGCTCCTGTGTCATAGTCTTTAGTGTTGTACATTCAATAAACACAAATTCAAAACATTTCTTCTAAAAAACAACAAACCAAGAAGTCACGTCTTCTCATTTCATCTCATACCTTTCACGACTTGTCTCGACAGTTCAAACAGCGATACGGTAAACACCCTCGTGTCAGAGCCGGTAACACCTGAGCTAGAGCTATGGCAAAGTCATCCTAAAAACCACAAACGAGTGTAAGCCTTAGTTAGACGAACTACGGCGTCTCTGATCCTCATTTATCCCGATGAGGTACGTAGGCAGTGGGGTAGGGCCCATTCGAGCACAATCTTTCTTTTTCCCTACATTTTCCATTTTACTCCCATTTTCCAATTTCATTACTTTTCTAATTTCCATTTCATTCCAGATAGCTATTCTTTCAGTTAAACAGCATATTATTTCTCACCCTTTGAAAACAGACTTTTAAGCGTGGATCCCGTCGGGTACGGCGGACGGATTGGGGTGCTAATACCTTCTCAATTCGTAACCGACTCCCGTATCCAGATCTTTGGTTCGCAAGGCCTCGTCCTTTTCCTTTTTCCTTAGGTTTGTGCAACATTACCTTTCCCATTCATTCGGGATAAAAATGTCTGGCTGGCGACTCTAACCTTTCCGCGCCACTTTCGCGTTTGTACCAGGATGAAAATCCCGGGAGCGACACCTTAGATACTCCATCGGTGTGGTCGAGATCCCTTCAAGAGAGGTTGTGTTTCCATCATAGCTAACACTTCCAACTCACCTTCATCAACTTCTTTGTCATCTTCAAAAATTAACATTCTCAACACTTTTTCTAGAGGTAGATGGGATACACTCTCAAAATGCTCACTCTCAACCACTTGATCAACCACTTGTATGTTACTACTTGTGCCAAAATCCTCTTTATGCTTCATAGTGTTCCTCACATCAATCGTCAATTCTTCATCATAAACCTTTAAAGTCAAAGTTCCTCCTTCCATGTCTATAAAAACTCTACCAGTCTCCAAAATGGTCTTCCAAGAATTAGAGGAATCTCTTCGTCTTTTGTCATCTCAAGTATAACAAAATCCACCGGAAACACAAATTTGTCAACTTTCACAAGAGCATCTTGGACTACCCGATAAGGTCGCTTCACCAAGTGAACCGCAAATTGAAGTGTAATTCTAGTGTCTTGCATCATACCTATACCTAACTATTTATAGATAGATATCGGCATGAGACTAATGCTTGCACCCAAATCAATAATAGCTCTCTTGAATGATTCATCTCCCATTATGCATGGGAATGTGTAGTTCAAGATTTTTAAACATCTCAAAAAAAATTTCAAAATTCTTCTCTTGCTGCCCCTTCTTCTTATTCCTAGGAAGATAAAGAAGCTTAATCACCAGTTCGGGCTCAACAACTTTCTCTTTGACTACCAGACCATTTATTCATTAACTACCTCATTATCTTTGATCTCTAACTCAACTTCAAGCATTTGATCTTCCAAATCGGATTTTTTTTCCAACAATATCATTGGATTTCCCACTTCTTGTGGTTACAGCATTCACATGATGATGATCTTTCAGATTAGTCATATATGCGCTTGAGAGAGCACCTGGTTCTTGAGAACTTGCAAGTTGTTGTGCAATTAGACTCATATGAACTTCAAGGTTATTTATTGGAGCACCTTTGTTCCTAAGATTTCTTCTTGTTTCTTCTTGGAATTGGGAGCTTTGAGCGGCCATTTTTTCAATGGAAATTTCCCAATCAGCTTTCCTTAGTGCCTGTTATTGATATTGTTGTTGAGGTTGTTGGTATGGTGGTTGTTGGTATGGTTGTGGATGTGGGCGGTATGGTTGTTGTTGTATATACTGTTGCATATACTGGCATATACTGTACTGGCTGTTCTGGTTTTCCTTGGCGGGATGGGATTATTGTGAGATAAGCCAAATACCCGGCTTGAGTATACACATAGGATTTAGAGTGGGCAGTCGTGTGGCTTGCGTGGTCTTGAGCACGTGTAGTTTTCACGAGTCCCACACCCAGATCAGGCTCTCTTGGGATATGTTCTATACTGCCTAGGCAGACCATAGAATGTTCTCACCTGAGCTGCTAACACTGGGAACCGATCATCGAGGACCTTAGTGGAAACAATCCTCTCCAGTGGTGACAGTGGCAGACCACATTTCGTGGCAAACCCATTCGCACCCGAGGGCCTACTAGGAAATCGCATAGGATGACCTTGTTCTCTCATAGGAACCTGGTTAAAGCAACTGGTCGTATGACGGTAGTATTGTACCCTTCAGGATGAATGTACTATTGTTTCTCGACTTCAGTGCTTGAAGCCGGGAACTTATGAGGGATGCTTGCTTTTTCCGGAATTCAGCTGAGGCCTCCCTGAGTAGTACATAATGCCAAACCGATTCCCTGATTTGGTCATGAGCCATTTCTCGGAAATGGTGAACGTATTATTGCTATTCGGCTTTGAGAGTCCGTGATGTTGACCCGTAGTAGCAATACCCGTGAGATTGGGAGGGGTTTACAGGTTTGCAGGAAAACTAAACCTTCAACCTACCTTGTTCTTGATACTTGGGTTTTCTTATACTTATGATCCGGTGTTCTTGATAGTCGGTATTCAGGCAAAAATCAGAAGACAGTACAACAGTGCCCAGTATATGCAGCAGTGATCACATACCATTGCATTGCATCACATCATCCGCATACTTGCATTCCTAACGCATGTTTATTCATTTACAGGGCTGCATATTACATCCTTGATTCCGGTTGTGGGTATTGATCTATGAGCATGGAACCCGAGAAGAAGACCAAGTGTATTATCTCCTACAAGGTTTATCAGCCTGTTGTGAAAGAAATTCTCAAAGTGAAGGCCTTAGCTCCTCCAGAAGTTCTGAATGTCTTCAAGCAGGATTACGGGTGGATTTTGTATTTCATAGAGTCCATCAGTGACTATGCTTTCAGAGGGATGCACACCTTACTACAGTTTTATGATCCACAGCTTAGATGTTTCGTACTTTCTGATTTCGTGTTTGCACCTACATTAGAGGAGTATTCGAGCATCCTGAGAGTTTCCGTGAAGGACTGTGCACCATTCTTTGGGACCAAGATTGATCCTGACTTCAAAGATGTAGCAACTGCTCTTTATTTGAGCAAGTCATTATTGGAAGACCGGATTGATAGCAAAGGAGGCTTCCGAGGATATCATTTGAGTTTCTTGTTAGGTGAGGCTACCAAAGCAGCTGAGGCAAAAAGTTGGAGTACCTTCAATGCGATCCTAGCTTTGTGTATCTATGGAATCACTTTGTTCCCAAACATGCCAAACTTTGTGGATGTTGATGCTATTCGCATTTTCATAGCAAAGAATCCTATTCCTACTCTCCTAGGTGATCTCTACCACTCTGTGCATTATAAGAATGAGAAGCGAAGGGGTGGAATGTTGAATTGTTGCGCGACTGTATTCTACAAGTGGTTCACACGCTTTCTTCCATAATTAGGAGCTTTTGAGAGGACGAAGAACACTCTTGAATGTTCGGAAAGATTGATGGGTTTGCAAGCAAAGGACATTGTATGGGTTAATCAGGGTTTGCGGTGCATTGACATTCTTCACAGTTACGGAGGATTCCCTAATGTTCCATTGATCGGGAGGAAAGGGGGAATTAATTATAACCCTTCTCTCACGGTTAGACAGTTTGGGTATGCTTTGAAGGAACCACCAGCTGCTGTGGACATCACAGAGTCTTTGTACTTCCAATCAACAGATGGATTCGAGATTGCTCAGAAAGCTTCTAATGCTTGGCATAGTCGAAAGACAAGAGGGAAGAAGAATTTGGGTGTAGGGAATTGTCGAGTGTATCCACCGTTTGCAGAATGGTTAAGAGAGCGGGTTGAAGTGTTACTGTTACCATTTGGGTCGGCGCCTCTTCTATATCCCACGGTCATTGAGCAACCTACCACAGTTAGCATTGAAGAGTTCAACAAGATGAAGACGGAAAGAGACGGTTTGTTAATGGAGAATGCACAGTTGGGTCAGGAGCTTGCTAAAGCTAATCACGCTAGACTTGAGATTGAGTGGAAAGCTCAAGAAGATGCTGAGAGGCATGCTATTGAAAGGAAACAGTGTGAAATTGAGTTGGCTCGGTGTGAGAGGTTCGAGTTTGCTACTAGGAGTTCTTCCAAGGAACACATTGACACTAGAAGGCAACTGGATCAGAAGACCATGATGTTTGAGAACATGAAGAAGAGACATGCTGCTTATAGGATCAAAAGAGAGGAACAAGACAAGGTTCAAGCTGAAGAGATCACGAGTAAGCTGAAGGAGAAAGACGAAGAGATGGCCGATAAGTTGAGAGGAAAAGATGAAGAACTTGCTAAAGCCCGAGAAGAAGCTGCCTACTACAAGCGGATGATGATTTGCTATCAGAAGAAGCTGAAGAGGTTTGAAGACAACCAGGTGCAGACAAAGGAGTTGGTAGAAGTTCCAAAAGCAGGACCAATCATTGACCCAGATCTAGATGGAGGATCGCATTGACAAAAACATCCTTTTGTTTGCTTGTATGTTGTAAGATTACCATCAGGACTGTTGATGGAATCTTTTTATCATTATACTTCTGTTTGAATCCATACTTTCGGTGTTTTGACTATTTCAACAAAGTTCTTATCATAAAAAGGTCTCTTTACTATCATTATGTGTTCTCTCACTTTGTGATCACCGACACATCTGACACATTTGCAAAAAAAAAAACACGTCGGCCTTCGTATTCTTGGAATTGTTTGGCACGTCTGGTACACACACGCACCTTATATTATCAACACCGCTTATTATTCACAGCAAAAAGAGCTCCTATCTTCATCAAACTCACAAAACTGGAATCAGGGGATGGGATGCCCTAAAAATGAATCAACATGCCATAGCATTCATTTCTTGCCTACCATATTCTTGTATTTTTGCAGGTTACCCAGGGTTTCTAACTTATTTGATTGCAGGCAATATAGCTGGTCAACGCGTTCACCGATATCCGACTAAGAGAAACCGAGTAAGGATGGCTGATCGAATGCAGACTGATCTCAATGAGCTCCGACAGAGGATGGATCAGTTCATGGAAATGATGACTGGCATGGCCCAGAACCAGGAGCGTCTCCGGTTGATGGTTGAGCAACCTCATGGGAATGTTAATACGGGAACACCGGCTGAGAACGTGGATTCTAACGCTGCTCGTAACGGAGAGCCTCATCCAAATAGGACCGCAACACGTAATGCAGGTTTAGAAGACAATCAAGAAGACCAGTTCACTCTACTGGATGCTGACATGGGTAACATGAATGAGATCAACAATCGCAGGTACGAAGAGCTGTCAGAGAAGATCAAGGCCATGGAATGTCAGAATTCCTTGGGTATCGATGTAACCAGCCTCGGGTTAGTACCAGGAGTCAGAATCCCTCCAAAGTTCAAGGCACCATCATTTGACAAGTACAACGGCAGCACGTGTCCTAGGACTCACATTCATGCATACTTCGGAAAAATCTCGGCTCATACTGATGACGAGAAACTTTGGATGCATTTCTTCCAAGACAGTTTATCTGGAGCTTCGTTGAGCTGGTACATGAAGCTGAGTCGGGTCTCTATTCGAAGTTGGAAAGATCTAGCTGAGGCATTCCTCAAGCAGTATCAATACAATATTGATATGGCTCCGAATCGTACCCAGTTGCAGAACTTGTCTCAAGGACCTAAAGAGAGTTTTAAACAGTACGCCCAGAGGTGGCGTGAGCTGGCCGCACAGGTTCAACCCCCCTTGCTGGATCGGGAAATGGCAGACATGTTTATGGGCACCTTGCAAGGTGTTTACTTGGATCGTCTGGCCGCCTGCCCGTCCATTGGTTTTTCTGATATCGTCATTGCTGGAGAAAGGATAGAGAATTTTCTGAAAATGGGAAAGATCCAGGATGCAAGCAGTGCTAGTTCTTCCGGTGTGAGAAAACCTTTTGGCAACGGCCAAAGAAGAAGAGAAGGCGAGACGAATGCTGTGTATAGGGGCCGAGACAGAAGTTATTCTCAAGGTTACTACCAAACGGCTGCAGTGACTATTACTCCACAGGTTCAACAACCACGACCACAGGTTCAACAACAACAACCACAGTTTCAACAACAACGACCACAGGGTCAGCAACAACAGGTGCAGAGACCGTTTCAAGAAAGAACAAGAGTGAGAAACCGCAGACTCGACCCCGTCCCGTGTCCATATGCTGTATTGCTTCCAGAGCTGCTAAAATTGAACTTGGTTGAGCTTCGTACCATGAGGCCTCCCGCTCCTGACAATCTACCTCCGAATTTTGATGCTAACGCCAGGTGCGAATTCCATTCAGGTGTCCAGGGGCACAGTATTGAGAAGTGTTGGGCTTTTCAGAACAAGGTACAGGACTTAGTTGACTCCAAGGCGATCAATTTCGCTCCTCTCCCAAATGTACTCCATAATCCGATGCCTAGTCATAATGGAACCGGTGTCGCGGTCATTCTACCAGATGGTGCACGTTAAGCTGAAGTCTTCGAGCTGATCACCCGGAACGCTAGGGTATTCATGAAGCAAATAAAGCCAGCAGTATTCAAATACTCTCAGTGATGGCATTTATGTGATTGCCTTTCTTCATTGTTCGTTTTTCATCCCTATTGAGGGGAACTACGTCGCTCTGATTCTTCATTGGTCATCAGTCAATGGAGATACGTAGGCAGAAGATCGTCAGGTCTTTCCGAGCAACCTTCTGGGGCAACTTTACTCCCCAGCTTCACTCTTTCCTCCAGATGTCTCGCGTCAGAGTCAGAATAGCTAGAAGAGGAAGCATTACTACCATGGTTGGGCATGCAACTGCAAATTGAAGATTACAAGTCCGTGAAAGAGCTATTGATCGCTGAAAGTATCCAAGTCTGACAGGTCCAGACGGAGCCAAAGTCTCCTCAACTATGGCAATATTCAGTTTCTTTACTGCATTTCCATTTGTAGTTTCTTTTATGTGTTAAACATTTGTCTACATGTATGAAATTTGTTTGCTTTTGAATGTTAGAAATAATAAAACTCACATGTTTTTCTTGAAGTAAATTCATTTGCATTCCCTTATAATTTTGCATATGTATATCGCAATACCAATTGTCATGCTTAAATTCTATGAGGGAGAATGACGAAACAAAACGCAATATCTCTAATTGTGTGCTCTTGAGTAAGGCCCTGTTGACGAGGTACAGGCATTGTTTCAAATCCCTAAACACTGGAGATATAAGGGAGATAGACCCTTGCTAACCCCTTCGAGCCTTGAAGTAGGAGTTTCTTTTCACACAAAAAACCCTCACATGTAACCCAGGGGTAGGGTAGACGTCAGCTAGTCAGACCAAGCGGTCAGACTTTCATAAAGAAGTGTATTTGAAGATCCATTACATTCCATCACGCTAATCAAGAGGTCCAAAGACCCGAAACCACAATGGTTATCCAAGTCAAAAGGTCCAAAGATTGACAACCACAATGGTTATCCTTCGTCGACCACAAAACGAGGCAGTCACAACCCTCGGGAAGCAAATCAAAACAAATAATGTCTCGCGACTTGTTCAAAATGCAAAAAGAAAAAGAAAAGGCCCACTAAGTCGAAACTTGAAAACAAGCGACTTAGGCAAAAGTTAGGGCATCCCGCTGGACTTCACAATCAAAGATTCACAAGAATCAGTCCAGGCAAAAGTTAGGGATAAGCAAAATAATGCAAAAGCGAAAGACAGAAAGGATTACATAAGAAAGATCCTCAAAATGAGAACAAAGTCGTGTGGCACAAACACGAAAGATAGAGGAGTGACTGACTCTCAACAATAACCTGATTGGTGCTTGAACTAATAGCAGCAATGGTTCTTCAATCACCACGAAACCCTTATGAAAGGTGAACGTTTGTGAGAGCTAGCTGAATTTAGGAATGAAGGACATCACGTAGAGTGGGTGGGCACAAATGAACTTCGAGCCTATATCCTTTGTTTCTATAACCGCGAACCAGGCCACGATACAACCCTCAAAAGTCCTAACTGAAACAGGGTTAATTTGAGAAGCATACTACTACGAGACCGCGTTCCTGACTCCTATGAGTTGTGCTAAGAGACATTTGTTGGTATTGCATGTACATACTCTCATTCAAAATAAGGTCGTATCTTAACCAGTGATTCTCTCACGAAGGTTAACGATCCATTTTCAAAACTTCAAGATTAACATGTTTGTTGAATTAGGATTTTCATTCTAAGAATAAACATTTTCTCACTTGCATACATTTGTTGAGCATCGTAAAGGGTTCACATGCGGAAATTCAATCCAGAAGCTCAAGCTTGCCAGGTTGAGAAGTCTAAAACTTCTGAAAGACTGTCACGTCGAGGTGCACTTTTCCGAATAAAGCTTCATTGAGCAGGGACTTTTCCAATTAGGCATGGTAAGAGCCAGCCAATCCGGGGCAGTCACGTCGAGCAATCTCTTCAAAATTAGAGTGCTGAGCCAATCTGGGGCAGTTATGTGAAGCAATCTCTTCAAATTTCAGTCAAACTGGGAGCAATCACCTCGAGATTCAAATCTCTCTAAAAGATCGAAGATCAGTCACTCAAGTGCAAAGCTATTCAAATACTCGTACAGGGGCAGACCACCCCAATAGTACGAGAGTTCATCCTTTCCCGAAGACAGATGATCAGAAGCATTCACCCGGAGTCTAGAACACCGTGGGTACTTGTCAAGCCAACTATCTCGTTCAGCACTTCTGACAGATACAAGCTCATCCGCATTGGCAATGGTTACCTCCCCCAGAAAAATTAGTACATTGATTCATGCAGTCGTTACAATACCTGAGAGTTTAGAGACACCAAGTCTTTTTGTAAAATCCTCTTGAGGTAAAATCCATATGGAAGCAGCTGATCCCCAGCCCGGGTCAATTTGAAATCTTTCCCCCTCAACAGGACGGGTCTCGGTGTTGTCTTCACCAACAAGCAAATAGAAGTTATCTTCACTAAAGTCAGTACTTTTTCCTTCAGAGGGTTTCCTTGATCTCGGTTCCTCAACAGATCTAAGGCGATTCTTATTTCCATAGAAGATTTCAGATAAATCATTCTCCTCCCCAGCAGGTCCCTAAGAGTGGATATTCCTCAATAATCAAGGTATCCTCGGGCACGACCCTCAAATCTAAAAGTCCAATTTATTTTTGGCAAAGGTGGTGATTCGGACAGATGAATTATTCACGCTCCTCTCTGACAGAGATGTTATCCCCACAGGGCTTCTTGATATCGAATTCGCGATCATTGTGTTTCCCACAGAGTTAGCAGGGACTTATTACTTCCGTGTCAGGAATTTCTTTTACATTCACACCAGTTCATTAACAATACTCAAGACATAATATCCCCAGTGTCATGGGGCAACATGCCATGCGATTCAACAGATTTCAAAGTCCAGCCGCAGACTGGCCAAAGTCCATCTTCGGGTGGCAAATTTCCAAAGTCCCCCGCAGTGGGCAAAAGTCTCCCGTAGTGAGCAAAAGTCCAGCCGAAGACTGGCCAAAGTCCATCTTCGGGTGGCAAGTTTCAAAAGTCCCCCGCAGTGGGCAAAAGTCTCCCGTAGTGAGCAAAAGTCCACCCGCAGTGTGGCAAATCTCAAAAGTCCCCCGCAGTGGGCAAAAGTCTCCCGTAGTGAGCAAAAGTCCAGCCGCAGACTGGCCAAAGTCCATCTTCGGGTGGCAAGTTTCAAAAGTCCCCCGCAGTGGGCAAAAGTCTCCCGTAGTGAGCAAAAGTCCACCCGCAGTGTGGCAAATCTCAAAAGTCTCCCGTAGTGAGCAAAAGTCTCCCGTAGCGAGCAAAAGTCCAGCCGCAGACTGGCCAAAGTCCATCTTCGGGTGGCAAGCTATCAAAAGTCCAACCGCAGATTGGCGAAAGTCCATCCTCAGGGTGGCATCATATCTCAAGTCCACCCACAGCGTGGCAATTTCCAAAGTCCACCCGCAGTGTGGCAGAGTTTTTGAAGTCCAACCGCAGATTGGCGAAAGTCCATCCTCAGGGTGGCGTCATGTCACAAGTCCATCCTCAGGGTGGCATCATTTCAAAAGTCCACCCGCAGTGTGGTAAAGTTTTTGAAGTCCAACCGCAGATTGGCGAAAGTCCATCCTCAGGGTGGCGTCATGTCACAAGTCCATCCTCAGGGTGGCATCATTTCAAAAGTCCACCCGCAGTGTGGTAAAGTTTTTGAAGTCCAACCGCAGATTGGCGAAAGTCCATCCTCAGGGTGGCGTCATGTCACAAGTCCATCCTCAGGGTGGCATCATTTCAAAAGTCCACCCGCAGTGTGGTAAAGTTTTTGAAGTCCAACCGCAGATTGGCGAAAGTCCATCCTCAAGGTGACATCATATCTCAAGTCCACCCACAGTGTGGCAAGCCAGTAGCCTTCTGGCATTACACAAAAGGCATCCCCCGTTTATGACTTTACCATCGTAATTATATCCACGCAGAGTTCATTCGGTTGAGTTTATTTCCCTGTTCTTCTGCCGCAGAGTGCAAATTTTCTGGTTGTTTTTAGTATTCAATCCCTGCATACTTCAAATGTCTGAAAGCAACTGCTATCATCCATTCACGTCTACAGAGATTGAATAGGGGCAGCTGTAACACCCCAAAATTTGCCCTCCTATAATCTCAGTTGGCTTTACGTTTCGCATTCGTCTTCATTTTCCTGATAGGTCCATAACATTCGTAGCCACGCATTTGCATTAAATTCCCCAAGGCGTGGGATCAAGAATTTCCTGATAATCGGAAATATCATATTCATAAGTGGTTTATTTGGCTATCACACTCAATACAAGCGGTTCAAAGGTTCACATTTCTTATGCGGTTTTATTGATGAGGTTAATCAATTGAAAACGGTGCTCAAGGTTTCATATAAAGTATCGTGATATTCATGGTACGAAAGATCAAATGGTGGACTCGTGTGATAATCAGGTCATTATGGTTCTCTTAGTTGTCCATTGAGGGTGGTACGAGCTCATGAGTTTCGAGATTGAGGCTATTAAAGTTTGTGGATTTATTGAAAACATAAGTTTGATATGGATTGAACATTTGAGTTGATTTAAACATGTCAAGTTTAGTCAAATGGATCAAGTGGAAGTCGAAGATATAAGTTCATCGAAACAAGTATTGTATCCATTAATATTCATAATTCACTCTTAGTCCATATCCACATCCACGTTCCTATTTTTTGAATCGATTAACCGAATCATTGATTAAGTCCAACTCAATTAATCATCTGATTATTTAGGTCCAGCCAAATATCCTTTTTATTTCTATTGATTATGATAATCTTATTTCGAAACTCAATAACCACATTCAATTCATTTCTAATCCTATTCTTATAAATCCAATTTCATTTTTTTTGGATCATTTCTTTTTCTCTTAATCCACACCTAATTTTCAGTGTCTTTCTTTTAAGAGTTTCATTTTTCTCCAAGTCAAGCTCATATATTAGGCCCAAATGCAACTTATTTCCAAATCTTATTTCACAATTCAAATTTATGGATCGTGTTATGAGGCCCATTGGGGGTTTTGTTTATCTTATATTATGGGAATTTAAGAGAAGAAAACAAGTTGATGTGCAGCAAGCACACACTGTGAATATTGGAAGCTACAATAAAATTCTGCTTAATTATGTCGACTAATAGTACAGTGCGCGGAAGAATTCCTTCGACTAGTTCGACGGAAAGATCGTTTAATTTCATAATAAGAACCAGAAAAATTCAGAAGGAAATTTCAATATTTTGGTCTGGCTAAAATGCATATACGAATAAGAAGGGGGTTCCAAAACCAAATCTTAGAGGAAAATTTACAAAGATTACACAAAAAATCTGGCAGTAGCAATTCAGAGCATTTTAATGAATATTTAAAGTTAAGTTACATAGTCAGAAAGCCAAAGAAAGAATTGAGAGAAAACCAGAGTTTCAATCAAGTATAGAACAAGAAAACAACCAAAAAAAATGATGTTCTCAGCAACCTCGATTTCTTACAGCTTCGCATTCACTAATCCACTTGACATCACAATCCTCCAGGATCCATACTAGAACTTAAGTTACCCTCAAGGGCTTCGGATGGAACGGTAGTGATCCTTGCGAGTCCTCTGTTACACATCTCAAAATTGGACAGGAGTAGTTTGTTTTGAGTCCTTTGTTACGCATCTCAAAGTTCAAGGATTGAACTTTGCCGGATATCTTAGATCCTTGGTGTATGATCTGCAAAATGTGAAGATATTTGATATCAGTTCCAACTCCAATAAACCTGAACCGCTACAATAAACTTAAAGTGGAATTGAATTCGGGTAAGGAAAAATCCAGAAGTTTCCACAAATTAGAAACAGTTACAATCTCTAACCAACCATAACAAATTCTAACAGAAAAAAGTGAAATCACTAACTGTTCCTAACAAACTCACAGCAATTCCTAACCGAATCTCTAACAACTAAACAGAATTTCTAACCGACTTTCGAATTCAACAGAAACTTAATAACAAAAACTCACCTTTATAAAAAGTCAGCAATCTCATTCTTGGGTCTTCTTCAATTTTGATCCTCCATTATTCTTCCAAATGTTTAATGAGTTTTCTCACCCTTCTGCTTCATCTCAATCACCTTTCACTTCTCCTTGATACATGCTTCTACACCCTCAGCTTCAAACCGAAAATTCACTCCACCCTTAGCACCATCTTCAATCCTGAACTCTCTGTGCGAAAACCTCAACACCGGCCATTAACCTGAATCAAAGAAGAAAATCCAGGGACATTAAACCGCATCGTATATCCAACCTAAACAACAACAGAGAAAGGAGATAAATCAAATTCGAGTCTACCTGGTCAGTTTCGTCACCTCGTCACAAAAGCTCCTTCAACATTCTTCAGCATCTTTTCCATCTTCATCAACTATCAGCCTCAATCCTCAATCCGTAAAAAAAACGCAATCTCATTGAGCTACCATCAATCCACTAAAACCGTAAATCGTATCACAAAAGCATGGCTGCCACCTGATCAAGATTTCAATGTCTTCGTGTATCAAAATCTTTCAAAAAATCGTATTCCAAATACAAAGTTCAGTCAGGGATTCACAACTGTTACAACGGGATTTTTGCAAGAATGATTCAACAGTAGTAGCATTGAAATCGTGACAATAACACAGGGAAGGTGAACAAGAAAAGCAACAGGAGAAATCGTACGCATACCTGAACAGAGTTCCGCAATTTTTTCGTCGGGCCACTGACGTCCTCGTCACTGCATACTCATCGTTCGACAATCGGAGTCATCAACAAGCTCGCCACGCCATTGGAAGATTGACGCAACCTCAAGGTACGAGTCGACTTCCGATTAAAAAATTGTTGTTGTGCTTGGTCTTATCATTCTCGAATGCAATTTTTGGTCTCGGATTAGGAGGGAGGCGAGTTTCGATTAGGGTTCAGATAGAGTATTATTAGGTTTAGCGAAGGAAATGATGCGGATATGTTTCTCCGTAGCTTTTGGGTCCAGCGGAGTCACGTCTTCATGCGATAAAGACGGCGGCGGTTTAGTGTGGCCAAGGGAGGTAGCGCCGCAGGGGGAAGAGGTTTTGATATAGGTTTAGGTTGTGTTTAAGAGGATGAACGGGATCAAGGAGAAGGAGGTATGAGTGAGGGAGAACGAGAATGAGTTCGGCGGCGGCGGCAATATTAAGGGATTAGGGTTTGTGGATGAGCAAAGAAGAAGATGAAAGCAAGGATGAGAGGGTGGCGGCATAAGGCAGAGAGAACTTAGGGTTTTGTGGGCCTTTGTTCTAGAACACGTTTTAAATCTTTGTTGTTGATTAATTCATTAAGTTAATTTAAGGATAGGATTAAGAGATTATTAGTATTGATGAATATTAAATAAAATGATAAAGACTTAGTCAATTCAATTAAGGGTACCATTAAAATCTCATAAAAAACATTAATCAAGTAATCCACTGTCTTAGGAATTTAAGAGGATAGGATTGGTTTTTTGGGACTTGGGTGATTGCTATCCGCACCTTGATTTTAAGGCCCATTCTGTTATAAACTTGGAAATTGCTTCTAATACACCCCAGGCTCATCCTGCGAAAAGGGCCTTTCAACTTCACTAACCGCACCCCCATTTTAGGCCCATTGTTTTTTTAACTAGAAGGATTGCTGCTTTCTTACCCCTTTCCAATTTCCTTGTTTCTTAATAGCTTCTTTTGCATAGTTTAATTTAATTCATAAATAAATATTAAAATGTATAATAAAAATCCACCAAAATTATATTAGGATATTAAAACATTTTAGAAACACTCTCAATTTTTACTTTCTTGAATTTAATCATTTTTCAATTTATTTTCGAATTTTAATTTAATTGATTTTATATTGAATTCTCATGTAGACCCATAAAATTGTACAATTTATTTAGGCCACTTCCCATAACTTTTTTGACCCATTCTTTTTGCTACTATTAAAAGACAAGTTAAAGTACCTATAATATTTTTTGGTGAATTTGTAGGACATTTTTGCTATTGTTTTGGTAGTATAATTTGTGTAATTTTGTGATTAAACTTTAGTTAGGTTTAGGTGATCATTTGCCTTAGTTAAAATAAGAATTTTTAGAGATTTTTTAGCACAATAATATAATCAGGTTGAAGACCTTAGGAATTTAATTTCATATTTTTTCATGACTTTTAACATTTTTGTCATTTTAATTCATTCCTTCACATTATGCATATCCATAATTCATATCATTCACTAACTATTTGTTGTTGTTTTTTTGTGCAAGGTGTTTTGCAAGGTTTGGCTTATGGACTTGGATATTTTATGCTTCAATTGTGTTTTATACTTTGTGTATTTTGTGATTGTAATATCTTAGAATTTGTATGCTTTTATAATTTCCTTAATTAGGATTAGAAAAGATAAAAACAAATCGTTAGAAAACCAAGTTTTCAAAAAAACAAATAAAGTATTCGATCCAACGTCGAGTATATTTTCAAATAAATAAATAAAGTTCATATTATTTTAGGGTTCCACGATCACCTTCGTTCCACTCCATTCAACCAAAATCAAACCTTGCATGTTTCATACCATAAGTCGTGTGTCTTAGCACCACGCAACCGACCCACACACCTCATTGTTTCATCCCGTTTACATTTCATATGCGTTTTTTCCTACCATGACCTAGGAGGACCCTATTGCTCATTAGTGACTTATGTTACTTGCATGTTTAATCTTATATCTCTTAGGTAGATTCAATTGTAAACCTCATTAACCGTAGGTTATCCATGAATTCAACTAATTTAGGGTAAGTCTAGTTTCCCTTAGAACGTTACCTTTTATAACTTGAGTCTCTTCTCATCTCAAAAGAAAATCAAAAACATTTAATAAAGGAAAGGTGTACAATGCGCCACGAGCCTTAAGCTATACGGGAAATGGCTAGTGAAGGTCTCCTTCACTCTTCTAGGATGCTTTACAAACGTTCCATTGGGGGCGATCTTGGAAAGTATTCGCTCCTGTGTCATAGTCTTTAGTGTTGTACATTCAATAAACACAAATTCAAAACATTTCTTCTAAAAAACAACAAACGAAGAAGTCACGTCTTCTCATTTCATCTCATACCTTTCACGACTTGTCTCGACAGTTCAAACAGCGATACGGTAAACACCCTCGTGTCAGAGCCGGTAACACCTGAGCTAGAGCTATGGCAAAGTCATCCTAAAAACCACAAACGAGTGTAAGCCTTAGTTAGACGAACTACGGCGTCTCTGATCCTCATTTATCCCGATGAGGTACGTAGGCAGTGGGGTAGGGCCCATTCGAGCACAATCTTTCTTTTTCCCTACATTTTCCATTTTACTCCCATTTTCCAATTTCATTACTTTTCTAATTTCCATTTCATTCCAGATAGCTATTCTTTCAGTTAAACAGCATATTATTTCTCACCCTTTGAAAACAGACTTTTAAGCGTGGATCCCGTCGGGTACGGCGGACGGATTGGGGTGCTAATACCTTCTCAATTCGTAACCGACTCCCGTATCCAGATCTTTGGTTCGCAAGGCCTCGTCCTTTTTCTTTTTCCTTAGGTTTGTGCAACATTACCTTTCCCATTCATTCGGGATAAAAATGTATGGCTGGCGACTCTAACCTTTCCGCGCCACTTTCGCGTTTGTACCAGGATGAAAATCCCGGGAGCGACACCTTAGATACTCCATCGGTGTGGTCGAGATCCCTTCAAGAGAGGTTGTGTTTCCATCATAGCTAACACTTCCAACTCACCTTCATCAACTTCTTTGTCATCTTCAAAAATTAACATTCTCAACACTTTTTCTAGAGGTAGATGGGATACACTCTCAAAATGCTCACTCTCAACCACTTGATCAACCACTTGTATGTTACTACTTGTGCCAAAATCCTCTTTATGCTTCATAGTGTTCCTCACATCAATCGTCAATTCTTCATCATAAACCTTTAAAGTCAAAGTTCCTCCTTCCATGTCTATAAAAACTCTACCAGTCTCCAAAATGGTCTTCCAAGAATTAGAGGAATCTCTTCGTCTTTTGTCATCTCAAGTATAACAAAATCCACCGGAAACACAAATTTGTCAACTTTCACAAGAGCATCTTGGACTACCCGATAAGGTCGCTTCACCAAGTGAACCGCAAATTGAAGTGTAATTCTAGTGTCTTGCATCATACCTATACCTAACTATTTATAGATAGATATCGGCATGAGACTAATGCTTGCACCCAAATCAATAATAGCTCTCTTGAATGATTCATCTCCCATTATGCATGGGAATGTGTAGTTCAAGATTTTTAAACATCTCAAAAAAAATTTCAAAATTCTTCTCTTGCTGCCCCTTCTTCTTATTCCTAGGAAGATAAAGAAGCTTAATCACCAGTTCGGGCTCAACAACTTTCTCTTTGACTACCAGACCATTTATTCATTAACTACCTCATTATCTTTGATCTCTAACTCAACTTCAAGCATTTGATCTTCCAAATCGGATTTTTTTTCCAACAATATCATTGGATTTCCCACTTCTTGTGGTTACAGCATTCACATGATGATGATCTTTCAGATTAGTCATATATGCGCTTGAGAGAGCACCTGGTTCTTGAGAACTTGCAAGTTGTTGTGCAATTAGACTCATATGAACTTCAAGGTTATTTATTGGAGCACCTTTGTTCCTAAGATTTCTTCTTGTTTCTTCTTGGAATTGGGAGCTTTGAGCGGCCATTTTTTCAATGGAAATTTCCCAATCAGCTTTCCTTGGTGCCTGTTATTGATATTGTGGTTGAGGTTGTTGGTATGGTGGTTGTTGGTATGGTTGTGGATGTGGGCGGTATGGTTGTTGTTGTGTTGATATTGTTGTTGTTATGGGCCTTGAGCTTGCTTCTAAACATTTCCTTGTTGATCTTTCCAGGAATAATTTGGATGATTTTTCCAACCTGGATTATAAGTATTGGAGTAAGGATTGTTCTGCTTCATGAAATTGACATCTTCTACCTATTCTTGCATAGCTACGCAATGCATAGAAAAATGGGGTCAAATACTCCAAGATTGTGAGTTGTTCCGATACAACGAAGTCAGTGATAATGGTGATTTTATCCATTTTGCACTTATGGCCGAATCCAAACCTGTTAAAATGGAAGGTGCTTTAAGCTATCCAAAGTGGATTTATGCAATGAAAGAGGAGTTAGAATCAATTGAGAAGAACAATACTTGAGAGTTGATTAATCTACTAGATAGAAAGAAGCCAATTTATGTGAAATGGGTGTTCAAAGTGAAGGCAAATTCCAAAGGAGAAATAATCAAGCATTAGGCTCAATTGGTTGCTAAGTGAATTTTGCAAACAGAAGTCGTGGACTTTGAAGAGTTGTTTGCACCAGTTGCTAGGTGTCGCTCCCGCCAAATGATGCCTCCGGTCATAAGGGGTACAGACGCGAACGGTCGGCGAAAAGAGGAAATGAGAACACACAGGGGTGAACTCAGAAAGACAAGAGTTGCCAGCTAGGCATTTTTATCCCGGAGGAAAGGTAATGTTGCATAAACCTGAGAAAAGATATGGATAAGACGGTTGCAAACCAGAGAGACTAAGAAAGGGGGTTGGTTACAACCTAGGAAGGTATTAGCACCCAGATTGACCGCCGTACTCGACGGGATCCACGCTTAAAAGATTTGTGTTTTAAAGGGGTAGTGTCAGTGCAATCTGTGTATAAAAGAGCTGGAGAAGGATGTACAGGTGTCAGTGTAGGAGAAGTGAAGTGTATAAGTGAAGTGTCAGTGTAAGAACAAGAGTGAAATGCTCAAGATCATGAGGCTAAAAGAATAAAGCTGGAGAGAGGGGGAATATACAGAGACTTTTGTTCGATAACCGTTAAGTTATGCCTATGTATCCTCTCGTGCAATGAGGAAGTCAGAACACCGTAGTTCGACTCAAAGAGACTGAAGGATGAATTGACAAATGAACTACTTGCTTGTCTATGCTCAAGTGTATGACCCGTCTGGCTCAGGTGCAAACTGTCTTGCATTAGACAGAAGAAGCGGGTTCTCGTTTTTGAGTGAGTGAGATGAGAAAAGAATCCCGGAGGAGACGATTATTGTTTGTTTTTTGTATTTTTAGTCTTTTATTGCTTTTTTGAAGTTTGTCATAAGAAAATGAGCTTAAGCCTAAACCAATGGGTTAGTAAACTCATCACATCCTCCCTCTGATTAGGGGTAATGAGAATACCTTAAGTGTGAAGTCAGTATCTCACACTTAATCACCATGATGTAAGATTAAGATCATTAACCTACTTGTGATTATTTAGATGTTTTTGTTGTTTTTGTTTAGTGTTAAGTAATGAGCTTAAGCCATAATCAGGGATTAAACAGGCTCATTACACCATCCTAATAGAAGGATAATAGATGAGAATGTTTAAGCTGAGGAAAGCTCCTCAACTTAATCCATGATTAGGGATTAACCTCATGACAAAACAAAGCCTTTGTTAAATGGATTTTAGTTAATGATAAGATGAAGAAATGATTTTTATGGTTTGTAAGACAACTTGAGGGAGACTTGTCCATTAACACTAGGGTTAGTCCTTCTTAACCAATTAAGGAAGAATTAGAACCCTAATGCAAGGCCCAAGTTACAAGCTTGATGTCTTGGTGATTATTAAGTGGATTGATTAAAGGATTTAAACACATTAAGGGTTTAACACTTAGGATTAAAGTTATACACTCCATCCTAATAGAAGGATGCAGGCATAAGCTTAATCACAAAGCCTTAAAGCCTTTAGGGTTTACTCCCTGATTATGAGAGGAGAAGAGAAGACTCAAAGAGACACAAAGGTAAAAGCTAAGTGGGGGACTAATCAACCCTAATTGTTATCATGCTTGGTCATTCCTAGAGTTTGTGGGGTTTGCAAAAGATCTTCAGAGAAACCACCAGGAAGGAAGCAGATGAGAGGAGCAAGAAGCAAAGAGAAGCAAAACAACTTGCTTCACTTAAGAAGACAAGTTGCTTGAAGAAAGAAGGTAAGATGAACAAGAATGAGCAAGCTCAATACAAAACACATACAAAATTCAGCAAGGGAGGTATGAAAGAGATGAAAAGAGAATGTGAGAAGTGAAGGCAAATTCACTTCTCAATACAACTTACCACCTGAAAAGTTAGTAAAGAAATGAAATGCAATGCAAAATGAGATGCAATGTCATGATGCAAACCAAAACCAGAAGCATGGGTATGATGTTAATGATGCTAAGAGATGATGCAAACATGAGGCAAGGCATTAGGATGATCATACAAACATATGGATGCAAGAGAAGCATGCTTAGAACCATGAACATGCATGAAAAGTTATGGAATGCAAATGACATACAACATGGCAAATGAATGATGCAATGATCAAACATGATTCTAATATGTCCTAAGATGTATTATGAATCATGTTGAGGCACAAAATGTCATGGCAAGTCATGGTATGCAAACAAATGGAAGATGGATGCAAAGGAAGGCATAAATTAGGGTTTATGATCAACACACAAAGCAAAATCCAAAACCAGAAGCAAATGACATGATAAAAATTTGAAAATGCAATAAAAGTAACCCTAAGCCTATACAAACTCACTGCCCAAAGGAGGGGATCTAACTCTTAACCTAGTGAGAGTTATGAATTTCCTAAGATTGTTAGGGTTTTAAGGTACCTTGTCATGAAAAATGCAAAGAAAATTGGAAATGCATTATCAACTCATGCCAATTTTATCCTATAAACTAAATGTTATGCAAGATGCAATGCAAAAAGAATCATTGTGCAACTCTCAATGGTTAGGCAGAAATGAATTTTTGAAGTTTGACACAAAATATGGCCTCAAAATGAATTTAATTCTATTGAAAATGATCAAAAGGCAACAAGAACAAAAAATAAATTTGGTTTAAGGGTTGGACAATGTTTCTAAATGTTTTTAAAGGTTACATGAATTTTTTTGTGATTTTTAAATACCTAAAAGTATTTTTAATTAATTAATTTTCATTAACTAATTAAAAATAAACTTTTAAATGATTTAAAAATAAATTTTAATGCAAAAAATAAAAATAAAAATATTTTTGTGTTCTGAAAAAATAATGAAAACCTTGACAAAAATTTTCATAATTTTTAAACATTTTTTGCTATTTTAAATTAAATGTACAAAATAAATCAAATAAAATGAAAATAAAATGAAATTTAAATGAAAAATGAGAAAGTCAGCCAATCCAATGGATGAGATTCAAACTCACAGGGGCAGGAATTGACTACGCGCGCTAATGGACGGCCCACATTCAAACTTGCCTAATTACGTCATTAAGCCCTAATCTGAACCCTAAACACTTTCAGGTGACCGAAACAGTGTTCCGGTCATCTTCTCCGGCCAACCGAAAATCAAAATCACTCCCTAGGCCATTTCAAATGCTCTAACTCTCCAGAATTCATCTTCTACCCACCCTAAACACGAATCAAGCACAAAATCATGTTTATCTTTCAACACAAACACGAATCGAATCAAAGAAGTTTTCAGGTCAAACTTTCAGAGACATGGTTCAGGCTCAAAACTCAATCATTTTAAAAACTAAGAACACCAGAATGATCAGTGGAGCATAAGCAACAATTCTATAGCATAAAAAACAATTTCTGGAAAAAAAAAGTTCTTGAGGTACCTGAGCTTGAGCTTTCTCAGTTTGCAACTTTCTGGCCAGCTCTTTGCCTCCAATCACCTCCAATGATCCCCCTGAGAAGTTTGCAAGGCTTGGTTGGAGTTTAAAATGGTTGGTTTGTGAGTTTGTAGAAGTTCTATTCAGGAGGGGGGAGGAATCGTGATTGGTTTGTGTGAGGTTTTGGGCTGTTTCAATGGTTGGTTTGTGATCAGTGAGTCATGCTGAGATGTTTTGTGAAGTTTGTTTTTGTGTTTGATGTTTGTATGATGAGTTTCGAAGGAAGTTGCATAAGAGGTGGAAAATGAGAATGCTGGCTTGGAGAGTGTTTTAGCATGAGTTGTGTTATGAAAATGAATCCTTGGAGTGTGTTTGTAAGGTCTGGATTGGGCAGAGAGTTGTTGTGTCACTGTGGGATTGGTATGGGATGATTGGCCAAAAAGTCAAGTTTTGTGTACTTGCAGCATGGGCTGTGGCAGAGATGATCTAGAGGCTTGTCCTGCCTCAACTTGAGTCAAGGATAGCCCTTGGATGGTTCATGAGAGGCTGCTTCTTTTGGATCATGAGCTAGAAGGGTTTTTGCAACTTGACAACTTGTTAAATCTCATGGTTTTTGGCTATGTATGTGTGAGAAGTCTTGCTGAATTTCTGATGTGGGATGCCTCATTAGGTCATGACAATGTATTAAAACTATCTAGGGGTCAAACAAAACCTTTGAGAATCAATTTGCAAGAAATCCCTCTTTGCACTTTCATGAAAAATGACTTATGGTTATGTGACAATCAAGGCATAGAAATGGAAAATTCTTGGGGCCAAACTGATTTTTAGACATTGGTTTATGTTTGTATGAAGATTAGAAGTCCATTTGATAGCACAATTTGCTTGGGCAAGTGGTTTTGCAACTTTGCCTCTTTGGTAGAAAACTTGAAATTATGTGATTTTTCCCAACTTTGACAAGCCATAACTTTTGATCCAAAATGAATTAGGACAAGTTCTTGTACTTTTTGAAAAGGGAATGATCCATTCTACAACTTTCATGACCAAAGATTTCCCATTTTAGGCACTTTTGAATCAAAAAGCAAGGGTTGAAAAAGTTTCCCAAAATGGCAAGTTTCCATTACAAGTCATTTTCCCAAAAAGTCAACTTTGCAAATGGCTTGAAATTCTTCAATTTTGTGAACTTCTAACATCTTTTATGATCAAATAAAGATCATACATAATCAAAATGATGATGAACACCCTTTGGTTGGGTCATTGAGGGCCTCAGATGCCCTGATTTTGCACTGACTTGCTCAAAAAGTCAACTCTTGATCAGATGCCTTCCCCATTGAATTTCTTCATGAAAATTGATATGCATGATCCCTATACCATATAGAGACCAATAGAAACAAGAATGACCAAAAAATTTGGAGTTATGGCCTTTGAAACCAAAACCCTAATTCTAGGTCATCTGTGCAGTTAAACCTGGCTCTGCTTCCATGCCATTCCCAGTTCTTGTGATTTTTTTGACTTCCTTGACTTTGTGGAGATACAATATGATGCTTGAACATACATGGACCCCTTTGAAATGATTTATGACCTTTGGAGTGGCTCAAATGGCTCAGGGAGGACTCAAGTCACAAACCCTAGATGCAGATGACTTTGAAACAATGCAGTGAAGCAAATATGTAATATGAGATGCTATGATTGAAATTATGTATATAAGGATATCACATGCCATGGTGTGAATGGGTGAGGGCAAATTTGGGGTGTTTACAGCTGCCCCTATTCAAACATGAGTTAGCTGTGCAGGATGTAAGCGACGGCTTAACAGGCGAACAAGATAACTTGTGGTTGAATACCAAAGACAGTCCAAAATTTGCACTCACAGAATGAAGAAGAAAAGGATATAGATTGTAAAAGAAAATAAAGTATATTGTAAAGTGCGGGCGACGGAGGACGACCGTCGAGCAGAGGACGACTGTTGGGGAAAGTTCAATGACGGGGACGGCCGACATGCTGGGGATATAAGAAATTATGATGGGGACGCCCATCAAAATAAAGTGACAAAGATTCTCTGGGGATTATAGGTAAAAATAAATGATGAGGTACGGTCATCAAAGGTGAAGGAAGATCACCTAGCAGGGGACGGCTGCTCTGTTGGGGATAAGATGAGGGACAGTCATCTAAGGTGAAGGACGATCACCTGGAAAGGTACGGTTGCCAATAGTATCGCGACATAGGACGAATGCCGGATAAAAGGTCGATGATGGGGACGGCCATCGGATAAGCATGATGAAGGACGATCATCAAGAGGTGGAGGACGATCACCTAGCAGGGTACGGCTGCTCTGAAGGTATCATGACATAGGACGAATGTCAGATAACAAAGATCAACGATGGGGACGGCCATCGGATAAAATGATGAAGGACGATCATCAAAAGGTGAAGGACGATCACCTGGCAGGGGACGGCTGCCAAAAATATCACGACATAGGACGAATGTTGGGTAGAAAAGGGGTTCTAATGAAATAGAGGCTCCGCTGGGGAAAGGATGAGGGACGGTCATCCAAAGGTGAAGGACGGTCACCTGGCAGGGTACGGCTTCCGAAAGGTATCATGACATAGGACGAATGTCAGATAGAAAAGAAGTTTTGCTTTGCTGGCGACCTACTGGGGAATAGTAAACACGGACGAGTGTTTACATCCAAGAAATAAAAGGTATAAGTGTTTTGACATTGTGTATAGATTAAAGATGCGGGCGAGCATCCCTAAGACCGTGATACGGACGAGTATCAGTAGAAACAAACGCTGACGCACGTTCAGAGATGATGATACAGACGAGTACCAACTAGTTAACAAAGAATACGGACGAGTGTCGAATCTGAGGGGACTCTTCTGGGGAATAGTAGACACAGACGAGTGTCTAAATTCAAGAAGACATGAGTGTTTGACACGTGTATGGATTAAAGATGCGGACGAGCATCCCTAAGACTATGATACGGACGAGTATCAGGTAGAAACAAACGCTTGACGCATGTTCTGAGATGATGATACAGACGAGTATCAGCTGGTTAACAAAGAACACGGACGAGTGTCGAATCTGAGGGGATGTAAGTGGTGTATACAAGATACGGACGAGTATCTATATGAGTAAAACAGGAGCAACAAGTATGAGTGGTACACCGACAAGTGTTTAACTTGCTGGGGGGGTGACACAGACGAGTGTCAAAAGGGAAAGGTGTAATATAAACAAGTATATGATTTACAAAGTGTTTAGGCAACTGTGCTGGGGAAGGTGACACGGACGGGTGTCAGGGAATCTGTATGGATATATGTATATGTGAGTGCAAAGGGGACGCTTTGGCTTTCTACTGGGGATATGTGTAACACGGTGGGAGAACTGACTTTAGTTATGTTGCGGATAGCAAGAGTCGCCACCGACTTTTATTTTATCCAAAGGAAAGGCATAAAAGAACAGGAAAGACCTTTTAAAAGATTTTTGGGTCCGGGGGGTAGGTTATGTAAAGGGAAGGTGTTAGCACCCTTTACATCCATGGTTATCCATGGGCTCTTAGTTACTTAGCTCACTTTGAATTGTTTTTTTGAAAATGTGAAGTGTGTGAATAAAATTTTCATAAGAGTTTGATAATGATCCATGTACGGATGCGTAAAAAACTTGTGTTTGAAAATTGTTTGAAATTTGTGAAGTGTTTGAGAAATTTTTAAGTAGTGAGCAAGTAATTATGAGGAACCTACCCTAAAGTTTAAGTCTTTCTGTTCTTTATCCTTTAAATGGTAAGACTATCCCTATTATTAAGGAATAGGTAGTCATTACCTTGGATGTGAGGGACAAGTGAGGGACATCTGTTTAATGAAGGCAACTGTAGGGTGTATAAGCAATTTTGAAGGGACCATCATCTTTATTCGAAAGGGACAAGATCATTATGAAGGCAACATTCGAAAGGGACTTGATCTTTCATTTGTTAAGGGACTAGATGACTTTATTTTGAGGGACTTTTGCTTTATACACCCTACTTGACCTTTTGATTAGGCAACAATGAGAGGTAACCCTAGAAAGTGAGATGGCGATCAAAGATCGACTTACGTGTGTGAGTGTTTAATTTAATATTTATCTTTTGAAATTAAGTGATCTAAATTAATTTTAAATAACATACATGTTTACACTCCCTATTTTTACTAACCATGGCATAAAAATAAATATTTAAACATTACAAAATATTACATCCAGGAGCAATTACAATAATAATAATAAAAACAATTTAAATAAATAGCAAAATAAATAAATAATTATAATTGGGTTAGTGAAAATAATAATAATAAAAATAATATCAAATTTAATGGGGTTAGTAATAATAATAATAATAAATCACAATATCTATAAATGGGGTTAGTAATAATAAAATAAATATGAAAATAAATAGCATTAATGATAAAATAAATAAGAATATTAGCATAATAATTAAAAGATCAAATTTTTATGAACAATTATTATTTAAGATTAAGAAGAAAATATAAACAATTAATTATCATAAAGTCTTAAATGCTATAAAAATTAAGTTAATTATAAACATATTATGAAAATAAATTATATTAAATTAACAAGTTTTAATTATTTTTTAAACATATATTAAAAATTATTTACATGCATAATTAGATTATAAACAATTATATAATATTTACATATTATATAAAAAATAAATTAAACATTTTAATTTTTAGATTTTATGTACAAAATTTTAAATTATAAACAATTTAGGTCATATTTACATATTATAAAAATAGGATCAATTATGATTATATTTACAAAATTTAATAAGATAGATACATGAATGAAAATATGATCATACAATTATATTTACAAATTTAAAAATTATAATAAAATTTTATTCACTAATTAAAATATAAACAAGAATTAGGTTTTCTAAAAAAATATTTTTAGGGTTTATAAGTTTATAAAATAAAATTAGGGTTTTTAATTGTTTAGAAAAAATAAATTATCTAATATAAGTTAATTATACAAAATTATTATTTACATACAAAAAGATGAACTTTAAATAATTTCACTAATAAAGTTTATTTGAAAAAAAAAATTTAAGTTATAGAAAAAAAAAATAGCTTAAACATATTTTTATGATTTTTAATTCATTTAATTATAATATAAATAAATAAATTAGAAAAAACAGAAAAAAGTAGAAAAAGAACTTACCTGGCTGGGGTTTGAACCCATGACATCCTGCCTGCCAGCAACAACAACAACCACCAGGCTACCATGCGCACAGGCAATAAAAGAGAGAGTGAAATTGATTTTATGCGTTCATCCTAAAAAAATCAGAAAAAAGGAAAACAAGCAAAAGGCCTGGGGGATTCGAACCCAGGACCTTACACACAAACACACAAGTACATGACCAATCATGCTGGGTGAGCGCATCTGATAATATATGCATTATCAATCATTATATTTTAAGTTTAACATTTAAAAGGGAAAAATATGAAAAAAACGCTGCAGCCAGGACTCGAACCAAGGTCCTCACACAATACACACGTACCCTTTACCATCAGACCACTACTGCATTTGTGAAATAAGTTAAGATCAATATAATAAAATATTAAAACAATATTTAAATTTCAGAATGCGTGCCAAGCCCACTTCATCTTCTTCATGATACCTGCGAAACTTCATGCCACTTTTCCTGCGAATTTTCATGCAAGTTCTTCCATGTTTACACCCTGCGAAAATCAACCACCAACAAAACAGTACAAGTTCATGAAATTGAAGACACCATTGAGTTCCTTATGGTTCCCTCAATCGATCTATGTTATTAGAATTCATTTACATTGCCTAAACTGTAAAACCCTAATTCGGCCATTCAAACCCTAACAATGGTGAAATACGATTGAGGGTACCAAGCTTCAAGGTAATTGTCCAGAAACATTCCTATCATCATCACAAACATCAAACAATCATTAAATTTCATTTAAATCAAGTAAACATATGGAATCGAAAAAATTACATTCAAGAACAAAGTTTGGCTCGGGTTATGCAATTCATGAGGCTTTTGATGCAAATGGTGATTGATAATGATTCAGTGATGTCCAATAGTCATGGCTATGTCCTCAAAATACCTTCAAATGCTTTGGAATGTCAAAACCGAATTTGAGTTTTTTGCTTGAATTTTGAAAAGTGAAACTTTCTCTTGAGGCTGTGTAAAATTCGTGGCTTGTGATTGTAATGTGTTAAGTACTTATAGGAGAATGAATTTAGGTCAAAAAAATCAAGTCATTGTGTGGAAGATTTGATATGAAAAGATTCAAAATGATCATGCCTTAAAAATCCAATATTCTTGTATGAACACTTGCTATTTTTGGCTAATCTTCATGATTTCTTTCCACTTCAATTCTAATCAAATTTATGATTTTCTAGAAGCTTGATCCAATTCAAATCTTACATTTTCATATTTTATTTTTATTTAAAATGATTTTTAATGAATTAAATCAAAATAAATAAAAATAAAATAATAAAAAATCTGATTTTTAATGATTTGGGTCGTGCATGAAGTTATTGTATGGATTGGGTCATCATTTGGCAAGCCCATTTGGAAGAAATTGGTTTTAGACCTCCATTTTCATCATAAACCAACCCAAAATTTCCCAACTTTGTAAGGGCACATATCCTTCAATTTTAATGCTATGAGGGTGTTCTTGAATATTTTGGAAAGCTTGAAGAGTCCTCTAACCAACCCCACTTGTTTCATGTCTATATCATTTACCAATCTCAAGTTATGCCCTTTTGAAGTTGTTGACTTTTTGTTGACTTTCAAAAGGACCTATAATGTCTTAGCTCATACCTTCCAAATGAAGCATTTTTGGGTTTGGCTTGTGAGACACAAAGTTGTATAGAATTCAATTTCCTTCAAAATGAGCTTTGGATGGAGACTTGGTGATGAAGCATGTGAAAGTTATGGCTGGTCAAAGTTCAATTGACTTTTACTGAGAAAACCCTAATTTAGAAACTCCTGATTCTTGATGATCTGAAATATCCTTGATGAGTCATGATCAACCCTTGATCAAATGATGAATTTTACTTCATATAATTGATGTTGGCAAAAAATCATGAAGTTTGACTTTGGTTTGACCACAGTTGACCTCAGTTTGACTTTTTAACTACTTTGACTGATTTTGACTTATCTGATCATTTGACTGAGCAAACTTTTGAGAAAAGTCTTGAAACTTGTCATGGGGGTTCTTACACACATATAAGATGTTATGAAGCTCACTTGAAGTATTGGAAGTTCATTTAGCCTGATTAAAATCAAAACCCTAGTTTTGGATGCACTGCTTAGGAGGTGCATTGTTTGAGGGAATTGTCAACTCTTCTGACAAATTGTGAACTTTGTGAACCTTGTGAACCATCATAAAATGTCTTGTGAACCTTGTGAACCTAATGGGAGGTCTTGTGAACCTTGTGAACCTCATAAAGTGACTTGTAGCCTCCATGAACCTCATGAAAGGTTTTGTAAGCATTGTGAATCTTGTGAACCTTGTGAACCTCATAAAGTGACTTGTAGACTTCATGAACCTCATGAAAGGTCTTGTAGGCATTGTGGATCTTGTGAACCTCATAAAGTGACTTGTAGACTTCATGAACCTCATGAAAGGTCTTGTAAGTGTTGTGAATCTTGTGAACCTTGTGAACCTTCTTAGAACACGAAGTCTTGTATTGTGAGGGCAAATTTTGGGGTGCAACAGCTGCCCCTGTTCAATTTTCTGAAACCTGGGGGGTTAGATTGGTATATTTGCCAGTCGTGACCTGGAAGGTTGAAGGGGATTGAACACAAAAGCCCAAAAATTTTCACTCACCGGTGCGTAGAGAGATACTGGTGACTAGTTGAATATGCTTGAGTGGGCTTAAAGATGCCACTTGGAGAAAAGTTCTTCAGATACATTTCTTGGAAGATAAAGCAATCCAAAATATGGAGGTATAATGATAGCTGTCAGGAGGATGAAGCAATCCTGAGGTAATAATATGTTTTCAAGAGGATAAAGCAATCCTGAGGTGATGATGATAGCTATCAGGAGGATGAAGCAATCCTGAGGTAATAATATGATTTCAGGAGGATAAAGCAATCCTGAAATGCAAGAAGCTGTCAGGAGGATAAAGCAATCCTGAGGTATAAGAAGCTTTCAGGAGGATAAAGCAATCCTGAGATAATAATCTTTCAGGAGGATGAAGCAATCCTGAGATAATAATCTTTCAGGAGGATGAAGCAATCCTGAGGTAATGATGAGCTATCAGGAGGATAAAGCAATCCTGAGGTAATAATAATCTTTCAGGAGGATGAAGCAATCCTGATGAGATAATAAGCTTTCAGGAGGATGAAGCAGTCCTGATGTAGCAGAAGTTTTCAGGAGGATGAAGCAGTCCTGATGGATGATATGCTTTCAGGAGGATGAAGCAATCCTGAGGGACAAGAAGCCTTCAGGAGGATAAAGCAATCTTGAGGGAAGATAACTTTCAGGAGGATAAAGCAGTCCTGATAATCACAAGTCTGTTCGCTGGAGAATTAACCTGAAAACAAGGTAGCATTCTGTATAACAATATTAGTTTATGCATTATGTATGCATGTATGATATGATGCACCTGAGTAATGTATTATGCATTCATGGATATGTATGTTATGGTATGATGTAAATGATGTATGTATGATATGATGCTGCCTGAAGCATCTGGATATCTTCGTATAACAACTGCTGGCCAGGGAAAATAAATCCCGATTCGTTGTTGAAGGATATGAGGAACTCGTTCCCGTCTTGTTTGATAATATATTATACATAACCTTCCGTATGCTGGGGATAGCAAGGTATATATAACCTCCCGTCTGCTGGGGATAGCAAGGTATATATAACCTCCCGTCTGCTGGGGATAGCAAGGTATATATAACCTCCCGTCTGCTGGGGATAGTAAGGTATACATAACCTTTGTCTTCGTTTGATAGTAGGGTAGATATAACTTCCGTCTTCGTCCTTCGTACTCCTATTGGAAAGTAAATTCCCGAATATCCGTACGAGGATAAAAGAGATGGATATAAATTCCAGGGGAGATGTGACTTTATGAAGATGGATTCGTCCTACTGAGGGTTTGTAACTGTCTTGTAGGGATGTACTGGCGAAGCTTCATTGAAATCCTTCCCTCGTTCGTCCTTAGTAAATACTATTACTGCATTTTCATGCATTTCTGGTAAACATCAATCATATTAAGTATACATGCATTTCTTGTAAACATCAATCATATTCAAAAGCATACATGCATTCAAACACAACCAATGGACGTTTCGCTTATGTAAATAGGGTAAAAGTAAATCTGGATTCAAAAGATGGAATTTATTTATATCAAAAAGTGACCCATACACGGGTAAGTTTGTACAAAGAGACATAAATCCTAGTAAGAGGATTTTGTCATAAAATTTTATAAAACAAAAAGAATCAGCTATGTGGGAAATAATCCTATTGAGTTTCAATTCTACTATTGCCATTATTTTCAAGTATCTCATCTTTTGCTGTTGAGACGGAAATAATTGGATTGAGCTTTATCTGTTCGAGCTTGAGTAAGTAATACAACTGGTTGCAGTTTCATGGGTGATCCAAACGAGACATAGTCATACGCTTTAATCCCTAACTTTTGCCTGGATTGCCCTTTCAGGTTTTCAATCCACCGGGATACCCTTTTTTGCCTAAGCCGCCTTTTCAGGTTTTCGACTTGCCGGGTGTACATCTTTTTATATATATCCCTAATTTTTGCCCAAACCCTTTTGGTTTGCCGGGATGCCCTTATTTTTGCCTAGGCTTGTCAACCTAGCGGGTCTCTTTTTATGCGTAGTATTTTTTAACTATGTCTGCGTTTACAGGCTGTGGGAAGTCTTCACCATCCATAGTAGTAAGTATCATGGCACCTCCTGAGAACACTGTCTTGACTACAAATGGTCCTTCATATGTTGGAGTCCACTTGCCCCTAGGATCACCCTGTGGTAATATGATACGCTTGATTACCAAGTCACCAGCCTGATATACCTTTGGCTTAACCTTCTTGTTAAAAGCATTGATCATTCGTTTCTGGTACATCTGGCCATGACAAACTGCTGCTAGCCTCTTCTCATCAATCAAATTTATCTGGTCAAGTCGGGTCTGAATCCACTCATCTTCATCCAAGCCTGCATCCTTCATAATTCTTAAGGAGGGAATCTGAACTTCAATGGGCAGAACTGCTTCCATACCATAGACTAAGGAGAATGGGGTTGCCCCTGTTGAAGTACGTATTGTAGTACGATAACCATGAAGAGCAAATGGTAACATCTCATGCCAGTCTTTGTAAGTAACAGTCATCTTTTGTACAATCTTCTTAATGTTCTTGTTAGCAGCTTCAACTGCCTCATTCATCTTTGGACGATACGGAGAAGAGTTGTGATGCTTAATCTTGAACTGCGTGCAGATATCAGTAATCATAGTGTTGTTCAGATTAGAGCCATTGTCAGTGATAATCCTTTCAGGGATGCCATACCTACATATGAGATTGTTCTTGATGAATCGAGCCACAACATTCTTGGTAACAGATGCAAATGAAGCTGCCTCCACCCACTTCGTGAAGTAATCAATAGCAACCAGGATGAAACGATGCCCATTAGAAGCAGTAGGCTTGATCTCACCAATCATATCAATGCCCCACATGGCAAAGGGCCAAGGAGCAGTCAACACATTCAATGGTGATGGAGGTACATGGACTTTATCAGCATAAATTTGACACTTGTGACATGTTCTGGAGTGTTGATAGCAATCAGCTTCCATGGTAGACCAATAGTAACCTGCTCTCAATATCTTCTTTGCCATGGTATGTCCACTAGAATGAGTGCCAAAGATCCCATCATGCATGTCTTCCATAATCTCTGCTGCTTCCTTCTTATCCACACAACGAAGCAAAGTTGAATCATGATTGCGCTTGTACAAAATGCCATTACTCAAAAAGAACTTAGCAGAGAACCTTCTCAGAAATTTCCTATCTTTGACAGATGCCCCTTCAGGGAACTCCTGAGCTTCAAGATATCTTTTTACTTCATAGAACCAAGGCTTCTCCTCTGCCCCTTCTGTGTCAATCTCATTACAGTACGCAGGCTTCTCAAATCTATCAATAGTAATCTTGGTAGCTTCATCATCCCAGCTGATCTCAAACATAGATGCCATGGTAGCTAATGCATCTGCCAACTGATTCTCTCTTCGTGGAATGTGTCCGAAGGTAATCTCTTTAAAATGTGGGATCAAAGACAACACATGTTCTCTATAAGGAATGAGGTTATCATGCTTGGTATCCCAATCTCCTTTAATCTGACTGACTACCAGGGCTGAATCTCCATACACGTCAAGGAACTGAATCTTCATATCAATGGCAGCTTTAATACCCAGGATACATGCCTCATACTCAGCCATGTTATTGGTACAATAGAAACAAAGTCTGGCAGTAATCGGGGTATGACAACCTTCAGGGGAACTAATCACAACACCAACACCATTACCAAGTGCATTAGAGGCACCATCAAAAACCATAGTCCATCGGGATCCTTGTTCAGGTTCGTCATATTGTCCAGGTTCTTTGGTAATAATCATAATATCTTCATCAGGGAACTCAAAACTCATTGACTGATAATCATCTACTGCTTGATGAGCCAAATGATCTGCTACAACACTTCCCTTAATGGCCTTCTGAGTAGTGTACTGTATGTCATATTCTGTCAAGATCATTTGCCATCTTGCAATTCTTCCGGAGAGAGCAGGTTTCTCAAATATGTACTTGATTGGATCCATCTTCGAAATAAATAAGGTAGTATGAGTCAACATATATTGTCTTAGTCGGCGAGCAGCCCATGCCAAAGCGCAGCAAGTTTTCTCGAGCAGTGAATATCTTGTTTCACAGTCGGTAAACTTTTTGCTAAGGTAGTATATTGCCTGCTCTTTTCGACCAGACTCGTCATGTTGCCCCAACACACACCCCATTGAGTTGTCTAACACTGTTAAGTACATAATCAAGGGTCTTCCATCAACTGGTGGCATCAAAATTGGTGGTTCTAGCAGATATTTCTTGATTTCATCAAAGGCAGTCTGGCACTCATCATTCCATTCCATCACCTGATCTTTTTTCAACAACTTGAAGATTGGCTCACAGATGGCAGTTAATTGGGAAATAAATCTTGCAATGTAATTCAATCGTCCCAAGAAACCTCTAACCTCCTTCTCAGTACGGGGAGCTGGCATCTCTCGTATAGCTTTCACTTTTGCAGGATCCACTTCAATACCTTTTCCACTGACTATGAAACCCAGGAGCTTACTAGACCTAACTCCAAAAGTACACTTGTTTGGGTTCAATCTCAACTTGTATTTCTTCAACCTCTCAAACAACTTATGCAAATGATCAAGATGTTGTTCTTCATTCTGGGATCTGGCTATCATATCATCCACATATACCTCTATCTCATGATGAATCATATCCTGAAACAAAGCCACCATAGCACGCTGATATGTTGCCCCTGCATTCTTCAAACCAAATGGCATCACCTTATAGCAAAAGGTGCCCCACTGTGTAACAAATGTTGTCTTCTCCATATCTTCAGGTGCCATCTTGATTTGATTGTAACCAGAGAAACCGTCCATAAAAGAGAATACCTTGTGCTGAGCAGTGTTGTCTACTAGAACATAAATATGAGGAAGTGGAAAGTCATCTTTGGGGCTGGCCTTGTTCAAATCCCTGTAGTCTATACACATACGTACCTTACCATCTTTCTTAGGAACCGGTACCACATTTGCAACCCACTGAGGATAAGAAGTCACAGCTAAGAACCCTGCATCAAACTGTTTCATTACCTCTGCCTTGATCTTTTCTGACATTTCGGGACACATACGACGAACCTTCTGCTTTTTTGGACGACAATCTTCTTTTACTGGTAAACGGTGAACCACAATGTTTGTATCCAACCCTGGCATATCTTCATAAGACCAAGCAAAGATCTCCACATAGTCACGTAACATCTGAATCAACCTGCTCTTGACACTATCCTCTAAATCAGCCCCTATCTTGACCTCTTTCCTGTTTTCTTCAGTTCCCAGATTCACAACTTCGACTGGCTCTTCATGTGGCTGTATGGCTTTCTCTTCTTGTTGTAACAACCTAGCAAGCTCAACAGGTACTTCACAATCGTCCTCATTTCCGTCTTCAGTTTGATAGATCGGATTCTCGAAATTATAATTGGCAATAGTAGAACTGTTATCAACAGGATCCAGAGTGGATGAGGATCTGCATTTTAGTGATGTGGGTGTGTGTAAGAACACATAGCTGATAAAACAAAAATAAAAGAAAAGAAAGACAAGGAACACAATATTTACGAAAACGAAACGTCCACTAATTTTATTGAATGAAGTATGCAAATGAAATGACATCCCGTAACAAACACACCATTGTGCCCCGGGTAAGGCACAAGGCTTAAGAGTTCAATTGTTCAAGAAAAAGCAACAACACAGTAATAGTATTTACTCCTGACTAAAGGAGATAGGGATAACATCTTCAGCTTTCCAATTATTGAGTCCAGCACCCACAGTAGGAAAAATCCAAGCATCCAGATTGTAGTCTTCATTATAGTCTCCCACAGCATTGATCTGATCTTTCATAACCCCTTGATTGGTGATACGAACAGCACGAGCACGACGAACAGCCTTCTGGGACTCTGCAGTGAAACCCAAACCAAATTTGTCAGACTTGTATGGGATATCAGGAAGCTGACCCCAAATAGTACAACCACCTTCATCCACCACAACTCTAGCATCATTGAGGGAGGCCATTGCCATTGTTGGAGGTACTCTGGTAACCATAGGAACTTTCTTTGCAACAGGAGGAGCTACATAATCATTAACAATCCAAGGAACCACTTCAAACGTCTGACACGGAGTTTCAATGTATTCACCTTCCATTTCCAGATACTTGAAGGTATTCACATGGCTGACAAAGTATTCTTCTTCTCCATAGACAGTAACAACCTTTCCTTCCACCGGATATCTTAGCTTCTGATGTAATGTAGAGGTTACAGCACCTGCCCCATGGATCCAGGGACGACCAAGCAGACAAGAGTATGAAGGACGGATATCCATCACATAAAATGTAGCAGTAAAAACCTGTGACCCAACTTTGATTGGGAGATCAATTTCCCCATGCACTACTCTTCTAGAACCATCAAAAGCCTTCACCACAATACTATTGGGCTTCAACACAGCATCTTCAGGACTCAGCTTATTCAGGACTTCCTTGGGCAACACATTCAGAGAGGAACCATTGTCTATTAATACATGTGACAGGGTAGTGCCCCTGCCTTCAATTGAGATATGCAGAGCCCTGTTATGATCCCTCTTGGCTGGGGTCAAATCAGCATCAGAAAATCCTAACCCATTATCATAGGTCAGGTGGGCAACACAATTCTCAAATTGGTCAACAGAAATTGCATTGGGTACATGAGCAGTCTTCAGAAACTTGATCAAAACCTTTGCATGAGCTTCAGAACATAACAACAAAGACAGCATGGAAATCTTGGAGGGAGTATGCCCCAACTGATCAACAATGTCATAATCACTCTTGCGAATGATTTTCAATACTTCTTCCATCTGCTTAGCAAGATCATCAGCAGCTGGCACATCAGTAGATACAGGTTCAATAACAGGGCCTTTGCCCCGAGCATCAGTGGTGGAGGTAGCAGCAGGAGTAGCTGCATTCTTGGAAGTAACTGGAGGTGAGAAGACTCTTCCACTACGTGTGATCTTACCAGATCCAGCAATATTGTCAACATCAACAGGCACATCAGCTAAGGGCTCTTGCTTAACACCATGGATGTAAACATCAGATCCATAATGCCAAGGCACAGCTTTATCAGACGTATACGGGATAGGACCAGGAGTAGTAATGACCATAGGAGCCACTCTGGCTTCAGCAACAACTTTCACAGGACCTTCAGTAGTAATTTTGATTGGACCCTGATGAGTGATTTTAATAGGACCTTTGGAAGTGATTCTTACCTGCACTTTGTCAATCATGTCAACCTCTTCAGTCTTCTTACCTTGCGTAATATGATCTACCATACTTTCCACGGAAGGTGGTCTCCTTTCGAACACTATGGTGTAATTATTCATGAGACGTTGAATTCCGTCCTTCAACCTCCAACACTTATCTGGATTATACTCACAATAAACACAATCTTCACGACATCCCAGAAAGAACCCAGCTTGTACTAACTTCTCTCTGATGACAGACAATGGTGTGGTCAACTCTGCAACTGAATGAATATGCAGATCTTCCTCAATGGCATTGACAGTCTTCTCGTGATTTGGCATTGGAGCAGTAATCACATTTGGAGTACCCGGAGGGTCAAACTCAATCTCTCCAGCATCAATCATATCTTGTATTTTGTTCTTCAAGACCCAGCAGTTATTGGTATCATGTCCCTGACAGTTTGAATGGTATGCACACCGTGCATTGGGGTTGTACCTGGGAGAGGTAACATTGGGATTCTGAGGAGCCTCTTTCAAAGTAATAAGTTCAGCCTTCAACAAGTGTTGCAATGCCTGAGCCATTGACATGTTGATCTTCGTGAACTGCCTTCTAGCCCTCTGTTGGTTGCCCTGTGGCTGCTCTGTTGTTGCAGGAGTTGGATTTGAAATATGAACTGCACTAACAGACTGACGCCTTCTGTTACGATCAGGCTGACCATAAACAGCATTGGATTCTTTCTTCCCAGTGGGAGGCTTCTTGGCAGCACCTGATGAAGAAGTACCCACTTGGATCTTACCATTCTTTATACCATTTTCTACTCGCTCTCCTGTCATTATCAACTCAGTGAAGCCAGATGATGAGCTTCCAATGAGATGACTGTAAAACGGACCATTCAGCGTGCACATGAACATATCAACCAGTTCCCTGTCAGTTAAAGGGGGTTGAACTCTTCCAGCTAAATCTCTCCACTTCTGAGCATACTTTTTAAAACTTTCTTTGGCACCCATAGACATGCTCTGAAGCTGCATGCGAGTGGGGGCTAAGTCAGCATTGTATTGATACTGCTTATAGAAAGCTTCAGCAAGATCATTCCAGTCCCTGATGTTGACACTCTCCAACTGATAATACCACTCCAGCTGAGCTCCGGATAAGCTCTCTTGAAAAAAATGGATCCACAATTTCTTATCAGCAGTGTGAGGTTGAATTCTTCTGACATAAGACCTCAGATGCAGCTTGGGACAAGAGACCCCATCATAAACAACAAAGGTAGGAACCTTGAAACCAATGGGTATGACTACCCCAGATATCAGACTCAAATCTTCAAAATCCAGCCCAGATGACTTTAGCAATTCCATGGCATCCATTCTATCCACCAGCATCTTGAATTTGTCTTCATTAGGCTCATGATAGTAATTAGCCTCAGAATCAGAGTCCCCCATAGTGTTGTGGAGACTGCCTCCCTCTTTTTCAGATTCTTCAGATTCATAGTCTTCAACTGGTTCTTTGGTCTTGGCAAGACCTTTGAACCTTCTTCCCATGTTGATCAAACCAGCTGACCTTCTAGTCTTCTTAGTCTTCTTGGCCAGCAGTGCCTTCAATTCATCCTGCCCCTTGGACAGGTTCAAGATCAGCTCTTGGAACTGTGCATTTTGTGCCTGGAGATCCTTAACTGATTGTTCAAGAGCCATTGCTGAAATAAACAGCGAGAAGATGAGAAACCTGTGCGCAATTATAAACCTGTGATGCAATGAAATGATATGTGAATGCATATGCAATGTTTTCAAGGACCGCAGGATTTAAATTTGCTTAAACAAACAAGAAGGTAAACTTTTATTAGTAATAAATTTGTTTTGCCTTTTAGGCTTACAAAGAATGAAATGAAATAAGTACAAAAATTGGGTTTTAAGTCTCCCATGGACGTTTCCTCTTTGTGTTGAGGTATGAGTTGAGGTTCCGTTCTTCATGAAGTTGCTTTGTTAGTTCTAGGACTCTTTCTTGGCTTGCTTTGTAATGAGCCTCGAAAGTATCCCTTTGCTCCTTTAGTTGGATCCATTATCTCTGCAAGTCTTCCATATCAGTAGGCATGTCTGGGTGAAGGATGGTATAAGTTGTGTCTCCTTCAGCAACAGGTTCCATGGTAACTGGTAGGACGGCAGGATATGGCATCATGAGAGTCTGAGCACGAGATCGTACCCATCTGAGATAAGCTTCCATAGGAATAGTGTACTTAGGCTCCAGTGTCTTGCTGTCAACCCTGTTTACTTTTTCCCATACTCGTATGAATCTCTGACGGTACCCTTGAAGATCGTTGTCGTAATCAAACACAATGCCCTAAATCAACATGTCATGTGGACCATCACTCCGAGCATAACCAAACTGTCGTAAAGCTAGAGAGGGGTTGTAGGTGATGCCTCCTCTTATGCCTAGAAGTGGCACATTAGGAAACTCCCCACAACGGTCAATGATGGTGACATTCTCCATAGATCTGGAGCACCAATGGATATCTGAGTGAGAAAGTGACATGATCCTCTTGGACCATCTGAACCCTTTCTCATTCTTCATTACTGAGCGAGGAAGGTGAGAAATAAACCACCTAGAAAGCAAAGGTATGCAGCACATCAAAGTTCCCCTTGCCCTTGTGGTACGAGTATGAAGAGAATGTAGGATGTCTCCAAGCAATGTAGGCACTGGATTATGACTCAGGAAAATGTTGATGGCATGAACATCTATGAACTGATCTGGATTGGGGAACAATACTAAGCCATATATCAGCAAGGCTAAGATCTCCTCAAAAGCATCATAGCTCATGTCCTTCAAGAACAACTGAGCCTTCTCTATCAACACCTTGGCAAGAATACCCTTGACTCCACTTCTCGTCTCTAGAACAATGTCAGACTTCTTCAGATGTAGAGCTGCAGCAATAACCTCTGGTTTAAGCTCCTTCTCCAAGCCTGTGAAGGGTCTTTGATCAAGAACAGGTATACCCAGGAGTTTAGAGAACTCTTCCATTGTAGGAACCAGCTGATAGTCGGGGAATGTAAAGCAATGGTGCTTAGGGTCAAAGAACTGAAACAGAACACTCATCATGTCTTCATTGAACCCTGAGGTGACTAGATCCAATAGGTGACCATGTCTCTTGATGAACTGGGAATGATCAGACACTTGAGAAATCAACTTTTTAAGCTTAGCAGGTATGCCCACAAAGTTGATCCTGATGGTGTTTCTACGAGCAGAAGCCATGACCTGCAACAAAGAACAAAGATAAATCCTTTGGTCCTTGAAATGGTTAGTGAAAATGTTGTGCTTATGATTCATGATGATGTCATGATGTTATGCTCAATCACAAACATGTGGCACACACAAACAAGTCACACCATAGCCCTAGGTTTTAAGGCTTGCATGAGGTTTAAGGTAAGTACCCTCCCCTGAAGTTAGATGGTTCATCCTGTCCTACAAAAGTAACCAGGTTCTAAGGGATCTCAATATCATTGATCCTTCACAAGGGTGGTTGTTCAGAAGGCAACTTACTTGCCAACCAAAACCCTCCAAGTTTAACATCTCAATGAGCGTAGTATCGAGTGTCAACCAACTTCAGTCTGCACCAAAGCCGGTTACCTCACTACTTTCTAAAGGCCAAGATGGGATAACTAGGGTTCTAAAAGTTAGTTAGTGCATTGACAACATATGGCAGCCTCATATTATCCTCAACTTGACTTAAGGAACATAAGCACCAACCAAGAAGTCACACTAACTATGGCCACCAGATCAACCATATCGATATACGTCGTACAGTTTCCTTGGTCTATTGCCATTTACCTATGGTACACTAGATCCGGGTTAGGACCTTTCACACATAAGAGCATCCCAACAAGATAATATAAAGCAAACAAAGCAATCAATTTAAAGTGATCTAATTCTTAAGGGTACCCCTCTTTAATAAATCCCCAGCAGAGTCGCCAGTTCTGTAACACGGTGGGAGAACTGACTTTAGTTATGTTACGGATAGCAAGAGTCGCCACCGACTTTTATTTTATCCAAAGGAAAGGCATAAAAGAACAGGAAAGACCTTTTAAAAGATTTTTGGGTCCGGGGGGTAGGTTATGTAAAGGGAAGGTGTTAGCACCCTTTACATCCATGGTTATCCATGGGCTCTTAGTTACTTAGCTCACTTTGAATTGTTTTTTTGAAAATGTGAAGTGTGTGAATAAAATTTTCATAAGAGTTTGATAATGATCCATGTACGGATGCGTAAAAAACTTGTGTTTGAAAATTGTTTGAAATTTGTGAAGTGTTTGAGAAATTTTTAAGTAGTGAGCAAGTAACTATGAGGAACCTACCCTAAAGTTTAAGTCTTTCTGTTCTTTATCCTTTAAATGGTAAGACTATCCCTATTATTAAGGAATAGGTAGTCATTACCTTGGATGTGAGGGACAAGTGAGGGACATTTGTTTAATGAAGGCAACTGTAGGGTGTATAAGCAATTTTGAAGGGACCATCATCTTTATTCGAAAGGGACAAGATCATTATGAAGGCAACATTCGAAAGGGACTTGATCTTTCATTTGTTAAGGGACTAGATGACTTTATTTTGAGGGACTTTTGCTTTATACACCCTACTTGACCTTTTGATTAGGCAACAATGAGAGGTAACCCTAGAAAGTGAGATGGCGATCAAAGATCGACTTACGTGTGTGAGTGTTCAATTTAATATTTATCTTTTGAAATTAAGTGATCTAAATTAATTTTAAATAACATACATGTTTACACTCCCTATTTTTACTAACCATGGCATAAAAATAAATATTTAAACATTACAAAATATTACATCCAGGAGCAATTACAATAATAATAATAAAAAAAATTTAAATAAATAGCAAAATAAATAAATAATTATAATTGGGTTAGTGAAAATAATAATAATAAAAATAATATCAAATATAATGGGGTTAGTAATAATAATAATAATAAATCACAATATCTATAAATGGGGTTAGTAATAATAAAATAAATATGAAAATAAATAGCATTAATGATAAAATAAATAAGAATATTAGCATAATAATTAAAAGATCAAATTTTTATGAACAATTATTATTTAAGATTAAGAAGAAAATATAAACAATTAATTATCATAAAGTCTTAAATGCTATAAAAATTAAGTTAATTATAAACATATTATGAAAATAAATTATATTAAATTAACAAGTTTTAATTATTTTTTAAACATATATTAAAAATTATTTACATGCATAATTAGATTATAAACAATTATATAATATTTACATATTATATAAAAAATAAATTAAACATTTTAATTTTTAGATTTTATGTACAAAATTTTAAATTATAAACAATTTAGGTCATATTTACATATTATAAAAATAGGATCAATTATGATTATATTTACAAAATTTAATAAGATAGATACATGAATGAAAATATGATCATACAATTATATTTACAAATTTAAAAATTATAATAAAATTTTATTCACTAATTAAAATATAAACAAGAATTAGGTTTTCTAAAAAAATATTTTTAGGGTTTATAAGTTTATAAAATAAAATTAGGGTTTTTAATTGTTTAGAAAAAATAAATTATCTAATATAAGTTAATTATACAAAATTATTATTTACATACAAAAAGATGAACTTTAAATAATTTCACTAATAAAGTTTATTTGAAAAAAAAAAAATTTAAGTTATAGAAAAAAAAAATAGCCTAAACATATTTTTATGATTTTTAATTCATTTAATTATAATATAAATAAATAAATTAGAAAAAACAGAAAAAAGTAGAAAAAGAACTTACCTGGCTGGGGTTTGAACCCATGACATCCTGCCTGCCAGCAACAACAACAACCACCAGGCTACCATGCGCACAGGCAATAAAAGAGAGAGTGAAATTGATTTTATGCGTTCATCCTAAAAAAATCAGAAAAAAGGAAAACAAGCAAAAGGCCTGGGGGATTCGAACCCAGGACCTTACACACAAACACACAAGTACATGACCAATCATGCTGGGTGAGCGCATCTGATAATATATGCATTATCAATCATTATATTTTAAGTTTAACATTTAAAAGGGAAAAATATGAAAAAAACGCTGCAGCCAGGACTCGAACCAAGGTCCTCACACAATACACACGTACCCTTTACCATCAGACCACTGCTGCATTTGTGAAATAAGTTAACATCAATATAATAAAATATTAAAACAATATTTAAATTTCAGAATGCGCTCCAAGCCCACTTCATCTTCTTCATGATACCTGCGAAACTTCATGCCACTTTTCCTGCGAATTTTCATGCAAGTTCTTCCATGTTTACACCCTGCGAAAATCAACCACCAACAAAACAGTACAAGTTCATGAAATTGAAGACACCATTGAGTTCCTTATGGTTCCCTCAATCGATCTATGTTATTAGAATTCATTTACATTGCCTAAACTGTAAAACCCTAATTCGGCCATTCAAACCCTAACAATGGTGAAATACGATTGAGGGTACCAAGCTTCAAGGTAATTGTCCAGAAATATTCCTATCATCATCACAAACATCAAACAATCATTAAATTTCATTTAAATCAAGTAAACATATGGAATCGAAAAAATCACATTCAAGAACAAAGTTTGGCCCGGGTTATGCAATTCATGAGGCTTTTGATGCAAATGGTGATTGATAATGATTCAGTGATGTCCAATAGTCATGGCTATGTCCTCAAAATACCTTCAAATGCTTTGGAATGTCAAAACCGAATTTGAGTTTTTTGCTTGAATTTTGAAAAGTGAAACTTACTCTTGAGGCTGTGTAAAATTCGTGGCTTGTGATTGTAATGTGTTAAGTACTTATAGGAGAATGAATTTAGGTCAAAAAAATCAAGTCATTGTGTGGAAGATTTGATATGAAAAGATTCAAAATGATCATACCTTAAAAATCCAATATACTTGTATGAACACTTGCTATTTTTGGCTAATCTTCATGATTTCTTTCCACTTCAATTCTAATCAAATTTATGATTTTCTAGAAGCTTGATCCAATTCAAATCTTACATTTTCATATTTTATTTTTATTTAAAATGATTTTTAATGAATTAAATCAAAATAAATAAAAATAAAATAATAAAAAATCTGATTTTTAATGATTTGGGTCGTGCATGAAGTTATTGTATGGATTGGGTCATCATTTGGCAAGCCCATTTGGAAGAAATTGGTTTTAGACCTCCATTTTCATCATAAACCAACCCAAAATTTCCCAACTTTGTAAGGGCACATATCCTTCAATTTTAATGCTATGAGGGTGTTCTTGGACATTTTGGAAAGCTTGAAGAGTCCTCTAACCAACACCACTGGTTTCATGTCCATATCATTTACCAATCTCAAGTTATGCCCTTTTGAAGTTGTTGACTTTTTGTTGACTTTCAAAAGGACCTATAATGTCTTAGCTCATACCTTCCAAATGAAGCATTTTTGGGCTTGGCTTGTGAGACACAAAGTTGTAGAGAATTCAATTTCCTTAAAAATGAGATTTGGATGGAGACTTGGTGATGAAGCATGTGAAAGTTATGGCTGGTCAAAGTTCAGTTGACTTTTACTGAGAAAACCCTAATTTAGAAACTCCTGATTCTTGATGATCTGAAATCTCCTTGATGAGTCATGATCAACCCTTGATAAAATGATGAATTTTACTTCATATACTTGATGTTGGCAAAAAATCATGAAGTTTGACTTTGGTTTGACCACAGTTGACCTCAGTTTGCCTTTTTAACTGCTTTGACTGATTTTGACTTATCTGATCATTTGACTGAGCAAACTTTTGAGAAAAGTCTTGAAACTTGTCATGGGGGTTATTACACACATATAAGATGTTATGAAGCTCACTTGAAGTCTTGGAAGTTCATTTAGCCTGATTAAAATCAAAACCCTAGTTTTGGATGCACTGCTTAGGAGGTGCATTGTTTGAGGGAATTGTCAACTCTTCTGACAAATTGTGAACTTTGTGAACCTTGTGAACCATCATAAAATGTCTTGTGAACCTTGTGAACCTCATGGGAGGTCTTGTGAACCTTGTGAACCTCATAAAGTGACTTGTAGCCTCCATGAACCTCATGAAAGGTTTTGTAAGCATTGTGAATCTTGTGAACCTTGTGAACCTCATAAAGTGACTTGTAGACTTCATGAACCTCATTAAAGGTCTTGTAGGCATTGTGGATCTTGTGAACCTTGTGAACCTCATAAAGTGACTTGTAGACTTCATGAACCTCATGAAAGGTCTTGTAAGGGTTGTGAATCTTGTGAACCTTGTGAACCTTCTTAGAACACAAAGTCTTGTATTGTGAGGGCAAATTTTGGGGTGCAACAATATGACACGGACGGGTGTCAAGAAGTATCTGTAATATATAAGTGTCTACTTGTAAAGAAGGCTCGGGCGACTTTACTGGGGAATCATGACATGGACGGGTGCCAAAAAGAGTGTGCGTATGTATTTGTGAGTGTAGGGCAAATGCTTTGGCTTCCTGCCGGGGAATCCGGGGAGTTTCTCTGTATATCTTTGATGAATTGTCGAAATTTACAAGTGTTTGATTCAGACCATGGCTTATGATTATGCAATATGTTTGATTTTTGCCGTAATGCTCCGTATTAGACGGAATGCTACGCTTTGCAGGGAGAATATGATGCGAATGCTATGATTATGCAAAGGTACTGATCCGGGATCCACGTCCCGTTGCTACGAAGATCTCTGATTGATCTGCTTGAAGTGAACATCCCAGCTGGGGGTGAGATCATTGGCATATCTGACATATGGGACTCTGCTTGGGGATATAGGTCACTGACAGACCTGTCTTGGTAATGAAGGACCCAGCTGGGGTTTGTAGAAGCTTTCTTCACTCTATTGTGAGATCTCCAGGCGTTGCTCTTCTGGATAGAGGCTGAAACTCTGTGGGGAGATGGTTCCCTGGCTTTTGTACTTGGTTGAGGAGGAATGATGACAGACAACTCAACTGGGGAGAAAGCACCTCTGGTGCTAATCGAGAGATGGACTGAGTAGATAATGATTAGGCATCTTGCTGGGGAGAAGCCTTCATGCCCCATGTTGTGCTCCGAATACCTGAAAAGATAGAGAAACGCACAAGTAATCCCGAGGTGTCCCTTACCGGATTCCGTCATAGGAGTTCAGACACTCCCGGGAGTAAGTATATTTCCTGCACGCATGTATTTTTAGAAGAAAAGCATCTGTATTTATGCAATCAGTTTTTTTAAAGACATCGGACATTCTTGCAAATGAAAATAAAATGTACGAGACGAAACATGACTGAAAAATCTGACTTTATTAATTCATGTGCCCTGAATTGGCAAATACAGTCAAAGAAACAAATCCCCTAAAATGAAGAGATCGTTACAAATTGAGAAATAACAGGTATTGGCAATGTTGATGACGCTTCAGGGAGCTTCCCTTTGCTATGACTCGTATGACATTTGACGTTCCTCCCATCTTGCTTTCTGAAGAAGGCTGATTCTGAAAGAAGCTTGATCCTTTCGAAGCTTACCAAGTTGTAAGTGATACAGACGAATTCAGAATGCTGTTGTTCGCTTATTCCCTTATTTTTGCATGGATCGCCCTTTCGGGTTTTCAATCCATCGGGATACCCATTTTTGCCTGGGTTGTCCGATACGGCTCTTCAACTCAGCGGGTGTACATTTTTTTATTTATTTTCCCTTATTTTTTCCCGAGTCTTTTATTCTGTTTTTGACTCGGCGGGATGCCCTATTTTTGCCTGGACTTACATTCTGTTTTTGTGTCCAGCGGGTCATTTTATGCGAAGTATTTTTTAACTGCATCTGAATTCACAGGGGACGGGAAGTGTTGCGGTGAGAATCGGATACTAAGCTATTGATTAAGCTTGAATCACAATTATTAAATATTCACCACCGACTTTAATTTAATCCAAAGGGAAAAGGGAAAAAGATCGTAAAAACCCTAAATGAGGAGAAACTAGGTTCGGGGGTTGGTTATACCTAGGGAAGGTGTTAGCATCCTAAGCATCCGCAGTATCCTACGGGAACCTCTTGTTAATATTTGTGTTATTGTTGTTTATTGCTTGCTAAAACTAAGGGAACCTAAGGTTTTATTTCTAATGGTGCTCGCACAACATCGCATCGATGCCTACGTATCGGGTATAGAATCAGAGCACTCGTAGTTCTCCTAAGGATTAACGAACACTTGGTTACGCTCAAGGTTCGCGGGGGAAGGTAAGTGTTATGGAAAACACTCACGTGACTTAACAAAGTCACAAAAAGTTATAAAATAAAATACTAAGGACCTAATGGCTAAGGACCTAAGGATGAGGGACCTAATTGCTAAGGTCAAAATGGTAACTAGGGATGGCTAAACTTCCTATGACATTGAGTCAACTGCAGGAGTCCTTTCCCTTTGGATTGAAATGCGAAAAAAAAGTAAAGTAGATAAATGAGGGTGCAAGCTCCTAAGTCTAAGGCATAGGTTGCTACTTGCAAAAATAAATTGGATAAAGTACATGGAAATGCAAGGTAAAGGGCTTAATAACTGGGCTATGGCTCGATATATGGATCGAGAATGCGGGGGTGGAAAACAAGCGTGGTGCGTTAGTTTGCTTAAGTTAGAAAGCTGTGAAGTGTAAAGAACGTGCAGATGGCGATCGTAAAACGACCGACTTACGTGTGTGAGTGAAGTGTATGTGAAGTCAACTTGGCGTTGGACCAAGGATTTATTATCTTGAAAATTAAAGTCTCAAAAGTGTGCGATTTCGATTTTATTTTAACAAGTATATGGTCAGGATGTGAAATAAAATAAGTATAAACAAAGGAGATAACCAAGACATCGGGAGATTAAATTTTAAAACTCACACTAAGAGATAGACCTAAATCTAAAACTCTCACACTAATAGGATCTAAAACTAAGCTAAACAAATCTCTATCTTAAACGAAGAAGAACTAAACAATTTTTTTTGAATTTTATAAAAAATAAATATGATTAATTAAGTATGTACTAAAAAATAAGATAGAAAAGAAGAAATTGAATCCGAAAAATATTTGTTGTATTATTTTTTATATGTGTCTATAATAATAAAGTAGAAAAGAAAATTTGAATTTAAAATGTTTTTATTTATTTATTTTATAGGTATGTAGATTTATAAATAAAAATAGAAAAGAAAATTTTGAAATTAAAAGTTTTTATTTATTTTATATGTATAGATTTCTAACTAAAGACAATTTTAAAATTAAAAGCTTATTTATTTATTTTGTATATACATTTTTTTAACTACTTATAATGATAATAATAGGAAAGAAAATTCTAAAATTAAAATATTTTTTATATTTTATATGTATTTAAAATGAGAAAATAAATTATCTAACATTTAATAAAAATTAGTTTAAAAAGAAATAATTGCATTGTAAGACATATTTTTTAGATTTTTTTGAAAAAGAAGAGGCTAAAGGGCTGGTCAATAATAACAGAGGGTGCAGGAAGCAGGCCCATGAGGCGCTGGGTTGAGACGGGTCGACCCACAACCCGGTTCAGCAAAAACCAAAAAAAGGAAGAGTTTGCCCTAGGCCAAAACGGCATCGCTTCGTGAAATGGGAAAGAGACCCCCTCTCGCCTCACTCTCTCATCGCCGAAATTCTTTCTCTTTCTCTGCTCTCTCTCTCACGTGTTTCGGCGGTTTGTGGTCGGTGGCGGTGCTTGGCCGGTGATGATGGCTTTGACGGTGAGTGGCTCAAAGTATTGACAGTGAGGTCGCGAGTCGGAGTCTCGGATTCGAATGAGGGGTTCACTCAAGGGATGGCTGTTTGCGGTGATTGTTCACGAAGAGGGGTGTTTCAGATGGTGATTCGAAGGTTGCGTTCGGATTTCGAGGTGGTTGTGTGTTCGATTTCAAGGTTCGTTCACGATGATGGTTTGGTTTTGATGGAGTATGGTTTGTGAGTTGATGGTGGCTTTGGAGTGATTCACGGAGATTCGGTTTTGAGGTTTGATTTCGTTTTTGGATTTTAAGGTGTATTTGAAGGCTAGGATGGAAGAATGTTTCTGAGTTTTGGTTTTCAGATGGCTTTCGGTGGCGATTTTGACGATTGAAAAGGGGTGGCGGCGAAGAGTTATATTTGGGTGGTTTGCGGTGGGCTGATGCGTGAAAACGGGTAGTGAGTGGTTTGAAGGTTTTGAAGGGTCGATGCTTGAAGAAGTTTTGAAGTCGTGTACGAAAGGTTTGTTCACGACTTTTCACTGTAATCTCTCTTTCTCGCATTCGATTCACCGTCTCTCACTATGTCTTACTCACTCTCTCTGTTTCGATTTACTGGTTTATGGTTTGGAGGCAGGTTGTGAAAGGTGTGGCTGTGTTCGGAAGGTGGTCGCAGTGAAGATGATTGTGATGGATTTTGTTCTGGTTTGGTTCAAGCTCTCTGTTTCTTTCGGTTTTCTGTGATGGCTTCGACGAATTCGGATTCGGAAAAGAAGGTTTGTGTCAGCAGGCTGGTTCGTAGTTTCCGGCTTATGCTTGGTTCTGTGTTCGAAAACAAAAATGGATTGAAGGTGTTCGCGGCTCTGTTTGCGTTTCTTTCTTCTTCTTTTCTGCGACTTGTTGTGGTTGTTTGTTGTTGGTGTTGCCGTTACGAATCTGGATTGTTAAATGTTTTGACTTGGGGTTTCGAATGGTTTGTGTGATGATGAAGATGGTTGGTTGCGATTTTGGGCCGGTTGGGTTGTGGTGAAGGTTTAATGGAGATGGTGGTTAGGTTTGATTTGAACAGGGATGGTTTGGTATGGAAAGGTGAAGGTTGAGAAGAGTGCTGGGTCAAGGTTGTTTCTCTGGTTTTCTCATTCTGAGTTTTTTACGGTTTCATGTTTCCGTTTGTTTTCACAGTTTTTCAGGTTTGTGAAAGTTTTGTTTCTGTTTTTTTTTGTGATGTTTGTGAAAGTTTGCTTGAAGTGATGCTTATGGAAGCTGCTGTTTTGGACTGGCTGGATGTTGTTTTTCATTCAGTTTCAATCAGCTGGCTGGTGGAAAGCATGTTGGCTTGAAGTTGTTTATTGCTGCGGAAGTTTGCTTACAGGCTTGTGGAAGGGACTTGGTACGGATGCATTGGCTGGGCGTGTGGGGCTTTGGGGAAGTTGCTTGGGAGTTTGTTGTGATGGCTTGAGCTGGAGGTGTATGCGGCGTAACACTAGGCTGATGGGCGTATGGCTAAGTGAAGGAGGTGGGGTCAGTTGGAAAGTTGAGCTGGGAAAATGTAGCTTAGGCAGAAGTGTGATGCAAAGGGTTTGTGAATGGTTAGTGTTTCGAAATCTCACGGATCGACGTGCTTTTCGGTTTCTCAGTTTTCATCTCTCTCTGCTTTGCTTATGGTTCTGTGAGATTTTTTAATTTGAAGGTTGTTTTGATTTTGCAGATGAAGAGGAATGGATTGTTTTTGGGTTGTGTTTATGGTAAGGGTCTTATGTGATACTCTTGCTGGTTCCTGGTTTTGTTGTTTGAAGTTGTTGACTACTGTTTTTGGTTGTAATTTTTTTGTGAAATTGTGGCTGGTTATAGTGATGAAGTTTTGGATTTTTTTGAAGTTTTTTATGACTTTTGTTTTGTATATGCAGATTTGACTTGAAATGAAACTGAAAGGAAAAACTAGCTATGAACAAAAATGCTGAAAAAAAAGGTGAAGGAAAAGAGAACAATACCGACCCGAAAGTTATCGGGGTGAAGGATCCACAAGTGGTAAGCCTCCTATTCCTCTTCTGATGTTCTTCTGAAGTTTTTTGCTGTTCTGTGAGATTTTAATGGCTGTTCCGAGTTGCTTTTGGGGCTGTTTTTGTGAGATTTTAATGGATGTAACAGGATTTTGGTGTTTTGATGCTGTTTTGAGTGAGTTATGAGGGCTGATTTTGTGTGAGTTATATGGCTGGATTTTTTTGTGTTTTGATGCTGTTTTGAGTGAGTTATTTGGTGGCTGTTTTTGGGGTTATTTGGTGGCTGTTTTGATGGATTTATATGGCTGTTCTATGGATGTTCTAAGGGCTGTTTTATGGATTTTTGAGGGCTGTTTTCTGAGAAAAAATGCAGGGTTGTATATGGCTGTTTGTGTGTGTTTTTGGATGTAACAGTGGCTGTTCTTTATATATGACTGTTCTGGGTTTTTGGTAGCTGTTCTGATTTTTTCTGTACTGTGAAAACTTGTAGGTGAAGGGTTGGAGGAAAGGAGACAAAGTCTGGATTTTGGTTGTAGTGGAGGAAGTGGAGCAGAGGCTGTTGGTGGCTGCATGCTTGCTGAATTTGTCTTGTGGTCCTGCTGGAATTGTGGTGCTTTGTGGGTGCTGTATGCTGAATTTTTGTGCTTTGGGTGGCTTTGTTGTACAATTTTTTTGTGTGGTTGTAACATAACAATATTATTTGGAATAAAGTTGGATATTTGAAATGTGATTATAATTTGAAATTGAAGCTTAATATTTGAAATGAGAACTTTAAATTAGAAATTAAATATAAACTTGAATTAGAAGTGAATTAAAAAAAATTAGAGGTAGAAATTGAAATAAAATTTTAAAATAGGAACTTGAAAATAGAAAACGAAAATAGAAATTAAAATTAAAAACACAAAAAATGAATTAAAAAGTTATAAATGAGAAATAGGAATTAAATTAAAATGGAAGCTTATAAGTGAAAAGAAATTAAGAATTAAAATTATAAAACTAGAAAATGAGAAGAAAGCAACAGAAAATAAGTCTGGAATTCCCTGCTAAATGCGATGAATGTATGATGCGAGCAGTTAGGGGTAAAATTTGGGGTGTGACAGTTGCCCCTATTTAAATAACTTTACCAGATGGCATGAATGACGAAGGACACTCAGGCGATCAGGGTGAAAGGTATTTAAATACAGAAATAACCGGAAATTTTGCCCCTAAATGCAATGTTATGCTGGACTACAAATTATCTAACTCTGTAACAACTATGCAACGAATGATGCTTATGGTATGAATGATTAGAATGAGATATATCGACGACCACGAGCCAAGACTCACTGGGGATGACATACACTGGGGATAAAGAAGCGAAAACGAGGAGTATTCAAAGTGATAAATCAACAGGTTCACGTGTAACTGTTGACACTGAGAATAACAAAAGACGGGAACAAAAGGAAATCCAAAGCGTTGGATCAACAAACACAGACAAAACAAAATAAAATTCAAAGTGACTGCACAGCGGCTCAATGCGACCAACTGACACCAAGAAAACAAATAAGACAGGGAAATAAAACGAAGTGGTAGACCAATGGCTCTATGCGACCAATTGACTTTGAGAAATAAAAAAAAGCAACAACATATTCAAAGTGAATGCGCAGCGGCTCGATGCGACCAACTGACACCAAGAATACAACAAAATAAACATTCAAAGGGAATGTGCAGCGGCTCTATGTGACCTACTATCACTGGAAAAATAGACGTAATATTCAAAGCGAATGCGCAGCGGCTTGATGCGACCAACTGTCCCTGAAAATGATAATCATAATATTCGAAGTGAATGCGCAGCGGCTCGATGCGACCAACTGACACTAAGAATTCAACAAAATAAACATTCAAAGTGAATGCACAGCGGCTCAATGCGACCAACTGTCACTGAGAATGACAACAAGCTTATTCAAGGTGAATGCGCAGCGGCTCGATGCGACCAACTGACACCATGAATAACAACAAAAATACTCAAAATGAATGCGCAGTGGCTCTATGCGACCAACTGACACTAAGAATAAAGACAAGATAAACATTCAAAGTGAATGCACAGCGGCTCTATGCGACCAACTGTCACCAAGAATGGAAAAGTATGATATTCGACGTGAAATGTGCAGTGGCTCTATGCGACCAACTGTCACTGGAAATAATCAACAAAATATTCAAGGTGGATGCGCAGTGGCTCGATGCGACCAACTGACACCAAGAATACAACAAAAAATATTCGAAGTGAATGCGCAGCGGCTCGATGCGACCAACTGACACCATGAATAACAACAAAAATACTCGAAGTGGAAGCACAATAGGTTCGAAACCTATTGACACTAAAAAAGAAAGCCAAGATACACTCAAAGTGAATGCGCAACAAGTTAAAAAAAAACGGTTGACACTAGGAATGATAAAGACAAAGTAGTCAAAGTATTCAAAATGGTAAATTAGCAGGTTCAAATGTAACTGCCGACACCGAGGATAAGGAAGGAAATCACAGTGATTTATTAGCGGCTCTATGCGACCAGCTAGCATTGGGGATAGAATGCAGATCACCCAAAGATGGATCAACGGCTCTAAGCGACCGGCTAACACGAAAAAGTAACAACAAAATATGTTGGAGTTTTCAAATAAGATAAGACATCCAACCTCTGGAAATTCCTTCAGGGGCCATCAGGAGAAAGGGTACAAGTATGTACAAAATCAAATGGACTTGGATTTTAAGCAAAAGGTTTCAGGACCTGCTTAAAAGATTTTTGCCAATGACAATTGGACTTCAAGGAGATATTGGTGGTCATAAAGACAAATACTAACCACAATTTGGACTTCACAGGGAACACTAGCAATTACTGGGGACAAAAACAAATGGTAAACCACTTCGGGTACCAACAACAATGAATTCTCAAATTGAGCACTAATGATATATGGACTTGGAGTTAGACAGACGCCAACTGGGGGAAGACAAATGCTAATGTCAAATGCGCATGATTGTGCATGATGCGAATGATCATGATATGCAAATGTTGACTCTAAAGAGACAAAGAGTTTTGACAAGACTCGAAGAGGGGTAGGCTCTCAACACCAATACTCAGATGAGCAACATGAAAAACACTGGGGAGATGTCTTCGAACTTGGAAATCATGCTTGGTCCAAGGATCCATCCAAAAGTGTTATCAGTTTTGAACTTCTATGGGGATTTCTGAAATAATAGTATAAAAGTGTTGTTGCAAACCAAGGCTTCTTGGGGGAACAGAAGTTTTTTTTTTTCAATTTTCCAAAGTCAAAGAAACTTGAAAGTTTTTCAGCATGTTTTCAAAAACATTTCCTTAAAAATTTGTCATTTTCAAAGTTAAATTGTAATCAAGTGATGGCATTTTGCATAACAAAAGAAAATAAGAAGCTGCACAACAAAATTCATAGGCAAAATTTGTATTTTATTCAAGAATGGTAGCTCGCCAATGGCAACAACTCCATGGGAAATTACAATTTGAAAATGGCAATGGGGAAAGGTCTACATTGAATCCAACGACCACTACAATCCCTAATAGCTAAGACTGCCCGACACCTTGCTTCTGACAAGAGCAAATGGATCGATCTTCCAGTATGATTCTTCAGTAATGGTAAACACCATCTGACACAGTCAAATGCCTTTGTCCCTAACTTTTGCCTGGATCGCCCTTTCGGGTTTTCAATCCACCGGGACGCTCTTTTTTGCCTAAGCCGCCCTTTCGGGTTTTCAACTTAGCGAGCTCTTATTTTTCATTTTTATCCCTAACTTTTGCCTGGATCTCCTTCATAGGTTTTGATCCACCGGGATACCCATTTTTGCCTAGGTCGCCATTTCTGGTTATCGACCTATCGGGTTTTATTTAGGCATAATATTTTTTGACTGCATCAGAATTCACCGGGTGCTTCAGCTGTTCACCATCCATAGTTGTAAGGATTAAGGAACCTCCGGAGAAAGCCACCTTCACAACATATGGGCCTTCATAGTTAGGACTCTATTTTCTACGCATGTCTTTGTGGACTGGCAAGATCTTCTTGAGTACAAGATCTCCTTCTTTGAATTCTCGGAGACGGACTTTCTTGTCAAATGCTCTCTTGATGCGCTTCTGGTACAACTGGCCATGGCACATGGCGGTCATTCTCTTCTCATCAATAAGGTTCAGTTGGTCATACCGATTCTGGACCCACTCAGCTTCCTCCAGTTTGGTTTCCATCAAGATTCTCAAAGATGGTATCTTTACTTCAATAGGGAGAACTGCATCCATCCCATACACCAGAGAGAAAGGGGTTGCCCCTGTTGAAGTGCGAACTGATGTTCTGTATCCGTGTAAAGCATATGGTAACATCTCGTGCCAATATTTGTAAGTTTTTACCATCTTCTGCAGAATCTTTTTGATGTTCTTGTTTGCAGCTTCAACAACTCCATTCATCTTCGGACGGTACGGAGAAGAGTTATGATGTTCAATCTTGAATGTCTCACACAGCTCTTTCATTGTTTTGTTGTTCAAATTGGTCCCATTATCTGTGATGATTCGGCTTGGGATTCCATAACGGCAGATAATTTGGTTCTTGATGAAACGGGCAACCACTTGCTTTGTTACATTGGCGTAGGAAGCTGCTTCTACCCATTTGGTGAAGTAATCGATTGCGACCAAGATAAACCGATGACCATTGGAAGCTTTAGGCTCAATTGCCCCTATCATGTCAATGCCCCACATTGAGAAAGGCCAAGGCGATGACAGAACATTCAAAAGTGTTGGAGGTACATGCACCTTGTCGGCGTAAATCTGGCATTTATGACACTTCCTGGCATACTTGAAACAATCTGATTCCATGGTCAACCAGAAGTATCCAGCTCTCAAAATCTTCCTAGACATGGCATGTCCGTTGGCATGTGTTCCAAATGATCCTTCATGGATTTCCCTAATCAATAAGTCTGCTTCGCGCTTGTCCACACATCTGAGCAGAACCATATCATGATTTCTCTTGTAAAGCACATTGTTGCTGAGGAAAAATTTGGACGCCAATCTTCTTAAAGTCTTCTTGTCTAGAGTTGTTGCGTCAGCTGGGTACTCCTGATTCTGCAAATAGTTCTTGATGTCGTAGAACCACGGTTTCTCATCAGTTTCTTCTTCGACCAGTAGACAGTAGGCTGGTGCAGTTCTTCGCTCGATTGTAATGAGTGGAGCTTCATTAAGAAATCTGACTTGAAACATAGATGCCAACATAGCCAAAGCATCTGCTATTTGATTCTCTTCCCTTGGAACATGATGGAAATTTACTTCGTCAAAGTATTTAATTAATTCCATAATATGGGCCCGATATGGGATCAACTTCTCGTCACGGGTCTCCCATTCACCTTTGACTTGGTATATTACCAAAGCTGAGTCTCCATATACATCAAGAATCTTGATTCTAGTATCAATTGCAGCTTCGATACCCAAAACACATGCTTCATACTCTGCGATGTTGTTTGTACATTCGAAACATAATCTGGCTGTGAAAGGAGTATAACCACCATCAGGATTCATCAAAACAACCCCCACACCATGCCCCATGTAGTTAGAGGAACCATCAAACATCATCTTCCAACGAGACCCTGGCTCGGGACCTTCATCTGGACCTGGAACTTCACAGTCCTTTATCAACATAATGTCCTCGTCCGGGAAATCGAATTTCAAAGGTTCATAGTCTTCGACAGGATGATCAGCGAGGTATTCAGATAAAACACTGCCTTTAATAGACTTCTGGGTTACATACTGGATGTCGTATTCGGATAACAACATGTGCCAACGGGCGAGCCTTCCGGTCAAAGCAGACTTCTCAAAGATGTACTTTATTGGATCCATTTTCGAGATCAACAAAGTAGTGTGACAAATCATGTACTGCCTGAGGCGTCTGGCCGCCCATGCCAAGGCACAACAAGTTTTCTCCAAAAGCGAATATCTGCTTTCACAATCTGTGAACTTCTTGCTTAAATAATAAATGGCATGCTCCTTACGACCAGTTTCGTCCCGTTGGCCTAATACGCAACCCATAGATCCCTCGAGCACAGTTAGGTACATGAAGAGAGGCTTTCCTGGAGTAGGTGGAATCAAGATAGGAGGTTCCTGTAGATAAACCTTAATCTTTTCAAAATCCAGTTGACAATCAGGACTCCACTCAATTGCTTGATTCTTCCGGAGTAACTTGAATAAAGGCTCACAAGTAGCAGTCATGTTGGAGATAAATCTGGAGATGTAGTTCAATCTTCCAAGGAAACTCCTGACTTTCTTTTCTGTTTTTGGAGATGGCATCTCTTAAATTGCTCTGACCTTATCTGGATCTACTTAAATTCCTTGCTGACTAACAATAAAACCAAGTAACTTTCCTGATCGGACACCAAAAGTACACTTAGCCGGATTCAGACGCAGTTGGAACTTTCTGAGATGCTCGAATAACTTCAAGAGATGATCCAAATGATCCTCCTCACTCTGTGATTTGGCAATCATATCATCCACATAAACTTCTATCTCTTTATGCATCATATCATGGAAAAGGGTGACCATTACCCTTTGATAAGTGGCTCCTGCATTTCTGAGACCAAATGGCATAACCTTGTAACAATAAGTGCCCCATGGTGTGATGAATGTAGTCTTTTCCATATCGTCAGGATCCATCTTGATCTGGTTGTATCCTGAAAACCCATCCATGAAGGAGAAAACAGCAAATTTAGCAGTGTTGTCAACCAAAGTATCAATATGCGGAAGAGGGAAATCGTCCTTCAGACTGGCTCTGTTCAAATCCCTATAGTCCACACACATTCTGACTTTGCCATCCTTTTTAGGGACTGGCACAATATTAGCTACCCACTCAGGGTACTTTGCAACTGCGAGGAATCCAGCATCAAACTGCCTTTTGACCTCTTCTCGAATCTTCAAAGCCATGTCTGGTCTTGTTCTTCGGAGCTTTTGCTTTACTGGAGGATAATCTGGTCGAAGAGGTAACTTGTGGACCACTATGTCTGTGTCTAAACCAGGCATATCCTGATATGACCATGCAAACACATCTACATACTCTCTGAGAAGCTTGACCAATCTTTCTCTGATGTCTGCCCCAAGTGTTGTACCAATCTTGACTTCCTTCTTGTCTTCATTAGTGCCAAGATTGATGGTCTCTACCTGCTCCTTATGTGGCTGGAGCTCTGTGTGCTCAAACTCAACTAATCTTGCCAGTTCTTCGGGAATGTCACAATCTTCCTCACTTTCATCTTCCGCTTGGTAGATGGGCGAATCAAAGTTAGGAGAGAATGTGGAGTCATTGGATTCAACAGGGTTTTCGTTTATTCTGCATATGATAATGATTTGCTTTTATTAAAAGTGGAAAATAGAAAAATGCAAGAGAAGAAGCTTTTTATTGGTTTTGAAAGATTGCCATTTTCTTTTAAAAGTGAAAAGAGAGAAAAACAGTAAATGATCAAAATAAGAGTTTAACAAAATGCCTTCATTGATAATAACTTTAAAAATGAGAAGGGGCCCTACAAAATACTCCCATAGCCTTGGGCAGAGCTAGGGAACTTTGAAAACACTTAAAAAAACAATAAATTACTTTGACAATGGAAAAAACTCTGGGATCTCGACTGCCTCCCAATTGTCCAAGGCTTCTTCACACTGATACACCAGATGATTCACATCTTCATCTTCAGAACCTCCATCAATTGCATTGACCTGATAACCAGCACTAGAAAACACTTCTTGAATGGTCTTTGGATGTCCTTTAACGGAGGTTGACGCTCCTTCCTTCACATGAGTTGGTTTGTAACCCAACCCGCAACGATCTAGCTTCTGTTTGACTTCAATGACATCACCCCAACCTTCATAGCTTCTTTCTTCAATGGTGGAAATGGTACTCTTCAGCGATGCAAAAGATGGGATACCCTTCCCTTTTGGTTCCTCAACTTCCAAAAGGACAGCATTGGCTATCTCAAGAGCTTGGAAAGAAGTTTCCAAAGCATCTTCGTCAGCCTCAATATAGCTAAAGGATGAAAGGTTGCTAACCATGAGATCTTCTTCACCAGATACAGTTACCAGCTTATTATCGACTACAAACTTCATCTTCTGATGTAGGGTGGAAGTGACTGCCCCAGCAGCATGGATCCAAGGTCTTCCCAGCAAACAACTGTAATTAGGGTTAATGTCCATAACCTGGAAAGTGATTTTGAACACCTGTGGCCCAATCAAGATCGGTAAGTCTATTTCTCCAATAACAGTCCTCCTTGACCCATCAAAAGCTTTCACAATCAGTGCACTGGGCATCATCTCTGCCCCTTGATAAGATAACTTGGCAAGCGTTCTTTTCGGCAAAACATTCAATGAAGATCCTGTATCCACAAGAACTCTTGCTAAAGTATCCTCTTGACATTTTACAGATATGTGGAGAGCACGGTTATGGTCCAAGCCTTCCTTTGGAAGATCCTCCATGCTGAAGCTGAGATTGTTACAGGCAGTGATATTGGCAATGACTCCATCAAACTGATTCACAGTTATATCATGAGTAATATGAGCTTGGGCTAGTAATTTCTGGAGAGCACTCCGATGAGCCGGTGAATGCATAAGAAGTGATAGGATAGATATTTTGGAAGGCGTTTGATGTAGCTGATCAATAACCTTATAATCACTCTTCTTAATGATTCTGAGAAATTCTGCATCCTCTTCTCCCAAGACTACCCCTTTATCCTGGTTGACAACAGCTGGAATGACTTCTTTAGGCGGAACCGTATTGGCTTGCTGAGTGTAAACACGACCACTGCGAGTTAAACGACCTGCACCCGCTATGTCAGCACTTGCCACTTTTGAACTCTCTTTCTGGCTATCTTTATCAATCTTCTGATGAACTTTCCCTGTATCATACCTCCATGGAACTGCTTTAGTGTCCTCATAAAGGAAAGGGTTACTCCTTTGTTCAAATCTTGGCTCAGGTATATTGAAAATTGGCACCACAGATTCTGGAATATTGAAGATAGGTTGAACTCCTGAAGATTCAGGCAGGTTGAACACTGGCACCAAGGTAGAATCAGATTCAGACAAGTTGAAAATGGGTTCAATCACTGCCACTTCATTCCTCTTCGTATGACCGCTCACTTGTAAGACACCTTCATCAATCAAATCTTGAACATCTTTCAAGACCAATTCACATCCCCTTGGGTTATTTGCACAAGCTTCACAATTCTTATGACAGCTCTTCAACATACCCACTTCTACTAACTTCGCATGGAAGTCTCTAAGCGGGGTCTTGATCTCTGTGGCGTTGAAAATCAAACCTTCGTCAGACTCGTCAACAATGGCGTTTATGGACCCATGCTTGGGTAATGGATTATCTTTGACATTCGGACCAGCGTTCCCAAATGACAGAATTTTTTTCTCCATCAAATCTTTCACTATGTACTTTAAAGCATAACAACCCTCCAAATCGTGTCCTGGGGCACCTTCATGGAATAAACAGTGGGCATTTGAGTTGTAATTTGGTGGGAGCGGATTTGGTGGAGGACCCAAAGGCCTTGGAGTAACCAAACCTTTCTTCAGCAGTGAAGGATATAATTCAGTATAAGTCATAGGGATTCGAGGATTAGGAGGCCTTCCTCCTGGTCTTCTATTCTGAAAGTTGGGATTCGGATGAGGAGTTGGAGTCCTCTGCTGATAGGCTGAAGCATTGGGCGCTTGTTGATAGCCTGGATTGTTGAGCATTGGTTGATAAGGTGGAATCACTGGAGCCGCTTGTTGATACATCGGTACTGCTTGAGTTGGCCGATACATGGGGACTTATGGATTAAATGACGGTTGAACCGCCGCTACATAAGGATGTTGGGCATACTGTGGTGGATGAGCATACTGTTGTCGAGCCACAGGTGGAGGTCTCTGCCAAAGCGGATTTCTTCTTTGACCTGTCATTATTGCATTCGTCTCGCCCTCTTTCTTCTTGTGGAAATTACTGGTAAATTTCTTGACGTTACTTCCACTACCAGTGCTGGAACTGCCAGATGCACCACTCATCTTTCCACTCTTTAGTCCAAGTTCAACTTTGATTCCCACAACCACTAGATCAGAAAAACTAGCAGTTATGCTCCCCACCATTCTCTCATAGAATTCTGGTCGCACAGTGTCAACAAACCAGTCAGCTAATTCTCTTTCAGTCAATGGGGGCTCTACCTGAGAAGCGGTCCCTCTCCACCTCTGAGCATATTCTTTAAATGATTCAGAATCTTTTTGTGACATACTCAACAGTTGCCTCCTATCGGGAGCAAGGTCCATATTGTATTTATATTGCTGGATGAAAGCATCTGCCAAGTCTTGGAAACTGCGAATCTTCGACTGGTCTAGCGTTAGATACCATTTGGAGGAGATTCCCTTCAAACTGTCCTGGAAGCAGTGGATCATTAATTTATCATTGTCCACCTGCGCAGCCATTCTTCGATAGTACATCAAGAGATGGTTCTTAGGACAAGTTGCACCCTCATACATATCAAAAGTGGGTATCTTGAACTTTGGAGGTATTACCAATCCAGACACCAGACACATCTCTCTAGCAGCGGCCCCAAAGATCTGGTCACCTTCAATCGCTCTTAACCTTTTTTCAAGGGTATCAAAATTCTCTTGCATCTTCTCATGCTTCTCATCTCCATTTTCAGACATATCTGGCGCGTCATACACCTGATGGTCATTAAAGTATGGTTGGGCACGGGTGTGCACAATGTCTGGTGTAAAATTAGCAACTGCATGGTTCTCTTCATTAGTCACCGGAATAGTCTGTTGAGCAGCAAATCCATGAGGAGGAGGCACAAAACCTTGGGAAGGAAATGCCATGCCCTGAGAAGGAGGTGCGAAACTTTGAGAAGCTAAACCTTGGGACGGAGGGAAGAAACCTTGAGCAGCAAATCCTTGGGAAGAAGGAATAAAACTTTGAGAAGCAAAACCTTGAGAAGGAGGGATGAATCCATGAGTAGCCAGTCCTTGAGAAGAGGGAATGAAACTTTGAGAAGCAAAACCTTGAGAAGGAGGGAAGAAACCCTGAGTTGCAAGTCCTTGGGAAGAAGGAATAAAACTTTGAGAAGTAAAACCATGAGGAGGAGGAACGAATCCATGAGGAAGCCCAAAAGGAGGCCAGGTCACAGCAGTAGTGACTGATGATGGAGGCTCAGTCGTTGCAGTAACAATTTCTGACACCACAGTCTGTTGGGTATCCATCTTCGCTCGAATAACCTGCAACATTTCCATCATCTGACCCATATTTCCACGAATATCAGTAAGCTCTTTGTTAACTCTGTCCATCTCTAGGTCTCTTTCAGCCATCCTCTTTCTGGCTTGAGCTCGAGTGTAGTATTTGCGTGAGAGCCTCAGTGTGAAAGCCGAAGAGCAGATGAAGGGAATGAGTTTTATATGAAAAATGCAAATGAAATGCCAAATGTATGAGTGCAATGCGAAAAATAAATTTTATTCAAGGAACTTAAGAAACAATTTGCAAATACCGAGGAAAACATAATAATCAAAGGACATGATTTCATTAAATTCAAAAAGTGATACAAAGTCTTGAGTACATCTTCAAAAATCCCAAACATAGCTTAATAAAAACAAAGACAAAGTCCTAAGGAGATTCTCCTAAAAGCCTCAAGTTGAGCTTCTCGATTTGTGCCTTCATCTGAGCCCTTTCAAGCATAAGTTGATCCACGATCGACTTCCAAGAAGTGTCCCCTTGAGTGCTGGAGGAAAATAAATCCTCTTGCGCTTTCCTTTTCTTGCTGGAGAGCTCTTCTTCTTCCTTCATCTTCAACTGTCTTCTAAGTTCTTCATTCTCACTACTGATGATTTGATGTCGATTCTTCCATGCGTTCTTCTCTCGAAGCTCTTTCTCCAAATCAATCTTCAACTTCTCTGCATCGTCCATAAAGATTAGAATGGGTTTCTTGAAGGTCATAGGATCCTGGCGAGGGTAAGGCATCTTCAGACTGATTGCCCTATCTCGTACCCATTGGAGATAGGGTTCCATAGAAACATAATTCGGATTTCCCAAGCTAATCCTCCCCTTCCTATGGATGTACTTCCAAGCTTGCATAATCTGTTTCTTGAGCTCTGGTTCTTCGTCATCCTTAAAGAAAATTCCTTCCACTTCAACACTCTTAGGTTTGTCCTTCAACGGATACCCGAGTTGGCGGCGAGCCAAAACCGGATTATAGCTGATTCCTCCCTTAGTGCCAAGAAGAGGTACATTAGCAAAATCACCACAGCTATCAATAATCAAGGCTCCATCATAAACATGATTGTACCAACTAATGTCAGAGTGGGTAAGAGACATGATCCTTTGTGACCACCACAAACCATCCTTAAGATTCCAAAATGAAGCTGACTTAGGCAAGTGCGAAATAAACCACTCGTACAGCAATGATGCACAACAAGTAATCATCCCTCCCTTATGGAGATTCCTCAGATGGATGGAATGGTAAGTGTCTCCGAGCAAAGTAGGGACCGGGTTCTTCTTCAGAAAGATCTTGATGGCGTTCAGGTCGACAAAGTCTTCAAAGTTTGGGAAAAGCAACACTCCATATATTAGCAGAATAAAGGTCGCCTCAAAAGCTTTCATATCCTTCATACCAACAAAATTCTTGGCCTTTTCTACCAAAAACTTTGTAGGGAATCCAAAAATCTTTCCTTTATAGGTCATATTTGCCTTGACCTCAGGAACACTCAAATATGTCGCCTTTGCAATCTCTGCTTCTTCAGGGTCCTTCTCTAAAACAGGGAATGGAAACTCATCCTTAACACGTGATCCCACCAGAAATGAATACTCTTCCAAAGTAGGCGCCAATTGGTAATCAGGGAACGTAAAACAATGGTAGAGAGGATCATAAAACTGGAGCATCACAGAGAGCAACCTTCCATCCCACTCAGTCTTAAGTAAGGCTAAAAGTCTCCTGTGCTTCTCCATGAAGGCTTCTTGATCCAAAACCAAATCTCTTAATTTCCTTAGGTCTTCGAGTTTGGGAGTTTTGAATGTGTACTTGACAGTTTTTCTTCTTCAAAAGTCCATGATGATACCTACGATATTTGCAAAGATAGAGTTTCTGAGTTCCTTGAATAAATTGGTAAAAATGATGCTTCATGATGCGTGAATGCAATGAATACACAAGCACAAACAAGGCTTAGGTTCAAAGCTTGCATGAGGTCAAAGGTTCAACCCTCCCAAAAAGGTATGTACTATGAGTTTATTTGTACCTGTACAACGGGTTCTAAAAGTTCCCAGAATCATTGTCCCATCTTTCGGATATTACCGACTTCCCAACTCAACTTGGTAATCAATAATATTCTCAAGAGAGTCTCATCCGAGTGTAGTATAGCGTATCAACTATTTTGGATTTGCTTCCTCATAGTCATCGCACTACATCCCTAAAAAGGCCAAGTGGGGGTAAATGTTCTACGGTCCTCAGCATTAATGGCTCTCAGGTCGAATATAGTAATGCTTTCACGACTGAACTCGATCAACAAAACTACATCCGAGGAGGCCTCCGCTGAGTGGTGGTGTCTCAAGTCAACTTGGTCGGGACTCAACTCCCTACAAGCCTTCTTGAATATACCACCGTCCTATCTTATTTTGAACTCAAGTCCGGGTTAGGACTTATCTCACCACACATGGAACACCCAGTAAAAATCCAAAATAATAACAAGCAATACAACAACAAATATACAAATATACAAGGTGGGCTTAACCCTCAAAAATAGTCTCCCCAGTGAAGTCGCCATTTTCTGTTGCGGTGAGAATCGGATACTAAGCTATTGATTAAGCTTGAATCACAATTATTAAATATTCACCACCGACTTTAATTTAATCCAAAGGGAAAAGGGAAAAAGATCGTAAAAACCCTAAATGAGGAAAAACTAGGTTCGGGGGTTGGTTATACCTAGGGAAGGTGTTAGCATCCTAAGCATCCGCAGTATCCTACGGGAACCTCTTGTTAATATTTGTGTTATTGTTGTTTATTGCTTGCTAAAACTAAGGGAACCTAAGGTTTTATTTCTAATGGTGCTCGCACAACATCGCATCGATGCCTACGTATCGGGTATAGAATCAGAGCACTCGTAGTTCTCCTAAGGATTAACAAACACTTGGTTACGCTCAAGGTTCGCGGGGGAAGGTAAGTGTTATGGCAAACACTCACGTGACTTAACAAAGTCACAAAAAGTTATAAAATAAAATACTAAGGACCTAATGGCTAAGGACCTAAGGATGAGGGACCTAATTGCTAAGGTCAAAATGGTAACTAGGGATGGCTAAACTTCCTATGACATTGAGTCAACTGCAGGAGTCCTTTCCCTTTGGATTGAAATGCGAAAAAAAAGTAAAGTAGATAAATGAGGGTGCAAGCTCCTAAGTCTAAGGCATAGGTTGCTACTTGCAAAAATAAATTGGATAAAGTACATGGAAATGCAAGGTAAAGGGCTTAATAACTGGGCTATGGCTCGATATATGGATCGAGAATGCGGGGGTGGAAAACAAGCGTGGTGCGTTAGTTTGCTTAAGTTAGAAAGCTGTGAAGTGTAAAGAACGTGCAGATGGCGATCGTAAAACGACCGACTTACGTGTGTGAGTGAAGTGTATGTGAAGTCAACTTGGCGTTGGACCAAGGATTTATTATCTTGAAAATTAAAGTCTCAAAAGTGTGCGATTTCGATTTTATTTTAACAAGTATATGGTCAGGATGTGAAATAAAATAAGTATAAACAAAGGAGATAACCAAGACATCGGGAGATTAAATTTTAAAACTCACACTAAGAGATAGACCTAAATCTAAAACTCTCACACTAATAGGATCTAAAACTAAGCTAAACAAATCTCTATCTTAAACGAAGAAGAACTAAACAATTTTTTTTGAATTTTATAAAAAATAAATATGATTAATTAAGTATGTACTAAAAAATAAGATAGAAAAGAAGAAATTGAATCCGAAAAATATTTGTTGTATTATTTTTTATATGTGTCTATAATAATAAAGTAGAAAAGAAAATTTGAATTTAAAATGTTTTTATTTATTTATTTTATAGGTATGTAGATTTATAAATAAAAATAGAAAAGAAAATTTTGAAATTAAAAGTTTTTATTTATTTTATATGTATAGATTTCTAACTAAAGACAATTTTAAAATTAAAAGCTTATTTATTTATTTTGTATATACATTTTTTTAACTACTTATAATGATAATAATAGGAAAGAAAATTCTAAAATTAAAATATTTTTTATATTTTATATGTATTTAAAATGAGAAAATAAATTATCTAACATTTAATAAAAATTAGTTTAAAAAGAAATAATTGCATTGTAAGACATATTTTTTAGATTTTTTTGAAAAAGAAGAGGCTAAAGGGCTGGTCAATAATAACAGAGGGTGCAGGAAGCAGGCCCATGAGGCGCTGGGTTGAGACGGGTCGACCCACAACCCGGTTCAGCAAAAACCAAAAAAAGGAAGAGTTTGCCCTAGGCCAAAACGGCATCGCTTCGTGAAATGGGAAAGAGACCCCCTCTCGCCTCACTCTCTCATCGCCGAAATTCTTTCTCTTTCTCTGCTCTCTCTCTCACGTGTTTCGGCGGTTTGTGGTCGGTGGCGGTGCTTGGCCGGTGATGATGGCTTTGACGGTGAGTGGCTCAAAGTATTGACAGTGAGGTCGCGAGTCGGAGTCTCGGATTCGAATGAGGGGTTCACTCAAGGGATGGCTGTTTGCGGTGATTGTTCACGAAGAGGGGTGTTTCAGATGGTGATTCGAAGGTTGCGTTCGGATTTCGAGGTGGTTGTGTGTTCGATTTCAAGGTTCGTTCACGATGATGGTTTGGTTTTGATGGAGTATGGTTTGTGAGTTGATGGTGGCTTTGGAGTGATTCACGGAGATTCGGTTTTGAGGTTTGATTTCGTTTTTGGATTTTAAGGTGTATTTGAAGGCTAGGATGGAAGAATGTTTCTGAGTTTTGGTTTTCAGATGGCTTTCGGTGGCGATTTTGACGATTGAAAAGGGGTGGCGGCGAAGAGTTATATTTGGGTGGTTTGCGGTGGGCTGATGCGTGAAAACGGGTAGTGAGTGGTTTGAAGGTTTTGAAGGGTCGATGCTTGAAGAAGTTTTGAAGTCGTGTACGAAAGGTTTGTTCACGACTTTTCACTGTAATCTCTCTTTCTCGCATTCGATTCACCGTCTCTCACTATGTCTTACTCACTCTCTCTGTTTCGATTTACTGGTTTATGGTTTGGAGGCAGGTTGTGAAAGGTGTGGCTGTGTTCGGAAGGTGGTCGCAGTGAAGATGATTGTGATGGATTTTGTTCTGGTTTGGTTCAAGCTCTCTGTTTCTTTCGGTTTTCTGTGATGGCTTCGACGAATTCGGATTCGGAAAAGAAGGTTTGTGTCAGCAGGCTGGTTCGTAGTTTCCGGCTTATGCTTGGTTCTGTGTTCGAAAACAAAAATGGATTGAAGGTGTTCGCGGCTCTGTTTGCGTTTCTTTCTTCTTCTTTTCTGCAACTTGTTGTGGTTGTTTGTTGTTGGTGTTGCCGTTACGAATCTGGATTGTTAAATGTTTTGACTTGGGGTTTCGAATGGTTTGTGTGATGATGAAGATGGTTGGTTGCGATTTTGGGCCGGTTGGGTTGTGGTAAAGGTTTAATGGAGATGGTGGTTAGGTTCGATTTGAACAGGGATGGTTTGGTATGGAAAGGTGAAGGTTGAGAAGAGTGCTGGGTCAAGGTTGTTTCTCTGGTTTTCTCATTCTGAGTTTTTTACGGTTTCATGTTTCCGTTTGTTTTCACAGTTTTTCAGGTTTGTGAAAGTTTTGTTTCTATTTTTTTTTGTGATGTTTGTGAAAGTTTGCTTGAAGTGATGCTTATGGAAGCTGCTGTTTTGGCCTGGCTGGATGTTGTTTTTCATTCAGTTTCAATCAGCTGGCTGGTGGAAAGCATGTTGGCTTGAAGTTGTTTATTTCTGCGGAAGTTTGCTTACAGGCTTGTGGAAGGGACTTGGTACGGATGCATTGGCTGGGCGTGTGGGGCTTTGGGGAAGTTGCTTGGGAGTTTGTTGTGATGGCTTGAGCTGGAGGTGTATGCGGCGTAACACTAGGCTGATGGGCGTACGGCTAAGTGAAGGAGGTGGGGTCAGTTGGAAAGTTGAGCTGGGAAAATGTAGCTTAGGCAGAAGTGTGATGCAAAGGGTTTGTGAATGGTTAGTGTTTCGAAATCTCACGGATCGACGTGCTTTTCGGTTTCTCAGTTTTCATCTCTCTCTGCTTTGCTTATGGTTCTGTGAGATTTTTTAATTTGAAGGTTGTTTTGATTTTGCAGATGAAGAGGAATGGATTGTTTTTGGGTTGTGTTTATGGTAAGGGTCTTATGTGATACTCTTGTTGGTTCCTGGTTTTGTTGTTTGAAGTTGTTGACTACTGTTTTTGGTTGTAATTTTTTTGTGAAATTGTGGCTGGTTATAGTGATGAAGTTTTGGATTTTTTTGAAGTTTTTTATGACTTTTGTTTTGTATATGCAGATTTGACTTGAAATGAAACTGAAAGGAAAAACTAGCTATGAACAAAAATGCTGGAAAAAAAAGTGAAGGAAAAGAGAACAATACCGACCCGAAAGTTATCGGGGTGAAGGATCCACAAGTGGTAAGCCTCCTATTCCTCTTCTGATGTTCTTCTGAAGTTTTTTGATGTTCTGTGAGATTTTAATGGCTGTTCCGAGTTGCTTTTGGGGCTGTTTTTGTGAGATTTTAATGGATGTAACAGGATTTTGGTGTTTTGATGCTGTTTTGAGTGAGTTATGAGGGCTGATTTTGTGTGAGTTATATGGCTGAATTTTTTTGTGTTTTGATGCTGTTTTGAGTGAGTTATTTGGTGGCTGTTTTTGGGGTTATTTGGTGGCTGTTTTGATGGATTTATATGGCTGTTCTATGGATGTTCTGAGGGTTGTTTTATGGATTTTTGAGGGCTGTTTTCTGAGAAAAAATGCAGGGTTGTATATGGCTGTTTGTGTGTGTTTTTGGATGTAACAGTGGCTGTTCTTTATATATGACTGTTCTGGGTTTTTGGTAGCTGTTCTGATTTTTTCTGTACTGTGAAAACTTGTAGGTGAAGGGTTGGAGGAAAGGAGACAAAGTCTGGATTTTGGTTGTAGTGGAGGAAGTGGAGCAGAGGCTGTTGGTGGCTGCATGCTTGCTGAATTTGTCTTGTGGTCCTGCTGGAATTGTTGTGCTTTGTGGGTGCTGTATGCTGAATTTTTGTGCTTTGGGTGGCTTTGTTGTAAAAAAAATTTGTGTGGTTGTAACATAACAATATTATTTGGAATAAAGTTGGATATTTGAAATGTGATTATAATTTGAAATTGAAGCTTAATATTTGAAATGAGAACTTTAAATTAGAAATTAAATATAAACTTGAATTAGAAGTGAATTAAAAAAAGGAATTAAATTTAAAATTGAAAATAACTTAGAAACTAAATAATTAAACTTGGAATTAAAATTGACTTAGAACTTAAGAAATAAATTTAGAGTTTATAAGATAAATACATGAATTGAAAATTATAAATAGAAATTGACATTAAATTTAGAAGTAACAACTTGAAAATGAAATAAAATTAAAAATTGAAGAATAGAAAATAAATTCAAAAATAAAAACTTGAAAATGAAATAAAAATTAATTTAGAAATGAGAACTTGAAAATGAATAGAAATAACAAATAAGTTTTAGAAAAAAATTTGAAAATGAACTAAAAAAAATTAGAGGTAGAAATTGAAATAAAATTTTAAAATAGGAACTTGAAAATAGAAAACGAAAATAGAAATTAAAATTAAAAACACAAAAAATGAATTAAAAAGTTATAAATGAGAAATAGGAATTAAATTAAAATGGAAGCTTATAAGTGAAAAGAAATTAAGAATTAAAATTATAAAACTAGAAACTGAGAAGAAAGCAACAGAAAATAAGTCTGGAATTCCCTGCTAAATGCGATGAATGTATGATGCGAGCAGTTAGGGGTAAAATTTGGGGTGTGACAGGAAGTCTTCACCATCCATAGTACTGAGCATGAGTGCTCCACCAGAGAAAACTTTCTTTACTACTAATGGTCCTTCATAGTTCGGAGTCCACTTGCCCCTGTGGTCTGTATGAGGAGGGAGGAGTCTTTTCAGCACAAGATCTCCTACTTGGTACTCTCGGAGCCTGACTTTCTGCTCGAAGGCTTTCTTCATTCTTTTCTGATACAACTGCCCATGACAGATTGCAGCTAATCTCTTCTCTTCAATCAGACTCAATTGTTCGTATCGGGATCGGACCCACTCTGCTTCGTTCAGCTTAACATCCATTAATACCCGTAAGGAGAGTAATTCAACTTCAACAGGTAGGACTGCCTCCATACCATACACAAGTTGATACGGTGTTGCCCCAGTGGATGTCCTGATTGACGTACGGTACCCATGCAAGGCAAATGGTAGCATTTCATGCCAGTCTTTGTAGGTAACTACCATCTTCTGCACAATCTTCTTGATATTCTTATTAGCTGCCTCAACAACGCCATTCATCTTTGGCCTGTAAGGGGAAGAATTGTGGTGTGGATCTTGAAGTCCCGGCACATCTCTGCCATCATTTTATTGTTCAAGTTGGAACCATTATCAGTAATGATTCGCTCGGGAACTCCATACCGACAGATGATATCTCTCTTCAGAAATCAGGCTACCACTTGCCTGGTAACATTTGCATAAGAAGCCGCTTCAACCCACTTAGTAAAATAGTCAATAGCAACTAGGATGAATCTGTGGCCGTTTGAAGCAGTCGGTTCAATCTTGCCAATCATATCAATGCCCCACATTGCAAAGGGCTAGGGTGAAGACATCGCATTCAGAGGATTTGGAGGTACATGCACTTTATCTGCATAAATCTGGCATTTATGACATTTTCTGGCATAAGCACAACAGTCGGCATCCATTGTGATCCAGTAGTAACATGATCTTAGCAACTTCCTTGCCATTGCATGCCCTCCAGCATGGGTACCAAAGGGTCCTTCGTGCACTTCGTGCATCAACAAGCCTGCTTCTGTTCTATCGACGCATCTGAGGAGTACCATATCAAAGTTTCTCTTGTATAGGGAACCATCAGTATTCAGGAAGAAACTACCAGCAAGCCTTCTTAATGTCTTCTTATCATTGGAAGATGCCCCAGGTGGGTATGTTTGATCCTCCAAGAAGCACTTAATGTCGTGGAACCAAGGCTTATCATCTTTAACAACATCTGCTGCAAATACATATGCTGGTCTGTCAAGTCTGGACACTGAAATCCGAGGCACAAAGTTGGCAGCTTGAACTTTGATCATGGATGAAATGGTGGCAAGAGCATCTGCAAATTGATTCTCGTCCCGAGGGATATATTCAAGCTTGACTGTTGTGAAGAAAGTCAATAACCTTCTTGTATAATCCCTGTAAGGTATCAGATGATCTTGGTGTGTGTACCATTTGCCGTTGGTTTAATTAATTACCAGAGCTGAATCTCCGAATACAGTTAAAGTCATGATCCTGAGGTCAATGGCTTCCTCGAGACCCATAATGCAAGCTTCGTATTCAGCTTCATTGTTAGTGCAGTTGAAAGTGAGTTTTGCCGAGAAAGGCATGTGAACTCCCTTAGGCGTAATGAGTACTGCACCAACACCACGACCATTCATATTAACAGCCCCATCAAACATCATAGTCCATTCTTCCTCTGGGTCAGGCCCTTCAGTGTGAATAGGCTCTTCATGATCTTTTGCTTTTATGAATATGATGTCTTCATCCGGGAAGTCAAATCTCATAGGCTGGTAATCATCAATGGGTTGCTCAGCAAGATAATCCGACAATACACTGCCCTTGATGGCTTTCTGAGATGTGTACTGAATGTCATATTCTGTGAGGATCATTTGCCATCTCGCAACCCGTCCGGTAAGTGTTGGCTTCTCAAAAATGTACTTAACTGGGTCCATCTTGGAGATCAATAAAGTAGTGTGGGTCAACATATACTGCCTTAGTCGGCGAGCAGCCCACGCTAAAGCACAGCAAGTTTTCTCGAGCAGTGAATAACGTTGTTCACAGTCGGTAAACTTTTTTCTCAGGTAGTATATTGCATACTCTTTTCGACCAGACTCGTCATGCTGGCCCAACACACACCCCATTGACTCTTCTAATACTGTCAAGTACATGATTAGAGGTCTTCCTTCAACTGGAGGCATAAGGATTGGAGGTTCTTGTAAGTACTCCTTGATTTTGTCAAAAGCCCTATGGCAGTCTTCGTTCCACCTGACCGTTTGTTCTTTTCTTAACAGTTTAAACAAAGGTTCACAAGTTGCTGTAAGGTGAGATATGAAACGTGAAATGTAGTTCAATCTACCTAGAAAACCCCGAACTTCTTTCTCTGACTTTGGTGCAGGCATTTCTTGAATGGCTTTGACTTTATCAGGGTCAAATTTAATCCCTTTCTCACTTACAATAAATCCCAGCAGCTTGCCAGACCGTACCCCGAATGTGCACTTGTTGGGGTTTAACTTCAATTGGTACTTCCTCAGACGCTTGAATAGCTTCAACAGATTTACCAGGTGGTCTTCTTCTGTGAGGGACTTGGAAACCATGTCATCCACATAACATTCAATTTCTTTATGGATCATGTCATGGAATAATGTTACCATAGCCCGTTGATAAGTAGCACCAGCATTCTTCAGTCCGAATGGCATTACCTTATAACACAACGTGCCCCAGGGTGTGATGAAAGTGGTCTTCTCCATGTCTTCAGGTGACATCTTGATCTGATTGTATCCTAAAAATCCATCCATAAAGGAGAATACCGAGAACTGAGCCGTATTATCAACCAATACATCAATGTGAGGTAAAGGGAAGTCATCTTTCGGGCTGGCTCTGTTCAGATCCCGGTAATCCACACACATCCTCACTTTGCCATCCTTCTTAGGCACAGGCACAATATTAGCAACCCACGGCGGATAGCTAGTCACAGCAAGGAACCCGGTGTCCCACTGCTTTTGTACCTCTTCTTTAATCTTCATTGCCATATCTGGGCGTGTACGGCGCAGTTTCTGCTTTACCGGCGGATAGTCTTCTCTTAAAGGCAGCTTGTGCATAACAATATCGGTGTCCAACCCTGGCATATCCTGATAAGACCAAGCAAACACATCCACATATTCACGAAGCAGGTCAATCAGTTGCTCTTTCACTGAGTCTTGTAAGCAGGCCCCGATCTTAACCTCTTTCACATTTTCATCCGTATCAAGATTAATCGTTTCGACCTCCTCCTGATGAGGAGTGATAACCTTCTCCTCTTGCCTTAACAACCTGGCTAGCTCTTCAGGAAGCTCATAATCTTCTTCAACCCCTTCATCAGCTTGATTGATTGGATTGTCAAAGTCATACGAAGTCATAGCTGTGTTGTTGTCGGTGCAGTCTGAAAGGCACTCTCTGCAAGGGTTTAGATTGTTCGTTTTAGTGATCGATTTTAATCTTGTTTAGAAAAAGTGAAATGAAGTTATCATTTTGGAAAACATTGCCATTTTATTTTTGTACAAAAAGAAAAAAATGAAAAACAGTGAGCAGAAAAGAAAAAGACTCATTTGCAAAAGATGTCCGATATTCATTGATTGATCTGTTTGCACAAAATTACAAGATGGCCCGATTACAAAATGAGTCTTGACATCTTGGGCAAGATGCAAGACTTGATGCATGCTTAAAATATATAGGAAATAATAATTACTCTGCAGGAGTAACCCTTATAATTTCCTGGGAAGACCAGTTTGAGATACGGCTCCCCGGGATCCTTGGACGTATCCAGCTCTCCAGGTTGCGCTCATCTTCCGACTCATCTTCCAAGTTTTTCACTGCATCCGGGGTGAGCATTCCCCCGCTGACAAAATTGGGCTTCTTAGCAGCCTCTGATTGATCTTGTTGAGTTGGTTTGTAACCTAACCCAAATTTGTCCTCCTTCTTCTCCACAGGCAACAGCTTGCCCCAGCCTTGGGCAGTCCCCTCTTCAACAACCTTCCTGGCTTGCTGATAAGACGTCATGGAGGTTCCCAGTACAGCAGATGCTTCATTTTTGTTCAGGGCCTCAAATCCCTGGCTCATGGTTTCATGGATTTCTCCATCCATCTCAATATACTTGTACATAGCCAGATGGCTAACAAAGATGTCTTCTTCACCACAGATGGTGATGATCTGGCCTTCCCACTCGAATTTCAGCTTCTGGTGAAGGGTAGACGTAACTGAGCCAGCGGCATGGATCCAAGGTCTACCCAACAAACAGCTGTAGGCCGGCTGAATGTCCATCACATAGAAGGTAATCTTAAAAGTCTGCGGGCCAATCATCACAGGCAGATCAATCTCCCCTAGCACTGATCTTTTAGAGCCATCAAATGCTCTTACCACCAAATTACTCGGACGTAATGCCAAGCCATCGTACTCCAGCTTCACTAAGGCTTTCTTTGGTAGGACATTGAGTGAAGACCCAGTGTCCACCAGTACATGAGATAGAACAGCACCCTTGCATTCTAGAGTGATGTGTAAAGCCTTGTTGTGGTTACGTCCCTCAGTTGTTAAATCAGCGTTGGTAAAAGCCCAGCCCATGACTGGTGTTGACATTTGCTACCACAGTTTTTAGCTGATTAACAGTGATCTCTTCTGGCACGTATGCTGCGTGCAGGACTTTCAGTAATGCATTCCTGTGAGCCTCAGAACACATCAGCAGGGATAATATGGAGATCTTTGAGGGAGTTTGGTGAAGCTGATCCACCACCTTGTAATCACTTCTCTTTATAATCCTCATAAACTCGTCTACATCTTGCTAAAAAGATGTCTTCTGAGTTTCTTTGATAGTTGGCTCTTCAACTACCACACTCTTTCCCTTTGCTTTGGCAGCAGCTTCTGCTTCGGCATTAGGTCTTTGTAATTGTGAGGTAAAAAGGCGTCCGCTTCTGGTGAAGCCTCCGCCTCCCCCAACATTATCAATCTGTGGAGAAGAGGTTGAAGAATCCAAAGTGATTTTCTCCCCGTTGCAGTAGAGATCAGAGCCATAATGCCAAGGTATGGCATTACTGCTTTCATATGGAACTAGTCCAGGTACCGTGATGGTAACTGGACTGACTGCAGCAGAGGAGGGTACTGAAATGGTGTGCGGATCGTAGTAGATGGTGACTGGTGACCTGGCAGGAGGTGCCACTATTTGATGTTGAAAGTTGTTGTTCGGAGGAACATATGATGGATCATAGTAAATGGTGACTGCTGAAATATCTTCATCAATTTCTGTTGGCATTGTAGAAGATTTTGCTGAATAAATGGGTGCTGATGTTGTAGAAGAGATGGTTGTTGACATCTGATTTGTTGAAGTGATTGACGGAGCCATTGTTGATGATATCGATGAATTGGTCGGAATGATTGTTGTTGCAGTTGTAGAAGAGTCAGGAATTGTTGTCAGAGGGATTGCTGGATTTGTAGGAGCCGTTGTTGTGATCTGAAGTATACCACTTTTGATAAGACCATCTATGCCGCTTCTCAAGTTATCACACCCGTTGACCGAAATGTTGCAATAACCACAACCGAGCTCACACTCGGGGAACATCTGGCACTCTAGAAGCTGAGCTTTAATTTCTACCAGAGGTGTCCGAATCTGCCCCACACTGGTGATTAAGAAAGATGGCTTGTCTTCCTTAATGGCATTAATTCTTGGTCCTCCATGATTGGGCATGGGATTCTTGTTGACATTTGGCGGGGGTGCAAAGTTGAGGGCTTTAGAATCCACCAGATATTGCACTTTCATTTGTAAAGCCCTGCATTTTTCTGTGTTGTGGCCAGGTGCATTGGAGTGGAAAGCACATCTGGCGTTGACATCATAATTTCTTGGAAGATTGGAAGGATCTAGAGGTGCCAATGTCCTTAGCTCAACCAAGTTGAGTTTCAGGAGTTGTGGCAACAAGGCAGCATAAGGCATAGGGATAGGGTCAATCACCCTATTTTCCTGTGATGGTCTTTGCTGAAAAGGTCTTTGCTGTTGATTGCTGTTGTTGTTGTTGTAGTTTCTCTGTGGCAGATACTGAACTTGTTGTTGATAGTGTGGTTGTTGTTGTGGTTGATATGTTGGTTGCTGAGGAATCGGAGCTGGAATAGTGACAGCTGCCACTAACCTATGAACATATTGAGGCCTGCCCCTGCTGGCATGAATAGCATTGGTCTCACCGGTTCTTCTAGGTCCCACAAAAGGCTTCCTGGGATTACTGGACGGACTTGCACCATTATCAAAAATTTTACCCATCTTCAGAAGGCTTTCAATTCTTTCTCCATCTATGACTACGTCAGCGAAGCTGGTGGAAGAAAAGGCAGCTAGCCTGTCAATATATGTTCCTTGTAGGGTGTTCATAAACATGTCGCCCATTTCTCTTTCCGACATGGGTGGCTGGACAGCAGCAGCAAGCTGTCTCCACCTCTGGGCATATTCCCTGAAGCTTTCTCTGGAGGACTGAGACATTCCCATCAAGAGGGTCCTGTTAGGAGCCATGTCCAGATTGTATTGGTACTGCCTGATGAAGGCCTCAGCTAAGTCCTTCCAACACCTGATAGTAGCTCTGGTTAAGTGAGAGTACCACTCTCTTGAAGCCCCAGTCAAACTATCTTCAAAGTAGAACATCCACAGTTTTTCATTCATGGTGTATGCTTTAAGTCTTCCCAGAAAAGACTGCAAGTGAGTTTGTGGACAGGAAGTTCCGTTGTACTTCTCGAAGCACGGGGGTTTAAACTTATGGGGAATTCTTACCCCATCCACTAACCCCATATCCATGACATCAAAACCCAAGGAGTTTTGAGACTCCAGAGATCTCAATTTCTCAGCAATTTCATCAAACCTCCTATCATAAACTTCATCCCCAGCTCCCATCACAGTGAACTGTTCTTCCTGGGGGTCTTCTTGTAAGACTCTTCCTCCAGTAGTATTTCCTTGTACATTACCCGGGATGTTAACTTCCGGATGTAGATGAGGCCCATATACTGGTGGATTAACATGAGGCTGTCCCCTTTCATTGTTACTTGTTCCTCCAGTTCCCAGAGGAGGTTCCTCCGGGGTTTGTCTTTCTACCAATGCCCTCAACCTTTCTTGGCTTTGAGCTAAGCCATTCATTACTTCCATGAACAAGGTCATTTGGTTTCTCATCTCCAGCCTTTCGTTAACCATCTGGGTCCTGACCTCTGTCAGCTCTTGCTGTACTTGATCCATCTGGATACCAGGAAGGTTGTTGCGAGTAGGATATCTGTATGGACGGTTGAGAGGGAACACCCGACGACGAGCAATAATTCCTGAATCACAACAGAGTTAGTAACAAACAAAACAAAAACCTACAAAACAAAACAAAAGTTAGCATGCAATGCAGTATGCTTATTTGTTTCCAAGGTATCCGGCTTGGCACTTGGTTTTGACCTTTCCAGACCCTGAGGAAGATGCTTTGATGCTGCTTGAGAGAAAGAAAACTCAATGGAACAAACTTACAAATACATTACACATGGTGGATCATACATAGTTTGTTTTTACAACATATGCCCCTGAGGGGTCAAAATACAACATAAAAGAAAAGTACATCAAATGGAAATAACAACAAGCAAAGCAGTCAAATATTGAGTCCAAACTCATCCTCCTTAACCTCCTTCAAAAGTGCTTCAGTGACAGGACCAGCTGGATGCTCTGTGATGTTTCTGATAAGAAGGTTCCTGGTGGCAATAGCAGTGGTCAGCTTCTTGTGCCTGTCCTGGTTCTTTGACCTCTTCAAACCAGCCCTAAGCTTCAACTCTGAAATTTCCTTCTGGGCTTCCAACAAAGCCTCTCGTTGCTTCTTCTCATTGGCCTCCAACTGCTCAATCCTGTCTTGAGTTCTTTTATCCTCCTGAGTGCGAGCTTCAGTGATCCTGACCCACCTAGCTTGACTTTCTTTCAGATAGAGATCAGTCCTATCCTTCTGAAACTGGGCCTCTTTGCAGGCATTCTTCAAAATTTGCTCTCCAGCTCTTGATTTCTTGATGTAGTCCTATGCTTTCTCAATCTTGGCCAGATGTTCCACTCTGAGCTTCTCCAACCTTTCAATGTCTAGACGACCATCACTCCTCTCCCAGAGGGTCTTCTTCAGAGCTTGAGACAGATTATCATTCCTTTCCTTCAGTTTCTCAAATTCCTCCAGGCTGACAGTGGCTGGAGGTGGTGCTATGGATGGTCCAGGTGCATCCTCAATGGTGAAGGGCATCCCAGAAATTTGAGCCCTAGCATGAGACCATTCATAATACTGAGCTGAAGCCACATTATTGCACCTTCCAAGGATGGCCATCCCTTTGGTATGGATGTTGTCCCAAGCCCAGGATGCTTGTCTGACAACAGCTAGATTAGGCTCTATCTCACAATACAGGGTTTCAGCCAAGTCTTGCACTCTAGGAGGGTGAACCAAAGCATAGCCCAATTGCCTTTTGAACAGCAAAGGATTGTAGTTGATGCAACCCTTCACTCCTATTAGAGGTACATTGGGGTACTGCCCACAGCTAGTAATTATGTCCCTTCCTTTGGTGCTCTGGGTACACCACCTGATGTCATCTGAAGTTAAAGCAATAAGTCTTCTAGCCCAATTCTTCTGTTGGTGAGGATTCAAGAAAGCATCAGTCTTGGGCAAGTGTTTGAGCAGCCAGGTGTGAAATAAAGGAGCACATCATCTCACCAATCTCCCTCTCTGCTTCTCATTTCTTTGGTGAACAGAATAATAGAAATCTCCCAGCAAAGTGGGCACTGGGTTCCTCAAAAGGAAGAGATGAATAGCATTCTTGCTGATAAACTTGGGCTCATCTGCAAAAATTATAACCCCATATATACTGAGGGCTAACAATGCACAAACTGCCTTCCATTCTCCCAAGGAGGCCTTTAGGATAGCCTGAGAAGTCAGAAAGTCCAAATGTAGGCCAGGAATTCCAGCCTTTGTTGACATGTTCTGCTCAATCAAAATAGGTTCCAAATATAGTGCCTTTGCCACTTCTTCATTGTTGGGAGAAGCCATCTCTGGGTTGAAGGGGACACCACCCCTGACAGGTACTCCAATCAATGATGAAAACTCCTCCAATAGAGGTCCCAACTGAAAATTCTGGAAAGTGAAGCATCTCAAAGGAGGATCATAGAACTGTAGGCAAGTGTGAATCAAACTCTTTTGAGAAGGGTCCAAGTCCATAAACATATCAAGGATGCCTCCATAATGCTCTCTGAATAATGGGATGTGGTATGGAGTGATAAGTGCCTGGACCTGCCTGATGCCAGTCAACACAGGCTCAAAGAAGTGATATGAAATGTTGCTCTTCTTGGGTGCCATGACTGCTGATGAAGAGCTGAAAAAAACAGATGCTGATGATGGAGACTGATACTGGAGATGAGCCACTGATAGGCTGAGGCTGGTGATGGAAGTAGCTGAAGCAGGCAACTGATGAAGATAGCTGAAGTAGATAGCTGATGAACAGGGGTCTATGCAGATGAAGGGGTCAAAACCAAGCCAAATGTAATGTGGATACCCTGAAAAACAAATAAGCAAATGTTAAATGATGCAAATGATGAGTATGCAAATGATATGCAAGGGTTTGTGATCAAGCTGGATCTGATCATCTGTCTTGATATAAAAGGCCCATGTATGTTTAAGAAGTCCATATGGAGGTTCAAAAGTCCAGTAACCAAGGTGGGGGACTCAAATAAAGAGTCACATGTCCTGGGTTAAATCACAAGAACTGTCCAAAGTGAAGCATTCTTAAACACAATAAGTAACAGGGTATGATGTGGCCAAGGGTACCTGCAAACCTGTAAACAGCCCAACCCCCTCACAGGTGGTGTTCTAAAACAAGGATCCTCAGACTTGGATCAGTTATAAGAAGTGTAAACACTTCTAACCCGGAGGTACAGTGTTTACAATAACCATAAAAGATCCTCCTCTAATTCACCTCAGTTTCTGAAGGTCATAATAAAGGTCATCCAGACTTAGCAGACTTCCCAGATAGCCCTAGCACTACAGGAAATCTGTAGCACAGAGTTCTCAAGAAGAAACCCACATCTGAACCATGTTTTATATTCCCGCACCAGACCGAAATGGAATGGGAAAGAACATGAACCACTCTAGCCTAGGTGTCACTCAGGTCCCAGGTATAGGACCTTAAACTCTCAATAGAACCCCACCCACCAAAGCAAAAGACCAGATCCAGCCAGATGACAATATGACAGTATGATATATAAAGCTGTAAAGAAAGCAATAAATAACTGTACATAAAGCAGTAAATAAAGCAAATATACAAACACAATTAGCACATAACACCCCAGTAAACACAAATCAAACAAGCGCTAGGAGGAACCCACAAAAAGAACCAGAAGCCCTGGTTACAGTATAAGGGTTCCCAGCAGAGTCGCCAAGTTGTCGCTCCCGCCAAATGACGCCTCCGGTCATAAGGGGTACAGACGCGAACGGTCGGAGAAAAGAGGAAAGGAGAACACACAGGGGTGAACTCAAAAAGACAAGAGTCGCCAGCTAGGCATTTTTATCCCAGAGGAAAGGTAATGTTGCATAAACCTGAGAAAAGATATGGATAAGACGGTTGCGAACCAGAGAGACTGAGAAAGGGGGTTGGTTACAACCTGGGAAGGTATTAGCACCCAGATTGTCCGTCGTACTCGACGGGATCCACGCTTAAAAGATTTGTGTTTTAAATGGGTAGTGTCAGTGCAATCTGTGTATAAAAGAGCTGGAGAAGGATGTACAGGTGTCAGTGTAAGAGAAGTGAAGTGTATAAGTGAAGTGTCAGTGTAAGAACAAGAGTGAAATGCTCAAGATCATGAGGCTAAAAGAATAAAGCTGGAGAGAGGGGGAATATACAGAGACTTTTGTTCGATAACCGTTAAGTTATGCCTACGTATCCTCTCGTGCAATGAGGAAGTCAGAACACCGTAGTTCGACTCAAAGAGACTGAAGGATGAATTGACAAATGAACTGCTTGCTTGTCTATGCTCAAGTGTATGACCCCTCTGGCTCAGGTGCAAACTGTCTTGCATTAGACAGAAGAAGCGGGTTCTCGTTTGTGAGTGAGTGAGATGAGAAAAGAATCCCGGAGGAGACGATTATTGTTTGTTTTTTGTATTTTTAGTCTTTTATTGCTTTTTTGAAGTTTGTCATAAGAAAATTAGCTTAAGCCTAAACCAATGGGTTAGTAAACTCATCACATCCTCCCTCTGATTAGGGGTAATGAGAATACCTTAAGTGTGAAGTCAGTATCTCACACTTAATCACCATGATGTAAGATTAAGATCATTAACCTACTTGTGATTATTTAGATGTTTTTGTTGTTTTTGTTTAGTGTTAAGTAATGAGCTTAAGCCATAATCAGGGATTAAACAGGCTCATTACACCATTCTAATAGAAGGATAATAGATGAGAATGTTTAAGCTGAGGAAAGCTCCTCAACTTAATCCATGATTAGGGATTAACCTCATGACAAAACAAAGCCTTTGTTAAATGGATTTTAGTTAATGATAAGATGAAGAAATGATTTTTATGGTTTGTAAGACAACTTTAGGGAGACTTGTCCATTAACACTAGGGTTAGTCCTTCTTAACCAATTAAGGAAGAATTAGAACCCTAATGCAAGGCCCAAGTTACAAGCTTGATGTCTTGGTGATTATTAAGTGGATTGATTAAAGGATTTAAACACATTAAGGGTTTAACACTTAGGATTAAAGTTATACACTCCATCCTAATAGAAGGATGCAGGCATAAGCTTAATCACAAAGCCTTAAAGCCTTTAGGGTTTAGTCCCTGATTATGAGAGGAGAAGAGAAGACTCAAAGAGACACAAAGGTAAAAGCTAAGTGGGGGACTAATCAACCCTAATTGTTATCATTCTTGGTCATTCCTAGGGTTTGTGGGGTTTGCAAAAGATCTTCAGAGAAACCACCAGGAAGGAAGCAGATGAGAGGAGCAAGAAGCAAAGAGAAGAAAAACAACTTGCTTCACTTAAGAAGACAAGTTGCTTGAAGAAAGAAGGTAAGATGAACAAGAATGAGCAAGCTCAATCCAAAACACATACAAAATGTAACAAGGGAGGTATGAAAGAGATGAAAAGAGAATGTGAGAAGTGAAGGCAAATTCACTTCTCAATACAACTTACCACCTGAAAAGTTAGTAAAGAAATGAAATGCAATGCAAAATGAGATGCAATGTCATGATGCAAACCAAAACCAGAAGCATGGGTATGATGTTAATGATGCTAAGAGATGATGCAAACATGAGGCAAGGCATGAGGATGATCATACAAACATATGGATGCAAGAGAAGCATGCTTAGAACCATGAACATGCATGAAAAGTTATGGAATGCAAATGACATACAACATGGCAAATGAATGATGCAATGATCAAACATGATTCTAATATGTCCTAAGATGTACTATGAATCATGTTGAGGCACAAAATGTCATGGCAAGTCATGGTATGCAAACAAATGGAAGATGGATGCAAAGGAAGGCATAAATTAGGGTTTATGATCAACACACAAAGCAAAATCCAAAACCAGAAGCAAATGACATGATAAAAATTTGAAAATGCAATCAAAGGAACCCTAAGCCTATACAAACTCACTGCCCAAAGGAGAGGATCTAACTCTTAACCTAGTGAGAGTTATGAATTTCCTAAGATTGCTAGGGTTTTAAGGTACCTTGTCAAGAAAAATGCAAAGCAAATTGGAAATGCAAGATCAACTCATGCCAATTTTATCCTAAAAACTGCATGTTATGCAAGATGCAATGCAAAAAGAATCATTGTCCAACTCTCAATGGTTAGGCAGAAATGAATTTTTGAAGTTTGACACAAAATATGGCCTCAAAATGAATTTAATTCTATTGAAAATGATCAAAAGGCAACAAGAACAAAAAATAAATTTGGTTTGAGGGTTGGACAATGTTTCTAAATGTTTTTAAAGGTTACTTGAATTTTTTTGTGATTTTTAAATACCTAAAAGTATTTTTAATTAATTAATTTTCATTAACTAATTAAAAATAAACTTTTAAATGATTTAAAAATAATTTTTAATGCAAAAAATAAAAATAAAAATATTTTTGTGTTCTGAAAAAATAATGAAAACCTTGACAAAAATTTTCATAATTTTTAAACATTTTTTGCTATTTTAAATTAAATGTATAAAATAAATCAAATAAAATGAAAATAAAATGAAATTTAAATGAAAAATGAGAAAGTCAGCCAATCCAATGGATGAGATTCAAACTCACAGGGGCGGGAATTGACTACGCGCGCTAATGGACGGCCCACATTCAAACTTGCCTAATTACGTCATTAAGCCCTAATCTGAACCCTAAACACTTTCAGGTGACCGGAACAGTGTTCCGGTCATCTTCTCCGGCCAACCGAAAATCAAAATCACTCCCTAGGCCATTTCAAATGCTCTAACTCTCCAGAATTCATCTTCTACCCACCCTAAACACGAATCAAGCACAAAATCATGTTTATCTTTCAACACAAACACGAATCGAATCAAAGAAGTTTTCAGGTCAAACTTTCAGAGACATGGTTCAGGCTCAAAACTCAATCATTTTAAAAACTAAGAACACCAGAATGATCAGTGGAGCATAAGCAACAATTCTATAGCATAAAAAACAATTTCTGGAAAAAAAGTTCTTGAGGTACCTGAGCTTGAGCTTTCTCAGTTTGCAACTTTCTGGCCAGCTCTTTGCCTTCAATCACCTCCAATGATCCCCCTGAGAAGTTTGCAAGGCTTGGTTGGAGTTTAAAATGGTTGGTTTGTGAGTTTGCAGAAGTTCTGTTCAGGAGGGGGGAGGAATCGTGATTGGTTTGTGTGAGGTTTTGGGCTGTTTCAATGGTTGGTTTGTGATCAGTGAGTCATGCTGAGATGTTTTGTGAAGTTTGTTTTTGTGTTTGATGTTTGTATGATGAGTTTCGAAGGAAGTTGCATAAGAGGTGGAAAATGAGAATGCTGGCTTGGAGAGTGTTTCAGCATGAGTTGTGTTATGAAAATGAATCCTTGGAGTGTGTTTGTAAGGTCTGGATTGGGCAGAGAGTTGTTGTGTCACTGTGGGATTGGTATGAGATGATTGGCCAAAAAGTCAAGTTTTGTGTACTTGCAGCATGGGATGTGGCAGAGATGATCTAGAGGCCTGTCCTGCCTCAGCTTGAGTCATGGATAGCCCTTGGATGGTTCATGAGAGGCTGCTGCATTTGGATCATGAGCTAGAAGGGTTTTTGCAACTTGACAACTTGTTAAATCTCATGGTTTTTGGCTATGTATGTGTGATAAGTCTTGCTGAATTTCTGATGTGGGATGCCTCATTAGGTCATGACAATGTATTAAAACCAGCTAGGGGTCAAACAAAACCTTTGAGAATCAATTTGCAAGAAATCCCTCTTTGCACTTTCATGAAAAATGACTTATGGTTATGTGACAATCAAGGCATAGAAATGGAAAATTCTTTGGGCCAAACTGATTTTTAGACATTGGTTTATGTTTGTATGAAGATTAGAAGTCCATTTGATAGCACAATTTGCTTGGGCAAGTGGTTTTGCAACTTTGCCTCTTTGGTAGAAAACTTGAAATTATGTGATTTTTCCCAACTTTGACAAGCCATAACTTTTGATCCAAAATGAATTAGGACAAGTTCTTGTACTTTTTGAAAAGGGAATGATCCATTCTACAACTTTCATGACCAAAGTTTTCCCATTTGAGGCATTTTTGAATCAAAAAGCAAGGGTTGAAAAAGTTTCCCAAAATGGCAAGTTTCCATTACAAGTCATTTTCCCAAAAAGTCAACTTTGCAAATGGCTTGAAATTCTTCAATTTTTTGAACTTATAACATCTTCTATTAACAAATAAAGATCATACATAATCAAAATGATGATGAACACCCTTTGGTTGGGTCATTGAGGGCCTCAGATGCCCTGATTTTGCATTGACTTGCTCAAAAAGTCAACTCTTGATCAGATGCCTTCCCCATTGAATTTCTTCATGAAAATTGATATGCATGATCCCTATACCATATAGAGACCAATAGAAACAATAATGACAAAAAAATTTGGAGTTATGGCCTTTGAAACCAAAACCCTAATTCTAGGTCATCTGTGCAGTTAAACCTGGCTCTGCTTCCATGCCATTCCCAGTTCTTGTGATTTTTTTGACTTCCTTGACTTTGTGGAGATACAATATGATGCTTGAACATACATGGACCCCTTTGAAATGATTTATGACCTTTGGAGTGGCTCAAATGGCTCAGGGAGGACTCAGGTCACAAACCCTAGATGCAGATGACTTTGAAACAATGCAGTGAAGCAAATATGTAATATGAGATGCTATGATTGAAATTATGTATATGAGGATATCACAAGCCATGGTGTGAATGGGTGAGGGCAAATTTGGGGTGTTTACACTAGGATTGAAACAATTAGGCTTGTTCTTGGTATTGCAAATAACCATAATTGGCCCATCTACTAAATGGACGTCAAATCTACGTTTTTGAATGAACTGTTTGAATATGAGGTATGTGTAGGATGTAACACCCCGGTTTATTTTAATTATTTTTAGTAATTAAAATTATATGATGTTGTGTATATATGTGTGATTATGTATGTTTTGGTTGTGTTGGGTTACCCTTAGTATGAGGTAGTGACCTTAGAATTATAGAGATTAAGGTGTTAGAGGTGTGTGACCAACTATGTAGAACTTGGTGGTGTGGAGAGTAGTACTAATTAAATTATGTTAGTAATATTTGATTTATTATAATATTAGTTGAATAATATTAAATTAATTAAAATATTGATTATTATTATTATTATTATTTTAATAAGTGGATATTAGTAATAATAATAATATAATAAAAATAAAAAGGGAATAAGAGAGAAGTTGTCAGTACGCGAAAAATAGAGAAAAAGGAGAAGAAAAGTTAGGGAAAGAAAGAGGAATTAGGAAGAATCTTCATTGCTAGAGGTTGAAGTTTTTGGAAGAACTCTAAGGTAAGAGTGATGTTCTAATTATCTAAGGGATTGCATAATGAATGGTAGGTAGACTATATCATGTAGGGTTTGGGGTTTCTTCTATATTCTTGTTCTTGATGAAGGATTGTGAAAATTAGGAAATTGTGATTGAAGTTCATGTTATGTGTTGATGTTGTTGTTGTAATTGTTGTTAGAATAATTCATTGATGCAATTGTTGTTGAAATCATATGATTGATGATCCGTATGATGTTATGGAAGTTGTGGTTATGTGTGTTCACATGTAGTGATTCTAACAATAGGTAAATTATGCAAATTGATTGGTCGAATTGTGATTTTTGTGTTGAAAGTGATCATAGTTCATGTGTGTTGATGCATATTAATGTGATAATTTGAATTATGTGATATGTGATGTTTAGGGATGTTGGAATGGGGTTAAAAAACACTTATTAGTGATAGAATAGCAGAAAATTGCTTCTGCCAGGCGATTAATCGATTAACCATACATGGGTAATCGATTACTCCATGAAAAATACGTGTTTTGGGGCTTTTTGATGTGGATAATTGATTATCCTATTTTGGGTAATTAATTACCCTGTGACTGATTTTTCTAAAACCTTAAAATTTCATAACTTTAGATTCGTAAGTCCTTTTCAGTTGTTGTTCGAATCGTTGGAAAGCTAGTTTCATGTACTTTCTGTTAAAATTATTTTCAACGCCAGAGTTCCAACTATTTTATGCATTATTTGTGTTTGTGTGTATGTTGTGATATGTTGAACCGTGGAATGTTAAGTTCGATTGTGTGAATGCGTGTTGTAGATTTGGATTGCAGCTGTCGTATGTTTTGGTGGGTACATGTTGTGTGTTGGACAATCATGGTGTGGTGTATTATATGCATGATAGTCATATACATTAGTTGTTGTTGTATGTTTTCGTTGATGCATATTATGTTGCATAAGTTTTGTGATAAGTTTTGTGCCCATGTGGGGTGTGAGTGCCTTGTTTGAATTCTTTGAAATAGAATCATGTTGTTATTGAGGTAATCATGTGCCCATGTGGGGTGTGAGCAATCACTGATGTTGTGTGCCTATGTAGGGTGTGAGCAACTTATATGTAAATTCCAACGAGAATTATGATCATGAAAATTGGATAAAATTAGTACCATATGCATTGAGTCGAGTTGTAAGTCTCATTGTATAACATATTGCTTGTATCTGTTGTTGTGTGTGAATGTTGTAGTAACATGTTGGATGGTGTTGTTATGTGTTATACTTGTGTGCTGAATGTTGTAGTTGTATGCTGGATGTTATTTTTGATGTGTGGATTGAGTGATGCGCATGTGAAAATATGTTGCTTACTTTTTATCATGCTTTCTTTTATATAATTTCGATATCTCACCCCTTCTATTTGAATGTTGCATCCACATGGGTAATGTGCAAATAATCCAAAGTAGAAGTTATTTTATGAGTAGAAGATGAAGTCTTCAGTTTATTATCTTAGTTTGGTGTCTGCTCTGATATGTAACACATGGGTCATGGAACACTATGTTTTTCTTAGGCTATGTTTGCTTGACATTTTAGATATCACTTAATTTTAGTTATTTATTTAATTTAATACTATGTTTATGTGGTAATGAATAATTGTTGATGTTTTTGCTGTTTTAAAAGGAAAAAAATGAAGTTAAAAATACTTTATCATTATCAATGTTGTTAAATAATTTTAAAAGTGATGTGTTGCATATCAAGTATATGATCATATGTTGGATGAAAGTAGAGTCCTAAATGTCTCATATTTTATTTTACTCTGATTTTATTTATATTACACAAGGGATTATTTAGGGTGTTAAATAGGACATTCCCTTTGTTTTGTTGTGAGAAACCAAGAGCTGAAATTCTATAAGTTTAAGAAAACATTATATGGTTTGAAGCAAGATACTAGAGCTTAGAACAAAGGAATAAATGGTTTAAAAAAGGAGGTTGGCTTCAAGAAATGTGTATCTAGCATAAAGTGTATGTGAAGACAGAATCGAGTGAAAGAGTTATTATCCTTTGTCTATATGTAGACGACTTGTTTGTAATGGGCAGTAACGGAAAGTGCAGTTCAAAATTCAAGAGTGAACTAGAGTTTGAGATGATTGATCATGGCCTCATGACATACTTCCTTACCATTGAGTTCCACAAGTCTAAAAGGGGATTGCTCATACATCAAAGAAGGTATGCTCCTAAGATATTGAAGAAGTTTGAAATGGAGCATTATAATGTTGTCATTACTCCAATTGAACCAAGGATGCATTTGACTAAGAATGAGGATGAGAAAGATGTTTATCCAACTCAATATAGGAGGTTGATTGGATCCTTGCGTTATTTGTGTAATATGTGACCGAACTTGGCGTTTAGTGACGGTATTGTGAGTAAATTCATGGGGAGACTGAAGGTGATTCACTTGGAAATAATCAAGAGAATATTAAGATGTGTCAAAGGTTCTGTTGGCTTCGGAGTTCTCTTTCTCGTGGTGGATACAGAAAAAAAATGCAATTTTCTGGGTTTTACCGATTCCAATTGGTGCGGAGATAAAGATGGTCGAAAGTCTATAGTTAGATACATCTTTATGTTTGGTGCAACGCCAATCTCATGGTGTTCGAAGAAGGAAACAGTATTTGCACTCTCGTCTTTTGAGACCGAGTACATTATTGCTTCGTTATGTGTGTACCAAGTTGTGTGGCTTATGAATCTATTGGAAGAGTTGGGCAACAGTGAAAGTGAGGTTGTTACACTCCTGGTTAATAAAGTTTCCGTGATTAATCTTGATAAGAACCCAATTGCACATGGGAGGAGCAAGCATATTGAGTTCAAGTTTCACTACTTGATGGAAGTTGTTAGTTACTGCAGATTGCAATTGAGATATTACAAAAGTGAATACCAAGTGATTGATTTGTTGACTATGTGAGTCATAAATGATGTGTTCAAGAGGTTGAAGATGAACATGAACATGAAATTCTTGGAGCACTTGAATTAAGGTGGTGTGTTAAAAGTTATATTGGTAATTTAAATGTTGTAAACAATTAACACATGGGTATAACGAGTTACAGCAAAGCTAGAAGCACTTCTGATGTAGCAGGAAATGAAGATTTTGAAGTTGTAATCGGTTAACCTCGTTCGTTAATTGATTACCGCTAATTGTAGTTTAATTCACTTGTCAGCTATAACGGGTTAATCAAATGGTGTAACTAGTTACATGCCCGAGTTTTGCATTTTTTCTATTATGCAATTGTTTGTTTTGTATCTCAATTATATTGTAACACTTGTATAAGTGTGGTGGATGCATTCTCATCCATAGTAATGCTCTCTCTCTCTCTCTCTCTCTCTCTCTCTCTCTCTCACACACACACACACACACACACACACACACACACACACACACACACACACAATTTATCATAATCATCATTATTACGACATATGCAAAAGTGGAAGGAGACTAAACAAATCCCAAGAAAAAAAAAAGTTAAGGAAAAAAAAGTTAAATTTTAAAATGAAGCGACTAAAAGTTCAAAACATTAAAATAGATAATTGATATAAAAAAATGCATTTAAACAAAATAATTTAATTAGATAATATAAAATGATAAAATTTCTAATAATAATAAATTATTAATATTACTGAATATACTTTTTAAAATAAAACAATTAATTATAAATTTAAAAAACATACTGAAATTAATTACTATCAATGTCATGTCTTTAAATTTTGGTATAAATTTATAAAGGGAATAAAATCTAGAAAAGAAATCTTTAAAAATAAACTAAAAACATGAATTTTAAAATAAAGAAATAAAAACTAAAAAAAGATAATTAAAATTAAAATTAAACTTAATAATAATATTACTATTAAGATAATAATAATAATAATAATAATAATAATAATAATAATAATAATAATAAAATACATACATACTAATAATTAATACATACATTCATAAATAAATATAAATAAATGTTGGTTATTAAAATAAATAGAAAATGAAAGAAGTGAGTGGGCTGCACATGGTTACTAGTCTAATTGCACCCCTGATAAATAGAAGATGAAAGAAGTGAGTGGGCTGCACATGATTACTAGTCTAACTGCACCACTGATAGAACATGAAATTATTTAGATTGAATATGAAATTATGGGTAAGATGTAGTATTTTATTTTAGTTAGCCTTTTATTCTAATATTCCAATGGTTGTTTATTTGGGCTTTAGGCCCTTTTGTCTCACCACCTACTATTGGTATTATATATGTACTCTTGTTGTAAGAATGAAGATTATGAAATGAATGAAAAAAAAAATTTGTTTAGATAGTTTTATTGTCTTTTTTCAAATTTCTCTAGTCTTGTTATGTTCTTGAATTTGCTTCCTAACAATTGGTGCTTTCATTCTTGAACATCAAAATCTTCTATGACATATCCATATTATCATTCCACATACACTTCATACATTCCACATCAACAATCATCTTCCATCTTCCATGAACATTCGTTTTATCATCCTAACACTACTAATGTTACATCAACATTCTCATCTTTTCCATGGGAAAGTTTTACACCTTATTCTACCAACACTCATCTTACATCTTCATCCATATATATTACTCATGGATATACACCACCTACACCTAACCCACATTCTCCCACCCTCACTCAAAAATTTTCTTCCATTATCCCAAATATATCACCTCTATTACCCAACCCATCTCATTCATATTCAAACCAATATTCATAAGAGTCTTTCAATACATTCATAAACCAGCTTCTACAACTATTCATATAGAACCAAATCTAAAACCAATGGCATACATCACGAAAACCTCAAGCCCTGAAAATTTTATTGTTGAACCGGTCTCTCCAAGTGATGAACGAGTTTTGGTTCCTAAGCTAACACGAACACAACAACATTTATATTCACATTCTTTTATGACATCTACAATTGTTGAGGAATATCTTGAGGAAAAGAAAGAAGCTTTGAATATGTTTTATGAAGAAGAAGCATCGAGAACAAAGAGAGAAAAAAAACCCTAAAATTTCTCCAAATATGAAGCAGCAGTGGGAGAAAGAAATCGTAACCCGACCCATTGCGTGTGTTGAACGTAGATCCTTATTTTTGTTTTCATCTCTTTCTAGAGATAGAAATCTAGGCCCTTCTGACCTCAGTCACACTCATTACGTCTCTGTTGACCAGAATGTTAACGATCCGACCCATTTGAAATCCCGCAAAGTTATACCTTCTCATTTTCAAGATAAGATCTCAGGTATTGTGAAAGTTATGGTTCTTGTAGTTGTTTCCAATGATGAAAATAGTCACATTGACACAAACAAGTAAGTGAGTATAGTTGATGGTGTTGTTAATGATGTTAATGGGGTTGAGAGTTTTAAGCCATTTATGGCTAATAGTTCAGTGAAAAAGGTGAACAGTGATGATCTTGAATCTAGGTTGTGTCCTCATCATAAGTTGATTAGAGATAAGACACTGATTATTATTTCTGTAAGTTCTGTATTTATAGGATTGACATTAATTTTGTAAAACAAATATAGCAGCAATAAAATGTATAGGACCTTGAAAATAAAGAACAGGTTAAGCAAAGAAGTCTTATTGTGCGCCTTAACATGTTGAGTTGAAGTGTTTCAATATTTGGAACAACATGTCTAAGAAGATGTCCTAAACAGTTCATTCGACATCATGAACTGATACAGGAGGATTGAGATTCTGTTACAACTTAACAGAAGCAGAATATTCAGAGAATTAAAGAATATTCAGAGAATTAAAGCAATCCAATGTGGCACTGATTTAAAGATCTTGAAGATTCAAATTTATAATGAAGACAAATATTGAATAAATATAGACTTTCTATATTTAGAGATATTTTAGGAAGTTGTTATTTTTGAAGATCTTATTTGTAGCAGATTTTTCTGCATGATTGTAGCAGTTGATATGCTGCGTTTTTAGGCCCAAAATCTAGTTATAGTTAGGTTATAAAAAGAAACCCTGTAACCTAGGTTTAGTAACCAACCAAAGATTTAAAAGTCATATCATTAGGGTTGAGTTCTAGTCACAGCCGTATGCAACAAGATTCATTCTTTGTGGCTAATTTTATTTGTAATCATCGGAGTTGTTAAGCAAGAGGTTGTATGTACTTGATGGAAGCTTTAAAGCAAGGTTAAGATGTTGTCATGGAAGTGTGTCTTCTGATTTTGAATTGTTTGTTAGATATCACTGTTGTGATTGAGAGAGAGTGACAAAGGGTTCTCATATTTAGGAGTTCCTAAATAGAAGTTGCATTCCTAGTGATTAAGTGAGAAGACTGTAAACTGAGTGGTTTACTGAGGGTCTTTGAATTGATACTACATAGTGGATTTCCTTCCTAGCTTGGTAGCCCCCATAGTAGATGAGTTTGCATCGAACTGGGTTAACAATTCAAATGTGTTTTTTACTACTTTTCTGTTTTATACCTTATGCAGTATGCTTATTGAATGTCAAATCAGATGTCTAAACATCCTGTATGGTAGTTAGAATCTGGTATATCAGAGTTTTATAATGTTGTTGTTTGTACCTTGCCATGTTTTCAGTAACAGATCAGATGTCTCAACATCATATTCGGCATCTGAGTCTGTCACACCAAAATTTCAATTGGTATTAGAGCTGGCATCCTAGTATGTTTCTGGATGAGATCCAAGGGGGATACTTTCAGGTTCATGGTCAAGGTGGAAGATTCTACTGAAAAGTTGTTTGTTGTACGAATGGTCCCTAGAAGTGGAGGATGGACTATTCTGTTGTTGCATCCTGGTGGAGAGATATTGTTGCAGTATGTTTGATTTTTTTTCAAACATATTGTAGTTTGGTGTTACCTGGAATATGTTGTTAGGTATGATATGTGACACCTGAAGTGGTTGAGGAGTTTGTGTTTTAATTCGCTACATAGCTATCTGAAAACTCCTAATGTTAAGAAGGTTGTTCTTCTCTGGTGATATGTCCTATAGTGACAAGATATATGCATAGCTGCTTCAGATGACTTTGCCAACGATACTTGAAGTTTATTGTTCAAGTCCACTCATAACGGGATTGTTAAGTGAAGATGGTGTGAAGAGATTTTTTTGGGGGGCCAAACTAATGTGGTTAAATCACATGTGTTTGGAACCTACTCCTGATCTAGAAGAGGAGGCATCTGGTGGTATATCTGAGAAGTTTCTAGCCCTGGAACTTATCTTAGATGTGTGAGAAGTGATCATCATGTTAGGTTTTCCTGAGGACAATTTAGTGTTGGTCCTTGCTGCAGGAGTGAAGTACCTGAGCTTCAAGGAGTATTACCCCTAAGAGACTCCTTGTACATGAAGGTCAAGTTGTGGGGATGTATCAACTTTTATAGTTAATTGGTGTGGATATAGTTGCATCCAAGATTGTTGTGTTGACCAGTTGCTATATTGGGTGTGATAACATCTCAAGTCAGACAATCTAATTTTTGAATCTGAAGGAGAAGGTTGTTGAGATGTCCATGTTGTGGCATATGCTCGTGTGTTGGCCTGACAGGTTGATCAACTACTGATGGATGATCCCCTTGTGTTCCCCTGCCTGTGTATGTGTAGATTACTATGGAGGTTACCTTCAGAACCATAGTAGTTTGTGACTGAGACTGATGTCTAAAAAGATGTTAGAATATCATGTTAGTAAGTGTCAGACGCCTGCAAAAGAAGAAGAAGAAGTCAGACTATCTGTCCTACCTTGTGTGAGAAGGTAATCTTATCTGACTAATAGTAAATACCTTGACAAGAGACTTGGTATTCTTCTGTTGTCGTTGTGATGCATATGATTAAAGGTGGATACTTTGACGGGAGACTTAGTATTTATCTTAAAATTATGCAGTCTGAACATTATGTTTCAGAAAGTGTATTGAGATATTGGCGCTCATCTCCAGAAGGAGCTTTAATTGCTAATGTCAGAGGGAGTTAAGAGTTTTATATGTGGTCTATTGGTGCAAGGGTATAGACTATTTTATGAAGCTTGAGTGTTGCTGAGGATGATCATAATGGTTATTAGACTAGTAGTTCATTTTTCTAGTCTTGGTGCGTGTGGCTGAAGTTTTGTCTTCCCATGACAAGGGAGGTTGTGCAGAATCATGAAGGGGTCCTGGTATTATCTCAGAAATGAAGATGATAGACTGTGTATACATCATAGTTTTAATGACCACTTAGAATGGTATATTTCTGGTTCAGGTGCAGACCAGAATGATTATCATAAAGTTAGAATTGATAGCATTATCAGAACTTTATGAAGAATTATTTACTCAAGGAAATGTGTCATCCTTGGTATGGTTGTGAGGTGTAGTTCCTAACTATTCCATTTGAAGTTTCAGACAGTGGCAGGTTTGAGGTCTTTGGAGAAACATTGGTAGATTCTCATCAATGTGTGATATTGGTAGGGACTAATGCTGAATCAACAGAATGGGGGTTGTCTAATCAAACTTGGTTGGTGAATTAAGTCTATGAGAGCATGGAACTCTTGTTCTGTTAAGGGAGGAGGTTCTTTCAAGTGGCAGAAGAAGGAGCTGAATTCAACAGCTAGATGTGGAATGATAATGTTCAAACATCTAGTTCAACTTCAAAATCTCAGTTGGTGAAGTGGCACATCAACTAAAGATAGGATGATTTACAAGAATAAGTAGATCATGATATTTTTGTGATAATTTTGATAAACGTGAAGAAGAAAATTTGTGGCAGTTGGTTTGTTTCATATGAGGGTTCCTAAATGAGGTGATCAAACTGTGGCTATTGGTTGATCTCTTTAGTGGATTCGAAGAATCAAGATAATCAGAGTGTGGCAGCTGGTTGGTCTTGAGATTTTTCTTGGAACAAGTTTTTCTTGGGCAGAAGAGTGATGAGTTGAAGACTCAATGAGATTTGTTCTTCTTGAAGGTGGATGAGAGTTTATCTCTCTTTCTAGTTTCTGATTCAAGCTGGTAGCATAGTATTATTGAAGGTATTCAGTTCTTGGATTACTATGCTATAGTAAGACCAGTTGGTGGAGCTCATCAAGAATCATAGTGATGATGTTTTGGTGTATGGAAGATGTTCTAACTAGTGTTAGGACATTATCTGGGGTGACTGTCTACATTGTATCCAATTGGTGTCTACCTTATCATACGGGAAAATGATGAAGTAGAAGGTATATTTTGAAAAGAGATTGTAGAGAAGAATGAAGTAGATCAGATAGTGATTGCTTGGAAGTCTTATTGTGGATATTCATCAACTGATTTTACTGTCAAAGTTAGAAGATTGGATGAGTATTATTTTAGAGTGTGTTGTCAACAAGCCAATAAGGGATCATGTGAGGATTGGTACAAAGGATGATTGTGTTCAATTGTGTATTGAACAAAGAGTTAGCTCTTGAATACATGAAGATGCATCTTATGTTTTCCATTCATCAAAGTACAAAGAAGCACATGTTATCTTTGATAGGGGGAGAATGTTACACTTTGAACAGTTGGATTTGTGAAGTTAAGGGGGAGTAGTACCTTAATAAGATTTTATGATGTCACACAACATGTTGGAACATGTTCTACTAAGTATGGTAATTTAATTATCAGGCTGATACATATTACTTAGTTGTTGTGTACTTGCATATGTGATCTGAATAAGGAGTGTCTTATGTGTACAAAGGGCAGTATGGATTCATCTGGATAAAGTTTTTATCTGAAGTATTATTTGGATACTGAAGGGGTTGTGAACCATGCATGTAGTGTTGCTAGCAGACAACATGTGGTAGAATGTCAGAACATGTTTCAGAGACATGTGTGTGTTGAACCTAGCTAGGAGTGTAATGGACGGTGCTGGCAGTAGGGTGTGAAACACATGCCCATTAAAGATAGATTTCCAAAGTTTGTTTTGTCCGGTTCACTTTATTTGGTGTAAAAGCTTTTGCGCCTAAAATTATAGGCCTTGACCAAGAACACATCTTCTTTCAAGGCACAACCGTTACTTTCAAGGTTAGATCTTGCTATTTATAGAGAGAATCCCCCTCCTTCAGCCTGTGAGTGCTTTTAATATTTCTTCTTTCTCATGGGTTTTATCTGTATCTGGGTAAGCATTGCATGGGTTTGGTGTTGTGATGGGCGTGTTTACTAATTTTGGGCTAAAAAGGGGGAGATAGGATTTGTTCTAGTTGGTGTGCATAGAGGTTCAGTTCAAATGGATAGGCCATATGTGTTTCAGATATATGGATCTCAGATGTCAGGAAGGATGTTGTAGCTTAGTCTTTGTGACTTGTGTCCTAAGTTATGAACATAATTGTGACTTGTGTTTTGAGTTACATAAGGGAATGAGGCTCTTGTTCTCTTATGCCACCATTGGTCTTCCTGAGGGGGAGTGTTTCTAGCCTGTGAAGAATGTTTTTGGGAACCTAAATGGATAGGGGTAGTAGTGGGTCTGCTCAATCAAGAGTTCAGGACTTTCTGCTCATAGTTCAAGAGGTATTTCTACTGATGGAAGGTTGTTGATGAATATGCCAAGCAATATGTCCTAACATGATGAAGAAAAGGTTGATGGTGTTTTTTTCCCAGCATTGTTGTTGTTATCTGTGCTGTATTTTATTTATTTTTTTTAGCCAAAATTTGCCAAAGGGGGAGATTGTAAGTTATGTATTTATAGGATTAGCATTAATTTTATAAAACAAATATAACAACAATAAAATATACAGGACTTGCAAAATAAAGAACAAGTTAAGCAAAGAAGTCATATTGTGCGTCTTAACATGTTGAGTTAAAGTGTTTCAACATCTGGAATAACATGTCGAAGAAGATGTCCTAAACAGTTCATTCGACATCATGAACTAATACAAGTGGATTGAAGATTCTGTTACAACTTAATAAAAGAAGAATATTTAGAGAATTAAAGCAATCCAATGTGGCGCTGATTTAAAGATCTGGAAGATTCAAATTTATATTGAAGACAAATATTGAATAAATATAGACTTTCTATATTTAGAGATATTTTAGGAAGTTGTTATTTTTTAAGATCTTATTTGTAGCATACTTTTCTGCATGATTGTAGCAGCTACTATATTGCGTTTTTAGGCCCAAAATCCAGTTGGGATTAGGTTATAAAAAGAAACCTTGTAACCTAGGTTTAGAAACCAACCAAAGATGTAAAAGTTATATCATTAGGGTTGAGTTCTAGTCACAAACGTATGCAACAAGATTCATTCTTTGTGGTTGTTTTTATTTGTAATCCTCTAAGCTGTTAAGCAAGAGGTTGGGTGTACTTGACTGAAGCTTTGAAGAAAGGTTAAGATGTTGTCATTGAAGTGTATCTTCTGATTCTTAATTGTTTGTTAGATATCACTGTTGTGATTGAGGAGTAAGAGAGGGTTCTCATATTTAGGAGTTCATAAATAGAAGTTATATTGGTAGTGATTAAGTGAGAAGACGGTAAACTGGGTGGTTTGCTGAGGGTCTTTGAATTGATACTATATAGTGGATTTCCTTCCTGGCTTGGAAGCCTCCAGAGTAGATGAGTTTTCATCGAACTAGTTAAACAATTCAAATGTGTTCTTTACTGCTTTTTTGTTTTATACCTTATGCAATATGCTTGCTAAATGTCAAATCAGATGTCTAAACATCCTGTAGGATAGTTAGAATCTGGTATATCAGAGCTTTATAATGTTAGTGTTTGTACCTTGCCATGTTTTGAGTAACAGATCAGATGTCTCGACATATGAGTATGTCACACCAGAATATGAGTATGTCACACCAGAATTTTAATTTCATTGGTGTCGGCAAATGCGGAAAATGAAGTTGGTCACACTAATGGAAAATCTGCAACTAATGTGGAGCAAGAGTATAATGAGTTTTGTAATTCTACTAATGAGGAACTATCCTTGGAAATGAACTGAGATTATTGAGGCTAATGGTCTTGATTCCTTTGACTCTGATATTGATGCCAAGACTTACTGTTTTTTGGTGCATTAGAGAAATGTTGGGTTTGCAATTTATCAAGAGCGGATTATCAACCAGTTATCAAGGAAGAGGATGCTTCTGTAAGTTTGTTTGATTCATGAGTTCTGAAAACTGATCCCGATAATGTAACTCGGCACTCGCGAGTTGGAGGGTCATCAGAATTTGAAGATGGAAGATATCATGAGGGAACTAGCGAGGTTATTAATGTGTATTATTCTGCTACTTCAATTGGTTTAGCAGATGGTGTTGCCAATATTGTTACTACTGGTTGAGCCTTAACATCTTTGGAAATTTCTGAGGAACTGAAGTTTTCCCGTGAGCAAGTTGAAAAGGAAAAGGTCAATGAAACTCTTTCCAAGCCTCTACTGAATCCCTATACTCAGCCCTCTGCAGTTTTTATGGCTGAAGCAATCCCTAGTACGAATTATTCATCGTAAGCTAGCCAAGATGAACCAACAAGTCATGTTTCAGTTGCTTCAGGTGTCACCACGTCCCCAATTAATCAGCAGTCTGAGATGATGAACCTGCAGCCGCTATAAGTGGAACAAGAGTTGATGAACCTGAGGCACCCATAAGTATTATCAATCCACCAGATGTTAGCGTGTGAGGTGATGCATACAAAGCACTCTGGGAGTCTGTAAATGTTGGTTCTGATTGGAATTGGGATCAGGCCTTGCGATTAATTATTAATGACAAAAGATCGATGTGTATCACTCTGCTCTTAATTCTCGAGTTGATTGTATTGAGATTGATGTTTCTCGTTCTTCAGACGAAGTTTTGTTGGCTCTACATGATAAACATGGATTTGTAGGGGTTGTCTGGAAACACTAGTTCTAGAGTTGGTCATATGAGCCCCAAAAAGATAAGAGAGCTTAGTGCTTCACACCAATCTACTGAGAAGATTAATGATGAGAGTATAACCACAATTCAAGCCGCTTTGATGTTGGTTGCAGGTTCTGTACGACAGATAATGCTCGGTGTTGAAGATAAAGGCATCGACATTGACGTCAAAGCGAAATTTTTAGGCATTGTTGTTTGTTATAAGTTCTTTGATTTGTAGCCAAAAGAAGGTATTGCTCTTGTTAGTGGCACTGTTGTTGGTTCTGGTTTGACTTCTATTGTTCTGTTTGAAGCAAATGTGTTGATTGTTTTGTCAGAAGGAATTTCAGCGATATTCGATGAAGTTATGCAAGGAAAACCAGAGTGCACTTCAGATGGGCATTCATATAATGCTAGAGACGGGACCAGCTTCGGAGATCCAACGATTTCGTTTGAATAAGCAAATGTCCCTACAAATCCATCACTTCATCCGCAGGAGGTACCTACTAGTTATAGTTCTGTTGCAGATTTTTCACCTAGGTTCTGTCGTGACAATGACTATGCATATGTTCTTAGACTTTTTTAATCTAAAGATAGTCTTATAGATCATTATGGAAAGAAGTTGGAGGACATTGAGGAGACTCTGAGATTGAAGCAAGCAGCAGACCTCATTTCGAGGATTGTTGTTGTCTTAAAGCATTGCCATCTGGAAAAATTGATGGGTCATAACTATTGTGGTATCAGTACTTTGGTTACTACTATTTATCGCTTGACCAACATATTATTTGTCATGTCTCCTTATCAGTACATGTTTGAAAGTTGTGCAACCAACCTTGACTAATTATGACATACACAATTACATATATGAACTTCTTAAGGCCTTGGATTACTGTGAGTCTCAAGGCATAATGCATAAAGATGTCAAACCACACAATGTTGTGATAAAGTATGAAGTCCAAAAGCTTTGCTTGATAGATTGAAGTTTTGTTAAATTTTCTTATCCTGGAAAGAAACATAATGTTTATGTGGCTTCAAGATACCTTAAGGACCTTAAATTTCTAGTTGGTTTTCCAGTCTATGATTACTCATTGGACATGTGGAGCCTTGATTGCATGTTGTCGGAATGATTCGCAAGGAACTATTTTTTTATAGGTGTCTTTGGTTGATTATGGTGTTAAATGGACTCAATGGTATCAAGAATCAATTCTCTCAACAATCTTTTTTGTATAACCTTGAGGGCAAGGTTATTCTCGAAGGGATGAGTCGTGATAGAACATGAAATTATTTAGATTGAAATAGAATTATAGATAAAATGTAGTATTTTATTTTGGTTAGTCTTTTATTCCAATGGTTGTTTATTTGGGCTTTAGATCCTTTTATCTTACCACTTACTATTGGTACTATGTATGTATTCTTGCTGCGAGAATGGAGATTATAAAATGAATGAAAAATTTATTTATGGAGATTATAAAATGAATGAAAAATTTATTTATTTTTCTTAGACAGTTTTATTGTCTTTTTTTCATATTTCTCTAGTATTATTAGGTTCTTGAATTTGCTTCCTAACAACCCCAACAACTTTCATCTTCACCATTAATCAAATTTGGGTTGCGAGGAATAAGTTCAAACACGAGAATTTTTGCCCTAATCTTAGAAGCACTTTAAGCATTATTTTGAAGCAAACGATGCTTTCAGGTAATTATGCTTCTAATGGCTCTTCAATCTCTATGGCAGATTTCTCTTTAATTAAAGTTTTTGGTGTTACTATTCGCCCTTCCCGTGTGCCTAATATTGTTGAAGTTTTGTAGTGTCCTCCTTCCCCGGGATGGATAAAAGTTAACTGTGATGGTGCTTTTATTCCTACTTCTAATGGTTGCGGTTGTGGCGGCATTTTCAGAAACAACAGTGGTAATTTCTTGCTTGCTTTTGCGGAGAAAATTCAAAGAGGCTCTTCGATAATTGCGAAATTTCTTGCGGTTCTGAAAGCTTTGGATATTGCCAAGTCTCGCGGTTGGCGTAAGCTTTGGATCGAATCTGATAGTTTGTTAGTTGTTAAAGCTTCCTCCAACCACCGATTAATTTCGATCGGGCTTCGTAATAGATGGATTGATAGTACTAGGCATTCTAATTTTTCCAATATTATTTTTACGCACATATTTAGAGAAGGAAACTTTGTGGCTGATTATTTTGCTAATATAGAAATCACCGCAGATAATTCCTTTTTTTTTTACTCTATTCCGATGAAAATTAGAGGGGATTTTATAAAAAATAGGTTAGGTTTATCTTTCTTTAGGTTCTCTCACTTTTGATGAGGTTTTTTGGTTCCCCTTTTTGTTTTTCTTGTTTTTCTGATTGACTCACCTTTTTTGTTTATTAATATTATCATGATTTAAAAATAAATAAAAAACCTCATATGACGCGGGTCAGCTCCTAAATGTCTGTAAATAAAATAAAACAAAACGAATACTTTAGCTATAATGAAAATGTAATCTGGAAATAAATAGATACACTACCTCGTGAATTATAATATTATGAACCTGGAATTTGTCACACTCTCATTAGTTAATAGTCATTAATATGTAAAATGAAGTATGGACTAATTCACTATCCAACAATCATATATTATTCAGCTACTCCTCATTAGCTACGGTACATTTTCTTTTTGTTGACTTATAATAACAAGGACGATGCTCTAGATTCTAGACCCAACAATAAACAAAGAATGTCTGTACATAAAATTAAAATTCTTCCTAATGTCATATAAACGACAAATTAGAATAATATTGTTTTCCAAGATCCAGTCTCACTCTCACCACGTGACCTTTTTACCGAAATCTTTGACCCGGTTGGAAATGAACAAAGTCATTTTTATCCCTATACTTGTAAAATTAGTATAGTTCTTAAATGTGTTTTCTTTCTATAAAAAACTAAAATAAATAAATCAATATTATATTTAAGTATTAAATTGACTATTTAAAAACAATAGAAAATATTAAAATGATTAAGAATATTATTGAGATTTCTTTTAAAAAATTATTTATTTAATATTTTTCTTGTTAAATTAAATAAGATTGGTTGTTGTAATTTATGAACAATAAATATCTACAGATCTATTCTAAAATGACAAGAAAAAATGGAAGTGAGTAAATGTCAATAAATATTCGAAAATTACTCTCATATAGAAAGTTTCACTTATTTTAAAAGCTTTTATAAAGAGGTATGAACATTAAGTCAACAAAAGGACACAAGATGATAAAGTATCATATGGACAAGTGTGATGGTCCTAAATATTATGCATTTGTCTCCTCCATACATCCTATCGTCGGTGTTGCATCGGCTTTGGTATCAAGTTTGAGGGCGTGGGCGTAGAGGTGCTGGTGGCGGCACTTGAGCACTTAGGTACGACACATCAAAGCAATTGGGATACTCGTGGCGTTTGACAGGCGGCGTACGACCTTTGAACGAGCTCATTATTGCTCTTGTTTTGGTCAATGCATGCGTTCGAATTTTGAATTCAAAGAGAAGCAACACTTCATGTAGTGTTGTTGCGGAATCAAAATAAGAAATGCTTGGAAACAATGCAACTTTTAGTTCAAATGTCTTGTTTCATCAATGGCCGCAACCTTGTGAAATAACACGTAGATAGCCTATAAATACCTCATTATGGAATTTGTCGCTCCCACCAAATGACTGTTGCACCCCAAAATTTGCCCTCACAATACAAGACTTTGTGTTCTAAGAAAGTTCACAAGGTTCACAAGTTCTCCAACACTTGCAAGACCTTTCATGAAGTTCATGAAGTCTACAAGTCACTTCTTGAAGGTTCACAAGGTTCACAAGCTTCTCAACATTTACAAGACCTTTCATGAAGTTCATGAAGTCCACAAGTCACTTCTTGAAGGTTCACAAGGTTCACAAGTTACACAATGATCACAAAGCTTCCTTGAGGATCATGAGGTCTACAAAGCCACTTCATGAGGTTCACAAGGTTCACAAACTTCACAATACCTCCCATGAGTATCACAAGACATTTTATGAAGGTTCACAAGGTTCACAAAGTTCACAATTGGTCAAAGAAGTTGACAATTCCCTCAAACAATGCACCTCCTAAGCAGGGCATCCATAACTAGGGTTTTGACTTTAATCAGGCTAAATGGACTTCCAATACCTCAAGTGAGTTTCATAACATCTTATATGTGTGTAAGAACCCCCATGTCAAGTTTCAAGACTTTTCTCAAAGGTTTGCTCAGTCAGATGATCAGATAAGTCAAAATCAGTCAATGCAGTCAAAAAGTCAAACTGAGGTCAACTGTGGTCAAACCAAAGTCAAACTTCATGATTTTTTTGCCAACATCAAGTATATGAAGTAAAATTCATCATTTGATCAAGGGTTGATCATGATTCATCAAGGAGATTCCAGATCATCAATAATCAGGAGTTTCTAAATTAGGGTTTCCTCAGTAAAAGTCAACTGAACTTTGACCAGGCATAACTTTCACATACTTCATCACCAAGTCTCCATCCAAAGCTCATTTTGAAGGAAATTGAATTCTCTACAACTTTGATGTTGAAGGTTAAGCCCAAAAATGCTTCATTTGAAAGATATGATCTAAGACATTATAGGTCATTTCAAAAGTCAACAAAAAGTCAACAACTTCAAAAGGGCATAACTTGAGATTGGTAAATGATATGGACCTGAAACCAGTGGGGTTGGTTAGAGGACTCTTCAAGCTTTCCAAAAAGTCCAAGAACACCCTCATACCTTTAAAAATGAGGGAGATGTGCCTTTGCAAAGTTAAGAAATTTTGTGATGGTTTATGTTGAAAAGGGAGGTTCAAAATCATTTCTTTTCAAATGGGCCACTCAAATTATGACCCAATCCACTTCATAATGGTTTGCACGAAATTATCATGATATTTTCATATTTTTTATTTTATTTTATTAATTTATTATGATTTATTACATTTTAAATCATTTTAAATTTAAAAAAAATATTAAACATGAAAAGATATTTTTGTGATTGAATCTAGAAAAATCATAAAGTGTGATTGGAGTCAAAAGAGAAGGAAATCATGAGATCCCTCCCAAAATAGCAAGACCTTATGACCAAATATTTGACTTTGAACACTTGATCTTTTTCAATATTTTTTGATCCAAAATTTCACTAAATCAATCAATTCCTTTAACCTAATTGACTCACCTATATATGCTGATCATAAACCTATCATTCATGGACGAATTTGAGCAGCCAAGAGGTAAGAACAAAAACACAAAAAATCTCTCCATAAGGGACATTCGGATTTTTGGATTTGAAGCATTTGAAGGTAAAATAAGTACATAGCAAGCTTCATGAGACTTCTCTAATGGTGAAACATCCATCATATGCATCACATATGCCTCCTGTTGATCAACCCGAACTCATCTTTGTCTTAAAATAATTTTTTTCGAATCCATCAATATATGTATTATGAACTGTTTTTGATGATTGATTTGTGTTTATTTTGATCCCTAGAATGATTCTGGATAGTTTGATTGAAGGATGAGAGCTTGAAACAGAAACGGCCATGGTTAGGGTTTGAACCTCCAAATTAGGGTTCATCAATTCACCAAATATAAATGGATTTGGAGAACGAAGAGATGTTGTGTGGACTGTATGGATCATAAAATGTTAATCAATTTCATAAATCGGAACTGTTTTGTCCATGTTTCGTTTTCGCAGGTTGAAGAACAGGAAGAACTCGCAGGAAAGTTCATATGTAAATTCATAGCAAAAATCGCAGGTAAATTGGAGAAGAAGAAGTCCTATGGCGCGCATTCTGATATTTGAAAAATTGTTTAATAATTTTATTATATTAATATAAGTTGATATCATCAAGGCAGTAGTAGCCCAGTGGAAAGGAGGCGTATGTATTTGGTGAGAGGTCCATGGCTCGAATCATGCTGGGGCCATATTTTTTTGTTTATTTTTCAGGATCATGGAGGGCATAAAATATAATGAATCAAGGCCAACAGGTTGACAGGAAGGCTCTCCCAGCCAGGCGGTAAGACGCGCGTATGCATATCCATAAGGTCCTGGGTTCAACACCACCCCAGGCCTTTTGTTTTTTTCATATTTTTCTGGATTTATCAAAGACAAAGAACAAAACCAACCATTCTCATTCTACTTTCACCTGTGTATGGATGGCTTAGTGGTTCTGGATGTTGTTTGCAAACCTGAGGTCTTGGGATCAAATCCCAGCAGGTTCCCTTTTCTTTTTCTTTCTATTTTCTTCTTTTTTCTTATTATTCTTTAATTAATATTTTAATTTCAAGAAAAATCCCTAAAATTCAAAAATAATATATTTACATTAGATTAAACTTATATTTATTTCTTTTACTAAAAAATAATAATTTGTTAACATGTCATTATTTTATTAATTAAAAAAAAAATTTTTTACATATGTTTGTAAATAAAATAGGTAATTAGATAAACCCTAATTTTATAAAACCCTATTTCTAAAAAACCTAAAAAAATATAAAACCCTAGTTTTCCAATCCTAAAATATTTTTCTAAATAAAATTAAATTCTTTTTTTATTATTAATTCCTAATATAATTATAATTTGTCAATTTTGTATTTGTAATTTAAGTTAATTTTCTTTTAATGTTTAGAAATAGTTTAATTTATATATTTTGTATATGATTAAAAATAATTTGTAAATATAATAACTAATAGAATTAAAATTTTAATATGATATTTAAAATCCATCTTTTTCTTATAATATGTATATAAATATGAATATATGTTTATAATAATTTTGTAATTATAATACATTTAAGAATAATCTAATAATTAGTATATGAATTAAAAAAAAATTATGCATGTTAATTTCTTTTTTTTTTATTTTTGGTTCATATTATTACTACTAACTATATTGTTATTAATTTTTGCTTATTATAATTTTATTAACCTTTTAATTAATTTTTGTTACTAACCATGTTAATATTTATTTTTATGTTTGTAACCTTATTCTAATTATTCTCATTATTATTTTACTAACCATATTATTTTGCTTTATTAATTTTATATTATTTATTATTACCACTAACCCCTTTATAATTTAATTGTGTTTATTATTATTATTTTGCTAATTTTATTTACTAACCCCTTATATTTATTATTTATTGTTTATTTAATATTTATTTTGCTTAATATTTTGCTTGTTATTATAATTTTTTGTAATTGTTTCCCGGTTGTAATTTTAATTATTTAATTATTATTATGGTTAGTAATTAGGGAGTGTAACAACATGTATGTAATATTAAAATAAATTTAGATAATTTTTAAATAAAGATAATTAAATTAAACACTTCACACACGTAAGTCGATTTTAATCGCCGTCTCACTTTCTAAGGATATCCCTCTCGTTGCCTACGAATAATGGTTAAGTGGGGTGTATAAAGCAAGTCCCTCGAGTAAAAATCATCAAAGTCCCTTATGTTGCCTATACGAATCGAGTCCCTTCGGAAAAAATGATGATAGTCCCTTATAAATGCTTATTACACCCCACCATTGCCTTAAAGATCGAATTGTCCCTCACATGTCCCTTTAACATCCAAAGTGAGGACTACCTACTCCATTATAGTAGGGATAGTCTTACTAAGGAAAGGAAAAAGAATAAGAAAGACCTTAAACATTAAGGTAAGTTGCTTTTAAGTACTTAAGCTCATTTCAAAACTTCTACACACTTAAACAATTTTCAAACAAAATTTTCAAACAAGTTTCTTACACATCCGTACACGGATTATTATTAAACTATTCTGAAATTTTCTGCTATTCACACACTACACTTTCAAAACAATTTAAAGTGAGCTTAAGTACCTAAGAGCCCATGGATAACCATGGATGAAAAGGGTGCTAACACCTTCCCTTTTCATAACCTACCCCCCGGACCCAAAACATTCTCTAAGGTCTTTCCTGTTCTTTTATAACCTTTCCTTATGGATAAAATAAAAGTCGGTGGCGACTCTTGCTATCCGCAACATTGTTTAAAGTCAGTTCACCGGGTTACAGAACTGGCGACTCTGCTGGGGATCTATTTAAGAGGGGTACCCTTAGGAAATAAGATCACTTTAAATTGTTTGCCTTATTTGCTTTATATTATCTTGTTGGGGTGCTCTTATGTGTGAAAGGTCCTAACCCGGATCTAGTGTACCTTAGGTAAATGGCAATAGACCAAGGAAACTGTACGGCGTATACCGATATGGTTGATCTGGTGGCCATAGTTAGTGTGACTTCTTGGTTGGTGCTTATGTTCCTTAAGTCAAGTTGAGGATAATATGAGGCTGCCATATGTTGTCAATGCACTAACTGACTTTTAGAACCCTAGTTAACTCATCTTGGCCTTTAGAAAGTAGTGAGGTAACCGGCTTTGGTGAAGACTGAAGTTGGTTGACACTCGAGGCTACGCTCATTGAGATCTTGAACTTGGAGGGTTTTGGTTGGCAAGTAAGTTGCCTTCTGAACAACCACCCTTGTGAAGGATCAATGATATTGAGATCCCTTAGAACCTGGTTACTTTTGTAGGACAGGATGAACCATCTAACTTCAGGGGAGGGTACTTACCTTTAAACCTCATGCAAGCCTTTAAACCTAGGGCTATTGTGTGACTTGCTTGTGTGTGCCACATGTTTGTGATTGAGCATAACATCATGACATCATCATGCATCATAAGCATAGCATTTTCACTAACCATTTCAAGGACCAAAGGATTTATCTTTGTTCTTTGTTGCAGGTCATGGCTTCTGCTCGTAGAAACACCATCAGGATCAACTTTGTGGGCATACCTGCCAAGCTTAAAGAGTTGGTTTCTCAAGTGTCTGATCATTCCCAGTTCATCAAGAGACATGGTCACCTATTGGATCTAGTCACTTCAGGGTTCAATGAAGACATGATGAGTGTTCTGTTTCAGTTCTTTGATCCTAAACATCACTGTTTCACATTCCCCGACTATCAGTTAGTCCCTACCATGGAGGAGTTCTCTAAGCTTCTGGGTATACCTGTTCTTGATCAAAGACCCTTCACAGGCTTGGAGAAGGAGCCCAAACCAGAGGTTATTGCTGCAGCCCTACATCTGAAGAAGTCTGACATTGTTCTAGAAACGAGAAGTGGAGTCAAGGGTATTCTTGCTAAGGTATTAATGGATAAAGCTCAGATGTTCTTGAAGGCCATGAGCTATGATGCTTTTGAGGAGGTCTTAGCCTTGCTGATATATGGCTTAGTATTGTTCCCCAATCCAGATCAGTTCATAGACGTTCATGCCATCAACATATTCCTGAGTCACAATCCAGTGCCTACATTGCTTGGAGACATTCTACATTCTCTTCATACCCGTACTACAAGGGCAAGAGGAACTTTGATGTGCTGCATACCTTTACTTTCTAGGTGGTTTATTTCTCACTTTCCTCGCTCGGTAATGAAGAATGAGCAAGGGTTTAGATGTTCCAAGAGGATCATGTCACTTTCTCACTCAGATATCCATTGGTGCTCCAGATCTATGGAGAATGTCACCATCATTGACCGTTGTGGGGAGTTTCCTAATGTGCCACTTCTAGGCATAAGAGGAGGCATCACCTACAACCCCTCTCTAGCTTTACGACAGTTTGGTTACGCTCGAAGCGATGGCCCACATGACATGTTGATTCAGGGCATTGTGTTTGACTAGGACAACGATCTTCAGGGTTACCGTCAGAGATTCATACGAGCTTGGGGAAAGGTAAACAAGGTTGACAGCAAGACACTGGAGCCTAAGTACAATATTCCTATGGAGGCTTATCTCAGATGGGTACGATCTCGTGCTCAGACACTCATGATGCCATAGCCTGCCGTCCTACCAGTTACCATGGAACCTGTTGCTGAAGGAGACACAGCTTATACCATCCTTCACCCAGACATGCCTACTGATATGGAAGACTTGCAGAGATCATGGATCCAACTGAAAGAGCAAAGGGATACTTTCGAGGCTCATTACAAAGCAAGCCAAGAAAAGATCCTGGAGCTAACAAAGCTACTTTACGAGGAACGAAACCTCAACTCATACCTCAATACAAAGAGGAAACGTCCATGGGAGACTTAAAACCCCATCTTTTGTACTTATTTCATTTTCATTTTTGTAAGCCTAAAAGGCAAAACAAGTTATTACTAATAAAAGTTTACTTTCTTGTTTGTTTAAGCAAATTTAAATCTTGCGGTCCTTGAAAACATTGCATATGCATTCACATATCATTTCATTGCATCACAGGTTTATAATTGTGCACAGGTTTCTCATCTTCTCGCTGTTTATTTCAGCAATGGCTCTTGAACAATCAGTTAAGGATCTCCAGGCACAAAATGCACAGTTCCAAGAGCTGATCTTGAACCTGTCCAAGGGGCAGGATGAATTGAAGACACTGCTGGCTAAGAAGAAGAATCCTGAGGACAAAAAGGATGATCAACTAAAACAACTACAAGCTGAGATGACAGGAATGAGGATCCAGATGAATGGCCAAATGGCTCTTATCCAAAGTTTAGCTCAGGGGCAAGAAGAGCTAAGGACCCTTATCCACAAACTTCAAAGTAATAGAGTCAGGGATCTAATTGTCAGTGAACCTCCATTAAAACAAGCTGATTTGGTTGAAAGGAGGATGAGGATAAAAGAGGGTAAGAGACAGGTTGCCATTGATTGTTCTTCTGTTGAAAGACCTGATAAGGTTAATCCACCTCAACACAAGAAATATAGAAGGCAGTTTATCAAGTTCAGCACTCCAATGTCACAAGTTCTGCAATGCTTGTTGGAGATGAAGCTAATTTCCTTGGAAAATCCTCCTCAAAATCCTAAAACATCCTCTCCTCGCTATAATCCCAGGGCAAGGTGTGAGTACCACTCCAACAGTCCTGGACATGATACTAATAGGTGTTAGGCATTGAAGAAAAAGATTCAAGACCTAATTGACGAAGGAATCCTAGAGGTTACTCCAGAGGGTCAAGTTGAATTCTACTATCGTCCATCAAACACCAAAGCTGCAAGACAAGTTGCCCAAGGTTGCAAGAAAGAAAGCCTACCTGTTCCTGTTGAGATATGGGGCACCTTGGGATATCCAAGTGGTAAATTTGATTTCATGGTGAAGTATACTGCTCCTCAAAGTTCACAGATTGCAATTGAGGACATTCAGCCAACCGGATGGGACAACATTTGAATTTTCATTTGTAATTTCTTTTATTTGTTTGAACACTTACTATTATGTTAAACTTTTGTTTTCATTAATGCATTGCATATGTTTGTCTTGAAGTAATCCATTCGTTCCACTATATTTTGAATTATGCTTCTCATTTCTATCTTGTGATATTTAACTCCTGATAAAGCTATAAGCCTGTAGAGGGAGGATGACGAAAACAATACCATAATCTTATGCAGTATGCTTTTGAACAGACTATGCTGACGATGTACAGGCATTGTTTCAATTCCTAAATAGTGGAGATATAAGGAAGTTAATCCCTAGTCAACCCTTTTGAGCCTATGAAGTAGGAGTTTTTATTCTCACAAATTAAAACCCTTATTCATAACATGGGGCAGGGTAGTTACTCAGTTAACTCAAATATGCCATTTATATGTGTTGTACACAATGAATGATGGTTCACTGTAATCATTAAACCTAATAGTCAATATCTAGCAAAAGAAAAGCTCACTAAGTCAAAACCTATGAAGGAGACTTAGTAAAACATCAAGACATCCCGCTGACTGTAATCTTAAAATAAGCAGTTCAGGCAAAAAGAAGGGATAATAAAGTCAAAAGAAAAAAAAAGAGGTCACTATGAACCCTCAACAAAGAAAGATGGCTGAATGTTCAAATAAATTTTGGGTTTCTGAACCATCACAAATATCGGTGTTACAACTCCAAACTGCTATGGAACTTCAATGCATGAGTTAACTGAGCATAGGACTGAAGAACATCATGGAGATTGGGTTGGGTACAAATAAAATTTGAGCCTTTATCCTTTGTTTCTTAAACCATGAACCAGGCCACGTTACAACCCTTTAAAAGTCCTAACTGAAGCATGGTTAGTTCGAAAGCGTACTGCTGCAAAAAGGTATCCTGACTCCTTTAGGGCTTGTCATAAAATTTGAGTTAATATCACAGTTTTCCCAAAAAAAAAAAAAAAATTTTTCTAAAATAACTTGTTTCAAAACTTCAAGACAGACATAAGCATTGCATTTTTTAATATATTTGTTTGCATATACCTGAGTGTTTGACAAATGGAGAAACTTACAGGATGAATGTTCAATGAACCAAAGTCCTTCAAATGAACAAAGTTGCTTCCTGGATCAAAGTCCATGTATACAAATGGGCATAGTCATTATCTCCCAATCAAGGGGCAGGCCATGATACTGCCTAACTCATGTGAGGCAATCAGGACAGGATTCAGTTATGTTTAAGTATCTAGGGGCAGATCCCCACATCTGTCTAAATTACTGAGGATAACATTACAAAGTTCATAATGCCAGGGGCATAGTCACTGTTTCCCAGTCAAGGGGCATACCAACTTACTGTTCAATTCATTTGGGGCAATCAGGTCCAGATTCAACAATGCTTAATAGCCAGAAGCAGCTCTCCTCATATATGTGAATTTCATGATGTCAGGGGCATATTGTTGTGAAACACTCTGCTTATTTTTCTTGAGGTAACTACATTCAGATACTTCCATTATGGTATAATTCCTCCTCAACCAAGGGGCAATGCTTTCTCTTCAAATATAATACCCGGAGCGCATATGGTCCATCACAATTTGAAGACGTGTTCCTCTCATTGTATTACCTTGATATTGGATTCTCAGCAGAAGCCATTGTGGAAATTAATTATCTACGCCAGTAGCATCAGATGGTGTCAGTATCAAGTCTTCAGATCCAGCTATGAGAATTGTTGGAAGGTATTCAGGAAAGTTAAAAATTTCAGGAGCTCCAAATCCAATTGGTTATACACTCTCGAAGTTGAAACAATTCTGTTTTCAAGTTCAGCTTTACTTTTCCCTCTGAATCCAGATCTACTTTTACCCTAAGCGAAACGTCCATTAGTTGTGTTTAAATGTATGTATGCTTAATATGATTGATGTTTATCAGAAATGCATGAAAATGCCTTAATAGTATTTACTAAGGACGAACGAGGGAAGGATTTCAACGAAGATTCGCCGGTTCATCTCTAACAAAACAGCTACAAACCCTCAGTAGGACGAATCCATCTTCATAAAGTCTCATCTCCCCTGGAATTTATATCCATCTCTTTTATCCTCATACGGATATACGGGAATTTACTTTCCAATAAGGGTACGACAAACGAAGACGGGAGGTTATATCTGCCCTACTATCAAGCGAAGACGAAGGTTATATATACTTTGCTACCCCCAGCAGACGGGATGTTATATATACCTTATTATCCCCAGCAGACGGGAGTTTATATATGTCTTATTATCAAACAAGACGGGAACGAATTCCTCATATTCTTCAGCAACAAACCGGTATTTATTTTCCCTGGCCAGCAGTTGTTATACGAAGATATCCAGACGCTTCCAGCAGCATCATATCATACATACATCATTTACATCATACCATAGCATACATACCCATGAATACATAATACATTACCTAAGTGCATCATATCATACATGCATACATAAAGCATAAACTAATATTATTATACAGAATGCTACCTTGTTTCAGGTTAATTATCCAACGAACAAAATTATGGTCTCCAGGACTGCTTTATTGTAACCTTAGTGTTACTTTATCCTCCTGATGAGCTTCTTTGGGACTGCTTTATTGTAACCTCAGGGTTACTTTATCCTCCTGATAACTTCTCATGACTTCAAGACTGCTTTAGAGCTATCCATTGCTCTATCCTCCTGAAGACAATTACATTATTATTTCAAGACTGCTTTAGAGCTATCCATTGCTCTATCCTCCTGAAATCATATCTTCAAGACTGCTTTAGAGCTATCCATTGCTCTATCCTCCTGAAGACAATTACATTATTATTTCAAGACTGCTTTAGAGTTATCATTATTGATGGCTCTATCCTCCTGAAATCATTACTTCAAGACTGCTTTAGAGTTATCATTATTGATGGCTCTATCCTCCTGAAATCATTACTTCAAGACTGCTTTAGAGTTATCATTATTGATGGCTCTATCCTCCTGAAATCATTACTTCAAGACTGCTTTAGAGTTATCATTATTGATGGCTCTATCCTCCTGAAATCATATTATTATTTCAAGACTGCTTTAGAGTTATCATTATTGATGGCTCTATCCTCCTGAAATCATTACTTCAAGACTGCTTTAGAGTTATCATTATTGATGGCTCTATCCTCCTGAAATCATTACTTCAAGACTGCTTTAGAGTTATTATTGCTCTATCCTCCTGAAATCATATCTTCAAGACTGCTTTAGAGCTATCCATTGCTCTATCCTCCTGAAGACAATTACATTATTATTTCAAGACTGCTTTAGAGCTATCCATTGCTCTATCCTCCTGAAATCATATCTTCAAGACTGCTTTAGAGCTATCCATTGCTTTATCCTCCTGAAGGCATATTACTTCTTCAAGACTGCTTTAGAGCTATCCATGGCTCTATCCTCATGAAGACATACTGCTACATCAATATTACTCCAGACTCCTGACAGTTCTCATTATACTGCTGAAGAACTTTCCCCTAGTGGCATCTTTAAGCCCACTCAATCATGTTCAACCAACCATCAATATCACTCTATGCACTGGTGAGTGCAAATTTTTGGGCTTTTGTGTTCAATCCCCTTCAACCTTCCAGGTTACGACTGGCAAATATACCAATCTAACCCCTCAGGTTTCAGAAAATTGAACAGGGGCAGCTGTTGCACCCCAAAATTTGCCCTCACAATACAAGACTTTGTGTTCTAAGAAAGTTCACAAGGTTCACAAGTTCTCCAACACTTGCAAGACCTTTCATGAAGTTCATGAAGTCTACAAGTCACTTCTTGAAGGTTCACAAGGTTCACAAGCTTCTCAACATTTACAAGACCTTTCATGAAGTTCATGAAGTCCACAAGTCACTTCTTGAAGGTTCACAAGGTTCACAAGTTACACAATGATCACAAAGCTTCCTTGAGGATCATGAGGTCTACAAAGCCACTTCATGAGGTTCACAAGGTTCACAAACTTCACAATACCTCCCATGAGTATCACAAGACATTTTATGAAGGTTCACAAGGTTCACAAAGTTCACAATTGGTCAAAGAAGTTGACAATTCCCTCAAACAATGCACCTCCTAAGCAGGGCATCCATAACTAGGGTTTTGACTTTAATCAGGCTAAATGGACTTCCAATACCTCAAGTGAGTTTCATAACATCTTATATGTGTGTAAGAACCCCCATGTCAAGTTTCAAGACTTTTCTCAAAGGTTTGCTCAGTCAGATGATCAGATAAGTCAAAATCAGTCAATGCAGTCAAAAAGTCAAACTGAGGTCAACTGTGGTCAAACCAAAGTCAAACTTCATGATTTTTTTGCCAACATCAAGTATATGAAGTAAAATTCATCATTTGATCAAGGGTTGATCATGATTCATCAAGGAGATTCCAGATCATCAATAATCAGGAGTTTCTAAATTAGGGTTTCCTCAGTAAAAGTCAACTGAACTTTGACCAGGCATAACTTTCACATACTTCATCACCAAGTCTCCATCCAAAGCTCATTTTGAAGGAAATTGAATTCTCTACAACTTTGATGTTGAAGGTTAAGCCCAAAAATGCTTCATTTGAAAGATATGATCTAAGACATTATAGGTCATTTCAAAAGTCAACAAAAAGTCAACAACTTCAAAAGGGCATAACTTGAGATTGGTAAATGATATGGACCTGAAACCAGTGGGGTTGGTTAGAGGACTCTTCAAGCTTTCCAAAAAGTCCAAGAACACCCTCATACCTTTAAAAATGAGGGAGATGTGCCTTTGCAAAGTTAAGAAATTTTGTGATGGTTTATGTTGAAAAGGGAGGTTCAAAATCATTTCTTTTCAAATGGGCCACTCAAATTATGACCCAATCCACTTCATAATGGTTTGCACGAAATTATCATGATATTTTCATATTTTTTATTTTATTTTATTAATTTATTATGATTTATTACATTTTAAATCATTTTAAATTTAAAAAAAATATTAAACATGAAAAGATATTTTTGTGATTGAATCTAGAAAATCATAAAGTGTGATTGGAGTCAAAAGAGAAGGAAATCATGAGATCCCTCCCAAAATAGCAAGACCTTATGACCAAATATTTGACTTTGAACACTTGATCTTTTTCAATATTTTTTGATCCAAAATTTCACTAAATCAATCAATTCCTTTAACCTAATTGACTCACCTATATATGCTGATCATAAACCTATCATTCATGGACGAATTTGAGCAGCCAAGAGGTAAGAACAAAAACACAAAAAATCTCTCCATAAGGGACATTCGGATTTTTGGATTTGAAGCATTTGAAGGTAAAATAAGTACATAGCAAGCTTCATGAGACTTCTCTAATGGTGAAACATCCATCATATGCATCACATATGCCTCCTGTTGATCAACCCGAACTCATCTTTGTCTTAAAATAATTTTTTTCGAATCCATCAATATATGTATTATGAACTGTTTTTGATGATTGATTTGTGTTTATTTTGATCCCTAGAATGATTCTGGATAGTTTGATTGAAGGATGAGAGCTTGAAACAGAAACGGCCATGGTTAGGGTTTGAACCTCCAAATTAGGGTTCATCAATTCACCAAATATAAATGGATTTGGAGAACGAAGAGATGTTGTGTGGACTGTATGGATCATAAAATGTTAATCAATTTCATAAATCGGAACTGTTTTGTCCATGTTTCGTTTTCGCAGGTTGAAGAACAGGAAGAACTCGCAGGAAAGTTCATATGTAAATTCATAGCAAAAATCGCAGGTAAATTGGAGAAGAAGAAGTCCTATGGCGCGCATTCTGATATTTGAAAAATTGTTTAATAATTTTATTATATTAATATAAGTTGATATCATCAAGGCAGTAGTAGCCCAGTGGAAAGGAGGCGTATGTATTTGGTGAGAGGTCCATGGCTCGAATCATGCTGGGGCCATATTTTTTTGTTTATTTTTCAGGATCATGGAGGGCATAAAATATAATGAATCAAGGCCAACAGGTTGACAGGAAGGCTCTCCCAGCCAGGCGGTAAGACGCGCGTATGCATATCCATAAGGTCCTGGGTTCAACACCACCCCAGGCCTTTTGTTTTTTTCATATTTTTCTGGATTTATCAAAGACAAAGAACAAAACCAACCATTCTCATTCTACTTTCACCTGTGTATGGATGGCTTAGTGGTTCTGGATGTTGTTTGCAAACCTGAGGTCTTGGGATCAAATCCCAGCAGGTTCCCTTTTCTTTTTCTTTCTATTTTCTTCTTTTTTCTTATTATTCTTTAATTAATATTTTAATTTCAAGAAAAATCCCTAAAATTCAAAAATAATATATTTACATTAGATTAAACTTATATTTATTTCTTTTACTAAAAAATAATAATTTGTTAACATGTCATTATTTTATTAATTAAAAAAAAAATTTTTTACATATGTTTGTAAATAAAATAGGTAATTAGATAAACCCTAATTTTATAAAACCCTATTTCTAAAAAACCTAAAAAAATATAAAACCCTAGTTTTCCAATCCTAAAATATTTTTCTAAATAAAATTAAATTCTTTTTTTATTATTAATTCCTAATATAATTATAATTTGTCAATTTTGTATTTGTAATTTAAGTTAATTTTCTTTTAATGTTTAGAAATAGTTTAATTTATATATTTTGTATATGATTAAAAATAATTTGTAAATATAATAACTAATAGAATTAAAATTTTAATATGATATTTAAAATCCATCTTTTTCTTATAATATGTATATAAATATGAATATATGTTTATAATAATTTTGTAATTATAATACATTTAAGAATAATCTAATAATTAGTATATGAATTAAAAAAAAATTATGCATGTTAATTTCTTTTTTTTTTATTTTTGGTTCATATTATTACTACTAACTATATTGTTATTAATTTTTGCTTATTATAATTTTATTAACCTTTTAATTAATTTTTGTTACTAACCATGTTAATATTTATTTTTATGTTTGTAACCTTATTCTAATTATTCTCATTATTATTTTACTAACCATATTATTTTGCTTTATTAATTTTATATTATTTATTATTACCACTAACCCCTTTATAATTTAATTGTGTTTATTATTATTATTTTGCTAATTTTATTTACTAACCCCTTATATTTATTATTTATTGTTTATTTAATATTTATTTTGCTTAATATTTTGCTTGTTATTATAATTTTTTGTAATTGTTTCCCGGTTGTAATTTTAATTATTTAATTATTATTATGGTTAGTAATTAGGGAGTGTAACAACATGTATGTAATATTAAAATAAATTTAGATAATTTTTAAATAAAGATAATTAAATTAAACACTTCACACACGTAAGTCGATTTTAATCGCCGTCTCACTTTCTAAGGATATCCCTCTCGTTGCCTACGAATAATGGTTAAGTGGGGTGTATAAAGCAAGTCCCTCGAGTAAAAATCATCAAAGTCCCTTATGTTGCCTATACGAATCGAGTCCCTTCGGAAAAAATGATGATAGTCCCTTATAAATGCTTATTACACCCCACCATTGCCTTAAAGATCGAATTGTCCCTCACATGTCCCTTTAACATCCAAAGTGAGGACTACCTACTCCATTATAGTAGGGATAGTCTTACTAAGGAAAGGAAAAAGAATAAGAAAGACCTTAAACATTAAGGTAAGTTGCTTTTAAGTACTTAAGCTCATTTCAAAACTTCTACACACTTAAACAATTTTCAAACAAAATTTTCAAACAAGTTTCTTACACATCCGTACACGGATTATTATTAAACTATTCTGAAATTTTCTGCTATTCACACACTACACTTTCAAAACAATTTAAAGTGAGCTTAAGTACCTAAGAGCCCATGGATAACCATGGATGAAAAGGGTGCTAACACCTTCCCTTTTCATAACCTACCCCCCGGACCCAAAACATTCTCTAAGGTCTTTCCTGTTCTTTTATAACCTTTCCTTATGGATAAAATAAAAGTCGGTGGCGACTCTTGCTATCCGCAACATTGTTTAAAGTCAGTTCACCGGGTTACAATGACACCTGGTCAGAAGGGGTACAGACGCGAACGGTCGGCGAAAGGAGAAATGAATAGAGTCGCCAGCTAGGCATTTTTATCCCGAAGGAAAGGTAATGCTGCATAAACCTAGAAAGATATGGATAAGACGGTTGCGAACCAGAGAGACTGAGAAAGGGGGTTGGTTACAACCTGGGAAGGTATTAGCACCCAGATTGTCCGTCGTACTCGACGGGATCCACGCTTAAAAGATTTGTGTTTTAAAGGGGTAGTGTCAGTGCAGTTTGTGTATCAAAACTAGAAAAGAATGCAAGTGTCAGTGTAAAAGAAGAGTGAAGTGTATAGGAGAAGTGTCAGTGTAAGAACAAGAATGAAATGCTCATGACTGTGAGGCTTAAAAGAATGATGCTGAAAGAGGGGGAATATACAGAGACTTTTGTTCGATAACTGTTAAGTTATGCCTACGTATCCTCTCGTGCAATGAGGAAGTCAGAACACCGTAGTTCGACCCAAAGAGACTGAAAGAATGAATTGACTTGTGAACTGCTTACTTGTCTATGCTCAAGTGTATGACCTGTCTGGCTCAGGTGCAAACTGTCTTGCATTAGACGGAAGAAGCGAGCTCTCGTTTGTGAGTGAATGAGATGAGAAAAGAATCCCTGAGGAAACGATTATTGTTTGTTTTTTAGTTTTCAGTCTTTTATTGCTTTTTGAATTTGTCATAAGTTAATGAGCTTAAGCCTAAACCAATGGATTTAGTAAACTCATCACATCTTCCCTCTGATTAGGGGTAATGAGAATACCTTAAGTGTGAAGTCAGCTTCTCACACTTAATTACCATGATGTAGGATTAAGATCATTAACCTACTTATAATTATTTAGGTGTTTTTGTTGTTTTTGTTTAGTGTTGAGTAATGAGATTAAGCCATAATCAGGGATTAAACAGACTCATTACACCATCCTAATAGAAGGATAATAGATGAGAATGTTTAAGCTGAGGAAAACTCCTCAACCTAATCCATGATTAGGGATTAAACTCATGACAAAACAAAGCCTTTATTAAGTGGATTTTAGTTAATAGTATGATGAAGAAGTGATTTTTATGGTTTGTAAGACAACTTGAGGAGGACTTGTCCATTAACACTAGGGTTAGTCCTTCTTAACCAATTAAGGAAGAATTAGAACCCTAATGCAAGGCCCAAGTTACAAGCTTGATGTCTTAGATTATTAAGTGAATTGATTAAAGGATTTAAACACATTAAGGGTTTAACACTTAGGATTAAAGTTATACACTCCATCCTAATAGAAGGATGCAGGCATAAGCTTAATCACAAAGCCTTAAAGCCTTTAGGGTTTAGTCCTTGATCATGAGATGAGAAGAGAAGACACAAAGAGATGACACAAAGGTAAAAGCTAAATGGGGGACTAAACAACCCTAAAAAGTTATCATGCTTGGAAGTCCTAGGGTTTGTGAGGTTTACAAGAGGATCTTCAAAGAACCAACAGGAAGCAGATGAAAGGAGCAAAGAGAAGCAAAGTAACTTGCTTCATTTAAGAAGACAAGTCACTTGAAGAAAGAAAGTAAGATGAAAAAGAATGAGCAAGCTCAATCTCAAGCACAAGACAAAATTCAGCAATGATGCATAAAAGAGATGAAAAGAGATTGTGAGAAGTGAAGGCAAATTCACTTCTCAAAGTAACTTACCACCTGAAAAGTTAGTGAAAGGAATGAAATGCAATGCAAATGAGATGAAATGGCATGATGCAAACCAAAACCAGAAGCATAAGTATGGTGCTAATGATGCTATGAGATGATGCAAACATGAAACAAGGCATGAGAATGATCTTACAAACATATGGATGCAAAAGGAGCATGCTTGGGACCATGAATGTTCATGAAAAGTTATGAAATGCAAATGACATACAATATGGCAAATGAAAGATGCAATGATCACACATGATTCTAACATGTCCTAAGATGTGTTATGAACCAAATGGATGCACAAAATGTCATGGTAAGTCATGGTATGCAAGCAAATGAGAAATGGATGCAAAGGAAAGCCCAAATTAGGGTTTATGATCAATGCACAAAACAAAATTCAAAACCAGAAGCAAACATCATGATAAAAATTTGAAAATGCATTCAAAGGAACCCTAAACCTATACAAATTCACTGCCCAAAGGAGGGGATCCAACTTTTAACCTAGTGAGGGTTATGAATTTCCTAAGATTGCTAGGGTTTTAAGGTACCTTGTCAAGAAAAATGCCAAACAAATTGAAAATGCAAGATCAATTCATGCCAATTTAATCCTATAAACTACATGTTAAACAAGATGCAATGCAAAAAGAATCATTGTCCAACTCTCAATGGCTAGGCAGAAATGAATTTTTGGAGTTTGAATCAAAATAATGCCTTGAAATGGATTTAATTCAAAATAAAATAATCAAAAGGCATCAAGAACAAAAAATAAATTTGGTTTGAGAGTTGGACAATGTTTCTAAATGTCTTTAAATGTTTTATGAATTTTTTTGTGATTTTTAAATACCTAAAAGTATTTTTAATTAATTAATTCTCATTAATTAATTAAAAATAAACTTTTAAATGGTTAAAAAATAATTTTTGATGAAAAAAATAAAAATAAAAATATTTTTGTGTTCTGAAAATTAATAAAATGTTTGATAAAAATTTTCAGAATTTTTTAAAGTGTTTTGCTATTTTTAAATAAATGTACAAAAGAAATGAAATTAAATGAAATAAAAAGAAATTAAATGGAGAAGTCAACTGATCCTAAGGCTGGTATTCAAAGTTGAGACGCGGGAGTTGACTGCGCGCGTGATCCAGTGGTTGAAATTCAAACTGGCTAATCTTAATTAATTAATTTAAATAAATGAGATTAGGGTTAAGTGAGGAATCTGGGCCATTGAAACGCGCGGGGGATTGACTTAGTCAGCCTAATCTACGCTCCACATTCAAACTTCATTTAATGACAAAATTAGGGCTAATGACTTTCAGACGGCCGGAACAGTGGTTCCGGTCGTCTTCTCCGACGAGCCATTTTTCTAACTCTCTCCAAACTCCATAAAAATGAAATCTCTCTGCCCAGAATCAAACCCCACTCATCACTGAATCAAAACCCCCAAACAAAAACCATTTTTCATTCATCAATCATGCAAATCGAAGCAAAACAAATTTAGGGCAGAAAGTTTCAGACAACTCAAACATACTCAATACTCCACCATTTTCATTTTTAAACACATCATGATGATCAGGATAACATGTAGAATCAATTTATAACAAGTAAATGAAGTTCTGGAAAAATGTTTTGGATGGTTACATGAGCTGGAGTTCCTCTGATTCCAAGCTTCCTGGCCTCAAGCTTTGCACAAACCTTCTCCTTTGATCCTCCTGATGATGGAATGAAGCTTAGAATGCTTTGAAAGTGGCTGGTTTGGGAGATTGACAGAGTTCTGTTCAAGGGGGGAAGGAAATCGTGTTTTGATTTCAGTGAGTTTCAGGCTGTTTCAATGGTTGGTTTGTGATCAGTGAATCATGTTGAGATCAATGGTGAAGTTTGTTTGTGTGTTTGAAGCTTGTGTGATGAGTTTTGAATGGTTTTGCATATGAGGTGAAAAATGAGAATGATGTGTTCTTGGTGTTTTCAGGCTTGTGTGTGTTATGCTTTTGCTTACAAATGATCCACATAAAGAAGTGTGATAGGTCAGAGAGTGGGTGCTGGCCTATTGTGATTGGTATGGGCAAGTTGCCAAAATGTCAACTTGACTTGTACTTGAGGTATGGGCAATGGTATAGCTAGCCTTTTGGCTTGTCTTGGCTCAGCTGAGTTTAGGGAGAACCATGGAATTGTTTATGAGATAAATCAGCAAGTGGATCAAGACTTATGGGATGTTTTGCAATTTTCACAAAGTTTGGCCCCTTTGGAAATTCATGAGATTCAAGGCATCAAAATGCAATATTCTTTGGCCCATTCTGATCTTTAGAGGTCATGTGATCATGTTGTGAAGAGTTTGTGCACTTTTGAAGCTTTTAGAACACTTGATCATACCATTTTGCAAAATGCCTCTTTGGTAGAAAACTTCAAATTATGTGATTTTGGCCAACTTTGACAAGCCATAACTTTTGATCCAAAATGAATTAGAATGAGTTCTTGTACTTTTTGAAAAGGGAATGATCCATTCTACAACTTTCATGACCAAAGTTTTCCCATTTGAAGCATTTTTGAATCAAAAAGCAAGGGTTGAAAAAGTTTCCCAAAATGGCAATTTTCCATTATAAGTCATTTTCCCAAAAAGTCAACTTTGCAAATGGCTTAGGATTCTTCAATTTTGTGAAATTCCAACATCTTCTATTATCAAATAAAGATCATACACAATCAAAATGATGAAGAACACCCTTTGGTTGGGTCATTGGGGGCCTCAGATGCCCTGATTTTGCACTGACTTGCTCAAAAAGTCAACTCTTGATCAGATGACTTCCCCATTGAATTTCTTCATGAAAATTGATATGCATGATCCCTATACCATATAGATACCAATAGAAACAAGAATGACCAAAAAATTTGGAGTTATGGCCTTTGAAACCAAAACCCTAATTTTAGGTCATCTGTGTAGTTAAACCTGGCTCTGCTTCCATGCCATTCTCAGTTCTTGTGATTCTTTGACATTCTTGACTTTGAGAGGATATAATATGATGCTTGAACATACATGGACCCCTTTGGAGCGATTGATGACCTTTGGAGTGGCTCAAATAGCTCTTGGATTGCTCAGATCACAAACCCTAGATGCAGATGACTTTGAACCAATGCAGTGAATCAAAAATGTGGTATGAGATGCTATGATTGAACTTATGCATATGAAGAGATAACAAGCCATGGTGAAATGGGTGAGGGCAAATTTGGGGTGTTTACAGAATTCAGAAAACACATTACAAACCGAATATCCTCTTGTACAATTTTTCAAACACTACTCTCTACATAATCGAGTTTACGTCGGTCTTGAGAAAATTTGATATAAGACTGAATTATCTTTGGTATTGTTGCGTTCCAACTCTAAGACATACATGAGAGTGCTTGAAATACTTTTAAGGAAAGTGACACCATTCACGATTTAGTCCTGGATCCATTCATCTTTACTGATATTTCCAACAGTCTTAAATGTACTCAAATGGCTTTCGTCACTGCAGTTTCAAGCATCAAAGTTATGAACCTGGACCTTGTCAAGTTGGATCACTTTGATGGAACCAACTACACCTGATGGCAAGATAAGATGACATTCCTACTGACCACTCTGAAGGTTCACTATGTCTTAGATCCTGACATACCACCAATTTCTGAACCAACCGATGATGACTCTGATGAACTCAAGAATAAGCGTAAGAAACGTAAAGAGGACAAATTGATATACCATGGACATATTCTAAATACACTATATGATGGTCTCTACGACCTATATACAGATACTCAGTTTGTAACAGAAATCTGGAAAGCACTCGAGTTTAAATTCAAGGTCAAATAGGAAGGTACGAAGAAATTTTTAATTTCTAAATACTTTGTGATCTTACCTGATCAGGAGGGCCTTCCAGGTGATGAGAAACGAACGTGATGGTTGATTAAGAGAAGGTGGGGGTGTACCTGCAAGGCACTCTGATGCTTAAGTGAGTATGGGTACAGAAGTAGAATAGAATAGTAGGTTCAGAATACCTGACCCTCTAGTGAAAGAGGGTATTTATAGTGTGCCCCCAGCGCTGGGCCAAAGTTGTTTCTTGGGCTGGGTCATCTAGGCCCAAGGAAGAACTGCCAAGGAAAGCGTAGGAGTGTGTAAGACCTAGCACGTGGTCTTGCCCTTGGTCCAACTGCCCTATATTCCAGGAGGTAATAGTGGACAGTTGGGTGATGTGGCGTATGTGGGGGAGAAATAGTCTCCTTACTGTCAGCTTCTGGGTCGTGGGTGTGCCCGACAATTTGAGCCTTATGCTCGTCGGGTTAGGCCTCTGCGCGACTTATTGGGCTTCTGCCCGACACTGTCTTAGAGGCCTAGTCCGGAACAGGAGCCTCCCAAGTCGAAACTTCGGGACGAAGTGAGGACTTAAGAAGAAGCTTGTCGGGCATAACCTTCAGTTTCGGGGACAGTCGCGAGCTCATGCTCGGTGAGGGGCACGATGTCGGGAGGAATGTGTTTGACAACCCTCAGGCTGATTTGTCACGGAAGCCAGGGGTTTCATCTTGTTGAGCTGATGATGCAACTCGAAGGATATGGACGAATGAAGTTGAAATCCGCTTAAGCTAGTGTCGGGGTATCTATGAGCATATGTTTTTGTCGGGGAAAACTCCCTAGTGCACGACATCTTTGGGTGTTGAGGATGTAGCCCATGCTCGCCGTCTTTTGGGATATTCCAGGATGACGTGTCTTTAGTGATTTTAATGCGTGCCGCTTCGTTTCCCGCGCGTTAAATGTTGGCTGCCCTAGGGAATCTAGGTAATGATTTCCTAGGGCGCGTCCTTTCACGCAACGCCTATAAAAAGGGGGTTAGGGGACCATTTCATTTTTTCCCTTTTCTCTCCCCTGACGTTTCACTGTATCCTCATCTTCTCTCTCGCTAGTACAACCACCATTGTCGACGTCGTTCGCCGTTGTCATCACATCACCAGAATCATGTCAGGTAACATCTTGATCTCCCTTTTCTGGAAATTTTGGACTTAGTTAGCTAGTTATAATGGTGACTTATTCACCGAAGTAGGTAGCATGTCTGTTCTTTAGGTAGTTTTTTAGGGTTTTTAGATGAACACCTCGGGCAGCCTATGAATATTCCTGGAAATCGTAGGAGATTGTTGATGAATGTCCCGGGCACACCATGAATGTGTCGGGAAAACGTATAAGTTTCATTCGAATATCGCGGGCATCTTTTGAAGGGCCCGGGTGAAATTTTCATGAATTCTTTGAATGTCTCGGGTATTCTTCGAATGTCCCGGGCGAGTCCTTCATAAATACCTTGGGTATTCCGGACACTCTTTAAATGTTCCGGGCAATTTAGTTTAAGTATGTCAGGTACTTTCCCCCTCGCCCTTTCACTTGAACTGCGGTGGAAGGGTGAATTTGATGTGACATCGAATTCACTTGTTCTTCTGCTTTTCAGGTAACGCGGACCAAGGATGTCCCGTGGAAGGGAACGCACCATCTTCATCCGGGAGTGAGGATCTCTCATGGGTTGCCGACGAACCAATGGATACAAAATATCGCTTTGTCGACGAACACACCAACGCCCACACGGTAGTCGAGGACGTGGGGCCCGACGAGCCTCTTAATTGGAAGTTTGCCTTCTGGGAAGAGGGGATGCGGCTCCCCTTCAATGACTTTCAGATGGGAGGTTTCAGGTGGCTCAAGCTGGTGCCCTCGCAACTTCATCCTAACGACATATCGTTCATTCGGGCGTTTGAACTGGTATGCCAGCATCTCGAAATTGGTTGCACCCTGCCTCTCTTTTTTCGCGTCTTCCACCTGCAACGGTCGGGCAGCAATGAGCGTCATAGCTGGGTTTCTTTCAAGCAGCCTTCGAGGCTTTTCAAAACCTACCACGACTCTATCCGGAATTTAAAAGACATGTGGTACACTGTGAAGCCCATCACCCAGCACGCCCTCGACAGTATATATACTTTACAATGGAAGGCCGACGACAGGGAACGCCTGGTGCCGAAGATCCCCCTTGAATGGAGGCCGAATCATTTTAGTCTATCGATCATTCATTATAGGGTAAAGCCCGAGCTTCTGGGGACCGAGGATAGGTTAACCTACAAAAAACTGGTGGCATATGTCCGGAGTTTCAACCCTGCAATGTGCGTAGACTGACTAGACAATCCGTTACTGGGTGACGACAGACTGCCTGTCTTAGAGCCCCGACTAATTAACACTAGAGCCATGCTCGAATCTAAGTCGAATGATGTTTTGAGGATGATGTATGTATAATTTCATCTTGCATTCATGGCATTGAAGTTATGAGGGGACTTCAGTCCATTGGTAGCTTCAACCCCACTGTGTGGATTGGAGTGATATGATGTTATGATGTGCTCCTTTAGGGGAAGGTTGATGGCCCAGTGTTCATCCATGAGGATGTTTCAGTACCACATCAATTAGTAAGGGTTTGCATCTCATTCTAAATGACATAGCATGAGTTGCATTGATTTTGTGAAATGATGAGATGTATTTGATGTTGTGTATAAACGAGTATGGAGAATGTTATTATGATGTGATGAAAATGAAGATTTGTATAATTGAACTAGGGATGATAGATTGATATTGTTGTTATGTTCTAAATTCTTATTTCTATATTATTTTATTGAATGTGGATTTACTCACCCTGCTTGCCTTATGATGATGGTTTATTATGCCAACCTGCAGATAATCAACCTGCAGATATGATGGGGTAGAAAGGGTGTTACAGTATGTTCATTGGAATCCCATAGGGGATCGTTGTGATGTTGGTGCGATCATGAAATAAGGATCGTACGTGACCATGAAATAGGGGTCGAGGGTGTGATCATGAAATAGGGATTATACTGGACCATGAAAGAGGGGTCGAGAGTTCCAACGGGAATTAGATCTTGAAATAGAAATCGAATTATGGTACCTCGTGCATAAAGTTAATAGAGTCTCATTGCATAAGTTGTTGATGTGTATGACGTTGATATGTGTTGTAGTGTGTTTGGTTTGATTGTTGTTGTTGAGAAGTGGTGATCTAATTAACGATACTTGCTTTTATTCTTATTATTTTTCTCTTTTGTTGATGTTAGTATCTCACCCCTTCTGTTTGAATGTTACCCTTATGTTGGTAACGTGCAAGTGAACAAGATAAGTAGAGTGGAGGTTAGTGAAGTCGGCGTACTTCACATTTAGAGGAGTCAGTTCTGATACGTGCTTTGGGTGTCGGGACGACGAGTGTTTCTTTGTTTATTTATTTTAGAAAGACAAGTTGTTTTTAAGACTTTATTTTTGTGTTGCAAAGTTAGAATTTTTCCGCTGCGAGTCAAATTATTTTTGAAAAACGTATCATTTGAGCCGTGTGTTTTAGTAGATTGTGACACTTGAAGAATTTTGGTGTTGTGAATGATAAAACTGAAGAATTTTGAAAAGTCTTGAAGGGTGTTGTTACAAAAGGGCCTATAATGGGCAAAAATATGAATAGAAAACAAGAGTACACATACCTAAAGCATTAAATGATTCAACTCTCAAGATACTTGCCTCAAGCAACACTTGAGGGATTCTCCCCAAGAAATGCTTTGGGGACTCACACTCTAAGTTAAGATTGAGTAACTCGGCCCCTAATCCTCGTCTCAGTGATACGCTTCTATAGAAAGAGGTCAATATATCAAAAAATTGAATCACTTCACCCTTCTCATACCACATTTCTTGATGACAAGTTGATGTCCTCCTAAGAGACCATGTAATTCAAGCAAAGACTCGAAACTATCATTTCTCTTCAAGGCTAAGCCTCATAAGGTATCTTCACTAGCTCAAAGGACAACGATAAAGCAAAACCAATAAACATATCACCAAATGCGAGAATATTATCATCAAAAGGCCATGAAGGGTGGTGTTAGAAAATCCCTATAATAGGGCAACAAAACAGATACTACAAAAGAAGATTTAAACGGGGTTGACTCCTTTACAAGTCTTGTCTGAGGGACTTGCCATTACGAGTCTCGTGTAAGAGCATCTCCAATGCTTGTTGCTTAATGCATACATGGATATAATAGTTATGGAGCTTAACAATTATATCATTGGAGTAGATATGTGTGGCAATCTTGTTGCTTAAATGTTTGTGTAAGTTACTTCATTAAGAAGTTTAAAGGTGTGTTGCTTATTATTAAATAATATGAATTGATTGGGTTAAATATAGATTGTTTATTTAAACTATCGTTGAAGTAAAATTTGTTTAGATTGCTTAGATGTTGCTTACACGCAATGTGGCTATTTGGTCCTACACAAAATATGTCAAGTAATCAAAATTAGTTCTCCCACTGAAGATGCTCTAAGGAACTCAAATTTATGTTCTTGCTTGAAGATGAATCATCGTCTACGTTATTTAATCACTTAGTTATTCATGGCCTCGTGTTTGAGGGACCGTGGACTGGGAAAATCCCAATTGAGCCTTAAAAAGGAGTGATTCATAACTCTGTAAGCCTAGAGATCTTATGAAAGAGCCAGAAGTCAAAATTGTTGGGTTTGATAAGGCGAACCCTAGGTCGCCCAATTGGATCTTACCTCAATACATGCCCAGATGATGTGCCCCTAAAAGAACCAATTTGGATCAAGGCTTCCGAGGAAACCATTCCCCCAATGAAAGAGGAAACGGGTCCCCCCTTTCCGACTCCTATGAACTTGTTGAAAAGTTGAGGGAATTCTGCTTTCTTCTCTTAATCCAATCTATAATCATTCCTATTAATATCTCAACATCTATGATTGGAATGACCATTCGCTATTTTCACATAATCAACCTATAAATCCTTCTTCAATCACACTTTTATATTCAATTAAATAGATTAAGTGATTAAAACTTCCAGAACCCAAACTTAAACTTTAATGAAATTGTAAAGGTGTAAATATTAAAGTGACAACGCCGGCCTTGGGCCAGGGCTACCAGGCCCACGACCTCAAAAAATCGGGGGGCTCAAAATCGTTTATGAGTTAAAAAGTTATAATACATTATAACTAATAAATAATTTACATGCTAAAAAGCATGTGCATTGCTATGTTAGCCCAACAGATACAACCATGGTTTTGCTGTGTTATGTGCATGAGTTGGAGTCTTAGATGCCGTACATTTTCCAACTTTTATAGTTTTATTTTACTAAATAACAATTTTTGTTTTTCATTTTCATACTTTTATCTTACTAAAAAGCCAACTGGTATTTTGTTCAAAAGAAAAGTCAACTTCTATTAATATAACTACAGGAGATCATATAAGCATCGTTTTCATTTTTTCAATTTTTTATTATTATTACATAAAAATTATATTTAATTTATATTTAAAAAATTCTGTCATATAAGAAATTCATTTATTATTAAATTTATATGATAAAATATATTCTATTATTATTTGTTTCTAATTTTATTATTTTATATTTTATTTTAGGGTTAAATATATTTTTAGTCCCTATAAATATCTCAATTAATTTGGTTTTAGTCCCTATAAAAAAGTCGAGTTTTAGTTCCTATAAAATTATTTTTGCATGCAGATTTAGTCATTGTAGAAGAACTAAAATTGCGTGCAAAAGTAATTTTATATGGACTAAAACTCGACGTTTTTTTATAGAGACTAAAAATCAAAATTGTGATATTTATAGGACCAAAAACATATTTAACCCTTTATTTTATAGAAAGATATATTATTAAATTTTATTTTATAATAATTAATTAAAATTCAAGAAATTCACTATTATCTTTTACTAAGGCAACATAATTAATTAGATAACAAATTAAATTATTAAAATATTACTTTTTTGAATAATTAAATTCGAGTAAAATCAAATTTGATGTATTATTTATAAGATTTTATAATTTATTTGACTAGTTTAACTCCTCTTATGTTTACATATTAATTTTAATAAAATCTGTTATGTCTTAAAGTCTTAAAATTCTATCGAAATATTTATAATTATTTTTTAATTTTTAATATTTTTTATAATTTAAATATAAAAAAATTATATTTAAAATTATATTTTTTTATGTTAAAAGCCAATGTTTACATTTGAGAAATTTGACAAACACATGTCAAATCAAGGGGAAAATGTAATTGACAAAGTTGTGTGATTTTGATGAATTTTATTTTGTATATTTTAAATTTTTATTTATTTTATATCTTTAATTACAATGACTTTTTTATATAATCTTTTGAAATTTATAATGAGCCCACAAGATTCATAATGGACTCTTAAGTCAAATTGACAGTTATATTTTTATTTTATAATTTTATAAAATTTAATATATTAATTTCATTTTATATCTTCAATTATAAATAATTTTTTGATATAATATTTTAAAAATAATAATAGGTCATTAAAACAAGTTTAGTTGTTGATGATTATTAATTATAATTTTTAAATTTTAGTTTAATTTTTTAAAATAAATTTTAATACTATTTATAATTAAATTTTTAAAAATTCATCGGATACCATATCATTTACGATCAAATTTTTATGAATAAATATAACTCACTATCATTTGTGGAAGTGGATATTTTATAAGAGTATATGTTTCACTTGTATATAAATCATATTTTACAGAGATTTGCATCAGTATATAAAGCTATAATACATGATGATAATTAAATAGAATTAGCTAGAGTGATGCCTAAACTATAGCTATTGTTTGTTAACTACTTGACAGGATCAAATGCTAATAATAACTAATAACTCTCATTTAATTATTTGATGACCAATTCAAATTATTTCTTTCATTGGTCCATTACGCCCCCTCAAGATGAAGGTTCCATCAACGACCTTTATCTTGGACATGAGTTCAGTGAACTTGGTTGTGGGAAGTGGTTTAGTGAGTAAATCTGTCAGCTGATCCTTGGTAGACACATGTGTTACGATGAGCTTGTTAGTTTGAACCTGTTCTCTAACAAAATGATAATCTAATGATATATGTTTCATTCTTGAGTGAAGTACAAGATTGGAACAAAGGTATGTGGCACCCACATTGTCACACAATAGTCGTGGAGGGTCATGTATGGGTATTCTTAGTTCATGCAGTAAGTTTTGGAGCCACATGATCTCAGTGGTAGCGGTAGCAACTGCACGATATTCAGCCTCAGTAGATGACCGTGCTACAGTTCTTTGTTTTCTTGAGAGCCACGAAATTGGGTTGCCTCCGAAGAAAATGATATAAGCTGAGGTAGATGTGCGATCATCATTGTTCCCACCCCAATCTGCATCAGAGTATGCTAACAAGTTGTTTGCAGCAGTTTTGTGTAGCATGAGACCATGATTAATGGTTTGTTTGATGTATCGAAGGATGCGTTTTAAGTGTTGTAGGTGAAGGGAAGTTGGTTTATGCATAAATTGGGACAATTTATTGATGCAGTATGATAAGTCTGGATGAGTAAGATTAAGATACTGAAGTCCTCCAATAATTCTACGAAACTCCGTGGCATCGGTGGATGATGTACCATCGTGAAGTTGTAGCACTGCTGTGGAGGAAAGTGGTGTGGGAGATGGTTTCGCCCCCTCCATGTCAAACTTTTGTAAGAGGTCACGAATGTACCGGTGTTGAGAAAGAAAAATTCCAGAGCTTGTTGGTATGATTTCAATACCCAAAAAGTAGTGAGGTTGTCCCATATTTTTCAACGAAATTCGTTGAGATAGTGCCTTGATGAAGCTTTGAAGGAATGTAGAGTTGTTACCAGTGAGCAGCAAGTCATCTACATAGACTAAAAAGTAAGCCTTGGTATCACCCGAGTGATAAATGAACAAGGATGGATCACTTTTGCTTGTTTGAAATCCATATGCAATAATAAATTCCTTCAGAGAATCATGCCATGCTCTTGGTGCTTGCCGTAGGCCATAGATGGCCTTGTGAAGTTTACAAACATAGTTGGGGTGTGTTGCATCTTTCATACCTGGCGGTTGGTCCATGAAGACCTCTTCTATAAGAGCTCCTTGTAAGAACGCATTGTTCACATCTAGTTGGTGCATTGACCACTGATGAGAGATTGCTAAGGTAAGAATAATCTTAATTGTTTGTGGGCGAACAACTGGTGTGAATGTCTCCTTGAAGTCAATGCCAGGACATTGTGTGAAACCCTTGGCAACAAGACGTGCCTTGTAGCGAGCAATGGAACCATCACTATTTCTCTTGATACGAAATAACCATCTACATCCAACAATGTTTTGCCCTGCCTTAGGTGGTACAGGTGAGAATGTGCCATTTCTTATTAAGGCTTCAAATTCATCTGCAATTGCCTGACGCCAATGGGCATGTTTCATTGCCTCACGGATGTTTGAAGGTTCCAAATTCTCAGGTATAGGGTGTTTTGATGCAGTATACATCCTTTTTGGCTTGAATATATTATTTTTCGACCTTGTGATGATTTGGTTTGTTTCAGTAGTAGGGGCTGTAGAGGTATTAGGAGTGATAATAGGTGTAGTAACAAGAGTAGGTGGATGAGTATCATTACCTAACATTGTATTTGAAACCAAGAGATCCCCCTCTTCATGGGGCATAGCGTGTGACTCAAGTGGTGGTTGTTGAAGGATAGGTATTATGATATGAGGGGGTTGTGGTATGTTGGGTATGCTTAGAGATGGTGGTGGTGTAGATTTGACAAGTTGGTTGTATGGAAAAATATGGTCAAAAAATTTGACATGCCTGGAGGTGTATATTTTGTAATTTGTTGGGTCAAGACATAAATAACTGTATTGGGATTCTGCATATCCTAAGAATATGCAAGGTTGAGATCGGGGTTGAAGTTTATTTGAGACATAAGGATGCAACCAAGGAAAACAAAGGCATCCAAAGGAATGAAGATGTGATGTTGTTGGGCTTTTCTTGTGTAAGACTTGATATGGTGATTTCATGTTGATGATAGGAGTTGGTAACCTATTGATTAGGTACACTGCTGTCTTGAATGCAAAGGACCAGTATTCGGGAGGTAGATTTGACATATGTAGTAAGGCTCTTCCAGTTTCAACTACATGTCTGTGTCTCCTTTCAGCTGGAGCATTGAGTTCAGGTGTATGTGGTGATGTGGTGATGTGGTGAAATGAGATATGCCATGTGTGTGGAGAAATGATTTTAGTTTGATGAATTCTCCTCCATTATCAGAGTGCAATGAAATGATTTTTTCTTTGAAGTAGTTTTCAGCAAGATTTTTGAATGTGGGAAATACATTAGAGACATCAGATTTATTTCTTAATGGATAGAGCCATACATATTTGGTGAAGTGATCAACAAGAAGTAAATAATAGGAGAAACCATCTAAAGACTTGATGTGGGATGGACCCCATACATCAGTATATATAAGTTCTAATGGTTTTTGTGTTTTGATACTGGAAATGGAAAAAGGTAATTTGTGACTCTTAACACTATTACATGATAGACAAGGTTGTTGGTGGCTCTTTATTTTGTGAGATGGTAGGAGATGTCTCAGTATGCGATCAGATGGATGCCCCAATATGTGATGCCATGGTGGAGGAGTGTGTGTGGTTGTGACAAATTCCTGTGGTAATGATGATGGATGGGGCATGTGGTAGAGTCCATTGCTATGCTGCCCTTTTAGAAGAGGTTCTATTGTCTTCAAATCCTTTATCAAGAAATGATCAGAAAAAAATTCAATGGAAATTGGATTAGTGTGACATAGAGATGAAACAGACAATAGTTTTTGAGTAATTTTAGGTACATGTAAGACATTTGAAAGATGAAATGATTGAGAAGGAGTTTGTAAAATAATTTTACCAATGTTAGAGATGGTGTGTCCAGATCCATCACCAACCAGAAGTTGATCTGAACCTGTGTAAGGTTGAGACAAGTGCAGGTTATCCAACTCATTTGTTATATGATGAGAAGCCCCTGAGTCTAGGATCCAATTTGCTTCACCAGAAGGCATTGCCCTAGTATGAAGAGCAGTAGGTGGTTGATGCTTTGGAGGGTAGCCATGCAATTTGTAGCAGACCTTGGCAGTATGGCCTGGTTTGTCACAAAATTGACACACTACACGCCTTGAGAATCCCGGTGATGTTGATCTGAACATTGTGTTATTGTGGTACTGTTTTGGTGTTTTGTTGTAGAATTGTTTTCCTTTGTGTGTAGTGTTTGCAGTGGCAATGAGAGAAGTTTCTTGCACAAGTGTATCCCTCTTTAAATAACTTTCAAAATCAGAAAGGAGATCGTGAAGATCATCAAATCCGATAGGATTTTCTCTAGTTCTTAGAGAAGCTATTACTTCACGATATTCAGCTCCAAGACCATTCAAAGTGTGGATGACAAGGTCGACATCGTCCACCGGAGAGTTGATGATGGCTAATTCATCAGATAAGGCCTTGATGCCATGAAGGTATTCAGAAATAGATTGTGATCCTTTTGTGAATCGAGAGAGTCTCTCTTTTAAGTGCATAATTCTTGCACGAGTTTTGCTTGCAAACATCTTAGCGAGAATGTCCCAAGCTTGTTTTGAGGTTTTGACATTCCCCAACATGGTAATAATGCTTGGATCAACAAATGATATGATGGCATGCAGGATCAGTTGATCCTGTCTTTTCCAGCGTTTGTATGCTGGATCAGTTTGGGTTGGACTGGCAGTGGTGCCATCAACATAGCCAATGAGATCATACCCTACAAGGAGTGCATTGAATTACACTTGCCAAGCAGGAAAATTGCTGCTGTTCAGTTTCACTGACGAGTGAGTGTTTAGGGCAATAACAGAATTGGTATTTGGTGTAATAGAAATTTCAGATGTTGTCGAGGAAGACATGGTGAGATTGTGGATCGGTTTTGCTGTAAAGCTAGTAAACTACTGATACCATATAAGAGTATATGTTTCACTTGTATATAAATTATATTTTACAGAGATTTGCATCAGTATATAAAGCTATAATACATGATGATAATTAAATAGAATTAGCTAGAGTGATGCCTAAACTATAGCTATTGTTTGTTAACTACTTGACAGGATCAAATGCTAATAATAACTAATAACTCTCATTTAATTATTTGATGACCAATTCAAATTATTTCTTTCATTGGTCCATTATATTTAACAACTATTTTTATAAATTTAAAATTCACATCTCATTTTTACGTTTTCACATTTTCGTGTATCTATCTCTCTTTTAGCTCTTCACTATCGAACCATTGTCTCTCGCACGCCAACCATTACACTACCACACACCACACCGCCGCCACCTCTGATGACCACCACTATCACCGGCCTTTCCGTTGGACTCAATTTTTGTTAGGACCTCTAACAAGTCAGGAGCGACCCTGTCAAGAAACTATCAATAATAATACATATATAATAGTTGACATTTTGATATTAAATTGTAAATTGATATAATAATAAAATTGAAAGAGTTGTCAATGAATCACACTATATTTTATTTGATAAAAGATAAGTCGTTAATTGAACTCTTTTTTATATTAGAATCTTTAATATTAATTTATTTAAAAAATTGGAAAAAAAATCTCAAATACTAATACCCAACAACAAAAAGTGAAGGATACTTAAGAATTTACTTTAATTTAATATAAAATTTAAAAACTAATAGTATTTAATTAACTTTTTAATCAAATAGAGAAACATAAACACAATTAAGCTTTTTTTAATCATCGTGAGACGTGATTGAATCTGAATCACAAAAATTATTTAAAAAGAATGCATGGATAACACGAGGAAACGTATTAGACAACATTTACTCCAACAACTTCTCCGTTCTTTTTCTATATATCTGCTACGCTTCAGTCTGTAAATATATGCATTCATTGTAAATTTTTTGCTATTATAATAAAATAAATTTAAATACATTTTGTTTATAAATATAAACGTATCCTTCATATATTTATGAGAACAGATTTTTTCTTCTGTTATAAAAAAAAATCGTTGCTCTTCATTCTCTCGTATGATGGAGAGCGATAACCAAACCCACCCTCTTCTCACACCGTTAAACAACTCACAACAAGATCAAACCAACACTACTGTAGTTTTCACCGCCAAATCCGATGATATTCCTCCGATCACCGGCGCCGATACCTTCGCCAGAGAGTTCCTCAATGAGTCAAAGAAACTCTGGTACCTTGCCGGCCCCGCGATCTTCACCTCCATCTCTCAATACTCTCTCGGCGCTGTTACTCAAGTCTTCGCCGGTCAAGTCGGTACTCTCCAACTCGCCGCCGTCTCTATTGAAAACTCCGTCATCGCCGGTTTCTGCTTAGGCATCACGGTAACATCGAACTTAATCCAAAAACTGATTCGTATTTTTTTTTTTTTAATTTCCGATATTAATTTCATATTTTTAGCCTCATTTTTAATGACTTTTTTTATTTTATTTGTTCTGTTTTCTCTTTTAGACTGAAAACCGAAAATGATATCCACGTGAAGACAGTTTGTTCAAAGTTGAAATCAATCAGAGACTTTTTTTGTTAAATAATTTAAAGCTAAAACCACTACCAAACAAATTAGCTTTTTTTTAATCAATTATTTTGGTCATTTTTGTTTTATTTTATATTGTTAAATAGTTTTATTTAGATTAAAAATAATATTTACATTAAAATTGGGAGGAATAACTGAATTCTGTTATTTTTCAGTTAGGGATGGGAAGCGCGTTAGAGACGCTATGTGGACAAGCTTTTGGAGCAGGAAAACTTGATATGTTAGGAATATACATGCAAAGATCGTGGTTAATTCTAAACGCCACCGCGATTATTTTAAGTCTTCTCTACATTTTCGCTGAGCCTCTTCTAAAACTTATCGGCCAAACAACGGCAATATCAGAGGCTGCGGGACTTTTCACAATATGGATGATTCCTCAACTCTTCGCTTACGCGATGAATTTTCCTGTTCAGAAGTTTTTACAAGCGCAGAGTAAGATAATGGCTATGGCGTGGATTTCTGCGGCGGCGTTGGTGGGACACACGTTTTTGAGTTGGTTTCTTATGTTGCATTTGGGGTGGGGACTTGCTGGTGCGGCGGTGGTGCTTAATTCTTCTTGGTGGTTTATTGTGGTGGCGCAAATTGGTTATGTTTTGAGTGGTTCGTGTGGTGAAGCGTGGAGTGGGTTTTCTTTTCAGGCTTTTCAGAATCTTTGGGGATTTGTTCGTCTCTCACTTGCCTCTGCTGTTATGTTATGGTTTGTTTGTTCACTTTTAACTTTCTCTAAAGTTTGTGTTAGTAATGAACTATTATTTATAGTTAAAAACCCGTGCATGTGCATCGTCAAAGTATAGATCATAAAGATTTTTGATGTTTTGGTTGTTGCTATTGTTATGCAGTCTTGAAGTGTGGTATTTTATGGCATTGATTCTATTTGCTGGATATTTGGAGAATGCAGAGGTTTCAGTGGATGCATTGTCTATATGGTGAGTCAATTATTTATCAATCATACTATTCTTGTGGGGGTGACCACCCTTCTTTATAAATGGTGACAACAACCTGCCTTAACTATATATTCTATCATGCAACAGTAGATATCAATCTCACTAGCCAATTTAGTTGCATAGAACATCAAAGTTATGGATGTAAATTGCCACGACCAGTATCATTTATGGACCAGGCCCAACAATTTGAAAGTAATTAATACTCCCTTCACCCAAGTCATCATAGACAATTGATTGATGCCACACATTTTACCTACTCTCTGAATATAAACATATACTATTACTAGTACTACTATTGGTATGTACTCCTCCCCCCGACTAAGTATAAATAAATAAATATTCTATTAATAAAATAAATGATTTGAATTAAGACCATTTTTTGTGTATTTTTTGAATAAGTTTTATAGAAAAATGTAAGAAATAAATTTAATTGGTTTTAGAAAGATATATTTAATTGGTTTAGAAAAACATTAAAAATGAATTCAATTTGTATATATATATATATATATATATATATATATATATATATATATATATATATATATATATATATATATATATATATATATATATATATATATATATATATATATATATATATATATATTTCGAATATAATATTTAAATAATATACAAATTTATGTTTTAAAATTATAAATTGGTTAAAAAATTGTGTAATTTTACTTATAAATTGGCAAAAAGGAAGTAATAGCATTTCATTTTTATTAAATTGTTTTTTTTTAGTATAATTAATGTGTTTACGTCATTAAATAATTAATGTTCTAAGTAATTTATAAATATTAATTAGGAATTTATTTCTAAAAAATCAATAAAGTAATTTAAAAATTCTAAATAACTTATATTTACTATTTTTTATGAATTTAGTTTATCTCTAAAGTAAAATGAAAGTAAAGACTAATGAAATATAAAAATAAATATAACACAGACTGAATTAAATACTAACAGTATTTTGTACATTGTAATAGAGTTATAGTTAAACAAGAACACAATAATAAATGTTATATTAATATTTAAATATAGTAATATTTTGGGACAAGACATAGTGATTGTGACACTTTTATAAAAATGAATCAGAATAGAAGTTTCTAATTCTATCTATGAGGTTTAATATTTAAATATTTTCTCATCAATATATAGTTTAATATACTTTTATTTATTAATTTAAAATTAATTTAATTAATTGTATTTAATAAAAAATAATTTAATAAATCTTAGTATTAAAATCATTTCAACTAATAATTAATTATGAAAAGTCTGTTAGCTTTATTTCTATCCTGTGATATAGGACGGTGTTATGAACCGAATCTGGTTCTCCACTTTTTAAAATTTTCTACCTAACACGACAAATTAACTGGACATCTGTAACTACAACGTTGTGACATTTTTCCCCACAAATATCTTCCCTTGACCCATTCCATTCTAATCTTTTGACTCAATTATTAGATTTTTTGTTCTGCAATGATGAAGGTTGCTAATTATTGTCAACACCGAAAAATAGATAGTTTATATACAATGTCGATAAAAATTAATTTATTTTTATTAAAAAATTTCTACAATATAAATTAATTTAGACCTAGAAGTTGTTGTACAGGCTTTGTTCCAACCAAAAGTTGAACCACAGTTGGCTATACAATAACTCATCCGCTTTAGCCGTACCATAATACATTACCCTTTCAACTTTCTAGAAATTGTTTGTACTCCAAATATTCCATCTAGAAATGATCAAATATCATAAACTAGTCTTATAATTAGATTTTGCTATACAAAGCCACCATCCTAACCATGGAACAAAACTAGATAAAAGACAATTATATGCAAACTCTCACCATACTCATATTAAAAGGAACTTTTTTTTACTAGTAGATAAAAGACATTTTAAATCGAGTGGAATAAACTTTTACACTAGATGTTAGGAGACTACTTCCAATTCTATTTATAAGAGAATTTATTTATTTTTGGTTTATTGAATTAGGTTATGTTTGGTAAGTTAGATTTTTGAGTTTATAGTTTATAAATTTATATGATAATTTACATATATTTGTTAATGATTTTTTTCATAATGAGTTTATAGTTTATTATTTTATAGTTTATAGTTTATGACTTATCATTTTTTCTTTCAATTTTGTCCTTATTATTTTAATAAAATTCCCTTTTATCCTTTATAATTTATTTTAATTTAAAATAAAATAAATATGTATTAAATGTCTTTTATTTTATTTTATATCTATAACTTTCAAATAACTTATCAATTATTAGTCATCAAACATCAACCATAAGATATAACTATTAGTCATCAACTATTAACCATCAGACATAAACTATAATTTAATTGATCGATCAACAGTTATTTTTACCAAACAGAGTTAATCATGTGAAATTTATGATATATTAAATACATTAATTATTAAATGAATATAAAAAATCAATTTTCTCTTGTAAATAAGCCAATAAAAGGTAACTTAGAATGTTATCTTAACTTTGTCGCTTAAACTTGAGATAAGAATTTAATGTTGACTTTGCAGCACAAATATATTGGGATGGACTGTCATGGCATCCTTTGGAATGAACGCAGCCGTGAGGTTTGTTTCAATTTTTGTTCATAATGGAACTAACTATGAGTTTGATTAAACATAATTTGAATTGTAATTACAACAATGCAGTGTGAGAGTATCAAATGAATTGGGGGCATCTCATCCAAGAGCAGCAAAATTCTCACTTACGGTTGCTGTGATTTCTTCATTTCTGATTGGTCTTCTTCTTTCATTGATTTTGATAATCTTCCGGGAACAATATCCTATATTGTTTTCAAATGATCCAGAAGTGAGAAAGGCAGTGATTCAGCTAACACCAATGTTGGCATTATGCATTGTCATCAACAACATTCAACCTGTTCTTTCAGGAGTTGCCATTGGTGCTGGGTGGCAAGGAGCTGTTGCTTATGTAAATATTGCTTGTTATTATCTCTTTGGTATTCCTTTGGGACTATTCTTTGGGTTCTTTCTTGACTTTGGTGTCTTGGTAAGCTTTTCTTTCTTCCTCTTCAATTATATGTAATACCAATACCTTTGAAAAAAGATGTCTATGATATGTTTAATTTATTCATTTTTCAAAATTATTATCGGTATCGAAGTGTGTGGTGTTCACCTATTTTATAACTTGATAATTTAATGGAATATTAACTTTTCTGGATGCATGATTTCCAGGGGATCTGGTCTGGAATGTTAACAGGGACTGTTCTACAAACTCTTGTGTTATTCTATATGGTCTACAGAACTGACTGGAATAATGAGGTAAAAAGTTATACATATTGCCAACAAAATTAAACCAATTTAATTATATTGTTATTGAAGAGGTAAGTATTTTTATTATAGACTAATTTTTGTTTTATAAAATGGCAGGCATCACTTGCGGAAGAAAGGATAAGCAAGTGGGGCGGACTTAAAGATGTGAAGACGAACGATAATAGAGAGAATCGTTAAACAATCGTAACTTCTGCAAACTTTTGAAGCTAATTAGTGTCTGATATAATAGACTTTCTAAAAAAATAGATGATCTTGCACATTGTGGAGAAGCTAATGTGGATTCACATTGTTAGTGATTGCAGTTCTCTAGAAACATCTCAGCATTTAATTGTCAAGTGCTTATTATTTGGAAATTTTTGAAATTTTGTGTTGGCCAAATATTATATTGGAATATGTTTCTTCATTTGGTGGTATTTGCTTTAAAATCGTAATGCATTGTGATGTGATAGGTTGCATGTGGTTTTGATGATTTGTGTATGAGCTATTTGAATAGTTCGAAATGCCAATATTTTTCAGAATCTCAATATGAGTGATGTTGTAAAATTTACTAGATTGGTAACTTGAAAGACATGTTTGTGTCATTGTTGGTATTGAACATCTATACTATCTATATGACTGTTTTATTTATTTATTTTCTTAAATTAATATGGCGTCGTGGTATTAGTGTCTGGATTGATGTTCGTTTTTCTTTGGAAATCATAGGAAATCAATAATTGACACTCCATTATCAACATGTGGTCTAGGATGAAGGGTATGTTAGAACAAACATAAACAACAAAACCAGAATTTGAAAGTGAAGGTTTTAAAAAATGGTGGAAATAGAATTTGGGGAAGAAGATGAAATTGAGAGAGAAAAGAATTAGAGAAGAGAGAGTAATTGGGATGAATTCAATTTGGCATTAATTGGAATTGGAATTACAATAAGGTTTTTATATTGGATACAATTGAGAGAACAAAATACAAAAACTACAACTAAAAGTGTATTGCTGTTAATGCTGTCATTTTTCAGTTTTTGACAGTGGTAACCGGTTACTCACCAGTGGGTAACCGGTTACTGCTGTTGCAGACTGAAAAATACAGCATTTTACAGCACTTTCAACACACCACCTCACTTTAGTTGATCCAAGTCCAGCATGTTCAAGCTCTTCACCAGTCTCTTGAACACCTCATTTGTCACACCCTTTGTCAACAAATCCGCAACTTGGTCCTCGCTTCGGCAATAGCTCAATCTAAGCTTTCCGTCACCGACTAATTCTCTCAAGTAATGAAACCGGATCTCAATGTGCTTGCTCCTTCCGTGTGCAATCGGATTCTTCGCAAGATTAATCGCGGAAACATTATCCACAAACAGTGTGGTAACATCATCACCACATCCCAATTCCTTCATTAGATTCATAAGCCACATAGCTTGGCACGCACTCAACGAAGCCGCAATGTACTCGGCCTCACAAGAAGAGAGTGCTACAACCGGTTCCTTCTTGGAGCACCAAGAGATTGGTGTTTTACCGAACATAAAGATGTAACCCGCCGTTGATTTTCGATCATCTTTATCTCCGCACCATATCCGATGCGGGAAATAGAATTCCGCAACCAAGAGTACCTTTCACGTATCTAAGGATTCTCTTAACCGCTGCCAAGTGTGACACCTTAGGTCTCTCCATGAATCTACTAGCAATACCGACACTAAAAGCCAAATCCGGTCGCGTATTGCACAAGTACCTCAACGATCCAATCAAACTCCGGTAAAGTGTTGGATCTACATCATCCTCATCCTCACTTTTGGACAGCTGCATTCTTGCTTCACAAGGTGTATTAGAAGCGTTGCAATGCTCCATTTCACACTTTTTCAAGATATCAAGTGCATACCTCCTTTGATGCATAAGCAGCCCCGCTTTTGACTTGTGGAACTCTATGCCAAGGAAGTAACTCATCACACCAAGATCTGTCATCTCAAACTCACTCATGAGCTCTCCTTTGAACCTTGAAATGCACTTGTCATTGCTGCCCGTAATCAAGAGATCATCAACATACAAGCAAAGTATGATAACACCATCAATCGTATCCGACCTCACATAAACACCATGTTCGGATACACATCGTTTGAAACCGATGTCAACAAGAAAGCCGTCAATGCGTTTGTTCCAAGCTCTTGGAGCTTGTTTCAAACCATACAACGCCTTATGTAGCTTGTAATACTTCCTCTCTTGATCTTTAATCACGAAACCGGGTGGCTGCCCCACATAAACTTCCTCATCAAGAGGACCATTCAAAAATGCCGACTTCACATCCATTTGGTAGATCACCCAATTGTTGCTATGTGCCATCCCAACAACCAAACGAATAGTCTCTAGTCTAGCCACCGGTGCGAATACCTCCTCGTAGTCTATGCCTTCACGTTGCAAGAACCCTTTGGCCACTAATCGAGCTTTATGCTTGATCACTTCACCCTTAGGATTTGCTTTGACTTTATAGACCCAACGTACACCAATCGGTTTCCTTCCAAGCGGTAAATCAACCAACTCCCAAGTATCATTCTTCTCAATAGATTCCAGCTCCTCCTTCATTGCACATATCCATTTAGGATCACTTAAGGCTTCCTCCTCATTTACCGGTTCAGATTCGTCCATAAGTGCGAAATGAACAAAATCACCATTGTTATTCACTTCGGTATCTAGGAACCTTTCATAGTCTCGGAGTCTTTGAGGCATAGCTCTTTGCCTCACAGGTCTACCTTCATTAACAACATTGTTTTCAGCTGCTGTAGGTGCAGGTACAGCGGAATCGGACGCCTCCGGATCAGACAATTCAAAAAACTGATGTTGCTGATTTTTCTGCAGTAACCGGTTACTCACCGGTGGGTAACCGGTTACTGCTGTTGTTGCAGAATTTTTCACTTCATCAAACAGCACGTCCCGGATTATCACGATCTTCCGATTCTTCTCATCAAACAGCTTATATCCCCCAGTAGAATGATATCCAACAAGTATCAACTTTTCACCTTTATCATCCAACTTCTTTCTAAGTTGATTCGGTATGTGACGATACGCAATCGATCCAAAAACGCGCAAATGAACCACACTAGGTTTGAAACCACTCCAAGCCTCTTCAGGTGTGATATTCTGCAGCTTCTTAGTAGGACACCTATTCAACAAGTAGGTAGCTGTAGATACGGCCTCACCCCACAATTCCTTAGGTAATTTCTTCCCACAAAGCATGCTACGCACCAAGTTCATTATTGTACGATTTTTCCTCTCGGCAGCCCCGTTTTGTTGAGGCGTATATGGAGGCACCACCTCACGCACAATACCCTCAAGGTCACAAAAATTTCCAAACTCATTAGAGGTATACTCACCTCCACCATCCGTTTTGAGAACTTTGAGCTTCCGGCCGCTTTGACGCTCCACCAAGGATTTGAAACTCTTGAACACTCCAAACACCTCATCCTTTCTCTTGATAAGATAAGTCCAAAGTTTCCTACTAAAATCGTCAATGAACGTAACAAAATATCGATTGCCGCCATAAGTCTCTACTTGCATCGGTCCACAAACATCGGAATACACCACCTCAAGTAGGTCTTTGGCTCTCCGACCCGCATCCTTGCTAAACACATTCTTGTGTTGCTTGGATGTCACACATTCTTCACACAATTATGTCGGAACACTAATAAGTGGCAGCCCCGTTACCATACCACTTTGTTGCAACATCTTAAGATCCCTAAAGTTAAGGTGACCAAGACGGTAATGCCATAGCCACTCCTCTCTACTCACCGCGGTAGCCAAACAACGATGCTCCATAACCCTTAACTCAACTTTAAAGGTTCTATTGGCAGCCATCGGCGCTTTTAGAATCAACACACCTTTTGAATCTAAAACACGCATCATCTTGTTTTCCATCCGAATTAAGTACCCTCTTTCAAGCAATTGGCCAATACTTAAAAGATTGCACCTAATTCCCGGTATGTACAAGACATCTTTGATCCTTGAAAAGCCTCCACTCTTCCTTCCGATCAAAACGTCTCCAACCCCTTCCGCGCTTAAAGTAGTGTCGTCGGCAAACTTGACTTTACTCTTTGTCGCTTGATTGATTTGCACAAACCAATCCTTACGACCCGTCATATGTGTTGAACAACCGGAATCCAAGTACCATTCATCTTTACTTTGAACTCCATCACGTACGGTAACCAATGCATCTCGATCCGAGCACATTTTTTTACCACTTTCCGACACGGTACAGCTGCTGTCCCGCGAACTGTCATGACAGTAGCTGCTGTCCGGAACATCCACAATGCCATAATTCTCCTCCGTGATCATCACTAGAACCGTGTCTTCATCCTCCACCTCTTCTCTAGCAACCTTGGCTTCATCATCGCGAGTCTTGTTCAATTTTGCATAACATTTCGATTGAACATGTCCAAGCTTTTTGCACCTAAAGCATTGAACTTTACTCCAATCCTTTTTGAAACCGCTACTACGATCACTCTCCTTGGAGCTGCTCTCACCCTTTTCATACATCGAACTCTTCGAATTTTGAGAATTGTTTGCACCAAAATTCTGAAAATTTGGCTTACCTCTAGCTACAAATTTTCCTTTCGACCTCTTGCTCTTCTCATTCAAACGCGCTTGCAAAGCGATCTCCGCTTTCGCTTCGACACATCTCTCATCCATTCTTTGCTCATGCGCTTCCAACGAACTTTGCAACTCATCCTTGCTCATAGTCGTTAGATCCTTTGATTCTTCAATAGCAACCACAATGTTATCGAACCGCGATGTTAACGAACGCAACACCTTCGATACAACATTCTGCTCTACGATCGTTTCGCCACAAGACTTGATTTGATTGACTAACCGTGTAATGCGCGTAATGTAGTCGTTGATCGTTTCTTTGTCTTCCATCTTCGTTAGCTCAAATTGACGCTTGTAAGTTTGTAACCTTACCACCTTCGCTTTCGCGGCACCGGCATATGCTTTCTCCAAGATTTCCCACGCTTGCTTCGCGGATTCACAATCACCAACCTTCTCGAAATTGTCGTTATCCACACAAGAGTGAATCAAGAATAGGGCTTTGTAATCCCTCTTCTTTTCTTCTTTGTGTGTAGCCCTAATCGTGTCGGTAGCTTGTTCCCCCAATGGTGTGACTCCATTGATGACTATCTCAAGCACTTCTTGATAACCAAACAGAACCTTCATTTGTTTCGCCCATTTGTCGTAATTTTTCGAATCAAGAATTGGAAGATTTGTAGGAATTCGATCATTGGAAACGGTAGCCATTGTTGCAGCGGAATCAGATCAATAACCGAAGCTCTTGATGCCAAATGTTAGAACAAACATAAACAACAAAACCAGAATTTGAAAGTGAAGGTTTTAAAAAATGGTGGAAATAGAATTTGGGGAAGAAGATGAAATTGAGAGAGAAAAGAATTAGAGAAGAGAGAGTAATTGGGATGAATTCAATTTGGCATTAATTGGAATTGGAATTACAATAAGGTTTTTATATTGGATACAATTGAGAGAACAAAATACAAAAACTACAACTAAAAGTGTATTGCTGTTAATGCTGTCATTTTTCAGTTTTTGACAGTGGTAACCGGTTACTCACCGGTGGGTAACCGGTTACTGCTGTTGCAGACTGAAAAATACAGCATTTTACAGCACTTTCAACAGGGTATATCAATTGATTTGCATGTGCCAGCCAAGTGATATGATAGATTTTATATTAAATGAAATTTCTCTTAAATGATGTATCATCAATGTATTCATCTAGTGGTAGCTCTATAGACTCTTAACTTCTTAGCAGTTGAATTTATGAACCTTTGTCGTTTTTCAATTGGTTAGGAGTGTCATACAACTTCAAGAGCACAATTATATCATTTCATAAACCAAGAATTTTTATATCATTTCATAAACCAAGATTTTCTTTTGGCTTAAATAGTCTTTTAGTCCCTGTAAGTTAGCAAGTTTTTGGTTTTCGTCCCTGAAAGTTTTTTTTTTCGGTTTAAGTCCCCACATTTCCAAAACGCTTTGGTTTTAGTCCCTACTGTGAGTTAGACGTTAAAAAAAAAGGGATGTGGCAGACGGTGCTTATGTGGCAGGTCGTTTGGCATATCCAAGTGGCATTCTCATTTACACATGTGGATTTCTCATTTTCCTATTTATTCTAGAGGGACCAAATCCAAAATAATCAATCACAGTTTGGTCTTTCTTCTTCAAGCTTTCTTCTTTCTTCTTTCCATGGAAATAAATTCCCAAAAAACTCAGCCATAGAATCCATCTCGATCATCAAACCACTAATCACAGTCCCTTCAATTTCAATCAACCAACAAATTCAAAACCCTAGAAAAAAACAGAAACCGGTTCTTGTCACCGTTCTCAGTACTCTCTTGTCATTCCCTCGCATTCACAGACATCAAACTCCATGCAATGGCGACCCACCTGAGACCATTCACCATCGGAACACCATACAGATCACCGCCGCACCTTCTCCGTCAACAACCACAACAACAACCAGCAAGAAAGAGAACAGAATGGACAAATTTCAAGGTTCGAGCAAGCTCATCGTACCTCGACATGCTAAGAAGAAAGAAGAAAGCTTGAAGAAGAAAGAAGAAAGAAGAAAGCTTGAAGAAGAAAGACCAAACTGTGATTGATTATTTTGGATTTGGTCCCTCTAGAATAAATAGGAAAATGAGAAATCCACATGTGTAAATGAGAATGCCACTTGGATATGCCAAACGACCTGCCACATAAGCACCGTCTGCCACATCCCTTTTTTTTAACGTCTAACTCACAGTAGGGACTAAAACCAAAGCGTTTTGGAAATGTGGGGACTTAAACCGGAAAAAAAAAACTTTCAGGGACGAAAACCAAAAACTTGCTAACTTACAGGGACTAAAAGACTATTTAAGCCATTTCTTTTTATAGGTTTATGGAATAGTTAATTGAATAATCAATATATTTTATTCAAATACATTGAGTCAGTAAACCTACAAAATAAAATTTCTCTTATAACCAAATTAAATAAAGTATCAATTTCACAAGATTTCTGTTGAGATATGCTTTAATTATTGTGATAATTAAATTAACTGAACAATTGAAAAATAATTGATTATATTAATAGGGAAAATAACAATAATATCAAAGTTTTGGGATAATGACTTCTAACAATGACATACCATACACCTATATTTCAATTATTTTCCTCTTGTAATGGGTACAATACAAGTTGTTTAAATATTGAGCATCATTTATTATGATAAGAAGTCGTACTTTCTATTAATGCAATTATTGGACTTTCAATTAATTTTATAGGTCAGATAATTGGATTTTAACTTTGGATCATTCATTCGGTTATCTAAGATTATTCAAATTATGCAATTATGAGAATGAAATACACAATAAGACAAAATTAAAGGATTTTATCCAACAATAAAAAAACAACATGGTTTTATAAAGGGTCTATGATTGAAGTCCACATTGTTCCAAGATAGAAAACTACTCGACCATTATTAAAAACAAAATAAGAAAATACTAAGAAGTGTTCTCGATATATTTTTTAAGAATCTTAAATAATAAATTTTTATAAAAATTTATCAATAATATACTGTGCATTGAAAATTAAGTTGTTTGAATTTTTAAAGAATGATTTTTTAATATAAATTTTTAATTATATCTTAATGAGACTCGTTAAAAGGACCCAACAAAATTAATAGAAAAATATTATTTAAAGGAAGAATGATAAATAACTGAAAAAGAAACTGATATACTAAGCAACAACAAAAACAAAAGTGGTACATAACAATGAAGTGTTAAAATATTTTAATAATTTAGTAATATATTAATATTTTAATAATTATGTGGCCAAATATATTTATTTAATTATATTAGTTATATTATTAAATAAAGTAACTTGAATAAATTATGGGATCAGATAAGGTTAAAAGACTATTTATATTTTATTTAGGAATTATTTAATTAATTAATAAATTAAATAATTGATATGGGTTCAAATATGAGTGGATGTCAGGATAACCCATTTGAAAATAATGAGAACCTTAATTGGTTATCATATTATATATAGGCTATGCTCTCCAATATACTGTACACAAGCAAATTATCTCTTCTCCACATCTGAAGAGAATTCAAGGCATACGGAGTACCGGTTGAGGAAGAATCACAAAAGCCATCAACTTCAGTTTTTAGGATTACCGCCTAAAGAGGAATTTCTCAATGGATTCAGATATTCCTTAAATTCAACTTATCGTTCTTATTATTTTATATATGTTTGAATTCCGCGTCTAAAATATATATTATAATTTATTGAACATGTATGTTTCGATTAATATTGATTAATCTAATTCTAACAAATGGTATTAGAGCTAGTTTTTTTTCGATCTGCTTCAATTGTTTTGTATTAATTGATTTAATATTGCTAATAAAGAAAAGAAACATTGAAACATGAGATTTTATAATTAATAAATTTTGATCTTCCACTTCATATGAATCTAAATTGGAATGTATGTTTTAGTTTTTTTTTACGTTACATATTATGTAACAGTATCTTTAGCATCAATCTCCTATTGTTTTGTTTTGGTTTGAGAATATATAAAATATTTATTATGTGTGTTTATGTAAATATAGAATTCAGTTTCGTGTGTTTCATTCATCAATTCTCTCAATTGTCAGTACTTGTATTCGGTGTCATATTACTAATAGTATCTGGGTTTTTTATGTGAGAAAATTTTAGTTTTCTTTTTAATTAAGATTTTTCTTCTTCTTGAGTGTTATTGTTTTTTTTAAACACCCTTCGAGTACGATCGATTTATTATACCGGTATGAATATGACAATAACACAATCAAGTAAACATACAATTTTTTAACATTACATTTGAAGGTAATGTTTATGTGAATTTTAAAGACCTTCCCATTTAATTTATTAAATTAAAATTGTCTAGTAATTTTGATTGGATTAGTTGAAACAACAAGTTGCAAAAGTAACTTCTGTTATTTAAATTTGATTCAATTAAAATTACAAAAGATGTAGTGTGTAATTTTTCATGCGAACTGTTATGGTCTACCAAAAGAAAGACACGGTTTGGCCGAAAATTTGCATACCTGTGATGGTAAATATGTAGTAATTATCAAGTTTATCCATGTGGCAAATGATTGATGTCAAAGACATTCATTATCTGATAGGACTTATTACTAATGTTTGATCGTTACGTGAGAGTACCACTTACAATTAATTCTTACAATCAAAGATTGAGAATTGATGGTGTTTTTTTGGTAACTTGTCTAGGTCTTATTTAATTTGAATATAAAGAATATTGTGCATGTCTATATGGTTATTTGACATGCCTACTAATGTCATTGTATGTTTGTTGTTCTTTTCAATGGATCCAGTTACTACTGCTACCGCTCCAAACTTTGTGTCTCAGATTAACTATATCCCTATGCTGAGTGAGATGAACTTTAAGTCTTGGAAAGAATTTGTGGAGATCGTTCTTGGATGCATGGATTTAGACTTATCTTTGAGGGAGGAGCGTCACACCGCCACTGCTGAGAACCCAAATGAAACTAAAATAGAAAAATGGGACCGATCTAACCGAATGTGCCTTATGATGATCAAAAGATCCATACCTGAAATGATTAGGGGGTCGATTGCTAAGAGTGAAAGTTCTAAGAAGTTCCTCGAAACTGTGGAGCAACTCTTTGCTAAAAAAAATGATAAGACTGCGGGAATTTTTCTAAGTGAAAAGAAGGGTAATTTTCTCACTTTTGTTTGTTTTGAAATTAATTTAGTTTATGTACCTAAGGATACTTGGTGGGTAGATTTTGGTGCTACTACTCACATTAGTATGTCCATGCAAAGTTGCATGTGGAGTCGTCCTTCAAGTGATGTTGAAAGATTCATCTATGTGAGCGATGGCAATAAAGTTGCAGTAGAGGCTATTAGGACTTTTAGATTATTATTAAAGACCGGTTTTCCTTTGGATTTGATTGAGACTTTTGTTGCATCATCTATTAGATGAAATTTAATTTCTATTTCTATTTTGGACAAATCAGGTTATACTTGTTCATTTGGAAATAATAAATTTAGTCTCTCATATGATTCAAATGTTGTTTGTTGGTTACATTTCTTTGAATGATAATATTTATATGCTTGATATTGAAGGTCCTTATAACAAAATATTGCAAATAGAGTCGCATGGTACAAAACGAAAATTAAATAAGAAACAGAGGTTTGAAGACATGTCTATAACACATATGATACAAGGGAGGAGAGAAAGTTAGATTGGTGACTTCAGACTGTTCCTATATGAGTTCACACAAGTAAACTTTATATAATAATATGACACCCAAACTAAGAGTGAGACAAAACAACTGAATCTAAAAAGGAAGTGAGTGGGACAACCTTTAAAAGTAGATTGTCGGAAAAATTGCCAAAAGTAAACACTGACCTTTTTGCAAGAAGCAAAACTCATACTGACTCAAAAAGATTATGAACATAATTGCTTGATCTTCTTAGAAATACTAATATCTTGCATATGTCATTCATTATTCATACTCATGTTTTCTGCTCATTCTCATGAAAATTTATGTTCTCCATGTGATCTCTCAGGATCATATGAGATTCACAATAATGTCTGATGTCACAGCCTGTGTGAGTACAATATAGAGAATCAATCCAAAAGATTGTCTCTATGGAGAGAAAATGATTCTAACTATGAAATTTTTAATGACTGGAAAAATCACAATTAGATTAGCACTAACATTTATTATACTTCTGATCATTATATCTCCTAACATGTAGAGGTATTCTATCAGATAGTCAAATAGGATAAAGAATTCATACTTTGAAGTGTGGAAGATCCTCACGTTGATCCTTTATCTGAGTGCTTCCTTTTCTGATTATGATTCTGACTTCTGACTTGATCTTCTTACAGAGCTTCTGATCAGTTTTTCTTCATTCAGGTTTTGAAGGTTGTTCTTCTTCTGAATATTGACTCTGAGCTTGATGATTAGAACTAGTCTTCATATCATAACAAATCTTAGAACTTCTGAAGATTTTCCTTGTAGCGTCTTTATCATCAGAACATACATCTTCTTATCAAGAACTTGTTGACAAGAGACTGCATATCAGTGAATCAATAATTCCTTAGCTTGAACATAAACTTTTGAGAGGTTATGTGCTAGGGAGAATTAATTGACATCTCCTGATCTTCTGATTATGCTTCCTCGCACAGCTGCGAATCTCTGCCAGGTACAAGTATCAACAAACTTAGACAAGGTTGAGTGACAATATTGTTCTTGCAATATTGAGCTAACTTGATCAGAGTTAGTTCAACAAAGATCGATAGCTTATCTTCTTCTAAAAAAAGTATCTATTAATTTCTTCAAGGTGAATAATATTAGTGATTTAAATTCTTTCAACTCAGAACAAATGACTTATGTCCTAGCATCTCTGGTTCCAGAATTCATTCATCATGAATTTCTGAGTATACTGTTGGATAACATCCTGAACAATTTTAGTTTGTTCAATAGAGATAGAGACTCAATTTAACATAACTTTAACTGTCATAGTTACTTCCATCAAGTTCTCAGAATACTCCATTAATGAAGTTCTCGAAAAACCACTAAGCTTTCATTTGAATACACAAGTATTACTTAGAAGCATAGCAAAGGAAACATCATTCAATCAGCATTGAATCTTCTAACTGTTGAATCAATTAAGTCTTGGACGTTTTAACAAAAATCATTTTCAGAGTTTGACATCCTCTATTTATGATTTATAACTTCTTCTGCAGACTTTAGCATGAAGTTCTTATGAATCAAAATCATACTTTAACAATCATCCCTTTCACTTCATAAGAACTTCCAATGAGCTTAACATGAGAAAGTCAAGGGTGGACAAATTCGTTTCTTGAAAACATCCCATACTCATTTAGAAATAATCTTCAGCAAACAAGATTTCTTGTTTTCTGATGATTTGATTCTTTGAGCAAAATATGTTGATCAACCAATCGTATTTAAGTTAAGCATTCAACCGATATATAACCTTATCTAAAAAATTTATCTTGTCAGTTGATTCAACCAAATCAGTGACTTACTCAAATGTAATCCATTTGTCTATAATTCAGTATCCTATCAATATCATCAATTGATATAAGACTGCAATTGTAAGTGGATTAACTTTCACCTCAAGTGTTTTCAACATACAATAATGGATCTTTAGATGACACTGTTAAGTGTTTGATATCCATCAATAACAGAACCAGAGCTCTTATACCAATTGAAGGTGTGAGAAAAACACAAGAAATGGGGGATTGAATTGAGGTTTTAACTCTTGGCTACTTTTCTCACTTTGATGAAGTGCGCCAAGTTATGCTATAAATGTGTTGCTGAAGCATAAAGGAATGTAAAGCATAAAGCAAGAGTAAAGAACACACGATATATCCTAGTTCACTTGAGAACTTCTCAAGCTAGTCCATTCCACACTTCAAGGTGATTTATCCTTAAACAAGGACTTAATCCACTATAACCAAGATCCATGATTACAATCGCAAAGCAGCACTGTGACTCACTCAATGAATTGTTCAAGGATTTCTACCGGATATAACGTTCATTGACCCAATAGAACCTCTGCAGGATTTCATCTTAACTCATAGCTAGATTGTTAAGGGATCCAATCTAGATATAACATCTACTTGAGGATGCACCTACACGACAACCAGTAGTGACTAACTGCACAACACCATGTTTCATGACTTATTACACAACAACCAATCGTGAGTAATTGCACAACAACCTGTTATGACTTCGGGCTCTAGAACCAACCGTTCTGAGCTGCACCAGAACCTTAGCTCTAGAACATATCATCATAATACATAGTTCTATGAATGCATTAGCAGCTAATTTTTGTGCCTTCCTAAAGTTCTGACCTTCACCAGGTCCTTTAGGGAAAAGGGTGTTTACAAATGTTGATGCATCTTAATAAGCAGATTGTAAACTCACTTAAGTACATCAAAAGAACCTAAATACACATTAAGTATATTACATTTTATTTTTGCTTCGTTGTGTGGTCTCCTGCTTCTTCAAGTTGCTTATTCATTGAGCACTTGAAGGTTGAAGTCTTCTTCTTCTTCTTCAAAAGCTTTGCTAACTTAATCTTCGTTGAGGCACAAGAAGGACTTATTCGTCTTGATTCACATAAGAATATTTCTGGACAACAACCCATGTTCTTCTTCAATCCAATGATCACTTCAGTAGTTGATTTATTATTGAAGCTTCCATGATCATTTTCAATGTCTTCTGCGACTTTCCAAGTCTTCTGCAGCATAGGAAGTTAAGGATATTGTGAATTCAAGATCTCTCTGCTTTCAGCAAATTATTGTCAAAGAGTAATCAGCTAGAAGATCTGCATATTCAAGTAAACATTGTGCGGCTTGTTCCAATGTAATCTTTGTTTATCATTTACCTTATGTGATTGTATGACAACATCAATAACATAGTTCAAAGACCATTTGACAACTTGGTTGTATGTGTGTTCAGAAACCTTTCGTTTATATCAATCAACATCAACACATAAACTAAATGGTTGTATCCTTGATTACTTCACATAGAAGAATATTCAGTTTGTGGATAATCAACCAGGTTGTGCTTCAATAAAACCAAAAATGGTTGGGATCCTATCAGGACCTTCAACAGTTAGGTTTAATGGAACCAACAACATCACAAAGCATGTGATGTTTTCCTTTTATAGCCAAACATAAAAGAGTCGTTACAGCCCAATTCGGCTACTGAGGAATCTGTTACACAAGGAATAAAATATTAAAACCATGTATTGTCCTTTTCCACATTTCAAAGATAGTGAAGAGGTTGTGGGATAAAGCATTATCGTACTATGTACTATCCTTGCCAACGGTAACATTGTCATCTGAAATTCAGAGGCTTAAGATTATAAATCAATGAATTAAACATGATCTAGAGACAATGATACTTGGGTCTTCAGAGAACCTAAGTCTTTAGTCTTCAGAACTTGTTCACATAGAACTACGTTCTTCAGGACTTCAGCACTTGGCTTGAAACCCATTCATAACTTCAAGTCTTAGAGTCTTCAGAACTTTGTTCACATAGAACATTGTCTTCAGAGTCTTCAGCACTTGGTTCTTCAAAACCTTAATCTTTAGATCTCTTAAGTCTTCATAATCTTTCAAGCACTTGGTCTTCAGATGTTAAGTCTTCAAAACTTCAAGTCATCAGAGTCTTCAGAACTTAGTTCTTCAGAAGATTAATTTCAGAAGCTTCACTTTGCTATCTAATCAGATCCACGTTCAAAACAATATCCACAAAAGCATTGTCAACGCAACATCATCATCCTTGGATCTTTCTGATTGTGTTCAGATTCAGAAGCACGCTTACGCCTAATGTTACACATAGTAACTTCTCATGTTAGCATTTACGTACTCATTCATAATGTTCGTTTGATCTTAATATATATAATATTCATGATCTGCACTTTAACAAACATCAGAACATAAAATGGTTCTTTCATAAATACTTCATTGTTATCATAAAAACATAGAGATGGAATGCAGAGACAACTCTTGTTCTTTTAATGGGCACACGAATTATCCCACAACTTATGCAAACATGGATACACTTCAACGGCCACACAAAACAACAACAACATGCATATGACTCACATCACAATCAATACATCATTCACCAAAATACAACATCTAAGGAAAGACAAGGAATCCGGAAAAGAAAGAAAGAAGAAAATAAAATAAAATAACATATTGTTCATGCTCGCCTAGTGCTCGCCCGACGAAACACGCCTTTCGCATGATGATGCAGGAGAGAGTCACTCATAATACCAATTATAGTAGCACATATTTTCCACCCCTCACTCGCCTCTCAATTCACTTATAAAGGCACAAGCAAATGCTCAATTCGCCCTACAAGGCACACCTTTCGCCCAACGAAAGTGTACGCACATCAACCATGCGGTTGCGTTTTTTGCAAGTGCAGACCCCAAAACTTCTCTGAATTCAATACCATACGGTCCAGAATTACACATAGATCACATGATTATCATACAACATCAACACCTTGACCTCGATAATTCTAATGTCACTACCACATAATAAGGGTAACCTAAACACAACCAAAACACACATAATCACATAAATATATACAACATCATATAATTTAAATTACGAAAATAATTAAAACAAATTGGGGCATTACACCATCTACCTCAAACCAAATACACCCTAATAGAATTTGATACGAAGATACACGTATATTAGTAATATTAATTTGGTTCTAATTTCAGTCGGCATTAGATTTTAATTGATGAAAATTGTACAATTGATTTCGAGCAAGTCTATCGGATGGAAATTAGTAAAAGTAATCTAAAGACTTGTAAATCTAAATAAATCGTCCAAAGTGATATATTTAAGAAGATTGTACCATATACCCCTACATTCTGACCTATACCCCTACATCAAAAAATTTTGGACAAAAATTCCCTCATATAAATAGTTAAAAGAGTCATTTTTTTTCCTTTTCACTTTTCACAGCGTTGGCCACTAGAAACATAAATTTCTCATAATCTTCCCGGAAGTCTTCAAGTAAGTCTTCCGGTTTGTTTTTAACATACCGAAACTCTTGATCTAAGTCTTTCGGTTTATAAAATGTTTGATTTGCATATCAGAAGACTTTCATTAAGTTTTCCGGTTTTATCATTGTTGTGCATGTGTCTTCCGGAAGGTTTCCATAAAGTGTTTCGGTTTAATTTTTAAAAAATTGTGTACCGGAACTCTTATATGTAAGTCTTCCGGTTTTCATTTTTTTTATTAATTTTTTTTTTGCAGTGGTGCGCACACGAGGCAGAGATGATAGGATACCTGTTCACTATATGAGACTGGGCGATACTTCGAGAAGGACACAAGAAGATCATATTGGTACATCTGCAGCAACAGCAGAACCAGTTGGATATCCAAGAGGACCGTACGATACCAATGTTTTGGTTAAGTACGAACATCATGTTACTAGACGTTTATGGTTCGATGAGGTAATTAAATGATAATTATTAAGTATTGAATAAAAACTGAAATTTCAATGTTGTATTGTATAATTTGCTTAATTTTATTTGTTTTCAGGAAAGAGGTGCGAAGAATGAATTGAAGGTTGCAGGGCATGGATTGAAGTTGACTCATATGGTTCCACAACAGCTTCCACCAGAGATGGAGACTTGGATATCTAGGTCTGGTTTAGCTTCTCTACAGAGAACCAATTTGACGAAGATACATACAAACTTGGTTTCCGCATTTGTTGAGAGGTGGCATCTAGAGACATCTTCACTTCACATGTCATTTGGTGAAATGGCCATTACTCTGGATGATGTTGCTTATTTGCTTCACCTGCCCATCAAAGGGGTATTCTGGATCCCTCAAGATATCAGTGAAGACATAGCTATTGAGTGGGCTGTTGACTACTTAGGAGTGTCACAGAGAGTGGCACTATTCCAGGTCCGTGAGTGCAGGGGTTCGTACTATAAGCTGGAGTGGTTATATGATTGATTCGTAGAGCATAAAGTTGCTTCATCGTGGGCATATGCGACCAGATGTTATTTGATGATGTTAGTGGGTTGCACGATTTTTGCGGACAAGACCTTTACATTTGTTGAGGCATGATACCTGACACTATTTATGGACTTGAATGGTTTATCAAGCTATAGTTGGGGAGCATCTGCATTGGTTACCTTGTATACGTATCTCAGAGATGCCTCCATGTTCAGTTGTAAACAGCTAGGTGGTTACCCGACTCTCTTACAGGTATATGTTTAAATTCAATTTATTGGTTGTTTTTATTTTAATTATAATGTTAATTTTATTATGTTCATTATGTTATACTTAATTATTATGTTATAATATTTTTTTAACAATGCTGGATTCATGAATATTTTCCAACACTTGGATAAAAAGGAGAGAATTGGATACCAGCTAATAATTATGGTCTCCCGCGAGCGATGAGATGGACATACAGACAAGGTGCGTTAAAGGTGGATGAGTTGCGACCTATTCTGGATGAGCTGACACCTACCGATGTCATATGGCGGCCATTCGAGGATCATAGAGTTCATCGTCTATTTGATGAGATTTCTCTATACAGGGGTTGTTTGAGGTGGAGTGACACTATTGTTCCATATATGCCAGGCAGGTGTCATCGACAGTTTGGATACCATCAGTATATTTCACCTGCACCTATTGATTATACGATGGCTGATGATATCGATGTTGAGTGGATTAGTTACATTCAGAGTGTTGGGCAGGTGATTCTTCTGACAACACTGACCACTATCCCGTTTGAGAGAGATGATGGATATCTCGAGTGGTATTATCGTGTTTCGCATCCTCGATTGGTACAGCCTAGACATGATGAGCCGAGAGTTGCATCTGTTCCTGAGTACGATGCGGAACCATCTAATCCTTCCTGGGATCATGTGTCTACATTGATTCATCGTTACCTTCAACAGACTGTGGCTGAAGAGGATGACCCACAATTTGCTGATCTGTTTGAAGCTTTATGTATTGCTCGTTCACAGTGACTTATATTTATGTTTATGTTAATGTATTAACTTTTGAACTTATATGTAGAATGTTATATATGTTATATGTTATTGTTAATGTATTAACTTATATGTTATGGTTATGTTTATGTGATAATTTTTAGACTTAAAAATTGAAATTAAAATTGAATTACATAGATTAATATTCATAATGTGTTGCAAACATATAATATAATTCATGAATTAAAATGAATAACATAGTTTATAATCCATAATGTGTTGGTAATATAGGTGTAAGTTGTTGCCAATGTAGGAGACGTCCTACAAATCCTAACATCCACGATGTTGCTGCTGGATAACGTAAGTTCTTCCAATCTGTTCTCACTGGTGGCAATGGAAATCCTTCTTTCATGTTAACCTGGATACAAAAATAAACAAAAAATTATTTAACATTAATCAAAATATTTACTAAAAACATACAATTATAACAATGTTTACCTGAATCCAATGATTTGAGTTTACAAATCCAATGCAATAAAATGAGACATTCGGTGAAAATGTAGTTGTCATAGGGAAGAAAGTCAAGCATTTGAATCTTAAACAGACAAGTACCACATTATACCGATTCACAATCACGTAACCCATGTCTGGTAGAGTCAACCATTTATTTGGTGGTTGAGAACCAATTCCCTCTATTCTCAAAGAATCTCTCACTTCCTCTAACCGATCAGCAAATAAATTGGCATATAAAGTTGATCTTTTATTATGTATAATTTCTAACTCCAAGTCTCGGCGAACTATTGGCCAACCATCTTTCACCATAACCATGCAATGAAGCAATGACTCTAAATCCACAATTACCATCTGACAATACATTGACTACATCATCAATAAATGACCTAATATGATTAGGAAATTGAAGGATGAACCGCTTAGATGATTGTGAAGATTGTGATAATTTCAACTTCTTTTTCACATGTTGTGATGGTTGAGATTTCTTCTTTGAATTTTGTAATGGTTGAGATTGCCGTTGTGAAGATTGAGATGCTTGATCAACATACTCATGATACGAATGGTCTCTATAAACATCATACCCTACAGGTTTTTTGTCTTTCTTCTTGACTCCACCTTTTGTTTTTATTTTTTCAGGTGGTGGTAACAAATAAGTCGTTGTGGGGAATGCAAGTTCATAAACCCTACTTTGTAATGCCCTTCTTCCAACAACATCTTGTGACCTATACCTTTTCCATAACTCATCCATTACACATTTCATACCCACCTCTAATTCCCCATCTAAGTCTTCTTCCAACTTAATTTTCATGCTCAGTTTCCTCCAATGAACATGCACATCGTCAATTGGTATCGGAATACCACTAATTTTATACTCTGCCAAATCACACGCGCAAGGTAATCCATATGTTTCTCTAAGAGTACAATGACATATATCCTTGTTCGTTCCAACTTAATTAATTCTTGTTAACTCTTCAGCAATGCACCTCAATGCAACTCGCGACACTGAAGTACGTAAATATGTGTAAAATGGACTTAAATACGTATGCGCAACTTCATAGACACTCTTTGAGAAGAAGCTCTAATGTTGCCAATTTATATCTTTAAGTTGTCATTCATGGTCTCCCAACATTTGACCATGTCACCAATACTGTTACCCAACATCTGCTTCAACTTCCAATGAGTAGACTCAACCCTAAAATAATACATATTTAAAATAATTAAGAAAAATACAAAATCTGCAATAGTTAAATTTTGGGATCTAAAACAAAACATATTGATTAGTCGTCGTGTTACCCATATGTAGGACTCGATTAATCTATGCGCAAACAAATCTCTGTCTATGTGGTGTCAACCATGTGTCGTTCACGTACTCAAAAAATCTAGGACAATCAACACACGCCTGCTCAAGTTCTTTTAAATGTTGAGCATACTCAACCTCATCACTATCCCATACAACATCCGTCCATAATTTGCCAATTGACTCTTGCATATCACGAGCCACTAATAGTTTCCTTTTTGCACCAACATTTTTGTTTATGTCAAACTGGCATAGCAAATTATTCGTCTTTGGAAACACAGTCTCAACGGCTTTCATCAAACTAAGATCTCTATCTGTCACCATCACTTGTGGAAACAAATATTTCTTAAAAAATAATTGTTTAAGCTTATCTAACACCCAACAAAAAGTCTCAGTCTGCTCAAACTCAATATACGCAAATGCGACAGTAAAAGTCAACTCGGTTGATGTCATGCCAACAATTTCAAACAGAGGTTGTCTATATTTGTTTGTATTGTATGTGTTATCCATAACTAACACAATAGAAAAAATATTCAACAACTTAATTGAATCGGGATGAGCCCAAAATATATCTTTAATAACTTCAGAGTCGTCTCTTTTTCTACTCCAATAAACATAACCTGCAACCTCAATAAGCTTAAACAAATGTTGTATCTCACTTCTAGGACCTCTTATCTCTTTTTCTATCATACTCTTCTGCTTGTATATTCGTGTGATCCGAGTGACACAATCTGGATCTTGCTCGTCCAAGGAATGCAATATATTTCTAGGGGCAACCTTTCTCTTTGTTAAATCAGCAACATGTTGTTTCTGATCCGCTGTCAACCTACCAACAAATGAGTGACCTTCTAATCTATCAGGTAAATCATGGTTATGAACCCCGCATTTTACATCAATCTTCCATCCAGACCCATCTTTCGCCGGAGTCGGCCTGATCTTAAATGGACATCCACATTTTTTCGTCGCACTTTCGATTCCACTATGAATATCCTTGTATTTTCCACCTTTATCACAACCAAATATTATTTTGTTACTTCTTCCTCTCTTGCATGTTTGTGTATCTGAACGAGTGATGATAATCGTCACTTTATTTCGTAATCAGGTGTCTTTAACACATCTTATCATCTCCTCTCGTGTACCAAATCTTTCTGACGTTGTAAAAACATCTGACGTATTCACACATATCGGTTCTTTTTCGTATATATGTATTTTCGCATCTGCACAATAAAAATATTTTTAATATAAAATTATAAAGAAAATTTAAAAATTTAAAAAAACTGGAACACTTCATGTAAATCTTCCAGTAGTGTATTTGATATAAACCGGAACTCTTACATGAAGTGTTTCGGTACATGGAAAATTGGCAACCAGAAGTCTTATTGGTACTGTTCCGAACCGGAACACTTTCCCTAAGTCTTCCGGTGATAAAAAATTACTACACCAGAACTGTTTTTGAAAATTTTCCGGTTTGAAAAAAACATACAGAAAGTCTTCTTTCAAGTCTTCCGGCACGTGGCTTTTTGGGTAAATTATTCGAAACTATGAATGGTAAAAATTAAAATAATAAAATAATATCAGGGTTAAATTTGGCATTTTAAAAATTTTGTAAGAGTATAAATCAAAGTGTAAGGTTATACGATACAATCTTCTATATTTAATTAATGAGTAAATCAAATTTAATTAATGGGTAAATCAAATTTGGTTGGATCTTAAAATTTTATCCACCACTAAAAAATATTATGCAAAGAGCCGTCTATTCGATAGAATTTCTATCATCGGTCGGTGTTAGATTTTATTGGATTAAAATTTTCAATCCAATTTTGTCCATTTTAATCCACTTATAACTACAAAAATGTAATAGGTGACCCGAAACCATTTTGAACCTCTCCAGGTTTTAGAAAACTCCCTTTCAGGAAACACCTTTTCTTCAAATTCTCAACAAAACTGGATGTAAGCTTGGCTTAATCTTTCTTCAAATTCTCAACAAAACATCATTTGAGGATTGTTTAATTTTTTTGTTCTTATTAAAAAAATTGAGAAGTTATTAAACAAAATCTCAATTAACAATTTGAATAGAAGCTATGGCAATAATTGATCTATGTACTCCTGTAGTCAACCCGTGAGAAAAGACTTGGTTGTTGATGTATTCAAAGAAACTTTTTGATAACTCATGGAATGCAACATGTTCATATTATATAATTTTGATTCTTTTTCTTTAACATACCACATGAGACATTGATAAAAAAAACAAACATAATAACATGCCACCATGAAATACTTATTTGAGTTTCACTATTACTTTTGGACAAAAAATGCCAAGTTTTGTGTAAAAAGACACAAGCTTAGTCACCAACTACACTTTAAAATTATGAAACCAAACTAAAATGTTAAATTAACTGATATTTTGCTAATATTTTGCTACAGTATCCTTTCTAGTCGCCGTAATGTAATGACACAAGATTAGGTACTTAACCCCCTTCCAAGTGCCATGTCAAATATACAGATGATCTTATAATGCATAGGGTAGATATTCTATGATAAAGACCAAGAATAATGTTTTAACATAATAAAGCACAAAATTATAATTCAAAGATTCTGAGAAAATAAACAAAATCAAAGGTCTCTAATGGCAAGCATATAAAATCACAAAATCAAAGGTATTCCATAATGGAACATTATTAATAAAATACTCAAATAAAATGTATATATTCTCCATTCCACCCCACTCAATTCCACTTTGTTCCAACAAATATGGACATCTCATACAGGATATTTTATTTTTGCATTCAGTTCCAATTTAATGTTTCAGAAACTCAATCAAGACCAAAGATAACAATAGGCATGGCAACCGGACGAGGCGAAGGAGGGTCGTTAACAGCATTACATGCCCTGACTCCCCTACATATACACCTCTTCAGCCCCTGATTTTAGCTCAGGTTTTTCATTTACCCACCCCAGTTAAATCGATATTCCCCTTTAGAGGTTTGCTAACATGCCTAGATCAAACTGATAAAATAACCAAACCATAACCATGGATTTCTAACAGAGTAATTCATAACAAAAATGCAAACCATAACCATGGATTTCTAACAGCCTAATTTGTCACAAAAAAATGCATTAATGACTGCGAATGCAAAGCTTTTCAGTATAAAACAAAGATGTTGACTCTAAAACAAGACAAACTACATCCCAATATCACAATTTCAAAAATTTATCAGAAAACAAACATGTCCTAAACTACACTATTTCATACCAAATTCATCAACCATTTTCATTTCACTAGATAAGGTCTATCAATTAAGAGTTCACATAGATCAAAATCTAAAACATATCCCACTAATCAAAAACAGAAATTATAAAACAAAATAACCTAATCAAGCAGTAAGAAGAACAGCACCACCAGCCTCTTTTATCTTCTTCTCAGCAATCTTCGAAATCAGTTTCGCCTTAACAACAACCGGCTGATTCAGCGGCAAAACCCCTTTACCAAGAACCTTAAAGTAACCAAACTGTGAAACATCTATAACCGGCGCAGTGTCCTTCGACTTCGCCGCCTTGTCTTTCACCTCTTGAGGTAGAAGCGACCAGAGAGTATCAATGTTCACGGTGGGACAGTGGAATTTGTTGCGGAGTTTGTGGAAGTATCGCATACCTACCTTGCCGAAGTAACCGGGATGATACTTGTCAAATAGGATGCGGTGGTGGTGCATACCTCCGGCATTTCCTCGTCCGCCAGGATGCTTACGGTGTTTGCCGATACGGCCATGGCCGGCGCTGACGTGACCGCGCTTCTTGCGGTTTTTCTTGAGGCTGGTTGTCATTTCTGGTTATGGTTAGGGTTTGGCGCGGTGAGGGTGGAGGAGTTCTGTTTTGGGGATTGGATAGCGTTTTTGTATTTAGGGTTTGATGATTTTGGGCTTGAATCTGCATTGGGCTTTATGAAACATTACCAATTTTATAAATTTTAAATTTTCTTTTTGTAAAATCGTTTGAAAAAACATAAAAATAATTTTTCTAGTTTTAATTTCTTTTTATATTTCTTTATTTCTTTATGAAACTTTAGTGACTCATGTCTCCTTTGAAAAAGAGAAATTTAACACTTCAGTGTTTGATTAGGTGGGCGGTAATATTTTTTTCGAGAAAACCCTAAGTCCTAAAAATCCTTCCTTATTCATACATGGTTTAATTAGATATTTAATCCTTTAACTTAATATATGATTTCAATTGATTCATTATTTAATGAATATTATTTTTGGTCCTTTAAATTTAACTTCATTAGTCAACTTAATTTATTCCGTTAAATTTTAAATTTAAAGATCTAAGGTGGTCCAATATTATTGAGTATCCATTATAGATTTTTTTTATTTTAATTTAATCATACTCTCTGATTATAAAATATCAAACGATTGTTACTAAAAAATCTATTGAATCTAACCATGAATCACCTAGCAGTAATTTTTTTTGACATTTCTTCATCTTTTTCCCTCTATTTTTTCATCACCATACTCACCTTGAACATATTCATATAAAAACCCAAAAAATTATAACATCAAGTTTTAAAAAAGTATCATATACCATATAACAATTACTTCAAAATTTATTTAAGAATATTTATTACTTTTCTTAAACAACAAATTAGCAAGAGCTCAAAATCCCATAAAAATATTGTAGGTGTGAGAGAGAGGTTGAAAACAATGTTTCAAATTAAAATTGTATAATTTTGGATGAAGAAACTCAGTATTTGGCTCAATGAGAAATGAATCAAATGAGAAATGGATCAATCGCTAAAAGTAAAAGGGTGTTTTTTTTCTACTTTTGATTTACCTCTTTCTTTATATCAATTGTATAAGTTTCAATATTCATAGATACGCATCTTTTTTACGCTATATTGTATTTTTTTCTTTAAGAAAGTTTTACATATTTGAATCAAAAGTCTTAAACCTTTTTTTTTTACATCATTGAACAATTTAACTTTTTTTTTTTAATTTACGGATTTTCTTAGGTTTATTGCTCTTCGACAATTGAGTTTGTTACCTATGAGTTGACTTAGAGTCCAACAATTCAAATAGTTATTCATTTATTTTTCATTATCTCAATTGTGATGAGATCTATTATTTTTTAGAAAGGTTTATTTTATTCCTGATTTTATGGACAATGGTTCTTATATGGTATACATCTATCTACTTAATTTAAATCTAAAGAAGTGTGATGGTAACCCTAGCCAAACCCTAGCTTATGTGTCAATCTCACAAAAACTTAAACTTATATGACAATTTCACAAAAATCTAAACTTATGTGTTAATCTAAATGTAAAGAAGTCATGATGACAACCCTAACCAAACCCTAGCTTATGTGTTAATCACACAAAAACTTAAATTTATGCATTAAAAAACTCTTGTTGAATTGTAAGAATTGAACATTATACTATTATTATTATTATTTTAATTATTATTATTATTTATAATAATACCTGGATATTATTATTATTATTTATTTTTAATGTAGGTTCAAATTAACATATATATATATATATATATATATATATATATATATATATATATATATATATATATATATATATATATATATATATATATATATATATATTATCCTATATTAAAAATAAATAATAATATTATCCAGGTACCATTATTATAAATAATAATAATATAATATTCAATTCTCATAATTCAACAAAAGCTTTTAAATACACATAAATTTATTTTTAAGTTTTTAACTAATTAATTTTTCTCTTTTTAATTACTGGGTAGCAATTCTTTATTATTGTTCTGGATCGGCCTAGCAGGTGGCCTACGCACAATTGAGGCCCAATCTAGTTTATCTTTGGACATAAGCTCAACAAGAGATTCGTGACCTCATGACCGTTGGAAAATAGAGTCGTTAGCAAATAACGGTTGGGAATTTCCTCCACATACGCTCTAACGTCTTTCACGCGACCAACTACCCTCTGAAACTACAGGAAACAGTTAAACCCAATCAAGGGTCACACACCCGCAATCCACGACCATATGTCCTTATAAATACCCTCCATCTTTGGAGGACCATGTATTCGATTCTAATCACTCACATTTTTTCTTAACGCTTTAGTTTTCTTCACCCTGAAACTTACTTGAGCGTCGTAGTACCTTGCAGGTATATCACTCCCTCTCCTACAAGCTTCTTTGCAGTCCCAGTTGAAGACCACGAGGACCTGTCCGGATCATTTTTGTACAGTGGCGTTGTTTGTGGGAAACATCATCTCCCTCCATCTTTCCTGAACAATATCCTTTCTTTTCAACGCAAAATCAAAGCTCATCTCTTATTTTTCGTTTTCATGGCTTCCCAGCTCAATAATATTCTGAACGACCCTCTCACCATCGTCCTCAGCAATGGAGACAACACCGGTAAACGCGGAACAACCCATCACGACGCCACCCCCACGAGTGGCATCCTCTTTCCCCGTCTTCCAACAATTTGAAACAATCGTCGGTCCTTCATGGGAATCATATGCTCGAACCCTGTAAACACCCCAAATTTTCCCTCACTCATTTCACCATGGCTTGTGATTCTTTTCATTTGCATAAGTTCAATCATATCATCTCATATTGCATTTTTGCTTCACTGCATTGGTTCAAAGTCATCTGCATCTAGGGTTGGTGATATGAGCAATCCCTGAGCCATCTGAGCCATTCCAAGAGTCTTCAATCATCTCAAGAGGGTCCATGTATGTTCAAGCATCATATTATATCCTCCCAAGATCAAGAAAGTCAAAAAATCACAAGAATTAAGGAGGCATGGAAGCAGAGCCAGGCTTAATTGCATAGATGACCTAAAATTAGGGTTTTGGTTTCAGAGGCCATAACTCCAAATTTTTTGGTCATTTTTGTTTCTATTGGTCTCTATATGATATAAGGATCATGCATACCAATTTTCATGAAGAAATTCAATGGGGAAGGCATCTGATCAATAGATGACTTCTTGAACAAGTCAGTGCAAAATCAGGGTATCTGAGGCCCCCCATCATCCAACCAAAGGGTCTTCTCCATCATTTTGGGTGTATATGATCTTTATTTGATCTTAGAAGAAGTTAGAAGTTCACAAAATTTAAGAATTTCAAGCCATTTGCAAAGTTGTCATTTTGGGAAAGTGACTTGTAATACAAACTTGCCATTTTGGGAAAGTTTTTCAACCTCCTCTTTTTGATTCAAAAATGCTTCAAATGAAAAATCCTTGGTCATGAAAGTTGTAGATTGGATCATTCCCTTTTCAAAAAGTACAAGAACTTGATCTAATTCATCATAGAACTCAAGTTATGGCCTTGCAAAGTTGGGAAAAATCACAAAATTTCACTTATGTACCAAAGAGGGATTTTTGCAAAAAAAAACACTTGCATAGGTTTCAAATGACTTCTAATGTACCCAAAGATGACATAACATGATCACACAACCTCAAAACATCAGAATTGGGCCCTTGACTTAGGTTTTCTATGGCTTGTGAATCAAGAAACAACAAAGAGGGAAAAGTTGCAAGTGCCATGCTACCACTTGCCTCAGCCATTACAGCTGCACAAAAATAATCCAAAGGCTTTCCTTGATCCATGCTGAGCCCAACCATGCCCCTAATCCAGCTCTGACTCGTGCCATACCTCAAGTACAACACTTTTGACTTTTTGGCAAAAACACCCATACCAATCACAACAGTCCACCACCCACTCTCTGCCCAATCCAGACCTTACAAGCATGCTCCAAGGATTGACTTTCATAAGACACACAAGCCCAACACTCCAAGAACGGAGCATTCCACAAAACTCTCCAACTTGCGAAACCCTTCGAATCTCTCAGCTCACTCACCCAATCTTCAAACCAGTTTCACCATTGATCTCAAAATCACTCACTGACCACAAAGCAACCATTAAGACAACCAAAAACACCCCACAACCAAAATACAATTTCTGACCAGCAAGAGTTCAATCTCTCATTTCAGCCATTGCAAGCTTCTTCCAAGCATTGCAGCTTCATCAAAAGATCAAGGGGAGTCATTTTGCACAAGAGAAGTGGCCAGAAGCTTCGAATTGAGAAAGTTTCACTTCAGGTAACCTCTTCAAACTTTTTTCCAGAAATGTGTTTTTAAGTTTCTATTTGATTCTCCATGATTCACTGATGATCCTGATGTGTTTATTTTCGAAAATGATCAAGTATTGAGCATGTATTGAATCTCTGAAATTTCTGCATATTTTTCCGTTTGCTTTCGATTCTTGATTTTGAGTGAAAATAAATGGATTTTGAGGGCTGAATCTTGTTTAGAATTGTTAGAGGAGTGTTTCTGGAGAGTTTGGTGAGTTTATTTTGTGTTTTGAGTGAGATAGCAAGAATGGATGGTCGGAGAAGATGACCGGAGCAAGCTCCGGTCACCTGAGAGTGATTAGAACCCTAATTAGGGTGTAGTGGCCAGGTTTAAATGTCAGCCATAGGATCCAGTTTCGCGCGCGTGTGGATGGTCAATATCATTCCACTTAAGATTAATTATTAATTAATTAGGTTAATCATATAATTAAGTCAGATTCAATCATGTCCCCTCATCTGCGCGCGCAGTCAAACCAACTTTGAACCATGGCCTTTGGATCAGTTGACTTCACTTAATTCACATTTTTATTCATTTAAATTCATTTGTTTTGCATAATTTATTTAAAATACTCAGAAATTTCCAAAAATATTTTCCTTCTGCATTTTTAATTCAATAATTTTCTCAACCCAAAAATATTTTTATTTTTATTTTTGCATTAAAAAAATTATTTTTAAAATATTTTAATGTTTATTTTAATTAATTAATGGAAATTAATTAATTAAAATACCATTTAAGTTTCTAAAAATCACAAAAAAAATCATATTACATCTTGACACATTTAGAGACATTATAAAACCATTAATACAAATTTCTTTTTGGTTCTTGATCTATTTTTGACATTTTCTTTGGATTTAGGGTTCTTAAAAATCAATATTTTGACCCTAACTTAGAAAAATCTTTTCTGCCTAACCATGAAGGGTTTGATAGTGATTATTTTTGCATTGCATCCCAAATATCATGTAGTTTCTAGGATAAAATTGGCATGAATTTATCTTTCATTTTTTATTTGTTTTGCATTTTTCCTTATGAGGTCCCTTAAAACCCTAACAAACTTAGAAAAATCATAACTTCCTTAGGGTTAAGAGTTAGGTCTCCTCCTTTGGAGTGTGATATCATATGAGGTTAGGGTTCATTTGATCCCATTTTCAATTTTTATCTCATGTCTTGCTTCTGGTTTTGAATTTTGCATTGCATATTGTATGTAAACCCTAACTTTTGTCTTCATTTGCATTCATCCTTCATATGCTTGCATACATGAACTTGCCATGACATTTTGTACCTCCACATGACATATAAGACATCTTAGGACATATTAGAATCATGTTTGGTCATTGCATCATCCATTTGCCATGTTATGCATCCACTGCATTTCATAATTTTTCATGAACTTTCATGCCTCCTTTCATGTCTCATTTGCATCTTCACTACTTGTATGATCATCCTCATCTCTTGACATGCTTTCATACCATATCATAACATCATTTGCATCATGATTATGTTTCTGACTTTGGCATTCATCTTTGCATTTCATCTCATTTTCATTTCATTTCAGTTCTTGTTGCTAACTTTTCAGGTGGTAAGTGTTTGAGAAGTGAATTTGCCTTCACTTCTCATAATCTCTTCCCATCCCTTTTATGCATCCATTGCTGCATTTTGTATGTGTATTAGAGTGAGCTTGCTCATTCATGTTCCCTCCTTACTTTCTTTCTTCAAGCAACTTATCTTCTTAAGTGAAGTAAGTTGACTTTTTTCTTCTGCTCCTCCTCCTTTCATCTGCTTCTTCCTTGGTGGCTCTTCTTGAAGATTTCTTGCAAGCTTCATAAACCCTAGGAATACCCAAGCATGATAACAATTAGGGTTTGATTAGTCCCCCATTATTTTTACCTTTGTGTCATCTTTGTGTCTTCTCATCTCATAATCAAGGACTAAACCTTAAAGCTTTTAAGGCTTTGTGATTAAGCTTATGCCTGCATCCTTCTATTAGGACGGAGTGTATAACTTTAATCCTAAGTGTTGAACCCTTAATGTGTTTAAATCATTTAATAAATCCATTTAATAATCACTAAGACATCAAGCTTGTAACTTGGGCCTTGCATTAGGGTTCTAATTCTTCCTTAATTGGTTAAGAAGGACTAACCCTAGTGTTAATGGACAAGTCCCCCTCAAGTGTATTACAAACCATAAAATCCACTTCTTAATCCTTACCATTAACTAAAATCCATTTAATAAAGGTTTTTTTTGTCATGAGGTTAATCCCTAATCATGGATTAAGTTGAGGAGCCTTTCTCAGCTTAAATGTTCTCATTTATTATCCTTCTATTAGGATGGTGTAATGGGTCCATTAAATCCCTGATTATGGATTAAACTCATTACTTAACACTAAACAAACAAACTCCAAAAACATCTAATAATTGCAAGTAGGTTAATGATCTTAATCCTACATCATGGTGATTAAGTGTGAGGTGTTTACTTCATACTTAAGGTATTCTCATTAACCCTAATCAGAGGGAGGATGTGATGAGTTCATTAACCCTTGGTTTAGGCTTAAGCTCATTTTCTTATGACAAATTCAAAAAGCGATAAAAGATTGAAAACACAAAAACAAACAATAATTGTCTCCTCCGGGATTCTTTTCTCATCATCTTCACTCACAAATGAGAACTCGCTTCTTCCGTCTAATGCAAGACAGTTTGCACCTGAGCCAGACAGGTCATACACTTGAGCATAGACAAGTAGGCAGTTCACAAGTCAATTTGTCTTTCAGTCCCTTTGAGTCGAACTACGGTGTTCTGACTTCCTCATTGCACGAGAGGATACGTAGGCATAACCTAATAGTTATCGAACAAAAGTCTATGTATATTCCCCCCTCTTCCAGCGTTATTCTTTAAGCCTCGTAGTCTTGAGCTTTGGACTCTTTTCTTACACTGATACACCTTTATTTCACTTCACATTTCTTTTGCACTGACACTTACATTCTTTTCCAGCTTTTGTACACAAAATAGCACTGACACTACCCCTTTAAAACACAAATCTTTTAAGCGTGGATCCCGTCGAGTACGACAGACAATCTGGGTGCTAATACCTTCCCAAGTTATAACCAACCTCTTTTCTCAGTTTCTCTGGTTCGCGACCGTCTTATCCATCTTTTCTTAGGTTTATGCAGCATTACCTTTCCTTCGGGATAAAAATGCCTAGCTGGCGACTCTTTTCAGTTCACCCTTGTGTTCTCTTCCTTCGCCGACCGTTCGCGTCTGTACCCCTCTTGACCAGGTGTCATTTGGTGGGAGCGACAGCTTGGCGACTCTGCTGGGGACCCTTATATTGCAACCAGGGCTTCTGGTTCTTTTTGTGGGTTCCTCCTAGCGCTTGTTTGATTTGTATTTATTGGGGTGTTATGTGTTATGTGTGTTTATTTATGTTGCTTTATTTACTGCTTCATTTACAGCTTTATTTATTGCTTTCTTTACAGTTTTGCATATTTCATACTGTCATTGTTGGATCTGGTTTTCTTTGGTGGGTGGGGTTTCATTGAGAGTTTAAGGTCCTATACCTGGGACCTGAGTGACACCTAGGCTAGAGTGGTTCATGTTATTTCCCATTCCATTTCGGTCTGGTGCGGGAATATGAAACACGGTTCAGATGTGGGTTTCTTCTTGAGAACTCTGTGCTACAGATTTCCTGTAGTGCTAGGGCTATCTAGCAAGCCTTCTAAGTCTGGATGACCTTTATTATGACCTTCAGAAGCTGAGGGGAATTAGAGGAGAATCTTTTATGGTTATTGTAAACATTGTACCTCCGGGTTAGAAGTGTTTACACTTCTCATAACTGATCCAAGTCTGAGGATCCTTGTTCTAGAACATTACCTGTGAGGGGGTTGGGCTGTTTACAGGTTTGCAGGAACCCTTGGCCACATCATACCCTGTTACTGTTTTGTTTAAGAATACTCCACTTTGGACAGTTCTTGTGATTAACCTTGGACATGTGACTCTTTATTTGAGTCCCCCCACCCTGGTTACTGGACTTCTAAGCCTCCATCTGGACTTTTTGAACATACATGGGCCTTATATCAAGATAGATAATCAGATCCAGCTTGATCACAAACCCTTGCATATCATTTGTATATATCATCATTGCATCATTTGACGTTTGTTTATTTGGTTTTCAGGGTATCCACTTCATTGTATCTTGGTTTTGGTTTTGACCCCTTCTTCTGCATAGACCTCTGCTTCAGCTGTCTTCATCAGTTATCTGCTTCAGTTATCTCCATCACCACCAGCACCAGTCTGTTAGTGGTTCACTTCCAGCATCAGTTTGTGATCTTCATCAACATTTGTCTTCAGCTTCCTCAGTAACACTCATGACTACTCCCAGGAAGAGCAACATATCCTACTACTTCTTTGAGCCTGTATTGACTGGTATCAGGCAGGTCCAGTCACTTATCACACCTGACCATATCCCACTATTTAGAGAGCACTATGGAGGTATCCTGGACATGGTTATGGACCTTGACCCTTCTCAGAGGAGCATGATCCACACATGCTTGCAGTTTTATGACCCTCCACTGAGATGCTTCACCTTTCCAGACTTTCAGTTAGGGCCTCTGCTGGAAGAGTTTTCTTTATTGATTGGAGTACCTATCAGAGGTGGAATCCCCTTCAACCCAGAGATGACTGCTCCCAAAAATGAAGAGATAACAAGGGCACTGTACTTGGAGCCTGCCCTTATTGAGCAAAGTATGACAACAAAGGCTGGGATTCCTGGTTTGCATTTGGACTTCCTGATTTCTCAGGCCATCCTGAAGGTTTCACTGGGAGAGTGGAGGGCAGTCTGTGCACTGTTAGCCCTCAACATATATGGGGTTATACTGTTTGCAGATGAGCCCAAATTTGTCAGCAAGAATGCCATCCATCTGTTTCTTCTGAAGAACCCAGTACCCACATTGCTAGGAGATTTTTACTACTCCATTCACCAGAGGAATGAGAAGCAAAGGGGGAAGTTGGTTAGATGTTGTGCTCCTTTGTTTTACACCTGGCTGCTCAGACACCTGCCTAAGTCAGATACTTTCTTGAATCCCCACCAGCAGAAGAATTGGGCCAAGAGATTCATTGCCTTGACCTCAGATGATATTAGATGGTGCACCCAGAGCACCAAAGGCAAGGACATTATCACCAGCTGTGGGCAATACCCAAATGTGCCTCTAATAGGAGTGAAGGGTTGCATCAACTACAATCCTTTACTGTTTAAGAGACAACTGGGCTATGCCTTGATTCATCCTCCCAGAGGACAGGATTTAGCTGAGACCCTATATTGTGAAGTTCAACCTAATTCAGCTGTTGTCAGACAAGCATCTTGGGCTTGGGATAACATCCAGACAAAAAGGGTAGCTATTCTTGGAAGATGTAATAATGTTGCTTCAGGTCAGTATATAGACGGGTCTCGTACTAGAGCTCACATTACCAAAATGCCTTTCACCTTGGAAGACATGCCTGGGCCATCCACAGTACAGCCTGCAGCAACAGTTAGCCTGGAGGAATTTGAAAAGTTGAAGGAAAGGAATGAGCAGTTATCTCAAGCCTTAAAGAAGACTCTGTGGGAAAGGAGTGATGGTCGTCTGGACATTGAGAGATTGGAAAAGCTCAAGGTTGAGCATCTTGCCAAAATTGAAAAGACAGAGGATTACATAAGGAAAGCAAGGGCTGGGGAACAGATATTGAAGAATGCCTGTAAAGAGGCCAAGATTCAGAAAGTTAGGGCTGAGCACTATCTGCAAGAGAGTCAGACTAGGTGGGTCCGGATCACCGAAGCCCGTTGTAACACGGTGAGAGAACTGACTTTAGTTATGTTGCGGATAGCAAGAGTCGCCACCGACTTTTATTTTATCCAAAGGAAAGGCATAAAAGAACAGGAAAGACCTTTAAAAGATTTTTTTGGGTTCGGGGGGTAGGTTATGTAAAGGGAATGTGTTAGCACCCTTTACATCCATGGTTATCCATGGGCTCTTAGTTACTTAGCTCACTTTAAAATATTTTTGAAATGTGAAGTGTGTGAATAGAAATTTTCTTAAGTGTTTTATAATGATCCATGTACGGATATATATAAAACCTTTGTTTGAAAATTGTTTGAAAAATGTGAAGTGTTTGAAATGTTCTTTTGAAAAAGTGAGCAAGTACATAAGAGGAACCTACCCTAAGTTAAGTCTTTTTTGTTCTTAAATATCCTTTAAATGGTAAGACTATCCCTATTATTAAGGAATAGGTAGTCATTACCTTGGATGTATGGGACAAATGAAGGGACATCTGTTATTTAGGCAACTGTGGGGTGTATAAGCAATTCGAAGGGACTTATCATCTTTACTCGAAAGGGACAAGATCATTACGAAGGCAACATTCGAAGGGACTTGATCTTTTTATCTGTTTAGGGACTAGATGATGTGATATGAGGGACTTTGCTTTATACACCCTACTTGACCTTTTGTTTAGGCAACTTGAGAGGAAACCCTTAAGAAGTGAGATGGCGATCCAGGATCGACTTACGTGTGTGAGTGTACGAATTCAAATATTTATCTTTAAGTTAATGTTCTAAATTCAATTTTTAAATACAAACATGTTTCACTCCCTATTTTACTAACCATAGCATTTAAAATAAATAATAAAAATTACTACTACAAATATTACATAAGGGATACAATTACATAATAATAATAATTAAAATAAATTAAATAAGCAAATAATAATAATAGATAATTGGGTTAGTAACAATAATAATAATAAAAATAATATAAAAATAAATGGGGTTAGTAATAATAAAAATTAATAAGAATAAAATCAAGAAATTAACATAATAATGAATAATAAATTTAAAAGTGCAATTTTTAATGGATAATTATTTTTTAGATTTTTAAGAAGAAAAATAAACAATTCATATTATATACTAATTATTATAAAGATTTAAATTATATATACATGTTATGAAAAATAATGGTTAATTGTGATTAAATAAACATATTATAAAAATAAATTATATTTACAAAATTAAATTAGGAGTTTTTAATTATTTTAAGCATAATCTAAAATTATTTACATGCAAGAATTATATTAAATAATAATTATAAACAAATTATAAAAACATGCACATAATTAAAGTTTATAAATAAATAAATTAAAAGTTATAATACAATTAGATTTTATGTAAAAGAAAATTAGGGTTTGATTAATTTATAAAATAGAATTAGGGTTAATTAGCTAATATAAATTAATTATGCAAAATTAATAATATACAACAAAATAAATGTTAAGTAATTTTATTAAATAAGTTTAATCTTTTGAAAAAAATGAATTTTGAATTATAGAAAAGAAAATAGTATAAAGGTTTTATTTTTATTATTTAAATTTATTCAATTATAATATAAACAAGTTAAATATAAAAACAAGAAAAAATGAAAAAAGGAACTTACCTGGGCTGGGATTCGAACCCAGTCCCTAAGCTTTCACATCCTCAAGACCAGCACACCAGCCACTGGGCTACGCACGCGCAGGTGAGAAGGAGGGAACTCCATGTGGTTTTGTTTCAAATCCTGAAAATCATGATAAACAAAACAAAAGCACAAAAAGGGCCTGGGAGGGATTCGAACCCAGAACCCTCACACAACAAGCAAACAATTTTACCATCCAGCCAGAAGGGCGCACCTGACTATACAACCAATACAAATGATAATATATTAAGTCTTGTGATTAAATGGAAAAATAAGAAAAAGATTGCTGCACCCAAGAATCGAACCAAGGCCTTAAAGCATAACACACGCATCCCTCACCACTGGGCCAGACGCGCATCTATGAAATAAATTAACAATAACACAATAAAATATTAAAACAATATTTGAATTCCAGAACGCGCGCCAAAGGTCTTCGTCTTCAACCTTGCTACCTTCGAATTCTCCTGCGTTTTTACATACACATTTACCTGCGAATTTTTTAACACAGGAAACCTACGAATTTGAAACATCATCAAAACAATACGATTTCATTAAATTAAGAGTGCAAACAAGGTCCAGAGGTTATTTAGAATTGATCCACGGTTTTAGAATTCGTTTATATTCACATAAACGCAAAACCCTAATTCGAAGGTCAAGAACCCTAAAATGGCATCACACGATTCAACCATGTTTTCTTCAATTAAACCACCCAGAATTCATCACAAGCTTTCATTGAACACTAATAAACAAACAAAATCCATTAATAACAGTTAAATGATCATGAACGAAAAAATCAAGAAAACATGAAAAGTTGGATTCGGATTCATCAATTCTTGAGGTTTGAGATGCATATGACTATTGCTACATGATCAGGGATGTTCAAGGAATGGATTGATGTCTTTATTTCACCTGAAAAACCACAAAAAATCAGAAACCGAATTTCAAATTTTGATGAACTTTGAGCTTATGAAACTTATCCTTGAGGCAGAAAATTCGTCCCTTGGCATTGTGATATGTTTGTATACTTATAGTTGAGTGAAGCTAGGTCAAAAAATTGGATCATTGTTTGGACTTTTTGATTTTTGGAGATTGAAAAAGATTATGACTTAAATTTCATATATTTTTGAATGAGACCTTTCTATTTCAAGACAATCATCATCAATTGTATATCAATTTAATCCAATTCATGTTTATGACCTTCTAGAATCAAAATATATTTTAGATTTTCATATTTGATATTTTATTTAAATTTAAAATGATTTTTTAATATAAAAAATCATAATAAATAAAATAAATAAAATAAAATTATGAAAATATCAAATAAATTTCGTGCATGATGTCATGAATCACCTTGGGTCACAAAAAAGTTCAGCCCATTTGAAAGAATTTGGTTTTAAGACCCTATTTTCTTCATACACCACCAAAAAATTTCTCAACTTTGCAAGGGCACAAATCCTTCAATTTTAATGCTATGAGGGTGTTCTTGGACATTTTGGAAAGCTTAAAGAGTCATCTAACCAACCCCATTGGTTTCATGTCCATATCTTTTACCATTCTCAAGTTATTCCCTTTTGAAGTTGTTGACTTTTTGTTGACTTTCAAAAGGACCTATAATGTCTTAGCTCATACCTTCCAAATGAAGCATTTTTGGGCTTGGCTTGTGAGACACAAAGTTGTAGAGAATTCAATTTCCTTCAAAATGAGCTTTGGATGGGAAAAATTTGATGAAGCATGTGAAAGTTATGGCTGGTCAAAGTTCAGTTGACTTTTCCTGAGGAAACCCTAATTTAGAAACCTCTGATTCTTGATGATCTGAAATATCCTTGATGAATCATGATCAACCCTTGATCAAATGATGAATTTTACTTCATATACTTGATGTTGGAAAAAAATCATGAAGTTTGACTTTGGTTTGACCACAGTTGACCTCAGTTTGACTTTTTAACTGCTTTGACTGATTTTGACCTATCTGATCATCTGACTGAGCAAACCTTTGAGAAAAGTCTTGAAACTTGTAATGGGGATTCTTAAACACATATAAGATGTTATAAAGCTCACTTGAAGTCTTGGAAATCCATTTAGCCTGATTAAAGTCAAAACCCTAGTTTAGGATGCATTGCTTAGGAGGATGCATTATCTGAGGGAAATGTCAAATCTTCTAACTAATAGTGAACTTTGTGAACCTCATGAACTTCATGAGAGGTCTTGTGAACCTTGTGAACCTTGTGGGAGGTCTTGTGAGCCTTGTGAACCTCATAGGAGGTCTTGTGAACCTTGTAAGATGTCTTGTGAACCTTGTGAACCTCATAGTACACAAAGTCTTGTTTTGTGAGGGCAAATTTTGGGGTGCAACACCCGTACACAAGAAGACCAGAAGACTCAAGCCAAGATTGATCAGCTGGAAGCCAATGAGAAGAAGCAGCAGGAGGCTTTGTCAGCTGCTCAGAAAGAGATATCAGAGTTAAAGCTCAGAGCAGGATTGAAGAGATCAAAAGACCAGGACAGACACAAGAAGCTGACTACTGCCATTGCTACCAGGAACCTCCTCATTAGGACCATTACAGAGCACCTAGCTGGTCCAGTGACTGAGGCACTCCTGAAGGAGGTCAGAGAGGATGAGTTTGGACTGGATGTTTGATTCTTCGCTTGTTGTTTGTTTCCATTTGATGTACTTTTTCTCTTTTGCTGTATTTTAACCCTCCATGGGCATGTATTGAAAAACAAACTATGTATTGTTCATCATTTGTAATATATTTTAGTTTGTTTTCATTTGGGCTTTTCTCTCAGCAACATCAAGCATCTTCCTCGAGGTCTGGAAAGGTTAAAACCAAGACCCAAACCGGATACCTTGAAAGACAAATAAGCATACTGCATTGCATACTAACTTTGTCTTTGTTTTGTAGGTTTTGTTATCATTATTGTTTCTAACTTTGTTATGATCTCAGGAAACATTGCTCGTCGCCGAGTGTTCCCTGTCAACCGCACGCACCGGTACCCGACTCGTAACAATCTTCCCGGCATTCAAATGGAACAAGTACATCAGGACCTGACTGAGGTCAGAAATCAGATGGCCAATGAGAGAGTGGAGATGAGAACTCAAATGTCTCAGTTCATGGCAGTGATGACTGGCTTGGCCAAGAGTCAAGAAAGGTTAAGAGAGCTGGTGGAAAGACAAACTCCTGAAGAGCCTCATCTAGGAACAGGGGGAACTAGCAACAATGAACGGGGGCAACCTCGTATTGACCCACCAGTATATGGACCTCATCTGGATCCAGAAGTTAACATCCCAAGGAATGTGCAAGGTAATACTGCTGGGGGTAGAATCCTGCAAGAGGATCCCCAAGAGGAACAGTTTACTGTTATGGGGGCTGGAGATGAAGTATATGACAGGAGATTGGACGAGATTGCTGAAAAGTTAAGATCTTTGGAATCTCAGAATTCTTTGGGCTTCGATGTGATGGATATGGGACTAGTGGATGGGGTGAGAATTCCCCACAAATTCAAACCCCCATGCTTTGAAAAGTACAATGGTACCTCCTGTCCTCGCACTCACCTGCAATCTTTCTTGGGAAGGCTCAAGGCTTATACCATGGATGAAAAGTTATGGATGTTCTACTTTGAGGACAGTCTGACTGGAGCTTCGAGAGAATGGTATTCGCACCTGACTAGAGCCACCATAAGATGTTGGAAGGACTTAGCCGAGGCTTTCATCCGGCAATATCAGTACAACCTGGACATGGCTCCCAATAGAACTCTTCTAATGGGCATGTCTCAGTCTTCTAGAGAGAGCTTCCGGGATTATGCTCAAAGATGGAGACAGCTTGCTGCTGCTGTCCAACCACCCATGTCAGAGAGAGAAATGGCTGACATGTTCATGAACACATTGCAATGGACTTATATTGATAGACTGGCTGCTTTCTCCTCTACCAGTTTTGCTGATGTGGTCATAGCTGGTGAGAGAATTGAGAGCCTATTGAAGATGGGCAAAATCTCCGACAGTGGTGCAAGTTCCTCCAGCAATCCAAGAAAACCTTTTGCGGGACCCCGAAGGGCAGGTGAAACAAATTCCATTCATACAAGCCGGGGCAGGCCCCGATATTCTCACAGGTCAGTAGCAGCTGTTACCATCCCAACTCCAATTCCACAACAATCATCATATCCTCAACAACAACAACCACAGTATCAACAACAAGCTCATTATCCGCAACAAAGGTCGTATAACAACAACAACGGTAATCAACAGCGTCCTTTCCAACAAAGGCCATCACAAGCAAACAGGGTAATTGACCCAATCCCAATGTCGTATGTTGCACTCTTGCCACAACTCCTAAAGCTCAACCTAGTTGAGTTAAGGACGTTGGCACCTCCAGATCCTCTTAATTTGCCAAAGAACTATGATGCTAATGCCAGGTGTGCATTCCACTCAAACGCACCAGGGCATAATACTGAAAAATGTCGGGCCCTACAGATGAAAGTCCAGGATTTGGTGGACTCAAAAGCTCTCAATTTTGCGCCTCCTCCGAACGTCACAAGAAATCCAATGCCTAGTCACAACGGGCCTAGGATCAATGCTATTGAGGAGGGCAAACCATCCACATTAATCAACAGTGTTGCACAAATCCGAACACCCTTGGTTGAAATCAAAGCTCAGCTGTTAGAATGCCAAGTGTTTCCCGGATGTGAGGTCGGCCGTGGATATTGCAACATTGCCGTTAATGGATGTGAGAGACTGAGAAACGGCATAGATAGCCTCATTAGAGATGGCATTCTTCAGATTACGACAACAACAACGACAACTCTAACAATTCCTTCATCAACAATCACAGATACTCCTACAACATCAGCAACCCTTGTTCCAACAGATTCTGCTACAACTCCAATAATTACTCAATCAATCACTTCAATGGGTACAAGTTCAGTCACAATTCCTTCTACAACGACAACACCCATTACTTCATCGGTTCCTGCTAAAACTTCAGCACCCGTCCAATCAACAGTACCGTCTATAACATCAGCAACGGTTAATGAAAGCGTCTCAACGGTTACGATATACTACGATCCCGCAAATGTTCCTTCCAACAACTCTCAGCAAAATGTTACTCCTGTCAGAGCGCCAGTTACCATATATTATGATCCACACACCATTGTGGTCCCCTCTGCAGCTGCTATCAGTCTGGTCACTATCACAGTGCCTGGGCCAGTTCCTTACGAAAGCAATAATGCCATCCCTTGGCATTATGGCTCAGATCTATACTGCAAGGGGCAGAAAATCACTTTAGAGTCATCAACTTCTTCGCCTCAGATAGACAATGTGGGGGGAGGCGGAGGCTTCACTAGAAGCGGACGTCTCTTTGCCTCACAAATACCAAGACCCATTGCTGAAGCAGAAGCTGCTGCTAAGGCAAAAGGGAAGCACGTGGTGCAGGAAGAACCAGTTGCTAAAGAAACTTTGAAGACTCCTTTTGATCAAGAGGTTGATGAATTCATGCGGATAATCAAAAAGAGCGATTATAAGGTGGTGGACCAGCTTCACCAAACACCTTCCAAAGTCTCCATACTATCATTGCTAATGTGCTCCGAGGCTCATCGGAACACACTATTAAAAGTCCTGCACGCAGCTTATGTGCCGGAGGAGATTACTGTCAATCAGTTAGAGGCTGTGGTTGGAAATGTCAACGCTAGTCATGGACTAGGATTTACCAACGCTGATCTGACAACGGAAGGTCACAATCACAACAAGGCTTTGCACATTACCTTGGAGTGTAAGGGTGCAGTTCTTTCTCATGTATTGGTGGACACAGGGTCATCACTCAATGTCCTACCCAAGAAAGCCCTTGTGAAGCTGAAGTATGATGGATTGGCACTACGCCCAAGCAACTTGGTTGTGAGAGCCTTTGACGGTTCTAAAAGATCATTTCTGGGAGAGATAGAGTTGCCAATAATGATTGGCCCACAAGTTTTCAAAACGACCTTCTTTGTGATGGATATACAGCCTGCCTACAGCTGTCTATTGGGTAGACCATGGATACACGCCGCTGGCGCCGTAACATCAACCCTTCACCAGAAGTTAAAATTTGAGTGGGAGGGCCAAGTCATTACCATTTGTGGGGAGGAGGATATATTTGTTAGCCAGCTGGCTACTTTCAAATACATTGAAATGGACGGGGAAATTCACGAAACAATGAGTCAAGGGTTTGAAGCCCTCAACATTAATGAGGCGTCTGTTATGTCTGGGACTTCCATCAAATCATATCAACAAGCTCGGAAGGTTGTTGAGGAAGGTACCGCTCAAGGCTGGGGCAAGCTGCTGCCAGTTGAAAAGAAAGAAGACCGATTCGGGTTGGGTTATAGACCAACTCGACAAGATCAACTAGAGGCTGCAATGGAGCCCAAGTTCGTCAGTGGGGGATGCTCACCTCGGATGCTGTGAACAGTTTGGAAGATGAGTCAGAAGACGAGCGCAACCTGTAAAACTGGATACGTCCAAAGATCCCGGGGAACCAAGTCTCAAATTGGTCTTCCCAGGAAATTATAAGAGTTACTCCTGTAGAGTAATTATTATTTCCTGTCTTTAAGCATGCATCAAGTCCTGCATCTTGCCCAAGATGTCAGGGCTCATTTTGTAATCGGGCCATCTTGTATTTTGTGTAAACGATCAATTAATGAATATCAGGACATCTTTTGCAAATGAGTCTTTTCTTTCCCGCTCACAGTTTTTCATTTTTCATTTTTTGTACAAAAATAAAATGGCAATGTTTTTCAAAATAATAACTTCATTTTCACTTTTTCTAAGCAAGATAAAACTGATCACTAAAATGAACAAATCTAAACCCTTGCAGAGAGTGCCCTCCAGACTGCACCGACAACAACACCGCTATGACTTCGTATGACTTTGACAATCCGATTATTCAAGCTGATGAAGGGGTTGAAGAAGATTATGAGCTACCTGAAGAACTAGCCAGGTTGTTAAGACAAGAGGAGAAGGTTATCACTCCTCATCAGGAGGAAGTTGAGACGGTTAATCTTGGTACAGAAGAAGACCTGAAAGAAGTTAAAATCGGGGCCTGTCTGCAAAATTCAGTAAAAGAGCAACTTATTGACATGCTTCGGGAGTATGTGGATGTTTTTGCTTGGTCTTATCAGGATATGCCAGGGTTGGACACTGACATTGTTGTGCACAAGCTGCCTCTGAAAGAAGACTGTCCGCCAGTAAAACAGAAGTTGCGCCGTACTCGTCCAGATATGGCCATGAAGATAAAAGAAGAGGTACATAAACAGTGGGACGCCGGTTTCCTTGCTGTAACTAGTTACTCGCCGTGGGTTTCTAACATTGTACCCGTGCCTAAGAAGGATGGCAAGGTGAGAATGTGTGTGGATTACCGGGATCTGAACAGAGCCAGCCCGAAAGATGACTTCCCATTACCTCACATTGATGTATTGGTCGACAATACGACTCAGTTCTCGGTGTTCTCCTTCATGGATGGATTTTCAGGATATAATCAGATCAAGATGTCACCTGAAGACATGGAGAAGATAACTTTCATCACACCCTGGGGCACATTCTGTTATAAGGTAATGTCATTCGGACTGAAGAATGCTGGTGCCACTTATCAACGGGCTATGGTAACATTATTCCACGACATGATCCATAAAGAAATTGAATGTTATGTGGATGACATGATTGCCAAGTGCCTCACAGAAGAAGACCACCTGGTGAACCTGTTGAAGCTATTCAAGCGTCTGAGGAAGTACCAACTGAAGCTAAACCCCAACAAATGCACATTCAGGGTGCGATCCGGTAAGCTGCTGGGATTTATTGTAAGCGAGAAAGGGATTGAAGTTGACCCTGGCAAAGTCAAAGCCATTCAAGAAATGCCTGCGCCAAAAACTGAAAAAGAGGTTCGGGGGTTTCTAGGTAGATTGAACTACATTTCAAGGTTCATATCTCACCTTACAGCAACTTGTGAACCTTTGTTCAAGCTGTTAAGAAAAGAACAAACGGTCAGGTGGAATGAAGACTGCCAGAAGGCTTTTGATAAAATCAAGGAATACTTACAAGAGCCTCCAATCCTTATGCCTCCAGTTGAAGGAAGACCTCTAATAATGTACTTGACAGTATTAGAAGAGTCAATGGGGTGTGTGCTGGGCCAGCATGACGAGTCTGGTCGAAAAGAGTATGCAATTTACTACCTAAGCAAAAAGTTTACCGACTGTGAACAACGTTATTCACTGCTCGAGAAAACTTGTTGTGCTTTAGCGTGGGCTGCTCGCCGACTAAGGCAGTATATGCTGACCCACACTACCTTATTAATCTCAAAGATGGATCCAGTCAAGTATATATTCGAGAAGCCAACACTTACCGGACGGGTTGCAAGATGGCAAATGATTCTCACAGAATATGAAATCCAATACACATCTCAGAAAGCCATCAAAGTCAGTGTATTGTCTGATTATCTTGCCAAGCAACCCATTGATGATTACCAGCCTATGAGATTTGACTTCCATGATGAAGACATCATGTTCAAAAAAGCAAAATATCATGAAGAGCCCATTCACACTGAAGGGCCTGACCCAGAAGAATAATGGACTATGATGTTTGATGGGCCTGTTAATATGAATGGTCGTGGTGTTGGTGCAGTACTCATTACACCTAAGGGAGTTCACATGCCTTTTTCGGCAAAACTCACTTTTAACTGCACTAACAACGAAGCTGAATACGAAGCCTGTATCATGGGTCTTGAGGAAGCCATTGACCTCAGGATCAAGACTTTAACCGTATTCGGAGATTCAGCTCTGGTAATCAATCAATCCAACGGCAAATGGTACACTCACCAGGAGCATCTGATGCCTTACCGGGATTATACAAGGAGATTACTGACATTCTTCACAACAGTCAAACTTGAGTATATCCCTCGAGATGAAAATCAGTTCGCAGATGCTCTGGCTACCATTTCATCCATGATCAAAGTTCAAGCTGCCAACTTTGTGCCTCGGATTTCAGTATCCAGACTTGATAGACCAACATATGTATTCTCAGCAGACCTTGCTAAAGATGATAAGCCTTGGTTCTATGACATCAAGTGCTTCTTGGAGGATCAAACATACCTACCTGGGGCATCTTCCAATGACAAGAAGACATTAAGAAGGATGGCTGGTAGTTTCTTCCTGAATGCTGATGGTTCCTTGTACAAGAGAAACTTTGATATGGTACTTCTCAGATGTGTTGATAAGACTGAAGTAGACTTGTTGATGCATGAAGTGCATGAAGGATCTTTTGGTACCCATGCTGGAGGGCATGCAATGGCTAAAAAGTTGTTAAGATCAGGCTATTATTGGATCACAATGGATGCAGACTATTGTGCGTATGCCAGGAAATGTCACAAATGCCAGATCTATGCAGACAAAGTGCATGTGCCTCCCAATCCTTTGAATGTGATGTCTTCACCTTGGCCCTTCGCCATGTGGGGCATTGACATGATTGGCAAGATTGAACCAACTGCTTCAAATGGCCACAGATTCATCCTGGTAGCCATTGACTATTTTACCAAATGGGTTGAAGCAGCTTCCTATGCAAATGTCACCAGGCAAGTGGTAGCCCGATTCCTGAAGAGAGACATCATCTGTCGATATGGAGTTCCCGAGCGAATCATTACTGATAATGGTTCCAACTTAAACAATAAAATGATGGCAGAACTATGCCGGGACTTCAAGATCCAACACCATAACTCTTCTCCTTACAGGCCAAAGATGAATGGCGCTGTGGAGGCAGCTAACAAGAATATCAAGAAGATTGTGCAAAAGATGGTGGTCACCTACAAAGACTGGCATGAGATGCTACCATTTGCCTTGCATGGGTACCGTACGTCAATCAGAACATCCACTGGGGCAACACCGTATCAGCTTGTGTATGGTATGGAAGCAGTCCTACCTGTTGAAGTTGAACTACCCTCCTTACGAGTATTGATGGATGTCAAACTGAATGAAGCAGAATGGGTCCGATCCCGGTACGAACAACTGAGTCTGATTGAAGAGAAGAGATTAGCTGCAATTTGCCATGGGTAGCTGTATCAGAAAAGAATGAAGAAAGCCTTCGATCAGAAAGTCAGGCTTCGGGAATACCAAGTAGGAGATCTTGTGCTGAAAAGACTCCTTCCTCCTCATACAGACCACAGGGGCAAGTGGACTCCGAACTACGATGGTCCATTCATAGTAAAGAAAGTTTTCTCTGGTGGAGCACTGACAAGGAACCATCTCCCCGCAGAGCTCTAGCCTCTATCCAGAAGAGCAATGCCTGAAGATCTCACAACGAAGTGATGGAAGCTTCCACAGACCCCAGCTGGGCTCCTCATTACCAAGATAGGTCTATCAGTGACCTATTCCCCAAGCAAAGTCTTATCAGATCTACCAATGATCTTTTCCCCCAGCTGGGATGTCTTTTCAAGTAGATCAGCCAGAGATCTCCATAGCAACGGGATCCGAATCCCGGATCGGTATCTTTTGCATAATCATAGCATTCGCATCATATTTCTCCCCAGAGCGTAGCATTCCGTCTAATACGGAGCATTACGGCAAAAGTCAAACATATTGCATAATCATAAGCCATGTTTTGAATCAAACACCTGTCAATACTGACATTCCATCAACAATATACAAATACCTCTCAAATTCCATGGCAGAAAGCCAAAGCTTCCCTTTGTACTCTCAAGTACAGATACATGCTCCTTTGGCACTCGTCCGTGTCATTTTCCCTAGTAAAGTCGCCAGAACATTCTCCACAAACAGATATCTATACACTCTTTGGACACTCGTCTGTGTCTCTTTTCCCCAGCAGGTTTGCCTAAACACTTATTGTAAATCAAACACTTATTTATAACACATTTCTTCCGACACCCGTCCGTGTCATCTTATCCCCACAAAACTTCAGGATATCTCTTATACACTTTCTCTTATGATACTCGTATGTGTCATGTTTCTCCCTAGCAAGTTGAACACTCGTCTGTGTCTCACGCTTTTTACTCATACAGATACTCGTCTGTATCTGGTATACACCCCTTATTTCCCCTCAGAGTCGACACTCGTCCGTGTTCTTTGTTAACCAGTTGATACTCGTCTGCATCATCATCTCTGAGAATGCGTCAGCGTTTGTTTCTACCGATACTCGTCCGTATCATGGTCCTAAGGATGCTCGTCCGCATCTTTAATTTATACATAAATGTCAAACGCTTATACCTTTTTCTTGAATTTAGACACTCGTCTGTGTCTACCCTTCCCCAGAAGAGTTCCCAACGAATCCCAATAAATTATTTCCTCTCTATCTGACATTCGCCCTAACACCCTTCCGTGTCACCTTCCCCAGCAAATCCCAATAAACTATTCCCCTTCTATCTGACATCCGCCCTATGTCACGATACTTCCGGCAGCCGTACCCTGCCAGGTGATCGTCCTTCACCTTTTAATGATCGTCCTTCATCATCCCCAGCAGAGTCTCCATTATTGGAACCCTTTCTTATCCGACATTCGTCCTATGTCGTGATATTTTTAGCAGCCGTACCCTGCTAGGTGATCGTCCTTCACCTCTTGATGATCGTCCTTCATCATTTTTATCCGATGGTCGTCCCCATCGTTGATCTTGTTATCTGACATTCGTCCTATGTCATGATAAACCTCGAGAGCAGTCGTACCCTGCTAGGTGATCGTCCTTCACCTCTTGATGATCGTCCTTCATCATGCTTATCCGATGGCCGTCCCCATCGTCGACCTTTTCTATCCGGCATTCGTCCTATGTCGTGATACTTTCGGAAACTGTACCTTGCCAGGTGATCGTCCTTCACCAATAGATGATCGTCCTTCACCTTATTCCCAATAGAGCAGCCGTCCCCTGCTAGGTGATCGTCCTTCACCTTTGATGACTGTACCTCATCATTTATTTTATTTATGCTTTGAACCTGATGGTCGTCCCCATCATTTACTTTACCTTCATCCCCAGAGAGTTTTGTTCCTTTACTTGATGGCCGTCCCATCATGATACTTCCATCACCCCAGCATGTCGGCCGTCCCCGTCATTGCTTTATCCCCAGCAGTCGTCCTCGGCTCGATGGTCGTCTTCCGTCGCCCGCACTTTATAATCATACTTTACTTCCTTTTAAAATCTATATCCCTTTTCTTCTTCATACCCAGTGAGTGCAAATTTTGGACTATCATTGGTATTCAACCACAAGTTATCATGTTTGCCTATTAAGTCGTCGCTTACATCCTACACAATTAACTCATGATTGAATAGGGGCAGCTGTAAACACCCCAAATTTTCCCTCACTCATTTCACCATGACTTGTGATTCTTTTCATTTGCATAAGTTCAATCATATCATCTCATATTGCATTTTTGCTTCACTGCATTGGTTCAAAGTCATCTGCATCCACGGTTGGTGATCTGAGCAATCCCTGAGCCATCTGAGCCATTCCAAGAGTCTTCAATCATCTCAATAGGGTCCATGTATGTTCAATCATCATATTATATCCTCCCAAGATCAAGAAAGTAAAAAAATCACAAGAACTAAGGAGGCATGGAAGCAGAGCCAGGCTTAACTGCACAGATGACCTAAAATTAGGGTTTTGGTTTCAGAGGCCATAACTCCAAATTTTTTGGTCATTTTTGTTTCTATTGGTCTCTATATGATATAAGGATCATGCATACCAATTTTCATGAAGAAATTCAATGGGGAATGCATCTGATCAATAGATGACTTCTTGAATAAGTCAGTGCAAAATCAGGGCATCTGAGGCCCCCCATCATCCAACCAAAGGGTCTTCTCCATCATTTTGGGTGTATATGATCTTTATTTGATCTTAGAAGAAGTTAGAAGTTCACAAAATTGAAGAATTTCAAGCCATTTGCAAAGTTGCCATTTTGGGAAAGTGACTTGTAATACAAACTTGCCATTTTGGGAAAGTTTTTCAACCTCCTCTTTTTGATTCAAAAATGCTTCAAATGAAAAATCTTTGCTCATGAAAGTTGTAGATTGGATCATTCCCTTTTCAAAAAGTAAAGGAACTTGATCTAATTCATCATAGAACTCAAGTTATGGCCTTGCAAAGTTGGGAAAAATCACAAAATTTCACTTATGTACCAAAGAGGGATTTTTGCAAAAAAAAACACTTGCATAGGTTTCAAATGACTTCTAATGTACCCAAAGATGACATAACATGATCACACAACCTCAAAACATCAGAATTGGGCCCTTGACTTAGGTTTTCTATGGCTTGTGAATCAAGAAACAACAAAGAGGGAAAAGTTGCAAGAGCCATGCTACCACTTGCCTCAGCCATTACAACTGCACAAAAACAATCCAAAGGCTTTCCTTGATCCATGCTGAGCCCAACCATGCCCCTAATCCAGCTCTGAATCGTGCCATACCTCAAGTACAACACTTTTGACTTTTTGGCAAAAACACCCATACCAATCACAACAGTCCACCACCCACTATCTGCCCAATCCAGACCTTACAAGCATGTGTAGCGCCCAAAGAATTAATTACTATTTTAATATTTTAATATTTATTGTGGTTAGTAGGAATATTAGTGTCGTAGTTAAATTAATCGATAAGCGGAAAATTAGTCGGAAACCGTAGAAAATATTATTAGAATTAATTATAATAGTTGTGTTATTTTAAGTAGTGGGCTTGAAACCGTGTTTGAATTAGTAAAATAAGGGGGTGTTATGTTAGGCCCATCAGTGATTATAATAGTTATTAGTTTATTAAAATAAAAATAATATAAGTTATAAGAAACAAAAAGAGAGAGAAAGGGGGGAAGTTAGAAGATTAAGGAAGAAAAAGAGGAATTGGAAACTACTGCACGAACGTGAGAGAAAGAGAAGCAAATTCCGGAATCCAACCGTAAGAACAACTTCCAATCCAATCTAAGGTAAGGGTGGGTTCAATTATTATAATCGGATATGAAATCCAATATTTTGATTGGGTAGTTAGGTTGGTACGTTTCGTCGATTGTCAGATTGTTATGGAAATTTCATCATTAATTTGTGTTCATGTTGTGTTACAATGTTGCTGAATTTTTTGTGAATATACATAAAATTATAACTAAATAGTGCAATTATTATGTTAATTGGTATTAGAAACCATTAGAACAATTATTATGTTAATTGGTATTAGAAACCATTAGACCAATTATTATTTTAATTGGTATTAGAAACCATTAGAACAATTATTATGTTAATTGGTATTAGAAACCATTAGAACAAATATTTATGTTAATTGGTATTAGAAGCAAATCATGTAGAATTGTGGGAAAAATTATATATATTTGTTGGTAGGGGCCACTTTGGTAGGGTGGGCCCCACACACCCTTGGAAGTGGCGCAGGCCATGAAGGTACACATGAGGATGGCGCAAGCCATCAAGGGGATATGAAGATGGCGCTGGCCATAAGGTGTATGGCGCGGGCCATGTAGGTAGTGGGGGGGGGGGGGGAGAGATCATGAGGTGGCGTAAGCACAAAGGGCCTGTAGCATTTCACTAAATTAGTATTTAATTTAATTAGAAAAGAATTATATTATTAAGTGATTATTATTTCAGCTTAGGATTAATTAATATTTAGTAAAATATTAGAAACAGTATTAATTTATAATGTCATGATTTTATCAAATGAATTAAAATGTGCGTTAAGTGATTTTTACAGGAACTTACCTATCAGTGTGATAATGAGGCACGTAATAGCAGTAGTTTGATTTACAAATTTCGACAGAAAACAGAATTTAGTAAATTTTCATTTCATAGCATTAGAATTTTAGAATATTGAATTTTTGACAGAATTACGGAGAGTGTTATATTAACCTCAAAAACGTAAGAAAATAATATTGAATTAGTCGGATTAGCCGAATTAGGCAGAAAAACTTAGTTTCTTAGAATTCAATGAAATTCGTCGTGGTAAGTCGGGAGTTATGATAGTTGATTTTAATGGGTTGTTTTACTAGAAATTATGTTGTAGAATGCTAATACAGATACAGACGAGTTGATGTGTGGTTTCGGTTATGGCATTATCTTAAGTGGTATGTTGTAGGCTTGTTAAGCCAAAGTTGAATATAAGTTGATTATGTTGAAAATATTGTCGTGTTGATCTTGTTGTCGTGTTGTCCGAGTTGTAGAGTTGCGTATGCATTTAAGTCAATTGCATTTGTCGGAGCCGTTGCTCACACCACGTTGGCCTGGATTGGCAAAAGTTGAAAGTTGAAGGCTTATGCCTTGATGCCTCGGTAAATTGGCAGATTTTAAGTTGGGAGTTCACTCCGAATGGTACCACATGCATAATTAGTCGAGTCTCATTAAAGTTGCATTATTGTTGATTTTTGTGTGTTGATATTTGATTTAATTGTGAGTGGTGTTTGTTTACGATCCTTAGTCATTATATTGTTTTTCATATACTGCTTATAATTATTGTAACTCACTTTTTCTGTTGAATGTTGTCCTCATGTGACAATGTACAGGTAATCCTGAGAAGTAGCCGGTTACTGTGGGTCGAGTCGGTGGTCAGTCGCTCTGATACGTAGCACTCGAGGGGGATTGTCGCGTGTCTGCTTGTTGAACATTTAATTATTGCTGAATTTTAATTGTCCGAAGGATTTATGGTTGTTCGCTTCTTATGTTAAGTTGTTATTATGTTGTTTAAAGATGTTATGAATCAACATTATGAATCCGTTGCGTAAGGAATTTATGAAGTTAAATTATTGGAGTGAATGACATGGTTTGTTAAAAATTAAGAGAAAGTGTTACATATTTGTTATAATTCCCTTAAAATGTGGAAGATTGTTAAAGTTGAATATGTAATATTCCATTTGTAGAAAACTTTTCGACTCTGATTTCGTTTTATATCTCGTGGGTAGAAAATGGGGTGTTACATAAGTGGTATCAGAGCAGGTCGGTCCGTCCGGCCAATGTTGTCTAGCGTTGTAGATTCCTTAGTATGCGACATGTGTGTGAAACACTGTCGGTACTTGTTGTTAGTCCTAGTCATTGTCTGCAGGTGTTGGTTAGAATTAAGTGGGGGAGAAGCTTGACTCCCGGACTGTTGTTAGAATGTCGGAGTTGGTTCAAGTTGATGTGGATTGCAAGAGTGCAAGGTTGTTAGAAAGTCGTTGTTGCGGACTGGTGAGAGCATGGACTCATGAGTTTGTATCGGTCAGGTTCGGGAAGTGCTTGGTTTTGGATGGAGGTTGTTTGAGGAAAAGGGTTTATCCCAAATGAAAATATAAGTTGATGGATCAAGTCGGTAGATTTCTATGCTTTGAAGGTAGTTGGATTAAAGTCGAGTGATTTCGAAGTTGGAGGTAGAGTAAGATTTTGGTAGATCTTGGAAGCAAGAGAGAGGTGGAATTTATATTCATCGACCTCAAAATTTTGGTTTTTGCAATCTTGGAGCAGCTGTCACAAGAAGTGGCATAACTTTTTAATCGTGATTCGGATTGAAGCGGTTCTCGACTTTTTGGAAAGCTTGTGAAATTCCCTACAGTTTGCATATAAGATTTTCATTCAGGAGGTTTATGATGAGGGAGATAAGTAGGTTTTAATAGTTGGGTCTGCTGCTGATTTTGGAAATTCTGCATACGAATATTGTTGACCAGTCCCATTGTGATGGGGATAACTTTTTACTCGTAAGTCGGATTCGAGCTATTCTTGAAGTTCTGGAATCTACACAAATTTTCCTTCATGTTAGAATGTAATTTTGTGATTTGGAGGTCTGTATTGGAGAAGATAATTGTGTTCAAAGTGGAGCGTGTGTTGCTGGAAATTTTAGAAAGATGAAAATGTTGGAAAAATAATAAGATATTGGTATTAGAGGGAATGCATAAGTATTCGGAGAATGAATAAATATGTAATGAGGATGATTAAAGTGCTGATGTTAGATAGAAGTAATGTCGAGATGAAGGCAGATGTTTGAATTGTGTTGTTAAGAATTGTAATTTTGATGAAAGTCATGATTGGAAGAGATAATTGTGTTCGAAGTTGAACGTCTATTGCTGAAAATTTGGAAAGATAAAAATGTTATTAAATAATAAAATGTTGGTATCGGAGAATGCATAGAGATACGATTTATGTCGAATGAGGACAATTAAAGTGCCTATTCTAGAAGATGGTGATGTTGGGAGAAAGATGGAAGTTGATTAGTGTTGTTAAATATTTTAACTTGGATGAAAGTTGTAATTGGAACAGACAGTTTTGGATGGTACTTATTGTAACGACTCCGGTGTTAGATGGATATTGAAAGTCGTGTGGTACTATGTGTGTACATAAGAGAATGTGTATTGGATTTTTGGATGTTGTGTATTGTTGATGAAGTTGGAATTAAGGGGACTAAGAAGGAGTTGATAAGCCGTAGAGAGTTGGCGGAGTATTATGCTTACGGACTCTGGGCACAAGTTGAAGTACGTTATCGCGTTGGGTAATGATGATTGATGCCTCTGTTATGGTTGTCGGATGTCTATCAACAAATTAAGGAACTGATCACCCTTAATCTATTGTTGATAGTAGGCGGATCATAATTGATGGATAGATGTGTCATGTCAACTAGTATAGTATGTACGTCGAATTGGTTGGAGTCAAGCCGAGTGCTTTAGTATTGTTTGTTTTGTTGATGCAAGTTATTATATGAGAGTATTAGTTGGAATTTAAGAGGGAAGTATGAAGTTGCATTTGGATTGAGCTGTAATAAGGAAACTCATAGTTGAACTCTGAATAATTGGAATGTTGGTTAGTGAGGGAGTAATTCGCTTGAGATTTTAAGTTTTCTTAAGATGATTAGAAAGGGAAGTATGTGGATATGTAAAAGGATGATTTGATAAGAATGTCAGACAAGGTTAAGTTGCAAAGTATTAGAAGAAGCGAAATTTAAGTTGGACTATTATAGTACGATTTTTATTGGAACAAGAAGAGTTGTTTGGTTGTATTGACTCGGATAAGAATTATGAAAAGTTGTGTCGGTATGAGTACGAAATCGAGTATTCGGTGGATTGATTTAGTCGGAAGTGAAGGGTATGAGTTATCTTGTGAGAATTCGTGGGAACCAAATACCTTATGTTGTTGTAATGATGTTGTGTATTTAAGAGGAAAGTCTATGAAAATGTAAGACCATGATTTGACAGGCATGTTGGCAAAGTTGTAATTATGTTGAGGATGACTGAGAAGTAGAAGTATATCTTATCTAAGATTTGGAAGTAGTCGCGGTGGTAAGTGTGTTGGACGTTAAGAGGTATGTCTTATGAGTCTAAGTTGGAAGTATTCGGTAACTACGAAAGAGTTAGAATACCTATTAGGATGAAAATTCTGAGGAATAAGTTGGAGGCTTTGTTAATATGTTGATTTTGGTGATTGTAAGCGGGGGTTAAAATTGGTAAACTTAATCAGAGTGCGCAGCAAGCGCGTGGTGTGGTGTCGTCATTGTACACGAATGACAACGAGGTTGGTAGCTTGGTTGTATTATATGTTATGTTTAAGTTGTGTGTTCTTGTGTTGATGTGTCCTAAGTTTTAAGTTGGTTACTCGTTGTATCATGTTGATAGTTGTCGAGCGTATTCCTTGAGAGTTCTTCGTTTCGTGCTTGACATCGAAGTTATGTATTATTGTTGGTGGTATATGTGGGTTGCCTTTGAATATGAGAGTTGATTAGTTGGATGGAATAAGTAGTTGGAGCATTTGAATCGGATAAATTTTCGAGGACGAAAATATCTTAAGTGGGGGAGAGTTGTAGCGCCCAAAGAATTAATTACTATTTTAATATTTTAATATTTATTGTGGTTAGTAGGAATATTAGTGTCGTAGTTAAATTAATCGATAAGCGGAAAATTAGTCGGAAACCGTAGAAAATATTATTAGAATTAATTATAATAGTTGTTGTGTTATTTTAAGTAGTGGGCTTGAAACCGTGTTTGAATTAGTAAAATAAGGGGGTGTTATGTTAGGCCCATTAGTGATTATAATAGTTATTAGTTTATTAAAATAAAAATAATATAAGTTATAAGAAACAAAAAGAGAGAGAAATGGGGGAAGTTAGAAGATTAAGGAAGAAAAAGAGGAATTGGAAACTACTGCACGAACGTGAGAGAAAGAGAAGCAAATTCCGGAATCCAACCGTAAGAACAACTTCCAATCCAATCTAAGGTAAGGGTGGGTTCAATTATTATAATCGGATATGAAATCCAATATTTTGATTGGGTAGTTAGGTTGGTACGTTTCGTCGATTGTCAGATTGTTATGGAAATTTCATCAATAATTTGTGTTCATGTTGTGTTACAATGTTGCTGAATTTTTTGTGAATATACATAAAATTATAACTAAATAGTGCAATTATTATGTTAATTGGTATTAGAAACCATTAGAACAATTATTATGTTAATTGGTATTAGAAACCATTAGAACAATTATTATGTTAATTGGTATTAGAAACCATTAGAACAATTATTATGTTAATTGGTATTAAAAACCATTAGAACAAATATTTATGTTAATTGGTATTAGAAGCAAATCATGTAGAATTGTGGGAAAAATTATATATATTTGTTGGTAGGGGCCACTTTGGTAGGGTGGGCCCCACACACCCTTGAAAGTGGCGCAGGCCATGAAGGTACACATGAGGATGGCGCAAGCCATCAAGGGGATATGAAGATGGCGCTGGCCATAAGGTGTATGGCGCGGGCCATGTAGGTAGTGGGGGGGGGGAGAGATCATGAGGTGGCGTAAGCACAAAGGGCCTGTAGCATTTCACTAAATTAGTATTTAATTTAATTAGAAAAGAATTATATTATTAAGTGATTATTATTTCAGCTTAGGATTAATTAATATTTAGTAAAATATTAGAAAAAATATTAATTTATAATGTCATGATTTTATCAAATGAATTAAAATGTGCGTTAAGTGATTTTTACAGGAACTTACCTATCAGTGTGATAATGAGGCACGTAATAGCAGTAGTTTGATTTACAAATTTCGACAGAAAATAGAATTTAGTAAATTTTCATTTCATAGCATTAGAATTTTAGAATATTGAATTTTTGACAGAATTACGGAGAGTGTTATATTAACCTCAAAAACGTAAGAAAATAATATTGAATTAGTCGGATTTGCCGAATTAGGCGGAAAAACTTAGTTGCTTAGAATTCAATGAAATTCGTCGTGGTAAGTCGGGAGTTATGATAGTTAATTTTAATGGGTTGTTTTACTAGAAATTATGTTGTAGAATGCTAATACAGATACAGACGAGTTGATGTGTGGTTTCGGTTATGGCATTATCTTAAGTGGTATGTTGTAGGCTTGTTAAGCCAAAGTTGAATATAAGTTGATTATGTTGAAAATATTGTCGTGTTGATCTTGTTGTCGTGTTGTCCGAGTTGTAGAGTTGCGTATGCATTTAAGTCAATTGCATTTGTCGGAGCCGTTGCTCACACCACGTTGGCCTGGATTGGAAAAAGTTGAAAGTTGAAGGCTTATGCCTTGATGCCTCGGTAAATTGGCAGATTTTAAGTTGGGAGTTCACTCCGAATGGTACCACATGCATAATTAGTCGAGTCTCATTAAAGTTGCATTATTGTTGATTTTTGTGTGTTGATATTTGATTTAATTGTGAGTGGTGTTTGTTTACGATCCTTAGTCATTATATTGTTTTTCATATACTGCTTATAATTATTGTAACTCAACCTTTCTGTTGAATGTTGTCCTCATGTGACAATGTACAGGTAATCCTGAGAAGTAGCCGGTTACTGTGGGTCGAGTCGGTGGTCAGTCGCTCTGATACGTAGCACTCGGGGGGGATTGTCGCGTGTCTGCTTGTTGAACATTTAATTATTGCTGAATTTTAATTGTCCGAAGGATTTATGGTTGTTCGCTTCCTATGTTAAGTTGTTATTATGTTGTTTAAAGATGTTATGAATCAACATTATGAATCCGCTGCGTAAGGAATTTATGAAGTTAAATTATTGGAGTGAATGACATGGTTTGTTAAAAATTAAGAGAAAGTGTTACGTATTTGTTATAATTCCCTTAAAATGTGGAAGATTGTTAAAGTTGAATATGTAATATTCCATTTGTAGAAAACTTTTTGACTCTGATTTCGTTTTATATCTCGTGGGTAGAAAATGGGGTGTTACAGCATGCTCCAAGGATTGATTTTCATAAGACACACAAGCCCAACACTCCAAGAACGGAGCATTCCACAAAAATCTCCAACTTGCAAAACCCTTCGAATCTCTCAGCTCACTCACCCAATCTTCAAACCAGTTTCACCATTGAACTCAAAATCACTCACTGACCACAAAGCAACCATTAAGACAACCAAAAACACCCCACAACCAAAATACGATTTCTGACCAGCAAGAGTTCAAGCTCTCATTTCAGCCATTGCATGCTTCTTCCAAGCATTGCAGCTTCATCAGAAGATCAAGGGGAGTCATTTTGCACAAGAGAAGTGGCCAGAAGCTTCGAATTGAGAAAGTTTCACTTCAGGTAACCTCTTCAAACTTTTTTCCAGAAATGTGTTTTTAAGTTTCTATTTGATTCTCCATGATTCACTGATGATCCTGATGTGTTTATTTTCGAAAATGATCAAGTATTGAGCATGTATTAAATCTCTGAAATTTCTGCATATTTTTCCGTTTGCTTTCGATTCTTGATTTTGAGTGAAAATAAATGGATTTTGAGGGCTGAATCTTGTTTAGAATTGTTAGAGGAGTGTTTATGGAGAGTTTGGTGAGTTTATTTTACGTTTTGAGTGAGATAACAAGAATGGATGGTCGGAGAAGATGACCGGAGCAAGCTCCGGTCACCTGAGAGTGATTAGAACCCTAATTAGGGTTTAGTGGCCAGGTTTAAATGTCAGCCATAGGATCCAGTTTCGCGCGCGTGTGGATGGTCCAGATCATTCCACTTAAGATTAATTATTAATTAATTAGGTTAATCATATAATTAAGTCAGATTCAATCCTGTCCCCTCATCTGCGCGTGCAGTCAAACCAGCTTTGAACCATGGCCTTTGGATCAGTTGACTTCACTTAATTCACATTTTTATTCATTTAAATTCATTTGTTTTGCATAATTTATTTAAAATACTCAGAAATTTCCAAAAATATTTTCCTTCTGCATTTTTAATTCAAATAATTTTCTCAACCCAAAAATATTTTTATTTTTATTTTTGCATTAAAAAAATTATTTTTAAAATATTTTAATGTTTATTTTAATTAATTAATGGAAATAAATTAATTAAAATACCATTTAAGTTTCTAAAAATCACAAAAAAAATCACATTGCATCTTGACACATTTAGAGACATTATCAAACCATTCATACAAATTTATTTTTGGTTCTTGATCTATTTTTGACATTTTCTTTGGATTTAGGGTTCTTAAAAATCAATATTTTGACCCTAACTTAGAAAAATCTTTTCTGCCTAACCATGAAGGGTTTGATAGTGATTATTTTTGCATTGCATCCCACATATCATGTAGTTTCTAGGATAAAATTGGCATGAATTTATCTTTCATTTTTGATTTGTTTTGCATTTTTCCTTGTGAGGTCCCTTAAAACCCTAGCAAACTTAGAAAAATCATAACTTCCTTAGGGTTAAGAGTTAGGTCTCCTCCTTTGGGGTGTGATATCATATGAGGTTAGGGTTCCTTTGATCCCATTTTCAATTTTTTATCTCATGTCTTGCTTCTGGTTTTGAATTTTGCATTGCATATTGTATGTAAACCCTAACTTTTGTCTTCATTTGCATTCATCCTTCATATGCTTGCATACATGAACTTGCCATGACATTTTGTGCCTCCACATGACATATAAGACATCTTAGGACATATTAGAATCATGTTTGATCATTGCATCATTCATTTTCCATGTTATGCATCCACTGCATTTCATAAGTTTTCATGAACTTTCATGCCTCCTTTCATGTCTCATTTGCATCTTCACTACTTGTATGATCATCCTCATCTCTTGACATGCTTTCATACCATCTCATAACATCATTTGCATCATGATTATGTTTCTGACTTTGGCATTCATCTTTGCATTTCATCTCATTTTCATTTCATTTCAGGTCTTGTTGCTAACTTTTCAGGTGGTAAGTGTTTGAGAAGTGAATTTGCCTTCACTTCTCATAATATCTTCCCATCCCTTTTATGCATCCATTGCTGCATTTTGTATGTGTGTTAGAGTTAGCTTGCTCATTCATGTTCCCTCCTCACTTTCTTTCTTCAAGCAACTTATCTTCTTAAGTGAAGTAAGTTGACTTTTTTCTTCTGCTCCTCCTCCTTTCATCTGCTTCTTCCTTGGTGGCTCTTCTTGAAGATTTCTTGCAAGCTTCATAAACCCTAGGAATACCCAAGCATGATAACAATTAGGGTTTGATTAGTCCCCCATTAGTTTTACCTTTGTGTCTTCTCTTCTCATCTCATAATCAAGGACTAAACCTTAAAGGTTTTAAGGCTTTGTGATTAAGCTTATGCCTGCATCCTTCTATTAGGATGGAGTGTATAACTTTAATCCTAAGTATTGAACCCTTAATGTGTTTAAATCCTTTAATCATTCCATTTAATAATCACTAAGACATCAAGCTTGTAACTTGGGCCTTGCATTAGGGTTCTAATTCTTCCTTAATTGGTTAAGAAGGACTAACCCTAGTGTTAATGGACAAGTCCCCCTCAAGTGTCTTACAAAGCATAAAATCCACTTCTTAATCCTTACCATTAACTAAAATCCATTTAATAAAGGTTTTGTTTTGTCATGAGGTTAATCCCTAATCATGGATTAAGTTGAGGAGCCTTTCTCAACTTAAATATTCTCATCTATTATCCTTCTATTAGGATGGTGTAATGGGTCCATTAAATCCCTGATTATGGCTTAAACTCATTACTTAACACTAAACAAAAAAACTCCAAAAACATCTAATAATTGCAAGTAGGTTAATGATCTTAATCCTACATCATGGTGATTAAGTGTGAGGTGTTTACTTCATACTTAAGGTATTCTCATTACCCCTAATCAGAGGGAGGATGTGATGAGTTCACTAACCCTTGGTTTAGGCTTAAGCTCATTTTCTTATGACAAATTCAAAAAGCGATAAAAGATTGAAAACACAAAAACAAACAATAATCGTCTCCTCCGGGATTCTTTTCTCATCATCTTCACTCACAAACGAGAACTCGCTTCTTCCGTCTAATGCAAGACAGTTTGCACCTGAGCCAGACAGGTCATACACTTGAGCATAGACAAGTAAGCAGTTCACAAGTCAATTTGTCTTTCAGTCCCTTTGAGTCGAACTACGGTGTTTTGACTTCCTCATTGCACGAGAGGATACGTAGGCATAACCTAACAGTTATCGAACAAAAGTCTTTGTATATTCCCCCCTCTTCCAGCATTATTCTTTAAGCCTCATAGTCTTGAGCTTTGGACTCTTTTCTTACACTGACACACCTTTATTTCACTTCACATTTCTTTTGCACCGACACTTGCATTCTTTTCCAGCTTTTGTACACAAAATAGCACTGACACTACCCCTTTAAAACACAAATCTTTTAAGCGTGGATCCCGTCGAGTACGACGGACAATCTGGGTGCTAATACCTTCCCAGGTTGTAACCAACCCCCTTTCTCAGTTTCTCTGGTTCGCGACCGTCTTATCCATCTTTTCTTAGGTTTATGCAGCATTACCTTTCCTTCGGGATAAAAATGCCTAGCTGGCGACTCTTTTCAGTTCACCCTTGTGTTCTCTTCCTTCGCCGACCGTTCGCGTCTGTACCCCTCTTGACCAGGTGTCATTTGGTGGGAGCGACAAACCCATCCCCGTCCCATAAGACGCCAACGCCAGTTTTCAGGCCCTCATCATCGCGCTTAACAAGGCAAACCTTACTCTCTTTGTCGCTCCCGGGATTTTCATCCTAGTACAAATGCGAACGTGGCGTGGAAAAAGAAAAGAGTCGCCAACCATACATTTTTATCCCAAGGAAGGGGAAAGGTAATGTTGCACAAACCTAGTGAAAAAGAAAGAACGAGGTCTTGCGAACCCGAGAGAATGGGTAAGGGATTTGTTTGAGTGAAGGGAAGGTATTAGCACCCCTTCACGTCAGTCGTACCCGACGGGATCCACGCTTGCTTGAACTGTTTCAAAGGGTGAGAATAAATTACTACTGAACTGGAAAGAAAGAATGATTGGGAAAAATGTAAGGAAAATAAAGAATGTGCTCAAATGGGCCATACCACATTGCCTACGTATCTCATCGCGAATGAGAATCAAAGTCAATATAGTTCCCCTAACTAGGGAAGAAATTTGTTTATTTGTGTTTTTAATGGTTGAACTGCTTATGTATATGCTCAGATGTTGCAGGCTCACTTTGAACGGGTGATTTTACTGTATTGCAAAAGACAAGTCGAAGCGAATTCTTTCGTTTGGAGTGAAGGAGATGAGAAGAGAATTCCCGCAGGAAAGACGCTTGTTGGTTTGGATACTTTTAGAAGCTTTTATTTGTGTTTGCATGAGAAAGTGTATTCAAGTCCTTTTCTATGGAGTATGTACTACTTACACCACTCCAAGATGGAATGAGGAAGAATTACACTCAAGTAAAGAGAAGATCCTCAAGACTTGGTTCCAAAGATTATGGCTTAAGTACACAAGCCCATTTTGTACTCATTAAGTGTTTTTGTATTTTGAAGTGAATAAGTGTTTTTTAAGCTTTTCTTTGTGAGAATGGCTTCAAGTTTAGACTTGTACATCATGCTAGACAAGTTCACATTACCCCAAGATAGGATAGATGCAAATGCCCCATGGAATAAGTCCATAACACAAGAAGTCATTTCAACCCTTATTAAGTCTTTTTAAGTGGTTTTGAGGTGAGAGGAAAAAAAGCACCAAAAGGATATTCAAAGGTAAAATGTCTAAGGGAGATTAAACCTAATGAAGTTATCATTCTTGGATATCCAAGGTTAGTGAGGTTTGAGGATCTCTATCCTAATGAAGAAGGAGGAGAGAAAATAATAAGAAAGAAGAAGAAGAGGAATAGAAGATAACTTACTTCCATGGAGGAAGGAAAGTCACTTCTAAAGGGGGAAGTAAACAATTATGCAAATCAAAGCGTCTTATATGCTTACACAAACAAAATATTGAAATGTAAAAGGTGAGAGAGAGAGAGTTTGGAATGTGGAAGCATTTCCACACTCCCAAGACTTACCAAAGCCCCTACAATGTTAGCAAATGAAGCATAATAGTTCATAAGACATCATAAGACATAAAATTAAAGCTACACACACAATGGGAACAAGGTGAATGCACCTTAAGGTTCACAAATCTCATAAGTCAGAACCTAAACCTAAATGAACTTAAGAAGTTCAAAGTACCTAAACCAAACAAATGCAAGGAAGCCTTGAGAGGTAAAGAAGTTCTAATGACTTGTAAATAAAGAGTAAAGAAGCAAAAGAGAGTAAACATGTATGAAGTCACTTTAAAAACACCAAAGTCAGAATTTCATATCAAAATATATGGTCTAATGTTATCCTAAATTATCATACCAAACTTCATGTGTTAGTTCATGGTAGAGTGAGAGATGAAGAGGAGAAAGCATTCACATGTTCATAAGAGATTAAACACGCAAGTAAAGGTATAAGCCAAACATGAATGGATGACATGAGATGATATAATTCAGTAGCATACATCACTTATTAGTGTCTTATGATGCCTATGAATGATCCTACAAGTCATGTGATGGATCATTCAAGCGATTGATGGATTAAGATGAAGAAGAAGTAAGATGAATTAAGCATGTATCATGTAAGGAATGAACACAAGTTAAGATGAAAGTCAAATGAGTAAAGATGATCTTAATATGATGAAGGTCAGTAGCTTATGATGATAATTACATGTTAAAGATGCACATATAAGAAAGTTAAGTTCACATGGCAAACAAGTTCAAACAAGTTCAACTAAAGATGCAAACGTTGTTCACATAATGCAAAGGTGTTTCGTACTTTAAATGAATGGAACATGATGCAGCATATCATACTAATATGAATGATTATGCATGAAGTAATAGGCACACATTATGTATAATGAAAATTAGATTAATGGTATGGACATGTTAGAAGCATACAAGTGAGCATAAGAAGCATGAGATGAAAGATGTGGAAGAATTGGGTCAAACATGTACAAAAGATGCATCATACAAACTAAAAGGCAAAACAAGTCAAATGGACCTATAATTGATCATACAAGACCTATAAGCATCTAATCAAACATGGAAACCCCCTACAAGTGACCTCTAATGATAGCATAAATGCCTTCAAGCAATTAAGGTTAGAAGTGATTAAGAAAGTTCATGAAAACGTTACTTTATTTACAAGTAATCAAACAATGTTCAAAAATTGTCCTAGGGTCCTAATTCAAAGGCTAAACATGTGCTAAAAGTTCATGCAAAAATTCACAATAGAACTAGTTCAAATAATGCCTTGAAGTTCAAGTAAGAACCATGAACAAGTATGCAAAAAGGAGGGACCAAAATGAAATTATAAAGAGTTTAAAAATATGAAAAAAATAATTTTAATGAGGTTAAATGTGTTATAGAATTAATTCAAAAAGAACCATTTGAAAATGATTAATGATCTTTGTGAAATAAATCTTTGAACGTCAAAATGAAAACATTTTAAGAAGAAAATAAAAGGAAATTCATGAAATGATGTGAAAAATGCATAAAATCAGAAATAAAAATTATGCAAAATTATTTTAATTTCTCAACATGATTCATGATTTTTTGTATGATTTTTTAGTGCTTGGAAATAATTTTAAAAAATTAAAATGCAAACTATATAAAATAAAATGGAAAAATGTGAGAATTGAGCCAGAGGGTATGAACATAGCAAATCCTACGTTTTAAACTGAATGGGCTCAGATAAAGGGGGTGGGGATAAGAATCTGAGCCCAGTCCATATGCGCTGAAGTCTTATGATACTACAATGCACCCTAGTCAAAATGTTGACTCTTTGAGAGCCCTAGGATTAAGTCAATGAAATGGGATCCTAAAAGTAGGCTGATTCAATGGATGTGAGTGAACGTGTATGATTATTATGATGAGCATGCGCGTACTAGTCAGATCAAGGTCAACAAAATGTGAGACTCAGAGGCACGTGAGGGGGAGTATCTTCATTAATGCGCTAGCCAAATTTGGTGTGTTGATTCACAAAGATCCAATGGTCATGACTTAATCTGGCCAAACCTAGGGTTCTTACTCTTATGAAGTTTTAGGCGACCGAAGAAGATTCCGGTCATTTTCTCCGGTGAGCCTCCGGTCACCACCTTCAATTTTTTTTCCAGAAATGCATAAAAGTTATACCATTCGAATCCTCAGCTCACACACATTCCAAATCCATGAATGAAATCCCCATAACATGCAAGATCAAAGAGAATCGAAGAGAAACAAAATGCCCTAAAATTATGTTCTAAGCACCTAGAGTGCCTATCAACTAGCCAGCTATCACATTGCTCCTATTGAGCTTCATGCAACACAAATCAAGCCAAAACAAGTGAAAATGAAGCCAAAAAGTTCAGAGGATCTCAAACCTGAAGTTGTGCAGAAACTTGATAAAAAAGAAATCTCGAGATCCTAGCTTGTTCTTGAGATTTCAGTTAATAAAATAAATGCTATAGAACTCTGAATCTTGAAGAATGCAAAGAGAAACATCAAACTGAGTTTGATGTTATGCTTGTGAATTGCCTCAAATATTTGCTTGATCTTGATCAGGGACACTTGAGGATGAAGAAATGATGAAGATGATGATGAACAATGATGAAGAATATGTATGATTCAGAGAGAGAACTTTAGAAGAGCTTTTGTGCAAAAAATGTGTAAATGTGATAATGATGAGAACTCCCTCCAAATTCTGTTATAGATGACTTATATAGCTCAAGTTAGCTTCTAACCATCATGGTTGATGGTTAGAGCCATAGTTAAGTGTGGTGCCATGAGCAAAGCAAGGGTGAAGTGAGAATGCAAACTGAATCATGAACTTGAATTGGAGCTCTTGGTTGATCAGGTGTGGAATAAATCATGGTGAACATGATGAGGTTCAGATGACCGGAACAGTGTTCCGGTCATCTTCTCCGGCAGCACTCTCACTCAATCTCTCTCAAAACGCCACTAAAACTCACTAAACTCTCCAGAATCACTCTTTGAACATCACTAAACACAAACCACACAACAAAACTCATTTATTTTTCGTGAATCATGCAAATCGAATCAAAACACATTTTACGGGCAAAGTTTCAGAGCAACATAAAATCCTTAAAACTCAACTATTTTCAAAAAGAAAAGCATCATCATGATCAGCACAACATAAGGAACAATTCTATAACCTAAAATCAAGTTTCTGGAAAATTTGTTCTTGAGGTTACATGAACTGAAGCTTTCGAAAATGGCACTGTCTGAGCTTTTCTTTGGTGCTTTTCCACTCCTCTTGATCCCCTTATGCTTCTAGAATGCTTTGCTGAAGTGTTTGTGGCCTCCTTTTGAAGTTTGATGAAGTTCAGTTCAAAGGGGGGAAAATCGTGTTTTGTATTGGCCTCTTTTGATTAGTATAAATAAATGTGATTGGTCAGAAAGTCGGTAATGGCATAGTGTGATTGGTATGGCTTGTTTTGCAAAAAGTCAAGGTTATGTGTCCTTTGAGGTATGGGCAAGTTCAGGCCAAGGACAAAGGCATGTCTGGTGCAGTTGTGATCAAGGAGAACCATGGAAATGAGATTGAGGCAAATCAGCAAGTGGATGGAAGTTTATGTGTCATTTTGCAAATTCCATGAAGTTTGGCCCTTTTGTAATTTCTTGATGTTCAAGGCATGGAAATGTGAAATTCCTTGGGCAATTCTGAGTTTTAGGCATTACACTATGATGTAATGATACTTAGAAGTGTGTTTGAAGTCACAAAATGCCTTGGCAAGTGGTTTTGCAAAAATCCCTCTTTGGTGCATTCTTGAAAATTATATGATTTTTGCCAACTTTGGAAAGCCATAACTTGAATTCAAAAATGAATTAGATCTTATTCTTGTACTTTTTGAAAAGGGAATGATCCAATCTACAACTTTCATGACCAAGAATTTTTCATTTGAAGCATTTTTGGTTGAGAAAGAGGAGGTTGAAAAACTTTCCCAAAATGGAAAGTTTATATTACAAGTCATTTCCATTTTTGGCAACTTTTAGATTTGCTCACTTTTCTTCAAATTTGTGGACTTCTAAGCACTTCAATGATCAAATAAAGACCATATAACTTCATTTTGATGAAAAATCCCCCTTGGATCCATTGATGGGGGGCCTCAGATGCCCTGATTTTGCTCTGACTTGCTCAGGAAGTTACCCAGTGATCAGATGACTTCTACAATGAATTTTCCCATCAAACTTGGTATGTATGATCCTTATAACATATTGAGACCAATAGAAACAAGAATGACCAAAAAATTTGGAGTTATGGCCTCTGAAACCAAAACCCTAATTTTAGGTCATCTGTGCAGTTAAACCTGGCTCTGCTTCCATACTTTGCTAGTTCTTGTGATTTTTGAACTTCCTTGATCTTTTGAGGATATAATAAGATGATTGAACATACAAGGATCCTCTTGAGATGATTGAATACCTTTGAGGTGGCTCAGATGAATCCTGGATTGCTCAAATCACAAACCATAGATGCAGATGAACTTGACCTAATGTAGTGAAAAAATGCCACATGATATGCTATGATTGAACTAATGCAAATGAGAAAGACCACAAGCCATGGTGAAATGAGTGAGGGCAAATTTGGGGTGTTTGCATAGAGGAACCAAAAGGGAAGGGTATCCCATCTTTTGCATCGCTGAAGAGTACCATTTACACTATTGAAGAAGGAAGCCATGAAGGTTGGGGTGATGTCATCGACGTCAAGATGAAGCTGGATTGCTATGGGTTGGGTTACAAACCGACTCATGTGAAGGAAGGAGCATCAACCTCCGTTGAAGGACGTCCGAAGGCCATTCAAGAGGTGTTTTCCAGTGCTGGTTATCATGTCAATGCAATTGGTGGAGGTTCTGAAGATGAAGATGTGAATCATTTGGTGTATCAGTGTGAAGAAGCCTTGGGCAATTGGGAGGCGGTAGAGATCCCAGAGATTTTTCCATTGTCAAAGTAATTTAATGTTTTTTAAGTGTTTTTCAAAGTTCCCTAGCTCTGCCCAAGGCTACGGGAGTATTTTGTAGGGCCTTTTTCTCATTTTCAAAGTTATTATCAATGAAGGAATTTTGTTAAACTCTTATTTTGATCATTTACTATTTTTTTCTCTCTTTTCACTTTTAAAAGAAAATGGAAATCTTTCAAAACCAATAAAAAAAGTTTCTTCTCTTGCATTTCTCTATTTTTCCACTTTTAATAAAAGAAAATCATTCCCATATGCAGAATAAATGAAAACCCTGTTGAATCCAATGACTCTACATTCTCTCCTAACTTTGATTCGCCCATCTACCAAGCAGAAGATGAAAATGAGGAAGATTATGATGTTCCCGAGGAACTGGCAAGATTGGTTGAGTATGAGTATACAGATCTCCAGCCACATAAAGAGCAAGTAGAGACAATCAACCTTGGCACTGATGAAGACAAGAAAGAGGTAAAGATTGCTACAACGCTTGGGGCTGACGTCAAAGAAATATTGGTCAAGCTTCTCAAAGTGTACGTGGATGTGTTTGCATGGTCTTATCAGGATATGCCCGGTTTAGACACATACATAGTTGTTCATAAGTTGCCGCTTCGACCAGATTGCCCGCCAGTAAAGCAAAAGCTCAGAAGAACAAGACCGGACACGGCTTTGAAGATTCGAGAGGAAGTCAAAAGACAGTTTGATGTTGGATTCCTTGTTGTTGCAAAGTACTCTGAGTGGGTAGCTAACATTGTGCCAGTCCCTAAAAAGGATGACAAAGTCAGAATGTGTGTGGACTATAGGGATTTGAATAAAGCTAGTCCAAAGGATGACTTCCCCCTTCCGCATATTGATACTTTGGTTGACAACACTGCTAAGTTTGATATCTTCTCCTTCATGGATGGGTTTTCAGGATACAACCAGATCAAGATGGATCCTGATGATATGGAAAAAACCACTTTCATCACACCATGGGGCACTTCTTATTACAAGGTTATGCCATCTGGCCTCAGAAATGCAGGTGCCACCTATCAGAGGGAAATGGTCACCCTTTTCCATGATATGATGCATAAAGAGATAGACGTTTATGTGGATGGCATGATTGCCAAATCATAGAGTGAGGAGGATCATTTGAATCATCTCCTGAAGTTATTCGAACGCCTCAGAAAGTTCCAATTGCGTCTGAATCCAGCTAAGTGTACCTTTGGTGTCCGATCAGGGAAGTTACTTGGTTTTATTATTAGTCAGCAAGGAATTGAAGTAGATCCGAACAAGGTCAGAGCAATTCAAGAAATTCCAACTCCAAAAACAGAAAAGCAAGTTAGATGTTTTCTTGGAAGATTGAACTACATCTCTAGATTTATCTCCAACATGACGGCTACATGTGAGCCCTTATTCAAGTTACTCCGAAAGGATCAAGCAATTGAATGGAACTCTGATTGTCAACGGGCTTTTGAGAAGATTAAGGTGTACTTGCAGGAACCTCCTATATTGATCCCACCTACTCCAGGGAAGCCTCTCTTCATGTATTTGACTGTAATAGAAGGATCTATGGGTTGTGTATTAGGCTAACAAGATGAAATTGGTCGTAAAGAACATGCAATTTATTACTTGAGCAAGAAGTTTACCGATTGTGAAAGCAGATATTCACTTTTAGAAAAGACTTGTTGTGCTTTAGCATGGGCTTCCAGGCGCCTTAGGCAGTATATGATTTGTCACACTACTTTGTTGATCTCGAAAATGGACCCGATAAAGTATATTTTTGAGAAGCCCGCTTTGACCGAAAGACTCACCCGTTGGCACATGTTGTTATCTGAATACGACATCCAATATGTAACCCAGAAGTCTATCAAAGGAAGTGTTTTGTCTGATTACCTTGTTGATCAACCTGTTGAAGAATATGAATCTTTGAAGTTTGATTTCCTAGACGAGGATATTATGTTGGTAAAGGATTGTGAAGTTCCTGGTCCAGATGAAGGTCCCGAGTCAAGTTCTCATTGGAAGATGATGTTTGATGGTTCCTCCAATTATATAGGGCATGGTGTAGGAGCTATTTTTGATGAATCCCAATGGTGGTTATACTCCTTTCACATCCAGATTATGTTTTGAATGTACAAACAACATTGCAGAGTATGAAGCGTGTGTTTTAGGTATCGAAGCTGCAATTGATACCATAATCAAGGTCCTTGAAGTATATGGGGATTCAGCTTTGGTGATCTACCAAGTCAAAGGTGAATGGGAGACCCGTGATGAGAAGTTGATCCCATACTGTGCCCACATTGTGGAATTGATCAAATACTTTGATGAAGTCACTTTCCATCACGTTCCAAGGGTAGAGAATCAAATAGCAGACTCCTTGGCTATGTTGGCCTCTATGTTTCAAGTCAGATTTCTAAATGAGGCTCCGCTCATTACAATCGAGCAAAGAACTACACCAGCCTACTGTCTACTGGTAGAGGAAGAAACTGATGAGAAACCATGGTTCTATGACATTAAGAACTACTTACAAAATCAGGAGTACCCAACAAATGCAACAACTCTAGACAAGAAGACTCTGAGAAGATTGGCGTCCAAGTTTTTCCTCAGCAACAATGTGCTCTACAAGAGAAATCATGATATGGTTCTACTTAGATGTGTGGACAAGCGCGAAGCAGATTTATTGATCAGAGAAATCCACGAAGGATCATTTGGAACACATGCCAATGGACATGCCATGTCCAGGAAGATCTTGAGAGCTGGTTACTTCTGGTTGACCATGGAATCAGATTGTTTCAAATATGCCAGGAAGTGTCATAAATGCCAGATTTATGCCGACAAGGTGCATGTACCTCCGACCCTTTTGAATGTTCTGTCATCGCCTTGGCCTTTCTCAATGTGGGGTATTGACATGATAGGGGCAATTGGGACTAAAGCTTCCAATGGTCATCGGTTTATCTTGGTTGCGATTGATTACTTTACCAAGTGGGTAGAAGCGGCTTCCTACGCCAATGTGACAAAGCAAGTGGTTGCCCGTTTCATCAAGAACCAAATTATCTGCCGCTATGGGATCCCAAGCCGAATCATCACAGATAATGGGATCAATTTGTACAACAAGACAATGAAAGAGTTGTGTGATACATTCAAGATTGAACATCATAACTCTTCTTCGTATCGTCCGAAGATGAATGGAGCTGTTGAAGCTGCAAACAAGAACATCAAAAAGATCTTGCAGAAGATGGTGAAGACTTACAAAGATTGGCACAAGATATTGCCATATGCTTACCACGGATACAGAACATCAGTTCACACTTCAACAGGGGCAACCCCTTTTTCTCTGGTATATGGGATGGATGCAGTTCTCCCTATTGAAGTAGAGATACCATCTTTGAGAATCTTGATGGAAACCAAATTGGAGGAAGCTGAGTGGGTCCATAACAGGTATGACCAACTGAACTTCATTGATGAGAAGAGAATGACCGCCATGTGACATGGCCAGTTGTACCAGAAGCGCATCAAGAGAGCATTTGACAAGAAAGTCCGTCTTCGAAAATTCAAAGAAGTAGATCTTGTACTCAAGAAAATCTTGCCAGTCCACAAAAACATGCGTAGAAAATGGAGTCCTAACTATGAAGGCCCATATGTTTTGAAGGTGGCATTCTCCAAAGGTTCCTTAATCCTTACAACTATGGATGGTGAACAGCTGAAACACCCGGTGAATTCTGATGCAACCAAAAAATATTATGCCTAAATAAAACCCGATAGGTCGAAAACCAGAAATGGCGACCTAGGCAAAAAATGGGTATCCCGGTGGATCAAAACCTATGAAGGAGATCCAGGCAAAAGTTAGGGATAAAAATGAAAAAAATAAGAGCTCGCTAAGTTGAAAACCTGAAAGGGCGGCTTAGGCAAAAAAAGAGCGTCCCGGTGGATTGAAAACCTGAAAGGGCGGTCTAGGCAAAAGTTAGGGACAAAGGCATTTGACTGTATCAGATGGTGTTTACCATTGCTGAAGAAACTTATTTGAAGACCAATCTAGTTGCTCTTGTCAGAAGCAAAGTGTTGGGCAGTCTTAGTCATTAAGGATTGTAGTGGTCGTTTGGATTCAATGTAGACCTTTCCCCATTACCATTTTTAAATTGTAATTTTCCATGGAGTTTTTGCCATTGGCAATCTACCATTCTTGAATAAAATACAAACTTTGCCTATGAATTTTGTTGTTCAGCCTCTTATTTTCTTTTGTTATGCAAAATGCATTTACTTGATTACAATTTAACTCTGAAAATGACAAGTTTTTTTAAGGAAATGTTTTTTGAAAACATACTGATAAACTTTCAAGTTTCTTTGACTTTGGAAATATTGGAAAAACCTTTTGTTTCCCCAAGAAGTCCTGGTTTGCAACAACACTTTTATACTATTATTACAGAAATCCCCATAGAAGTTCAAAACCGATAACACTCTTGGATGGATCCTTGGACCAAGCATGATTTCCAAGTTCGAAGACATCTCCCTAGTGTTTTTCATATTGCTCATCTAACTATTGGTGTTGAGAGTCTACTCCCCATTGAGTCTAGTCAAAACGCTTTGTCTCTTTAGAGTCAACATTTGCATATCATGATCATTCGCATCATGCTCAATCATGCGCATTTGACATTAGCATTTGTCTTTCCCCAGTTGTTGTCTGTCTGAATCCAAGTCCAGATATCATTAGTGTTCAATTTGAAAATCCATTGTTGTTGGTACCCGAAGTTTGGGTTACCATTGTTTTTGTCCCTAGTAATTGTTGGTGTCCCTTGTGGAATTCTAATTGTGGTTGGTATTTGTCTTTATGACCACAAATATCTCCTTGAAGTCCAATTGTCATTGGCACAAATATTTTAAGCGGGTCGTGAAACCCGTTGCTTAAAATCCAAGTCCATTTGATTTTGGCACATACTTGTACCTTTCTCCTGATGGTTCCTGAAGGAATTTCCAGAGGTTGGATGTTTTATCTTATTTGAAAACTCCAACATATTTTGTTGTTACTTCTTTGCATTAGCCGGTCGCTTAGACTCGTTGATCTATATTTGGGTGATTTGCATTCTATCCCCAATGCTAGCTGGTCGCATAGAGTCGCTGCTAAATCACTGTGATTTCCTTCCTTATCCTCGGTGTCAGCAGTTACATTTGAACCTGCTAATTTACCGTTTTGAATACTTTGACTACTTTGTCTTTATCATTCTTAGTGTCGACTGGTCATGAACCTGTTGCGCATTCACTTTGAGTGTATCTTGGCTTTTATTCTTAGTGTCAATAGGTCTCGAACCTATTGCGCTTTCACTTCGAATATTTTGTTGTTATTCTTGGTGTCAGTTGGTCGTATCGAGCCACTGTGCATTCACTTTGAATAAGTTTGTTGTTGTCATTCTCAGTGTCAACCGGCAATGACCGTTGCACATTCGCTTTGAATGTTTATCTTATCTTTATTCTTGGTGTCAGTTGGTCGCATCGAGCCGTTGTGCATTCACTTTGAATATTGTGTTATTTCCATTCTTAGTGTCAGTTGGTCCCATAGAGCCGCTGCGCATTCACTTTGAATATTATGTTTTTCCATTCTTAGTGTCAGTTGGTCGCATAGAGCCGCTGCGCATTCACTTTGAATGTTTATTTTGTTGTTATTCATAGTGTCAGTTGGTCGCATCGAGCCGCTGCACATTCACTTTGAATATTGTATCATTTCCAGTGACAATTGGTCGCATAGAGCCGCTGCACATTCACTTTGAATGTTTATTTTGTTGTATTCTTAGTATCAGTTGGTCGCGTCGAGCCGCTGCGCATTCACTTCGAATATGTTGTTGCTTTTTATTTCTCAATGTCAATTGGTCGCATAGAGTCGTTGATATACCACTTCGATTATTTCCTTGTCTTATTTTTATTCTTGGTGTCAGTTGGTCGTATCGAGTCACTGCGCTTTCACTTTGAATTATTTCCTTGTCATCCTAAGTGACAACTTGGTTTTACCAAGTGTTCGTTGAACCAATGCTTTGGATTTCCTCGTATTCCCGTCTTTTGTTATTCTTGGTGTCAATAGTTACACTTGAACCTGTTGATTTATCACTTCGAATATGTCACGTTTTCGTTTCTTTATCCCCAGTGAGTCTTTGCCCATGGTCGTCGACATATCTTATACTTATCGCTCATATCATAATCATCATTCATCGCATAAAAATACAAAAAAAAAGATCAGTTAGTTTGTAGTCTAGCATGCCATTGCATTTAGGGGTAAAATTTACGGTTATTTGTATATTTAAATACCTTTCACCCTGGTCTCACGAGTGTCTATCGTCATTCATGCCATCTGGTAAAGTTATTTAAATAGGGGCAACTGTCACATCCCAAATTTTACCCCTAACTATCATTCACGCATTCGTCTCATCATTAACGTACCATTGTGCATACTAGTTTTTTTTTAGATTTGCAATAAGTTTCTTTAAGTGGTCTCTTGAATCATGTGACTAGAATTTCCTCTTGTGGGTGTTGTTAATCTAATTGCAAAATTCCACTTCAAACTTTCAATTCAATTCTTAAGTTTCTATTCTAAATTTAATTTTAATTTCTATTTTCAATTCTCAAGTCCAATTTTATTTTCAATTCAATTTCAAATTTTCATTCAATTCAATTTTCAATCATATTTTTCGAGTCCAATTCTAAATTTGATACAGATTTTATTTTCAGTTCCATCTAATTCTAAATTTTCAATTCAATTTTCAATTTCATTCCTAGTTTAAATTCATACCAATTCAAGTTTCTCAAATCAATTTCCATTTTCCAAGCTTCAATGTTTTTTTCTAGCTCATGTACAAGTTCTCAATTCTAAATTTCAATCCCAAGTTTTTTTGTCTTCTTAAGTTCTAAGCCATGTCCAAATTTCCAAATTCATTTCAATTTCCATTTTTAATTTCCAAGTTAAATTATTAGTTTCTAAGTCATTTTCAATTCTAAGTTTTATTCAAGTTCTCAATCCAAGTTCCATTTCCATTTCTATTTCCATTCTCAATTCCAATTTTATTTTCAATTCAATTTCAAGTTCTAAATTCAATTTCCAATTCCAATTCAATTTATTTTCCAATTCCTTTCCAATATATTTTCCAATTCCTTTCCAATTTTAATTCCAATTTAGTTTTAATTCTAAGTTCCAATTTAGTTTTAGTCCCAATTCTAAGTCAACAATTTCAAATTTATTTTTGTGTGAAATTCCAACTCATGTCAAATGCTCCAAATTCACTTCCAAGTTTCAATTTCAAGATTAAGTTCATATGCCAAATTTTTATTTCAAGTTTCTTACCAAATCCAATTCATATTCCACATTTCATATACATTCACCATAATTCAATTCAAGCATACATAGATCCAAACATATCAACATTACAGTCAACTTTCAATCTCGTTCAAGTCCATTACATTTTATACAATAAATTCATACATTTATTATATCATATAATGTTGCAAGAAAATAAAGGTGGTAAGGGAAGAACAAGCGTGGGAAATGTTCTGCAGGACCACAAAAAATTTCACTAGCAGACAATCTTCCAAAACAAACTCAGGCAAATCTGCTCCACCTACAGCAGGTATGCAAAACTCAGAGCCTCTGCCCCACCTCTCCACACACAACAACATTCAGCCTTTGTCCCCTCATTTCAAACCCTTCACTAACAAGTTTCAGTACAATTTTCAAATTCATAAGAAAAACCCTAATCTTGTTCTATATAAGAGATATTATTCACACCAAATAACTCAGCAACCAAAAATAATACAGTTTTGAAAAGAATAACAAACACAAACCTAAAACCTCCTTTTCTTTCTTCATAACACTCATCCCTAAAAGAAACTCTTCGTTATTCCCACCACCACCCTTTCAGTTTTCGCACAACAACTCACCAACAACAACACTCAACCGGGTTGAAGTCGGGCGAACAAGGAAGCAGCCGGAGGAAGCCATCAGAGATTCGCGAGCAGACGCGATCTAGAGGAGAATACACACGTGGAAGAGGAAACGACGTAGACCGAAACAAAAGCAGCATCGTCGGAGGAAGAAGACGTTGTGAGTTTGCCGAAAGAACAAAGCAGAACCACACGAAACCGCAAAAATCAAGCTTTCCTTCGTCGCAATCGGTAAACCCCTCTTTTCTTGTATTTTTCTTTGATGTGGTCTTTGTGCAATTTGTTATTTGAAGCTTTTTGCTTGTTGATTTGAGAGATAAAGAGTGAGTGTTGGGGTTCAGAGCGAGATAGAAAGTGACGATAGTGTTGGTGTAAGCCCTAGAGGCCAATACTTTTTGGTACTTGTATCGGATTATTCGTTTAATAATAAAAGGCATTTCTTTATTATGTTTGTCTTTTAGAATAATAAAGTCCCTAGAATAGTTAGTCTGTTTAATGAAATGTTAAGTGTGACTTAATCATGAGATCCCATTAAACATAAAGACATTATTCTTAAAATATCCGTAGTCAAGCTTTATTGCAAAGTGGGATAACATTAAAGCATTGAGACTATTATGAAGATAGACTGATGATCACATCTCATGGATCATGGATAAAGAGTTATCAAGTCTTGACATAGGTATAAATATTAGGAGTAATATTTATACCGGATTGACCCGCTATGAGAATACTACATAGTATGTTATGCAAAGTGTCATAAGTTATTCTCATGGTGATAATGGTGTATTACCACCCTTCGACCTGAAACCACTATGGACCCTAGATGTAGAGTCGGGTGCTTTATTGCTGATCAAACATTATCCGTAACTGGATGATCATAAAGACAGTTGATGGGCACTCCACGAAGCATGCTGAGGGACATGAGTGTCCTAGATGGAATTTGCCAATCCTGCATAACAGGAGAAATGTCTAAGGGCCCAATATTGAACTGGACAAGGATGACACAGTGTATGCCTTGTGTTCAATATAGACATAGGGGCAAAAGGGTAATTGTACAAACATATATTATCACGAAAAAGGTTTTGTCAGATCACATGACATTTTCGTGACTTGGGTAGCAGTGATGTGTTGCTAGATACCGCTCATTGTTTATTATGTTAAATATATAATTTAATATAATTACCAACGTTACGAAATCCTACAGGGTCACACACATAAGGACAGTTTGATGAGAGATAGAGAAATCAAAGGAACACCGTAAGGTACGGTGCACTTAAGTGAAAAATAGAAATTCGGATAATATAATAATAATTATTGTTATTTTATAATGGTTATAAAATAATAATAAAATAAATATATTTATTATAATAATAGTTATTATAATAATATATATATAATATTATTATGGATCATGTGAATTGGGCTTTTAGCCCGCAACCCACAAGAGAGTCTATAAAAGGAACCCTTGTGATGAAGCTTTCACTTGATGCAATTTCGGTTTTTATTCTCTTTTCTCACTCAAATAATTCCGTTCGTAAGCAGCTAGCACTGTGACCGGAAGCTGTTCGTGTGGACTGAGTAGAGGCGTTGCACTTCATCAACGCTTGTGATCGCTGCATCAAAGATCTGTATCGCCACAAAGAGGTAACGATTCTATCACTGACCATGCTCATTCGTAAGGATCACTAAAGGAAAATTTTTGTTTTCCGCTGCGTTTAGATCGCAATTTTCCTTCAGATAGAAAAAGAGAGAGAAGGATTTTTCGTTGAGAGAAGAAAGAAGGAGCGTACAAGGATTAGAAAGAGAGAGATGTGGTTTTGTTTTAATTATTTATTTTAATGTATGATAATATATTAATTTTCTTTTAATGGAGATTTTGAATAAGTCTTGGGAGAGAGAAATTGGAAAGAGAAAATTGAGTTGTCATTTACCAAGCTTTTATATTTATTTATTTTTCATTTTAATATAATTTTGATTTAGCATAGAGTATTAGAAATAAGAAAATAAAAAAAAAACTAGAAGGGTTTGTATAGTTTTTTTTTTAATCAGAAAATCCAAAAAATATATTCTTCTATTTTTATTGAACTTTTTTATTTAAGATTTAACCTTTTTTGTAGGGTTTTTTAATTAATTTCTATTGGTCACATTCTTTTAATATATATAAAAAATCAAAAATATGTTTATTTTCTATATCTAAAAAAAATCCAAAAATATATAGAATACATAATAATATCAAAATTCAAAAATAAGTGTTTATTTATTTGATAGCTCTAAAAATCCAAAAGATATGTTAGTACTAATTTTAAAAAAAATCTAAAAAATAGAGTAATAACAGAAATAAAAAAGGTGTGTTTAGTTTTAATCTAAAAAAAAAACTCTCAAAATATATATAATGTAATAATATTAGGAATCCAAATATTTTTTTTTAGTATGAGTCTTAACGTAAAAATCTATAGATGTTTATTGTATACTTTCTTTAACTTTATTTAGCTTCATTTTAAATTTATTTTATTAGTGTAGTTTGTTTACTTTTTTTTATTTTATTTTTTACTCTTAAAAAAAAAGAGATCAAAATATTATTAGTATTAATCATTAGTGTTAATTTTTTAAAATTCAAAAAAAAATGTTTCTAACATTAAGGAAAAATTTAAAAAAAAAATGTTTCTAACATTAAGGAAAAATTCAAAAAAATAGTTTATTTTATTTTGATTATGTTTTATTTAAGAGTTACCTTTATTTAATATTTTTTTTAATCTCCATTTGTTACTTTCATTTAATATATATAAAAAAACCAAAAATATTTTTTCTTGTTTTATTTTAATTATGTTTATTTTAGATTTAATTTCGAATATAGGGATTTAGTATTAATTTCCATTTGTCTTTATTTTAAAATCCAAAGAATGTTTATTTTCTTAATATCTAAAAAATCAAAAAAAATATTTAGTTTATATATCTAAAAATATTTAAATTAGGTTATCTTTCTATGTAAGTAAAAACAAAAACAAAAAAATTAATGCATTTATTCTCACATTTTTTAGATATTTTTATAATTATAAATAAGATTGTGTTCATTTGTCATTATTGTTTAGATTATGTTATAAAAAAAATCAATACATTTATTCTCATTTATGTTTTTAGATATTATTATAATTATAAAAAAAGATCTCATTTATTGTTTTTTCATTATTAATTAGATTGTGTATATAAAAAAGACACAAAAAATATTTTCTTACTTTGACTTTTATTTATTTATTTAGTTAAGATTTAATTTTGTACTTAGTTTTTTTTTCATTATTTAATTTCTATTTATCATTTTTCTTAATTTATCTAAAAAACAAAAAAAAACAAAAAATTAATTCTTATATTTGACTTTGATAGTTTTAATTTAATTTGTGATAATCCATTTTAAATTTTAGATTTTTATTTCAATATCTTTTTAACTTAATGATTTCTTTTTTATTTTATTTTTATTTATTTAACTTTAAAAACCCCAAGTTTTGTTTAGTCCATCTTCATTTAAGAAGTTAGTTTTAGATCGTTTAGTTTAGGATAGATCCCTTTAGTGTGAGAGGTTGAGATTTAGGTTTATCTCTTAGTGTGAGTTTTTTTTTAATAATTTAATCTTTCGATGTCTTGGCTGTATGCACGCTATGTTTGTATTTTTTTTATTTCGCATCATGACCATATACTTGTTAAGATAAAATTGAAAACACACGTAAGTCAGTCGTTTTACGATCGCCATCTGCACAGTCTTTACACTTCATGGCTTTCCAACTTAAGCAAATTGACACATCGCGTTTGTCTTCCACCCCCGCATTCTCGATCCATATATCGAGCCATAGCCCGGTTACTAAGTCTTTTACCTTGCGTTTTCATTTACTTTATTCAATCTATTTTTGCAAGTAGCAACCTATGCCTTAGACTTAGGAGCTTGCACCCTCATTTATTTACTTTTTTGTTGTTGCATTTCTATCCAAAAGGGAAGAACTCCTGCAATTGACTTAATGTCATAGGAAGTTTAGCCATCCCTAGTTCCTTTTCAACCTTAACCATTAGGACTTTTTATTTTACAACTTTTGTGACTTTGCTAAAGTCACGTGAGTGTTTGCCATATCACTTACCTTCCCTCGCGAACCTTGAGCGTAACCAAGTGTTCGTTAATCCTTAGGAGAACTACGAGTGCTCTGATTCTATACCCGATACATAGGCATCAATGCGATGTTGTGCAAGCACCATTAGAAATAAAACCTTAGGTTCCCATAACTTTAGCAAGCAATAAATAACAATAACAGAAATATTAACAAGAGGTTCCCGTAGGATACTGCGGATGCTTAGGATGCTAACACCTTCCCTAGGTATAATCAACCCCCAAACCTAGTTTCTCCTTATTTAGGGTTTTTACGATCTTTTTCCCTTTTCCCTTTGGATTAAATTAAAGTCGGTAGTGAACATTTAATAATTGTGATTCAAGCTTAATCAATAGTTTGGTATCTGATTCTCACCGCAACAATGACTAATCTCCTGAGGAGCAGCACCTCAAAAGAAAAAGGAAAACTACACAATCTCCTAGTATTGTTGGCCAACCCTCTTCCAAGGCGGCCAAAATTTTGGAAAAGGCACCTGCTGCAGGTGTTGTCGAAGTTTCACCTCCTACTCCTATAGTGGCACCAACTGGTGGCCCTCCTGAGAGTGAAAACTATAGCCCAGGTGATAGAGAGAATGAGGTATTTAGACTTTTCTCCCATCATCTTTTAATCCTTTTTTACAACTTTGACCTAACTCTTTTCTTCTAACAGGCTGAGGTAGGGATTTCTCAACCAACACCAACTGCTACTGCCACACTAACAGTCCTTCTGAACAGCCAAGGTGAGCCAACTTATAATTCTAATTCTGATTTTGGCTCTGGTTATTGTTCTTTGAGTGAGATTAATCAGCCTATTACTACAACAATTGTTCCTCCCCCAATGGTCGAAGCCAATAGAAGTTTGCCTGCTAAAACTACCACTCAACAATCTCATACTAATGACTTTGATCATGAGTGTGACGATACTTTGAGCAAGGACTTTCTTGGCCAATCAAGTAGACTTTCTAGGGAGATAAATAATGCTTTTGCTGTAGAAGAAGAAGAAACTGAGGATACTCAGGACCCTACTCCCTCCAGTCCAACAAATAAAGAGCCAGAAAATATAGGAGAGCCCTAAGATGATGCTCAAGATAATCCTTTAGATGTTGTAGAGGAAGAAAAAAGTGAAAAAGAGAAAGAAGGCAATCAGGACAAAAGCGAAGTCATCAAAGAAAAAAAGCCTAAAAAGACTCAACAAACTTCGCCTGAGAAAAATCCCTTACAACCTCCAACTTTTCAACTCTCAATCCCAAAAGAAGTCTCAATTGAGGACCCATTGGTGTCTCTAAGGTGGTAGAATCCTCGGGAGTATTCTAGAAGGAAACTTGGGAAGTGTCTTGGCTCTTCTGGGAGTAGTTCTTCGACAACTCCTGAGAATTCACCCTCAGATGACTTCATGGGTCCTATCCTAAAAAAGATCAAGGACTGATTCTTCAAAAGGGACATCCATATTGTTTTGAACGCGGATCCAATTGCCCCTCTCTTCCTTAAGGATAATATGCAAAATCTAGATCTTTCAACTCTTGATCCCAAGGTCTCTAGCTCCCTCAAAGAACTGACCACCCTGGTGAACCAAATGTCTAATGATTTCAAGTCTCTTCCAAAGATCGAAAAAATCATTGAGATAACTGGTATAGAAAGGGTTTCAGCCTGGGATCAAGCGCATGTAGCTGAGGCTCATGTCGAAACCCTAGAGCTCATCAAGGCCAAAGAGGAAAGAGAAAACTGCTAATGAAATGGCCATTGAAATATGGAAGAATGAGATTTAGGAGTTTTAAAGCAAAATCTCTGCAGCTGAACAACGCAACCTTGAGTTGTGAAAGTCTGATGATACTGAATTGGAGACTGAGCTAGAGCGCACCCTAGATCTCATTGATGTTGTTGAGCGTCTTGACAAAGAGATTTAGATGGCTAAGCATGATAAGGCTCTATGCGAGACTTGTCTCCAAACTAAGAAGTTCAACTTTCTTCAGTTGCAAGATAAACTTCCCTTATAATTCCAAAGGCTTTTGTTATATTTAGAATTTTTGTTCCCTATTTGTATTAATCCTTTGGCCCTAATAAGGCCTTTTATGTAATGACATTTTGGGCATTATTTCGCCCTTTTTTTATTTTATGCCTCAAGCCATTTTATTATTCTTCGACTTGCATTTTATTTCTTTGTATAAGTAAAAACTGTGGAACATTCTTTTAGTTGAAAATTGAATTTAAACCTTGGATTCAAAGCAATTTTTCCTTGATCTTGGTTAATCTGACAACATTACAACTTTAAATGCCTTATATAGTTGCATGGCATAGATTACCATTTACAAGCTATACATGCAACGTGCCTTTTAGGATTTCATTTTCGAGGAAGAATTCACGTGCTTTTTAGTTGCCTTTTGACTGGCCTATCAGCACATGTGAGCTTTCTCTATAAATAACTCTCTGTTAATTTCATCTTCTTCACCAAACCAACAACATGAGTAGTTCTATGAAGAAAGTGGGTGATGAAAAAACAAACAAGCAGGGAAAAATCACTAGAAAGAAGGGTACTTCCTCTTCTAGCACTTCCATTGGGATGGTCACTCGCTCCAAAACTAAAGAGGGAATGCCAACATCTCCCAAGGAACCTCAAAAAGGTGAACATATGGATGATGAAGCTGATGAAGACTACATCACTTTTATCAATTCCCTTGACTGGAAAGACTATAAGTAGTGTAGTTTTTTTCCTCTGGTTATTGAACCATGTTTTAAATTTCTGCACTTGTAGGCCATTTGTAGCCCCTTAATGTTTAATAAAATTGTATATTTTTATTTGAATCTCCTTAAGTATTGGCCTATACCTCTTTAAATATTTCCTATTTACTTTCAAGACTCTTAAATCAGCTTCAATCTCATGTATCTCATAAGCATTGTTACTAAATATCTTAGCAACTTGAAAGGGACCCTCCCATTTGGGTGACCATTTCCCTAAAGATATGCTTTTTCGATCCATGGGCAAGATTACCTTCCAAACTAATTTACCAATTTCAAAAGTCTTTAACTTGACATTCTTGTGTAGGACTTCTCTACCCTTCTCTTCTGCCTTTCTAGTAATTCTAAGGCATGAAGTCTTTCTTCATCCAAATCCACCAACACATCTAACATCATATTCCAATAAACATAAAATGGAATCTCATGATGCCTTTGAATTCTTGTGGATTGAAGGTAGATTTCTAGAGGCAAAACTTCATCATGCCCATAAGTGAGTCGAAACGGGGTAGTATTAGTTGCTTCTTTAGGTGAAGTTCGACATGCCCAAAAGATTTGGTCCAATGTCTTATGCCAATTTCTTGGCTTTTCACCCATGTGTTTCTTAATTAAACCAATGACTATCTTGTTTGCTGCTTCGACCTGGCCATTAGCCTGGGCATAGTAAGGTGTAGATGTCAAAAGTTTAAAACCCATTTATGTGGCAAACTTCTGCATCTTTCGACCAGTAAACACAAACCCTTGGTCTGTAGTGATTGTTTCTGGGATGCCATAGTTATAAATGATATTGTTCTGAATGAAATAAATTGCATCTTCTTGATCAACATTTGGAAATGGGATAGCTTCGACCTATTTAGAAAAATAGTGAATCCCTACCAAAATGTATTTGTGGTTCTTTGAAGATGTTGGTCGAATTTCTCCAATCAGGTCCAAATCCCATCCTCTAAAGGGTCAAGGTTTCACAATGGAATGAAATTCACTTACAGGAACACGTTGAATGCCAGCATGCACTTGACATTATTTACATCCTTTAGCAAATTCGATGCAATCTTTCAACATGGTAGGCCAATACATACCCTGTTGAAATAACAACCATTTCATTTTATGGCGTTTTTAATGTGCTCCACATGCCCCACTATGGACAGTTGGGAGAGCTAAATATGCCTCAGTTTCACTAAGGCATTTAAGAAATACTCCTTCAGGAGTCTTTTTAAATAATTCATTCCCCAAGAGAACATAACTTAAAGCTTGGTATATGATCTTCCTTTCTGTCGAAGATGTTGGATTCTCAAGATAGTCCACTAAGGGCTTTCTCCAATCTTTGTCACTTATGCTATTGACTACCAATATTACAAAACTGTCTTCATCAACATACCCAAGCTTAGTCTCTTTTAAATCTGATGGGGTTAGTCCTATTGACACAACTTTTCCTCTGATCTCAATTGCACTTTGTAATTTTTCTTTTGAAATTTTGTACCCTCAAGCAATTTGAGCCAAGTCATTTGAAACTTGATTCTCAAGTCTAGGAATGTGTCGAAAGGTGACTGCTTCGAATTTTTAAGCAGTCTATTTACCACTGCAAAATACATAATCATATTTTCTTTTATGCATTTCTACTCTTTGGGGACTTGTTTTATTACCAACTCAGAATCTCACATTATTTCGACATGAGTTGCCCCAAATTCCAACAATACTTCAAGTCCAACTATTAAAGCCTCATATTTAGCTTCGTTGTTAGAACAACGGCCATCAATTTTATACTTAAGTGTTATTGGAATTTTATTAGGAGAAATAACAAGTACCCCAATTCCAGTCCCATCTTTATGACTAGACCAGTCAAAGTATAACTTCCAGGGCTCAATCTCCAGATAATTTAAAGGACTTTCATTTATAGAGTGGTCGACTATGAAGTCTGCAACCACTTGCCCCTTAACAACTTTTAAGGGTTTATAAGTTAATGAATACTCAGTTAATGCTAGTGCCCATTTCCCAATTCGACTATGCAAATTAGGTTTAGACTACATATGTTTTATAACATCAAAACGAGAAGAAACATAAACTAGTTTTATATATTTCTTCAATTTAGTACAAGAGTAATACAAACATAGGCATAATTTCTTTATCATACTATACCTAGTTTCTACATCATTTAAAACTCTACTAAGGTAATAAATAGCTCTTTCGACACCACTATTATCCTATTGGGCTAACATACTCCCTAAAGTTCTATCTGAAGCAACTATATATGATCTCATACTTTTCTTCCTACAAGGTGGAGAAAGAATTGGAGGATAACTCCAATACTCCTTGATCTTGTCAAAGGCTTCTTGTTGAGTTGGACCTTATTCGAATCCTTCTTTTCCCATTCACAGCAAATGTGAGAAGGCTTGCGTTTTTCCACTAAGGTTTGATATAAACCTCCTCAAGAAGTTTATTTTTCCTAGCAGTGATTGTAACTCTTTCTTGGTCGAAGGCGCTTTAGCTTCCATGATAGCTTTGGTCTTATTTGGATTTATTTTGATCCCTTTCTTGTGGACCATAAATCCCAAAAACTCCCCTGCCTATACACAAAAAGCACACTTTAGAGGATTCATTTTAAGACCATGCTTTCTCATTTTTTCAAAAGAACGTCGAAGATGATTGACATGGTTTAGTTCTGAAATAGACTTTACAATAATGTCATCAATGTAAATTTGCATGAACGAATCTATGAAATCATGAAAGATTGAATTCATTGCTCTTTGGTAAGTTGCCCCTGCATTTTTCAAACCAAAAGGCATTACTACCCATTCATAGGTGCCCAAAGCTCCTGGGCATCGAAAAGAAGTTTTTGGGACATCTTCCTTAACAATGAATATCTGGTTATATCCAGAGTATCCATTTAGCATGCTTAGATACTCATGTCTTGCAGTAGAATCAATTAACATTTCCGCCACAGGCATTGAATACTCATCTTTAAGGGTTGTTGAATTCAGATCTCTAAACTCTATGCAAACCCTTAGAGATCCATTCTTTTTAATAATTGGCACAATGTTTGCTAACCATTCGACATACCTAGATGTACGAATGAACTTGCATCAAAGCAACCTCTCAATCTCCTCTTTGATTTTGGTGAGTATTGTTGGGGCGAACTGTCTTGGATTTTGTTTGAGTAGTTTTTTCACATGCTTGATTGGTAGCTTATGTTCGACAAACTCTCTCTTCAAACCAGGCATTTCATCATAGTCCCAAGCAAAGCAATCCTTGAAATCCTTTAGCAGTTAGAACACTTCGAACTTGAGCTCTGGGTTGAGATTGGCACTAATATAGGTAGTCCTTTTTATCTCCCCTTCGCCTAGGTCAATTTCTTCTAAAGGATCCTGAGCCAACATTTTGGTGCTTTCTAACAAAGGGTCCTTTTCGAATCCCAAAGGCTCACTATCATATATTGCATCAAGCCTTTGGTATGAGTCTTCTTGATACTTATCTGGAGGCTCTAAGTCGAAATCCTTCACAAGATTTTCTTCTACAAACTTTGTAATGGCTTCAATAGCCATTTGGTTTCCTATAGCCTCTAAGGCCGCTTGTATTCTTGTTTCAGCCATGTAGGCCGAAATTCTTTTCAATGCGTCGAAGTCAGTCATTGTTACTGCCTTCGCTTCCTCATCCTGTGGGGAGAATTACAGGCTCCCCAAAGTAAGGTGGGTAATTGCCTGCTTCTTCTACAACCTCCATATCCCAGCGGAAACCTTCGACAAGATGAAAGTGTAATGAGAAGAATGCATTATCATCTGGTGTGAACTCAAATTTTGTTGGTGTGCATGGGCCAATATGTGATAAGTTCTTGTTGAACTCAACGCCTTCAACAAGGTTGGCTGGCACTTTGAAGTAACCTTGGCCAGCTTCAATGTTTTCCACAATGCCATCTAGCCTCCAAATGGTGATCCTTTGATGCATTGAAGATGGAACTCCACATATGCCATGTATCCACTCTCTTCCTAGAAAAAGGTTATAGTTGGCCTTACTTTCGACCACCATAAAAAGAGTGGGCCTTGTGACCGTTCTGGCGATCAAATTAATTTGCAGGACCCAAAGTGTTAGTCCAGTCTTGCCCTCATAATTCGACAAGACCATATTATGAGGCTTGAGGTCTGTGTCAAACCTCCCAATTTTGGGTAGCAAGAAGTGTGGCATTATGTTCACTATTGAGCCACAATCAACCAAAATTTTATTGATGGCCAAATTCTCCATTTTTCCAGTGATATATAGGGGTTTCAAATGCCCCTCATGGCCTCAGTGGGTCTCTTAAAGAAATTATTTTGTTCTTTGATGCACCCATTGTTCATCGCATAATAGCACATTGGTTGATGTGCAGCCATTTCTGCCTCAGTATTGGCATCAAGGTTTTCAACTTCAGTAATCCTGTCATATTTTCTGGGAATCAATGAGAACACATTTACTATGATGTCTAGAGAGGCTTCAGATTCGCAGTAGAAGTTGTGTGTCATGTCTTCATCTTCAACTGCCTTCAACTCAGCTTTTATCTCAGCTTTAATCTTAGCCACTTTGTTTCTGGCTGAAAAGAACTTGTGCCCCACAAGCACCTTGTTTGTTATTTTAGCTGTATGATTGTTTCTTCCTTCACCAAGCATATTTGTTCTTGATTCAACACAATCACCTTTAAAGGCTTCTCTCTGAGCCTTCCTTCTGCGCTACTTTCTGCACCACTGTGACCTAGACATAGGGTTCTTCCCCTTATAGTTTTCAGACACATACGCAACCTTGTTTTATATCCTGACCTCCTTCCTATATCCTATTGGAGGACCTCTTTCGACATCAAAATTTCCCCATTTCTGGCTTCCCCTTTTGCCTGATTCACCAGGCTTAACCCACTTGATGTTTGGGATTTCGCCACTTGGTTTGAAAGTGGGTTGCCTCGACTTGAGGTGTTAGGGATTTCCATCAGGTTGGTAGGGATTAACACGGCTGGGGTCGAAACAGTATGGCTTTTGAGCAACCTTCAGCTTCTGCCCTTCATTGACCCCCTTGACTTGCTGAAGGATTTCAGCTGCTTCTTTGTCGAAAATCAAACTGCACCTTGGAAAAAGCATTACTTTTGACTTTTTATTTAGGCATCTATGCAAGAAGTCGACAATTGTCTCATCCTCTTTAGGATAATCCTTCTTGTATTGGTCTTTCTGGGATGTGAAGTCATCCACCTAGTCATCCCTTACTTCGACCATGGTAATATTAACTTCATCCCTCAGTTCCATCTTGGAGAAGTTAAAACCAAGGCCCTCAGTAGCCTCGTCCATCTTGGTGAAACTATCAGCAGTTTCTTTAGTAACCAATTGGAGGTTCGACTCTTCGACCTCCTCATATGGGACGATGGTAACTCCCACATTGAATCTTTTGACATCGGGTGATGTCTTAAAGAAACCCTCAACTTCCATGCATACCAAGTGTTCCCATTGTTTTCTACTCAGATCCTCAGCAACTTTGATCATCACAACATCATTTTTGAAGCCTTCAGTGACTTCAACCCTCGCATGGTTTCCCATGGCTTCGGCTAAACCTAGGTTGCTGGAACCACCAACATCATGTTCAACAACTTCGACCCAATTCACTTCAGATGGATCAGAATAGTTGGCCTCAATAGTCTGAAGAGGAGCAGTGTCAATCTTCATTTGAGCCTTGGGCTTATCCCCACACTTGGGTCTTCCTTCTTGGATAACATTTTGCACCAAATCCCTGAGATGAAAAAATTGAGCAGTCTTATGACCCAAGAAATTTTGGTATTTACAAAAACCTATTTTCTTTCTTTGATCTAAAGGTTGTATTTTAGCGCCTGGAGGCACAAGTATTTAACCATCTTTAACTAATACATAAAAAATTTCATCACATTTAGTGACGTTGAAAGTATATGTTTTCTTTGGAAATTTGTCATCCTTTTCAATTTCGACAGTATTTTTCCATTCGAAGGGACTAACAATTTACAAGAATAAGGAGGACCCTACTTGAGTTCAGCTAGGTCTATCTCATTATCATCAAGGGGTAAGGTTTCATCATAGACATTTTCGACCCTTGAGAGAGGTACCAGAAGAACTGAAGTTGACCCCTATTTTCTACTTCCCGGTAAAGGACAATATGCCTTTAGTGAGGAAAGTTGTTGGAGCTTGGAAGTGCATTAAGGGAGAAGGGATAGCTAATTTTGGAAAGTGCAACAATCATACCTTCCCGGAGTATGAGGCTTGGTTGAAAGACAGAGCCAGAAGGGTATTGTTGCCATTCTCACCTCCAGTTCCTCCAGTTGCTGAGTCTAATGATACTGTGTCTTTAGAAGAGTTCAAGAAGTTGGAAGCCCAGCTGCATGAAGTCAGGGTGGAGAACACTGAAATGGTTAATCTGTATCATCTTGCTAATCGGGCCAAGAATGAAGCTGAAGAGAAATTGATGAAGATGCAGACCACCTTGGAGGCTAAGGAGAAGGACTTTGCTGGAAGGGAAGCTCACTTTCACATGTTGGGTATGATGGAAGCAAAAAGAGAAGCTGAACGCAAGAAGAATTCGAAGACTCTCAAGGAAGCTCGTCAGTCTATTGTCTGGTTGCAGGGACAGAGAGAGAAGGAGTTGAAGAGATATAAAGAAAAAGAAGAGTTTTTCGAAGTGCAAATGACTTTCAAGAAGGAAGAAGTGGAACAAGCCCACCAGATTCGAAGGGAGAAGACTCAGCAGTTAGCAGATAGTCAGCAAGCCTTAGAAGCAGCACTTAAAGAGATGGAAGACCTCAAGTTAATGGTTGGAGTCAAGAAGGCTAGGTCTGAGTTGGGGACTTAGTGAGGGAGGTTTAGGGACCTCAGGCAGTGGTCTTGCTTCTTAGTTTGTTTCCCTTGTATTTGGATTACCTACAGACATGTTGTAGGAATCTTGGTTGTTTGTCTTTCTTCTTAGAAACTTGTACCCTACGGGGAATTCTGTTATTTTTGCCTAATAGGCTGATTTATGTTATGCAGTTTTTCAGTTCACTTTTTTTTTCCTGTGCCTGCTGTTATGGTTTGAATGTGGTTTCTATGTGAAGGTTTCTGAAAGTCGAGGATCAGTATCCATCTGGTTTTCTTTACTAAATACCGGAACCGGGGCATGAATGACCTGGGATTGAAAACATAAACAACTACATTGCATACATATCACCTGTTTTCTTGTTTTACAGGTATGGCCACCAGTTCCTAATGTCTTTTCTGTTTCAGGCACTATAGCTCCCAGGAAAGTTCGAGAACAGCCAGTCGCACACAGATATCCAACAAAGATCAACAGAGAGAGAGTCATGGATCAAATGCAAGCTGACTTAGCTGACTTGAGGCTGAGGATGGACAATTTTATGACCTTGATGGCAGGCATGGGCCAAAATCAGGAACGTCTGCGGGAGATGATAGAAAATGGTCAAGCCAGAAACAACGGTACTGCTGAGGGAGGTAATTGTAACGGTGCGTGAGCCCGTCAGGTTGAAATCCCTGTAACACAGCCAGGGGTTACCATAATCAATGATGGACTGAACAATGTACAAATGGATGGTCAAGACGAACAGTTCACTCTGCTGGACGAAACTGAAGGCCAAGGGGCTGAGATGAACAGGAAGTTTGAGGAGATGGCAAAACAAATCAAGGCTATTCAATCCCAGAACTCTTTGGGGTTCGACATTACTGACTTGGGCTTGGTTCCAGGGGTTAGAATCCCTTACAAGTTCAAGGTCCCAACTTTTGAGAAATACAACGGCACGGTGTGTCCCAAGACTCATCTTCAGTCCTTTGTAGGAAGGATTGCTGCCCACACTGATGATGAAAAGCTATGGATGTACTACTTCCAGGACAGCCTGGTTGGGGCCTCCTTGGAATGGTATATGAAGCTAAGCAGAGTCAACATTAAGAGCTGGAAAGACCTAGCAAAGGCTTTTGTGAGACAATACCAGTATAATTTGGACATGGCTCCAAATCGCACTCAATTGCAACACATGTCTCAAACTGCTAAGGAGGGATTCAAAGAATATGCTCAGAGGTGGCGTCAGCTCGCTGCCAGAGTGCAACCACCGCTGTTGGAGAATGAGATGGCTGATATGTTTATGGGGACATTGCAAGGTGTGTTTATTGAAAGATTGGCGTCTTGTTCGACTACCAAGTTCAACGATATAGTAATTGCTGGAGAGAGGGTTGAGACATTTCTAAATATGGGAAAGATTCAGGATACAAGTGCGAGTAGTTCAAATGGAGCAAGAAAAGCTTTCAGTGGACCCCCGAGAAGGAGAGAAGGTGAAACCAATGCTGTGTTTGGCAGAGGACGGGGAAGAGGATATAGAAGACCATATGAGCATGTGGCAGCTGTCACAATTCCTTCCAATCCTGTGTAGCAGGTACAACCTCAACAACAATAACAACAACAACAACAACAGTCACAACGTAACAACTATCAACAAAGACCTTATCAGCTAAGGCAGACTCGCCCAGCTAATAGGGTGCTTGAGGCAATTCCCATGACATATGCTGCTTTGCTGCCAAGATTGCTAGACCTGAATTTGATACAATTGAGGACTTTGGCACCACCACCACCTGGAGAGCTTCTAGTGGGGTACGATGTCAATGCTAGATGCGCTTTCCATTCAGGGGCACCCGGGCACTCGACCGAGAAGTGCAGGGCGCTGCAACACAAAGTTCAAGATCTGATAGACTCCAAGGCGATTAACTTCGCACCACCGCCGAATGTTACTTCGAACCCTATTCCAAATCACGGAGGGGCTAGAATACATGTTGTTGATAGTGGTGAAAAGTTAAGTCTGATTCTGAGCATAGAGGAAGTGAAGACTCCGCTGTTGGTAGTGAAGGAGAAGCTGTTGAATGGTCAAGTGGTTCCGGGATGCAATTCTGATTGTGAGAAATGTTTGAATTCAGAGAATGGGTGTGAAGACCTGAAGGGGGGGTTGCAGAATTTGATTGATGAATGGTCTTTGCAGTTTAACAAGATTGATAATGAAATTGATGATGTGTCCACTATAACCATTTTCTATGATGAAGTTGAGATGCCTGCTAGAAGAGAGTCTGTGACCATTTATGCTCCTGAAGTTAGTCCTGTGACTATCACCGTGCCTGGGCTTGTTCCTTATACAGATGATAAAGTCATTCCATGGCATTACGGCTCAGATGTGTACGTGGCTGGACAGAAAGTGGAGAGTAAGTCAGTTGCTGTTGACCCGACTGTAGTGAACGTCGGAGGGGTTGGAGGCTTTACGAGAAGTGGTCGTCTATTCGCTCCCCCAGTTTTGAGAGGGGATCCTGAGGCCGAAGCTTCGTCAAAGGCTAAAGGAAAGAAAATTGTGACTGAAGAAACAACAACTCATGTTGCTGGGCAGGGTGCCTTTGAGAAAGAGGTCGAGGAATTTATGCGCATAATTAAAAAGAGTGATTATAAGGTGGTCGAGCAGTTGAACCAGACACCTTCTAAGATATCCATTCTATCTTTGTTGATATGTTCTCCTGCACATAGAGAGGCCTTGTTGAAAGTGCTACATATGGCCTATGTTCCTCAAGAAATAACTGTTAACTAACTGGAAGCTGTAATGGGTAGTGTGAATGCAAGCCATGGGCTGGGCTTTACAGATAGAGACCTCACGTCAGAGGGCCGTAACCATAACAAAGCACTACATATTACTATGGAGTGAAAGGGTGATGTGTTGTCACATGTCCTTGTTGACACAGGCTCTTCTCTTAATGTACTTCCGAAGAAAGCATTAATGAAGCTCAATGTTGATGGTATTGTCCTGAGACCCAGTGATTTGATTGTCAAAGCCTTTGATGGATCCAGAAGGTCAGTGTTTGGAGAAGTTGAGTTACCCGTGAAAATAGGTTCTCAAGTATTCAATAGTATCTTCTATGTCATGGACATTCAGCCCGCGTACAGCTGCTTGTTGGGATGCCCATGGATTCATGCTGCTGGAGCCGTAACTTCCACTCTGCATCAGAAGCTCAAATATGTGGTTGATGGCCAAGTAATCACAGTGTGCAGAGAGGAAGACATCTCTGTAAGCCACCTATCAACGTTTAAATATGTAGAGATGGACGGAGAGATCCATGAGACTTTGTGTCAAGCCTTCGAAGCAGTTAATGTCAGCATCTTGACTCCTGTAGAGAGAAGCAGTGAGAAGGAAGGTACCTCCATTCATTCCTATAAGCAAGCAAAGGAGGTGGTTCAGCCAGGAAGCGCCCAAGGCTGGGGCAAATTGCTGGAGTTGGAAAAGAAAGACGACAAGTTTGGTTTGGGTTATCAGCCTGGTGGTTCTACTCCAAGTGGTAAAGCCATTACCTTTACAAGCGCTGGGATGCTCTACCGCAACCAAATCTGTGTGACAAGCCAAGATGGAGACAATGATGGTGACTGGGACAACTGGATTCATCAGTGTGCGCCCGGAGAGAAGCTGAAGAACTGGTCTGCCGAAGACATTGTCCAAGTTACCTGGCACTCAGAGTAATTTATTTGTTTCCTTTTCTTATCATACTGCATTGTCAAATCTAGCATTCTTCCCAAGATGCTAGGATCCATTGTATGGGCCACCATGTTTGTTATGCACTTATTTTACCATGAAATAAAGGACATTTTCAGACAAATTTGTGTTCTCTTTCTTCTGTTTTAAAATTTTTCACAAAAATATAAAAAATGGCAATGTGTTTTTCCTTTTTTGTTTTTGTGTTAGCGTCTCTTTTGAAAATAAGCAGATTCTGAAATAAGCACATCATCTGTGCAGTGTTGATCATCCGGATTCCATTGACAATATTCCTGCTATGACCACGCATGACTTTGACAATCCTGTCTACCAAGCTGATGAAGGGGTTGAGGAAGACTGTGAACTCCCTGAAGAATTGGTCAGATTGTTGAAACAAGAGGAACGGGTTATTCAACCTCATCAGGAAGAAATTGAGATCGTCAACATCGGCACTGAAGATGTGAAGAAAGAGATCAAAATTAGGGCTAGTCTGCAGGCCGAAATAAAGAAAGAGCTGATTGGGATGCTGCGAGAGTATGTGGATATATTTTCCTGGTCATATCAAGATATGACAGGGTTGGATACCGACATCGTTGTGCATAAGCTGCCTTTGAGAGAAGATTGTCCTCCCGTAAAACAGAAGTTGAGAAGAACTCGTCCTGACATGGCGATGAAGATCAAAGAGGAGGTTCAGAAGCAATGGGATGTCGATTTCCTTGCCGTAACTAGTTACCCACCTTGGGTAGCTAACATTGTACCTGTATCAAAGAAGGACGGCAAGGTCCGAATGTGCGTTGACTACCGGGATTTGAATAGAGCAAGCCCAAAAGATGACTTTCCGTTACCACACATTGATGTGTTGGTAGATAACACTGCTCAATTCTCGGTATTTTCCTTCATAGATGGCTTCTCCAGATATAATCAGATTAAGATGGCACCGGAAGACATGGAGAAAACAACGTTCATTACCCCGTGGGGTACATTCTGCTACAAGGTCATGCCCTTTGGTTTGAAGAACGCCGGGGCAACTTATCAGCGGGCTATGGTCACATTGTTCCACGACATGATACACAAGGAGATAGAGTGTTATGTGGACGATATGATTGCTAAGTCCCGAGACGAAGAAGAGCATCTGGTCAATCTCAAGAAGCTGTTTGATAGAATGATAAAATATAAGCTGAGGTTGAATCCAAACAAGTGCACTTTCGGAGTGCGTTCCGGGAAACTGCTGGGTTTCATTGTTAGTCAGAAAGGAATTGAGGTAGATCCTGCAAAGGTAAAAGCAATTCAAGATATGCCTGCACCGAGAACAGAAAAAGAAGTGCGTGGGTTTTTAGGGAGGTTGAACTACATTTCTCGGTTCATATCTCATCTAACTGCCACGTGCGAACCAATATTCAAATTGCTAAGAAAAGAGCAAACGGTCAGGTGGCATGAAGACTGCCAAAGAGCTTTTGACAAGATAAAAGAATATTTGCAGGAGCCTCCAATTCTAATGCCTCCAGTTGAAGTAAGACCTTTAATCATGTACTTGACCGTGCTAGAAGGGTCAATGGGGTGTGTTCTAGGCCAACATGACGAGTTTGGTCGAAAAGAGTACGCTATTTATTACCTTAGCAAAATGTTTACCGACTGTGAATCCCGTTACTCACTGCTCGAGAAAACTTGTTGCGCTTTGGTATGGGCTGCTCGCTGACTGAGACAGTACATGTTAACTCATACCACACTGCTAATTTCCAAAATGGATCCTGTCAAGTACATCTTTGAGAAACCAGCGTTAACCGGAAGGGTTGCTAGGTGGCAAATGATCTTAACAGAATATGACATCCAATATACTTCTCAAAAAGCCATCAAAGGAAGTGTATTGTCGGATTACCTTGCACAACAACCTCTTGAAGATGATTATCAGCCAATGAAGTTTGATTTCCCTGATGAGGACATCATGTACCTCAAAGCAAACGATTGCGAGGAACCACTTCCGGAGGAGGGCCCAGACCCTGAATCTAAATGGAAGTTGATGTTTGATGGGGCAGTCAATATCAATAGACGTGGAGTTGGTGTCGTTCTTATCACTCCCGAAGGTGTTCACTTTCCCTTCGCTGCCAGAATTACTTTTGGCTGCACCAACAATGAAGCGGAATACGAGGCATGCATAATGGGAATAGAGGAGGCAATTAATCTTCGGATTAAGAACCTCGACATATTCGGAGATTCATCCCTCGTCATTAACCAAGTTATCGGCAAGTGGTATATGCATCAAGAGCATTTAATTCCATACAGGGATTATGCTAGAAAATTGTTGACATTCTTCACGACATTTAAGCTTCAGTACATACCACGTGATGAAAATCAATTTGCCAACGCATTGGCCACTTTTTCTTCGTCTATCAAAGTCTTGTGTTGGAACTATGTGCCCAGAATTGACATCTCCAGGCTTGACGCTCCAGCTCATGCCTTCTCTGTAGACGCCGCGTCTGACGAGAAACCTTGGTATTTTTATATCAAGTTATTCCTGGAAAAGCAAGAATACCCAGCTGGGGCATCTTCCAATGACAAGAAGACTTTAAGGCAACTTGCTTCTAGCTTCTTCTTGAATACAGACGGGGTTTTGTACAAGAGAAACTTTGACATGGTCTTGCTCAGATGCGTGGATAGACACGAAGCAAGCCTGTTAATGCAGGAAGTCCACGAGGGATCTTTCGGTACCCATGCGGGAGGGCATGCTATGGCTAAGAAATTGCTGAGATCAGGGTATTACTGGATGACAATGGATGCAGACTGTTGTTCATTCGCTCGCAAGTGCCACAAGTGCCAGATTTATGCAGACAAGGTGCATATTCCTCCAAGCCCTCTCAACGTCATGTCATCTCCTTGGCCCTTTTCTATGTGGGGCATTGACATGATCGGGAAGATAGAGCCTACTGCTTCAAATGGTCATCGCTTCATCTTGGTCGCGATTGATTACTTCACTAAGTGGGTTGAAGCAGCATCTTATGCCAACGTCACTCGTCAAATGGTTGCCAGATTTTTGAAAAGGGATATCATATGCAGATATGGAGTGCCCGAAAGGATCATTACTGATAATGGTTCTAATCTCAACAACAAGATGATGGCAGAATTGTGTCGGGACTTCAAGATCCAACATCACAATTCTTCTCCTTACCGACCAAAGTTGAATGGTGCGGTAGAGGCGGCAAATAAGAATATCAAGAAGATTGTGCAAAAAATGGTTGTCACTTACATAGATTGGCATGAGATGTTACCATTTGCGCTGCATGGGTACCGAACGTCAGTCAGGACGTCAACTGGGGCAACTCCCTTCTCTCTGGTATATGGCATGGAGGCAGTCCTGCCTGTTGAAGTAGAGATTCTCTCATTGCGTGTAATGATGGATGTAAAGCTTAATGAGGCTGAATGGGTGCATGCTCGTTATAATCAGCTATGTCTAATTGAGGAAAAGAGATTAGCGGCTATCTGTCATGGTCAACTTTATCAGAGGAGAATGAAGCGAGCATTCGGCCAACGAGTACGTACTCGGGAGTATCAAGTAGGAGAGCTTGTGCTCAAGAGGATTGTTCCTCCAGGTTCAGATCACAGGGGCAAGTGGACCCCAAACTACGAAGGACCATTTGTAGTGAAGAAAGTTTTCTCTAGGGGAGCACTGATGCTCACCACTATGGATGGAGAAGATTTCCAGTCCCCTGCTAACTCGGACGCAGTTAAAAAATACTTCGCATAAAGAGACCCGCTAGACACAAAAACAGAATTAAAGTCCAGGCAAGAAAAGGGCATCCCGGCGAGCTAAAAACAGAATAAAAAGCTCGGGAAAAAGTTAGGGAAAATAAATAATAAAAAAATGTATACCCGCTGAGTTGAAAAGCCACATTGGACAGCTCAGGCAAAAAGGGGTATCCCGGTGGATTGAAAACCCGAAAGGGCGATCCACGCAAAACAAGGGAATAAGCGAACAACTGCGATTCGAGTAATCTGAACCAAATCATCGTTTTGAACAGCTTGACAATATCAGAAGGATAGGAAACAGTCCCCTCATCTTCTCAGAAAGCAAAGGCAAGAATGGAGAGTTTTGAAGACATGCTGGTCATAGCAGAAATGGAACTCATTGGGATATCGTGCCCATTGCCATTAGGATAGTTTATTTTCTCAATTTTATGGTGGCTACCTCTTTCCAGGTGGTTGCTTCCTGATGTAAATCTTTGCCTATTCAGAGGCCTTTCAATAAAAAGAATATTCAGTCAAAAAGTTGTGTTGTGTTTATTTTTGTTTGCAAAATGTCCTGAATTTTTGGAAAAAATAGCATTGCATCTAAAACATGGTGATAATTTGAAAGAAAATGGCATTGCATGGAAAAATTTGAAACCCTCTTTGAGTGTCGGGTGACGATGGATGATCAGTTCATACCATGCAAGTCCCTGGGGCACACTTGTGTTTTATGTTGTTGCAGGTTGCAGGATGGCGTCACATTCTCCCAAGCAGAATTATTCCCCAGCTAAGTCTTGGCAGGCAGCCCAAGCAGTTTATTATTCCTCAGTGGAATATGCCCAGTAGGAAGTTGAATGCCTGATGTCCCCACAAAGCTGAGAATTAGCAAAATCCTCTCCCCATTTAGAGCATTGTTGAAGCATCCTTCCCAGCCAAGTCTGAAGATGATCTTTCCCCACAGAGTTTATATTTGATTTTCACTCCCATCAGTGAACTATTCCCCAACGAAGTCGCCATTCTTTTGGTCAATATGATGATACAGGCAGGTATTCACCACCCCAGTCAGAGTTAGGTGTCAAGGCCTTTTGACTTGTTCTTCCCCTGCAGAGTTGTAATTCTTGTGGCCAATCAGGCATTTGTTTGTTGCTCGTCTGCACCTTTCCAGCACTCGTCGGTGTTCGTACTTTATTGTTGCGCGTCCGCATCTTTCAACACTCGTCTGTGTTATCGCTTTGGTATTGCTCGTTTGCTTTCCCCAACAGTGGCCCATGATTACTTTGTTGTTGCACGTCTGCACTGCCCAACACTCGTCTATGTTTGATATTTTCTATTGTTCGTCTGCAATTTTCAACACTCGTCTGTGTTTGATCTCTGTTTATTGCTCGTCTGCAATTTCCAACACTCGTCTATGGTTGGTATATAATATTTGCTGTTTGCTCGTCTGCAATTTCCAGCACTCGTCTGTGTTTGGCATCTAATATTTGTGGTTGCTCGTCTGCATTCTCTGGTACTCGTCTGTGTGTTATCTGTTTGAAGCTCGTCTGCTTTGTTTGGATACTCGTTTGTATCATCCCTAACACTCGTCTGTGTTGGCTTATATCTGTATGTGTGGATTTGCTGATTATCCTGGCACTTGTCTGTATTGCTACTCCAAATGCTTGTCTGTGTTTGAATTTCTGGTATTCGTTTATACCAGTGGCTGATATTCGTCTGTATCATTGCCTGAAGCGCTCGCCTGTATTTCTTAGATCATCGTCTGATACTCGTCTATATCATTGACTTGTGGTACTCGTCTGTGTTCTCTTGACGATCATCCAATACTCGTCTGTATTGAAGAGGTTTAAAATCCTGACTGTGGGAATAAATGTCAAAATGGTTACCGGTCCTGGCGTAACAGGTATATCCGAAGGAGGCTCGTCTGTCTCAAGCACCAATTATTAATGTTGCACCTGGCGTAACAGGTATATCCGAAGGAGGCTCGTCTGTCTCAAGCACCAATTATTAATGTTGCACCTGGCGTAACAGTTTCTCTCGAAGAAGACTCGTCTGTCTTATACCATATATCTACGGATAATATATGAAGAGGGTCCGTCTACCTTGATTATGCATGTCCATCCCACAGACTTTTGTGCATTGCCGGTCTTGGCGTAACAGGTATATCCGAAGGAGATTCTTCTATCTCAAGTCATATGTTTTGCAAAGTGTTTGACGACTTGTATGTCCAGTTCTTGGCGTAACAGGACTGTTCAAAGAAGACTCGTCTGTCAAAGTATTTTGATTCCAGTTAACAGTTTCAACTTGGAAGAAGCTCGTCTGCTTTCTCTCCGCTTCAGTCACCAAAGCTTCATTTGGTTGGGTTTATTTCCCAGTTTTTTGCATTCTTCGTCAGAGTGCAAATTTCAGGTCTTCTTGGTATTCAACCACAATTTATCTTGAACGGTCGATAGCCCATGCTACCGTCCTTTTCAGATTAACAGTTGTTTGAATAGGGGCAGCTGTAACACCCCAAATTTGCCCTCTTCATTTTTAGCATCATATCACATCATATTCATCATGAACATATCATGTTCTTAGCATCCCAGCATGCAAAAATGAGGCATAACATTTCTCATGACCTAACATTAGGCATATGATCATCTGTGGAGGTTCTTGAAGCATCACAAGCTATGACAAGGGGGCCCAATGGTTTTGTACAAGTCATATGAGGGGTCTGCATTGCATTTACAAGTTCATGTTCATTTACAAAAGCTTAGAAGGTTGGAAGATCATCAGGGAATCCAAGCTAGGGCAAAGCTCTTACACAATGTTCCCAAGTTAGGGTTTGAGTTTCAAAGCAGGGAAACTTTGTGACTTTGGCCATTTCATTTGGGAAAATTCTCTCATACGACAAGAGGATCCTAAAGTTGAAATTTGGTGGGAAATTCCTCAGGGAAGTAAGTTATTTCATCAGAAGTTCAAGATGCAACTTTTTCTCCTGTACAGGGAAATCCTGATTAGGGTTTTGGGCTAGACACTCCTATCTTCTGAATTTTGACCATTTATTGAAGCCAAAGTTTTGTTTTTAGTCTGCATAGCTTATATATGAAGTTGGAGGCAAAAATTCACTGAAGAAGTCAAGACTTGATTCAGTTGCTTGGAGGTGAAGCAAGAAAGCCAATTGCGCAGTCAGAAAAGTCAACATGACAATTTCAGAGTTTTCTAGTCAGGATTATCATTCTTTTGAGGTCATATTATGTCAAGGAGTATTTCAGTTGAGCTTAAATATCAAAAGTCGGGAGTATGCAAAAAGTTACTAAAATTGGAAGTTTCTATTTTTAGAAATTATTTGACCCTCAACTTCAGGATATTATTTCATGTGCGAAAAAGCTCCGAATGATTTTCCGGAAAACACGGAAGTTGTGGAGCACGATTTTCCCTTTCCGAAAAGTCGTAGAACACCCTCATAGCATTTATAGAACTCAAGATATGAATTTTGGAAGTTTGGGTGTATTTTAGGGTTTTATGTGACACATGTCCAAATACTATTGGGTCCTTTTATTTTGTTGTGTCATATTTTATAAATTCCTTTTTACTACACAATTTTCATGTCCATTCTATTTTTCATGTGACCCCACGTGTGTGAGAAGGCCATTGGCCATTATCATTTTTGTTGTTTATTAATAAAAATATGTGAGGAGAATAATGTGAATGAAGAGTGGTGATACACGGAAAAATATGAGAGGATCAGCATTTGTTGAGGTCACCACTTCCAGCCCGCCAAGTGTCCTCTTTCCATTTGCTTTGGGAATCTTTTGTTTCCTCCCCACTCACATAGGACACGCACGCCACAGCCCAAGAGGAGAAAGGAGTCTTCACGTGACTCTAATAGCATGCACTCCATGCAGCTTCGTGAAGTGACCAATCCCAACTGTCCTTCATTTCTCTTTCTCTCCATCACCCAATGATCATCCAACAACAATCCTGGACCATTACAAGGGAGTACACCCGCACACACATGATTTTCTTGGCTTTTGAGAGAGAGAAAAAAACAAATTAAGAAAATGGAGAGAGGAAGAGCACGAGAACTCTGCATTTTTATGAATAACAGAATTGCCTTGGACACCTTTCAATATGCACCCTACACCCTCACCATATAAGAGGCTCCTTCACATTTTTTAGGTCAAAAAAACACACACACCATTCTGACTCTTTCTCTCTCTCTGATTCCCGCAGCATAAACCAAACTCTCACCTTCACATAGCCCTTAAAAATCCAGATCTTCTTCATTACTCCATTATTCATCATTGAAGGTGTTCATCACCATTCCTCTAATCAAAGCATTTTCATACTCCACTGCTTAGAAGGTTGATGCTTCTGTGTTGGTCATTTGAAGATCAATTGCATTTTCGGATTCCTATCATTTGCTGATCAAATACAAGCACAGTGCCTTTATTTGGCTCAAAGAAGATCAAGGGAAGCATAAGGAAGCCATCTCAACCTCTGGATTTCTTTGAATCTCAACTAGAGCTCAATACCAGGTTTGAGAATCACCTCATTTTGGCTTCAGTTTTGGCATGTTCTTACTTGCTTCATGATGTATATGCTTAATATAACTTGCTTGAAGTATTGTGAAGTCCTGAAAGTTGTTAGTTCATGATTTGTCGATTTTTGAGGTCACTACTTTAAAGCCTTGAATATCTGTGTATGGTGTTCGTTTGTGAAATATAATGGTGCAGTGGTGATCCTCTTGTTGGGGGCTTCATTTTTGGTGTTGACTTTTTTCAATTTCATTGAGATGTGAGAAAGGTGCATGATGATGAAGATGCTGAGTTCATGCTGTGTTGTTGCTCTGTTTCGATGGTTTTTGTTCATGTCCATGGAAGAAGATGAGTTGGTGTTGGCTGGTGATTGGCCCGAGTCTTTATTTTTGTTTCTTTTTGTTTTATTTTTTTATTTCACTTAAGTGAGGGTGACCAATTGATGGTAAGTCACATGCTGGTTGTTATCTCATTTTTATTATTTAAACATAACACTTAATTAATTTAATCATGTTTAATTAGTGGGTTAATTATGATTTCCGTGTGGGCCTAAGGCCATTCACTGTTCGCACCCCCTGCTTTCTGGGCCCAAGTCATATGAACTGAGTCCTCTTTCTTTTCGCACCCCTCCCAGCTCTTCTTATTTTGTTTTCTTTTCTTTTATTTCTTTTCATTTCATTTTGCTTTTTGATTATTAAAAATAGTTCCAAGTGTCTAAAAATTCCAAATTAATTCATAGATGATCAGTTGAGTTTTCTCTAATTTTCTATATTTTTCTTTTCCATTTTTTCTTAATATCCACGTGTCAATTAATTCTTCCATTTAATTAATTCTTCTTAATTCCTTTTCAAGCATCCTGCCTTGTCCATTTTCCATAGTGTTCATCTTTTTGAGTTTTGTGTTGGTTCTTTTTGCTCTGGATTCATAAGAGGATGTAGTTCTTGTGTGATTTGTGCCCTAATTTTTGGAAACTTATTCATTTGGTTTAGGTCCTTGAATTGTCATTGAAGTTTCCTAACCCTAGTTCATGTTTATGTCCTCATTTGACCTACTTGGCTTCTGAATTTCTTCCAACCCTTTTGGCATATTGTTATATCATGTTTGAAGATCCTTTGTGCTTAGTTGTGGAATTTTTGGGTGCATTGTTGATTTGATTTGAATTTTGTCTTGTAACTTGTCCCATTTTGCTTCCTCTTGATCATAAGCTCTCTCTTTAGCTTAGAAGGGCACTTGTGCCAACTTCTTCCTCTCATTTGGGGTCTCTTTGGGGTATGGGTACCTTTCTGATCTTGATTTAGGGTTGGTGTCTTGGAAATTTTGTATTTGGCTTGCCTTTTAAGTTCTTTCTTCCTTATGTACATTCACCTCACTTCTTTGCTCCTTTCCATCTTATATTGTGATTGTTTAATATTGTGCTTCTCTTCTCTTCATCTTTCTTGCTCCTTAAGCTCTTCTTTAACTTGATTTGGTTCTGGTCTTGTGTCTTGAGTTCATGTTTTGTGCATTTTTTGCTTTGCATATCATTAAGTTTGCTTTGCCTTGCCATGTGTTTCATGTTGCATTATATTGACTTGTATGTTTCTCTCCTCATTCTTTTGACTTGCATTTGCATTGAGCATTTGTATATATGACTTCACTTCTTTCTGTATGATGTTGGCATGACATTGCATTCATTTTGCTTTACTTTTGTGCTTGTGCTAACCTTTTCAGGGGCTATGGTAAGTGAGAGGTGTGGAGGTGATTCCCACATCTCCAAATCTCATCTCTTCTCTTCTTATTCTTATTTGTGCTAACCCTTTGATTGTTGGGCTTATGCCTTACTCATCTCTTTTCTCTTTCTTCTTCTTCTTCTCCTCTTCTTTCTTTCTTCTTTAGGATAGAAAGCCACATTAACCTTAGGGTATCCATGCATGACAACACTTAGGATTCTTTAGTTCCCCATTAGTGCCTTTTGTGATCTTTTTGGTGCCTTCTCTTCTCATCTTCAAACTTAATTCTAATTCACTTAATAAATGTTGAGTATTTTCATGTGACATGGGACTTTGCTATGAGATATTTGCACGCGTTCCGTTTCGGGGCGAGGTGTAAGTTATTCCTCGTGGTGGATAGGTCTTAGCTTGAGATTACCTCACAAAGAAAAGCTAAAAAACACTTCTTAACCAAAAATCACAAAAACACTTAATAAATGTTAATAGGTCAGTGTGTCTGAGCCTTCACTTGTGGGACTAGCTTTGGGGATTTCCTCCATAGATAGGTGTGCCTCTTGCGCATTCCATTTCGGGATGATGTGAGACGTACACATCCCATTGAGTAAGACTTAGGTACACTTTCCTATGCAAACTTCACTCTTAAAAAACTCATAAAAAACACAAACAAAGAATAAACATCTCTCCTTCGGGAATTCTTTTCTCATCTCTTACGCTCCGTCCACAAACTTGCTTCTTCTTGTCACTTTGCAAGACGGTTACGCACTCGTCATCCGAGCCTGCAACACCTGAGCATTGACATAGGCAGTTCAAGCCTTAATTCACAAGCAATCTTCCCCCCCCCCCTAGTTAGGGGAACTACGGCGACTCTGATCCTCATTGTCCAGATGAGGTACGTAGGCAGTGGGGTAGGGCCCGTTCGAGCACAATCTTTATTTTCCCTACATTTTTCCTTTTCATTTCTTTTTCAGTTCCCTTTTCTTTTCTTTTATCCAGTTTAGTCCTTTTCTTTGCAGCAACTTTCATTTCTTCACCCTTTGAAGTAGTTTCTTTGCAAGCGTGGATCCCGTCGGGTACGGCGGATGATCTGGGTGCTAATACCTTCCTAGGTCGTAACCGACTCCCGAACTCAGTCTCTTTGGTTCGCAGGACCCGTGTCCTTCCTCTTCTTTTCTTCTGGTTTGTGCAGCATTACCATTCCCGTTCCTTCGGGATAAAAATGTCTGGCTGGCGACTCTATTCTTTTCCGCGCCACTTTCGCGTTTGTACCAGGATGGAAATCCGGGGAGCGACACTAGGTCTTACCGCCGGTGCTAAGGTGTATCAAGAGGAATTTGTAAGTAGCAAAATTACTCAAAAATTGGCATGGTAAATACAGGATACACTTGTATTGTGCAGTGACAGTCTTCCCTCATGGTGTAACTAGTTGATTAAAGCATGTTGCTTCCTTTTGAGACTCGACGAAAGTACTTTATTCAACTACCTTTGGGTTATCTCGTGCACTCAATTGACTTTAGCAGCAACAAGGTGCTAAGGGTCTAGGATCAACAACTAAAAGAACAATGAGGATCAACAATTCTATTTGTGCTAACTCTACTAATGCTAACACTGACTTTGTATTTAGGGGCACCCAAATTGAAGATCTCTATTTGGACTTTACACTTCCTGGTTGTCCATAATACATATTGAAACCAGGAGATGACATAATATGGAATTAGATTCTCATAAAGTCTATAAATTTTGGTTTGTGCTACTTAAATCTCTTTTAACTTGTTAATTTCTCAGGTTGATATCTACAATTTGGAGGAGTACGTATTCCTAGTAGTTGATGCAACTGTCAATAATGGAATCACATGACAAATGGAAGCCTTCAGAGCAGGATTTAACCAGGTTGTATGCTAGTATCAGTTTATCTTAAACAACATGCACATGGTGTGTGTTGTTTTTCTTAAATAAGGTTGTCTTCCCTTTTCTAGTAGAAATATCTAGTATTTGCATCACCATAGTTTATATATGCTACAGTTGATCTTTTTCCTTTCCTAACAATTTAAATTCGGTAACATGGAGCTCACATCCTTCTACTTTAGTTGCTAAGCTTTTGAATTATAGCTTATGAGTTTTATTGGATCATGGATTAGTTGATTTAATGTCATTATGATTTTAAAGATATGTGTTTTTACTAATTTGTATCATTAGAGATCATTTGGTATTTTGGTGATATCTTAAAGTGGTGAGTACTTATTTGACCAATATCTCATACTTGAATATTTCAAGATACGGACCCTATTTTTCTGCCACAAAAAATGAATTTCTAGTTTTTAGTTATTGGATATCTAATATTGACATTTTGAAGATATTATTTGTGAAATGAGTGAAATATTATGGTTCTAAAATTTTCCTCCAAGGATGAGACATTTGGTTTATTACTAAAGGTCTGCCAATAGCACATGTGTGTTGTTCAATGCAGGTTTTTAACATTTCGTCTTTACAAATTTTTAATCCCCAAGAACTGGATAATTTGCTTTGTGGTCGCCGAGAGTGGGAGGTGAGTCTTTTACAAGTTTCATTATGGATTTTAACAATAATTATAATCCTAGTTTATATATGCTACTATTGACATATTCTACTTCATCTAATGGATGTTAAAGGTGATATTGAGATTATTGTGCAGTTGGTGGTAATGCATCTGTTATTCCTCAAATTCAAAATTTCACTATTCTCATTTCATGTTTATCCATGCCTTCAATACATGATGTCTCTCTATTCATATTATTAATTTTGTCTCCTGCTTATATTTAGGATTAATTTTAACACTTAGAAGAAATAGTGAAGGCATCGAAACGTGAAGCTTGTCAGTTTCCCCCTCAGGCAGAGTCATTTTCCACAGATGTCAAGTCTATAATCTCCAATGCAGAAGAAGCAACACAAGTTTCAGTCATTTTCCATAGATGTCAAGTCTACAATCTCCAATGCAGAAGAAGCAACACAAATTTCAGTATCATTCCATCTTTTATATGGTTGATTTTTGTATTTCTATTAGAAATTTGATAATGAATTTTGTTGTGGAATACACAATTCATCTTTAAATTGCAACAGTCTCTAATGTATGTAGTTCACCTCCACAATGACTTGATTAATAAAATTATAATGTAGCAATTTTTTTTTTAAAAATAAAATAATAATAATAATAATATAATTAACGACGGTTTTAAACTGTCACTGTTTTTAATGAAATATATATTATATAATTATGGCGGTTACAATCGTCGCTATTTTTTATTAAAAATATTTTATATAATTACGGCGGTTACAACCGTCGCTATTTTTTTTTGTTAAATTTATGTTATATAATTATGGCGGTTACAACCGTTGTAATTATGTATAAGAGGCGGTTTCAAAACTGTCGTAGAATGTTAGGGCAGTTGGAGCGACAATTTTACAAACCGTCGCAAAACAGTCTCGCGACACACGTTTCTACAACAGAAGAGGAACCGTCGTGACTTGCAATTTGAGTCAGTTCTAACGGTCGTAACCTGCCAAATTTAACCGTCGTAATTTTCCAATTTTCTTGTAGTGAAAGGGGGATCCTACCAATCACAAATATGGAAGGAAAAATGAATTAAATGCATAAAAGAAATGCATAAAAAAAACAAAAGGATAAGGTGTAAGGAAACATACCTTTCCCTCCCTACAAAACAAAGATTAGTGTTGCATTTTATTAAAAATAATAAAGCAAACACACAACAATTAAATCCTACTAACTCTAGGACCTAACTTCTAGACTCTATCTTAATTCTAAAAGAACTAAAAAAAATGCTAAAATAAAGATTCAGCACCTATTACAGCCCCTAAAGTACAAACAGCTATGAAAATAATGCCCAACACAAATCAGCTTTTTACAGCCAGCATGCAGCATGAAAAGGTAGATGTAAAAAGTCAAACACAACATGCAAGCATAACAAACAGCATGTATTCTACAACACCTATATGCAAAGACAGCTATGAAATGTAAAATGCAGATTTGATTATTTTCATTTTTTAACGCACAACCCCAATGAAACATGTACCAAATTCATCATGAACATGCATTTGAGCATAGATCAACATACATAAATGAAAGAACATGAACATTTTTGAAGGATTATGCAAGAATGCATTACATGGTTGATTATGCAACAAGTAATGCCAAAATATGGTACATGAATATGGCATATGAACATGATGATCATTGATTATGAACATGCAATATGATAGCTCAACAAGAATGCCAAACTCAATGCAAAATTCAGAATTGAATTGATGTAAACGATATGATCAAACATGTAACCAAATGCACATACATTCATGATTATGCAACATATCTTGATACCATGAAATGCAAAATGATTTAATGCAATGCAAAAGAGGTAAAAACAGAATGCAACATGATTATTCACATGCCAAATGATGCATAAACATGGCAACAAAATGCAAGAAATCAAGCTATACACAAAGGAACACATAAATGCATAATATGCGACATGAATGGAAACACGTCGAAACGACTCGAAATGGGGGAATGAGCTACTGGAAATGGACCCAAAAATTCCCTAAAATCAATACCTAAACATGTATGAACATTAAAGGCACTAGAAAGCAAGACTAAGCTATCAACTAAGCAAAGATTCCAAAAATTAACAGCGTTAACCGATTAACCAAATGGTTAACCGGTTAACGGACCTAAAACTGCCCTGTTTTGTGGCCAAAACGCACCCGTTAACCGGTTAACCAAATGGTTAACCGGTTAACACTGAACCAGAACGTGAAAAAAGTTAAGAAATAAGTGTTTTTGGCCACAAACTCACTTCTAATGATCCCTAACATACCTAGGAACATGTTAACACTAATTTCTACTTAACTGGGGCTTATTTACACATGCTAGATCTTATAACTATCTACACCTTAACTTCTAATCCATTACAAATCATAAATCGCAAGCAACACATAACGGAAACGAAATCAATCATAAGCAAAACGAAAAGCAATTAAAGAACGCCAAAAGTGGCAAGATGAAGAGAATAACTTAAAGGAGAAGTGATTTAGATCACCAACCTACGAAGCGGAGAAGTGCTTCGGTGAATGTTGTAAGAATCGGAGCTTGATCGAAGAGAAAACCAAGAAAACCGCGAAACCGCAAAATAAATGCGTTCTTGATGCTTGAACCTTCGTGCGCTTCCGATAAGTCGAAACCTTCACCAAAATCAGTAGCTTCTTCTTCTACAATCTACAAATCAATGGAGGTTGGAGGCTAAGCTTCAAGATCTTCAAGTTTCAATGTGAAACCTGAAGAGCTTCTTCAAAAAGCTTTGGTGAAAAAAGGGAAAATGGAGGAAAAGTGAGAGAGAAAAAGTGATTGTGAGAGAATGAAAAATTTGGAAACTTTTGTGGGAATGAAAATTGTGAGAGAGTCCTCTTTGGTTTGGATGAAAATAGATTAAATATGGTTTAGGTTTGGGGCCCAAAAATTAGGCTTGGGATCCAAAATTATGGTTTGGTAATGAGGTTAGGATTTAGAAATGGAGCTATGTTAGTAGTTAGTTAGGAGAAGTAATATTCTAGAAGATGGTAGAACATGGTAGAAGTTTCCAAGGGAAATGAAGTGGAATTGAAGTGGAAAAACAAGAGGGAAAGAATGAAAGGAAATGTGGAAAGAAAGTGGAAGGAAAAGGGAAAGAAAAGGGAAAGAAAAGGGAGAGAAAGATGAATTTTTCCCTTTTTTGGTTGGTTAGCTTGGAAATGGTTTGGATTATTTTTGGGATATTATTTTTCTCTTGAACTCCAATGTTTGGCAAGCCTCGATCGACCACACACCTCATGCGTATGCAAAGGATGATGATTTATTTATTTATTTTTTCAAATGAGATGCAATGATATGCGGAATGATGCGGGAATGAAGCGTAAATCGTTCGAGGTTGATAATAAATAAGAGGGCAAATTTTGGGGTGTTACAATTTCGTATGTCAAAGTTTGCAAGGATCCATAACTCGTGCTGAACTCTTAGACGTGGGAGAGGACGGGAAAAAGGGATGCCTTGGTAAGGTTTTCGATTAGTGATAGTTTGGGTTGTTGAACTCAAGCAACATGTTTTCATATAGTGTGAGATTTGTGAACTCAAGTTTTGTCCCTTCCCTTTTAACTTGAGTTAGGATTGGTTAGAACCTTGTAAAGCCGGGAGAATCCATAAGCTAGGGAACCCACTGAGATTATTATCTCACCCCATGTTATTGAATGTTTTTCAAATGGTTCCAGTTCTGCGAAGGGCGGGGATAAAATCGTTTGATATCCTTACTTGTCTTGGCTTATTTGGATGACATTGTTCCACTGTGAATACTATATTTTGAAATCGTTTGATATGATTTAGTTCTTAGACTTTTGGGTACCTTGTGTATTTTATGTATTTGTTTTAGATGTTTAGTTTCAACATGTAATATATACAATGTGTTACTAGGAACTTTTGTGTATTTCAATACCAATTTGCAAACGTGTATAATATGTATCTTCTAGACATATGTATTTATATGGGTGTTACAAACCTCTTATTTTTCTTATCAAGACTTGTTTTTCATTTGTAAGAACTAACCAAAGATACAAGTAAATTAGATCAAATTTTCTCTACCTCCAAAGACATTATTTCTTCCCTCGAATTGAAAAATAAAAAATTATTGGAAGAAATAGAAAATCTTAAAGAGAGACAAGATGATCTAATTCAAAACTCTTTCTCTTTTCACAGAGTCTTAGATGAATCTATCAAATATGATCAATGTCTCATTTTGTAAAATAAAATTGACGGTCTTCAAAACACAAGGTAAATTCACTAAAAAGGGAGATAACTTGAATCTTTTGTTATGTAATCAAAGAGCGTCTTACAATAAGGCTGGTTTTGGTTATGAACCAAAGAACATTAGTAAAATCTTTAGCAATATTCGCAATGCCCAACAAACATCTAAACGTAAAATCCTTAATGTAATTACTACAATAAAGACGAATCATATTGTCATGTTTTGTCTTATAAAAGAAGTTATGAAGGCAAAAAAGAACATCATCCTTGATACTTTTATAAAAAGTAGTGTGAAAGTAAAAAGAAAAAAATGTTTGTTCATAATATGTATTCCACTAATATTAAAGGACTTAAAAATATTTGAAGTTAAGTTTGACATGAAAGTTAAGTTTGATATGATCATATGACATAAATTCGTTTTTGAATGTTTGCAAACACAATATGTTCATAACTTTCTTCTAACTATTCCTATTTGCAAACACAATATGCTCATAACTTTCTTCTAACTATTCCTATTTATGGGATAGACTAATATATGTCATTCCTAGAATACCAGTATCCTTAGATATTTTGCTTATCACTTTAATAATTTCATTATTTTTTGCTTATCAACTTAATAATTTCATTATTTTTTATTGACGAAGTTTGACTTATTTTCTATAAGACTGTTTAGATATTTTTGGGAAGCACGTAATTCATTGCGAGGAATTTTCAGACTTAAATACAAAAATGATTTTCTTAAAGATGTCATTTTAGATATATTGACTAATCATAATATTTCCGAAGACACACGAACTTCTAAACCACTTTACACAAAGAAAAAATATTGCGAGGAATTTTCAGACTTAAATACAAAAATGATTTTCTTAAAGATGTCATTTTAGATATATTGACTAATCATAATATTTCCGAAGACACACGAACTTCTTAACCACTTTACACAAAGAAAAAATAACACTTAGTCTAACAAATATTTTGGTGTATACACGGGTAGAAAGAAAACACATATATCTAAACTTGACTAGAGTTTTTCCACTTGTGAAATTAATGATTAAATATTTTATAGTGGTACAGACAACTGTCAATTTTTTTAAATAAATTGATCAAATATAAAATAAGGTGTTTAAATAATCAATATGTTTTTATATCATTTGATTGAAATTTTGACTTTCCATCATTTTTACACAGAATTAAAAAGATCATAGCAGTGTTATGTGTCTTAAATTCATCGTCCACTTTCTATCCATTCCTATTAAATAATATATTTGTTATTTTTTATTACAATTTATGTAAAAATGACAACTACATATTCATTAAAAAACAGTTTTTTTAGAATATTTTTAAAGTAACTTCACTAGTTGAAAAAGAAGTTCTCAAACAAAACCAAAAAACCACACACACACACAAAGAACACTTCCAGACACACCACCATGTTCCCGTTGATATTGCTTTCAGCCTGTAACATAATAGCCTTTTTTTTGTGGAGGAAGAGAGGGTATAAGTTTCTGCATCAACTGTTTTATTTCCTTTCAAGTGTCTATAAACCTACCACAGAAACACAGTTAACAGAAATTACCATAAATATTTGTAATTTCAATAGTATTTTTTTCCAATATACAGTAACACAATTAGTTCTGAACTTACAATCTTGTCCTTTCAATAGAACAAACACCCTAACAGGAAAATATAATAAAAATAACATATTTTTCCTATTCGTTACATACAAATATACAATAATTTTACAACATGGACTATATACACTAAGAACTAAAATGAAAAATTATGACACAAAATTAGAATCATCAGAAACTGAAGAACTAGAACTTCATCTTTGAATGAAAAGAGCAGCACCTACTAATCCCAACCATAATGTTAAACCAACCCAGAATGCTCGATTTTTCCCTAATCCAGTAGGAGGGCTCCACACAAGAGAATCCAAAAGGTTATTTTTTGATGATGAAAATGGAGTGTTAACTCCTCCACTCTTTCTATTCTTGTATTTATCACTCCACGTTACAGCATATCTACACATATATGATATATATCTCAAATTTTCAAATGCTAACATGAATAATAAAATACTTTTAAATCTGCAGTTATTATCAAACCAACAAAAAAAATTTATATAGTTATAACATTCTTTAATAACAATGTCAGTGACAGTTTATAGAGATATATCTGATTCACAAGAACAAAATGAATTACAAATATTGACATTAACAGTATGACACAAGCTAGCTAAAAATCAATCTTGCTTGTTACGAAAACCAAATAAGCCCCTAATAAAGATACAGATGAAAAGTTATAAAAGCCAGCGGGGTAGCGGTGTCCGTAATTGATAATTACATTCTTGATTTCTTTTAGAGCAACAAATTCAGTACTGCGTGTTTTCTCAGTAGGTTGAAGCAGACGGAATAGCTGTATCAATAATGATATTAGGAGTTAAGAGACATAGGTTGTTGAGTAAACATGGGTTAAGATCCTTTCTATTTCTTATTTCCTCCATTTTTTCCATTACTAATAGCACACATTTCTAAGACATGTAACATATGTCATAATATTGCATATGCAGTATTATGACATGGCCTAAAAGTATCCCTTTAAATTCCCACTGAAATTCCACCAGAGAATTCTGTCCTGCTTTACAAACTATCCTAACAATCCTCCAATCTCTCAGGTTTGAACATTAGTTAATGTAAGTACTTTGAAGTTTCTACATAGTTAATGGTAATTAAATGCTTTGAACCGTTAGTATCACTAGAGTTGGAATCAGAAATACCACAAACACAATCAAACTATACTTTATGTTAATGCCTGATGGAACATTGGTTGTAATTACTCGTAAATATTATTTGTCAATTGTTATTATCTGTATATAGCAAGTTATAGCTGTAATATTCTCCTACCATATAAAGAGGTTGTAATTTGTAACTGCGACAGTAATAAGGACTTTGGGGTGAGTGGTGTTATTGGAAAAAACAAGTCCAATATATCAACAATTTGGTCCACCCAACGGTTATATCCAAACACCAAATCCAATAATAATGGGCGTGAGTGGGTGTATTGGAAAAAATCCAAGTCTCACATTGGTTAAAGATAGAGTCTGATAAAGGTTTATAAAGAGTGTCATCCCTCACCATACAAGTTTGTTTTGTTGGGATGAGTTAGGTCCAAACACATTTCTTAACCGTTTTAACCATATTGTATTTAAATATTTTCCCTAGTCACCATTATCCGAGTTACGGATCTCAATCCCTGCTTCCATACTAGATTATTAATCATCTAAAAACTCATGATCGTACCCAACCAGCAAGAAACGAAGTGAAACAAACAAGAAAAATAGTATTACCGTGTGCAAAAAGAAAATCAAGAAACTAATAAATAAAAAGATTTGAACGAATCTAATTAGTAACATGAACATTCAAATGACCTGTCATAACTGTCACCAATCAAAGGTATAGTGAGCATCTCCTCTTGGGTTATCTTGATCTTTGGTGCTTCCGAAATATAACGAAGCTCTGCAGCTTGGCGCCGGATGCTAAAACTAGGGTGTGACTTTTCTAATTGCTTGTATAGATCAATGCAATCGTTATGGCGATAATTGGCATCATAAGCCATGGCCAACCATATTTGGATCTGAAATTTACAGTTTTTTTAATAGAAAAGCACTTTTTACTTCATTTTTCAACAATTAGAGACATAGATTGAAATAAACCTAAGAAAGAACAAGCAGAGATTTTCAAATTTAGTAAAGAATCAATTAACCTCGCCACCGAATAATGAAGGTCTTTGTATGATAGTGAGCGCGCCTTCAAGAAATTCAACGGCGCGTCCATACTTGCCTCTCCCGTATGCTTTCTGACCCAAATCGAACATCATCTGAGCCGTGGCCCTCCTCTCTGCCTGCTCCTTAGCCACCTGATTCGTCAAAAGAACAAACAATACATCAACAAGTGCCAATTCAATTATCACCTTCCAACATTTTCTGTTTTCAGTTTCTATGTTTTTTTTTTTTATCATCACCGGTTTAGTCCGAGGCATCAAGTGTTAAAAAAAGAGTTAACAAAAAGGATGAAATGGAGCGGTATAAACTTATGTTCTATTGTTTGAATTAATTCAAAAAGGATCGAATTGAGTAGAACATGATAGAATGCATTACATCCCATTTTATCACTCTCCATCATTTTTTATACCCTCCATTTTGGACGGAATTACGATATTTCTCTATTTCATCATGAAACACCCAAATAATGGAATTTCATATTTATTCCATTCCACTCCGGTTCATTTGTCTTACAATATCCAAACATAGCCTAAAAAAATAGTGAAAAAAAAAGTGATTGGACCTAACCCATCCCTATAAAACCGGTTTGTAGGGTGAGGATCGTCTCAATTATAAGCACATGTTCAGGTCATATATTATCAGATGTGAGACTCTTAACACACCATTCACGTTCAAGAATAAACATTTGAAGCGTGAAAATAAATGGTGGATGGTTCGATAGTAGAAACCTGAAAGCAAGTGGTCCACCGAATCTTAACAGGACTCTTTGACACCCCATTAAGAAATATGATTGAGACTAACTCATCCCTGTAAAACCGACATGTAAGGTGAGGATTACCTCATTTATAACCACATTTCTAGGAACTAGGAACGAACAAGAGACGTTAATTTTAAAATAGGCGACAGTTTTATAATTAAGAGTGTAAAGACAATAAAAATGCAAAACCCTTCCTTAAACAGAAGAGGCTATTATCCCTACAAACCCATAGGAGATTCCAACCAAGAAGAATCATCTGCAATATACAAACTATCTTATCTTATGTTAATATTTTAAGTAACTTGTTAGGTTAAAGTTGTGTCTATTTGTCTATCTTTCTAATATTTATCACTTTCCATCATAAGTAACTTGTAAGGTTAAACTTATGTTCTATTGTTTGAATTAATTCAAAAAGGATCGAATTGAGCAAAAACATGAGTAGAACATGATGGAATGCAGTTCATCCTATTGTATTACTTTCCATCATGTTTTTATACTCCATTTGGACAGAATTACGAGTTGCTCTATTTCATCATGAATCACCCAAATAATGGAATTTCATATTTATTTCATATTTTATACCCTCATTTTGCGATAGAGCAATACCCATTATTTTGATCTAATAATAGATTAGATATATCGGTTGATTATCTAAAAAATAGTACTACACATATATGAGGGTTATTTTAACATTTATAATAAGAGCAAATGCATTTTAAATTGATTTTAAATTTAACTTTATTTTTAATAACTTTTAAATTGATTTTAAATTTAACTTTATTTTTAATAGGGTTCATGGATAATGATGATAATAAATGGTTAAATTCTTGTTTTCACATTTTCTTACTATTATATGTTTTCATTCTAATCTATTAATTAATCATCCAAATATCTTTGAATAATACTTTGAATAATCATCCAAATATCTAATCTATTAATTAATCAAAATAAATTGTCCCTTATAAATAAACCAGAGATATTATATTTTAATACAGCTACTATTACGCCCAACCGAGTAATTAAGAATTAAGAAAAGAAAATCATGATTAAAAAAAGTTATTAAGATACGATTAGTTTAATTGATTCAAACCTTTTCGAGCTCTTTCCTGACTCTCATCCTCTTCTCTTCCTCGGTGATCTCTTCATCTCCATAATCGAATTTTTCACTCTGCAAATACTCTTCCACTTTCTTCTCAAGCTCTCTCTTCTCCTCTAACTCCTTCAGTCTCATCCTTATCTTATTCTTAAAATCATTCCCATCCCCAAACCCTACTTCCTCATCTTCATCTCCATCAAAATCAACTCCGTTCTGCTCCGAGTTTGACTTCCCACGAACCACCACAGCGCACCCACGCACTTCCTCGTCGCATCCATAACTGCAACCCCAAGATGAGGAAGTAGAAGGAGAATAAGAGTCTCGCTTGAGCGGTAAGGTGAGAATTGTGTCTACGCCAACGAGACGAAGCTTTCTATCGAGAGATAAGGTTCGCGGTGAAGAAATGTCGAATAAGGCTAGGTTTCCTAAGCTTATAACCATGGTAGAAAAGAGAGAAAGAAGAGATGAATATTGAAAAGGTGTAGTGTATGTAAATGGAGATATTTAGTTTTGTGAGGATGATGGGAATGGAATCTTGTTGGTTTTGCGGACAAAGATGGTAACGTGGAGCGATGTAGGCCGGTGCCGTGTAATGGAACATCTTCTCTTGCATAAACGGTGCCGTTTTTTATTTACTCATTATATCATTAGTCAAATGCATCGTCCCCACAACTTTAAAAATGGTTTTGTTAATTTTTTCTTTTTTCGGTTTCAATCTCCTCTCGATTGCATTAGCGAAAAGTTGAACTATGGTTCTTTTTATCAAATAAAGCGTCAATCATCACTTAGTTGTACCTCAAAAATGATTTTCATAAAAATTTATTTGAAATAGTTTCAAAATTAAGTGATTTTTTTTTAAATTTTGATATCCAAATTTTTTTTTGATAAAATGATGAAATATCTAAAATAGTATTTTAAGAATAATTATTCAAACCAAATTTTCATTTGAAGCTTTTATGGAAAATTTCTTTGTGAATTTTTTTTCACTAATTTTTATTACACTATAAAAATCATTTTTAAAAAAAAATCTAAAACAAACGGGTCCATAACCTGGTCATGGTTTAAAGTCCTATTCTTTGGAATAAGGACCTGGTCAGAGAATCTCTTAGTATGAGCAATTCTTTGGTGTATGGCAAGGGGAAGGGGACAACCGAAGAAGAAGAAGGTGTTATCCCTTTTGGTTCGAACTCTGGAGTTAGAAAAAGGAATGGAAAATGGAAACACTTTGAGGAGTACAAAGAGCAATTAGAATAAGGAACAAAAATAGGAAAAAGAGGAAAAGGGGAAAACCCTAACGTTGAGAATCCAACAGCAAAACAACAAGGCTCGTGGAGTAGTGGGGAAGAACAACCCAAGAAACTATGGGTGGATGTGATAAGTGGAAATTTAATCCCATTGAATGGGATAAAAATCAAATTCATAACCCCCAAAATGGTGGAGGGGAAGTAGAAGTGGAAATTAAGGAATCATATGTGATCATAAGTCATATTTTGGGAATCAACGCAGATAATGTATGCCCTAGGTCGGGAACTAAGTATGAATGCAGTGAAACAATTCATGAGTAAGTTCTGGAACTTTGTGAAACTTCCAAACATGTACTACCACGAGGAAGGATTCTTCCTGTTGAAATTCCACTCATTCATTGAAAGAGACATAGTTCTCATGACAGGTCCCTTCACCATCCAAAGTGTGTCGATGATACTCAAGAAGTGGGGCCCGGAGTTCAACTTTAAGATGGACACGTTGCGCACTTTTCCCGTCTAGGTGATGATGGTGAGAAAAACACAAGAAATGGGAGGTTTGAATTGGGTTTTCAAAAACAAAAGCTTTTTACTCACTCAATAAAAATCACCGCTAATGAACATCAAAGAGAAATACACTTTGATTTTTATAGTGGTTCACTTGAAAATTTCTAAGTTGATCCAATCCATCTGCCAAGGTGATTTTGCCTTATACCCAAAGACTTAATCCACTATAATCAACTGATTACAACTGCACTAGTAATTGTTGGTGACTAACAATCTATAGAGACACACATTATATGTCTTCTTAAGGATTCCGACCTAACTGGTCCCTCAAGGAACTACAAACAACAATTTGAGTATAAATTGTGTTTACAAAGATTGCTTTCACACAAGCAGGTATAAACAAGTTAAAAGCACAATATACTTAAAGAAAATTATGCATAATATTTCTAGCTTTTTGCGTAGACAACAATCTTGTAAAAATTATTGGCAGTCATTCTTCAAGTCTTCAAGTCTTTATATTACTAGTAGAAAAAAGTTCAGTTGAATGTCAAATTTGGTATTCTTCATGAATGAGTGTCGCTCCCAGGATTTTCATCCTAGTACAAACGCGAAAGTGGCGCGGAAAAGGTAGAGTCGCCAGCCAGACATTTTTATCCCGAAGGAACGGGAAAGGTAATGCTGCACAAAACTGAGGAAGAAGGAAAGGACAAGGTCCTGCGAACTATAGATTCTGGTTCGGGAGTCGGTTACGACCTGGGAAGGTATTAGCACCCCAGACCGTCCGCCTTACCCGACGGGATCCACGCTTATTTGTTTGTTTCAAAGGGTGAGAATAAAATTGCTGCTGAGCAAAACCGCTAACTGGAATGGAAGTGAGAAAGGGAAATGGAAAAAGAGAATGAAAAAGAAGAATGGGGAAAATGTAGGGAAAATAAAGAATGTGCTCGAATGGGCCCTACCCCACTGCTGTTCGCAGTAGATTTTGACGAACAATCTCTGGTTTTCTAATGTTACTGAATTTGGATAACTTGCAGGACCAACCAAACAAGTCCTAGGACACATGTACTAAAATTTGAATGTATTTTGTAAACTCTTTAAAACAAACATTTTTTATTCTTCTATTTGGTTTCTTGAATCCTTTTTATTAGGAATGATTTGTAATTACGTGGTTAAGTTAACGTCTTTAATCCAGTAAGATAAACAAAAATCTTGAAAGTTTGCATGAGAGTAAATGTTGAAATGTAAATTGAATGGTAAACATAGTAAGAAATAAAAAACTGTAAAACTTTCATAAACTGGAATAAAATATGGTGTTTACACGTACATTTCCAAACAAATCTCTTTTACTCTTTCACACGAGTATTTAGAGTATTTTCACTGGAATTTTTGTACAAGTTTTTCACACGCTAAAATTTAACAAATGTTATCTTATTTATACAAAAATAGAATAACTGCTAACTAACGGGAAAATTCTAAGAACTTGACACTTGGCTTTCTGCATGTTCCTAAAATCTCCACGTATTCCTTTGCCAAACAAAACCAAAGTTCAAATTTGAACTTCTCCTTAAGACTGAAACAAAACACCCCTTCACCATGTCGAATTCATCTGACATCGTACATATCAATGAAATTATCGAAAAAATAAGATATCATCTCCTTTGTCGAACTGTCGAATATTCCAATATTACTTGTCGAAATACCATGACTTCATTTTCCTTCTTTTTCAAATCTCGTCGAAAGCATCATTTCACTACTAACCCTTCTCCACAGTGCGTATAAAATTCCAACTAGTAAGAACATATTCATTATAGATAACCCATTATGTCTTGTGATCCAGGCAATTTGATGGATGCAAGTATACAATCTGATTGTCTTTCACGGTTAAATAGTGTCATTGTTGCACCCCAAAATTTGCCCTCCCCTAGTCAAGGTCTTGTGTATTAGGGTATCCTAAGAGGTTCACAAGGTTCACAAGGTTCACAATTAGTCAGAAAGCTTGGAAGTTCCCTCAGACAAAGCCTCCTCCTAAGCAATGCACCCTAAACTAGGGTTTTGGATTTCATCAGGCTAAATGGACTTCCAAGTCCTCAAGTGAACTTCATAACATCCCATATGTCTTCAAGAATCCCTATGTCAAGTTTCAAGGCTTTCCCAAAAGGTTTGCTCAGTCAGATGATCAGATAGGCTAAAATCAGTCAAAGTGGTCAAAAAGTCAAACTAAGGTCAACTGTGGTCAAACCAAAGTCAAACTTCATGATTTTTTACCAACATCAATTTTATGGAGTAAAATTCATCATTTGATCAAGGGTTGTTCATGATTCATCAAGGAGATTTCAGATCATCAAGAATCAGGACTTTCTAAATTAGGGTTTTCACAGGAAAAGTCAACTGAACTTTGACCAGCCATAACTTTCACATGCTTCATCAAAAATTTCCCATCCAAAGCTCATTTTGAAGGAAATTGAATTCTCTACAAATTTGTGTCTCACAAGCCAAGCCTAAAAATGCTTCATTTGGAAGGTATGAGCTAAGACATTATAGGTCATTTCAAAAGTCAACAAAAAGTCAACATCTTCCAAAGGGCATAATTTGAAAATGGTAAAAGATATGGACATGAGACCAAAGATGTTGGTTATAGGACTCTTTAAGCTTTCGAAAATATCCAAGAACACCCTCATAGCCTTAAAATTGAGGGAGATATGTCTTTGCAAAGTTGGGAAATTTTTGGGAGGTTTATGAAGCAAATGGGACCTTAAAACCAAATTTCTCCAAATGAGCTTGTAATGTTGTGATCCAATCCATACAAAGACCTCAAGCACGACCCAAAGCAACCAAATTCTGATTTTTTATTATTTATTTATTATTTATTTTGATTTTATCCATTAAAAGTCAAATTAAATCTAAATAAAATATAAAAATCAATATTTGGACATGATTCTTCTTCTAGAAAGTCTTAAAAATCATTTAAAGTTGATTGGAATCATGTAAAATCGTGCTAGCCTAAATTAGAAAGGTTTGATGAGATATTTTTCAATATTTGAAAGTGTGAATCTTCATGATCAAGCAATCACTACAAAGCCCAAAAATCCAGCTTATTTTGACCTAATTCTCTTCCATACAAATACACAAACTAAAGACAATCACAAGGACACGAAATCCTGCCTCCAAGAACAAAAACCAAACTTCAAAAATTCAAGAAAAAATTGACAATCGAATTCTTTGGTAGAGGTAGTTTCAATGAATTCTAAGCACATCAATCTCTTCCATGATGTTCATTGAACGTATTCTAATCAATATTCACATCCAAAACATGCCAAATTGCTTAAACCGAATCTCTTTTGTTCTTGATTTTGAAATTTTCGATTCTTACTATTTATGCATTGCACACTAATTTTGTTTGTTGATTCATGATTAGTTGAAGCTTGTGATGGATTCTGGGCAAAAATCTTGGAGAAATCGTGGCTAAATCGTTAGATGCCATTCTAGGGTTTATACCTTCTAATTTAGGGTTTTCCAATTTAATGGATATTAATTTATTTTGAAACCATAGATCAACTCAGTGAAGTGTATGGATCATGTTTGTGTCAATAATTTGATAAAATAGTATGTATTTGGCCATGTTTGAATTTCGCAGGTTCAAAAACGCAAGAGAATTCGCAGGAAAATTCCTGGATAAATTCGCAGGAAAACCTGGGAATCCTGAGGAAGAAGATGATGAAATTGGCGCGGAAATTCAATTTTGAAAACTTGTTTTATTTTATAATGATTTATTGATGGTTATTTGTTGAACGCGCCCCATGTGGCTCAGCTGGTTGGAGTGTTTGTATGTTATTGCAATGGTCCTGGGTTCGAATCAGCCGCATGCCATTTTGTTTTGTGTTTTATTTGTTTTTTGCAGGTTTAAAATAAAAGGAATGTTACTCAACACATACACACCAGGCGCAGCTGGCCTAGTGGTAGTGATGCTAGACCAAGGGTTGTAAAGCCTAGGGCGTGGGTTCGAATCACAGCCCCAGGTATTTTGTTTTCTTTCAATTCTTTTTTGTATTTTATTTGTTTATATTATTCAATTCATTTAATTTCTTAATAAAAATAATTTCTAAATAAATATTATAATATTTTCATATAAAAACTTTATATTTTCAAAATCATAATTTATTTTCTTAAATTTAAATCGTTTCTATTTATTTTATAATATGTTTATATTTATTATTATCATGTATATATTTTTGTAAATAAATTAACTAATTAGGTTTAGATTAATTCCATTAACCATAATTTTCAAAACCCTAATTCTCAAAACCCTAATTTTCTTAATCCTAATATTTAACCTAATTAATTTTTTTCTAAAGCATAATTAAATCATTAATCATTATTTTAATATATATACATAGTTTATTACTTGTTTATTATTATTAATCTTATTCTTCTAATTAATTCTTAAAAACTTTTCTAATACTAATTTTTTCTTGCTAAATTCTTATTTCTTTTATTCTATTATTCTAACCCTTATTCTTATTTTATTATTATTAATATTTAATTATTGCTTATTTATTATTATTATTCTATTTATCATTATTATTATTTCTCGATTATATTGTAATTGTCCCAAAGCCTTGTAATATTTGTAGGTTTATTTTCTCGTATTTATTTTTATTGTAAATATATATATTGTATGGTTAGTAATTTATGGTGTGTATAACATGTTTGTGATTAAAATAAACTTAGAAAATTAACTTAAATAAGATAAATATTTGAAAATAAACACGCACACACATAAGTCGATCTTTGATCGTCATCTTGCACTTCCTAGGGTTGCCTTTCAGTTGCCTTATACAAAAGGTCAAGTAGGGTGTCTTAAGCAAGTCCCTTCATAAATATCATCAAGTCCCTATAGTTTTAAAGATCAAGTCCCTTTGAGGTTGCCTACGATAAATGATCTTGTCCCTTCGAATAAAAGATGATAAGTCCCTACGAATTGCTAAAGACACCCTACAGTTGCCTATATCCAGATGACCCTACATATGTCCCTTAATTACATCCAAGGTAATGACTACCTATTCCTTAATGATAGGGATAGTCTTACCATTGAAAGAACATAAGAACGGGAAATACTTAATCTAGGGTAGGTTTCTCTTAAGTTGCTTGCTCACATTTCAAAAATACTCTTTACACCCCACTTTTCAAACAATTTTCAAAAACAAGGCTTTTGCCCACTACGGGGGACTTTTGCTCACTACGGGAGACTTTTTCCCACTACGGGGGACTTTTGCTCACTGCGGGAGAGTTTTTCCCACTGCGGGGGACTTCTGCTTGCTACGGGAGACTTTTGCTTGCTACGGGAGACTTTTGCTCGCTACGGGAGACTTTAGGGATTCGCCGCCCGGAGTATGGACTTTGGCCAGTCTACGGCTGGACTTTAAGAATTTGCCACCTAGAGGACGGACTTTAGCCAGTCTACGGTTGGAATTTTAGAATTTGCCACCCAGAGGATGGACTTTGGCCAGTCTACGGCTGGACTTTGGAATTTTGCCACCCAAAGGAATGATTTTGGCCAGTCTATGGCTGGACTTTGCAAGATCTCAAAATTGGATTATGCTGGGTATGCATATGTTGAACTGCACGACATGATGCCCCATGACTCTGGGGATGTTATGTCTTGAGTATGTCAATGAACTGATGCAAGTGCAAAGGGAATTCCTGATGCGAAAGCAATAAGTCCCTTCTGACTCTACTGAGAATGCAATGATCGCAAATTCGATCTCAAGAAACCCTGCGGGGATAACATCTCTGCTGGAGAATAACGTGAGTAATCCATCTGTCTCGAATTATCACCTTTGCCAAAAATAAATTGGACTTTAGACTTGCGGGCCTTGTTAGGGGATACTTCCACTATTGGGGATTGCATCTCACCCATAAGATTTTGTTGGGGTATCGACAACTTTCCGACTTAGTTGGGGAAAGGTCTTGTCAAGGCTCTGCTGAGGAGAACTCTCTTGTCTACCTGAATTTTCCAAACCTCTGTGGGGAAGGAAATCGTTCAGCTGGTTGCAAGGAATACATGAACTCTTGTAAGAAATACTTCACTATGGGAAGACGACTCTCTATTTGGGGATTATGAATCCTTATTGCTCTGCTAAAGCAAGGAAATCTTTTGAGATCTGTTGGGGAAGAGAAAAATTGTCTGAGATCTGCTAGGGGAATATGAACCACCCTAGATCTGCTAAGGAACAGGATCAAGGAAACCTGCTGAAGAGAAAGAAAAAAAATTACGATGTACTCTGCTAAACATAACTTCTATTCGTCTGTTGAGAATACAAAAACCGAAACACATCCTGCTGGGGAGGAAATATTTTAAGTAGTTTCATGTTGGGGATCATTTTCTTTTGTCCGGACTTTACCTTAAGAGGATTTTACAAAAGACTTGGCGTCTTTAAACTCTTAGGTATCACAGTGATTGCATGAATTGGCGTAATAACCTCGTTGGGGAGGTATCCATTGTCAACATAAATGAGTTTGTAGCCATCATAAGTGCTGAATGAGAGGATTGGCCTGACGAGCGACCTCTAGATGGGTAATGGACTCAATCAATAAGAGTTATGACACGAGGGTGACATAGAAACTCTTTAGGAGTACAGCTGTCCTGGTACTCTGAACTCTGGATATGTGCTTCCGATTGTTTGTTTTTGGAGAAAGAATAAATTCTCGTGCTCTTGGGGTGGCCTGCCCCAGTATGAGTTTTTTAGTAGTTTTGCACTGGACTGACTAATCTTTGCTCTTGGAGAGATTTGAATCTCGAGGTGATTGCCCCTAGTTTGGATGAAATTTGAAGAGATTGCTCGACGTAACTGCCCCAAATTGGCTAGCTCTTACCATGACTGGTTGGGAAAGTCCTTACTCAATGGAGCTTTCTCGGAAAAGTGCAACTCTACGTGATTGTCTTTCAGAAGTTTTTAGACTTCTCAACTTGGTAAGCTTAAGCTTCTGGACTGAATTTCCGCATGTGAACTTTTTATGATGCCAAACAAATGTATGCAAGAAGAAAATGTTTATTCTTAGAATGAAAATTCTAATGCAACACACATGTTAATCTTGAAGTCTTTATTGAAAAGGTGTCGCAAACCTTTGTGAGCGAATCACTAGTTAAGATACGACATTATTTTTGAATGAAAGTATGTAATGAAATACCAACAAGGATCTTTTAGCACAACTCATAGAAGTCGGGAACGCAGTATCTTGGTAGTACGCTCTCAAAATAACCCTGTTTCATTTAGGACTTTTGAGGGTTGTCTCATGGTCAGGTTCACGGTTATAGAAACAAAGGATATAGGCTCGAAGTTTATTTATGCCCACCCACTCTTTGTGATGTTCTTCATTCTTATGTTCAGCTAATTTTCACAAGCGCTCACCTTTCATAAGGGTTTCGTGTCGGTTGAGGAACCATTGCTGCTATTTGCTCAAGCACCAATCAAGTTGTCGTTTGGAGTCAGTCACCCCTTTGTCTTTCGTGTCTGTATCTTACAAATTTTTTCTTGCTTAAGGATCTTTCTTTTGTAACCCTTTTCTTATGCATTTTTCTCCTTTCATTATTTTGCTTATCCCTAACTTTTTCCTGGACTGATTCTTGTGAATCTTTGATTGTGAAGTCCAGCGGGATGCCCTAACTTTTTCCCAAATCGCTTGTTTTCAAGTTTCGACTTAGCGGGATTTTTCATTTCTCTTTTTTTTTGAACAAATTGTGTGACACTGTTTGTCTTGATTGCTTCGCGAGGGTTGTGACTGCCTCATTCTTTGGTCGATGAAGAATAACCATTGTGGCTTCCAGTCTTTGGACCTCTTGATTAGTATAACCATTATGGTTTCTGGTCTTTGGACTTCTTGATTAGCATAATGGAATATAATGGATCCTCAAATACATTCCTTTATGAAAGTCTGAACGCTTGGTCCCATTAGCTTACACCTACCCTGCCCCTGGGTTACATGCGAGGGTTTTTTCGTGTGAAAATAAACTCCTATTTCAAGGCTCAAGGGGGTTAGTGAGGGTCTATCTCCCTTATATCTCCGGTGTTTAGGGATTTGAAACAAAGCTTGTACATCGTCAACATGGTCTTATTCGAGAGCATACAATTAGAGATTCTTGCGTTTTTATTTCGTCATCCTCCTTCAAGAAAACAAATGAATTACTTCAAGAAAACACACGAGTTTTATTATGATTATCATTCAAAAGTAAACAACTTTCATACATGTATACACATGTTTTGCAAATAAACGAAACTACAAATGAAAATGTAGTAAAGAATCTGAATATTGTCGTAGTTGAGGAGGCTTGACTCCGTCTGGACCCATCAGTCTCGGATACTTTCAGTGATCAGTAGCTTTTTTCATGGACTTGTAACCTTCGAGTAAATAGCCGCATGCCCAACACGGCAATCATACCTCTTCTTCTAGTTATTCTGACTCTTACACGAGATGTCTGAAGGAAAAAGTAAAGCTAAGGAATAAAGTTGCCCCATAAGGTTTCTCAGAAAGACCTGTTGATCTTCTGCCTACGTATCTCCATTGACCTATGACCAATGAAGAATCAGAGCGACGTAGTTCCCCTCAATAGGGAAGAAAATGAATTGAAGAAAGACAAACACACAATTTACATTATTGAGAGTATTTTTTTTCTTCAAGTGATCCACATGACCCGTCAAAATATACGTAGTTGACATTAAACTTCAAATTCATATCAACCTTATATTCTACGTCCATTCCTGACTTCAACCAATAAACCCTGTTAACCTGAATCGCGAGTAACAAGCAGCTGATAAGACATTAGTGCCCTAAGGACTCCTCAAAATCTGTCCTTAACATTAAACCCTCATCTTACGATCTTCCATTGATGAGTACTTAACAAACTTAATTATAATAAGTAAGTAACCCTAATCTTCTTCTTGATATCCATAGTAAATAAGGATAGTTCACAAAAGCCCTCTCAATTGAAATCCATGGCACTTGATGCCTTTGAGAAATCTTTTTGGAGAAAATAAACCTGATGCCTTGATAGGAAAATATTCAAGATATTGGAAATTCAGCCTTCGTCTTGACAGCCCAATAAATCACCTCTGAATATGAGAATTCAAACAACAGGAAAAAGCTTTGATCTCATGTCTCAGAAGCTCCATGCAAATGATGAATGTGAAGTTATGACCTAGTGAGAAACACAGATGAATATGAAGCGTAGGTCAGTTAGATGATTATAAATATGAGGAAAAATTTTGGGGTGTTACAATGAGCTGGCGATTTGAATAACAATTTGATACGGGGGGACAAAAACCGTACTACATCAATTTCCTTACTCCATGAAATCTGCACAGTGGAAGGAATATTTTGATTTGTACCATGTACTATTTTTCCCATGTATAAACTCGTTCTTATCTTCTATTCTTCAGTGACTTTAGGATAAATAGTTGTTTGAAGCATGAGTTAGAAGAATTGATTTTGCTTAAGTTTAGAAATTTCAATCATCAAACAGAATCTTGATCACATTAATATCTGACTTGATATTCTTTAAAGTTTTTAAGAACTTCCAACTTAAACTTCGGAAGCTTGAGTAGTCTTCAGAAGTGAATTGATCAGAGTCACACGTCAGAAGCAAGAGCCAAGAGAACGTTGTAGTAGCAACATACAGTTTTCTTATAAGCTTCTCATCTGTGAGTTTGAGCAAAAGCGGTTCACGAGAGCGGTCTTCCTTTCATTTTTCACCTCCCCGACGGGATGTCAAGGGGTCTTCAGATTTAGATGTTTTGGCATCTCCATGACGCCTTGTATCCCGGGAAGTGTTGGCCGCCTCTTTCTTCTCGTATTGGATATATGCTTGTGCTTTGATGAGAAAAGCATCAAGCATGGCTGGCGTCTGAATGCCCACAGCCCTCCTAAAATCGCTACAGGGACGGAGTCCGTGTTCAAGAAGATATTCTTTCACGTCGTCCGTGGTTGAGACCTGAACGACTTCTTTATTGAATATTTTGATGTACGCCCGCTAGGGTTCATCCTTGACCTGAATAATTTCCTCCAAAGAGGCCTCGGTCTTAGGATGACTTTGTGATGCGGCGAAGTGTCAGGAAAAGGTTCTCCCGAGCTGCCTCCAGGAGGTGATAGATCCGTGAGGGATGCTTTTATACAAATCCATAACTCCATTCCTCAGTGTTGTGGGGGAAAAACGGCATTTGATTGCTCCTCTAACACCTTTGCAATCGAGGAGAGTGTCAATGTTTTTTATATGCTCGTCAGGGTCTGTCGTCCCGTCGTAGGTCCCTAAGGGAGGAGGCTTCTCTAGCTTCTTTAGTAGCCTTGTGGAAATGATCTCGTTGTTGAGAGGCCTGCAAGGTTCATCCTCGTCGCTATAATTATGGGAGAAGGAGTGGGAACGGTTGTCTCGGTGCCGATGAGGGGATGGGGATCTTGATCGATCTCTTGCGCCCTCGGGCGATAGTCGCGTTCCTTCCTGGAGAGTCCTCCTGGTCTTCATGGTTTCTGGGGACTTGTGTCGTCGGAGAGACAAACAAGTCTGTTTCTTGATCGACCCAGTTGCCTCTGGGTGCTGGTGAGTCTTTCTCCGTTCAAGTGACTGGATGCGGGACCTTTGGAGCCTCCTCGTGGAAGAGAGAGATATGGTACGTCACACACCTTCTAGAGCTTCCATTCTTTCACCTTGGCGCAAGAGCAGAAGGTTTATGTTGTTAGTCGTTTCGACCAGAGCTGCGAGTGTCTGATTTGTCCCTTCGGGAATGGGAATTAAGGGGAGATCAGTAGGGGTGATCTCAGGTTGCATGGATGGTTCTGGTGACGGGGAGGCGATACGCCCATCTTGGACACGGTTAGGCTCCCCGAGCGGGGGATTGGCTCCATCACTATCCCGTTGCGTGATGGGGATATTGGTGATGATGTGTGCATCGACAAAGTCGTCGCGGTGAGCCATTGAGTAAGTCGGACTGCGATATTTTAGTTTTCACGATCTAAGGAAGAGAAACAGGGTAACATGAGTTCCCACAGACGGCGCCACTGATCGTTCTTACAATCAGAATCTGTAGTGGCTCCGGACGCTGACGTGGATGATGAAGGGGATGCTCGAACATCGAGGAGAGACGGGGGTGTACCTACAAGGTACTTCGATGCCAAAGTAAGAACGAGCAAAAGAGTATGTAAGTAGGAGTAAAAGAGTTAAGGGAGTGAATATTCGATACTTGGCTCTCTCATGTGAGAGGGTTTATAAAGAGCCCCCAACGCATGTTATTAGTCCTTATTTTGGGTTTGGATCGCGGATCCCCCGAAAATAGGTAACTGTCAGAACTAGCTGTTGGAATGGGCCTGCATGGTCAGATAGATGCGTTGAGCAGAGGCCAATCCGCGCAGGAGCAATTCCCCGGTTGGATCTGGGCGACTTCCCCGGATGACAGACATAGGTCTAGAAGGAGCAGAGGAAACCGACCACAAGCAACTGTGGTCGACAAATCCTCCTCGACTGAGGGGTATAAAGCCAGTGGGTCCCTTCGATATTGGGCTATTGGATCTTCCTGGAAGCAATAGTGGGTTGGGTCATGCATATTCATTGGATCAGTCCGGAACATTATATATAGTTTAAGTTCACCTCATTAAGTTAATGAACTTAGTTTTTTGTTCATACTCAACTTATTTGGTTTCTTAAACAAGTTCAACTATTTAGTTGTCAAATCGAATTTCGAATTACTTTTGAGTTTGTTTGATTTATTGCCAACTTTATTTGGGACATTCAGTTAATTAAATTATTTTATGTATTTTATATATTTATTTTATTTTACTTTTTATGCGTCTATTAATTTAGTTGCTCACATTCTCACACATTGTACTTAATTTTCTTTGGATAAGTTTAAAAAACTCAAAACAGAGAGACCCAATTCCTTAATCAATATAATTACTTAATCATGATGAAATCATATTTAAGAGATATTAATCAATGATTGACTAACTTTAAATGTTTGACACTAATAATTATTAATTATCACCCAAATGCACAATTTAAAAAGTATTAACAAAATTCAAGTTCTTCAAATAATAAACATATATAATATGTAAAAATAATAATAAACATAAACAATGAGGTGTAAGTTATCTATTGATATTTAATGGGTAATTTTTCCAAGGGAACATAAATACTAATAAAATAAAATTATAGAGTTATTTTTATTTTATTTAAAATCAATTTGGTCTACCTTCAATTTTAATAAAATTATATTTTAGATTTTTTTATTTTATTTTGATGAATTTATGAATTTGAGTTTCATCTATCTCATCCCTACAAAACATGTTTGTAAGATAACGAGTATTACTCTATATAAACTTTTATTAGGTTCTATTTTTAATAAATTTAAAATTTAAATTTATTCCAATGCACCTCTCACACTCAACACTATTTAGTTTGATGGATGCATATAAACGGTTGGTGACCTGAATTGTCAATATATGAAGCTTATTTTTTTCTATCACTACTACAAATAATGCTCATAACGTCGAAAGCGAAAGATATGTAACCTCGGCTATCAAGCCAACATAACAAACCCTGACATGAAAGGTTACCACTTAACACATCGGTTAATTAAAAACCCCAACGTCTGCATTTTTATTATTTACACAAACAGCGCCTCAAACCTCTCGATTTATATAAAAACTGAGGGGTTAGATAGTTTGTCTTTTTTTTTAAATAAAATTAAGTACAATCTTTACACAAAATATTAATAGATTAATTTATTTACAAACTACACTGTTTACACAAAATATTACATTGTTTACACCAAATATTAAAGTAAAAATGTTGTTCTTCATTGTCATCGTTGTCAGTGAAGAATAATGTTGGATATCTCGGAGAAGAGAAAATATTGGGGATCCTTGTTTCATAGATCAAATACAATATATTCTCTATGATTTGCATTCATTTGTTTCTGATATAACACAAAAAAGGTTAGCTAAATAAAATAAATATTCAGTTATATGATTATTTAAGAGCACAAACCTTGAAACCAAGATAATTTTTGCACTTGTAATTCATCACATAAATCTTTGGCAAAAGAAATACACTCTCACCAGCCACATATTAAATAAAATTAACTTTTTATGCTCTTGCAATCTATCACATTGATACTTTTACTTTGTAAAATCTCATGTCACTCTAACTAAACATAGAGTTTCACAACAACGTTTCTTGTGGATTCACTACAATATAATTTAAATATTCATAATATTTTTATAATAAGGGTTTTAGGTTTCACGAGGATCACTAATGACAGTGCCTTGAGTGTTGATAGTTATTAAATGGACGATGAAGAAATAAAAAAACATGCTAATATGTTATGTCGGTTATTACTTAAAAACGAGGTGAAAAATCTTTGTTTTTTTATATTTACATTGTTTACAAAGAATATTAAAATAATTACTTAACCAAATCAAGAGTTTGACGAACGATTCTTGGAGAATAACCTAGAGGAGTTATATGTTCCAAACAAGATATTTTTTTTTATATTTACATTATTTTCGAATTTCTGAGAAGTTATTTATTCCTACAGGGAGGTTTTTTTTTGTACTTGCAATCCATCCTAAATTATATTAAGCAAATGTTTTCATTGAATTTTTTTCCATATGAATAAAAACATGAAAGAGAAATGAATGTGTGTGTTTAGTAATAAATTTCCCAATATTGTCAACAAAGGAAAGCAATATATTTCTCAATGTTTTCTTTGATTGACAATATAGGAATGCTATTACATAAATACAACAACAACATCAACACCATTATATGAGATAGATTGCAAGAGCAGAAAAAATGTTTTGTTCAAGATAGAAGAACATTTAAGATTTTTTCTGCCTTGCAATCCATCCCAAATAATGATGTTTAGGGCGACTTCATATTGTAACACCTCAAAATTTGCCCTCCTATTTATTACCCAAATTGGTTTATGCTTCACATTCATTTACATTTCTCATAAGGTCATAATTTCCTCATGCATGCATTCATTGGTAATGAGCTCCTAGGATGCGGGATCAGGTTTTTTTCCTCTCATGACTGAGTTTTACACATTTAATGGATTCATATCCTTCAAGAAATACTTGGGAGGTTAAGTGATAGTGGAAATTCGGTGAGATTTTATCTGGGTCAAACAAAAAGAATGCGCTTCACTCTCAGGTCATCTCCATTATGGAATGATCGAAAGACAAAAGTGTGATAAATTCAATTGCTTTGTGTATGAGGATATAAATCAGGGATCTTATGCAAAATTCTGTCTTATGCATGGAAATCAAGTGTAGAATATCCAAATTCGGTGTGTTTGGCGTCATGGTTCAAATCAGTGCAAAATATTCATTCTTCAAGATCATAATTGTCTATTGTTAATTGAAGAAACTAAGGTGGTGTTCATGTTGGAATTGAGTTTTATGGGACCAGTAACGTTCATCCAAGGTGCCAATGACCGCTAAGCCAGGTTGCGATTCCGAAGTTCAAGTTCTGTGACATTTTGAGTTCATTTCTTTTCCATATTCACATTTTAAATCAAATTATGTTTTTCAAATAGTCCTTTCGCTTTACTAAACCATAACCTTTTTATTTTACTTCGTCCAATTTAAACATCATATTTCCATAATACTTCATTATCCACTTTTCTTGATACCGTATTTGGATATTTATAACCAATTTGTTTGTTAGCCCACTTGTTTAACCGATTCATTATCATTAGTTAACCTTTTGTTGGTCCATTTCAAGCCCATTACCAAGAGTCCAATTTTTTTCTACACCAGAGGATGATAACATCAAACCTTTACAATTTTTGAAGATAGATAACAACAAGGTTACACATCAAAAGTTTTTTTTTTCTCATTACAAGTCACTAAGCTGAATTTTACATGAAAAAGCATCGGGTAAAAGAAGATTGCAGGAACCGAAACCAAGTGTTTCGCAAAAACAACCTATGGATATTCATCAACAGCAACTTCTGACATGTTGTCAGCTACTAGGGAGGGTCGGATTTCCGTGACACTTGAGGAGAAGGGCATTGGTTCTAGACAGGTCTCTGCATTGTTACACCAACTGCTGTTCGTTGAGCAACCATATCAGAAAAAAGGATAACTGAAAATGCATAACGGAAAAACCGAAAAGCATCTTATAAGAGGAGTCTCTAAAAGAAAAATTAAGGATAGAAAATGGGTCTCAATGTAAATCGATGGGAATTTACGATAGGAAATTCAGAAGAAAAACTTAACTAACCATGGCAAAATTTCGCAAGTTCTTAACTAGAATGCAGAGTTTTACCAAACCCTCTCAATAGAACTCCCTCAACCTCTTTACTTTCTTCAATTTTCTATGTCTCCCCGAGTCTCGTCCATCACGTTCTGTAGGAGGAAAGAATTCTCGATACATTAAATCATCAACTCAACTTTAACACCGTAACCTGCATCAAACGAATACCAATCAACATAACCAAATAACAGTTAACTAACTTCAACAAAAAAACTCAGTTACATATTCACATCAATCTAACAGAATCAGTTAGACTCATAACCGAATTTACCTGAGAAAATCCCAAAACACCCTTGATCTTCATTATCTATAAATCAGAAACTGCAGTGCATCTTCGAAAAAGGCTCTTTCATTTTTCTCCATTCAGAATTCTTCATACTCTATCATTCACTCCACATTTTTCTGAAAAATCACCATACTTCATTCATCTTCATCATCATTTCATAATCTCTGTCACACTTCAACCACAACCTCAACTTCTTCTCAAATCATCTGCAAATTTCTTCCCTAATTCCTCATCCCGTCATAAACCGCAACCACCATCAATGAGGCTTTATCATGATTGCTACAACAATAAGCTGCAAAGAAGAATGATGGATTATCATTGTGATTAATGAATTCATCAACAACATTATAACTTCTACAAATCATGGATATTTCAGAGTATATTACAAGAAAAAGAACAGAAAAGAAGAGAAAGGATTGCGAGTCTAAAATTCGCACCTGAATCGTATTCGGGAGCTTCGTAATCCATCTTCAATCTTGGATCATACAACACTTACGGTCACCACCGAAACCTCCATGGAGTCGATAATCTCCTGTGCTTCGCACCATTCAACACCATCATCTTCGATCAACATTCACCAATCATCAACAAAAAAACCTTCGATCACTCGGCTTTAACTTCATCACTTCACAAATCTTCATCAAGATTGCAACAAGAATCAACACCAATAATACTCAGAGGGTTAGAAGAAACAAAAAAGGAAGATAAAGATTGCGCAGAAGAGGAAGAAGATCGAATTATTTGCGTGTACCATCACGCGAGTTCGTCTTCACAATGTCACCTTCATTCATGTTCATCGTGCAAGTTCGTCTTCACCGTATCACCTTCGTTCATCTTCATTGCACGAGTTTGGCATCATCTTCGTCACCATAACGATCACGACAAACGCAATTGAAGGTGTGAATCTTATTTATCGCGATTCCTTTTTCTTTGAGTTTCTGAAGGGCCTCGATTTATAGATTTAGGATGAATTAGGTTGTTTTAGTTGAGGATCTGAGACGAGGTAAGAAAAATGATGAAGGTTTGTTCATGTTGTTGGAGGATTAGAGAGGATGGTTCGAGGTAAGACTTATACTATGCTCCTTCAAGCTTTCCAGCGCATTGGCCTAGTACATTCACTATCAGCACCCCCCAACGCATGCCCAGTTTGGTCTTTTCACAAAAAATTACTTCTCATGCACCCCATGACATTTTTCTCTAGATTTTCCTTATTCCTTTTAAAAATTCCCTTAAAAAATCAATTAAAAATAGTTTTCTTCAATAAAAAAATTCTAGAAAAATATGAATAATATTTTTAGACATAATAAAAATTAGTTTGTTTTCTTAATCTTTTTTTCGATTATTTTTTGCGTTTTATTTCGATTTATGCTTTATGTGTTTTTGGTAATTCTTACAAGTTTACACGTATATCCATTTTATTCATATTTTGCATTTTCATTTTAATTTCATTTACTAACATCTTCTTTTTGTGCAAGATATTTTTCGAGGATTCGCTTATGGATTCAGACTATTTTTATTATGCCTCGATTATATTTTTGCGGTTTGTACTCCGTGATGTGATAATTGGAATTTTATGTGTGATACCTATAATTAGGATAGAAAAAGATAAAATGAAGCGTTAGATAACCAATTTTCAAAAATAAAGAGAAGGAGTTATTCGACCCAAAATTGAAGAATTTCAAAGAAAGAAAGAAATAAAGTTTCTTGTGACATTAGGATCCCTCGATTATCATCGCTCCACTCCAATACACCAGAAGCAAGCCTTGTATGCCGCACACCATAAGGCGTGCGTCTCAACACCACGCAATCGACTCGCTCGATCCATACTTTCATACCATTTACGATTTACACACGTTCTCACCCACCATGATATAGGAGGACCATTTTATTCACTATTACTTTTTGCACTTGCATTTCTAGTCTAATATTCGTTTAGGTAGCTTTAATCTTTCAAGCATCACTAACCATAGGTCACCTTTAAACTCAATTAACTTAGGGTAAAGTTTAGTTCCCCTTAGAAGTTTTTCCTTTTACAATTTGAGTCTCACTTCTCATCTTCAAAGAAAAGTGAAAAAACATTTAATAAGGAAAGTGTGTGTAATACGCCACGAGCATAAGCCATATGGGAAATGATTAATGGAGGTCTCCTCCACTCTTCTAGGATTCTTTACAAACGTTCTTATATCATAGTATTTAGTGTTGCACATACAATAAACATCAAAATCAAAACACTTATTCTAAAAGACAATAAACCAACAAGACACCACAGCTTCTCTTCTTATCTCCCATTCTTTGCGGACGATCATGACTTATCTCAACAGTTTGAAAACAAGACGGTAACGCACTCGATTCAGCGAGCCTACAAACACCTGAGTTAGAACTATGGCAACGTCATCCTAAAAAACTCAAACACAGTTCCCACCTTTAGTTAGGCGAACTACGTCGACTCTGATCCTCATTTTCCCGATGAGGTATGTAGGCAGCATGGTAGGGCCTATTCAAGCACATTCTTTATTTTCCCTACATTTCCCCCTTTCTTTCCATTTTCTTTTTGTTCCCTTTCTCATTTTATTTTTCATCCCAGTTAGCAGTTTTATTCAGCAGCATCTTATTTCTCACCCTTTGAAACAAACAAGCAAGTGTGGATCCCGTCGGGTACGACGGGCGATCTGGGGTGCTAATTCCTTCCCGGGTCGTAACCGACTCCCGAACCCAGATCTTTGGTTCTCAGGACCTTTTCCTTTCCTTCTTCCTCGGGTTTGTGCAGCATTACCTTTCCCATTCCTTCGGGATAAAAATGCCTGGCTGGCGACTCTACCTTTTCCGCGCCACTTTCGCATTTGTACTAGGATGAAAATCCTGGGAGCGACAGCTGGAGACTCTGTTGGGGATCTAACCCATAATCTCTGGTTTCCTCTTTGAGAGTCAATCCTAGCGCTTGCTTGTTTCTATTTTCTTTGGGTGTTTATTCGTTACTATTGTGCTTTAGTTTAGCTTTACTGTTTTATTCACAGTTTATCACTATACTTTATAACTTTGTTTAAAGCTTTCTGCACTTTACTTTATTGTTGCATATACTGGCATATATTGTACTGGTTGTTTTGGGTTTCCTTGGCGGGATGGGATTATTGTGAGATAAGCCAACTACCCGGCTTGAGTATACACATAGGATTTAGAGTGGGCAGTCATGTGGCTTGCGTGGTCTTGAGCACGTGTAGTTTTCACGAGTCCCACACCCAGATCAGGATCTCTTGGGATATGTTCTATACTTCCTAGGCAGACCATAAAATGTTCCCACCTGAGCTACTAACACTGGAAACCGATCATCAAGGACCTTAGTGGAAACAACCCTCTCCAGTGGTGACAGTGGCAGACCACATTTCGTGGCAAACCCATTTGCACCCGAGGGCCCACTGAGAAGTCGCATAGGATGACCTTGTTCTCTCATAGGAACCCGATTAAAGCAACTGGTCATATGACGGTAGTATTGTACCCTTCGGGATGAATGTACTATTGTTTCTCGACTCCAGTGCTAGAAGCCGAGGACTTATGAGGGATGCTTGTTTTCCCGGACTCAGCTGAGACCTCCCTGAGTAGTACATAATGCCAAACCGATTCCATGATTTGGTCATGAGCCATTTCTTGGAAATGGTGAACGTATTATTGCTATTTGGCTTTGAGAGTCCGTGATGTCGACCCGGGGCATACTAGTGAGGTGGGGGAACTGTTTACAGGTTTGCAGGAAAACTGACCTTCAACCTACCTTGTTCCTAATACTTGGGTTTTCTTTTGACACATACTTATAATTTGGTGCTCTTAGCAGTCAGTATTCAGGCAAATCAGAAGGCAGTACAACAATGCTCAATATATGCCACACTGATTACATGCCATTGCATTGCATCACATCATCTGCATCTTGCATTCCTAACACATGTTTATTAATTTGCAGGGTTGCATATCACATCCTTGATTCCAGTTGTGGGTATTGTTCTATGAGCATGGAGTCTAAGAAAAAGACCAAGTGTATTATTTCCTACAAGGTTCATCAGCCCGTTGTGAAGGAAATCCTCAAAGTGAAAGCCTTAGCTCCTCCAGAAGTTCTCAATGTCTTCAAGCAGGATTACAGGTGGATTTTGTACTTCTTGGAGCCCATCAGTGATTATGCTTTTAGAGGGATACACACCTTGCTATAGTTTTATGATCCACAACTTAGATGCTTCGTACTTTCTGACTTCATATTGGCACCTACATTAGAGGAGTACTCGAGCATCATGAGAGTTTCCGTGAAGGACTGTGCACCATTCTTTGGGTCCAAGATTGACCCCAACTTCAAAGATGTAGCAACTGCTCTTTTTTTGAGCAAGTCATTATTGGAAGACCGGATTGATAGCAAAGGAGGCTTCCGAGGATATCATTTGAGGTTCTTGTTAGATGAGGCTACTAAAGCAGCTGAAGCAAAAAGTTGGAGAACCTTCAATGTGATCCTAACTTTGTGTATCTATGGAATCACTTTGTTCCCGAACATGTCGAACTTCGTGAATGTCGATGCTATTCGCATTTTCATAGAAAAAAATCATGTTCCTACTCTCTTAGGAGATCTCTACCACTCTGTGCATTATAAGAATGAGAAGCGAAGTGGTGGAATGTTGAATTGTTGCGCGACTGTATTCTATAAGTGGTTCACACACTTTCTTCCACAATCAGGGGCTTTTGAAAGGACGGAGAACTCACTTGAATGGTCGGAAAGAGTGATGGGCTTGCAAGCAAAGGACATTGTCTAGGTTAATCAGGGATTGCGGTGCATTGACATTCTTCATAGTTGCGGAGGATTCCCTAATGTTTCATTGATCGGGAGGAAATAGGGAATTAATTATAACCCTTCCCTCACGGTTAGACAGTTTGGGTACGCCTTGAAGGAACCACCAGCGGCTGTGGACATCACAGAGTCCTTATACTTCCAATCAACAGACAGATTCGAGATTTCTCATAAAGCTTCCAATGCTTGGCATAGTTGCCAAACAAGAGGGAAGAAGACTTTGGGAGTGGTTGATTGTCGAATGTACCCACCATTTGCAGAAGGGCTGAAGAAAAGAGTCGAAGTGTTACTGTTGCCATTCGAGCTTGCGCCTCTTCTCTATCCCATGGTCGTTGAACAACCTACCACTATTAGCATTTAAGAGTTCAACAAAGTGAAGACGGAAAAAGACAATTTGTTAAAGGAGAATGAAAAATTGAGTCAAGAGCTTGCTAAGGCTAATAACGCCATACTTGAGATTGAGTGGAAGGCTCAAGAACATGCTGCGAAGCATGCTATCGCAAGGAAGCAGTGTAAAGTTGAGTTAGCTCGGTATGCAAGATTCGAGTTTGCTACTAGGAGTTCTTCCAAGGAACATATTGACACTAGAAGGCAACTGGATCAAAAGACCTTGATGTTTGAGAACATGAAGAAGAGGCATGCTGCTTACAGGATCAAAAGAGAGGAACAAGATAAAGTTCAAGCTGAAGAGATCGCGAGTAAGCTAAAGGAGAAATATGAAGAAATGGATCATCAGTTGAAAGAAAAGGATGTAGAACTTGCTAAGGCCCGAGAGGAAGCTGCTTATTACAAGCAGATGATGATCTACTACCAGAAAAAGCTGAAGAGGATTGAGGACGACCAGGTGCAGACGAAGGAATGGGTAGAAATTCCAAAGGCAAGACCGATCATTGGCCCAGACTTAGATAGAGGATCACATTGACAGAGACATGTTTCTGTTTGCTTGTATGTTGTGGTATTACCATCAGTTTTGTTGATGGAATCTTTCTATCATTGCACTTTTGTTTAAGGTCCATGTTTCGTATGTTTTTTACTATATCAACAAGTATTTATCATTAAAAGATCTCGTTACTATCATTATGTGTGTTCTTACTTTGTGATCACCGACACATCTAGCACATTTGCAAAACACACTGGTCTTCATATTCTTGGAATTGTTTGGCACGCCTGCTACACACACCACCTTATATTGTCAACACTGCTTGTTATTTGCAGCAAAAGGAGCTTTTGTCTTCGTCAAACCCACAAAACTGGAATCAGGGGATGAAATGCCCTAAAAAATTAATAGACATGTCATACCACATTCATTAGATCCATTTCATACTTGCATTTTGACAGGTTATCTGGATTTCCTAACTTATTTGATTATTTCAGGAAAGATTGCAAATCGGCATCTGTACTGGTACGCCACTCGCTGCAATCAAAGAAATATCATGAACACCGTACAAACTGAACTGACTGAACTTTGCACCAGGATGGCAGAATTTATGAACATGATGCAGGGCATGGCCCAGGGGCAGCAAGAGCTAAGGGCTGCTTTTCAAAGACTTGATCCGCCACGGATGAACCCTCAAGTTGTCACTTTGGATGCCCAAGGCAACTCTATTCCACCCAGAGGTAACATGCCTCCTACTCCAAAGGGTGGTCATACTCCAGTTCATATGGTAGATCAACAGGAATATTAGTTCACCCTGGTCGACAAAGACATGGGATTCGGTGCAGGATGTAATTTCCAGAACTTTCAGATGCTGGCAGAGAAAGTCAGAGCTCTGGAATGCAAAAACACACTAGGCATCGATGTTTCTGACATGGGTCTAGTTCAAGGGCTGGTCATCCCTCCTAAGTTCAGACCTCCCAATTTCGATAAATACGACGACAATTCTTGCCCCAAAATTCATCTGCAGGCTTTTCACCGCAAGATTGCTACGCATACCAAAGATGAGAAGCTTTGGATGTATTATTTCCAGGACAGCCTATCTGGAGGCTCTTTGGAATGGTACATGAAGTTTGAGAAGACTAATGTTTGCAACTGGAAAGAGCTCGAGGAGGCTTTCCTCAGGCAATATCAATATAACATCAACATGGCTCAAAGTAGAACCCAACTGCAGAGCATGTCTCAGAAAAATTCTGAAAACTTCAAAGAATATGCGTAGAGGTGGCGCGAAGTGGCAGCTAGAGTTCAGCCACCACTACTGGAGAGAGAAATGGTAGACCTATTCATGGATACCCTCCCGGGGCACTTCATAAAATGATTAGCAGGCTGTTCAGCTAACGGATTTTCTGATATCATCCTAACTGGTGAAAGAATTGAAAATTGGATGAAGCGAGGAAATATCCAGGGAAATGGTGCCTCTACTTCTGGGACCAAGAAGTCGTTTTCAAATGAGCAAAAGAGACAGTACGAAGAAGCGGGGATAGTTTGTGTTCAGCGAAAGAGGAGAAATCAAGGTTCATGTTACCAGACAACATCCGTGATCATCCCAAGTGCCACACGTTCGCAACATCAAAATCGTCGCCAACATAATCCTCAACAGGGTCGTCAGCAAAGGAGAGAAAGATTTTTTGACCCTTTGCCAATGTCTCACACTGATCTTCTTTAGCATTTGATTCAGTTGAAGTTGGTTGAGCTTCGCAAGCTGTCCCCACCTCCTTTTCCACTACCGGATGGATGGGATGCCAATGCCTGCTGTGATTTTCATTCTGGGGCACCATGGCATCATATTGATGGGTGTAAAGCTTTTCACCACACGGTGCAGGATTTAATCGACTCAAAAGCCGTCAACTATGCACCAAACAAATAAGGGAGAGGATACTTGTCTTGATTTGAAGTCTTCTTATCAAAGTTTGTCAGAAAGAGTTAAAGCAATAAAGCCAAAAGTATTCCAATACTCTTATTTTTGGCAATGGTGCGTCTTTTTAGTGCATTTTCATCCATATTAAGGGGAACTACGTCGTTATAATTCTTCATTGGTCTTGGGTCAATGGAGATACGTAGGCAGAAGATCGTTAGGTCTTTCCGAGCAACCTTAGGTGTCAACTTTACTTCTCAGCGTTACTTTCTACAAGGTCAGAATAACTAGAAGAGGATAAATGATTGCCATGCTGGGCATGCGACCATACACTCGAAGATTACAAGTCCATGGAAAAGCCACTGGTCACCTAAAGTATCCAAGACTGATAAGGCCAGACGAAGTCAAGTCTCCTTAATTATGGCAATATTCAGCTTCTTTACTACATTTTCATTTGTAGCTTCTTTTATTTGTTCAAACATTTGTACGCATGCATGAAACTTATTTGTTTTTGAATGTTAATCATAGTAAAATTCACATGTTTTTCTTGAAGTAAATCATTTGTATTCACTTATAATTATGTGAATGTGTGTTGCAATACCAACTCTCGTGCTAAACTCTCTGAGGAAGGATGACGAAATGAAAAATGCAAGAATCTCTAATTGTGGGTTTTTGAGAAAGACCCTATTGACGATGTACATGCATTGTTTCAAATCCTAAACACCAGAGATATAAGGGAGATAAACCCTCACCAACCCATTTGAGCCTTGAAGTAGGAGTTTCTTTTCGCATGAAAAAATCCTAACACATAACCCAGGGGTATGGTAGGTGTCAGCTAGTTGGACCGAGCGTTCCGACTTTCATAAAAGAGTGTATCTAAGGTTCCATTACCTTTCTCTGCACCCAATCAAGAGGTCCAAAGACCGAAAACCACAATGGTTATCCAAATCAAGAGGTCCAACGACTGGAAACCACAATGGTTATCCTTTATCGACCAAAGAATGAAGCCGTCACAACCCTCGCGAAGCAATCAAGACAAAATTATACAAACAGAAAAGTAAAGAGGGGGGGTGAATCAAAATTTTCTCGATTCTTTTTCTTAGATGGATGGATTTTGCTTTTATGGTTAAAGAACAAAAATTGTAAAGCAGAAAAGTAAAGAACACACGGAGGTTTATCCTGGTTCCCTTCACAATCCGAAAGTACATCCAGTCCCCTTTCCAAACCGAAAGAGATTTCCACTAGTTTTCTTTAGAACAGTACAACCTATCACACCTTCAATGGTGAGGCCTACTTTCTAGAAAAAGTATACAAACAAGTGTGCAAGAACAATCCTCTTGCCACACTTACCCTTATGTCTAAACAATCCTTGGAACACAAGTCACAAAATAGAAAGACACTTTCTATAATATTGTTTGAGTGGGAGTACAATGAAATGATATCAATAAAATTGATCTTCTCCTATAATCAAGAATTCACTATAAATATTCAACACAAGTGTTCAAGACAAAATATGAAAGTTATGAACTTATGAACACTTTTGAAAGATGGAGATGATTTGAATAAAGTGAATTTGATTGTATGAAAAATATTTGAAATTTTTCTAGGAGGATATTTTTGAATTTGAAAATGTTAGAATTTATAATAGATGAAACACCAATTCAAAAAGGTATGAAAATTTGAAAGCAAATTCTTTTGAAAAGGTATAAATCATTATGAGAGAAAATCATGAAGAGGTGTAACTTTAACAAAATATTTGAATTTAAAAGAAACAATTTTTCAAACTTTCTTCAGTGTTAACCGGTTAACCAAATAGGTTAATCGGTTAACGCCTATGAACGTTACCACAAAATTTGAAAATTGCTGCCGTTAACCGGTTAACCCATATGGTTAACCGGTTAACACTGTTAAAATTCAGAAAAATATTTCTGTTAAAAGTGTTAAACGAGTTCCAATTTCATTTTCAAAAAATATGCACATGCAATGAACTTATGAAGATTTTGTTGAACACTTGTATATCATATTTAAGAGTTAATTATTGATATACCTAAGCCTTGAGACAAGTCTTGAAAGTGTAGCACAAAATCTTGAATTGATCGGAAACATTCCATTGATGATGCATAGCCATGGTCTTGATCGTTTGTTGTCATCTCGACTTTTTGCAATCTGGAATGAGCTTGAATAATGTTGACGTCATCAAAACAAAGAACTTGAAGTATGCTTCTACATTCTCCCCCTTTTTGATGATGACAACCAAGCGAATTTGCTAACAAGCTTTGATCGATCAATCATGTTCTAGACTGTATTCTCCCCCTATGTTCATTAGCTCCCTCTATCTAAAACAGAGGCAAAATTCTGCACAGAGAGATATTAGAAACCAAGGCTCTTCTCCCCCTTTGTCATTAGCAAAAAGGAAGAGAGGATCAAGCATAAATATGAAAAAATACAGTATAAAATTCAGCATGATGCAACTTAGTATGAAAGCATATATGAACACATACACATAGCAAAATATAATTGGATTGAAACGGATAAGAGTACGAAAACATAAGCGAACCGAAATCAAAATTGCCTAACAAACTTAGGAGTTATAATATAATTTTTTAAATGAAAACAATAAAAACAACAAGACATGCATGTACATTCCTCCTCCGACATATCATCACTTTCATCTTCACCATCTTCATCATCTTCACTACCGGCTTCACTTTCATCTTCCTCTTCGGGTTGGTTGCGAGAACCAATAATCAATTTCCAAAGACTTTTGAGAGTGCGTTGGGTTTCACGGTGGTTTTGTTGAGCTTCTCGGTGGTGTGTCATGATGGTGGTGTAAAGGAAGTCATTGGTTATGCCACCTTCGGGAATAGGAAAGGATGGAGCGGAAGAACCATCAACATATTCATAAGAACCATCGTTGCGTAACACAATTCCGGTATTCTTCACAATAGTAATATCATTGATTTCATTTGCCGTAGCCTTCATGGCGATAAAAGGTTCCCTACCAATAACCAAGTCGGTTTGTTCAATGATCCGAGAAATGAGCCTAGCATACGGAAGTCTTGTCTTCAAAGAGAATTGTTGCTTCAAGTGATACATCATAGTAAGCATCCAATTAATCTTTACCCTTTTCTTGATAGCAAATAGAACTTGCATCTCCAAGTCGTTGATTTGAGAGTGGTTTGAATCCTTGGGCAGCAGCACATAGCAAATGATATAGTGTAACAACCGATCATCAACGATTAAATTCTTCGCATAGCATAAAGTTCTTGTAGTGCGTTGTCCCGATGTCACAACATCCTTTGGAAAACGGCAGATTGAGTAATAATACTCCATTTTGTTGTAGCCGGACCAAATGTCATCCATGTGATTCACACCTTTACGGAGAAATACACCGGAAAAAGGAATGTTCAAGGATGCAGCCAAAGCACCTAAATCTTCCTTAATTTCACAATTTCGAACAAGAGTATGCAACTTATGTTTACCATGCCTATCCATGTTGAGAGAAAAATTGTGCATAAAGGATTGGACCAAATCCGGGTAAATTTTCCCATTGTCAGCAACAAAATCAAGCATCCCTTGAAATTCTACCAATGGAGGAAATTTAAATGTTGGATGTTTGAAGGATTTCAGAAGAACATATTTACCCTTAAGCAGTGGTCTGACTCTGACTTTGAAATCCAGCCTCCTTTTCTTGGTAGACTCCATTGTTTCTACAGTTGGAGCTTCTTCTGACACAGAAGCTGGTTCCTTTCCTTTCCTTTGGGGTGCCATGAACAATGATGGAGTTAGGGTTTATGGAGGAGATGATATTTGGTGAGTTTAAGGTAGTTTGAAGGGTGTTATAAAGATGTAGAGATAATGGGTTTTAAATGAGGGTTTAATTTGTTGAAGGTTGGAAGTTGGAAGAGGATGATAAATAGTGTATTTGGTAGTCAAAGAGTTTAAAAAATTAAAACATGTGGAAGAGAATGAACCAAACATGCAATATGTGTACTAGAATAATATAATAAAACATGGTAAAATAAATAAAACAAAAAAGAAAACAATTAAACAAACAGAAGCTGAAACCTGCGCTGGAAATCCAATTTATGGATGTGTTAACCGGTTAACGTAATAGGTTAACCGGTTAACGGTTAAAAAATTTGAATTTTTTTTGAAAAATCCAGCAGCCTGTTTTAGCCTAAAAATAATAACTTTTTCACAATTTTTTTTCATAAAGTGTTAGCACTCATCAAAACGCAACTTTTGATCAAAAAGGTTTTTGAAACCGATTATTTTCGGGTATATGAAAGTGAGAAAAACGAAAAACGGCGAAATGAGAGTGCTAGCCTTTTATGACTAAAAAGTGAACAAACATACATAAAATGCAATAAAGATATATAATAAGCAATTTTTAAAGTAAAGGTTAGATGTCACCTTCATTGAGAATACCAAGTTCTCGTCGAATCTTGTAAAATTTCTCTTTAGCCAATGGTTTTGTGAATATGTCGGCGAGTTGATTGTGTGTATCCACGAATGTAACATCGACATCTCCGTTTAAAACATGATCTCGAAGGAAGTGGTGCCGGATATCAATGTGCTTTGTTCTTGAATGCATGACCGGGTTCTTCGTGATATTGATGGCACTTGTGTTGTCACACCGGAGAGGGATACAACCGAGATCTATACCGAAATCGAGAAGTTGTTGCTTAAGCCACAAGATTTGAGCACAACAACTTCCTGCTGCAATGTACTCCGCTTCGGCCGTGCTAAGTGCAACGCATGCTTGCTTCTTGCATGCCCACGACACTAGAGCATTCCCGAGAATGTGACAAGTACCACTTGTACTCTTTCTATCGGTCTTACATCCTGGATAATCAGCGTCAGAATAACCAATTAAAGAACAAGTACTACCTTTAGGATACCATAGTCCGACGTGCGTCGTTCCTTTGAGATACTTCATGATCCTCTTCACGGCAGTGAGATGCGATTCCTTCGGATTAGCTTGAAAGCGGGCACACAAATAAACACTAAACATAATGTCAGGACGGCTCGCTGTCAAATATAAGAGTGAACCGATCATACCTCGATACTTTGTAATATCTATTGAAGTGCCGGAAAGATCTTGATCAACATACGTTCCGGATCCCATTGGAGTAGACATCTCTTTGCAATTGTCCATATCAAATCTTTTCAATAACTATTGCAATACTTGGATTGGTTGATGAAGATGCCATCCTTTGTTTGCTTGATTTGTAATCCAAGAAAGTAGTTCATCTTTCCCATCATGGACATCTCGAATTCGCCTTGCATCATAAGAGAGAATTCTTCGCAAAGATCTTTGTTTGTTGAACCGAAGATGATGTCGTCGACATAGACTTGAACAAGTAAGGTGTTACCCTTAAGATTATTGATGAACAAAGTCTTGTCAACCTTTCCTTTAGTAAAACCTTTCTCACATAGGAAGTTGCTAAGGCGATCATACCAAGCCCTTGGTGCTTGCTTTAAGCCATAAAGAGCCTTCTTCAACTTGTAGACATGAGATGGATTCTTTAAGTCTTCAAAACCGGGAGGTTGTTTGACGTAGACTTCTTCATTGATGTAACCGTTTAGGAAAGCACTTTTAACATCCATCTGGTACAACTGAAAATTCATAGAACAAGCGTAAGCAAATAATAATCTAATTGCTTCTAACCTTGCTACCGGAGCGAATGTTTCATCAAAGTCGATTCCTTCTTCTTGGTTGTATCCTTGTGCGACCAATCTTGCTTTGTTACGAACTATGATCCCATTCTCGTCAAGTTTGTTCTTGAACACCCATCTTGTGCCTATGATATGCTTGTTGTCTGGTCTTGGTACAAGAGTCCAAACTTGGTTCCTTTCGAATTGGTTGAGTTCTTATTGCATAGATATTATCCATTGATCGTCGCCTAAGGCTTCATCGATTTTTGTTGGTTCAATTTGAGACACGAACGCCATGTTGAGGCAAGCATCCTTGAGATTGAGTCGAGTTGCAACGCCTTGGCTAATATCACCAATCACTTTATCTATAGGGTGATCTCTATGAGTTCTCCATTCTTTTGGAAGATCTTGATGTTATTCAATGGTTGGTGACTTCTCTTCTTGTGATATTGCTTGTTCTTTTGATATCTCCTTTTGTGATAGATCTACATCATCATCATCATCCACAATAATATTATCCTCTTTCGAGGGGTTAGTCTCATCAAATGAAACATGTATGGATTCTTCAATGGTAAGAGTACGTTTATTGAAAATTCTAAAAGCTTTACTTGATAGAGAATATCCAAGAAAAATACCTTCATTGGATTTCTCATCAAACTTACCAAGGTTGTCCTTACCGTTGTTGAGAACGAAGCATTTGCATCCGAAAATGTGGAAGAAAGATATGTTGGGTTTCCTTCCCTTGAACAACTCATAAGGGGTCTTTTTGAGAATAGGTCGAATATTGACACGGTTACTTACAAAACAAGCTGTGCTAACCGCATCCGCCCAAAAATATTTAGGAAGATTCGAGTCGCTAAGCATTGTCCTTGCAAGTTCCATTGGTGCCCTATTCTTCCTTTCTACGACACCGTTTTGTTGAGGAGTCCTAGGTGCGGAAAAATTGTGAGAGATTCCATGCTCTTCACAAAAATCTTCAAATGATGAATTTTGAAACTCGCCACCATGGTCGCTTCTTATGGAAACAATTGAGAGTGACTTCTCATTTTGAATTTGCTTGGCATACTTCTTGAATTCTTTAAAGGCATCACTTTTCTGCACTAAAAACAAAGTCCAAGTATATCTAGAGAAATCATCAACAATAACTAGTGCAAAAACGTTACCTCCGAAGCTTTTTGTTCTAGATGGACCGAAAAGATCCATATGTAACAATTGGAGTGGTCTTGTAGTAGATATCACTTTCTTGGTCTTGAAGGATGTTTTGGTTTGCTTCCCCTTTTGACATGCGTCACAAAGCTTATCCTTGATAAACTTCATCTTTGGAAGACCAACAACTAGATCATGCTTTAATAATTTATTCAAGTGCTCCATGTGAATGTGAGCAATCCTCTTATGCCAAAGCCATGCATCGTTGTTGTTTGCCATTAAGCACTTCACCTTCAAAAGAGAGTCATCAAAAGAAATCATAAAAATGTTATTAAATCGTTTACCTTTTAGTTAGAGTTCATGAGTAACTTCGTGTTCTATCAAACATTCCTCCTTTGTGAAGTTGATTCGGAACCCTTTGTCACACAATTGACTTATGATAAGAAGGTTGTGTTTAAGGCCTTCCACATAAAGGACGTCTTCGATGATTGTATGAGGAGATGCACCAATGGTTCCAACTCCAAGAATTCTTCCTTTATTATCATCACCGTAAGTAACGTATCCTTTGGCCTTAAGTGTTAGACTTGAAAATTTGTTGATGTCGCCCGTCATATGCTTTGAACAACCGCTATCGAGATACCATTGAGTAGAAGTTGTTTTCAAGCATACCTACAAAACAAAGTCAAGTTTTGTTAGGTACCCAAATTGCTTTGGGTCCTTGATAGTTAGTACCCTTTTCAACCCACACATAATGCCCTTTAGCAACACCAATGTTGCGCACATAGCAAGCATTAGGTGTATGACCTTTGATTCCACAATAAAAGCAAATAGGTTGAAAATGACTTTTGAATTTAGGAACATATTTTTGTTTCTTAATAATCCTTTTCTTTTTATGACTTTGATGCATAGTTTTAACATTGTTAGTCTTTTCCTTAACAATTTGTTCACTAGCTTTTACGAAAATGGTTTCACTTGGGCTTGGTTTGGAAAACTTAGAATATCCTAGGCCACTTTTATAATTTGGATATCTTTGGTGCCTAAGAATTTCCTCCAAGCCAATTTGACCTTTTTCATATCTTTCTAAAACTCTTTTGAGTTGAACAATTTAAAAGGACAATGACTCACAAATTTTACATGTAAGACTTTGTTTTTCATCCTTTATCTTTTGTTTTTCATCTTCAATGTATTTTTCAAAAGATTTATTTTGTTCTTCTAAGGATAATATTTTCTTCTTTTGGGATGAAATATTTTTGTACAAAGTCTTACATTCCTTAAGAAGTTCATCTATGACTTCTTGTGCAACATTTTCATAAATAGAAAAGTTACTACTAACCTCGTCATTTTCTTCATCGGAGTGATGTGACGCCATTAGCGCCATATTTGCACATTCGTCGCTTTCCGATTCCGATGAGGAACTAACTTCATTGTCATCCCACGCGACATAAGCCTTTTTATCCTTGAAGTCCTTCTTGCCTTTGAATCCTCCTTTCTTCGCAAGTCTTGGACAATCCGGTTTTATGTGACCTTGCTTTCCACATTCATAGCATGTAACTTCTTGATTCGATGTGGATGCATCCTTCTTCCTGAAATGTTTATTCTTTTTAGGAAAAGAAGAATTATTATTTTTGTTAAAAAACTTACCAAGCTTCTTAACAAGAAGCATGAAGTTCTCATCTTCGGAGATCTCGTCATCTTTGTCATCCTTCGTGTCAATCTTCAAAGCAATTCCTTTGGACTTTTTCTCTTGACTTTCATGCTTCTCGAGCCTTCCAAGTTCCAATTCGTGCTCTTGAAGTTTGCCGAATAGAGATGCGGATGTCATTGTTGAGAGACTCTTCTTCTCCGAAATTGCGGTCACCTTCGGTTGCCATTCCCTTGTCAAAGACCTTAGAACTTTCAAGTTAAGATTGTCGTTGGTGAAGGTCTTTCCGAGTGCAATCAAATGGTTGGTTAGATGAACAAATATTTTTTGTAACGCCACAATAGATTCTCCGGGCTGCATGCGGAACATTTCGTATTCTTGACTTAACGTGTTAAGCCTTGATCTTTTAACTTCTGTTGTTCCTTCATGTGTTTCTACCAAAGTATCCCAAATCTCCTTCGCCGATTTTGCATTGTGATACACGAAAAAATTCGTCCATGCTAAGAGCACTTTGAATTATGTTGATTGCTTTCTTCTCATTTAGGATCTTTCTTTTATCATCTTCATCATACATATTCTTCAACTTCGCCGTTCCAACACCGTTGATTACATTGACGGGATTATGCGGACCTTCTTCGATTGCTTCCCATATGCCTTCTCCTTGGGCTTCAAGATGTGCCCTCATTCTGATTTTCCAGAAATCGAAGTATTCGCCTGAGAAGAGCGGAGGCTTGTTGCTACTTCCACCATCTTTGAAAACAGGATTCGAGTTTGCGGAAGCCATAGGATCTTGTAGGAACAGGTTACCTAAACCTGCTCTGATACCAATTGTAGAATCAGAATGCGCCTAAGAGGGGGGGGGGTGAATTAGGTGTTATCAAAATTTTCTCGATTCTTTTTCTTAGATGGATGGATTTTGCTTTTATGGTTAAAGAACAAAAATTGTAAAGCAGAAAAGTAAAGAACACACGAAGGTTTATCCTGGTTCCCTTCACAATCCGAAGGTACATCCAGTCCCCTTTCCAAACCGAAAGAGATTTCCACTAGTTTTCTTTAGAACAGTACAACCTATCACACCTTCAATGGTGAGGCCTACTTTCTAGCAAAACTATACAAACAAGTGTGCAAGAACAATCCTCTTGCCACACTTACCCTTATGTCCAAACAATCCTTGGAACACAAGTCACAAAATAGAAAGACACTTTCTATAATATTGTTTGAGTGAGAGTACAATGAAATGATATCAATAAAATTGATCTTCTCCTATAATCAAGAATTCACTATAAATATTCAACACAAGTGTTCAAGACAAAATATGAAAGTTATGAACTTATGAACACTTTTGAAAGATGAAGATGATTTGAATAAAGTGAATTTGATTGTATGAAAAATATTTGAAATTTTTCTAGGAGGATATTTTTGAATCTGAAAATGTTAGAATTTATAATAGATGAAACACCTATTCAAAAAGGTATGAAAATTTGAAAGCAAATTCTTTTGAAAAGGTATAAATCATTATGAGAGAAAATCATGAAGAGGTGTAACTTTAACAAAATATTTGAATTTAAAAGAAACAATTTTTCAAACTTTCTTCAGTGTTAACCGGTTAACCAAATAGGTTAATCGGTTAACGCCTATGAACGTTACCACAGAATTTGAAAATTGCTTCCGTTAACTGGTTAACCCATATGGTTAACCGGTTAACACTGTTAAAATTCAGAAAAATATTTCTGTTAAAAGTGTTAAACCAGTTCCAATTTCATTTTCAAAAAATATGCACATGCAATGAACTTATGAAGATTATGTTGAACACTTGTATATCATATTTAAGAGTTAATTATTGATATACCTAAGCCTTGAGACAAGTCTTGAAAGTGTAGCACAAAATCTTGAATTGATCGGAAACATTCCATTGATGATGCATAGCCATGGTCTTGATCGTTTGTTGTCATCTCGACTTTTTGCAATCTGGAATGAGCTTGAATAATGTTGACGTCATCAAAACAAAGAACTTGAAGTATGCTTCTACAAAATTCACATGTTTTTCTTGAAGTAAATTATTTGTATTCACTTATAATTATGTGAATGTGTGTTGCAATACCAACTCTCATGCTAAACTCTCTGAGGAAGGATGACAAAATGAAAAATGCAAGAATCTCTAATTGTGTGTTTTTGAGAAAGACCCTATTGACGATGTACATGCATTGTTTCAAATCCTAAACACCAGAGATATAAGGGAGATAAACCCTCACCAACCCATTTGAGCCTTGAAGTAGGAGTTTCTTTTCGCATGAAAAAACCCTAACACATAACCCAGGGGTATGGTAGGTGTCAACTAGTTGGACCGAGCGTTCCGACTTTCATTAAAGAGTGTATCTAAGGTTCCATTACCTTTCTCTGCACCCAATCAAGAGGTCCAAAGACCGAAAACCACAATGGTTATCCAAATCAAGAGGTCCAACGACTGGAAACCACAATGGTTATCCTTTATCGACCAAAGAATGAAGTCGTCACAACCCTCGCGAAGCAATCAAGACAAATAGTGTCACACGATTTCTTCAAAAAAAAGAAGGAAATGAAAAAGCCCGCTAAGTAAAAACTTGAAAACAAGCGACTTAGGCAAAAATTAGGGCATCCCGCTGGATTTTTCACAATCAAAGATTCATAAGAATCAGTCCAGGAAAAAGTTAGGGATAAGCAAAAGAATGAAAAAGCGAAAAACGAAAAGGATTACACAAGAAATATCCTTAAACAAGAACAAAGTCGTGAGGCACAGACACAAAAGACAATAGGGGTGACTGACTCCAAACGACAACTTGATTGTTGCTTAAACCGTTAGTGTAATTGATTCCTTAACCATCACAAAACCCTTTTTGAGAGGTGAATGCTTGTGAAAGCTAGTTGAACATAGGAATGGAGAACATCACGAAGAAGGGTGGGCACAAACAAACTTAGAACCTATATCCTTTGTTTTTATAACCGTGAACCAGGCCACGATACAACCCTCAAAAGTCCTAATTGAAACAGGTTTATTTTAAGAGCGTACTACCACGAGACCACGTTTCTGACTCCTATGAGTTGTGTTAAAAGATCTTTGTTGGTGTTGCATGTGCATGCTTTTATTAAAAAATAATGTCGTATCTTAACAAGTGATTCACTCATAAAGGTTTGTGACATCTTTTTACACTAAACCTTCAAGATTAATATGCATTTTGCATTAGAATTTCATTCTTAAAATAAACATTTTCTGCTTGCATACATTTGTTTGGCTTCATAAGAGTTCACATACGGAATCTCAGTCCAGAAGCTTAATCTTGTCAAGTTGAGAAGTCTGAAACTTTTGAAAGACAATCATATCGAGGTTCACGTTTCTAGAACTCCATTGAGTAGGACTTCCCCAAACAGCCGTGTTAAAAGCCAACTAATCTGGGGCAATCACATCAAGCAATCTCTCCAAAAGCCAACTAATCTGGGGTAATCACATCGAGCAATCTCTAAAAAGTTCAGCCAATCCGGGGAAGTTATGTTGAGAAATCTCTCCAAAGTTCAGCCAAACTGGGGCAATCACTTCGAGATTAAAATCTCTCCAAGAACAATTGGACTGTGTATTCACTCGAAGATTATCCATTCAGGGGAGAAATTACTCAAAGGTTCGTACTGGGGCAAGCCATCCCAAGAGCACTAGAAGTTACTCTCTCCTGAAGGGAGTTAATCAAAAGTACCTATCCAGGGTTCAAAATACTAGTGCAGAATATCTTCGAGGAAAATTCTTTCATAGACCATGCAGGTTGGGGAATTTACTCTGGGATTCGACGAATATCTCCAAGAGTTGGAAGACACTGAGTCATCTCGGATGCAAGGTTTTCTGTAAAATCCTCTTGAGACAATTTCTTCCGATAAACCCTAGTTTGAGGTGAGTTAAAAATTGCAAGGAACCATTGTTCGCTCATAATCAACAGGCGGTCGATCAGCCCAGAGGCTGGAAGCAAAGCCATTACCAGCACGAAACACCTGGAATAAGTTTTCCTCTGTAGATCAATGAGAAAGATTCCTCAGTAGGTCTCATCAGACCATTTCCTCTCCGGCAGAGCAGTAAAAAGACGGATCTTTCCCGAGCAGAAATGAGGTATTCTCATTTGATGTTATCCATCATCCCTAGTAAATTTGGAAGTTGAAATCTTCCCCAGCAAGGCAACAGAAGGTTGGTGTCCTCCTCAAGTAGAGAGTTTCCTTCAACAGAGAAATATTCCCCACCAGAGTATTCTTATCTCCAGCAGTACATGGAGATTCCTCATTCCCTAACAGAGGTGAGGATATAGAAGGTCCTGAGTGTTTTCCTTCTTGCACAACACTGTTCGTAGTTCCCCAATGAGGTTGATAACCAAAGTCCTATTATTATTGGTGTATCTTCCCCAAGCGGAAGATTGTGTGCCTGAGAAGTTCCCCAGCAGATTCCTCCCTCAGCAGAATGTCAACACATATGTTTCCCCAACCGAGTCAGAAGGATATCCTTTCCCCAGTGGAGTTCTACGGGTAGCGTGTGTAAACACCCCAAATTTGCCCTCACTCATTCACACCATGGCTTGTGATACCTTTATGTGCATAAGTTCAATCATAGCACCTCATATTACATATTTGCTTCACTGCATTGGTTCAAAGTCATCTGCATCTAGGGTTTGTGATCTGAGCAATCTCTGAGCCAGTTGGGCCACTCCAAAGGTCTTCAATCATTTCAAAGGGGTCCATGTATGTTCAAGTATCATCTTATATCCTCTCAAAGTCAAGAAAGTCAAATAATCACAAGAACTGAGGATGGCATGGAAGCAGAGCCAGGTTTAACTGCACAAATGACCTAGAATTAGGGTTTTGGTTTCAAAGGCCATAACTCCAAATTTTTTGGTCATTCTTGTTTCTATTGGTCTCTATATGGTATAAGGATCATGCATATCAATTTTCATGAAGAAATTCAATGGGGAAGGCATCTGATCAAAGGTTGACTTCTTGAGCAAGTCAGTGTAAAATCAGGGCATCTGAGGCCCCCAATGACCCAACCAAAGGGTGTTCATCATCATTTTGATTATGTATGATCTTTATTTGATCATAGAAGATGTTAGAAGTTCACAAAATTGAAGAATTTCAAGCCATTTGCAAAGTTGACTTTTTGGGAAAATGACTTGTAATGGAAAATTGCCATTTTGGGAAACTTTTTCAACCCTTGCTTTTTGATCCAAAAATGCTTCAAATGGGAAACTTTGGTCATGAAAGTTGTAGAATGGATCATTCCCTTTTCAAAAAGTACAAGAACTCTGCTAATTCATTTTGGATCAAAAGTTATGGCTTGTCAAAGTTGGACAAAATCACATAAATTCATGTTTTACACCAAAGAGGCAATTTGCATAATGGTTTGATAAGGCATTCTAAGGACTTCAAATGTACACAAACACTTCATAACATGTCAAATGGACCTCTAAGGATCAGAATGGTGCTTTGAATTATTCCATTTCATGCCTTAAACTTGAAGAATTTCCAAAAGGGGCAAAGTTGTGCCAATTTGCAAAATGATCCAAATCCCTTCATCCACTTGCCACAGCTCACAAAATCTGATTTCATGACACTCCTTGATCCTTGCTGCGCATAGCCATGCCCCTATCTCAGCCTGCCACTTGCCCATACCTCCAAGTACAACTTTCATGACTTTTTGCAACTTGAGCCATACCAATCCCACAGTGCCACACCAACTCCTCTGACCTCTCTAGTTGTGATAAGTGGACCAAATGCAGCCTAACACACCACACAACTCACGCTGAAACACTCTCCAAGCCAGCATTCTCATTTTTCACCTCTTATGCAAAACCTTTCGAAACACACAGCACAAGCATCAAACATTCAAACAAACTTCACCATTGATCTCAAAATGTTCCACTGATCACAAACCAACCATTGAAACAGCCCAAAACCTCACACAAACCAAATACGATTTCTCACCTCTCCTGAACAGAACTGGATCAAACTCCCAAATCAGCCAAAAGAAATTCTTTCCAAGCATCAAGACTTCATCAGGAGCTCAAGAGGAGTGGTTTGCACAAAGAGAGGAGGCCAGAAAGTTGCAAACTGAGAAAGCTCAAGCTCAGGTACCTCAAGAAATTTTTTTCCAGAAATGAGTTTTTAAGTTCTAAGATTGTTCCTCATGCTTTGCTGATCACTCTGATGTTTTTACTTTTTGAAATGGTTGAGAAATAAGCCTGTATCGAAGCTCTGAAACTTTTCCATATTTTTATGTTTTGATCCATATCTTGAGTTGTAGGTTATATAAATTTGTTTTGATGCTTGATTCGTGTTCAGGGTGATTAGGAGATGTGATCTGGAGCTTTAGAGCTTTTGATTTTGTCTAGAGAAGAAGATTAGGTTTTGGACTCGTCGGAGAAGACGACCGGAACACTGTTCCGGCCGTCTGAGAGTCATTAATGATAATTAGGGTTTAGGTCCAGGTTTGAATGTGGAGCGTTGATCTGGTTGACTAAGTCAATCTCCCGCGCGCGTGTGTGGCCCAGATTTGTCATTAAACCCTAATTTAAATTAATCAGCTTAATTAATTAGGTTTAAATTCAAATTTTCCAGAAGCAATCTCAACCGTCCATGAGCGCGCGCAGTCTTTCCCTCCCCCCTGAGTTTGAATGCTGGCCCTTGATTGCGCTGACTTTCTCTTTATTTGTATTTTTATTTTATTTTATTTCATTTGTTTTGTACATTTAATTTAAAATAGCAAAAAATGTTTAAAAATTATGAAAATTTTTGTCAAGGTTTTCATTATTTTTCAGAACACAAAAATATTTTTATTTTTATTTTTTGCATTAAAAATCATTTTAAAAACATTTAAAAGTTTATTTTTAATTAGTTAATGGAAATTAATTAATTAAAAATACTTTTAGGTATTTAAAAATCACAAAAAAATTCATGTAACATTTAAAAACATTTAGAAACATTGTCCAACTCTCAAACCAAATTTCTTTTTTGTTCTTGATGCCTTTTGATTATTTTCAATGGAATAAAAATCATTTTTAGGCAATATTTTGTGGCAAACTTCAAAAATTCATTTCTGCCTAACCATTGAGAGTTGGATCATGATTCTTTTTGCATTGCATCTTGTATAGCATGTAGTTTATAGGATAAAATGGGCATGAATTGATCTTGCATTTTCAATTTGTTTTGAATTTTTCTTGACAAGGTACCTTAAAACCCTAGCAATCTTAGGAAATTCATAACTCTCACTAGGTTAAGAGTTGGATCCCCTCCTTTGGGAAGTGAGTTTGTATAGGTTTAGGGTTCCTTTGATTGCATTTTCAAATTTTTATCATGTCATTTGCTTCTGGTTTTGGATTTTTGCTTTGTATGTTGCATATAACCCTAATTCATGCCTTCCTTGGCATCCATCTTCCATTTGCTTGCATACCATGACTTGCCATGACATTTTGTGCATTCATTTGATTCATAATACATCTTAAGACATATTAGAATCATGTTTGATCATTTCATCTTTCATTTGCCATGTTATATGTCATTTGCATTTCATAACGTTTCATGAACTTTCATGGTTCAATACATGCCTCATTTGCATCTTTATGCTTGCTTGATCATTCTCTTGCCTTGTTTCATGTTTGCATCATCTCTTAGTATCATTAACATCATACTTATGCTTCTGGTTTTGGTTTGCATCATGACATTGCATCTCATTTACATTGCATTTCATTTCTTTACTAACTTTTCAGGTGGTAAGTTGTATTGAGAAGTGAATTTGCCTTCACTTCTCACAATTTCTTTTCATCTCCTTTATGTTTCCCCTGCTGCATTTTGTATGTGTTTGAGTTTGAGCTTGCTCATTCATGTTCATCTCTTACTTTCTTTCTTCAAGTAAGTTGACTTCTTAAGTGAAGCAAGTTGTTTTGCTTCTCTTTGCTCCTCTCCTCTGCTTCTCTCCTTGGTGGTTCCTTGAAGCTCTTTCTTGCAAACCTCATAAACCCTAGGAACAACCAAGCATGACAATAATTAGGGTTTTGATTAGTCCCCTATTTAGCTTTTACCTTTGTGTCTCATTGAGTCTTCTCTTCTCACCTCATAATCAGGGACTAAACCCTAAAGGCTTTAAGGCTTTGTGATTAAGCTTATGCCTGCATCCTTCTATTAGGATGGAGTGTATAACTTTAATCCTAAGTGTTAAACCCTTAATGTGTTTAACTCCTTTAATCAATCCACTTAATAATCATCAAGACATCAAGCTTGTAACTTGGGCCTTGCATTAGGGTTCTAATTCTTCCTTAATTGGTTAAGAAGGACTAACCCTAGTATTAATGGACAAGTCCCCCTCAAGTTGTCTTACAAATCATAAAACTCATTTCTTAATCATACCATTAACTAAAATCCATTTAATAAAGGCTTTGTTTTGTCATGAGGTTAATCCCTAATCATGGATTAAGTTGAGGAGTCTTCCTCAGCTTAAACATTCTCATCTATTATCCTTCTATTAGGATGGTGTAATGAGTCTGTTTAATCCCTGATTATGGCTTAATCTCATTACTCAACACTAAACAAAACAACAAAAACATCTAAATAATCACGAGTAGGTTAATGACCTTAGTCCTACATCATGGTGATTAAGTGTGAGATGCTGACTTCACACTTAAGGTATTCTCATTACCCCTAATCAGAGGGAGGATGTGATGAGTTTACTAACCCATTGGTTTAGGCTTAAGCTAATTAACTTATGACAAATTTCCAAAAGCAATAAAAGACTGAAAACTCAAAAAACAAACAATAATCGTCTCCTTCGGGATTCTTTTCTCATCATCTTCATTCATAAAAGAGAACTCGCTTCTTCCGTCTAATGCAAGACAGTTTGCACCTGAGCCAGATAGGTCATACACTTGAGCATAGACAAGTAAGCAGTTCATCAGTCAATTTATCTTTCAGTCTCTTTGGGTCGAACTACGGTGTTCTGACTTCCTCATTGCACGAGAGGATACGTAGTCATAACTTAACAGTTATCGAACAAAAGTCTCTGTATATTCCCCCTCTTTCCAGCCTTATCCTTTAAGCCTCATGATCTTGAGCATTTCACTCCTGTTCTTACATTGACAACTCTCTTATACACTTCACACTTCTTTTACACTGACACTTGCATTCTTTTCCAGCTTTGATACACAGATTGCACTGACACTACCCCTTTAAAACACAAATCTTTTAAGCGTGGATCCCGTCGAGTACGACGGACAATCTGGGTGCTAATACCTTCCCAGGTTGTAACCAACCCCCTTTCTCAGTCTCTCTGGTTCGCAACCGTCTTATCCATCTTTTCCAAGGTTTATGCAGCATTACCTTTCCTTCGGGATAAAAATGCCTAGCTGGCGACTCTTTCTTTCTCTTGAGTTCACTCCTGTGTGTTCTCATTCCCTTTTCGCCGACCGTTCGCGTCTGTACCCCTTCTGACCTTTGGGTGTCATTTTGGGGGGAGCGACAGCGTGCCTCTCAATTCAAGTTCATTTCCCAACAGGGTCTTAGTTCTCCAATCTTAAAGTCCAATTTATTTTTGGAAATGATGGCAGTTCAGAGCCGGTGTATCATTAACAATATCCCCCTGTAGAGATGCCTTTCCCCGCAAGGATTCATCAAGTCAATTCAGTGATTATCCTTCCATAGTGGCTTTGGATACTTGTTATCTCCTCATTGGGAGATCCCCTTCGCATCTGCATGTAGTAATCATCATTACATTTGCATCCTCAAACGCGTAACATTTCCATCATTATGGAGCGTTACGCCATAGGAAAATTCAAACACATGCATACAAAGCATAAGCCAGTTTTAGTACCTCGTACAAAATCCCAAAACATCTTTTCTTCAAACGATCCGAAGTATCCCCACAAAATGCCAAGTTCATTTCCCAGTGTGGTTATTTCTACCAAGTGTGGTAAATGTTGTGCGATCCCGTCTAAGTCCAATTTCGTTTCTTTGAGTTATCATCTATGTATGATGGTATTTTTTCAAGCTCACTCACGGTGTGTCTTGTCTGCTTTGTCATCCAAGAATGACATTCTTCCCAACATATTTTATTTCCCACAGAGAGCAAATTTTCTGGTTTATTCGAGTATTCAATATCTCCATACCTCGAACGTCTGAAAGCCATTGCTCTCATCAATTCAGGTCTACAGTTGATTGAATAGGGGCAGCTGAAACACCTAAACATTTGCCCTCTTATTTATTACCCAAATTGGTTTATGCTTCACATTCATTTACATTTCTCATAAGGTCATAATTTCCTCATACATGCATTCATTGGTAATGAGCTCCTATGATGCGGGATTAGGGTTTTTTCTCATGACTGAGTTTTACACATTTAATGGATTCAGATCCTTCAAGAAATACCTGGGAGGTTAAGTGATAGTGGAAATTCGGTGAGATTTTATCTGGGTCAAACAAAAAGAATGTGCTTCACTCTCAGTTCATCTCCATTATGGAATGATCGGAAGACAAAAGTGTGATAAATTCAATTGCTTTATGCATGAGGATACAAATCAGGGATCTTATGCAAAATTCTGGCTTATGTATGGAAATCAAGTGTAGAATAACCAAATTCGGTGTGTTTGGCCTCATGTTTCAAATCAGTGCAAAATATTCATTCTTCAAGATCTTAATTGTCTATTGTTAATTGAAGAAGCCAAGGTGGTGTTCATGTTGGAATTGAGTTTTATGGGACCAGTAACGTTCATCCAAGGTGCCAACGACGGCTAAGCCAAGTTGTGATTCCGAAGATCAAGTTCTGTGACATTGTGAGTTCATTTCTTTTCCATATTCACATTTTAAATCAAATTCAGTTGTTCAAATAGTCCTTTCACTTTAATAAACCATAACCTTTTTATTTTACTTCGTCCAATTTAAACATCATATTTACATCATACTTCATTATCCACTTTTCTTGATACTATATTTGGATATTCATAACCAATTAGTTTGTTAGCCCACTTGTTTAACCGATTCATTATCATTAGTTAACCTTTTGTTGGTCCATTTCAAGCCCATTACCAAGAGTCCAATTTTTTTTCTACACCAGAGGATGATAACATCAAACCTTTACAATTTTTGAAGATAGATAACAACAAGGTTACACATCAAAAGTTTTTTTTCTCATTACAAGTCACTAAGCTGAATTTTACATGAAAAAAGCATCGGGAAAAAGAAGATTGCAGGAACCGAAACCAAGTGTTCCGCAACAACAACCTATGGAGATTCATCAGCAACAGCTTCCGACATGTTGTCAGCTACTAGGGAGGGACGACTTTCCGTGACACTTGAGGAGAAGGGAATTGGTTCTAGACAGGTCTCTGCATTGTTACACCAACTGTTGTTAGTTGAGCAACCATATCAGAAAAAAGGATAACTGAAAATGCATAAAAAAAAACTAAAAAGCATCTTATAAGAGGAGTCTCTAAAAGAAAAACGAAGGATAGAAAATGGGTCTCAATGTAAATTGGTGGGAATTTACGATAGGAAATTCAGAAGAAAAACTTAACTAACCATGACAAAATCCGCAAGCTCTTAACTAGAATGTTGAGTTTTACCAAACCCTCTCAATAGAACTCCCTCAACCTCTTTACTTTCTTCAATTTTCTATGTCGCCTCGAGTCTCGTCCATCACGTTCTGCAGGAGGAAAGAATTCTCGATGCATTAAATCATCAAACTCAGCTTTAACACTGTAACCTGCATCAAATTAATACCATTCAACATAACCAAATAACGATTAACTAACTTCAACAAAAAAATCAGTTACATATTCACATCAATCTAATAGAATCAGTTAAACTCATAACCAAATTTACCTGAGAAAATCCCAAAACACCTTTGATCTTCATTATCTATAAATCAGAAACTACACTGCATCTTCGAAAAGGCTCCTTCATTTTCCTTCATTTTTCATTCTTCAAACTCTATCATTCACTCCACATTTTTCTGAAAAATCACCATACTTCATTCATCTTCATCATCATTTCATAATCTCGATCACACTTCAACCACAACCTTCAACTTCTTCTCAAATCCTCTGCAAATTTCTTCCCTAATTCCTTATCCCGGTCATAAACCGCAACCACCATCAATGAGGCTTCATCATGATTTCTACAACAACAAGCTGCAAAGAAGAATGATGGATTAGCATCGTGATTCATGAATTCATCAACAATATTGCAACTTCTACAAATCATGGATATTTCAGAGTCTATTACAAGAAAAAGAACGAAAAAGAAGAGAAAGGATTGCGATTCTAAAATTTGCACCTGAATCGTATTCGGGAGCTTCGTAATCCATATTCAATCTTGGATCATACACCACTTAAGGTCGCCACCGAAACCGCCACGGAGTCGATAATCTTCCGTGCTTCGCACCATTCAACACCATCATATTCAATCAACATTCACCAATCATCGACAAAAAAATCTTCGATCACTCAACTTTAACTTCATCACTTCACAAATCTTCATCAAGATTGCAACAAGAATCAACACCAACAATACTCAGAGGGTTAGAAGAAACAAAAGAGGAAGATAAAGATCACGCAAAAGAGGAAGAAAATCGAATCATTTGCGTGTTCCATCGCGCGAGTTCGTCTTCACAACGTCACCTTCGTTCATCTTCATTGTGCAAGTTCGTCTTCACTACGTCACCTTTGTTCATCTTCAACGTGCGAGTTCGTCATCATCTTCGTCACCAGAACCATCACGACAAACACAATTGAAGGTGTGAATCTTATTTATCGCGATTCCTTTTTCTTTGAGTTTATGGAGGGCCTCTGTTTATAGATTTAGGATGAATTAGGTTGTTTTAGTTGAGGATCTGAGACGAGGTAAGAAAAATGATGAAGGTTTGTTCATGTTGTTGGAGGATTAGAGAGGATGGTCGGAGAAGCCGCAACGATTAGGGTTTCGGTTTGGGGGAGAAGGTGAACGCGTGAGGGACATGAAGAGTTTCTAGTCCGAGTTGTTGTATTAGGTTTTAGTTCTGGTAATTTCATAATTATAATTTGACCCTGGTTTTGGATTAATAGAATGATTAATAACTCATAAGAAAATAATAAAGAATCATTAATACAAGATAATGGACCGTTAACAAGTAATTAAGGCTCATAAACTCTTGATTTTCCCACCGTCCAACTTCATGAGTTGAAGATAGGTTTTGTCTCCCTCGGTCCATTCCGGCGGTGGCAAGTGTCACCGTCCGATAGGACCAATGATGAGCTTCCATGCGCAGGACTCCATCGTACATCCATGCACCCTTTCACTCATCACTCTTCAGTTCATTATCATCATCGACTTCATGAATCAACGGTCATGATCGTTGTTTCAAGTCAATAAAATTGACTAAGACTTATACTATGCTCCTTCAGGCTTTCCAACGCATGGGCCTAGTACATTCACTATCAGCACCCCCCAACACAGGCCCAGTTTGTTCTTTTCACTAAAAATTACTTCTCATCTACCCCCTGGCATTTTTCTCTAGATTTTCCTTATTTCTGTTAAAAATTCCTTTAAAAAATCAATTAAAAATAGTTTTCTTCAATAAAACAATTCTAGAAAAATATGAATAATATTTTTAGACATAATAAAAATTAGTTTGTTTTCTTAATCCTTTTTTCGATTATTTTTTGCGTTTTATTTCGATTTATGCTTTATGTGTTTTTGGTAATTCTTACAAGTTTACACGTATATCCATTTTTATTCATATTTTGCATTTTTTCATTTTAATTTCATTTACTAACATCTTCTTTTTGTGCAAGGTATTTTTCGAGGATTCTCTTATGGATTCAGACTATTTTTATTATGCCTCGGTTATATTTTTGCGGTTTGTACTTCGTGATGTGATAATTGGAATTTTATGTGTGATACCTATAATTAGGATAGAAAAAGATAAAATGAAGCGTTAGATAACCAATTTTCAAAAATAAAGAGAAGGAGTTATTCGACCCAAAATCGAAGAATTTCAAATAAATAAATAAAGTTTCATGTGACATTAGGATCCCTCGATAATCATCGCTCCACTCCAATACACCAAAAGCAAGCCTTGTATGTCGCACACCATAAGTCATGCGTCTCAGCACCACGCAATCGACCCACCCGATCCATCGTTTCATCCTATTTACGATTTACACACGTTCTCACCCACCATGATGTAGGAGGACCATTTTATTCACTATTACTTTTTGCACTTGCATTTCTAGTCTAATATTCGTTTAGGTAGCTTTAATCTTTCAAGCTTCACTAACCATAGGTCACCTTTAAACTCAATTAACTTAGGGTAAAGTCTAGGTCACCTTCTTCCTCAGGTTTGTGCTGCATTACCTTTCCCATTCCTTCGGAATAAAAATGTCTGGCGGGCGACTCTACCTTTTCCGCACCACTTTCGCGTTTGTACTAGGATGAAAATCCCGAGAGCGACACATATTAGTAAGGATTATGGTAAAACTTGTTTAACTTTATAATAAATATTATTATTTTATACCTCCTTTAAATAAAAAAACCAAAGAGTTATAACATTTTTTTTACACTAATACACAAATAAAATAAATTGTGATAGTTGCGAATCAAAGCTTGTAATGAGTTATTTTTTCACCTCGTTTTTTTTAAAGCCGAGGGAATTTATGTTTTTTTAAATAATAAAGAATAGCGCGTCTTGGCTTTATACCTCAACTTTCTATTGTTCGTGGTGAAAGCTCCGTCATGAAAAACATTATTTGTTGTATTGTATACACCTATTACACCCTTGGTTATTTGACTTGGTATACCTATAAATGTCAGGTGGCTTGAAGTGATAGACTCGTAATACTAAGCTTGAATTTAGAATTTGATCCAGCACGTTCCTACAAAATTGACTTATAGGATAACGAGTGTCATTGTATATAAAATTTTATAAAAATCTATCTTTAACGTGAGACTTAAGTTTTTTTTCTTTCAATAAGTTAAGTTTTGGACTCTTTGTTGACAATATTCTATTTTTACGAGTAATACCTCCAACAATAAAAGAATAACCTACTTATTACATAATCAGAGTTCACTCCTGTCGCGGTCGACTTAGAAAAGAATGAGTCGCAATCATATTTTTAGGAAAAAAAATGATAAACTATAAAACCCAAGATATATACAACTAGGTAAGGAGTCGATTAAGTGGGATGAAGGTGCTAAACACCTCTCACCTCTATTATACCTAATAGAATCCTCTTTAAGTGTTCTTGTTTACCCTAAAAATTGGTAAACAAGCGTTGGTCCTCCAAAGATACCTAAAATACCCTTGGTTACTCGCATGATCGACCATATTGATCCTAGAACATGTGCTAAGATTTAGTTATTTGCGTAATCGCAATGTTTTTGGGAAACTCTCTATAAATCCTTTACAAAGACTCAAAGATCATTTTGAACAAGGAAAATAAAGTAAAAAGGGCAAAAGCTTTAAAAATAAAGGAATGTAAAAGACAAGACTTGAAATTTAAATGAAAGTAAAGACAAGACTTGAAATTTAAATGAAAGTAAAGACAAGGCAAGAAATGTAAATGAATTTTAAAGGCAAGGCTTGAAATATAAATGAAAGTAAAGACAAGGTAAGGAATGTAAATACACTTGAATTTGTAAAGAAACGCAGTAAAATGCATGAAAAGTAATTTGCTTGGAAATGTAAATGACTTTGAAATGTAAAAAGGCTTTAATGTAAAAGTTTGCAGAAATTAAATGACTTAAAAGATAAAAGACTTGAAAGTAAAATACTTGAAAGTAAATTTAAAATTAAAGATAAAATTGATATGAAGGTAAATTTGGTGGTGCTTCAATCACGTACATTCTCACTGCACACATTTCTCTACATGCGGATACTTTGAGTCTACGGAGTTACTAGTGCATATGATTTCCACACAATTATTCACATACTAAACATAGCTATTTATATACATTACAAAGTAACTGTTTTCGACGGTTTCTTCCTAAAACTATCCTAAGATGGTGACACTTGTCCCACTACTTGTTGTAGAAGCTTCATCTTGCGCCACTTGTCTCTGTATTTGAATTGAAGATCACCCAGTTTCCCTCCAAGTTTGAACGTGTGAAAACTCTTGGTAACTGTCATCTTTGTCGAACACGCCCTTGGTCGAATCCTCCTAACACTTAGAACATAATTCAAACTTAGAACTTCACTAAGTATGAAAATATTTGGTGGGTCCCTTCGACTCTCATCCTTTATTAAGTAAGATCGAAGACCTCTCTTTATCTCATAATATAATAACTCATTTATTAAGTCAAAATATCCTCATTAATTTCTAGCGTCGAAATTTAGGGATAGCAGTTCTAGGGTATGTTTGTTTTAATTAATACATGATTATAAATTCCAATAAAATTCCAACTAAATAAATCCAGAATCATAATTTTTATCCCTTTTTGTACTCGTTAGGGTTTTATAACCCTATGACTACGTACCTTCAACAAAACCCTAACACCCCTAAGAATCATAAGGGTCCTGCGAAAAACCCTAACCATAACCCCCAAGAACCTTAACCACTAACCCTAATTCAAAAATACCCAGTTTTAAATCGCCAAACACGGATCAAACATCAACAACAATAAAGATCACGACAATAACACCAACATCACAACAAATCATTCAATAATTTTGAAAGCTAAACGACACTTACATCTCCTGTCGTGACAGTTTATGCTGTTTTCACTCCCTTATTTCTTTTATTACTTATCGTTCTCTCCCTCTAATCTTCTTTCTCTATTTTGCAGGTATGATTCGTTTGGAGGCTTAGCTCAGAGATTTTAGGATTCTGATATTGAACCCTAATTCTCTATGATGATTAGAGCTTTAGTTAAAAGGGTGGTGATTGTGCAACTGCTTCAACGATTTTCTTAGGGTTTTTGTTCGTCCCTAATTTCTTATTTCTCTTTTTATTTTATAGATAGTTTTTTTAGGTTTAGAAATTAAATGTTAGATATGTTTTAGGAACAATTGTAGTCTGATTTGTTATAAATTGATTCGATTTTGTATAGTTTAGGATTTGATTGTAAATTTTTTATTTGATTTGATATGTTATTGATTGTATTGGATTTTAATTTGTAATTTCAAGATTTAATTAAAAAATAAGATATTTTGATCCATTTTAGTTTTTAACTCTTACCTAAATTAGGGTTTCAAAAGACAAAATTTGATTTTTTTTGTCAACTTGTTTGACCACAAACAAAAACGGGAATATAAAATAAATATTTAAAAAATTGATTAATAAAATAAATCCAAATTTCTAATAAAACTTAAATAATTAAAATATTTAAATTTAATTAAATTAAATCAAATCTTACTAATCAAATCTCCCCTCTTTTTAAAACTAACTATTATTCCTAAAACCCTAATTAATATAAAAAAAATTAAAAATAATAATACACCCATCCCTAAAATTAATATTAATAATTAGCTTAACTCTATTTAAATCCCTTTAAAATGAAACTTAAATTATATATATATATATATATATATATATATATATATATATATATATATATATATATATATATTCCTTTAATTCTAATAATATCTAAAAAAATATTATCCCCTAAATAAAATAACTCTTCAATTCAATACTTAAAATGTACTAAAAAGTCAAAAAGGATCTCCCTTTGACTCTTTAGGTTACTGAGGATGACCTAAGCATTAATCAAAATTTAGGGTACGACAATTCTCTATTACTTTATTGAGAAATGCTAACGAGTGCCTCAAAGATACTCTTTGAATGATTAAAGTTGTAAGGTTTTTTGAAAAAGCTTGTATTCAATGTATTGGATATTAAAATTGTTGGTTTTATTAAAGAATATTTTCTTTATTTGGTATCTTTAAAGAGTACTTCCGGGGTATTTGTTAGCATGACCCTACTTTATTTTATCAATATCATGGCAATTCCACATCAGAGATTATTTGTTTGTGTTGACCATAAAAGAAAAAGTCTAAACATACATAAAGTTGAAATTATATTAATAAATAGATAATTTTTAATAGAGAAATCATAAAGCCGATGAAATTAATAAAAATAATGAAATCGATTTGATTTCTTTAAAACTAAAATGCATGAAACACAAGATTAAGGGCATGTTTGTTTTCACCGTGGGAGAGTAGTAAACGCACGTCTAAAGACAGAAGCTACACTTTGTAGCTTTGGTTTTTCACTATGGGAGCAGTGCAAACATGGATCCAAACATGCACTAAAGTAAATATAGAACAAAAACATTCCTCAACTTTGCAACTAAGATCAAGAAAGCAAAAACCCAAACACAAGCTTAGGTATAGATAAAAATGGAAAAACAAAAAAATATGGTATCAAGAAATTAAAGCTTCTTTTCCAAGAAAAAATTCTCAAAATCAAGCATACTTTGCGCAATTCATATTAACTTTTACACACACAAAAATTTCATTTTTTATTTTTTATTTCATCCTAGAAAATACTAATTTATCATATAAAAAATTGACCTATAAACACATAATCCCTCATCGTTCAAGTTGATATCATCCGCACACGCAATATTATTTATCAAACATGAACTAAAATTAAAAATGCAAATTCTAGATAAAATATAAATTTAAAAATTAAAACACATTGACTAAATTAAAATATAGTTCATTAATATTTTTTAAAGTTCAAATAAAACATGAACACAATAAAAAGGAAAATCATGTTCTCATAGCCTCACATTTCAAACAAAGAAACAAGTACATATATAAACCCTAATATCCCTAGTTAAAACACTTTCATAATTAATAAATCTTCAGAAACAAAAGAGAAGTATTTGAAATAATAACATAAAATCATACTTATATTATTATTATTATTATTATTATTATTTTCTAGTGTCTTTTCCCTAAGGTGTACTTGTTATTATGCATCCACGCCTTTAAATTTTGAAACTTGACACCAATTTCATTACAAAATTCCTCTAAAAGATTTTCATCTTTTTTATGAATCTTCCAACCCAATTTCACAGCTAAATCAAGCATCTTCTTTCTTTGTTCATGAGTGAATTTGGTTCTGAACCTCTTCTTTGAGTTTGATGATCCTTCTCCAGCATAATTGATGGGTTCAACAACATAAAAAATCTCTTCAATATCCTTTCTCGATAAGTGCTCTATAGTAAAAACAATAATTTCTTTACGGTGAAAATTTCGGTGACAGTCACAAGCAGCACATTTGAAAAATTCGACAGTACCTTTAGTTCCTGCGGGCAAAAACTCGCAACAACCATCAATAACATAGCCTCCAGTTTTTGAAGCATGTTTTTTCTTACAATCTTTATACTCTATTTTAGTATAGTTTTGAACATTCATTAGATTTTATTCTTCGTGATTACTAGCCATCACCATTTCTTCATCGCTCTCTTCAGTTTCCATTTGCTTAGTAAATAAGCAAAGGCTTGAAAAGAAAACAAACAATGGAATTGAAATCAACATGACTCTCTCTTTGAAGAGTAATAATGTGATATCTTTTTTATATGTTTTATTACTCTATTGTTCACATAATCTATATTAGAGCTCAGGCTTTAAATAATCAATTGTTCAATAAATTTTTTATTATCTGAAAACTTTGATGTGACGTATAATAATTAATTTTCACATAAGAAAAAACACATATTAAAATTTTAATTATAAGAGACCTAAATTATTTATATTAAATAAATTAACTATCATGAAAAAGATAAATAAAATTAAATGTTGTTATTTAGAGATTTAGTTGTCAACATGTTTTTGGTGGAATCGTGGATTTTAATCTGGGTTAAAATACTCTTATCTTTTGAATTTACAATTCTTTTTTATATATTTAATATGTAACACGTCATTACTTTGTTTTCTAGTTATATATATAATTAAATATTGGTGACTTTTACCAATGAATAGTAATTTCTTTTACAACTGAGTGTTGAGTAAAGTTCGGTCAAAAAAATTTATTTAAAATTTGAATTTAAATATTCAAAATAATATGTTCTTAAGTATATCTTAATAATATTATTATGATTGTATTTTAGCATATATGTATATTTTCTAGTTTTTCCATTTAATACTTTATCCTTTATTTGTTAGTTGCTGAGCTGGCTTTCCTCTAGAGGCTTATTGGTCTTTGTATATATATCTTATCTTTGTAACAAACACAGTTGAGTTGAATAACAATAACATAATAACTTTCCCTTTCATCTTCTTCTTTCACTATGAACAAGATGCATAGATTCAGTTACACTTTTCATGCTTTCTGTTATGAACATTCAACCATTATTGACATGGTATCAGAGCTCACAAAGCTCTGGTAGCCATTGTTAACTGCTTCTTTTCTTCTTGCGATTGCTTCTCCTTCATCTATCGGTTTCTTGTTTCCAATCGCATTTTCAGTTTTTCCTTTCTTTTTCTTTCAATGGCAAACCAGAGCTACGCCGATTTTTCTACCAATTCTGCAAATCCGCTTTACCTCCATCCGAATGAAAATCCAACTCTCGTTCTTGTCACGCCACCTCTCAATGACAAGAACTATCATACTTGGGCTCGATCGATGCACATCGCTCTCATATCCAAGAATAAGGAAAAGTTCATTGATGGAACCCTAACAAAACCTCATGTTTCCGATCCATTGTACGCGCCATGGATTAGATGCAATACAATGGTTCTTGCGTGGATTCACCGTTCAATTTCAGAGTCCATTGCAAAATATGTTCTATGGATTGATACTGCTTTTGGTGTTTGGCAGAATTTGCAGATTCGGTTTTCTCATGGCGACATCTTCCGCATCTCTGATATTCAAGAGGATCTCTACAAGTTCCGTCAAGGTACTCTCGACGTATCGAACTATTTCACTCAATTGAAAGTAATGTGGGATGAGTTAGAAACCTATCGTCCGATTCTTGTATGTTCTTGTGCGATTCCGTGTTCCTGTGGTGCCACTACTTCTGTTAAAACCTATAAAGAACAAGATTATGTCATTAGATTTCTTAAAGGCTTGAATGAAAAATTTGCACAATCTAAAACACAAATCATGATGATGAATCCTTTGCCAAGTATTGACAAAGCTTTCTCTCTTGTTATTAAACAAGAACACGAAATGGATAGTGCAACTTATAACTTGGTTCCTTCTGTGCCTATCAATGATGATGTATCTGCTTCCGTGAATTCCACTCAGGCATATAGCAATTATACTGCAAAATATGGTAACAACAACTCTCGAACTCGGAATCAACATTCACAAGCTCCAAGAGGCAACAACCGCATTTGCACACACTGTAATAGGACAAATCATACAGTTGATACCTGTTTTCAGAAGCATGGATATCCACCGGGTTTTCGAGGTAAACCTAAGGGTCAAGGCAATACAACTGTTTATGCTCCTACTATCACTGCGAATAATGCTTCAGAGGCTTCTCCTAAGGATTTCAACTCCACTTCATATGGTTTTACTCCGGAACAGTATAACAGTATTCTGGCATTGATTCAGCAATCCAAGTCTACGGCTAGTGTAAATTTTGTTTCTACTTCATATTTTGTCCTAAATTCCTACTCTTCTACTGTGAATGGTAAGAGTCCTAACCTCTGGATATTAGATACTGGTGCCACTGATCATTTTGCTTTTAATCTTGCATCTTTTAGTAACTATGATCATATTGTCCCTATCCATGTTAGCTTACCAAATGGTGCTCAAGTTACTGCATCCGTTTCTGGCACTATTGTCATATCCCCTTCTTTAACTCTCCATAATGTTCTATACGTTCCTTCATTCCATGTTAATCTCATATCTGTTGCAAAGCTTGTTAGAAACAATAATTGTTTTATCCAATTTGATGCTAACACATGTTACATCCTGCAGAATCATACCAAGGAAACGATTGGTATAGCTAGTTTGCACAGAGGTCTCTATGTTCTTGACTCCACAACTTCTCATTCTGTTAATAATTCTGCTACACATAACAATTGTAATCTGTGGCACTTAAGATTAGGACACATTCCACACATAGGTTTACAAGCTATTTCGAAGTCTTTTCCCTTCATTACTTGTAATAATAAAAATGTACCTTGTGACTCTTGTCACTTTGCTAAACAAAAGAAACTCCCTTTTCCCATTAATGTTTCTCATTCTTCTATTCCTTTTGCCATTTTACATGCTGATTTGTGGGGCCCCTTTTCAACTATTTCTATTCTAGGCCACAAGTATTTCTTGACTCTTGTTGATGATTACACTAGACATACTTGGGTTATATTTCTTAAAACCAAGGATCAAACTAACTCAGTCTCATACAGTTTGTTGCTTATATAGAAAATCAATTTAACACAACTCTTAAATGTCTAAGATCTGATAATGGAACATAATTTCTTGCTTTATCTGATTTCCTTTCATCCAAGGGCATCATTCATCAAAGAACATGTGTAGAAACACCTCAACAAAATGGGGTTGTAGAGAGAAAACACCAGCACATTCTTAGTGTTGCTAGATCTCTTTTCTTTCATTCTCATATCCCACTAAATATGTGGAATTTTTGCATCCAACATGCTGTTCATATCATAAATAGACTACCTTCTCCTCTCCTTAAGTCTAATGTCCTTATGAAATTCTGTTTGATAAATCTCCCTCCCTAATTCATTTAAAAGTGTTTGGTTGCTTAGCTTTTGCTACTTCTTTACAAGCTCATAGGAAAAAATTTGACTATAGGGCTAGAAAAGTTGTTTTCATTGGTTATAAGGAGGATGTGAAAGGTTATATGCTTTATGATCTTCATACTCACCAAATATTCATTTCAAGAAATGTTATCTTTTATGAAGATACTTTTCCTTTTAAAAGGAACTCTTCATTCACTTTCCCTCATGCTACAACAAGAAATTCTGATACAGGTCATCCTGACCTTGATGACTCCCCTTTGGAAACTCCCCATAACAACTCACAATCTAGTACCACTCATACACCTTTTTCTGATTTTTCTGCCCCCTCTAATGACAGTATTGACAGCAGTTCTATACCTTCACATCCTGCTGTCCAATATCCTAATTCTATCCCCACTAGTCCTAGCTTTACTAATCTTGCTATTGGTAAAACTGATTTGAGTACTCCTATTAATTCTAGTCATAATCCTGACTCTACACAGCTTGCTGATGTTGACCCTACCTATCTCTCTACTCCACCTCATAGTCCTTTACCTGACACCTCTTTCCACCAGCCTAATTCCCCCTTACCTGCTGGTTCCTTCAACTCTGATATTAATCAAAATTCAGCTGATATCAACCCTTTATCCAGTGGGCATTCCGGATCCTTGGATATTTCACAGTATTATGCTGAATTCAATCCTATACCCCCTAGACAATCCTCTCGCAACACTCATCCTCCTCAATACTTAAAAGACTATCACTGTTATTCTATTACACATAATCATGCTAAACCTTCCAATATTTTATATCCTTTATCATCTTTCCTTACCTATGATAATTGTGCACCTTCATACAAACATTTTTTGCTTGTCTGTTTCATCTAATTCTGAACCTAAATCTTTTACACAAGCTGTTAAATTTGGTTGTTGGAAAGATGCTATGAATGCTGAATTACTTGCTCTTGAGGAGAATCATACATGGAGTGTTGTTGATCTTCCTCCAGGAAAAGTACCCATTGGTTGCAGGTGGGTGTATAAGATTAAATACAAAGCTGATGGATCTATTGAGAGGTATAAGGCAAGGTTGGTAGCTAAGGGTTACACACAAATGGAGGGTATAGATTTCTTTGATACTTTTTCCCCTGTAGCCAAAATCACCACTGTCAGGGTTATCTTGGCTATTGCTGCTATTAAGGGATGACATTTAGAGCAATTGGAGGTTAATAATGCTTTTCTTCATGGTGATCTTCATGAAGAAGTTTACATGACTCTCCCTTCTGGTCTCTCTACATCCAGTCCTTCTCAAGTGTGCAAGCTTCAAAAGTCCTTATATGGACTTAAACAGGCAAATCGGCAATGGTACTCTAAATTTTCCTCCTTTTTGATTTCCTTAGGATACATTCAATCTCAGGCTGATCACTCTTTGTATGTAAAGTCTCACAAAACTGATTTTACTGCCATCCTGGTATATGTGGATGACATAGTCCTTGCTGGAAATTCTATTCTTGAGATTCACCATGTTAAATCTGTTCTTGATCAGAAGTTTAAGATTAAGGATCTTGGACAGCTTCGTTTTTTCTTAGGTTTTGAAATTGCTAGATCATCTAAAGGCATTTTCATGAACCAACGAAAATACTCTCTTGAATTGTTAGAAGACACTGGATTTCTGGCTGCTAAACCTTCTCTTGTTCCTTTTGATCCTAACAGCAAGTTAACTGCAACTGATGGTGATCCATTAGGCGATCCCACTTCATATAGGCGCCTGATTGGCAGATTGATATATTTGACTAATACAAGGCCTGATATTTCCTTTGCAGTACAACATCTAAGTCAATATGTTGCAAAACCTCTTAACACTCATTATCAGGCTGCTACCAGGATCCTAAGATTCCTCAAACTTGATCCTGCCAAGGGAGTTCTCTTCTCTACCTCCAGTACTTTTAAACTTTCTGCCTTTATAGATTCCGATTGGTCTAGATGCCCCAATACCCGAAGATCTATCACTGGGTTCTGTGTTATTCTTGGATCTTCACTTTTATGCTGGAAATCCAAGAAGCAAAATACAGTTTCGCGGTCATCTACTGAGGCTGAATATCGCGCATTAGCTTCTCTTACATGTGAGTTACAATGGTTGCAATATCTTTTCAATGATCTTATGATTACATTTCAGCAACCTGCTTCTGTCTACTGTGATAGCAAATCTGCTATATATCTTGCACATAACCCTGCTTTTCATGAACGAAGCAAACATATAGAGTTAGACTGTCATGTGGTTAGAGAGAAAATTGGTACCAAACTCATTCACTTGCTTCCCATATCTACTGATGCTCAGCTGGCCGATGCCTTTACAAAACCGTTGCACTCTCCTGCTTTTTCATCTATCATGTCCAAGTTGGGACTCTGCAGGCTACACAGTCCAACTTGAGGGGGGATATTAGCATATATGTATTATTTTCTAGTTTTTCCATTTAATACTTTATCCTTTATTTGTTAGTTGCTGAGCTGGCTTTCCTCTAGAGGCTTATTGGTCTTTGTATATATATCTTATCTTTGTAACAAACACAGTTGAGTTGAATAACAATAACATAATAGATTTCCCTTTCATCTTCTTCTTTCACTATGTCGCTCCCGACAAATGGGACTGGCCCACATGAAGGTACAGACGCGAACGGTCGGCGAGGGGGACAGTGAGAACACACAGCCGTGAACTCACTGGAGATGAATAGAGTCGCCAGCTAGGCATTTTTATCCCGGAGGAAAGGTAATGCTGCATAGACCTAGAAAGATATGGATAAGACGGTTTGCGAACCAGAGAGACTGAGAAAGGGGGTTGGTTACAACCTGGGAAGGTATTAGCACCCAGATTGTCCGTCGTACTCGACGGGATCCACGCTTAAAAGATTTGTGTTTTAAAGGGGTAGTGTCAGTGCAATTTGTGTGTATAAAAGAGCTGGAAAGGGATGTACAGGTGTCAGTGTAAAAGAAATGTGATGTGCAGTATGAAAGTGTCAGTGTAAGAAAGGAGTGAGATGCTCAAGATCATGAGGCTAAGAATAATGCTGAAAGGAGGGGGAATGTACAGAGACTTTTGTTCGATAACTGTTAAGTTATGCCTACGTATCCTCTCGTGCAATGAGGAAGTCAGAACACCGTAGTTCGACCCAAAGAGACTGAAAGATGAATTGACTGATGAACTGCTTGCTTGTCTATGCTCAAGTGTATGACCTGTCTGGCTCAGGTGCAAACTGTCTTGCATTAGACGGAAGAAGCGAGTTCTCGTTTGTGAGTGAAGATGATGAGAAAAGAATCCCGGAGGAGACGATTATTGTTTGTTTTTGTGTTTTCAGTCTTTTACTGCTTTTGGATTTTTGTCATAAGTTAATGAGCTTAAACCTAAACCAATGGATTTAGTAAACCCATCACATCTTCCCTCTGATTAGGGGTAATGAGAATACCTTAAGTGTGAAGTCAGTTTCTCACACTTAATCACCATGATATAGGACTAAGATCATTAACCTACTTGTGATTATTTAGATGTTTTTGTCGTTTTTGTTTAGTGTTGAATAATGAGATTAAGCCATAATCAGGGATTAAACAGACTCATTACACCATCCTAATAGAAGGATAATAGATGAGAATGTTTAAGTTGAGGAAAGCTCCTCAACTTAATCCATGATTAGGGATTAAACTCATGACAAAACAAGCCTTTGATTAAGTGGATTTTATTTAATGGTATGATGATGAAGTGATTTTAGGGTTTGTAAGACAACTTGAGGGGGACTTGTCCATTAACACTAGGGTTAGTCCTTCTTAACCAATTAAGGAAGAATTAGAACCCTAATGCAAGGCCCAAGTTACAAGTGTGGTGTCTTGATGGTTATTATGTGAATTGATTAAGAGATTTAAACACATTAAGGGTTTAACACTTAGGATTAAAGTTATACACTCCATCCTAAGAGAAGGATGCAGGCATAAGCTTAATCACAAAGCCTTAAAGCCTTTAGGGTTTAGTCCCTGATTATGAGGTGAGAAGAGAAGACTCAAAGAGACACAAAGGTGAAAACTAAATGGGGAGACTAATCAAAACCCTAATCATTGTCATGCTTGGTTGTTCCTAAGGTTTGTGAGGTTTTCAAGAGAAGTCTTCAATGGAACCACCAGGAAGCAGATGAAAGGATCAAGAGAAGCAAAGTGACTTGCTTCATTCAAGAAGTCAAGTCACTTGAAGAAAGAAAGTAAGAATAAGAAGAATGAGCAAGCTCAATCTCAAACACATATAAAAATGCAGCATGGATGCAAGAGAGATGAAAAGAAAAGTCATGAGAAGTGAAGGCAAATTCACTTCTCAAGTTCACTTACCACCTGAAATGTTAGAAAAGAAATGCAATGCAATGCAAAATGGGATGAGATGACATGATGCAAACCAAAACCAGAAGCATGTTGATGATGATAATGATGCTATGGGATGTTACAAACATGAGGCAGCACATGGAAATGATCATACAAGTTTATGAATGCTAATGAAACAAGCTAGGAACCATGAACATACATGAGAAGTTATGCAGCATACAAGGCAAATGACATGGCAAATGCAAGATGCAATGATCAAACATGCTTTCTATATGTCTTATGATGTCAAATGAATCAAATGGATGCTTGGAATGTCATGGCAAGTCATGCTATGCAAGAGAATGCAAGATGGATGCAAATGGAAGCCCAAATTAGGGTTTATGAACAATACACCAAACAAAAACCAAAATCAGAAGCAAACATCAAGATAAAAAATTGAAAATGCCACTCAAAGGACCCCTAATCCTATACTAAACCAATGCCCAAAGGAGAGGTCTCAACTCCTAACCAATCTCAAGTTATGATTTTCACAAGTTTTTTAGGGTTTTAGGGTTTCCAAACAAAAGAAATGTCAAACAAATTGAAAATGAAAGATCAAATCATGGCCATTTAATCTCATAAACTACATGCTAAACACAATGCAATGCAAGAAGAATCAATGTCCAACTTTTCATGGATAGGCAGAAATGATTTTTTGAAGTTTGGATCAAATTAATGCATAAAAATGATTTTTATTCAATGGAAAATTCTCAAAATGCATCAAGATCAAAAAATAAATTTGGTTTGAAGGTTGGACAATGTTTCTAAATGTCTTGGAACATTTCATGAATTTTTTGGTGATTTTTAAATACCTAAAAGTATTTTTAATAAATTAATTTCCATTAATCAATTAAAAATAAACTTTTAAATATTTAAAAATACTTTTTAAATGCTAAAAATGAAAATAAAAATATTTTTGTGTTTTAAAAATTAATGAAACTCTTGAGAAAAAGTTTCATAATTTTTAAAACAATTTTACTATTTTAAATAAATTGTACAAAACAAATATGAAATAAATGAATTAAAATAAAGAAAATGGAAAAGTCAACAGAATGGAAGGCTGGGATTGATCCTGGGTTTGAAACTGCTGACCACGCGCGCTATCCAAGGGCTGTGGTTGGTCCTGATTAAATTAAATTAATTATGATTAATTAAAACTAACTAAAGGGATTAGGGCTAACTGAGTGCATCTGGGCCATTCGTTCGCGCGGCAAGTCAAACAAGTCAAGCAATCCTACGCTCAAGATTCAAATGAGTTTAATGACCTGAGATTAGGGCTAACAACATTCAGGTGACCGGAGAGAAGCTCCGGTCATCTTCTCCGGTGACCACCAAACCCTAGAATACGATTCAGGCAACCATTCTTCAAATTAAAGCCAGGGAAACACTCCTCTACTCAAACCTCACTCAAATCCACTCCCAAAATGAATTTCTCATGCTTAAACTAAGAGAAACGAAGCCATGAAGATTCACGGGCAAAATTTCAGAGCCCTGGTAAATCCTCATTTCTCACCCATTTCAACTTCTAAAACCACCCCCATGACCAGTAAAGCATGCACAATCAATTTTTAACATAAAAATCAAGCTCTGAAAAGTTGAAAACTCGAAGCTACCTGAAGTGGTGAACTGTGAATCTGAGCTCTTCTGACCCTGCTTTGGTGCAAAATGCCTTCTCTGGACCCCTTGAAGCCAATGGAATGTTCACAACCTCTTGCTGGTGGCTATTTTGGAAGCTTGAGTTCTGATATGGCAGGTTTGGCAGTTGTGATTAGTAGGGTTTCAGGCTGCATTCATGGTGGATTCTGGTTCTTTTTTATGTGTTTGATTTGTTGGTGAAGAGAAATGGGGTGTTTGATGGCTAGAAAATGAGATTCGAAGAGAGAAGAGTTTTGGACAGTTTTGTGATATGCTATGTTCTGGCCAACTTCAATGCTCAAAGGCTTGCTATATCATCTCCAACTTGTGTGGATAGACTGTGAGGCAGGTCAGTAGGGTGGCTGTGCACTGTGCCAAGAGTATGGGAGCCTTTTGCAAAAAAGTCAAGTTTGTGTCCTTGAGAGTATGGGTCATGGCAGCAACAGGTTCAAGTCATGTCTTGCTCCAGCTTGAGTTGAGGAGAGCCCTTGGATTGTTTGTAGCTGACTGCAACATGTGGATGACAAGCTATGCTAGCTTTTGCAACTTGACAACTTGTGTTTTCTCATGAATTTATGCTAAGTACATGAAACAATGCTTGCTGAATTTTGTCACATGATGTCTCAATTGGTCATGGCAATGTTTAGAAGTCAGCTAGTGGTCACATAATTCCTTGAAGAATAGTTTTGCCAAGAATCCCCTTTTGCACACTTATGAAAAATGCCTTATGGAATTTTGAAAATCAAGGCAAGCAATACAAAAATCCTTGGGCCAAATCTGTTTTTGGGGTCATATATGATCATGTGATGAAACTTTGAAGTCAATTTGAGGTTACTAGAATGCTTGATACATGAAATTGCAAGTTTTCCTTTTAGTGCATAACTTGAAAATTAGTGATTTTTGCCAACTTTAACACACCATAACTTTTGATCCAAGATGAATTAGATCATGTTCTTGTACTTTTTGAAAAGGGAAAAATGTGTTCTACAACATTCATGACCAAAGTTTTCCATTTGAAGCATTTTTGGATCAAGAATCAAAGCTTGAAAAATGACCTAAAATGAAGCATTCTTGAAAAGTCAACTATGCCCAAAAAGTCAACACTTGCAAAAACTCCAAATTCTTGAATTTTGTGAACTTCAACCTTCTTCCATGATCAAATAAAGATCATATACACTCAAAATGATGAAGATCACCCATTGGTTGGGTCATTGGGGGCCTCAGATGCCCTGATTTTGCACTGACTTGTCTGAAAAGTCAACTCTTGATCAGATGACTTCCCCATGGAATCTATTCATGAAAATTGATATGCATACTCCCTATACCATATAGAGACCAATGGAAACAAGAATGACCAAAAAATTTGGAGTTATGGCCTCTGAAACCAAAACCCTAATTTTAGGTCAACTGTGCAGTCTATCCTGGCTCTGCATCCATTCCAAACCCAGTTCTTGTGATTCTTTTGAAATCTTGACTTTGAGATGATGTAATATGATATAAGAACACATATGGATCCCTTTGAAGTGATTGGTGGCCTTTGGAGTGGCTCAAGAAGCTCTTGGATTGCTCAGATCACAAACCCTAGGTGCAGATGACTTAGAAACTATGCAGTGGATCAAAAATGAGATATGAGATGATATGATTGTGTTTATGCATATGAAATGATCACAAGCCATGGTGTGAATGAGTGAGGGCAAATTTGGGGTGTTTACAGCTGCCCCTATTCAAACATGAGTTAGCTGTGCAGGATGTAAGCAACGGCTTAACAGGCGAACGAGATAACTTGTGGTTGAATACCAAAGACAGTCCAAAATTTGCACTCACAGAATGAAGAAGAAAAGGGATATAGATTGTAAAGGAAAATAAAGTATATTGTAAAGCGTGGGCGACGGAGGACGACCGTCGAGCAGAGGACGGCTGCTGGGTAAAGAGCGATGACGGGGACGGCCGACATGCTGGGGACAAAAGGTAAAACCAAGACGGGGACGGCCGACTAGCTGGGGGAGGTAAGAAATTATGATGGGGACGGCCATCAAGATAGAGTTGTAGAATTCTCTGGGGATCAATGAAACATGACGGGGACGGCCATCAAGTTCATAAAGCAAGGTAACCAACGATGGGGACGGCCATCGGGCTAAAAGAAAAGGAAAAGGGACCACGACGGGGACGGCCATCGGGTTAAAGAATAAATGAAATAAACAGATGATGGGGTACGGCCATCAAAGGTGAAGGACGATCACCTGGCAGGGGACGGCTTCTCTGTCGGGGAATAAAGGAATTATGATGGGGACGGCCATCAAAGGTGGAGGACGACCACCAGGCAGGGTACGGCTGCCGAAAATATCGACGATGGGGACGGCCATCGGATAAAAGGTCAACGATGGGGACGGCCATCGGACGAGCATGATGGAGGACGACCATCAAGAAGTGGAGGACGACCACTCAGCAGGGTACGGCTGCTCTCGAGGTTTCTCATGACATAGGACGAATGCCAGATAACCAAAAATCAACAATGGGGACGGCCATTGGATAAAAATGATGAAGGACGATCATCAAGAGGTGGAGGACGACCACCTAGCAGGGGACGGCTGCTAAAGATCAACGATGGGGACGGCCATCGGATGAGCATGATGGAGGACGACCATCAAGAGGTGGAGGACGACCACCTAGCAGGGTACGGCTGCTCTCAGAGTTTATCATGACACAGGACGAGTGTCAGATAAGAAGGAAAATTTGCTTTGTTGGCGATCTACTGGGGGAAAAGTAAACACAGACGAGCGTTTATATCCAAGAAACAAAAGGTATAAGTGTTTGGTATTGTGTATAGATTAAAGATGCGGACGAGCATCCCTAAGACTACGATACGGACGAGTATCGGGTAGAAACAAATACTGACGCGTGTTCAAAGATGATGATACGGACGAGTATCAACTGGTTAACAGAGAACACGGACGAGTGTTGAATCTGAAGGGACTCTTCTGGGGAATGGTAGACACGGACGAGTATCCATATTCAAAGAGACGTATGTGTTTGACACAGTGTATGGATTAAAGATGCGGACGAGCATCCTTAAGACTATGATACGGACGAGTATCATGTAGAAACAAACGCTAGACGCATGCTCTTGAGATGATGGTACGGACGAGTACCAACTGGTTAACAAAGAACAAGGACTAATGCCGAATCTGTGGGGATATGAAAGTATATACAAGATACGGACGAGCATCTGTATGAGTGTATAGACGAGTGTATATCTGCTGGGGATGTGACACGGACGAGTGTCGAGAAAGAAAAGTATAATATGAACAAAAATCTGATATACCAAGTGTAGGTGACTGTGCTGGGGATATGACACGGACGGGTGCCGAGAAGGTGTATATAAGTATATGTGAGTGCAAAGGGGATGTCTTTGGCTTTCTGCTGGGGATGTGACACGGACGGGTGTCAGGAAGTATCTGTAATATGGGTGATCTTGTTTGCAAAGAGTGTTCAGGCGACTTTACTGGGGAAGTGATGACACGGGCGGGTGTCAAAATGAGTATATACTGGTGTTTGTGGTTTGCGAGGCAGCTGCCTTTGCTGGGACTCTGGTGGGGACTCAGGGGGAAAGTATTCTGCATTCTGATGAATGGTTACTAATCACAAGTGCTGATTCAAAACATGACTTATGATTATGCTATGTGTTGGGTTTTTTTTGCCGTAATGCTCCGTACTAGGCGGAATGCTACGCTTCGTGGGTGAATATGATGCAAATGTTATGATTGTGCAAAGATACCAAACCGGGATCTTGGTCCCGTTGCTGCGAAGATCTCTGATCGATCTGCTTGAAATGGACATCCCAGCTGGGGGTGAGATCATTAGTAGGTTTGATGAGATGTATCTGCTTGGGGATCTAGGTCACTGATTGACATATCCTTGTAACATGGGTCCCAGCTGGGGTTTGTAGAAGCCTTCTTCACCCTGTTGTGATCTTCTATGCGTTGCTCCCCTGGATAGAGGCTGGAGCTCTGTGGGGAGATGATTCCCTGACTTTTGTACTCGGTTGAGGATGAAATGGCAACTCGGCTGGGGAGAAAGAGAGATCATTGAGAGGCCTCTCTAGGGATTCTGTTGAAGAGGATCCTGACTCAGCCGGGGATATGGGCGTCTTCCGTGATGCCTGACAACTCTGATGGGGATAAGTAATGGGTGACAACTCAGCTGGAGAAAGTAATGAGAGGCAACTCAGCTGGGGAAGAAGCAACTCAGGTGCTAAGACTGAGCGAGTATTGATTTGGCAACTTCGCTGGGGAAATGGGCACCTTCCAGTGCCTCGTGGAAGATAGACCGAGTTGATAATGATCTGCCAGCTTGCTGAGGGTGAAGCTTTCATACCCTAAGCTGTGCCCTGGATACCTGCAATCCTGCAAAGATAAGGAAACGCGCAAATGGTCCTGAGGTATCCCTTACTGGATTCCTTCATAGGAGTTAGACATTCTTGAGAGTAAGTACACTTCCTGTAAGCATGCGTTTTTATTATTATTATTATTTTTTTTAGAGAAAAGCATCTGTACTCATGCGAATAGTTTTTTAGAGACATCAGACATTCTTTGCAAATAAAAATGTACAAGACGAAACATGACTGAAAAATCTGATTTTATTAATTCATATGCCCTGAATTGGCAAGATACAACCAAGGAAACAAATCTCCTAAAATGAAGAGATTGTTACAAATTGAGAAACAAAATGTTGGCAGTGTTGATGACTCTTTGAGGAGCTTCCTCTTCACTATGACCCGTATGACTTTGGACATTCTTCTCATCTTGCTTTTTTGAAGAATGTTGATTCTGATTGAAGCTTGATCCATTTGAAGCTTACCAAGTTGTAGATGATACAGGCGAATTCAGAATGCAGTTGTTCGCTTATTCCCTTATTTTGCATGGATCGCCCTTTCGGGTTTTCAATCCATCGGGATACCCATTTTTGCCTGAGCTGTCCAATGCGGCTTTTCAACTCAGCGGGTGTACATTTTTCATTATTTATTTTCCCTTATTTTTGCCCGAGTCTTTTATTCTGTTTTTGACTCGCCGGGATGCCCTATTTTTGCCTGGACTTACATTCTGTTTTTATGTCCAGCGGGTCGTTTTATGCGAAGTATTTTTTAACTGCATCTGAATTCACAGGGGATGGGAAATATTCACCATCCATGGTGCTGAGCATCAGTGCTCCACCAGAGAAGACTTTCTTTACCACGAATGGTCCTTCATAGTTCGGAGTCCACTTGCCCCTGTGGTCTGTATGAGGAGGGAGGATTCTTTTCAGCACAAGATCTCCTACTTGGTACTCTCGGTGCCTGACTTTCTGATCGAAGGCTTTCTTCATCCTTTTTTGATATAACTGCCCATGACAGATTGCAGCCAATCTTTTCTCTTCGATCAGACTCAGTTGTTCGTATCGGGCCCTGACCCATTCTGCTTCGTTCAGCTTAACATCCATCAATACCCTTAGGGAGGGTAATTCAACTTCAACAGGTAGGACAGCTTCCATACCATACACAAGCTGATACGGTGTTGCCCCAGTGGATGTCCTGATTGACGTGCGGTACCCATGCAAGGCAAACGGTAGCATTTCATGCCAGTCTTTGTAGGTGACTACCATCTTCTGCACAATCTTCTTGATATTCTTATTAGCTGCTTCAACGGCGCCGTTCATCTTTGGCCTGTAAGGAGAAGAATTGTGATGTTGGATCTTGAAGTCCCGACATAGCTCTGCCATCATTTTGTTGTTTAGATTGGAACCATTATCAGTAATGATTCGCTCGGGCACTCCATACCTACAGATGATATCCTTTTTTAGAAATCTGGCTACCACTTGTCTTGTAACATTTGCATATGAGGCTGCTTCAACCCACTTGGTGAAGTAATCAATGGCAACCAGGATGAATCTGTGACCATTTGAAGCAGTCGGCTCAATCTTGCCAATCATATCAATGCCCCACATAGCAAAGGGCCATGGTGAAGACATGATGTTCAAAGGATTGGGAGGTACATGCACCTTATCTGCATAGATCTGGCATTTATGGCATTTTCTGGCGTAGGCACAACAATCTGCATCCATTGTGATCCAGTAATAACCTGATCTTAACAACTTCTTAGCCATGGCATGTCCTCCAGCATGGGTACCAAAGGATCCTTCGTGCACTTCATGCATCAACAAATCTGCTTCTGTCTTATCAACACATCTGAGGAGTACCATATCAAAGTTCCTTTTGTATAAAGACCCATCAGTATTCAGAAAGAAACTACCAGCAAGCCTTCTCAAAGTCTTCTTATCATTGGAAGATGCCCCAGGTGGGTATGTTTGATCCTCCAAGAAGCACTTAATGTCATGGAACCATGGCTTATCGTCTTTGACAACATCTGCTGCGAACACATATGTTGGTCTATCAAGTCTGGACACTGAGATCTGAGGTACAAAGTTAGTAGCTTGAACTTTGATCATGGATGAAATGGTAGCAAGAGCATCTGCGAACTGATTCTCGTCCCGAGGGATATACTCAAGCTTGACCGTTGTGAAGAAAGTCAGTAACCTCCGTGTATAATCCCTGTAAGATATCAGATGATCCTGGTGGGTGTACCATTTGCCGTTGGTCTGATTGATTACCAGAGCTGAATCTCCGAATACGGTCAATGTCTTGATCCTGAGGTCAATGGCTTCCTCAAGACCCATAATGCAAGCCTCGTATTCAGCTTCGTTGTTAGTGCAGTTGAAGGTGAGTTTTGCCGAGAAAGGCATGTGAACTCCCTTAGGTGTAATGAGTACTGCACCAACACCACGACCATTCATGTTGACAGCCCCATCAAACATCATAGTCCATTCTTCTTCTGGGTCAGGCCCTTTAGTGTGAACAGGCTCTTCATGATCTTTCGCTTTTATGAACATGATGTCCTCATCAGGGAAGTCAAGTCTCATTGGCTGGTAATCATCAATGGGTTGCTCAGCAAGATATTCAGACAATACACTGCCCTTGATGGCTTTTTGAGATGTGTATTGGATGTCATACTCTGTGAGAATCATTTGCCATCTTGCAACCCGTCCGGTAAGTGCTGGCTTCTCAAATATGTACTTAACTGGGTCCATTTTTGAGATCAGTAAGGTAGTGTGGGTCAACATATACTGCCTTAGTCGGCGAGCAGCCCACGCTAAAGCACAACAAGTTTTCTCGAGCAGTGAATAACGCTGTTCACAGTCGGTAAACTTTTTGCTTAGGTAGTATATTGCATACTCTTTTCGACCAGACTCGTCATGCTGGCCCAACACACACCCCATTGACTCTTCTAATACTGTCAAGTACATGATTAGAGGTCTTCCTTCAACTGGAGGCATAAGGATCGGAGGCTCTTGTAAGTACTCCTTGATTTTGTCAAAAGCCCTTTGGCAGTCTTCATTCCACCTGACCGTCTGTTCTTTTCTTAATAGCTTGAACAAGGGTTCACAGGTTGCTGTAAGGTGAGATATGAACCTTGAAATGTAGTTCAATCGACCTAAGAACCCTCGAACTTCTTTCTCTGTTTTCGGTGCAGGCATCTCTTGGATGGCTTTGACTTTGTCAGGGTCAACCTCGATCCCCTTCTCGCTTACAATAAAACCCAGCAGCTTACCAGATCTCACCCCGAATGTGCATTTGTTGGGGTTCAACTTCAGTTGATACTTTCTCAGACGCTTGAACAACTTGAGCAGATTCACCAGATGGTCTTCTTCAGTAAGGGACTTGGCAATCATGTCATCCACATAACATTCTATTTCTTTGTGGATCATATCGTGGAATAATGTTACCATAGCCCGTTGATACGTTGCACCGGCATTTTTGAGCCCAAATGGCATTACCTTGTAGCAGAACGTGCCCCAGGGTGTGATGAATGTTGTCTTCTCCATGTCTTCAGGTGACATTTTAATCTGGTTGTATCCTGAAAATCCGTCCATGAAGGAGAATACCGAGAACTGAGCCGTATTATCAACCAATACATCAATGTGAGGTAATGGGAAGTCATCTTTCGGGCTGGCTCTGTTCAGATCCCGGTAGTCGACACACATCCTTACTTTGCCGTATTTCTTAGGCACAGGTACAATATTAGCAACCCACGGCGGATAACTAGTTACAGCAAGGAACCCGGCGTCCCATTGCTTTTGTACCTCCTCCTTGATTTTCATAGCCATGTCTGGGCGAGTTCGGCGCAACTTCTGTTTAACTGGTGGGCATTCTTCCCTCAAAGGCAGCTTGTGCACAACAATGTCGGTGTCCAACCCTGGCATATCCTGATATGACCAAGCAAACACGTCCACATATTCTTGAAGCAGATCAATCAGTTGTCTCTTCACCGAGTCTTGCAGGCAGGCTCCGATTTTAACCTCTTTCACGTCTTCATCTGTACCAAGATTGATCACTTCAACCTCCTCCTGGTGAGGAGTAATAACCTTTTCCTCCTGTCTTAACAACCTGGCTAGCTCTTCAGGAAGCTCATATTCTTCTTCAACCCCTTCATCGGCTTGATTGATTGGATTGTCAAAGTCATACGAAGTCATAGCCGTGCTGTTGTCGGTGCTGTCTGGAAGGCACACTCTGCAAGGGTTTAGTTTGTTCATTTTAGTGATTTGATTTTAATCTTGTTTTTAGAAAAGTGAAATAAAATTGTCATTTTGAAAACACTGCCATTTATTTTTTTTGTACAAAAAGAAAAATGGAAAAAACAGTGAGCGGAAAAGAAAAAGACTCATTTGCAAAAAGATGTCTGATATTTCATTGATTAATCTTGTTTGCACAAAAAGTACAGATGGCCCGATTACAAAATGAGTCTTGTCATCTTGGGCAAGATGCAAGACTTTGATGCATGCTATAAAAATACAGGAAATAATAATTACTCTGCATGAGTAACTCTTATAATTTCCTGGGAAGACCAGTTTGAGATACTGCTCCCCGGGATCTTTGGACGAATCCAGCTTTCCAGATTGCGTTCTTCTTCCAGCTCGTCTTCCAAACAGTTGATAGCATTAGGGGTGAGCATCCCCCCACTCACAAAGTTGGGCTCCTTTGCAGCCTCCGCTTGATCTTGTTGAGTTGGTCTGTAACCCAACCCAAATCTGTCTTCTTTCTTCTCCACCGATAGCAGTTTGCCCCAGCCTTGGGCAGTTCCTTCCTCAACAACCTTCCGGGCTTGTTGGTATGACGATATCGAAGTACCAGGTACAACAGATGTTTCATTCACATTCAAGGCTTCAAACCCCTGGCTCATTGTTTCATGGATCTCCCCATCCATCTCAATGTACTTATAAGTAGCCAGGTGGCTGACAAAAATGTCCTCCTCTCCACAGATTGTAACGATTTGACCCTCCCACTCGTATTTTAACTTCTGGTGAAGGGTAGAGGTCACGACGCCAGCAGCGTGAATCCATGGCCTACCCAATAAACAGCTGTAGGCGGGCTGTATATCCATCACATAGAAGATAGTTTTAAAGGTCTGCGGGCCAATCGTTACGGGTAACTCAATCTCTCCCAGAACCGATCTCTTTGAACCATCAAAGGCTCTTACCACCAGGTTGCTGGGTCTCAACGCCAATCCGTCATATTCTAGCTTCACCAGAGCCTTTTTTGGTAGGACATTAAGGGATGAACCCGTGTCTACCAACACATGGGAAAGGACAGCACCTTTGCATTCCATGGTTATGTGCAAGGCTTTGTTATGGTTGCGGCCCTCCGCTGTCAAATCAGTATTGGTGAACCCTAGTCCGTGACTAGCATTAACATTTCCAACTACAGCTTCTAGCTGATTGACAGTGATCTCTTCAGGCACGTAAGCTGCGTGCAAGACTTTGAGTAGTGCATTCCGATGGGCTTCGGAGCACATAAGCAGTGAGAGGATAGAGATCTTGGATGGCGTCTGATGAAGCTGATCCACTACTTTATAATCACTCTTTTTGATGATTCGCATGAACTCATCAACCTCTTGATCGAATGGTGTCTTCAAAGCTTCCTTAACAGTTTGATTTTCCTGCACCGGGCTCTTCCCTTTTGCCTTGGCAGCAGCTTCTGCTTCGGCAGTGAGTCTCTGAATTTGTGGAGCAAAGAGACGTCCGCTTCGAGTGAAGCCTCCGCCTCCTCCCACATTGTCTACTTGTAGTGCAGGGGTTGATGATTCAAAAGTGATTCTTTGTCCTGCACAGTACAGGTCAGAGCCGTAATGCCAGGGGATAACATTACTGCTTTCATAAGGTACTGGTCCAGGCACCGTGACAGTGACTGGACTGACTGCAGCTGCGGAAGGAATTGTGATAGTCTGTGGATCGTAATAAATCGTGACTGGTGCTCTGATGGGAGCAGCACCTTCTGAACTGTAGACGGAGTTGTTTTCAGGATCATAAAATATTGTGGCAGTAGAGACATCTTCATGATTTGTTGCTGGTGTTGTAGGAGGTATTGTCGGGAGTATGGATGTTGTTGTTGTAGGAGATTCAAAATGGAATGAAGCTGAAGTTGTAAAAGAAAAATTTGCTGATAACTGATCAGTTGAGATGATAGATGGAGTACTTGTTGATGAAGCCGAAGAATTGTCAGGAACGATGGTTGCTGCAGTTGTAGGAGGTTCTGGAACTGTTGCTGATGAGATTGCTGGATTTGTTGGAAATGATGTGGTGATCTGAAGTTGGCCGTTCTGAATAAGACCATCTATGCCATTCCTCAAATTATCGCACCCATTTACTGAAATATTGCAGTAAGCGCACCCTAGCTCGCACCCCGGGAACATATGACATTCCAAGAGCTGAGCCTTGATTTCCACTAACGGTGTCCTGATCTGTCCCACACTGGTTATTAAATAAGACGGCTTGTCTTCTTCAATAGCGTTAATTCTAGGACCACCGTGATTCGGCATCAGATTCTTATTGACATTGGGTGGTGGTGCGAAATTCAGAGCCTTGGAGTCCACCAGGTCTTGTACCTTCATATGCAGAGCTCTGCACTTTTCTGTACTGTGGCCAGGTGCGTTTGAATGGAAGGCACATCTGGCATTGGAGTCATAGTTCCTGGGTAGACTGTTGGGATCCGGAGGTGCCAGCGTCCTTAGCTCAACTAGGTTGAGTTTCAGGAGTTGTGGCAGCAAGGTAGCATATGGCATGGGGATCGGATCGATCACCCTATTAGCTTGAGAGGGCCTTTGCTGAAATGGCCTTTGTTGACTGTTGTTGTTGGTGTTGCTGTTGTTGTAATTTCTTGGAGGATACTGATTTTGTTGATGGTACTGAGGTTGTTGCTGATAGTTTTGCTGCGGAGGTTGATAAACTGGCTGAGGATGAGCTGGAGCAGGAATGGTGACTGCTGCTATTGTCCTTTGAACATATTGGGGCCTGTCCCTGTTGGTGTGGATGGCGTTGGTCTCGCCAGTTCTTCTTGGGCCTGCGAAAGGCTTTCTTGTACTACTGGACGAGCTTGCACCGTTATCTGAGATCTTACCCATCTTTAACAGGCTCTCAATTCTCTCCCCAGCTATGACAACATCTGCAAAGCTGGTGGATGAGAAGGCAGCCAGCCTGTCAATATATGTCCCCTGAAGGGTATTCATAAACATGTCTGCCATTTCCCTTTCAGACATAGGTGGCTGAACAGCAGCAGCCAATTGCCTCCATCTCTGGGCATATTCTCGGAAACTCTCCCTTGAAGACTGTGACATTCCCATTAGGAGAGTCCTGTTGGGTGCCATATCTAAATTGTACTGATACTGTCTGATGAAGGCCTCTGCCAGGTCCTTCCAACATCTGATAGTTGCCCTGGTCAGATGAGAGTACCATTCTCTTGAGGCTCCAGTCAAGCTGTCTTCGAAATAGAACATCCAGAGCTTCTCATCCATAGTATAGGCCTTCAGCCTCCCCAGAAATGATTGTAAATAAGTCCGGGGGCATGAAGTCCCATTGTATTTTTCAAAACAAGGAGGCTTGAACTTATGGGGGATCCTGACCCCGTCTACCAAGCCCATGTCCATGACGTCGAAGCCCAAAGAGTTTTGAGATTCTAAGGACCTCAATTTCTCAGCTATCTCATCCAACCTTCTATCATAAGCTTCTTCCCCAGCACCCATTACTGTAAACTGGTCCTCTTGGGGGTCTTCTTGAAGTACCCTGGCTGCAGTGGCAGTCCCTTGAACATTTGCAGGAATATTGACCTCTGGATGGAGGTGTGGTCCAAATACAGGGGGGTTAACATGAGGTTGGACCCTTTCATTGTTGCTGGTGCCGGCAGTCCCTATATGTGGGTCTTCTTGATTCTGCCTTTCCACCATGGCCCTCAATCTTTCCTGGCTCTGAGCCATGTTGTTCATCACTTCCATAAACTGAGCTATCTGTGTTCTCATTTCCAATCTTTCATTTGCCATTTGAGTCCTGACCTCTGCAAGGTCCTGCTGTACCTGATCCATTTGAATTCCCGGAAGGTTGTTTCGGGTTGGATAACGGTGTGGACGGTTGAGGGGAAATACTCGGCGCCGAGCAATAGTTCCTGAACATCACAACAGAGTTAGCAACAATAAAACAAAAACCTACAAAACAAACAAAGGGGTTAGCATGCAATGCAGTATGCCTATTTGTTTTCAAGGTATCCGGGCTTGTCATTTGGTTTTGACCCTTCCAGACCCTTGAAGATGCTGCTGATGTTGCTTTCGAAGTAAACTCGGATGGAACAAACTAATACATATATTACAAAAGGCAAATGGTACATAGTTTGTTTACAAATACAAACCCTCTGAGGGGTCAAAATACATTACAAGAAAATAAAAGTACATGGAATGAAAGCAACAACAAGCAAATGGTCAAACACCAAGACCAAACTCATCCTCCCGAACTTCCTTGAGAAGTGCTTCGGTCACAGGATCAGCCGGACGCTCCGTGAGATTCCTGATAAGGAGGTTCCGGGTAGTAACAGATGCAGTTAGCTTCTTGTGTTGACTTTGGTCCTTTGACCTCTTCACTCCAGCTCTGATCTTCAGCTCTGATATCTCCCTCTGGGCTGCTGCCAGGGCTTCCTGCTGCTCTTTTGCCCTAGCTTCCAGCTGCTCTATCTTGTCTTGGACCCTCTTGTCCTCCAGAGTACGAGCCTCGGTGATCCTGACCCACCTAGCCTGGCTCTCCTTCAGATACAAGTCTGTCCTGGCTTTCTGGAATTGGGCTTCCTTGCAAGCATTCTTCAGGATTTGTTCTCCAGCCCTAGACTTCTTAATGTAATCTTCAGACTTCTCAATTCTAGCCAAATGCTCCACCTTCAACTTTTCTAACCTCTCAATATCCAATCTACCATCACTCCTCTCCCAGAGGGTCTTCTGTAGAGCTTGAGTCAGCTTCTCATTTCTCTCTTTCAAGCTCTCAAACTCCTCCAAACTGATAGTGGCAGGGGGTGCTGAAGATGATTCAGGCATATCTTCTATGGTAAAGGGCATTCCAGAGAATTGAGCCCTGGCACGGGACCACTCATAATATTGTGCTGATGCCACATTGTTGCACTTCCCCAGAACGATGACTCCCTTGGTTTGAACATGATCCCAGGCCCAGGCAGCCTGCCTAACAACAATCAAATTAATCTTGTTCTCACAATAGAGAGTCTCTACCAAGTCCTGTGCCTTAGGAGTATGGACCAGTGCATAGCCCAGTTGCCTTCTGAACAACAGAGGGTTATAATTGATACTTCCCTTAACTCCTATTAAGGGCACATTGGGAAAGTGCCCACAGCTGGTGATGATATCTCTACCCTTGGTGCTTTGGGTGCACCATCTGATATCTGCTGAAGTTAGAGCAGTGAGTCTCTTGGCCCAGTTGCTCTGCTGATGAGGATTCAAAAATGCATCTGTCCTGGGTAGATGCTTGAGAAGCCAAGTGTGGAACAATGGAGCACAACACCTTACTAATCTTCCCCTCTGCTTTTCATTCCTCTGATGCACTGAATAGTAGAGATCCCCTAATAAAGTGGGCACTGGGTTCTTCAAGATGAACAGATGGATTGCATTCTTGCTAATGAATCGAGGCTCATCTGCAAACAATACAATTCCATATACACTCAAGGCCAATAGAGCACAGACAGCTTTCCACTCTCCTAAAGAAGCTTTCAGGGTAGCTTGAGATATCAGGAAATCCAGATGGAAACCAGGGATTCCAGCCTTAGAAGTCATATGCTGCTCAATCAGGACAGGTTCCAGATGCAAAGCCTTTGCTACTTCTCCATTACTAGGAAAGACCATCTCAGGGTTGAAAGGGATTCCACCCCTGATAGGCAAACCAACCAATGATGAGTATTCTTCTAATAGAGGGCCCAACTGAAAGTCTTGGAAAGTGAAACATCTTAGTGGGGGATCATAGAACTGAATGCAAGTGTGGATCAAGCTTCTCTGTGAAGGGTCCAGATCCATGACCATATCAAGTATATCTCCATAATGTTCCCTGAACAATGGTATGTGATCTGGAGTGATCAGGGTTTGAATCCTCCTGATGTCAGATAGCTCTGGCTGGAAGAAGTGGTAGGTGATGTTACTCTTTTTAGGAGCCATGATGCTGAAGACTGAGTAGAGATAGGTGCTGATGATAATACTGAAGAAGTGGGCCACTGACTGGCTGGTGATAACTGAAGCAGATAGCTAAACTGAAGCAGGTGCTGATGAAGGTAGGTCAATACTGAAGATGGGGTCAAAACTGGCCAAAGATGAAGATGGATACCCTGAAACACAAATAAACAAATGTCAATATGATGCAATGATTATGTATGCAAATGAAATGCAAGGGTCTGTGACTGAGCTGGATCTGATCAAACTGTTCTGATATAGGCCCAAGTATGTTCAAGAATTCCAGATGAGGTCTATGAATCCAGTAACCAAGGTGGGGGGCTCAAATAAAGAGCCACATGTCCGGGGTTTTAGAATCACAAGAACTGACCCAAAATGGAGTACTCTTAAACAATCAAAGTAACAGGGTATTCTGAAGTCAAGGTACCTGCAATCCTGTAAACAGCCCAACCCCCTCACAGGCGGTGTTCTAGAACAAGGATCCTCAGACTTGGATCAGTTATGAGAAGTGTAAACACTTCCAACCCGGAGGTACAGTGTTTACAATAACCATAACAGTTCCTCCTCTAATTCACCTCAGTTTCTGAAGGTTAATACTAAAAGGTCATCCAGACTTAGCAGGCTTCCCAGATAGCCCTAGCATTGCAGGAAATCTGCAACACAGAGTTCTCAAGAAGAAACCCATATCTGAACCGTGTTTCATATTCCCGCACCAGACCGAGATGGAATGGGAAAGAATATGATTCACTCTAGCCTAGGTGTCACTCAGGTCCCAGGTATAGGACCTTAACTCTCAATAGAACACCCACCCACCAAAACAAAACCAGATCCAGCCAGACAGCATGACAGTATGATATATGAAAAGCAGTAAAGAAAACAGTAAAACAACCGTACATAAAGCATGAATAAATACAAATATACAAGCACAGATAACACATAACACCCCAGTAAACACAAATCAATCAAGCGCTAGGAGGAACCCACAAAAAGAACCAGAAGCCCTGGTTACAGTATAAGGGTCCCCAGCAGAGTCGCCAAGCTGTCGCTCCCGACAAATGGGACTGGCCCACATGAAGGTACAGACGCGAACGGTCGGCGAGGGGGACAGTGAGAACACACAGCCGTGAACTCACTGGAGATGAATAGAGTCGCCAGCTAGGCATTTTTATCCCGGAGGAAAGGTAATGCTGCATAGACCTAGAAAGATATGGATAAGACGGTTTGCGAACCAGAGAGACTGAGAAAGGGGGTTGGTTACAACCTGGGAAGGTATTAGCACCCAGATTGTCCGTCGTACTCGACGGGATCCACGCTTAAAAGATTTGTGTTTTAAAGGGGTAGTGTCAGTGCAATTTGTGTGTATAAAAGAGCTGGAAAGGGATGTACAGGTGTCAGTGTAAAAGAAATGTGATGTGCAGTATGAAAGTGTCAGTGTAAGAAAGGAGTGAGATGCTCAAGATCATGAGGCTAAGAATAATGATGAAAGGAGGGGGAATGTACAGAGACTTTTGTTCGATAACTGTTAAGTTATGCCTACGTATCCTCTCGTGCAATGAGGAAGTCAGAACACCGTAGTTCGACCCAAAGAGACTGAAAGATGAATTGACTGATGAACTGCTTGCTTGTCTATGCTCAAGTGTATGACCTGTCTGGCTCAGGTGCAAACTGTCTTGCATTAGACGGAAGAAGCGAGTTCTCGTTTGTGAGTGAAGATGATGAGAAAAGAATCCCGGAGGAGACGATTATTGTTTGTTTTTGTGTTTTCAGTCTTTTACTGCTTTTGGATTTTTGTCATAAGTTAATGAGCTTAAACCTAAACCAATGGATTTAGTAAACCCATCACATCTTCCCTCTGATTAGGGGTAATGAGAATACCTTAAGTGTGAAGTCAGTTTCTCACACTTAATCACCATGATATAGGACTAAGATCATTAACCTACTTGTGATTATTTAGATGTTTTTGTCGTTTTTGTTTAGTGTTGAATAATGAGATTAAGCCATAATCAGGGATTAAACAGACTCATTACACCATCCTAATAGAAGGATAATAGATGAGAATGTTTAAGTTGAGGAAAGCTCCTCAACTTAATCCATGATTAGGGATTAAACTCATGACAAAACAAGCCTTTGATTAAGTGGATTTTATTTAATGGTATGATGATGAAGTGATTTTAGGGTTTGTAAGACAACTTGAGGGGGACTTGTCCATTAACACTAGGGTTAGTCCTTCTTAACCAATTAAGGAAGAATTAGAACCCTAATGCAAGGCCCAAGTTACAAGTGTGGTGTCTTGATGGTTATTATGTGAATTGATTAAGAGATTTAAACACATTAAGGGTTTAACACTTAGGATTAAAGTTATACACTCCATCCTAAGAGAAGGATGCAGGCATAAGCTTAATCACAAAGCCTTAAAGCCTTTAGGGTTTAGTCCCTGATTATGAGGTGAGAAGAGAAGACTCAAAGAGACACAAAGGTGAAAACTAAATGGGGAGACTAATCAAAACCCTAATCATTGTCATGCTTGGTTGTTCCTAAGGTTTGTGAGGTTTTCAAGAGAAGTCTTCAATGGAACCACCAGGAAGCAGATGAAAGGATCAAGAGAAGCAAAGTGACTTGCTTCATTCAAGAAGTCAAGTCACTTGAAGAAAGAAAGTAAGAATAAGAAGAATGAGCAAGCTCAATCTCAAACACATATAAAAATGCAGCATGGATGCAAGAGAGATGAAAAGAAAAGTCATGAGAAGTGAAGGCAAATTCACTTCTCAAGTTCACTTACCACCTGAAATGTTAGAAAAGAAATGCAATGCAATGCAAAATGGGATGAGATGACATGATGCAAACCAAAACCAGAAGCATGTTGATGATGATAATGATGCTATGGGATGTTACAAACATGAGGCAGCACATGGAAATGATCATACAAGTTTATGAATGCTAATGAAACAAGCTAGGAACCATGAACATACATGAGAAGTTATGCAGCATACAAGGCAAATGACATGGCAAATGCAAGATGCAATGATCAAACATGCTTTCTATATGTCTTATGATGTCAAATGAATCAAATGGATGCTTGGAATGTCATGGCAAGTCATGCTATGCAAGAGAATGCAAGATGGATGCAAATGGAAGCCCAAATTAGGGTTTATGAACAATACACCAAACAAAAACCAAAATCAGAAGCAAACATCAAGATAAAAAATTGAAAATGCCACTCAAAGGACCCCTAATCCTATACTAAACCAATGCCCAAAGGAGAGGTCTCAACTCCTAACCAATCTCAAGTTATGATTTTCACAAGTTTTTTAGGGTTTTAGGGTTTCCAAACAAAAGAAATGTCAAACAAATTGAAAATGAAAGATCAAATCATGGCCATTTAATCTCATAAACTACATGCTAAACACAATGCAATGCAAGAAGAATCAATGTCCAACTTTTCATGGATAGGCAGAAATGATTTTTTGAAGTTTGGATCAAATTAATGCATAAAAATGATTTTTATTCAATGGAAAATTCTCAAAATGCATCAAGATCAAAAAATAAATTTGGTTTGAAGGTTGGACAATGTTTCTAAATGTCTTGGAACATTTCATGAATTTTTTGGTGATTTTTAAATACCTAAAAGTATTTTTAATAAATTAATTTCCATTAATCAATTAAAAATAAACTTTTAAATATTTAAAAATACTTTTTAAATGCTAAAAATGAAAATAAAAATATTTTTGTGTTTTAAAAATTAATGAAACTCTTGAGAAAAAGTTTCATAATTTTTAAAACAATTTTGCTATTTTAAATAAATTGTACAAAACAAATATGAAATAAATGAATTAAAATAAAGAAAATGGAAAAGTCAACAGAATGGAAGGCTGGGATTGATCCTGGGTTTGAAACTGCTGACCACGTGCGCTATCCAAGGGCTGTGGTTGGTCCTGATTAAATTAAATTAATTATGATTAATTAAAACTAACTAAAGGGATTAGGGCTAACTGAGTGCATCTGGGCCATTCGTTCGCGCGGCAAGTCAAACAAGTCAAGCAATCCTACGCTCAAGATTCAAATGAGTTTAATGACCTGAGATTAGGGCTAACAACATTCAGGTGACCGGAGAGAAGCTCCGGTCATCTTCTCCGGTGACCACCAAACCCTAGAATACGATTCAGGCAACCATTCTTCAAATTAAAGCCAGGGAAACACTCCTCTACTCAAACCTCACTCAAATCCACTCCCAAAATGAATTTCTCATGCTTAAACTAAGAGAAACGAAGCCATGAAGATTCACGGGCAAAATTTCAGAGCCCTGGTAAATCCTCATTTCTCACCCATTTCAACTTCTAAAACCACCCCCATGACCAGTAAAGCATGCACAATCAATTTTTAACATAAAAATCAAGCTCTGAAAAGTTGAAAACTCGAAGCTACCTGAAGTGGTGAACTGTGAATCTGAGCTCTTCTGACCCTGCTTTGGTGCAAAATGCCTTCTCTGGACCCCTTGAAGCCAATGGAATGTTCACAACCTCTTGCTGGTGGCTATTTTGGAAGCTTGAGTTCTGATATGGCAGGTTTGGCAGTTGTGATTAGTAGGGTTTCAGGCTGCATTCATGGTGGATTCTGGTTCTTTTTTATGTGTTTGATTTGTTGGTGAAGAGAAATGGGGTGTTTGATGGCTAGAAAATGAGATTCGAAGAGAGAAGAGTTTTGGACAGTTTTGTGATATGCTATGTTCTGGCCAGCTTCAATGCTCAAAGGCTTGCTATATCATCTCCAACTTGTGTGGATAGACTGTGAGGCAGGTCAGTAGGGTGGCTGTGCACTGTGCCAAGAGTATGGGAGCCTTTTGCAAAAAAGTCAAGTTTGTGTCCTTGAGAGTATGGGTCATGGCAGCAACAGGTTCAAGTCATGTCTTGCTCCAACTTGAGTTGAGGAGAGCCCTTGGATTGTTTGTAGCTGACTGCAACATGTGGATGACAAGCTATGCTAGCTTTTGCAACTTGACAACTTGTGTTTTCTCATGAATTTATGCTAAGTACATGAAACAATGCTTGCTGAATTTTGTCACATGATGTCTCAATTGGTCATGGCAATGTTTAGAAGTCAGCTAGTGGTCACATAATTCCTTGAAGAATAGTTTTGCCAAGAATCCCCTTTTGCACACTTATGAAAAATGCCTTATGGAATTTTGAAAATCAAGGCAAGCAATACAAAAATCCTTGGGCCAAATCTGTTTTTGGGGTCATATATGATCATGTGATGAAACTTTGAAGTCAATTTGAGGTTACTAGAATGCTTGATACATGAAATTGCAAGTTTTCCTTTTAGTGCATAACTTGAAAATTAGTGATTTTTGCCAACTTTAACACACCATAACTTTTGATCCAAGATGAATTAGATCATGTTCTTGTACTTTTTGAAAAGGGAAAAATGTGTTCTACAACATTCATGACCAAAGTTTTCCATTTGAAGCATTTTTGGATCAAGAATCAAAGCTTGAAAAATGACCTAAAATGAAGCATTCTTGAAAAGTCAACTATGCCCAAAAAGTCAACACTTGCAAAAACTCCAAATTCTTGAATTTTGTGAACTTCAACCTTCTTCCATGATCAAATAAAGATCATATACACTCAAAATGATGAAGATCACCCATTGGTTGGGTCATTGGGGGCCTCAGATGCCCTGATTTTGCACTGACTTGTCTGAAAAGTCAACTCTTGATCAGATGACTTCCCCATGGAATCTCTTCATGAAAATTGATATGCATACTCCCTATACCATATAGAGACCAATGGAAACAAGAATGACCAAAAAATTTGGAGTTATGGCCTCTGAAACCAAAACCCTAATTTTAGGTCAACTGTGCAGTCTATCCTGGCTCTGCATCCATTCCAAACCCAGTTCTTGTGATTCTTTTGAAATATTGACTTTGAGATGATGTAATATGATATAAGAACACATATGGATCCCTTTGAAGTGATTGGTGGCCTTTGGAGTGGCTCAAGAAGCTCTTGGATTGCTCAGATCACAAACCCTAGGTGCAGATGACTTAGAAACTATGCAGTGGATCAAAAATGAGATATGAGATGATATGATTGTGTTTATGCATATGAAATGATCACAAGCCATGGTGTGAATGAGTGAGGGCAAATTTGGGGTGTTTACACACTATGAACAAGATGCATAGATTCAGTTACACTCTTCATGCTTTCTGTTATGAACATTCAACCATTATTGACATTTGTTCATGAGTGAATTTGGTTCTGAACCTCTTCTTTGAGTTTGATGATCCTTCTCCAGCATAATTGATGGGTTCACCAACATAAAAACTCTCTTCAATATCCTTTCTCGATAAGTTCTCTATAGTAAAAACAATAATTTCTTTACGGTGAAAATTTCGGTGACAGTCACAAGCAGCACATTTGAAAAATTCGACAGTACCTTTAGTTCCTGCGGGCAAAAACTCGCAACAACCATCAATAACATAGCCTCCAGTTTTTGAAGCATGATTTTTCTTACAATCTTTATACTCTATTTTAGTATGGTTTTGAGCATTCATTAGATTTTCTTCTTCGTGATTACTAGCCATCACCATTTCTTCATCGCTCTCTTCAGTTTCCATTTGCTTAGTAAATAAGCAAAGGCTTGAAAAGAAAACAAACAATTGAATTGAAATCAACATGACTCTCTCTTTGAAGAGTAATAATGTGATATCTTTTTTATATGTTTTATTACTCTATTGTTCACATAATCTATATTAGAGCTTTGGCTTTAAATAATCAATTGTTCAATAAATTTTTTATTATCTGAAAACTTTGATGTGACGTATAATAATTAATTTTCACATAAGAAAAAACACATATTAAAATTTTAATTATAAGAGACCTAAATTATTTATATTAAATAAATTAACTATCATGAAAAAGATAAATAAAATTAAATGTTGTTATTTAGAGATTTAGTTGTCAACATGTTTTTGGTGGAATCGTGGATTTTAATCCGGGTCAAAATACACTTATCTTTTGACTTTACAATTCTTTTTTATATATTTAATATGTAACACGTCATTACTTTGTTTACTAGTTATATATATAATTAAATATTGGTGACTTTTACTAATGAATAGTAATTTCTTTTACAACTGCGTGTTGAGTAAAGTTCGGTAAAAAAAATTTATTTAAAATTTGAATTTAAATATTCAAAATAATATGTTCTTAAGTATATCTTAATAATATTATTTTGATTGTATTTTTGCCTTATGTTAGGGATCAAACTCTGGTATTTTAACTCATAAATTGCTTATGTCTGTACATTATTGATGGAATTTGGAATTTGAATTTAGGTCAAAATATTTCCTCCTTTCCTTCATACATAAATGTTTATTTGATTATGTATTTCAAACTAGATCAATATCTAATAATTTTTTTTACAAAAGTAAAATATAAACAAAAATATTTCAAGTATTTAATATTATATTTGGGCATAGGGTAGAATTAATACTTCTCTTTTAAACTCACAATTCTATTTTATGTGTAACACGTCATTAATTTGTTTTCTAGTTATAAATATAATTAAATACTGATAACTTTTATTTCTTTTAATTTTAAGTTTAAAAGTTAAGTAAGGTCAGGTAAAAAAAATCCATTTAAAATATGTATTTATATTTTCAAAACAATTTGTCCTGAAGTATATCTTATCGACACTTTTTGATAAGCGGTTAGTAGGTTAATTATTATGTTTATATTCTTTGCCTTATGCCAAGGTTTGAACACGTGTGTGCGCGTGCGCGTGTGTGTATGTGTGTTCGTTTGTGTGTGTGTGCGTGTGTATGTGTGTTAAAAGTTTGTTCCTCAGGGGACAAGTGTTGGACCAAATGTCTAGGAAAACTTGTCCAACTTGTTAATCAAAATTAACACATTGTGACAACAATAAATATAAAAACAAAAACAATAAAGAACACAACAAATTGTTGATCCAGTTTAGTGCAAACAACACCTATGTACATGGGGCATTCTACCCAAGAAAGGAAATTCACTCTTTAATAATATTAGTACAAAGTGTCTAAGATAAACAAGCCCCTTGCTCAATGTCCATCTTCTTAATTCTACCCTCAGTGTATTTATATTTAGGATTCCCCCTAAATTTGATAATCCCCTCTCACATTCTCTTAATCATTAACTATATGTCGCTCCCCCGGACTTTCGTCCCGGTGCAAACGCGAACGGTCGGCAATGTTGGAGGTTGAGGTTGAATAGAGTCGCCAGCTAGGCATTTTTATCCCGAAGGAAAGGTAATGCTGCATAAACCTGGAAGGATATGGATAAGACGGTTGCGAACCAAAGAGACTGAGTAAGGGGGTTGGTTACGACCTGGGAAGGTATTAGCACCCAGATCGTCCGTCGTACTCGACGGGATCCACGCTTACTTGATTGTGTTTAAAAGGGGGTAAAGTGTCTGTGCTGACTGTGTTTAAAAGCTAAGGAAAGAATGTATAGAATGTTAGTGCAAAGAGAGGGAGTGCTCAAGAATGAGGTTTAGAAAAGAAAGCTGAAAGAGGAGAGAGGGGGGAAGACAAAGAGACTTTTGTTCGATAACTGTTAAGTTATTCCTACGTATCCTCTCGTGCAATGAGGAAGTCAGAACACCGTAGTTCGACTCAAAGAGACTGGGTGATTTTGTTGTGAATTGCTTGCTTCTCTATGCTCAAGTGTGTGACTCGTCTGGCTCGAATGCTAATGTCTTGCATTAGACGGAAGAAGCGAGTTCTCGTTTTCAGAGTGAGTGTGATGAGAAAAGAATCCCGGAGGAGACGCTTATTGTTTGTTTTTGTGTTTTCAGTTTTTTTATTGTTTTTGGTGTTTTGCATATGATAATGAGCTTAAGCCTAAATAAAGGGTTGTAAACTCATTATATCACCCCTGATTAGGGATAATGAGCCTACTCAAGTATGAGATGAAGATCCCAAATTAATTACCATGATGATATAGGTTTAAGATCATTAACCTAATTTGGTAATTATTAAGTGTTTTTGGTTTTTTTAGTGTTAAGTAATGATTTTAATCTCCAATCAGGGATTAGTGAACTCATTACACCATCCTAAGAGAAGGATGATAAATGAGAACACTTAAGCTGAGGAAGACTCCTCAACTTAATCCATGGTTAGGGACTAAATTCATTATATAACAAGCCTTTATTAAAGTGGATTTTAATTAAAGGTGAGATTAAGAAGTGAGTTTTAAGTTTGTAAGACTAACTTGAGGGGGACTTGTCCATTAAACACTAGGGTTAGTCCCTCTTAACCAAGAGGAAGAGATGTAACCCTAATATAAGGCCCAAGTTACAAGCTTAAGTCTTAATCATTATTAGGTGTTTTGATTAAGAGGTGTAAACAAATTAAAGGTTTAACACTAAGGATTAAAGTTATACACTCCATCCTAAGATAATGATGCATGCATAACCCTAATTCAAAGTCCTAAAGCTTTAAGTGTTTAGCCTTGATTATAAGATGAGAAAATAGACTCAAGGAGAATTAAAGGTAACAAATTAGGGGAGACTATGTACAACCCTAAAATTATCATTCTTGGATGTTCCTATGGTTTGTGAGGCTTAAAGAAAGATCTTCAGATGGCCATCAAGGAAGGAGAAGCAGATGAAAAGAGAAGAGAGATGAGAATAGGTTACTTACTTCCTAAAGAATTTAAGAAACCTAAGAGCAAGGGAGAACAAGTGAAACAAGCTCACTTTAAAGACAATCAAATAATTCATATGAAGAGATAAGAAGAAGGTAGGATGTGGAGGCAAATCCACATCCCAAACAACTTACCATGAGCCCCTGAAAGGTTAGTGTGAGATGCATAAGGAAAGAAATGAAATGAAATGCAACAAGTAATTATGCAATGACCAAGACCAGAAGCAATCATGTAATGTAAATGTGTTATGTAATGATGCAAATACATATGAGATGCTCATGAATGTTCATACAAGGGTGAGATGCAAAACAAGGCATGTTAGAAGCTTAGAAACACATGGATAAACATGAAATGTAATGAATGCAAAGCATATCAAATGAATGAAGAAACGATCAAGCAATGTTCTAACATGTCTTAAGATGTCTAATATGGCATACAAGAGCATGGAATGTCATGGCAAGTTCATGTGATTGAGATATGCAAAGATGAATGCAAATGAACATGAGAAATTAGGGTTTTATGAATGTATGAGATGCACATGATCCAAACAGAAGCATACATCATGATTAAAATTTGAAAATTAAATCAAACAAACCCTAAACACACTCAAGATCACTCCCCAAAGATGGAGGTCAGAAGCTAAACCTAAAGGAAGTTATGAATTTTCTAAGTTAACTAGGTGGTTCTTCATGAAAAATGCCAAACAATTTGAAAATGAAAAGAAAATTTATGAGTTAAATAACCTAGATACTAGATACAAAGTATGAAAGAATGCAAAAAGAACCAAATGCAAACTCATCATGGTTGATCATAAATGAATTTTGAAATTTAGGGTTAGAAAAATGTGAATTTTAGAAACCCTAATTCAAAGTGAATTGTGAAAATATGTTTAAACCTAAAAAAAAATTTGTATGGTGAGTTTGTAAATTGTTCTAAATGTCTAAAAATGCTTCATGATTTTTTTTTTTGTGATTTTTAGATACCTAAATATATTTTTAATTAATTAAAATCAATTAATTAATTAAACAAATCATTTAAATGATTTAAAAATACATTTTTAATGAAAAAATTAAAAATTAAAATGTTTTTGAGTTTAGAAAAATATTTAAAATAAAAATGCAGAAAATGATGATTTTATAAATATTTTTGCTATTTTAAATAAATGTGAGAAAAGAAATGTAAAATAATTAAAAAGAAAAATAAAAGTATGCATAAGCAATGAATCAAAATGAAAGTTGAGGGATCCTAAGGCTGAGATGGAGAGTCCACGTGACCAAGGGTAGGGCAATCTGATGGCCTAGGTTTGAAGTGAGGTTTGGCGCGTGATCCTGTGGCTACAATCCACTCTGATTTAATTAATTCAATTAAATTAAATAATTATGATTAAGGTTTTAATGAATGATCCTGGCCATCCAAAACGCGCGCTAAGCACATATCCAAGGGTCAACATTTAAACTGGCCAATTAATTAGGATTAGCCCTAATTAAACTCAGGTGGCCGGAGAAGAACTCCGACCGTCTTCTCCGGCGTGTCCCTCACCTGAGCTCACTCAAAACACCACCCCAAGCCCCCAAAATCTCCAGAATGAATCATCTAACATCCCTTAATAAGAATCCAGCCCCAAAACTCATTTATCATGCATCAAAATAAAGAATCGAGCAAGAACATTCTTAGGTTAAAAATTTCAGAACAACAATACATCCTTGTTTCTCAACCATTTTCAAAAGCAAACATATCATGATGATCAGGAGAGCACATAGAATCAATTTATAACATAAAATGAAGGTTTTGGAAAAATGTTTTGAGATGACTACCTGAGCTGGATCTTTCCAAACCCGAGCTTTCTGGCCTCTTTCTTTGTGCAATCAACCTCCAATGATCTCCCTTGAGTGAATGGAATGCTTAGAACAAGCTTGAATGGCCTCCTTTGAATGCTCCAGTTCTGATGAAGCAGAACTCGTGTTTGTGTTTGAGTGGCTTTTAGGTCATTGTAATGGGTGCTTTGTGATCCTTATGATATGTATGATTGAATGGCAAAGAGAGATTTGAGTTTTGATGCTTGTGTAATGAGAATCGAAGAGATGAAGATTTTTTTAGGTTTTTGGCAATCTGAATGTGTGAGAGGTTCTGAGCTTGTGTGTTATGTGCTTTGAGGTCCTTAGGGTTAGTATAAGTCATTGTGATTGGTTCAGAGAGTTGGTGTGGCACAACTTGATTGGTATGGGTGATTTTGCAAAAAAGTCAAAGAATGTATACCACAAGCATGGCACGGGACAAAGGGTATCCAAAGGTTGGATCTGCTTCAGCTAGCATTATGGAGATCCCTTGGATTGATTTTGATGATCTGTACCACTTGGATTGCAAGATAGCATGGCTTTTGCAATTTTCCCTCTTTGAAAATTTTGTGAAGATTAGGCATGAAAAATTGTGATACAAGGCATGATTTTGATCTTGCAATGTTGTATGAACATGTTATGAAGTGTAGAAGTCAATTAGAGGTCACAAGAAGTCTTAAAACTTGGTTTTGCAAAAATCCCTCTTTGGCATATACTTGAAAATTATGTGATTTTCCCCAACTTTGAAACATCATATCTTGAGTTCTAGGATGAATCAAGAGGAGTTCTTGTACTTTTTGAAAATGGGAAGATCCAATCTACAACTTTGATGTTTACCAATTTTTCATTTGAAGCCTTTTTGATCAAGAAAGGAGGTTGGAAATCTTTCCCAAAATGGAAAGTTTTCATTACAAGTCATGTCCAAAAATGGAAAGTTTGCAAATGGCTTGAAATTATTCAATCTTGTGAACTTCTAACCACTTCTAAGATCAAATAAAGATCATAGGAACTCAAAAGGATGAAGATGACCCTTTGATGCCTTTGTTGGAGGCCTCAGATGCCGTGATTTTGACTTTTCTTGCACAACAAGTTATCCATTGATCAAATGCCTTCCACAATGAATTTTCTCATCAAATTTGGTACACATGATCCTTATAACATATAAATACCATTAGAATCAAGAATGACCAAAAAATTTGAGGTTAAGGGCCTCAAACCCAAAACCCTAATTTTAGGTCATTTGTGTTGGAATTGCTCAGTCTGCTTGAAACCTTTGCAATGCTTTGTGACATTTTGACTTTTAAGAACCCTGGGGAGCATATTATGATCATAGAAAACACATGGACCATCTTGACAAGATTTAAGGCCGTTGAGATGGCTCAGATCACTTCTTTAGATTCTCCTGATCACAAACCCTAATTGTGCAACTATGCAATGATTTGATGAAGTTGAATATGCAATGTGAGATGTAATGAGATGTTTATGCAAATGAGTGATCACAAGCCATGGTGTGAGAAAAAGTGAGGGAAAATTTGGGGTGTTTACAGCTGCCCCTATTAAAGCATGAGTTAGTTGTGCAGGGTGTAAGCGCTTGGCTTAATAGACAAACAAGATAACTTGTGGTTAAATACCAAAGACAGTCCGAAATTTGCACTCTTTATTAAAAGAAGAAAAAGGATATAAATTGTAACAGGAAGTATAGTATGAGTATCAAATGAAAGCGATAGAGGACGACCATCGAGCAGAGGACGACTGCTGGGGATGAAAAATGGTAAGTAACGCAATGACGGGGACGACCATCGTGCTGGGAAATAAAGAGACCGCGACGGGGACGACCATCGGGTAAACTGATGAAGGACGATCATCAGGATAAAGGAAAAGACCACGACGGGGACGGCCATCGGGTAAAGAAATAAAACTCTCTGGGGATTAAAGAAATGAGGAAAGCAATGACGGGGACGACCATCAGGTTAAAGGGTAAATAAACCGCGACGGGGACGGCCATCGGGTAAAAGAATAAATGAAATAATGATGAGGGACAATCATCAAAAGGTGAAGGATGATCACCTAGCAGGGGACGGCTGCTGAAAATATCACGACATAGGACAAATTCCGGATAGAAAAGATCAACGATGGGGACGACCATCAGATAAGCATGATGAAGGACGATCATCAAGAGGTGAAGGACGATCACCTAGCAGGGGACGGCTGCTGAAAATATCACGACATAGGATAAATGCCGGATAGAAAAGATCAACGATGGGGACGTCCATCGGATAAGCATGATGAAATACGATCATCAAGAGGTGAAGGACGATCACCTAGCAGGGTACGACTTCTCTGTTGGGGATTATCTCGACATAGGACAAATGTCGGATAACAAAAATCAACGATGGGGATGGCCATCAGATAAATGATAAGGGACGGTCATCAAAAGGTGAAGGACGATCACCTAGCAGGAGACAACTGCTAAAAAGATATCGCGACATAAGATGAATGCCAAATAGAAAGTTCCAACAATGGGGATTCCACTGGGAGAAAGGATGGGGGACGGTCATCCAAAGGCGAAGGACGATCACCTGGAAGGGGACGTCTGCCGAAAATATCATGAATGGATAGAAAAGTTGTTTTGTTGGTGACTTACTGGGGAATGGTAAACACGGACGAGTGCTCACGCTTTAAAAATAAACGGTATAAGTGTTTGACAGTGTGTATAGACTAAAGATGCGGACGAGCATCCTTAGGACCACGATACGGATGAGTATCAATAGAAACAAATGTTGACACGTGTTTAAGGATGATGATACAAACAAGTATCAATCAGTTAAGCAAGGAACACGGACGAGTGTTGATCTGCCGAGGAGATGATACATACAAGATACAGACGAGTATTAGAGGATTGTGTATAAGTATGTTCAAGTGTTTGACCTGCTGGGGAAATATGTGCAAGACACAGACGAGTGTCAAAAAGACTGAACAAGGGACACAGACAAGTGTTTGACTTGCTGGGGAAGTATGTGCAAGACACGGACGAGTGTAAAAAAGATTGAGCAAGGGACACAGACGAGTGTTTGACTTGCTGGGGAAGTATGACATGGGAGAGTGTCAAAAAGAATATGTACAAGTATGAACAAGTATCTGTAATGAGAGTGCAAAAAGTATTTTGGCTTTGTCTGCGAGGGACATGTTTTGTATATTGCTGGTGAAGTGATTCTGATGTTTGCAGGTGATTGGCTCGAACCTGGCTTATGATCATGCAAATGTTTGATTTTTTTCCGTAATGCTCCGTATTAGACTGAATGATACGCCTATTTTGGGGGAAAAATGATGCGAATTCTATGATTATGCAAAATGAGAGAACCAATCCGAGATCCGGATCCTGCGGGGAGAAAGATCTCTAGGCGATCTGTCTGGAGGGAGAACTCCGCTGGGGAAAGAGATCATTGGCCGATCTGTGGGGAAAAAGGATCACCGAAATATCTTCCTAGGGAACTCTGTGGGGATCTCGGAAGAGACTCATGCCGGGGATGAGGAGGCTTTGGAAAACCGCTGGGGAACAGAAAACCCTGGCAAATATACTGGGGAGAAACTGGCAACTCCGCGGGAAAGCGATTTTGCCGACTCTGCTGAGGATGAGAAAATCCTGGCAACTCTGATGTGGAACAGAAAGTCCTGGCGACTATCTGAGGAAAAGGAAAACTCTGGCAACTTGCTGGGGAACAACAGTTTAAGCATTGCTTGGGAGATTCTGCTTGGGGAGAAGAGAACTTCTGGGAAGTAATCTGTTGTAACTCCTTCGTCTAAGCGACATGTTGGGGATTTGATGAGTTTCTCGAAGGATCCTCTGAGGGGATGACAACTTCGTGGGGGTAAACTTCTGTCAAGTAACCCTGCTGATGAGGTGATTGCTGACTTGGCTGGGGATAACGCCTGACATGCCCCATGCTGTGAGAGGTTGTCTGTCTTGAGTACCTGCAACCTGTTAAACAAAAGAAACGCACAAGTGTCTCGAGGTATCCTCAACCGGATTCCGTCATAAGATTTAGATTTACTTAAGAGAAAATATTTCCCGCAAGCATTTATTGGAAAATGGCTTACACGTTTTTATGCAAATGTTGTATTACAAACTTTGGACATTTTGCAAACAAAAACAAAAGGTATAAATAAAGTGTGACTGAATATTCTGATTTTATTGATTTGTATGCCCTGAATGGGCAAGTACAGTGAATAAGCGAATCCCTGAAAGGAGGAGATTACTGTAAATTGAGAAAATAAAGGTGTTGGCAATGTTGAAGTTGACGCTCGAGTGAACTTCCTTTGCTATGACCTGTATGATCTTGACATTCTTCTTATCTTGCTTTCTGAAGAAGGTTGATTTTGATCGACGCTTTATCCTTTTGAAGCTTTCCATGTTGTGAGTGATACAGACGAATTCATAATGCAGTTGTTCGCTTTTTCCCATATTTTGCGTGGATCGCCCTTCCGGGTTTTCAATCCACCGGGATACCCATTTTTTCCTGAGCTTTCCGATGTGGCTTTTCAACTCAGCGGGTGTACACATTTTTTTTTAATTTTTCCCTTATTTTTTCCCGAGTCTTTTATTCTGTTTTTGACTCGCCGGGATGCCCTATTTTTGCCTGGACTTACATTTTGTTTTCATGTCCAGCGGGTCTTTTATGCGAAGTATTTTTTAAATGCATCTGAATTCACAGGAGATAAGAAATCCCCGCCATCCATAGTAGTGAGCATCAGTGCCCCACCAGAGAAAACTTTCTTTACTATGAATGGGCCTTCGTAGTTTGGCGTCCATTTGCCCCTGTGGTCTGTATGAGGAGGAAGAAGTGTTTTCAGAACAAGCTCTCCCACTTGGTATTCCCGAGGTCTGACTTTCTAATCGAAGGCTTTCTTCATTCGCTTTTGATATAACTGCCCATGACAGATGGCTGCTAATCTCTTTTCTTCAATCAGACTCAGTTGATTATATCGAGATCGGACCCATTTTGCTTCATCTAGTTTCACATCCATCATTACTCGTAAGGAGGGTAGTTCAACTTCAACAGGTAGGACAACTTCCATACCATACACAAGCTAATAAGGTATTGCCCCAATAGATGTTCTGATAGAGGTTCAGTACCCATGCAAGGAAAATGGTAGCATTTCGTGCCAGTCTTTGTAGGTGACTACCATCTTTTGCACAATCTTCTTAATATTCTTGTTAACAGCCTCAACAACGCCATTCATCTTTGGCATGTAAGGAGAAGAGTTATGATGTTGAATTTTGAAGTCCCGACAAAGTTCTGCCATCATCTTGTTGTTCAAATTGGAACCATTATCAGTAATGATTCGCTCGGGAACTCCCTATCGACAGATGATATCCCTTTTCAGAAATCGAGCTACCACTTGCCTGAGGACATTTGCATACGAAGCTGCTTCAACCCATTTGGTGAAGTTATCAATGGATACCAGGATGAATCTATGACCATTTGAAGCAATCAGTTCAATCTTTCCAATCATATCAATGCCCCATATGGCGAAGGTACAAGGTGAAGACATCACATTCAAAGGATTCGGAGGCACATGTACTTTATCTGCGTAGATCTGGCATTTGTGGCATTTTCTGGCATAAGCACAACAGTCTGCATCCATTGGGATCCAGTAGTAACTTGATCTTAACAACGTTTTGGCCATTGCATGTCCTCCGGCATGGGTACCAAATGAACCTTCATATACTTCGTGCATCAGCAAGTCTGCTTCCTTCTTGTCAACACATCTGAGCAAGACCATGTCGAAGTTTCACTTGTACAAAGAACCATCAGTATTGAGGAAGAAACTGCCGGCTAGCCTTCTCAATGTTTTATTATCATTTAACGATGCCCCAGGTGGGTATGTTCGAGTTTCCAAGAAGCATTTGATGTCATGGTACCAAGGCTTGTTATCAGTGACAATGTCCACAGAGAATACATATGCCGGTCGGTCTAGTCTGGATACCAAAATCTGAGGTACATAATTAACAACTTGTACTTTGATCATGGATGAAATGGTAGACAAAGTGTTTGCAAACTGATTCTCATCTCGAGGGATGTATTCAAGCTTAACTGTTGTGAAGAAGGTCAACAATATCCTCGTATAGTCATGGTAGGGAATCAGATGCTCCTGATGTGTGTACCACTTGCCGTTGGTCTGGTTGATTACCAAAGTTGAATCTCCGAATACATTCAAGATTTTGATCCTGAGGTCAATGGCTCCCTCAAGACCCATGATACAAGCTTCGTATTCTGCTTCATTGTTAGTGCAGGAAAAGGTGAGCCTTGTTGAGAAAGGCATATGAACCCCTTTAGGTGTACTAAGCACTGCACCAACCCCACGACCGTTGCAATTAACTGCCCCATCAAACATCATAGTCCATGCTTCTTCTGGATCAGGCCCTTCAGTGTGAATAGGCTCTTCACAATCTTTTGCTTTTAAGAACATGATGTCTTCATCAGGGAAGTAAAATCTCATAGGCTGGTAATCATCAATGGGTTGCTCAGCTAGATAGTCAGACAATACACTGCCTTTGATGGCTTTCTGAGAGGTGTACTGAATGTCATATTTTGTTAGAATCATTTGCCACCTAGCAACCCTTCCGGTAAGTGTTGGCTTCTCAAATATGTACTTGATTGGGTCAATCTTTGAGATCAATAAGGTAGTATTAGTCAACATATACTGTCTTAGTCGGCGAGCAGCCCACGCTAAAGCACACCAAGTTTTCTCAAGCAGTGAATAACGTTGTTCACAGTCGGTAAACGTTTTGCTTAGGTAGTATATTGCATACTCTTTTCGACCAGACTCGTCAAGCTGGCCCAACACACACCCCATCGACTCTTCTAATACTGTCAGGTACATGATTAGAGGTCTTCCTTCGACTAAATGGATGAGAATTGGAGGTTCTTGCAGATATTCTTTGATCTTGTCAAAAGCTCACTGAAAGTCATCGTTCCACCTGACTGTTTGCTCTTTTCTTAACAGCTTGAACAAGGGTTCGCAGGTTGCAGTGAGATGAGATATAAACCTTGAGATGTAGTTCAATCTACCTAAGAACCCTCGAACTTCTTTCTCAGTCTTAGGTGCATCCATTTCTTGAATTGCTTTGACTTTATCGGGATCAACCTCAATTCCTTTTTCACTTACAATAAAACCCAACAAATTACCAGAACGTACCCCGAATGTGCATTTGTTGAGGTTCAACTTCAACTGATACTTCCTCAGGCGCTTGAACAATTTCAGCAGATTCACCAAATGATCTTCCTCTGTAAGGGACTTGGCAATCATATCATCCACATAGCACTCGATTTCCTTATGGATCATAATGTGGAATAATGTTACCATAGCCCGTTGATATGTTGCACCAACGTTCTTCAGACTAAACGACATTACCTTGTAGCAGAACGTGCCCTAAGGTGTGATGAAAGTAGTCTTCTCCATGTCTTCAGGAGACGTCTTAATCTGATTGTATCTGGAGAATCCGTCCATAAAGGAAAATACCGAGAACTGAGCCGTGTTATCCACCAATACGTCAATGCGAGGTAATGGGAAATCATCTTTCGGTCTAGCTCTGTTCAGATCCCGGTAATCGACACACATACGCACCTTGCCATCCTTCTTAGATACAAGTATAATGTTAGCAACCCATGGCGGGTAACTAGTTACAACAAGAAAACCAACGTCCCACTGCTTTGTACTTCCTCTTTGATTTTTATGGCCTTGTCAGGGCGAGTATGGCGCAACTTCTGTTTAACTGGCGGAGAATCTTCTTTTAATGGCAGCCTGTGCATGACAATATTTGTGTCCAGACCCGACATATCCTGATAAGACCAAGCGAACACGTCGACATATTCCCGAAGCATACTGATAAGTTGTTCTTTCACTGGAGCTTGCAGACTGGCCCCGATCTTCACCTCTTTCACATCTTCCTCGATACCAAGATTGATAGTCTCAACCTCCTCCTGATGAGGGGCAATCACCTTTTCCTATTGTCTCAACAACCTGGCCAACTCTTCAGACAAATCATAGTCTTCCTCAACCCCTTCATTTGCTTGATTAATCGGATTGTCGAAGTCATACGAGGTCATAACAGTGTCGTTGTCGGTGCATTCTAGAGGGCTATCTCTGTAAGGGTTGAGAGTTGTTCATTTTAGTGATTGATTTTATCTTATTTAGAAAAGTGAATGAAGTTTATTAAGAAAACGTTGCCATTTATTGTTTTGTGCGAAAACAAAATGAAAAGACAGTGAGCGAAAAGATTGTTTGCAAAAGATGTCCATTGTTCATTAATTTCAATTTGCACAAAATACATATATGACCCTATTACAAAATGAGTCCTGACACATTGGGCAAGATGCAGGACTTGATGCATGCTTAAACAGGAAATAATAATTACTCTGCAGCACTAACCCTTATAATTTCTTGGGAAGACCAGTTGAGGACTTGTTGGCCCGGGAATCTTGGACGAATCCAGCTTTCTAGGTTGTAGTCGCTTTCAGCCTCGTCTTCCACATTGTTGATAGCACTCGGGGTCAGCATTCCCCCACTCACAAATTTGGGAGCTTCAGCAGCCTCCTCTTGGATCTTTCAGGATGGTCTGTAACCCAAACCGAATTTGTCTTCCTTTATCTGAACTTGCAGCATCTTGCCTCAGCCTTGGGCATTCCCGTCTTCAACAACCTTCGAGCTTGTTTGTAAGAGGCAATTGAAGTACCTGATACTTCAGCTGTTGCTTCATTGACATTAAGAGCTTCGAAACCTTGACTCATTGTCTCATGGATCTCCCCATCCATCTCTATGTATTTGTACGTAGCCAGGTGACTGACAAAGATGTCCTCCTCTCCACAGATGGTGATAATTTGGTCTTCCCACTCGTATTTTAACTTCTGGTGAAGAGTAGACGTTACCGCGCCGACAGCGTGAATCCAGGGTCGACCCAACAAACAGCTGTAGGCAGGCTGTATGTCCATCACATAGAAGGTAGTTTTGAACATTTGTGGGCCAATTACCACAGGCAGCTCAATCTCCCTGAGAACCGATCTCTTAGAACCATCGAAGGCTCTCAAAACTAGGTTGCTCGGGCGGAGTGCAAGACCATCAAATTCCAGCTTGACTAAGGCTTTCTTTGGTAAGACATTGAGTGATGACCCAGTGTCAACCAAGACATGAGAAAGTACAACACCTTTACATTCCAAGGTGATATGTAAAGCCTTATTGTAATTACGGCCCTCCGTCGTCAGATCAGCATTGGTGAACCCTAGTCCATGACTAGTATTGACATTTGAAACCACCGTTTCTAGCTGATTAACTGTAATCTCCTCAGGCACGTAAGCTGCGTGCAAGACCTTGAGCTATACATTCCGGTGAGCCTCGGAACACATGAGTAGTGATAGTATAGAGATCTTGGAGGGTGTTTGGTGGAGCTGGTCCACAACTTTGTAGTTACTCTTCTTGATAATCCTCATGAACTCGTCCACATCCTGATCAAAGGATGTCTTCTGAGTCTCCTTCATAGCTGGTTCTTCTGGCACCACACTCTTGCCTTTTGCTTTGGCAGCAGCTTCTGCTTTAACATTAACTCTTGGGAATTGTGAGGCAAAGAGACGTCCACTTCGAGTGAAGCCTCCGCCTCCCCCTACATTATCAATTTGTGGTGTAGAAGTTGAAGAGCCAAGAGTAACTTTCTTTCCGTTGCAATAAAGATCTAAGCCGTAATGCCAAGGCACGACACTGCTGATGTCATTGGGAACTGGTCCAGGCACTGTGATGGTAACCAGACTGATTGCTGCGGAAGAAGGAGTTGTGACAGTCTGTGGATCATAGTAGATGGTGACAGGAGGTCTGGTTGGAGATGGTGCAGGTGCAGGAAATTGTTGATGTTGATGTTGATGTTGCTGAAAGTTGTTGTCAAGAGAATCCGAAACATGAATGGTTGCTGGGTCATAATAAATGGTGACCGTTGAGATGTCGTCATTGATGGTTGCTGTTGTTGTAGTAGACTCTATTGAGATAATGTTTGCTGATGTTGTAGGAGATTCCTTTGAAATGATATTTGCTGATGTTGTAGGAAAGATGTTTGTTGAAGTTGTAGGAGTTGGAACTGTTGAAGTGATTTGTAGGATGCCTTCTTTGATAAGATTGCTGATACCCTTTCTCAAATTTGCACAACCATTGGAAGATATCCTACAAGCTTCACAACGGGCCTCACAACCCGGAAACACTTGGCACTTCAATAGCTGAGCTTTAACTTCGGCCAGTGGTGTTTGAATACTTGCAATGTCATCAATAAGAAAAGATGGTTGGTCCTCTTCAATGGCATTGATCTTAGGCGCACCATGATTGGGTATCGGGTTCCTTGTGACATTAGGTGGAGGTGCAAAATTCAAAGCTTTGGAATCAACTAAGTCCTGAACTTTCATGTGCAATGCCCTACATTTCTCTATTGAATGGCCAGGTGCATTGGAGTGAAAAGCACATCTGGTGTTGACATCATAACTCCTTGGAAGATTCAGAGGATCGGGTGGAGTCAGGGTTCTCAATTCAATCAGGTTGAGCTTCAATAACTGTGGAAGTAGAGCTGCATAGGGCATCGGGATGGGATCGATAACCCTGTTAACTTGAGAAGGCCTTTGTTGGAAAGGACGTTATTGTTGGTTGTTGTTGTTGTTGTAAGATCTTTGTTGTTGAGGAAACTGTTGTTGCTGAGGATACTATTGTTGCTGAGGTGCTGGAGCAGGAATGGTGACTGCGGCCACTGATCTTTGCAAGTATTGGGGCCTACCTCTGTTAACATGCACTGCATTAGTCTCTCCTGTTCTTCTAGGTCCTGAGAAGGGTTTCCTGGCATTGCTGGAACTAGCACCGTTGTTAGAGATCTTACCCATCTTTAATAAGCTTTCAATTCTCTCACCAGCTATAACTACATCAGCGAAGCTGGTAGAAGAGAAAGCAGCGAGTCTATCAATATAGGTCCCTTATAAAGTATTCATGAACATATCATCCATCTCTCTTTCTGACATAGGTGGCTGGATAGCAGCAGCGAGTTGTCTCCATCTTTGGGCATATTCCCGAAAACTTTCTCTTGAGGACTGAGACATACCCATCAACAAAGTTCTATTGGGTGCCATATCCAGGTTGTAATGATATTGGCGCACAAAGGCCTCAGCTAAGTATTTCCAGCTTCTGACCATTGCTCTGGATAGGTGAGAATACCACTCTCGGGATGCCCCGGTTAAACTGTCTTTGAAGTAGAACATCCACAGTTTTTCATCCATGGTATAAGCTTTCAATCTTCCCAGAAAAGATTGTAAATGGGTACGAGGACAAGAGGTACCATTGTACTTTTCAAAGCATGGAGGTTTGAACTTGTGAGGAATCCTTACTCCTTCAACTAGGCCCATATCCATCACATCAAATCCCAAAGAGTTATGGGATTCCAGAGATCTCAGCTTCTCAGATATTTCGTCCAGACGACGATCATAAGCTTCCTCAGCTCCAACACCTATCATAGTAAATTGCTCTTCTTAATGGACCTCTTGTAGAACACGATCTCCAGTGTTTCTTTGGGTATTTCTAATAATATTGACTTCAGGGTTGATGTGGGGCCCAAACTCTGGTGGATTTGTTTGTGGCCGATCGCGCGCATTGTTACTTGTACCCCCAGTGCCTGCATGGTTATCTTCTGGAGTTTGCCGCTCGACTAACTCCCTCAATCTTTCCTGGGTCTGTGCTAGCCTAGTCATTACAGCCATGAATTGATTCATCTGAGTCCTTAATTTTGTCCTCACATCAGTCATCTGAGTCCTCACATCTGTCAGTTCTTGCTATAGCTGATCCATCTATAGACTCAGGAGGTTGTGTCTAGTTGGATATTTGTGGATGCGATTGACGGGAAAGGCCCTCCTGCGAGCAATATTTCCTGAGACAAGCAGCAAAGTGAGAAAACAACAATAAAACACCTGCAAATCAAATGAGGATGAGGTTAGCATGCCATGCAGTATGTCTATTTGTCTTCCAAGGGTATCCAGTTTGGCTCTTTGGTTTTGACCTTCCATACCTCTGGGAAATGAAGTTGTTGAAGCAGACAAAGTCCATGAGAAAATCGAACGGTCAAAACCAAACCAAGAAATGATGGATACCCTGTAAAACAAATAGACAAAATGTTAAATGATGCAATATGATGTATGCTGAATGATATGAAAGGGTTTGTGATCAGATGCTGGATTGTCAGTTGCTTTTGGTAGGGTCCTTGAGTGGTCAGAATTCCGGATGAAGGTCTGAGAACCAGTAACCGGGTGGGAGACTCAAATAAAGAGTCAAAGGTCCAGGGTTTCAAAGGATCAGTCCAAAATAGTACAACCTTATAACATTCCAGTAGCAAGGTATGATGAGGTCAAGGGTTCCTGTAAACCTGTAAACAACCCAACCCACTCATAGGTATTGTTCTAGAACAAAGATTGTAACACCCATATAATATATATCTAGAATAATATCATACAGAGTTAATTTTTGGTACTGACACCATCATAAATTCCTACTAGTATAATTCACATTCTTGTCCAATTCTAAAAACAATATAAACTATGGCACAAGACATGGAAATCATACTAAAAATAAAAGCTAAGAACAATACAATATCCATTATTGTACAAAGATAAGGAAATACACAGCGGAAGACTAAACTAAGCTTCACTTGAAACATCCCGAGCATAGCTCCACTTGTAAATCAAACCTGCAAAAAGGAACCTAAAAAGCTACAAAAATAGTGGGGTGAGATAAAAACATCTCAGTGGGTTCCCTATCTTAGAGTTCCCTCGGCTATAAAAGGTTTGATTTCCTAGAATCTCAAATACTCACTGTTTCCTCACTCACGAAACGAAACCAAGTGGAACCAAAGTCCACATGTACTACCATAATAGATATAGAGAATGAAACATCTACCTCAAGTCCTTACGGATGATTCCCGTGGGACTCAATGTAATACCCACCTCAAGACTTACTCAAGACCTTACAGAGGATTCGACATAACACTCTCTTTGATCCTTACAGATGCTCTTGCGAAACACAAAGTAACCACAAAGAGACTTACTCAAGATCGTCGCATAGATAATGTAGCTCTCTGTAATACCTCAAAATTTGCCCTCATTCTTTTTACCTTAACTGGCTTTTGCTTAGCATTCATCTGCATTTCTCAGTAGGTCATTAACATCATAATCATGCATTTCATAAGCTTCTAAGGCATGGGATCAGAGCATTCTCTGGTGATTTGATTCTTCCTATTCAGAGGTGACTTATCTGGTTATTACATTATAGATTGAGACAAAGGTTGGGCTCTTACCATCTTAAGCATATATATAAATTCATAAAGGTATCAAGGTTATCCTCGCCAGGATCTCTCCCGAGCATCAAAGGAAGGGGTTCACTTCCTGTCTAATACCTTAGGTTAATCTCTTATTCAACGTATATCTCGGGTGCTAGGATTTCATCAGGATGTGGTACACAAGATAGTTTCCTTGTAAAATTTGTTCATCAGTGAATCTTATCAGTCAAGGAATTTCATAAATACTTGAGGCATAAGTTATTGAAATTCGGGCATACGCATGGTCGATTAGGGTTTTTTGCGGCATGGATCGTGATCGCCAAGTTGAGCGTGAGGTAGCTAATTTCTTTTGGCATGCTTAAAACATTTCTTTTTAGGCAACATTTTGGTTATTTGAGATATGGACTAAGGTCGGGCAAAGTGGATTAATTTGTTTTAAGCACAAGTTGATTACCCATTTTCTTAAATCAAATACCCATAAACTAGTCTTAGAATCTGTTTCTCTTGAATCAATCTCACCATTTCATTTTATTTTTTTATTTTTTTTTATACTTTCTAAACTTGTTGTCATAAACCATAATCCACATTTCATTATCCAAATTAAACCCGAGGCCCATTAAGTCCAATTGCCATCTACTATATCATTAAGGTTATGTCTCACTTAAGCCTATGTGGCAATATTGTCAAAAGGATAAAAAGTACCCGGTTCACCCTCACGGCTCATGTCTTTGGTTTCCGTGAACTATTGCATAATGAAAAATCCTACCACAGTCTGGCTCACAGTAAAGGTTGATACATGTTTTTTATTATTTTGACAAAAAAGCTCATAATATGTCAATTAAGGGGTCCGATGCAACAAAGTTCAGTCACATAAAAATCTACAAAGTGGTATAACAGAAAAGAGGATTACACATAAAGGACAACTGCTTTTACTATTGATCTGATACATAACAGGTTTTTTTCAGTTGGGTCACAAGGAAAAGGGATATAAGATGGAAATCTATAACTGATATAGCAGAAATCCATGACAGTTCATCAGAAAAAAATTCAATTATAAAAAGGTTACAAATATGTTATACAAACTGATAAAAAAGGCATAGAAAGAAGAACCGAAATTGGATAAGTAATTACAACAAACATTCAGGGAAAAGGATGAACACAAGTTGGAAAAAAAAAGATGAGTCACATGTAACAGAAACAAGACAATCTCTCATAATCTATCTTGATCCGTCTCTTCACAAACCTTCAACCGAAATCTCGAATGAACTTGATAGCAGAAAGAGAAAGAGGGTCCTGCATCGGATCTTCATCCATCTCAGGGTCCATCTTTATCAAATCTCTAACAACCTTCACCATTGATTTTCGGCACCTCCCTTCATCGCTCAATTTCGACAGTTTCGCAAACCTTCATAAATCACAATCCTTAACATCAACATTCAATCAACCTGCAAAACATCATGGAATCAATAACTAGAAAACTAACAGAATGTAACAAAGAATGCAACAGAAGAAGAAAAGGATAACTCCACCAAAATCAGTTAGAATCTAACTGATGTAACAGGGTATCGGTTGAGAACAATGAAAGAAGTGGGATTCGTCGTGAACTCATATCAGAAACAACAAAGAAATTCAGAGTGTTACCTAGCCTATAAACCATTTATTAGCTTGGGATGGCATAATTTGTAAAAGATGCTGCCAGGATGCTGCGCTCGACACTCTAACATTGGACTATGTGAGGTTGATGGACAGTCAGCTGGTGAAGCTGTGCAGCTGTTATGGAATGGACATGAATCCCTGGCCGAGTTTCCGTTTGCCAGCTCAGTACACCTGGCGGAAACAGCAACAAACTCTGCTCCGTTTACGTCATTTGCTTGTCATTTGCTTGCTCCATTTGATTCTACTTCACAACAATCATATTGGTGATCTCCATTTAGTGTGACTTCAGCTGAATTTGGAGTGGCCATTGGTGATGTTTCTGATGCTAGCAAAAAAAAGCAGGTGGGGTTATAATCAAAGATTAGTCCAACCAAAATTAAAAAAAAAACAACAAAATGCTAACAAACTAACTGAATCCAAAAAGCTCATAACTTAATCACAACTGATTCTAACCGAATTCCACAACCGAATTTCCTTCCTGAAGGTTCACCTGAGAACTTTCTAGAAACGTCCTCAAATCTTCTATAAATCAAAAGCCTCCTCTTCAATCTTCTGGTTCCCACCATTTTTCTTCTGACCAGAAACACTTCCTTCACCCCTTTTTCAATTTTTTTCCACGATTCTCCACACACATAACCATTCCCTCAATCCTGCATCCTCCTTGTCAGACCCTAATTTTTGACCTAAGATTCTTCGCATCTCATCTGCATTTCGCATACAAACAAGATCACGCATTGTTCGTTTATCTTTTTTTTAGGTGCCAGTCTTTGTTTCACAGAGGATCACCGCATTTAATTTTTGTTATTTGTTTATATTCACTAACCTCTAACAAAAAAAAATTATGTTGCAGTTGCTTCTTCTTCTTCTATGTTGCAGGATTTCAAAGACAGGGCTGTGATTTCAATTCAGAGGCGTTTGTTCAGTCACGATTCGATTCAGATGGACGTTTGACCTGATCTTGGTCAAACTATCAAGAAATTATTTCGACTGCAAGTTGTGTGGGCCAGTGGTCTGTTTCTCAGACTGTGCGTATTCAAAAGTTCAAGACTGCGTTATGTGTGAACTCATCAGTTATCAGACAGTGTTTTGTGCGAAGTTTGTTTTGAATCTGCAAGATCACCAGTTTATTAGTAGTTCATCTGAGGATTTATTTTCCTCAGTACGGTTTCGAACTATCAGGACTGATTTCAGATTTCAAGTAATTGCGGTATAAATAACAAGTTGTGCAGTGGTTCAGTAATGGTTTTGTTCATGTTATCAGAGGCTTGTTGAAAAATCAGGAGTTGGTTGCGGTCTAAAAAAAATCATCATTTCATTTAACCATTTCCAGATTCCATTTTTTTAAAATCCATTCCGATCCTCTTTTTATCCAATTATTCATTCATATCCAATTTCTAAACTCTTTTTTTAGTCCGATTATCCGAATTATCATTTTTTTACTACCCAATTCCAATTATCCAATTTTTTAGTTTTTTTAAACGCATTCCAAATTCCTTTTCATTATTCATTTTTTTTAAATCATTCCATTTTATAATAATTTCCAATTATCATTTTTTTATCCATTTCATTAGCCTAAATACTTTTTTCCAATTCTAAATCACCACAATTAATTTCATTTATTTTTTATTATAACTTTTCATTTTTTTTATTCTAAACAATAAAAATTTAACAAATTATGAAGCCCATTTTTCTTATTCTTTTAGCCCACTACTACATAAAAAAATGAATAAGAAAGCCTTGGCCCTTTTCCCCACACCACTTCAATTACAACATTTTCTCAGTTTTCCAACACCAGCCGTACATCAATTTTTTTTCCAAGTTATACATCTTTCCAGCTCACAACAAGCTTCACTTCATTCACATCAACAAGCCTCTTCCGTACACTATTACCAGCCTTCAAGCTATCAAAACAGACTTCATAAAACATACGCAAGCCCAACATCACAAGCCTTGCACATCTACCCAGCCAAATTCCCAGCCATATCTTCGTAGCCGTACGAAAGACTTCCAAGACGCCAACATCCCGCAGCACAAAACAAGCCGTAAACACCTGAACACGCATCATGTACATTCTCCAAACTCCAAGCCGCAGCTAGCTTCAATATTCACACAACAAAGCCTAAGCCCAGCTCATCACACACGCGGATTACACGCCTTCCCTTAGACCAAAACGCAAGTGATCCAAACATAAAACGCAACAGCAAAGTTGAGATTGGGACATACTTTTCCCGTGGCCCCAAACGCATCAAAAAGAAATTTGCAAAAACGAATTCAAATCTGACCCAACTCTCTCCATCTATAAATTAACCTTCCTCTTCTTCAATCCTCCAAGCTTGGAGAGCCACATTGAATCCTTGCGCAAAATCAAACTCCCTCAATAATCTTCAATTTCAATTTCTTCAACCTTCATTAATTCATTTCCAAATATTCAATCCCTCTTTTCTTCACCTTCAAACCTCATCAATTTTTTTCTTCAACTCTCTTCCAAACCTGAGAATTCAAACCTTCAACAACAAAGCAGATCCGGAAAAAAAAAGCAAACAAATCGAAAAAAGAAAGAAGAAAGAGAGAGGTTTGCGTTTTTTGAGAAAGAAGAAGAGTGTGGCTTCGGATTTAATGGTGAGGAAACGACGCCATTTTTATTGAGAAGTTGTATTGCCTTCGCCGTTTCCCTGTTTAGCGTTGGAGAAGAAACTCCTTTGGCTTTAGCTTTTCTTGCTTTTCTCTTTTAATTTCTTATATTTTTTTTTATTAATTCTTTTTTTGTAATAATAAGAATGGTGTTGGGCCTTGGATCTAGCTGTTTCTATTCACACCCTTTGCTGATCCACGAATCCTTCCCCCTCCCTTTTCCATGTTTTATTTTTTTATTTTTTTTCTTTAGTTCATTTCTTAAATTATTTTTGTTATTATAGTTATTTTTAATATGAGAATCTTATAAAAGGTATTTTAGAAAAAGAAACTTTAGAGAAAGGGATTTAGAAAAAGTTTTTTTTTAAAAATATTTGAATTCTTTCTTTTGGATTTATTTTTAGATCCACTTTTATTCATCTTATTTTTCCTTTGTGGTCGATGAGATCTCCGATTCGCGATTATTGGTTTCCGAAGATGTTTAATCTTCATTATTTCAAATCTATGGATGAATGATCATTTGGATCATTCTCCATACTTTGGAATCGTGATAGGTTGCCTTCGATAAACACAATGTGAAATCCCGATTAAGATTAGACCATTACCTTTTCTTTTAGTGTGGCATGTTTTCGGAGAACGATCCATAATATCGTTTCTCTAACATGTATTAACACTAATATTTTCCACTTTAATTAGTAGTGGCCGGCCTCATTTGTAGGGTAATTACTCTGTAAATTACTCGGCGATTGCTTAACATAGACCTAAAGTTGTCCCGATTCGGATTGTGATCCACTTGGATCCGGTTGCCTCAATTTTATTTTTCTTTTCGTGGTTGTGCTTGATTAAGTTCATCATACTACTTATATTGTAAATATTATAATATTGTGAATATACTAACATTTAATTTGAATCTCTCGCACCTTATCCTTTTTATTTCAATCTCTTGTTCCCTATCTCTCTTATTATGCTTTATCATATTATATCATATATCATTTGCTTATTGTTTACATTGTTGCTTGTTATTTCTCCTTTGTCCATTTGGATATCAAAACACTAATAAATGATTAAACACTTAAAAGACTTGTGACTTCTAATTTTGGACTATGGTTACTATCCCTTGCTTCGGAGAATGGACTTAGACTTTAAGATCTTCCCCCTTGCTCAAGTTGGAATGGATTAGAAACCTCGGCCTCAAGTTATTTCATTAGCCTTTAAAGAAGGAATTCCGAACTTTGAAGAATTGTGCATATTTTGGTTTAGTAAACTCTTCCTTTAGCTTTTATTTTCAAGTCTTAGGATAGTCCCTTCATCTCTTCCCATCTTCTTCAATTTTCAAATCTCCTTCCTATTTTCAAAATCTTTCTTTGTTTTCTAACTTCAAACATTTTCTCAATCAAACCTTGACTTCGGTCATGTGCTTTTACCTTTTCATTCCATTTTCTTAAATAAATGCTATACCACATAAGCATATCGAAACTTTCTTTCTCAAAAACTTTAAAACATTCACAACTCATTCAATTGTTTTTGTGCCCTCGTGCACTTTTCCTTTTAACCTTTTTTATGTTTAGATATGATTCATTCTTTCTAGCGGAATTATTCGCTAAAGAATGACGACTTATCTCTACATTTTAAAATCAATTCAACTCATTTCCCTTTTCACAATTTGTACCACGAACTACGGGGTTTTGATCTCGCATTGCACTTTGTGGGTACGTAGGCATGAGACGTTCGTCTCTTCAAACACCAAAATCTTAAAAAACATTCTTCTTCTCATCTCTTCAATCCTTTTTTCAAGCAAACCATTTCAACCCAAAAAATGCAGTAAACATTTCAAAGGGTTCCCGTGGAGTACCACGGACAAGTCGGGTGCTTAAAACCTTCCCGATTTGTAACCAATCCCCGTACCCATTCTCTGTCTGATTCTTTAAGGTTTTGTTCGTTCTTTTGCCTTTTTCCTTTTGGAAATAAATAAAAGCGCGGTGGCGACTCTGTGTATATTGAGTTAAGTTAATCAATAGCTTACACTCATGATTTTACCGCTACAGAAAAGTGGCGACTCTGCTGGGGAGTCAATCTCTAAGTGGATTCGGCCTACTTTGATTTGTTTACTACTATAGTTTGATTTGCTTGTTACTTGGTTGTTCTGTTCCGGTTTTGGTGATCCTCTGTGAGATAGATCCTAACCCGGATCTGAGTGGAACTTATGATAGGACGGCGATATTCGAAGCGATATGCGATGGAGTAGTCCAAAGCAATATCAATTTGATAATCTCCACTCAGTTAGGCTCTCTTGGACTATCAATGTCATGACGAGTAATCGTACGTGGCATTATTTTCCGACCTTGAGCTGATCATACTGAGGACCGTAGAACCCTTAACCAATCTAAGCCAATTTAGGAACGTAGTGCGGAAACTATCTGAGTGTAAACTTAAGGTGGTTGTCACGCGATACTACACTCGGACGAGGTCTATTTTAAGAATGTTATCGGTTGGGGAGTAATCCAATGTACCGATGATATTCTAAAGATGGCTGTTAACTCCGGGAACCTCTATTAGTACCCTTCTGGTTTTTTGCAGGTACAATGAAGACAAACCTTAGTACATACCTGTGTGGGTTGGTTCTTATCCCATGACTCCATGCTCGGGATCCGAACCTTTGAACCTGTGTGCTTTGCATGATCTTGTTTGTGTTTGTTGCATCTACATATTCATCATGATCATTATCATAACCATTTTTCCAGGAAAATAATTCCGATTATTGCAAATATTGGAAAGAGTAAATATTCCTTTTTTGTCAAGATATTTCATGACCATATTCTCGATGTTGACCATGTTTGCAATAATCGAGTTGTTTTTCTTAAAATGGAAGTGAACATTCCATATCATTGCATCCTCGCATATTCTTGTGTTCATCCGAGTTGTGTGGGAACTCATCCCGGTTGTTTCTTTCCTCAGTTGTCTGTTGATTCGTCAAGCTGACTCCTCACCACAGATACGGTACTAGAGCTGCTAACAGACGGAGAGCTATCAGATTAAGAATGGAACACCAAGAACAATATAACATGGAAGTTCGAATGGAAATTGATGAGTTGAAGGCAGGTATGACTAGGCTTACTGAAATGATGCAAGTTCTGATTGCTCGAGGTGAACCACCTCAAAGGACTGTTATCTCTGAAGTTTTTACTGCTGTTGTTGATCCTCCTGTTGTTCAGCAACCGGTTTCTTCTTGGCCAGAATATGGGTTACCTCCGGATTATGTGCCAGTTTCTGCTACTGCTCAGATTGGTGGTCCATCCGTTGTACCAGTCTTCTCAGCTCCGACTTTTGTTGAACCTCAACCTGTTGTGCACGCTACTGCTCAGACTACTTATCAGAATTCTCCTTTCTTGTACCAAGCTGCTGGTCAACAAGCTGAAAGTCAGGGTGAACCTGGATATATGGACGAAGTTAGAGAACAATGTTTGACTCTTGAGAAGAGGGTAAGAGGTCTAGAAGGAAAAGATGTCTTTGGTTCTGCTGCAATAGACATGTGTTTGGTTTCCGACTTGGTTCTTCCTGATAAGTTCAAAGTTCCTGTATTTGAGAAGTACAATGGTCATACTTGTCCAAAGATTCATCTGTTGATGTATTGTCGCAAAATGGCTGCGCATGCTAAGGAGGACAAGTTGCTTATTCACTGTTTTCAAGATAGTTTGAGTGGTGCTTCTATGAAGTGGTATGTTGGACTTGAGAAGAGTCACATCCGAAGCTGGAAAGATTTATCTGATGCTTTTGTAAGACAGTATAAGTACAATCTGGACATGGCGCCTGATCGTCGTCAACTTCAAAATATGTCACAGAAAGAGAAAGAATCATTCAAAGAGTATGCTCAGCGTTGGAGAGAGCTAGCTGCTCAAGTGGAGCCACCTTTTCCTGAAAAGGAATTAACTGGTTTGTTCATGGACACTCTTCAACCGTTCTTTTGGGAGAAAATGGTAGGAAGTGTTTCATCTGGCTTTTTTGATCTAGTCACTATTGGAGAAAGACTAGAGGAAGGTATCAAGAAAGGTAAGATTACCAATTCTGAAGCTCCTAATGCTTCAAGAAAGTCTTTTGGGAATCCTCACAAGAGAAGAGATGGTGATGCTTATGCTGTTTCAACTGGGAGGAGGCCTTATCACCCGCAACAACGATATGTTCAACCATATGTAGCTGCAGTGGCTCCTGTTGTCAAAGCTCAACCTGCTCAAACTCAAGCTCAAGGTCAAGCTCGACCAGCTCAAGCTCAAGTTCAATTTCGAGCTCAAGCTCAGGCTCCTCCTGCTGCTGCTGGACAAAATCAGTATCGCAATAGGCCAAATTTTGACCCTATTCCGATGTCTTACACTGAATTGTTTCCTTCATTGATTGAGAAAGGTTTAATTACTACTAGGCCTCCGCCTCCTGTTCCAAATCCTCTGCCAGTTGGTTATAGATCGGATCTTCGCTGTGAGTTTCATCAAGGTGGAACTGGTCATGACTTGGAACATTGCTTTGCACTGAAGGCTAAGGTACAAGAACTTATCAGGAACAACATCCTTTACTTTAATGACCTTAATCCCAATGTTATCAACAATCCTTTGCCGAAGCTTGGGAAGTGAATCTTCTAGAAGAATTCAATTGTCAAATTTTCTTCAAGGCCAGAATATCAGACGGGGTAGCTCATCCTTGTTGTTGATGGATCACTAGGCCATTGTTTCTTTATGTTTGCAATTTTCTTCAATCATATTAAGTTGTTTGCTTTTAAACTTTGTTTGTACTTTCATGTTGGTTTTAATAAAATGAGCATTTCTTTGTTTTGATTCAATTTCATTTGCTGTTTGCATCTTTATGCTTTACATTTCAAGTTCATTTATCTTTTCTCAAAGTTTTACAATGATTGGAGGAAGGATGATGAAAATGAGATACCCATAATTGTTGTTGGTATGCTTTCAATTGAGACTTGTTTGATGATGTACAGACATTGTTTCAAATCCTAAACACTGGAGAAATAAGGAAGTTAATCCTTTGTCAACCCCTTTAAGCCTTGAAGTTGGAGTTTCTTTCTATTTGAAAAAACCCGCATTGTAACCTGGGGATGGGTAGTTCTCAATTAATTCAAATGCGCATTCAAGTACAAGAGAATCATTCAAGACACCTTTCAAATAAAGGTTGCAATCTCAAGTTTTCCTTCACACACATCAAAGAAGTGTTGAAGATGTTTCTCAATCCAAAAGCCAACGATGGTTCATCGTAATCATTAAGCCATACAGTTATTATCTTTAAGAAAAATGATATAAAAAATTTATTATTGAAAAAAAATCAAAGCCCGCTAAGTCAAAACCTATGAAGGAAACTTAGGCAAAAAACTGGGGCATCCCGCTGGCTGTAAGTTGAAATGACACAGTTCAGGCAAAAGTTAGTGATAATAAAAAGAAAGATTTATCAAGAGGTCATCAAAATCCTCAGCAAAAGTAAGTTGAGTGGACCAACATCCTCACTGGAAATAACAAAAGGAAGGATGTGACTGTTATCTCAAAATCCTTTGGCTTATGAACCATCTTCATCTGTGCAATCCTAAATTTTTGGGAACTTGAATGCATAGGGTGAATTAATTGAATGTAGGACTGGAGTTCATCATGAAGTTGGGTTGGGTACAAATAACTTTGAGCCTATATCCTTTGTTTCATAAACCGTGAACCAGACCACGTTACAACCTTCAAAAGTCCTAATTGAATTCAGGTTTCTTTTGAAAAGCATACTACAACAAGGTTGCGTAAACTGACTCCCAAGTTCTTTACCAATCATTTGTTTTCTTGCATTTGCTTTATCTTTAATGTTGTCTCAACCGCTGTGTTTTGACATTGTTTTCATTTGCTTTACATCAATAAATTTCATTCCAAAAATGATTCTTGATTTCAAAATTTGCATTGAATTTTGCATTAAAATTACCAGGTTGGTACAAACATTTTTATTTGCAAATATACTTTCCTCATCAAGGAATTTTCAAACAGTTAAGAAACTTGGCCAGTGATCTTATCAGGGGCAAAGTCTTTCTCAGTTCCTTTGGTTCAAAAGTTGTTGCTCAATGCAAGTTATTCTCAGATATGGTTGGTCAGAAGATTCTCTACAAGATTCATATTGGGTTATTTTCTCAGCATTCATCTCATGAACTGAAGCCATGATCAGTTTATTCTTCTCATGGGTTACCTCAAAGATCTGATTATTTTCTCCAGCAGTAGTTGAGAACTGAATCCATTATCAGTTTACCTTCATCAATCATTGAACTTGGGGCAATTTTCTTCAAAGAATCCCCAAGCAGCTTTACATGACTTTTCTCAAGAGATTTTCAACTTGGTACAGTTTACTGGTGTGACAGAGACTTGTTCAGCAGCAGCATCTCTAATGTTCGAGCAGAATGGCAGTGATCTCTGTGTTGAGGAATCAGTCTTCCATCTTTTGCACTACTCTAAGAGTCTAAACTGGTTGTCAGCATTTTCTCTCATATTATCTCCTTGGGTGTGTTATTCCCCAGTCTTGTTTATGTTTGCATATTTGAGTGTTTTAGTCCTCATTATGCGTATCCTTGGGTGTGTTATTCCCCAGTCTTGTTTAAGTCTGCATATTTGAGTGTGTTATTCCTCATTATGCATTTTCTCGGGTGTGTTATTCCCCAGTTTTGTTTACCTTTGCATAGTTGAGTGTTTTAGTCCTCATTATGCGTGTTCTTGGGTGGTTTAGTCCCCATTTTCGTAAATGTCTACATGCTGAGTGTTTTAGTCCTCATATGCATTTCTCGAAGTCTTGTTGTTTTCGACTTCTTACCTTGTGATCAAAGTCCAACTCACTTGGCATTTGTCTGTCTCTCCAGAACTTTTTCTTCACCTACTTGTTGTGTCTTCTCATATATTACACCCTTTTATCCGATTGCCATTCTCGGATGTCCATAGTGAAGTCATCATTGATTTGATGTACTGTCCCGGACTTTTTCCCATTTCATTCAGTTATGTTCCTGAATGTTGTGACTCACATTGTATCTGATTGCCATTCTCGGATGTTGTGATCATTTCCTTCCGATTGCCATTCTCGGATGTACATAGTGAAGTCATCATTGATTTGATGTACTGTCCCGGATCTTTTTTCCCATTTCATCCAGTTCTATTCCTGAATGTTGTGCTTCACATTTTATCTGATTGCCATTCTCAGATCTTGTGATCATTTCCTTCCGATTGCCATTCTCGGATGTCCCTAGTGAAGTCATCATTGATTTGATGTACTGTCCCGGACCTTTTTCCCATTTCATTCAGTGCTGTTCCTGAATGTTGTGATTCATATTTTTATCTGATTGCCATTCTCAGATATTGTTGATCACTTACCTTCCGATTTCAATTCTCGGATTTTCATGTTGGAGTCATCATTAAGTTGATGTACTTTCCCGAATATTTCTCATTTCATTCAGTGCTGTTCCTGAATGTTATGATTCACGTTTTTTATCTGATTGCTATTCTCAGATGTTGTGATTACCCTTTTCCGATTGCCATTCTCGGATATCCCTATTAAAGTCAGTAATGTCATCCTTGGATGCTTTTGATGTGTTTTTTCGGGACTTTTCTCACTTCATTCAGTACCATTCCTAGATGTTGTGATCCTTTCTGTCCAATTGCCATTCTCGGACATTTTTCATCTCAGCTGAGCCATGTGTTGGTCTCTAGCATGTTGTTTTTTCCGTCGGAGTCTTATGCTCCTTATCCCCAGCGTGTATTCTTTTTCATGTGTTGTCTTGTCCTTCACGGACTTCTCTGCATTTCATTTGGTTCCATATACATTTCATATCATCTCATAAATTTTCTCATATATTTCATATGCAGTCACATATTTTCTCTGTATTTCATATTGTTCTCATAATATTTCATATGCTTCATATCATTTCCATATCATCTTCGTATCACTTCATATCATTTCATATCGTTCATCTCATTTCATTCCAGTTTTTGGCATCTTAGGATCAAAAATTGAGTCTTTGGATATTTAAGTATCTTCCATCTTGTCGAAACGAAGATTTCAATCTTCATTATCTCTGGATTGAAGAAACTTAAATTGGGGCATCTGTCAGACCCTAATTTTTGACCTAAGATTCTTCGCATCTCATCTGCATTTCGCATACAAACAAGATCACACATTGTTCGTTTATCTTTTTTTTTAGGTGCCAGTCTTTGTTTCACAGAGGATCACCGCATTTAATTTTTGTTATTTGTTTATATTCACTAACCTCTAACCAAAAAAAAAAAAATGTTGCAGTTGCTTCTTCTTCTTCTGTGTTGCAGGATTTCAAAGACAGGGCTGTGATTTCAATTCAGAGGCGTTTGTTCAGTCACGATTCGATTTAGATGGACGTTTGACCTGATCTTGGTCAAACTATCAAGAAATTGTTTCGACTGCAAGTTGTGTGGGCCAGTGGTCTGTTTCTCAGACTGTGCGTATTCAAAAGTTCAAGACTGCGTTATGTGTGAAGTCATCAGTTATCAGACAGTGTTTTGTGCGAAGTTTGTTTTGAATCTGCAAGATCACCAGTTTATCAGTAGTTCATCTGAGGATTTATTTTCCTCAGTACGGTTTCGAACTATCAGGACTGATTTCAGATTTCAAGTAATTGCGGTATAAATAACAAGTTGTGCAGTGGTTCAGTAATGGTTTTGTTCATGTTATCAGAGGCTTGTTGAAAAATCAGGAGTTGGTTGCGGGCTAAAAAAATCATCATTTCATTTAACCATTTCCAGATTCCATTTTTTTAAAATCCATTCCGATCCTCTTTTTATCCAATTATTCATTCATATCCAATTTCTAAACTCTTTTTTTAGTCCGATTATCCGAATTATCATTTTTCTTACTACCCAATTCCAATTATCCAATTTTTTAGTTTTTTTAAACGCACTCCAAATTCCTTTTCATTATTCATTTTTTTTTAAATCATTCCATTTTATAATAATTTCCAATTATCATTTTTTTATCCATTTCATTAGCCTAAATACTTTTTTCCAATTCTAAATCACCACAATTAATTTCATTTATTTTTTATTATAACTTTTCATTTTTTTTATTCTAAACCATAAAAATTTAACAAATTATGAAGCCCATTTTTCTTATTCTTTTAGCCCACTACTACATAAAAAAATGAATAAGAAAGCCTTGGCCCTTTTCCCCACACCACTTCAATTACAACATTTTCTCAGTTTTCCAACACCAGCCGTACATCAATTTTTTTCCAAGTTATACATCTTTCCAGCTCACAACAAGCTTAACTTCATTCACATCAACAAGCCTCTTCCGTACACTATTACCAGCCTTCAAGCTATCAAAACAGACTTCACAAACATACGCAAGCCCAACATCACAAGCCTTGCACATCTACCCAGCCAAATTCCCAGCCATATCTTCGCAGCCGTACGAAAGACTTCCAAGACGCCAACATCCCGCAACATAAAACAAGTCGTAAACACCTGAACACGCATCATGTACATTCTCCAAACTCCAAGCCGCATCTAGATTCAATATTCACACAACAAAGCCTAAGCCCAGCTCATCACACATGCGGATTACACGCCTTCCCTTAGACCAAAACGCAAGTGATCCAAACATAAAACGCAACAGCAAAGTTGAGATTGGGACATACTTTTCCCGTGGCCCCAAACGCATCAAAAAGAAATTTGCAAAAACGAATTCAAATCTGACCCAACTCTCTCCATCTATAAATTAACCTTCCTCTTCTTCAATCCTCCAAGCTTGGAGAGCCACATTGAATCCCTGCGCAAAATCAAACTCCCTCAATAATCTTCAATTTCAATTTCTTCAACCTTCATTAATTCATTTCCAAATCTTCAATCCCTCTTGTCTTCACCTTCAAACCTCATCAATTTTTTTCTTCAACTCTCTTCCAAACCTGAGAATTCAAACCTTCAACAACAAAGCAGATCCGAAAAAAAAAAAATCGAAAAAAGAAAGAAGAAAGAGAGAGGTTTGCGTTTTTTGAGAAAGAAGAAGAGTGTGGCTTCGGATTTAATGGTGAGGAAACGGCGCCGTTTTTATTGAGAAGTTGTATTGCCTTCGTCGTTTCCCTGTTTAGCGTTGGAGAAGAAGCTCCTTTGGCTTTAGCTTTTCTTGCTTTTCCCTTTTAATTTCTTATATTTTTTTTATTAATTCTTTTTTTGTAATAATAAGAATGGTGTTGGGCCTTGGATCTAGTTGTTTCTATTCACACCCTTTGCTGATCCATGGATCCTTCCCCCTCCCTTTTCCATGTTTTATTTTTTTATTTTTTTTCTTTAGTTCATTTCTTAAATTGTTTTTGTTATTATAGTTATTTTTAATATGAGAATCTTATAAAAGGTATTTTAGAAAAAGAAACTTTAGAGAAAGGGATTTAGAAAAAGTTTTTTAAAAAAAATATTTGAATTCTTTCTTTTGGATTTATTTTTAGATCCACTTTTATTCATCTTATTTTTCCTTTGTGGTCGATGAGATCTCCGATTCGCGATTATTGGTTTCCGAAGATGTTTAATCTTCATTATTTCAAATCTATGGATGAATGATCATTTGGATCATTCTCCATACTTTGGAATCGTGATAGGTTGCCTTCGATAAACACAATGTGAAATCCCGATTAAGATTAGACCATTACCTTTTCTTTTAGTGTGGCATGTTTTCGGAGAACGATCCATAATATCGTTTCTCTAACATGTATTAACACTAATATTTTCCACTTTAATTAGTGGTGGCCGGCCTCATTTGTAGGGTAATTACTCCGTAAATTACTCGGCAATTGCTTAACATAGACCTAAAGTTGTCCCGATTCGGATTGTGATCCACTTGGATCCGGTTGCCTCGATTTTATTTTTCTTTTCGTGGTTGTGCTTGATTAAGTTCATCATACCACTTATATTGTAAATATTATAATATTGTGAATATACTATCATTTAATTTGAATCTCTCGCACCTTATCCTTTTTATTTCAATCTCTTGTTCCCTATCTCTCTTATTATGCTTTATCATATTATATCATATATCATTTGCTTATTGTTTACATTGTTGCTTGTTATATCTCCTTTGTCCATTTGGATATCAAAACACTAATAAATGATTAAACACTTAAAAGACTTGTGACTTCTAATTTTGGACTATGGTTACTATCCCTTGCTTCGGAGAATGGACTTAGACTTTAAGATCTTCCCCCTTGCTCAAGTTGGAATGGATTAGAAACCTCGGCCTCAAGTTATTTCATTAGCCTTTGAAGAAGGAATTCCGAACTTTGAAGAATTGTGCATATTTTGGTTTAGTAAACTCTTCCTTTAGCTTTTATTTTCAAGTCTTAGGATAGTCCCTTCATCTCTTCCCATCTTCTTCAATTTTCAAATCTCCTTCCTATTTTCAAAATCTTTCTTTGTTTTCTAACTTCAAACATTTTCTCAATCAAACCTTGACTTCGGTCATGTGCTTTTACCTTTTCATTCCATTTTCTTAAATAAATGCTAAACCACATAAGCATATCGAAACTTTCTTTCTCAAAAACTTTAAAACATTCACAACTCATTCAATTGTTTTTGTGCCCTCGTGCACGTTTCCTTTTAACCTTTTTTATGTTTAGATATGATTCATTCTTTCTAGCGGAATTATTCGCTAAAGAATGACGACTTATCTCTACATTTTAAAATCAATTCAACTCATTTCCCTTTTCACAATTTGTACCACGAACTACGGGGTTTTGATCTCGCATTGCACTTTGTGGGTACGTAGGCATGAGACGTTCGTCTCTTCAAACACCAAAATCTTAAAAAACATTCTTCTTCTCATCTCTTCAATCCTTTTTTCAAGCAAACCATTTCAAACCAAAAAATGCAGTAAACATTTCAAAGGGTTCCCGTGGAGTACCACGGACAAGTCGGGTGCTTAAAACCTTCCCGATTTGTAACCAATCCCCGTACCCATTCTCTGTCTGATTCTTTTAGCTTTTTAGCTTTTAAGATTCTTTAAGGTTTTGTTCGTTCTTTTGCCTTTTTCCTTTTGGAAATAAATAAAAGCGCGGTGGCGACTCTGTGTATATTGAGTTAAGTTAATCAATAGCTTATACTCATGATTTTACCGCTACACTCCTCATCATTCTTCTCCCATTTCTTCGTAACCTTTCGTTTCTTCCTTAACCACCTAGCCATCACCTCCATCACCTCACTTCAACCTTCAGGTGATGACTCTTTATCGCCGTTCTTTGTAACCGAAGCCATAGCCGTGCCATCATAACCATTTTCTTCATCATCGGCAGCGACCTGAAACCGGTTTATTCGCCAATGTATCATCAATAGTAACCCGAACAGAAGAAGAGAAGAATCGAGTAAAGATCGGGGAAGGCGATACATACCTGAAATCGTGGATTTCGATCCGTCTTCGCAGCAATAGCCCCATTCCGTGTCTGAGTTCGTCACCAACAAGAGGCATCTCCGTCGCGACATCATTCATCAAGCGGAAACGGAACAAAACCTTGCGGCGGCATCGACACAACGAATACATATTGTCCAACGCGCAACTTCAGTTCAAGGTACGAATTCATGTTTGTGGTGAAAGTGTTCTTGAGTCAGTATCGAAAAAGCATCGGCGTTGTAGTTTTGATTCGGATTGGTTGAGCTTGAGTTTGGCTTTGTTTAGAGTTGAGGGTTAGATTCGGTATGAAGATGATGATAGAGTCAGGTCTTGAGGAAGGTGATGGTGGAGCTAAGGCGAAGGAGATGATGATATGTGGAGGGCGGTGGTTAGGTCGGAAGAGGAGCGAGGAAGAAGAAAAGGGAAGGGAAGCGGCGGATAGAGAGATGAAGATTGGGATTAGGGTTTTGTTTATAGCATTTTCCTTTTTTGTGGTTTTTACAATTTTTTTAAGAGAGTTGATTTAGTATGATTATAAGGTTAATAACTGTATTAAAAGAATTATTGAGTATTAAGACAATTTATTTACTTTATTATTAGGCCATAATCCATAATGAGGAGGAGTTAATCTCTCTTAATTCCCAAGATTGCACCGTTAGAAGCTGAAGAGGATAGGTGGTAGTTTTGAGGTCCAATCCGGCGGTGACACTTGTTGGACCACACTTTCATAAACCTTTTGCTAATTACACCCCATTCTAAGCCTATAATAGAAAAAACAAGTAAAAATGTTTCTTTTTGCACTCCCTCTTAAGTCAGCGAAAATTTGGGCCTAGGCATTGCTACTCACACCCCATTTTTAGGGCCCATGTAGAAAACAATGGAAAATTTCGCTCTTCTCACCCCCCTGACTTCCATACGAATTGGGCCTCATACCCTTTTACTATTAGAACCCTGTTTTAGGTCCAGTTCAGAAATTAACTTAAAAATATCACTTCTAGCACCCCTTTCTTTATTTCTATTTCTTTTAGATTTTAGTTTTTTTTGTTTCATATAGTTTAGAAATAATTCACTAAAAAATAGCAAAATGACTAGAAAAATTCCAAAAAGATTAAATAGATTTTTAATTCATATTAGGATTGTTTAGAATTTTATTTTTTCTATTTTTGCTTTATTTTTGATTTTATATTGAATTTTTCTTGTAATTAGTTCTTAATGAATTTTCTTCAACTATCCATGATCTTGTAGATTTTATATTTTGATTTTCCAGTAACTTTTTTTGCCCATTCTTTTTATTGTAGTTAGAAGACTCATAGTAGTACTTAGGTTAATTTTTGTGGATTTTTTAGATCACTTTATCTTAGGTTTTAGTAGATTAATCTTTAGAAATTAATGAATAATCCTTAGTTGAAAATAAATAATTTTTAGGCATAGCAAAAATATGATTTTTCAGAATTCCTTTTAGCACAATGTTATAGATAATCTCAGGACCCCATAGATTAATTTTCATAATTTTTCCAGAGGTTTTGCTATTTCTTAGGATTTTTAGTCTTAGGCTTTGTTACATGTAATTTCTATTAGTTTAGGCTTGGATATTAAATTCAATAGAAAATAGTTTAGTTTAGATTTAATTTTAGAGTTTAATGTGGACTTAGGCTAGTTTAGATTTAGATTTTTAGAAGAAAAAATATTAGGTAGGACCTTAGTTTAGAATTTAGGCTTAAGTTTCATTTTAATTAGAATTAGAATAAATAAATAGGACTATTTAAATTCATGCTTTTATTTGAATTGTCTTTTAATTCTAGTTAGTCATTTAATTTCAATATTTTTTGTATGTTGATTAATGTTGTTTTAGGTCTTTCCCTTAGCTTTAGAATCAACTTATCTTCCTTAGGAAGTAAGTTGCATTCTATTAGTTCTAGGTGCTTTTCCTCATTAGGATTAGAAAACCCCACAAACCATAGGATTTCCCATGTAAATAAATCAATAAAATTAGGGTGTGTCTTAGTTCCCATTAGATTTTGTCCTTTTGCAATTTGAGTCATTCTTTTCTCATCTTCAAACAAAATCCAAAAACACTTAACAAATAAATGAAAGGATTCCTTGTGTATAGCCTTATTCCATGATGTACTTGCACTCATTCCATCTTGGAGTGGTGTAAGCTTGTCTATCATGATGTACAAGTCTCATCAAGGGGTTATTTCATAAAACAAATAAATTCAAAATACTTCTCTTAAAAGACCAAAAACAAATAACAAGCGACTATCCTGCCGGAACTTCTCTTCTCATCTCATTCATTTACAACGCGAACTTGCGACGACTTGTCTCACATGCAAGACGGTAAACGCACTCGTACCAGACGAGCCTACAACACCTGAGCATAGACATATGCAGTTCCAGCATAAAAAACACAAACAAATAGTTCCCGCCTTAGTTAGGAGAACTACGTCGACTCTGATCCTCATTATTTCGATGAGGTACGTAGGCAGCGGGGTAGGGCCCATTCAAGCACATTCTTTATTTTCCTTACATTTCCCCTTTCTTTCCATTTTCTTTTCCAGTTCCTTTCTCATTTCTATTCCAGTTAGCGGTTTTATTCAGCAGCATTCGTATTTTCTCACCCTTTGAAACAAACAAGCAAGCGTGGATCTCGTCGGGTACGACGGACGATCTGGGGTGCTAATACCTTCCCAGGTCATAACCGACTCCCGAACTCAGATCTTTGGTTCGTAAGGCCTTGTCCTTTCCTTCTTCCTCAAGTTTGTGCAACATTACCTTTCCCATTCATTCGGGATAAAAATGTCTGGCTGGCGATTCTAACCTTTTCGCGCCACTTTCGCGTTTGTACTAGGATGAAAATCCCGGGAGCGACAGCTGGCGACTCTGCTGGGGATGAACCTGATTCTTCCGGTTTCCTTTGTAGAGTCAATCCTAGCGCCTGTTTGGTTTTGCTTCTTTGGGTGTTTGTTTGTTGTTGTGTGCTTTAGTTTAGCTTTACTGTTTTCATTTACAGTTTTACTTTACAACTTTACTTTATCGCATTTATTTACCGCTTTCAGTATTTTATTTTCCATGCATCATATTATACTGGACTGTCTGGCTGTGCTGGTTTTCATTTTTTCTGTGGGATGGGGTTACTGTGAGATGAGCTTGTAACCGGGGCTCGAGTGCACCCTAGGACTTAGAGTGGTTCCACTTTGGCTTCATGGCATCTTGCTATGTTGGTAGTAGTGAGTTCCACACCTTGACTTCCGACCATCTCGGGAATGTATTGATACCGGAATCTTTCTGGGTTGATGCGCTACCTTGATAGTTATGTGCAGTCAGGGAACCGATCATTGAGAACCTTTGTGGAAACATCCCTCTCTAGTGATGACAGTGGTATACCACATTTGTTGGCAAACCCACTCGCATCCGAGGGCCCACTGGGAACTCGCATAGGATGGCCTGGTTCTCTCATAGGAATTCAGTTAAAGCAAATTGTTCGTATGAAGATAGTATTGTACCCTTCGGGATGAATGTACTATTGTTTCTCGATTCAGTGCTTGAAGCTGAGGACTTATGAGGGATGCTTGTTTCCGGACTCAACTGAGACTTCCCTGAGTAGTACATAATGCCAAACTGATTCCCTAATTTGGTCATGAGCCATTTCTCGGAAATGGTGAACGTATTATTGCTATTCGGCTTTGAGAGTCAGTGATGTTGACCCGAGTAGCACACCCGTGAGATTGGGAGGGGTTTACAGGTTTGCAGGAACCCTAAGCTTCAACATACCCACTTTGCCAGTATTGTTCAGTGTTATTTGTTTCTTTGATTCTGAGATCCGGGATTTCTATTCAGAGAGATTGTTACCGTGATTACCATGGTGACCCTGATATTGTGAATGTTATTATGATTCTCCACAGACACTTGGCTCGTTGTTCAGCTTCAACACCATCAGTGACTGTTCAATTATCTGATCCAGTTTTATAGTTATTGGGTTCTCAGTTATGGGGTTCTATACAGAGATGGTGCTACTATTATGGTTCTATTCAGACACTTGACTCATTGCTCAACACCGGCACCAACATCAGATCGTTGATCACATGCCTGTTGCATACATGACATCATAGCATTTCTGCACACATGTTCAGTTATTTCTAAGGATCACATATCTAAATCATGTTATTGGATTTTTCTGTATCAAAACTTGAATCAAAACAGATAGATTCCTCATAAATAATTGAACATGGCATTTGCATACATCCTTGCATTCTTGACAGGTGTTCAGAGACAACTTCTTTTCCTGACTTGATTTCTCATCAGAATGGACAACTTGAATCACAATCATCAAGGTATATATTTGAAGCAACTCCGAGCGGAGTAATCGAAGGAAGACCCGGCTGAGGCCATTCAGGGCAGAAGTATAAACCTGGTTTCAGAATCAAAAGCTGTTGAAAGAGGAAGTCAACCAGATGAAGACTCAGATAAGCCGGTTATGGAAATCCTGAATGTGGTGTCAAGGAAATGAAGCTATTTTCATCCCTATTGAGGGGAACTACGCTGCTCTGATTCTCCATTGGTCAATGGAGATATGTAGGCAGGAGATCGTGCAAGATCTTTGCGAGCAACCTTATCAATTAACTTTATCAACCTCTTCCCTACAGACGTCATTTGTCGGCATCCAATTTCAGCTTCCCAAGAGAGTCCTACGGGCAGAGCATAAGGGTAAAGGCCAAAACAACTTGAGAAGAAGTTTGATCATATTCTGATGACGTACGTGCAATAAGTTTCCTCATTTACGCAAATTCGGAGTGGTTGAGCTAATTGCATCAGGATCATCTCCGACAAAGCTTCCTTTGGGGTTTCAATGCCAAGTATGATTACCATTCTGGGGCACCTGGCCTTTTAATTGAAGATTGCAAGTCTTTCAGAGGTAAAGGTGAAGACAAGGTCCCGAATTTGATCGACTCAAAGGTCATCATGCCAGAAAGTCTGCTCACATATTGAAGTCTCCTCATCAAATGGGTCTCCCAATTTGCAAAGGCATCTTCAGAAGCAATAAGTCCATACGGAGTCAAGTCTCCTCAATGACGGCAATGTTCAGCTTCTTTACTGCATTTTCATTTGTAGTTTATATTGTTTGTTTAAACATTTGTATGCATGCATGAAACTTATTTGTTTTTGAATGATAACCATAATAAAATGCACATGTTTTTCTTGAAGTAATCCATTCGTATTCACTCATGATTTTGTGTATGTGCATTGCAATACCAACTGTTGTGCTTAAACTCTATCAGGGAGGATGACGAAATGAGAACGCAAAAAATTTAATTGTGTGCTTTTGAGAAAGACCCTATTGACGATGTACAGGCATTGTTTCAAATCCTAAACACCAGAGATATACGGGAGATAGACCCTCGCCAACCCATTTGAGCCTTGAAGTAGGAGTTTCTTTTCGCATGAAAAAAACCCTTGCATTTAATCCAGGGGCAGGGTAGGCTTCAGTTAGTTTGACCGAGCATTCAAATTTCAAAAAGGTGCAAATATGAGGATCCATTACCTTTCGTTGTACAAAATCAAGAGGTCCAAAGACCAGAAACCACAATGGTTATCCCAATCAAGAATCCAAAGACCGGAAACCACATTGGTTATTACTCATTGACCAAGAAGTGAGACAGTCACGACCCTTTCAAAGCAATCAAGACAGACAGTGTCACACGATTTGTTCGAAAAAAAGAATTAAAAAATGACTCAAGAGCCCGCTAAGTCGAAACTTGAAAACAAGCGACCTAGGCAAAAATTAGGGCATCCCGCTGGACTTCGCAATCAAAGATTCACAAGAATCAGTCCAGGAAAAAGTTAGGGATAAGCAAAATAATGCAAAAGAGAAAAACGAAAAGGATTTCACAAGAAAGATCCTCGAACAAGAACAAAGTCGTGTGATATAGACACAAAAGGCAAAGGGGTGACTGACTCCAAACGACAACCTGATTGGTGCTTGAAACCGTTAGTGTAATTGGTTCCTTAACCATCACAAAACCCTTTTTAAGAGGTGAGCGCTTGTGAAAGCTAGCTGAACATAGGAATGGAGAACATCATGGAGATGGGTGGGCAAATAAACTTCGAGCCTATATCCTTTGTTTCTATAACCGTGAACCAGGCCACGATACAACCTTCAAAAGTCCTAACTGAAACAGGGTTATTTTTGAGAGCGTACTACCACGAGACCGCGTTCCTGACTCCTATGAGTGGTGTTGAAAGATATTTGTTGGTGTTGCATGTGCATGCTTTCTATTATTCAAAAAATTAATGTCGTATCTTAACCAGTGATCCGCTCACAAAGGTTTGTGACATCTTTTTCAGTAAAACTTCAAAATTAACATGTGTGTTGCATTAGAATTTTCATTCTCAAAAATAAACATTTTTTGCTTGCATACATTTGTTTGGCATCATAAAAGTCCATGTATGGAATCTCAGTCAAGAAGCTTAATCTTGCCAAGTTGAGAAGTCTGAAACTTCCGAAGGACAATCTGTCGAGGTGCACTTTTCAAGAAAACTCCATTGAGTAGGGACTTTCCCAACAGTCGTGGTAAGAGCCAACTAATCTGGGGAAATCATGTCGAGCAATCTCTTCAAAGTTTAGCCAAACTGGTGCAATCACTTCGAGATTCAAATCTCTCAAAGAGCCATCAGGCGGAGGCATTATTCAAATTTCAACCAAACTGGGGCAATCACTTCGAGATCAAATCTCTCATGAGTCTGATGCATGCATTTAAATTTTAGCCAAACTAGGGCAATTACTTCGAGATCCAATCTCTCAAAGAACAGTTGATCTGGGTGTTTTCTTCAAAGTACAGTCATTCAGTGGTGATCACTTCAAGACTTGTACTGGAGCAGGCCACCACAAGAGCATGAGAAGTCACTTTCTCCTAAAGACGGTTAATTAGAAGCACCTACCCAAGATTCAATATACTGGGGCAGAATATCTCACAGTGATATGAGGTTCTTCATGAATCCTTGCGAGGCAAATTCTTTCACAGACCATGCAGTCTGGGGCAGTTATTTCGAGATCCGATGAATATCTCAAAGAGTTTGAAGACACTGGGGCATTTCATATGCCATGTTTTCTATAAAATCCTCTTGAGACATTTGCTTCTGATGGACCTTAATCTGAGGCGAGCTGAAAATTGCAAAGAACTATTGTTCACTCATGATTAGTATGCAATCTATCAACCCAGAGGCTGGGAGCAAAGCCATTATCGACACAGTACTTCAAGAGTTGTTTCATCAGCAGGCTTCATTGATCAAAATTTCTTAGCTAGTCTCATTAGACAATCCCTTCTCCAGCTGTGTAGCAAAGCGAAAGTTATTTCTTGATCAGAAGGGTATCATCGTCTCTCATCCCCAGCATGAGACGCCTTACATCTCTCATTCCCAACATGAGAGGATTTATCTCTTATCCCCAGCAAGTGGCAACTTGAGCTCTTATCTTCAGCGGGAAGCTTTATCATTGACATCATATGTCATCCCCAGTAGATTTGGAAGTTTAAATCTCCCCCAGCAAGGCAGCAAAAGGTTGGTGTCCTCCCCGAGCAAAGACTTCCCTTCAACACAGGGGCAATTCCCAGCAGTACAAGGAGTGGCATTCCTCCCCAGCAGTTTGCTCCCTCAGCAGTGCCATGCCTATGGTTCCCGGCCAAGTCAGGAGGTGTCCACTTCCCCATCAGAGTTCAAGATGAGTCCATCTCCAGCAGGGTCTTGGCTCTCCCATCTTAAAGTCCAATTTATTTTTGGCAAGGGCGGCTGTTCAGAGCCAATGTATCATTGACAACCTTCCCCACAGAGTTGTTTCCTCCTCATCAAAATGAACCAGATCAATGCAGTGATCACTATTCCTCCCCAGTCAAGCTATCTGGGATGCCTGCAGTCTCCTTATCAGGAGATTTCTTTGCATTTTTGCATACGCATAATCATCATTACATTTGCATCCTCCAAAGCGTAGCATTTCCATCGTCATGGAGCATTACGCCATGAATTCAAATATATGCATGCCAGCATGGGCCAGTTTTGAGGTATATTACGAATATCTTCTCAACCTGAACTACTCCGCACAGAGGATGCCAATATCACTCTTCAGACATCTTTGTCTTTTCAAGTCGATATTTGTCACTTATTCCGCGTCTTGTTTGGTACAACAGTCGCGTTGCAGGTTCCTGTTTTGTACAACGGTCCTGTTTGCTTGGGCTCTCGTTTATGTACAACGATCTCGTTCCATCTTTTCCTATTTTATTTGTTTCTGGTTACCGCCTGCGGCCGGTATACCTTTGCGTCTCCATTCGAGGATGGTTTCGTGTTAGATCCGAGGATCTTTCGATTTGTCATTCGAGGATGGCATTTCTTTTCCTTCAAGTCCTTCCGAGGTTGGTCTTGTTGTTGTGGCTATTATTCGAGGATAGTAGTTCACTTTTTGAGCTTATTGATCGAGGTCAGTTTGTCTCTTTTGCAAAGTCTGTCTGAGGTCAGCTTTGTGTTTGGTTACCGCCTGCAGCCGGTATACCTTTGCTTCTCCATTCGAGGATGGTTTCGTGTTAGATCCGAGGATCTTTTGGATTGTCATTCGAGGATGGCATTTCCTTTCTTCAAGTCCTTCCGAGGTTGGTCTTGTTGTTGTGGCTATTATTTGAGGATAGTAGTTCACTTTTTGAGCTTATTGATCGAGGTCAGTTTGTCTCTTTTGCAAAGTCTGTCTGAGGTCAGCTTTGTGTTTGGTTACCGCCTGCGGCCGGTATACCTTTGCGTCTCCATTCGAGGATGGTTTCGTGTTAGATCCGAGGATCTTTTGATTTGTCATTCGAGGATGGCATTTCTTTTCTTCAAGTCCTTCTGCGGTTGGTCTTGTTGTTGTGGCTATTATTCGAGGATAGTAGTTCACTTTTTGAGCTTATTGATCGAGGTCAGTTTGTCTCTTTCGCAAAGTCTGTCTGAGGTCAGCTTTGTGTTTGGTTATCAGTCGAGGCTGGTATACCTTTGCGTCTCCATTCGAGGATGGTTTCGTGTTAGATCCGAGGATATTTTGATTTGTCATTCGAGGATGGCATTTCTTTTCTTCAAGTCCTTCTGCGGTTGGTCTTGTTGTTGTGGCTATTATTCGAGGATAGTAGTTCACTTTTTGAGCTTATTGATCGAGGTCAGTTTGTCTCTTTCGCAAAGTCTGTCCGAGGTCAGCTTTGTGTTTGGTTATCAGTCGAGGCTGGTATTCCTTTGCGTCTCCATTCGAGGATGGTTTCGCGTTAGATCCGAGGATCTTTTGGATTGTCATTCGAGGATGGCATTTCTTTTCTTCAAGTCCTTCCGAGGTTGGTCTTGTTGTTGTGGCTATTATTCGAGGATAGTAGTTCACTTTTTGAGCTTATTGATCGAGGTCAGTTTGTCTCTTTTGCAAAGTCTATCTGAGGTCAGCTTTGTATTTGGTTATCAGTCGAGGCTGGTATACCTTTGCGTCTCCATTCGAGGATGGTTTCGTGTTAGATCTGAGGATCTTTGGATTTGTCATTCGAGGATGGCATTTCTTTTCTTCAAGTCCTTCTGCGGTTGGTCTGGTTTTTTGTTTTGTGTGGCTATTATTCGAGGATAGTAGTTCACTTTTTGAGCTTATTGATTGGGTCAGTTTGTCTCTTTTGCAAATGTCTGTCCGAGGTCAGTCTTTGTTGTTGATGGTTATCGCCTGCGGCCGGTATACCATTGTGTTTCCATTCGAGGATGGTTTCGTGTTAGATCCGAGGATCTTTTGGATTGTCATTCGAGGATGGCATTTCTTTTCTTCAAGTCCTTCTGCGGTTGGTCTTGTTTTTGTTTTGTGTGGCTATTATTCGAGGATAGTAGTTCACTTTTTGAGCTTATTGATCGAGGTCAATTTGTCTCTTTTTTAAAGTCTGTCCGAGGTCAGTCTTTGTTGTTGATGGTTATCGCCTGCGGCCGGTATACCATTGTGTTTCTATTCAAGGATGGGTTTTAGTACTGGATCTGAGGATCCCGTGTGAGTTGTCATTCGAGGATGGCATTCTTCCCAGCATATTTCCACCTGGTTCTATTCCCGCTACCTATTCAGAGGTCAAAACAAAAAAGACATAAGTAAATAAATGGGCAAATGGCATTTCCATTACCCTCAGTGTGCAAATTTTCAAGTTCTATTCGAGTATTCAATCACTCCATACCTTGAACGTCTAAAAGCTGTTGCAATTATTCGTTCAGGTCTGCAGATGATTGAATAGGGGCAGTTGTAATACCTCAAAATTTGCCCTCATTCTTTTTTACCTTACCTGGCTTTTGCTTAGCATTCATCTGCATTTCTCAGTAGGTCATTAACATCATAATCATGCATTTCATAAGCTTCTAAGGCATGGGATCAGAGCATTCTCTGGTGATTTGATTCTTCCTATTCAGAGGTGACTTATATGGTTATTACATTATAGATTGAGACAAAGGTTGGGCTCTTACCATCTTAAGCATATTCATAAATTCATAAAGGTATCAAGGTTATCCTCGCCAGGATCTCTCCCGAGCATCAAAGGAAGGGGTTCACTTCCTATCTAATACCTTAGGTTAATCTCTTATTCAACGTATATCTCGGGTGCTAGGATTTCATCAGGATGTGGTACACAAGATAGTTTCCTTGTAAAATTTGTTCATCAGTGAATCTTATCAGTCAAGGAATTTCATCAATACTTGAGGCATAAGTTATTGAAATTCGGGCATACGCATGGTCGATTAGGGTTTTTTGCGGCATGGATCGTGATCGCCAAGTTGAGCGTGAGGTAGCTAATTTCTTTTGGCATGCTTAAAATATTTCTTTTTAGGCAACATTTTGGTTATTTGAGATATGGACTAAGGTCGGGAAAAGTGGATTAATTTGTTTCAAGCACAAGTTGATTACCCATTTTCTTAAATCAAATACCCATAAACTAGTCTTAGAATCCGTTTCTCTTGAATCAATCTCACCATTTCATTTTTTTTTATTTTTTTTTATACTTCCTAAACTTGTTGTCATAAACCATAATCCACATTTCATTATCCAAATTAAACCCGAGGCCCATTAAGTCCAATTGCCATCTACTATATCATTAAGGTTATGTCTCACTTAAGCCTATGTGGCAATATTGTCAAAAGGATAAAAAGTACCCGGTTCACCCTCACGGCTCATGTCTTTGGTTTCCGTGAACTATTGCATAATGAAAAATCCTACCACAGTCTGGCTCACAGTAAAGGTTGATACATGTTTTTTATTATTTTGACAAAAAAGCTCATAATATGTCAATTAAGGGGTCCGATGCAACAAAGTTCAATCACATAAAAATCTACAAAGTGGTATAACAGAAAAGGGGATTACACATAAAGGACAACTGCTTTTACTATTGATCTGATACATAACAGGTTTTTTTCAGTTGGGTCACAAGGAAAAGGGATATAAGATGGAAATCTATAACTGATATAGCAGAAATCCATGACAGTTCATCAGAAAAAAATTCAATTATAAAAAGGTTACAAATATGTTATACAAACTGATAAAAAAGGCATAGAAAGAAGAACCAAAATTGGATAAGTAATTACAACAAACATTCAGGGAAAAGGATGAACACAAGTTGGAAAAAAAAAGATGAGTCACATGTAACAGAAACAAGACAATCTCTCATAATCTATCTTGATCCGTCTCTTCACAAACCTTCAACCGAAATCTCGAATGAACTTGATAGCAGAAAGAGAAAGAGGTTCCTGCATCGGATCTTCATCCATCTCAGGGTCCATCTTTATCAAATCTCTAACAACCTTCACCAGTGATTTTCGGCACCTCCCTTCATCGCTCAATTTCGACAGTTTCGCAAACCTTCATAAATCACAATCCTCAACATCAACATTCAATCAACCTGCAAAACATCATGGAATCAATAACTAGAAAACTAACAGAATGTAACAAAGAATGCAACAAAAGAAGAAAAGGATAACTCCACCAAAATCAGTTAGAATCTAACTGATGTAACAGGGTATCAGTTAAGAACAATGAAAGAAGTGGGATTCGTCGTGAACTCATATCAGAAACAACAAAGAAATTCAGAGTGTTACCTAGCCTATAAACCATTTATTAGCTTGGGATGGCATAATTTGTAAAAGATGCTGCCAGGATGTTGCGCTCGACACTCTAACATCGGACTATGTGAGGTTGATAGACAGTCAGCTGGTGAAGCTGTGCAGCTGTTATGGAATGGACATGAATCCCTGGCCGAGTTTCCGTTTGCCAGCTCAGTACACCCGACGGAAACAACAACAAACTCTGCTCCGTTTACGTCATTTGCTTGTCATTTGCTTGCTCCATTTGATTCTAGTTCACTACAATCATATTGGTGATCTCCATTTAGTGTGACTTCAGCTGAATTTGGAGTGGCCATTGGTGATGTTTCTGATGCTAGCAAAAAAAAGAAGGTGGGGTTATAATCAAAGATCAGTCCAACCAAAATTAAAAAAAAAACAACAAAATGCTAACAAACTAACTGAATCCAAAAAGCTCATAACTTAATCACAACTGATTCTAACCGAATTCCACAACCGAATTTCCTTCCAGAAGGTTCACCTGAGAACTTTCCAGAAACGTCCTCAAATCTTCTATAAATCAAAAGCCTCCTCTTCAATCTTCTGGTTCCCACCATTTTTCTTCTGACCAGAAACACTTCCTTCACCCCTTTTTCAATTTTTTTCCACGATTATCCAAATACATAACCATTCCCTCAATCCTGCATCCTCCTCATCATTCTTCTCCCATTTCTTCGTAACCTTTTGTTTCTTCCTCAACCACCTAGCCATCACCTCCATCACCTCACTTCAACCTTCAGGCGATGACTCTTTATCGCTGTTCTTCGTAACCGAAGCCATAGCCGTGCCATCATAAGCATTTTCTTCATCATCGGCAGCGACCTGAAACTAGTTTATTCGCCAATGTATCATCAATAGTAACCCGAACAGAAGAAGAGAAGAATCGAGTAAAGACCGGGGAAGGCGATACATACCTAAAATCGTGGATTTCAATCCGTCTTTGCAGCAATAGCCCCATTCCGTGTCTGAGTTCGTCACCAACAAGAGGCATCTCCGTCGCGACATCATTCATCAAGCGGAAACGGAACAAAACCTTGCGGCGGCATCGAAACAACGAATACATATTGTCCAACGCGCAACTTCAGTTCAAGGTACGAATTCATGTTTGTGGTGAAAGTGTTCTTGAGTCAGTATCGAAAAAGCATCGGCATTGTAGTTTTGATTCAGATTGGTTGAGCTTGAGTTTGGCTTTGTTTAGAGTTAAGGGTTAGATTCGGTATGAAGATGATGATAGAGTCAGGTCTTGAGGAAGGTGATGGTGGAGCTAAGGCGAAAGAGATGATGATATGTGGAGGGCGGTGGTTAGGTCGGAAGAGGAGCGAGGAAGAAGAAAAGGGAAGGGAAGCGGCGGATAGAGAGATGAAGATTGGGATTAGGGTTTTGTTTACAACATTTTCCTTTTTTGTGGTTTTTACAATTTTTTTAAGAGAGTTGATTTAGTATGATTATAAGGTTAATAGTTGTATTAAAAGAATTAACGAGTATTAAGACAATTTATTTACTTTATTATTAGGCCATTAATCCATAATGAGGAGGAGTTAATCTCTCTTAATTCCCAAGATTGCACCGTTAGAAGCTGAAGAGGATAGGTGGTAGTTTTGAGGTCCAATCCGGCGGTGACACTTGTCACCGTCCGGTTGGACCACACTTTCATAAACCTTTTGCTAATTACACCCCATTCTAAGCCTATAATAGAAAAAACAAGTAAAAGTGTTTCTTTTTGCACTCCCTCTTAAGTCAGCGAAAATTTGGGCCTAGGCATTGCTACTCACACCCCATTTTTAGGGCCCATGTAGAAAACAATGGAAAATTTCGCTCTTCTCACCCCCCTGACTTCCATACGAATTGGGCCTCATACCCTTTTACTATTAGCACCCTGTTTTAGGTCCAGTTCAGAAATTAACTTAAAAATATCACTTCTAGCACCCCTTTCTTTATTTCTATTTCTTTTAGATTTTAGTTTTTTTTTGTTTCATATAGTTTAGAAATAATTCACTAAAAAATAGCAAAATGACTAGAAAAATTCCAAAAAGATTAAGTAGATTTTTAATTCATATTAAGATTGTTTAGAATTTTATTTTTTCTATTTTTGCTTTATTTTTTATTTTATATTGAATTTTTCTTGTAATTAGTTCTTAATGAATTTTCTTCAACTATCCATGATCTTGTAGATTTTATATTTTGATTTTCCAGTAACTTTTTTTGCCCATTCTTTTTACTGTAGTTAGAAGACTCATAGTAGTACTTAGGTTAATTTTTGTGGATCTTTTAGATCACTTTATCTTAGGTTTTAGTAGATTAATCTTTAGAAATTAATGAATAATCCTTAGTTGAAAATAAACAATTTTTAGGCATAGCAAAAATATGATTTTTCAGAATTCCTTTTAGCACAATGTTATAGATAATCTTAGGACCCCATAGATTAATTTTCATAATTTTTCCAGAGGTTTTGCTATTTTTTAGGATTTTTAGTCTTAGGCTTTGTTACATGTAATTTCTATTAGTTTAGGCTTGGATATTAAATTCAATAGAAAATAGTTTAGTTTAGATTTAATTTTAGAGTTTAATGTGGACTTAGGCTAGTTTTGATTTAGATTTTTAGAAGAAAAAATATTAGGTAGGACCTTAGTTTAGAATTTAGGCTTAAGTTTCATTTTAATTAGAATTAGAATAAATAAATAGGACTATTTAAATTCATGCTTTTATTTGAATTGTCTTTTAATTCTAGTTAGTCATTTAATTTCAATATTTTTTGTATGTTGATTAATGTTGTTTTAGGTCTTTCCCTTAGCTTTAGAATCAACTTATCTTCCTTAGGAAGTAAGTTGCATTCTATTAGTTCTAGGTGCTTTTCCTCATTAGGATTAGAAAACCCCACAAACCATAGGATTTCCCATGTAAATAAATCAATAAAATTAGGGTGTGTCTTAGTTCCCATTAGATTTTGTCCTTTTGCAATTTGAGTCATTCTTTTCTCATCTTCAAACAAAATCCAAAAACACTTAACAAATAAATGAAAGGATTCCTTGTGTATAGCCTTATTCCATGATGTACTTGCACTCATTCCATCTTGGAGTGGTGTAAGCTTGTCTATCATGATGTACAAGTCTCATCAAGGGGTTATTTCATAAAACAAATAAATTCAAAATACTTCTCTTAAAAGACCAAAAACAAATAACAAGCGACTATCCTGCGGGAACTTCTCTTCTCTTCTCATCTCATTCATTCACAACGCGAACTTGCGACGACTTGTCTCGCATGCAAGACGGTAAACACACTCGTACCAGACGAGCCTGCAACACCTGAGCATAGACATACGTAGTTCCAGCATAAAAAACACAAACAAATAGTTCCCGCCTTAGTTAGGCGAACTACGTCGACTCTGATCCTCATTATCCCGATGAGGTACGTAGGCAGTGGGGTAGGGCCCGTTCGAGCACATTCTTTATCTTCCCTACATTTCCCCTTTCTTTCCATTTTCTTTTCCAGTTCCTTTCTCATTTCTATTCCAGTTAGCGGTTTTATTCATCAGCATTCGTATTTTCTCACCCTTTGAAACAAACAAGCAAGCGTGGATCCCGTCGGGTACGACGGACGATCTGGGGTGCTAATACCTTCCCAGGTCGTAACCGACTCCCGAACTCAGATCTTTGGTTCGTAAGGCCTTGTCCTTTCCTTCTTCCTCAGGTTTGTGCAACATTACCTTTCCCATTCATTCGGGATAAAAATGTCTGGCTGGCGACTCTAACCTTTCCGCGCCACTTTCGCGTTTGTACTAGGATGAAAATCCTGGGAGCGACACTCTCACCTCAAGTCCTTACGGGTACTTCTCATGGGACTAAGAACAACCCATCTCAAGATTTATCCAAGACTTTACGGAGGATTCGATGCCTACATATCCCGATTCAACACTCACGTCGAAACAATCGGTTCCTCAAGTCCTTACGGATGCTCTTGCGGAACACAAAATAACCACAAAGAGACTTATTCAAGACTTCCCGCGTAAACCAGTGTAGTACTCACCTCAAACCCTTACGGATGCTTCCCGTGGGACTCAGAATAACCCACCTCAAGACTTACTTAAGGCCTTACGAAGGATTCGTAACATACATACCTCAAGTCCTTACGGATGCTTCATGTGGGACTCAACATTACCCACCTCAAGGCTTACTCAAGACTTTACGGAGGACCCGTGCAATACACCCCTCTAGCCCTTACGAATGCTTCACGTGGGACTCAATGTAATAACCACCTCAAGACTTACACAAGACTATTATGGAGGATCTAGTGTATAGCACGCTAGTGGTTCATACAATCTAGGGTGAACCTAGCCATTCACACGAGTTACGTCATCTAACAAGTCGAGTTACAAACTAGGCCACACTATTGGTTCAAGATAAGGTTTTCCTCACTCTTCTCCAATTGATTCTTTTAATTATATAGTTTTCATATATATAACTCTAACTCTTATAGTTTAATCATTATCATCAAACAATTCTCACTAGTCTATGGGAATTCTAGATACTTCACAAGTTTTACCATTTCATTTCTTTAACCTCACAACTCCATAATTGCACATTTTTACGGTTCAATCGAAAAGTCGGGTAAAAGTCGGGTAAAAACGATATTTTTCAACATCAAAAGATAGTTCATGTTTTTAGCTTCAAAACGATAGGTGGAACGTTAAAAACGGATTCCCGGATCAAAAGTTATGAGAAAAACAAAAACTGAAACTTTCAGGTTCTAGCTAAACGAGAAACTGCTCGCTGAGCGAGAAAAGTCTTGGAATTCTAGCTGAGCGAGAAATAGCTCGCTGAGCAAGCTATACCAGAGAAGAATTTTTCAGGCTTACGGGAAACATCATTTTCCACCCCAAAACTCATTTCAAACATCAACCAACATATGAAATCAATACTAAACATGTTAACCATCATATATTAGTCATTATACTTCCATTTAATCGAGTTTGAACCGTTTAATCTTTCAATTTCCAAGATTTCTATAAAACCCTACAACTCAATATCTCTACCAAAACTCAAAAGAAAAGTTTCTAACTAAGAACCCACCTTGCAATCGAAGAGGAGGTTGGTGAAGATGAAGATTTGACGAAGAAATGGTGATGATCCGAGCATTTTTCCTCTTCTTAGGTTTCTTCTTCTTCTTCTTATTCTTCTTCTTCTTCTTCTCTTCTCCCTTACTTTCTTCTCTCCTTTTTCCTTCTTTCTCTTTTCTCTCTCTCTCTCTCTCTCTCTCTCTCTCTCTCTCTCTTACCAACTTTCTTTCTTTTCTTTTCTTTTTATAATACATAAATTGTTTCTCTTTCTCTTAAAAAAAACCAAACAATGTATATTATACCAATACACGATAGTTAGTATACTAACGGGTCCAATTTGAGAATACCCATAAAATATCTCTGAGTCAGATAATACTTAATTAATCCTAATTAATATTACCCAGGGCGTTTAATTAAATACGGGGTATTACATCCTCCCCTCCTTGAATTGAAATTCGTCCTCGAATGTCCTTTACTCATCCACAACGACAGCTCACATCACTGTCTTAGATCCATTCTTATCCTTAATTCTCTCACACATCATGATATACCCATATTTCACTTTGATTCCGTGACTGAAGACCTTGTTTCACAACAAAATCAAACCTCGCGTCCTTACTCGTACGCTCGTTTCCAATATCAGGTTTACTTTCAACTTACTATTTCCGTAACCTATCCGTTGCTTCATTCCAAACACTTAGTCTCATTTCTCCCTCAGATAAACATACCATGCTAATTCTTCTCATTGAATCACAACACAAAACACAACACTTTGGCTTACCTCGACAAGGTTCCACAAGGTATCTTGGCGAGATCCTTTCCTTGAACAATTTCCCAACAAAAACATCCTATTAAGATCCTCCAATCATTAACGCTATAACAAAAGTTTTCAAAGACTCCCTTACCAATTTCCCCCTAGTCTCACGCCTAAACGGTAACCATTCGCATCATGCGTTTCATTCCTTCGGTATCTTGCCACCGAAAACTCACTTAGAGTAAGATCTCCTTACTTTGACACTTATGGAAGATTCTCTTCAAATTCTCATTCATAGGAGTTCTCACCAACAAAAAGAATAAGGACTTGCAACATGCAACAGTAGAACAATTTCACTTGTCAACTACAAGATCATAACATCGGTCCACACTCCCCAATGACAGAGATATCGGGGTTGTACTAATGCAATCACAACCAATGCAATTCCCAGTTTCATTCTAACTCGGAACAATTTATCCAGTAGTAACAACTCAAATACGCCACAGAACTAACAATAACCAGTGAGTCACTAATTCCAAACCTAAATTATTCTTAGTACACTTGCGGGTTTCCATAACTTGATGTTAAGAGTTTACGATTCAAGAATTGACTAATTCCTCACCTCTTATCTATATAATAATTCAAGTACCAAAACATTTCCGTAGAGATCAACACTTCACGGTCCTTTTATAACTTCGCAACTTAATTCTTCAATAGTCGCATCGATGACACACCAATCATTCAAATTGTTTACTTCCCACTAAGACATACTGAAGGGAAATTCAACCCTTAATCCACTGATACTTCAGACAGAAATCAAAACGGACTTACCGCTCAGAAGGTATGATTCTGTAATGTTCCCAACAAGGTCATGTGTCTATCGATTAACTATTCAAGGCTAAACGATCAAACACAACTAAACTTGTTTTTCTTGCTAGCAAACAATCCAACTCGAATTTACCAATCCAACCACACTAACTTGCAATATGATTTCCACTCTCGACGTCTAGTCATGAGCACAAACGCTCGTTGTTCACAATTCGAGATAACACAGAATGGGCACAATATAGAGATCACAACTCCGACAACAGTGAAGTATAACCATCATTCCATTATTGTCACATCACGAATAATTAACAGAATAATCCGATCTCAATCTTACAAGGACATTAATAGGGAAACGACAAGGAAAACATCAAAGGTTTTAGCTACAAGCTAATGCTTGGTTCGTCCATAAATAAAACCAACACATAATCTTTATCGGATAAAACCAAGCAAAATAAAGGACGTCTTATCTCCAGTATACAACCTTTTCCTCTCTCTCTCTCTCTCTCTCTCTCTCTCTCTCTCTCTCTCTAATTCCTTGTAAGGATTAGCATCAACAACAACGTTCATAGTCTCACCGGCATAATCCCAATACTTCAATTATTCCTTATACTTGGAAATTGAGGTAATGCACTCCTCTGAAGGACCTTACTGTCTACGCTTACATATTACTCGGGGGTTCTCTAACATCCTACTAAATCATTGCATAAGATGTTTCCACAACTCCCCATTGATACCAAGAACGCTTCGATCGGCCACTCGTGTCCAAAAGTATGCATCTTAGAAAGATCCAATTTTTCCAAAACATAACAACGATAACCGGTCACTACCAGGAGGTAGTTGATCGCTCAGTACGACCATACAACTCTAGTAGCTGAAAGAGATTTAGAAACACAATTCTGTAACCGGGTACTATCCCGAGAAAAATCTGATTACTCAACGCAGAAGCAAACTTCTGGTCTTCATTGTTACTTAAGTTTCCCAATTCATTCCAATCGCAGCCAAAGGTCACAACCATCACCAACAGATGATTCCAATCGATTGATGCTGAAAGAAAGACAATGTTGAGTTGTGGTTAACGAGTCTCTTCTTTATCAATCCAAGCAATAGGTTGCTACAAACCAGATTACAAATTCATCTGATACATGAGCGAAAGTCCAGTGCAAGGTGATGACCATTCAACTCGACCTCCACAACTGCTTTTTCTTTTTACATCAAAATCTTTCTTAACCAAGACAACAACATCCCTAGGAAATCCCTTCCATCCACCATTCTCGTAGACCAACAAACTCGTTCAGGACATTCACTTCTTCTAAAAATTCACATAATCCCGAATTAACGACTGCCCAAAACAAGTCTCTGAACTCGTAGGTTTGCCTTATACTTATTCAATCTCATTCGTTGACAATCCTGTCCTTGACGATACAGGTGATGTCTATAGAGGTAACACTGATCGCAAAGTTCTATTCAGACATGTAGCATTATCTAGAAGTATTCTTTCGCTTCAGTTGAGCTCAGACTCCATTTAATGCCTTCTCATACCGTATTAACTTTACGCTTTGCAGTAACTTTTCTCATTTTCAAACGTAATCCATCTTACTAGAGATTCTTCCAAATTCCACGTGCTTATTCCATCGCTTATCACAACTTCATCAAGTTCGTACTTTATACACCCCGCATCACTAATTAGAGCCTATTCTTCCTCCGATATCATATTGTATACTGTTCCTTGGGTCACTACACGATTCCAAATTAATCCCTTACTAAAATATAACACCTTGATGCATTACTCTAGACTTTTTCTCCTTGATCATAATCGAACACATAATCACAATCTTCTACCCATCCGTGAGGTATTATATGAATACACTCCTTGAAGTACACTCGCTCATCCAAGATGTCACTACGACCTTAGAACTGAGACACTAATAATCAACTCATTCCCTAACTTACGTCACACGTTCCATAAAGCATCTTCTCCTTTTGTGGAATGAAACTTTTCAACATTTTTGTCCATACCAGTGACCAACATTGATCCACCAGTGACTTTACTTATTTCGTGGGACACTGACCACTCATCCTGTAGATACTTGTATCCCTCGAGCACTATCCATTCCAAAGGATTTTTCAAATAACATACTACTCTGCAACTCCATGTTACAGGAAGTAGAACTCTTATGAAAACTCCAACTGAGCTGACAAAAGCTCATCTACTAACTCTTGGCTTGAGCCCACCTTCACAGCACAAGTTGCAACAACACTTCCGAGTCCTCATGGTCGCACAACCATGATCCTACCTACCACATACATAGTACTAAGCCGATCAGGCCCATTACTACATAATATGATATTAAGAATCATGTCAGCCAGACACACTTAAGAGGCATGAAAGATTTACTTATGATGTTTCAAGGCTAGGTCGAGTATACGACCTGCTCTGATACCAATTGTAACACCCATATAATATATATCTAGAATAATATCATACAGAGTTAATTTTTGGTACTGACACCATCATAAATTCCTACTAGTATAATTCACATTCTTGTCCAATTCTAAAAACAATATAAACTATGGCACAAGACATGGAAATCATACTAAAAATAAAAGCTAAGAACAATACAATATCCATTATTGTACAAAGATAAGGAAATACACAGCGGAAGACTAAACTAAGCTTCACTTGAAACATCCCAAACATAGCTCCACTTTTAAATCAAACCTGCAAAAAGGAACCTGAAAAGCAACAAAAATAGTGGGGTGAGATAACAACATCTCAGTGGGTTCCCTATCTTAGAGTTCCCTCGACTCTAAAAGGTTCGATTCCTTGAATCTCAAATACTCACCGTTTCCTCACTCACGAAACGGAACCAGGTGGAACCAAAGTCCACATGTACCACCACAATAGATATAGAGAATGAAACATTTACCTCAAGTCCTTACGGATGCTTCCCGTGGGAATGTAATACCCACCTCAAGACTTACTCAAGACCTTACGGAGGATTCGACATAACACTCTCTTCGATCCTTACGGATGCTCTTGCGAAACACAAAGTAACCACAAAGAGACTTACTCAAGATCGTCGCAGAGATAATGTAGTTCTCACCTCAAGTCCTTACGGGTACTTCGCATGGGACTAAGAACAACCCATCTCAAGATTTATCCAAGACCTTACGGAGGATTCAATGCCTACATATCTCGATTCAACACTCACGTCGAAATAACCGGTTCCTCAAGTCCTTATGAATGCTCTTGCGGAACACAAAGTAACCACAAAGAGACTTACTCAAGACTTCCCGCGTAAACCAGTGTAGTACTCACCTCAAACCCTTACGGATGCTTCCCGTGGGACTCAGAATAACCCACCTCAAGACTTACTCAAGGCCATACGAAGGATTCATAACATACACACCTCAAGTCCTTACGAATGCTTCATGTGGGACTCAATATTACCCACCTCAAGGCTTACTCAAGACTTTACAAGGGACCCGTGCAATACACTCATCTAGCCCTTACAGATGCTTCACGTGGGACTCAATGTAATACCCACCTCAAGACTTACACAAGACTATTACGGAGGATCTAGTGTATAGCACGCTAGTGGTTCATACAATCTATGGTGAACCTAGCCATTCACACGAGTTACGTCATCTAACAAGTCGAGTTACAAACTAGGCCACACTATTGGTTCAAGATAAGGTTTTCCTCACTCTTCTCCAATTGATGTTTTTAATTATATAGTTTTCATATATATAACTCTAACTCTTATAGTTTAATCATTATCATCAAACAATTCTCACTAGTCTATGGGAATTCTAGATACTTCACAAGTTTTACCATTTCATTTCTTTAACCTCACAATTCCATAATTGCACATTTTTACGGTTCAATCGAAAAGTCGGGTAAAAACGATATTTTTCAGCATCAAAAGATAGTTCATGTTTTTAGCTTCAAAACGATAGGTGGAACGTTAAAAACTGATTCCCGGATCAAAAGTTATGAGAAAAACAAAAACTGAAACTTTTAGGTTCTAGCTGAGCGAGAAACTGCTCGCTGAGCGAGAAATAGCTCGCTGAGCGAGCTATACCAGAGCAGAATTTTCCAGGCTTACGGGAAACATCATTTTCCACCCCAAAACTCATTTCAAACATTAACCAACATATGAAATCAATACTAAACATGTTCACCATCATATATTAGTCATTATACTTCCATTTAATCGAGTTTTAACCGTTTAATCTTTCAATTTCCAAGATTTCTATAAAACCCTAAAACTCAATATCTCTACCAAAACTCAAAAGAAAAGTTTCTAACTAAGAACCCACCTTGCAATCGATGAGGAGGTTGGTGAAGATGAAGATTTGACGAAGAAATGGCGATGATCCGAGCATTTTTCCTCTTCTTAGGTTTTTTCTCCTTCTTCTTCTCTTCTCCCTTTCTTTCTTGTTTCCTTTTTCCTTCTTTCTCTTTTCTCTCTCTATTACCAACTTTCTTTCTTTCTTTTCTCTTCTTTTTATAATACATAACTTGTTTCTCTTTCTCTTAAAAAAAGTAAACAATGTATATTATACCAATACATGATAGTTAGTATACTAACGGGTCCAATTTGAGAATACCCAAAAATATCTCTGAGTCAGATAATACTTAATTAATCCTAATTAATATTACCCAGGGCGTTTAATTAAATACGGGGTATTACAAAGATCCTCAGATTCGGATCTATTATGAGAAGTGTAAACACTTCTAACCCGGAGGTACAATGTTTACCCTAATCATAAAGGATCCTCCTCTAATTCACTTCAGATGCTGAAAGTCATCTAAAAGGTCATGCAAACTTAGCAGGCTTCCCAGATAGCCCTAGCACTACAGGAGATCTGTAGCACAGAGTTCTTAAGAAGAAACCCATGTCTGAACTGTGTTTTCATATTCCCGCACCAGACCGAAATGGAATGGGAAAGAATATGAAGCCACTCTAATCCTATGTCTGTCACTCAGGCCTTTGTGTTGGACCTTTCTCACTGGAATACCCCTCCCACCAAAGCAAACCAGAAATCCAGCACATGATATGATAATAATAAATGAAATTCATAAAACAGTAAATGAAAGCGATAAAGTAAATGCAATAAATAAAGTTGTACAGAAAGCAATAAATAAAGAAAAAACAAAAGCACACATAGAACATAACACCCCCAGTAAACACAAACAAGCAAGCGCTGGGATAAACCCACAAGAGAACCAGAAGCCCTAGTTGCAAAGTATCCCCAACAGAGTCGCCAAGCTGTCGCTCCCCCGAACTTTCGTCCCGGTGCAAACGCGAACGGTCGGTGATGTTGGAGGTTGAGGTTGAATAGAGTCGCTAGCTAGGCATTTTATCCCGAAGGAAAGGTAATGCTGCATAAACCTGGAAGGATATGGATAAGACGGTTGCGAACAAAAGAGACTGAGTAAGGGGGTTGGTTACGACCTGAGAAGGTATTAGCACCCAGATCATCCGTCGTACTCGACAGGATCCACGTTTACTTGATTGTGTTTAAAAGGGGGTAAAGTGTTTGTGCTTACTGTGTTTAAAAACTAAGGAAAGAATGTACAGAGTGTCAGTGCAAAGAGAGGGAGTGCTCAAGAATGAGGTTTAGAAAAGAAAGCTGAAAGAGGAGAGGGGGGGGGGGGGAAGACAAAGAGACTTTTGTTCGATAATTGTTAAGTTATGCCTACGTATCCTCTCGTGCAATGAGGAAGTCAGAACACCGTAGTTCGACTCAAAGAGACTGGGTGATTTTGTTGTGAACTGCTTGCTTATCTATGCTCAAGTGTGTGACTCGTCTGGCTCGAGTGCTAATTGTCTTGCATTAGACGGAAGAAGCGAGTTCTCGTTTTTAGAGTGAGTGTGATGAGAAAAGAATCCCGGAGGAGACGTTTATTGTTTGTTTTTGTGTTTTCAGTTTTTTTTATTGTTTTTGGTGTTTTGCATAGAATAATGAGCTTAAGCCTAAATCAAGGGTTGTAAACTCATTATATCATCCCTTATTAGGGATAATAAGCCTACTCAAGTATGAGATGAAGATCCCAACTTAATTACCATGATGATATAGGATTAAGATCATTAACCTACTTTGGTAATTATTAAGTGTTTTTGGGTTTTTGTTTAGTGTTAAGTAATGAGTTTAATCTCCAATCAGGGATTAGTGAACTCATTACACCATCCTAAGAGAAGGATGATAGATGAGAACACTTAAGCTGAGGAAGAACCCTCAACTTAATCCATGGTTAGGGACTAAATTCATTATATAACTGTCGCTCCCACCAAATGACACCCAGGTCAGAAGGGGTACAGACGCGAACGGTCGGCGAAAGGAGAAGGAGAACACACAAGGGGTGAACTCAAGAGAAAAGAGTCGCCAGCTAGGCATTTTTATCCCGGAGGAAAGATAATGCTGCATAGACCTAGAAAGATATGGACAAGACGGTTGCGAACCAGAGAGACTGAGAAAGGGGGTTGGTTACAACCTGGGAAGGTATTAGCACCCATATTGTCTGTCGTACTCGACGAGATCCACGCTTAAAATATTTGTGTTTTAAAGGGGTAGTGTCAGTGTTATTTGTGTATCAAAGCTGGAAGGAATGCAAGTGTCAGTGTATAATAAATGTGAAGTGCATAAAAGGAGTGTAAGTATAAGAACATGAGTATGAAGCTCAAGACCATGAGGCTTAAAGGATGATGCTAGAAGGAGGGGGAATATACAGAGACTTTTGTTCGATAACTGTTAAGTTATGCCTACGTATCCTCTCGTGCAATGAGGAAGTCAGAACACCGTAGTTCGACCCAAAGAGACTGAAAGATTTTGACTGATGAACTGCTTACTTGTCTATGCTCAAGTGTATGACCTGTCTGGCTCAGGTGCTAACTCTCTTGCATTAGACGGAAGAAGCAAGTTCTCGTTTGTGAGTGAAGATGATGAGGAAAGAATCCCGGAGGAGACGATTATTGTTTGTTTTTGAGTTTTCAGTCTTTTATTGCTTTTTGAAGTTTGTCACGGGAAAATGAGCTTAAGCCTAAACCAAGGGTTAGTAAACTCATCACATCCTCCCTCTGATTAGGGGTAATGAGAATACCTTAAGTGTGAAGTAAGCACCTCACACTTAAACACCATGACGTAGGATTAAGATCATTAACCTACTTGTGATTATTTAGATGTTTTTGTTGTTTTTGTTTAGTGTTAAGTAATGAGTTTAAGCCATAATCAGGGATTTAATGGACCCATTACACCATCCTAATAGAAGGATAATAGATGAGGACATTTAAGCTGAGGAAGATACCTCAACTTAATCCATGATTAGGGATTAACCTCATGACAAAACAAAGCCTTTATTAGAGTGGATTTTAGTTAATGGTAAGATTAGGAAGTTTATTTTAGGGTTTGTAAGACAACTTGAGGGGGACTTGTCCATTAACACTAGGGTTAGTCCTTCTTAACCAGTTAAGGAAGAATTAGAACCCTAATGCAAGGCCCAAGTTACAAGCTTGATGTCTTGATGATTATTAGATGGATTGATTAAAGGATTTAAACACATTAAGGGTTTAACACTTAGGATTAAAGTTATACACTCCATCCTAATAGAAGGATGCATGCATAAGCTTAATCACAAAGCCTTAAAACCTTTAAGGTTTAGTCCTTGATTATGAGATGAGAGGAGAAGACTCAAAGATGACACAAAGGCAAAACTAAATGGGGGACTAATCAAACCCTAATTATTATCATGCTTGGTTGTTCCTAGGGTTAATGAGGTTTGCAAGAAGATCTTCAGAGAAACCACCAGGAAGGAAGCAGATGAAAGGAGCAAGAAGCAGAGAGAAGCAAGACAACTTGCTTCACTTAAGAAGATAAGTTGCTTGAAGAAAGAAAGTAGGAAAGAGCAAGAATGAGCAAGCTCACACAAAGACAAGATAAAATGCAACAATAATGCAAGAGAGGGATGAGAAGAGATTGTGAGAAGTGAAGGCAAATTCACTTCTCAAAACAACTTACCACCTGAAAAGTTAGCAAAAGAAATGAAGTACAATGCAAATGAGATGAAATGCCATGGTGCAAACCAAAACCAAAAGCATAAACATGATATTAATGATGCTAAGAGATGATGCAAACACATGACAAGAGATGGGAGTGATCAAACAAGCATAAGGATGCAAATGAGGCATGCTTTGAACCATAAAGATTCATGAATGTTTATGAAATGAAATGAACATATAACATGGCAAATGAAAGATGCAATGATCAAACATGATTCTAAGATGTCCTAAGATGTCTTATGAATCATGTGGATGCACAAAATGTCATGGCAAGTTCTTAAATGCAAGCAAATGAGAGATGGATGCAAAGAAAGGCAAGAATTAGGGTTTACATACAACATGCAATGCAAAAATTCAAAACCAGAAGCAAATGACATGACAAAAAATTGAAAATGGGATCAAAGGAACCCTAACAATACACAAGTTTACTGCCCAAAGGAGGGGACCTAACTCTTAACCTAGTGCAAGTTATGAATTTCTCAAGTCAATTAGGGTTTTGGGATACCTCGCAATGAAAAATGCAAAACAAATTGAAAATGAAAGATAAATTCAAACCAAATTTATCCTATAAACTACATGCTATGAAGGATGCAATGCAAGAAGAACCATCACCAAACTCTCAAGGGTTAGGCAGAATGGAGTTTTCAAAGTTTGAACAAAAGTATTGCCTTTAAATGAATTTAATTCCAATGAAAATTGTCAAAATAGTTCAAGAACCAAAAAGAAATTTGTTTTGAGAGTTTGATAATGTTTCTAAATGTTTTAAAATGCAATGTGAATTTTTTTGTGATTTTTAAATACCTAAATGCATTTTTAATTAATTAATTCTCATTAACTAATTAAAAATAAGCATTTAAATTATTTAAAAATAATTTTTAATGCAAAAAATAAAAATAAAAATATTTTTGGGTCCTAAAAATTAATGAAATGCTTGACAAAAAATTTCAGAATTTTTAAATGTTTTTTACTATTTTAAATAATTCGTGCAAATTAAATGACAAGAAAATGAAATAAAATAAAAATAATTGAAAGTAATCTAAAGGAGAGGCCAGGATTTGATCTGGGCTTGCGAGGGTTGACTTGGCGCCACATCCAAGGGCCCAGGTTCAAACCTGGCTAATATTTATTTAATAACTAATTAAACCTAGTTTAAGTTAATTAATTACTGATTAGGGCTAATCATGAAATCCCAGCCATCCAACACACGCGGGAACAACTAATCGCACGGCCTATATTCAAACTCCCTTAATTACACCTGTTAAACCTAATTAGGGCTAGTCAAACTCAGACGGCAGGAACAGTGTTCCGGTCGTCTTCTCCGGCGAACCAAAAACCCTAGCTTCCTCTACAGGCCACCCCAACCTAAATTAACTGCCCAGAAACGTTCTCCTATCCAAACTAAACCTAAATCCATCATCAAACATCATTTATCAAGCATGAGTAAAGAGAATCGAAGCCAAACACTTTCACGGGCAAAATTTCAGAGCTTGCATACATGGTGGTTTCTCAACCATTTTCAATAATAATCATATCCCCATGACCAGGGGAACTCAAGGAATCATAAATGAACTTAAAAACAAGCTTTTGAGAAAAAAGTTCATGAGGTATACCTGAGATTGAACCTTCTGGTTATGGGCTTTCTGGACTCTCCTTTGTTGCAAATCCCCTCCTATGAACCTCTGGATGATGAAATGAAGCTTAGAATGAGTTTGTATGGCCTGGTTTGAAGGTTTTGGTTCTGGTGTAGCAGATTTGGAGAGTTGGGTATGTGATGTTTCAGGCTGTTTCAGAGGGTGCTTCTTGTTCTATGAGTGATTTGTGGTTTGTGGGTGAAGAAATTTTGGATGTTTGAAGGCTGTGTTGAGAGATTCGAAGAGGGAAAGTTTTTTGAAAGTTTTTGTGTATGCTGCAATGTGGGAGCTTTCTGGCTTGTGTGTGTTGTGTTTAGGGTTGCTTAATGTCCACATATCATACTCTGATTGGGCAGAGAGTTGGTGGTGGCACAGTGGGATTGGCATGGGCAAAATGCAAAAAGTCAAGATCTTGTGTACTATGAGTATGGCTCGGGTCAGAGGAGATCTTAGGGCTTGTCCTGCCTCAGCTTGAGTCAAGGAAGGCCTTTGGATCTGACTTTGTGAGCTGGCTAGCCTTGATCAAGGGTTTCCAAGGTTCTTGCACATTTCCCTCTTTGAATTTTCTCATGAACCAAGGCAAAGAAACTTGTGATTTTTTGGGCAAAATGTGACAAAATGAGTCTTGTAATATTGTTATGATGCTTTGATACCAATTGGAGTTCAATTCAAACATGAGAGGTCCCTTTTGCAAAGTTTCAATTTTGTAGCCTTTATGAAAAATGCCTTATGCAACTTGTGATCCAAGGCATGGAAATGAAAATTTTTTGGCACAAACTTGACTTTTCTAAGTTGTAACATGTTATAATGATGAAAAGAAGTCACTTAGAGGTCTTGAAAATGCTTGGAATTTGAATTTGCAAAAATCCCTCTTTGGTGCCAAAAGTGGAAATTTCATGATTTTTCCCAACTTTGCAAAGCCATAACTTTTGATCTAAAATGAATTAGAAAAAGTTCTTGTACTTTTTGAAAAGGGAATGATCCATTCTACAACTTTCATGACCAAAGTTTTCTCATTTGAAGCATTTTTGAATCAAAAAGAGGAGGTTGAAAAACTTTCCCAAAATGGCAAGTTTCCATTACAAGTCACTTTTCCCAAAAAGGCAACTTTGCAAATGGCTTGAAATTCTTCAATTTTGTGAACTTTTAACATCTTCTATGATCAAATAAAGATCATACACATTCAAAATGATGGAGAATGCCCTTTGGTTGGGTCATTGGGGGCCTCAGATGCCCTGATTTTGCACTGACTTGCTCAAGAAGTCAACTCTTGATTAGATGCCTTCCCCATGGAGTTTCTTCATGAAAATTGATATGCATGATCCTTATAACATATAGAGACCAATAGAAACAAGAATGACCAAAAAATTTGGAGTTATGGCCTCTGAAACCAAAACCCTAATTCTAGGTCATCTGTGCAGTTAAACCTGGCTCTGCTTCCATGCCTTTCTCAGTTCTTGTGATTCTTTGACTTCCTTGACTTTGTGAGGATATAATATGATGTTTGAACATACATGGACCCCTTTGAAGTGATTGAAGACCTTTGAAGTGGCTCAAATGGCTCAGGGATGGCTCAGATCACAAACCCTAGATGCAGATGACTTAGAAGCAATGCAGTGAATCAAAAATGTGGTATGAGATGCTATGATTGAATTTATGCATATGAAAAGATCACAAGCCATGGTGAAATGGGTGAGGGCAAATTTGGGGTGTTTACAATAACAAGCCTTTATTAAAGTGGATTTTAATTAAAGGTGAGATTAAGAAGTGAGTTTTAAGTTTGTAAGACTAACTTGAGGGGGACTTGTCCATTAAACACTAGGGTTAGTCCCTCTTAACCAAGAGGAAGATATGTAACCCTAATATAAGGCCCAAGTTACAAGATTAAGTCTTAATCATTATTAGTTGTTTTGATTAAGAGGTGTAAAGAAATTAAAGGTTTAACACTAAGGATTAAAGTTATACACTCCATCCTAAGATAAGGATGCAGGCATAACCCTAATTCAAAGTCCTAAAGCTTTAAGTGTTTAGCCTTGATTATGAGATGAGAAAAGAGACTCAAGGAGACTCAAAGGTAAAAAACTAGGGGAGACTATGTACAACCCTAAAATTATCATGCTTGGATGTTCCTATGGTTTGTGAGGCTTAAAGAAAGATCTTCAGATGGCCACCAAGGAAGGAGAAGCAAATGAAAAGAGAAGAGAGAGGAGAATAGTTTACTTACTTCCTGAAGAAGTTAAGTAACCTAAGAGCAAGGGAGCACAAGTGAAACAGGCTCACTTCAAAGATAAGCAAAGAATTCATATGAAGAGTTAAGAAGAAGGTAGGATGTGGAGGCAAATCCACATCCCAAACAACTTAGTGTGAGATGCATAATGAAAGAAAGGAAATGAAATGCAACAAGTAATGATGCAATGACCAAGAATAGAAGCAATCATGAAATGTAAATGTGTTATGTAATGATGCAAAGACATATGAGATGCTCATGAATGTTCATACAAGGGATGAGATGCAAAACAAGGCATGTTAGAAGCTTAGAAACACATGGATAAACATGAAATGTAATGAATGCAAATCATATCAAATGAATGAAGAAATGATCAAGAAATGTTCTAACATGTCTTAAGATGTCTAAGATGGCATACAAGAGCATGGAATGTCATGGCAAGTTCATGTGATTGAGATATGCAAAGATGAATGCAAATGAACATGAGAAATTAGGGCTTTATGAATGTATGAGATGCACATGATCAAAACAAAAGCATACATCATTATAAAAATTTGAAAATTAAATCAAACAAACCCTAAACACACTCAAGATCACTCCCCAAAGATGGAGGTCAGAAGCTAAACCTAAAGGAAGTTATGAATTTTCTAAGTTAACTAGGGTTTTTGGGTTGTTCTTCATGAAAAATGCCAAACAATTTGAAAATGCAATGCAAAATTTTGAGTTAAATAACCTAGATAATAGATGCAAAGTATGAAAGAATTCAAAAAGAACCAAATGCAAACTCATCATGGTTGATCAGAAATGATTTTTGAAAGTTAGGGTTAGAAAAATGTGAATTTTAGAAACCTTAATTCAAAGTGAATTGTGAAAATATGTTCGACCCTAAAAATAAATTTGTATGGTGAGTTTGTAAATTGTTCTAAATGTCTAAAAATGCTTCATGAATTTTTGTGTGATGTTTAGATACCTAAATGTATTTTTAATTAATTAAAATCAATTAATTAATCAAACAAAACATTTAAATGTTTTAAAAATACATTTTTAATGAAAAAAAATTAAAAATTAAAATGTTTTTGAGTTTAGAAAAATATTTAAAATAAAAATGCAGAACATGATGATTTTATAAATATATTTGCTATTTTAAATAAATGTGAGAAAAGAAATGTAAAATAATTAAAAAGAAAAATAAAAGTATGCACAAGCAATGGATCAGATTGAAAGTTGAGGGATCCTAAGGCTGAGATGGAGAGTCCACGTGACCAATGGTAGGGCATTCTGATGGCCTAGGTTTGAAGTGAGGTTTGGCGTGTGATCCTGTGGCTACAATCCACTCTGATTTAATTAATTCAATTAAATTAAATAATTATGATTAGGGTTTTAATGAATGATCCTGGCCATCCAAAACGCGCGCTAAGCACATATCCAAGGGTCAACATTTAAACTGGCCAATTAATTAGGATTAGCCCTAATTAAACTCAGGTGGCCGGAGAAGAACTCCGGTCGTCTTCTTCGGTGTGTCCCTCACCTGAACTCACACAAAACACCACCCCAAGCCCCCAAAATCTCTAGAATGAATCATCTAACATCCCTAAACAAGAATCCAGACCCAAAACTCATTTATCATGCATCAAAATCAAGAATCGAGCAAGAACATTCTTAGGTTAAAAATTTCAGAACAACAATACATCCTTGTTTCTCAACCATTTTCAAAAGCAAACATATCATGATGATCAGGAGAGCACATAGAATCAATTTATAACTTAAAATGAAGGTTCTGGAAAAATGTTTGAGATGACTACCTGAGCTGGATCTTTCCAAACCTGAGTTTTCTGGCCTCTTTGTGAAATCAACCTCCAATGATCTCCCTTGAGTGAATGGAATGCTTAGAACAAGCTTGAATGACCTCCTTTGAATGCTCCAGTTCTGATGAAGCAGAACTCGTGTTTGTGTTTGAGTGGCTTTTAGGTCATTGTAATGGGTGCTTTGTGATCCTTATGATGTGTATGATTGAATGGTGAAGAGAGATTTGAGTTTTGATGCTTGTGCAGTGAGAATCGAAGAGATGACAATTTTTTTAGGTTTTTGGCAATCTGAATGTGTGAGAGGTTCTGAGCTTGTGTGTTATGTGCTTTGAGGTCCTTAGGGTTAGTATAAGTCATTGTGATTGGTTCAGAGAGTTGGTGTGGCACAGCTTGATTGGTATGGGTGACTTTTCAAAAAAGTCAAAGAATGTGTACCACAAGCATGGAACTTGACAGAGGGGATCCAAAGGGTGGATCTACTTCAGCTAGAATTGTGGAGAGCCCTTGGATTGATTTTGATGATCTGTACCACTTGGATTGCAAGATAGCATGGCTTTTGCAATTTTCCCTCTTTGGAAATTTTGTGAAGATTAGGCATGAAAATTTGTGATCCAAGGCATGATTTTTATCTTGCAATGTTGTATGAACATATTATGAAATGTAGAAGTCAATTAGAGGTCACATGAAGTCTTAAAACTTGGTTTTGCAAAAATCCCTCTTTGGCATATACTTGAAAATTATGTGATTTTTCCCAACTTTGAAACATCATATCTTGAGTTCTAGGATGAATCAAGAGGAGTTCTTGTACGTTTTGAAAATGGGAAGATCCAATCTACAACTTTCATGTTTACCAATTTTTCATTTGAAACCTTTTTGATCAAGAAAGAGGAGGTTGGAATTCTTTCCCAAAATGGAAAGCTTTCGTTACAAGTCATGTCCAAAAATGGAAAGTTTGCAAATGGCTTGAAATTCTTCAATCTTGTGAAATTCTAACCACTTCTAAGATCAAATAAAGATCATAGGAACTCAAAATGATGGAGATGACCCTTTGATGCCCTTATTGGAGGCCTCAGATGCCCTGATTTTGACTTTTCTTGCACAATAAGTTATCCATTGATCAAATGCCTTCCACAGTGAATTTTCTCATCAAATTTGGTACACATGATCCTTATAACATATAAAGACCATTAGAATCAAGAATGACAAAAAAAAATAGGTTAAGGGCCTCAAACCCAAAACCCTAATTTTAGGTCATCTGTGTAGGAACTACTCAGTCTGCTTGAACACCTTTGCAATGCTTTGTGATATTTTGACTTTTAGGAACCCTGGGGAGAATATTATGATCATAGAACACACATGGACCCTGTTGACAAGCTTCAATGCCTTTGAGATGGCTCAGATCACTTCTTTGGATTCTCCTGATCACAAACCCTAATTGTGCAGCTATGCAATGATTTGATGAAGTTGAATATGCAATGTGAGATGTAATGAGATGTTTATGCAAATGAGTGATCACAAGCCATGGTGTGAGAAAAAGTGAGGGCAAATTTGGGGTATTTACACTATAGTGATCAACAACAATAATCAGGATGATCAATGTTGAATTTACAACTCAACTAAGCAAACTAACTACTATGTCATATGATATGAATGAAGCAATAACACGGTGTACAAGTGTAACACGGTGGGAGAACTGGCTTGGTGTTTTTGTTTGACAAAAACATGTGCGAATAGCAAGAGTCGCCACCGACTTTTATTTTATCCCATAGGAAAGGCTATAATAAAATAGGAAAGACCTTTTTAAAAGATTTGAGTTCGAGGGGTAGGTTATATAAAGGGAATATGTTATAACCCTTTATATCCATGGTTATCCATGGGCTCTTAGTTACTTAGCTCACTTTAACTTGTTTGAAAATTGTGTAGTAAGTGTTTAGAAAATATTTTCAGAAGTTCTTTGTAATGATCCTCGTATGGATGTATACAATGTCTTAAGTTTGAAAATATTTTAACAGTGGGGTGTGAATAAGAGTTTTTTGAAAGAGTGAACAAGTAATTAAGTGCTACCTACCCTAAGTTGGTCTTTCATGTTTCTTTATTTCCTTTCAAGGGTAAGACTGTCCCTACTATTAAGGAGTAGGAATTCATTACTGTAAACACCCCAAATTTGACCTCACTCATATCACACCATGGATTGTGATCTTCCATGTTTGCATAAGCATAAGCATACTATCTCATATTGCATTTTGTTTCATCTGCATAGTTCAAGTTCATCTGCATCTAGGGTTTGTGATCTGAGCAATCCAAGATTCCATCTGAGCCATCCCAAAGGCCTCAAAGTGTTCCAAGAGGGTCCATGTGTGTTCTACCATCATATTATATCCCTCAAAGTTCATGGAAGTCAAGAAATTACAAGAACTGGCAAGGCATGGAAGCAGAGCTAGGGTTTTCACTTCACAGATGACCAAAATTAGGGTTTTGGTTTCAGAGGCCTTAACTCCAAATTTTTGGGTCATTCTTGTTTCTAATGTTCTTAAGATGATATAAGGACCATGTGTACCAAGTTTGATGAAGAAATTCATTGTGGAAGTCATCTGTTCACTGGGTAACTTCTTGAGCAAGTTAAGTCAAAATCAGGGCATATGAGGCCCCCAACAATGGAACCAAAGGGGTATTTTCATCAAAATGAAGTTCTATTATATTTATTTGATCTTAGAAGAGGTTAGAAGTTCACAAGATTGAAGAATTTTGAGCCATTTGCAAACTTGCCAAAAATGGAAATGACTTGTAATGGAAACTTTCCATTTTGGGAAAGTTTTTCAACCTCCTCTTTCTCAACCAAAAATGCTTCAAATGAAAAATTCTTGGTCATGAAAGTTGTAGATTAGGTCTTTCCCTTTTCAAAAAGTACAAGAACATGTCTTGATTCATCCTAGAACTCAAGATATGGCCTTTCAAAGTTGGCAAAAATCCTAAAAATTCAAGTTTCATGTCTAAGAGGGATTTGGCAAATTGGCATATTCAAGCATTCTAATGACCTCAAATGTGTACAAACACTTCATAACATGCCTATGTGACTTCAAAAGATCAGAATTGGCCCATGGTTAGAGACATTTCATGGCTTGTGATCCAAGAAACTTCAAAGAAGGAATTTTGCAAAACCTATGGTATCTCTTCATCCAAGTGATCCAGCTGCATAAAAATGATCCAAGGGCCCTCACAAAGCCAATTGAGGCCAGACATGCCTTGGAACCACTCCTGCCATGACCCATGCTCATAGTACAACCAATGTTGACTTTTTGCATTTCCTCCCATACCAATCAAACTGAGCCACCACCCACTTTCTGACCAATCACAACACATTATACAAACCTAAGGCAACACAAAACACATCACATTCAAGCCTGAAAACCTCTCAAGACTCAGATTGCCAAAAATCACCTCATACCTTCATCTCTTCGAAATTCATAGCACAACCACTCAAACTTCAAACTTTCTAAACCATTCAACTCAGCATCACCTAAGGAACCAATCTCAACCATTAAAATGACCTGAAACACATCACACAACAAATACGATTTTTCATCCCTCAGAACTGAACTTCAAAAGGAGGACAAATAAACTCACTCTAAGCATCAAAGCATTCTCAGGAAGCTCATTGGAGTTGATTTACACCAAAGAATGGTCCAGAAAGTCCAGAATCAGGAAGCTCAACCTTAGGTAACCTCAAGAACTTCTTTTCCAGAATCTTGTTTTCTTGTTAAAATATTGTTCTATATGTTGCACTGATCATGGGGATGTGTTCAGTTTTGAAAATAAACAAGAAATAAGCATGAACTGAATCTCTGAAACTTTGACCTAATATTTTTTCTTCTTCGATTCTCTTCATTCACGCATGATTAATTGTTTTTGTTGCTGGATTTGAGTTTGTTGGTAGTTAAAGATCATTTATGGAGCTTGTGGTGAGTTTTTGTGGGGTTTTGAGAGGTTCAGGGAGGGAGTCTGGCCGAAGAAGATGACCGGAGGTCTTCTCCGGCCACCTGAAGGTCATTAGGGCATAATTTCTGATTAATTAGGTTCGTTTAAATCTGGGCCATTGGATCATACTTCCCGCGCGTGTGGACGGCCCAGATACTTCATTAGTTATTAATCCTTTAATTAATTAGTTTAATTAAAATAATTTAATCAGACTGAATCTCAGCCACCCATTCACGCGCCAGTCAACCCTCCCCCCTTGAGTTTGAATCCTGACCCTTGGATCTGCATACTTCCCCTTTATTTTATTTTTATTTCATTTTCTTTGTATTTTTTTCTCATTTTATTTAAAATAGAAAAAATTACTCAAAAATTATTTCCTTTTGCATTTTGGTTTTAAATATTTTTCTTAACCTGAAAATGATTTTTATTTTATTTTTTGCATTAAAAGAGCATTTTAAAAATATTTAAATGTTATTTTTAATTAATTAAAGTCTTTTAATTAATTAAAAATACATTTAGGTTTCTAAAAATCACCAAAAAAATCATGAATCATCCCTTTGCATTTAGAAACATTTTAAAACTCTTCACACAAATTTATTTTTAGGTTTGATCATAGTTTGTGAATTTTCTTTGAATTAAGGGTCATTTAAATCATATTTTTGAACCCTAACTTGAAAAAATCTTTTCTGCCTAACCAAGAAGAGTTTAAAGTTGATTCTTTTTGCATTGTTTTGCATATGGCATGTAGTTTATAGGATATTTATCTCATGAATTTATCTTGCAGTTTCAAATTTATTTGCATTTTCCCCTTTGAATCACCCAAAACCCCTAGAAAACTTAGGAAATTCATAACTTTTGATTGGTTAGGCTTCTGACCTTCTCCTTTGGGGTGTGACCTAATATGGGATTAGGGTTTTGTTGAGCTTGGTTTCAAATTTTTATCATGTCATATGCTTCTGTTTTGTTCATTTGCATCTTGCTTGTCCATAAAATCCTAATTTCTCATGTTCATTTGCATTCATCTTGCATATGCATCCATACATGAACTTGCCATGACATTTATTGCATTCATAAGTCATCTTAGATATATTAGGACATGTTAGAACCATGCTTGATCATTTCTTCATTCATTTTCCATGACTTGCATTCATTTCATTCCATTAACTTTCCTGTGTTTTCAAACCTCAAAGCATGCTTCCTTTGCATCTCATCTTTGTATGATCATACATATGCATTTTGTATGCCTTTGCATCATTTCACATGACATTTAAATTGCATAAACACTTCTGACTTTGGTCATTTCATCTCATCTCATCTCATTTCATTTCATTTCTTTATGCCTTGAACTTTATGCATTCATGCTAACATTTTTAAGTGGTAAGTTACTTTGAGAAGTGGATTTACCTTCACTTCTCATTTCTCTTTATCTCTTTCATATGCATCTGGATGGTTTCTTTGAAGTGAACTTGTTCACTTGTGTTCATTCTTTCTCACTTTCTTTCTTTAAGTTACTTATCTTCTTCAATGAAGTAAGTAACTTATTTCTTCTGCTTCTTCCTCCTTTCATCTGCTTCTTCCATTGGTGGCTTCCTTGAAGATCTTTCTCAAGCATTACAAACCATAGGAACATCCAAGCATGATAATAATTAGGGTTGTGGTTAGTCCCCTTAGTTTTTTACCTTTGAGTCTCCTTGAGTCTCTCTTCTCATCTTCATAATCAGAGACTAAACTCTTAAAGTTTTAGGACATTGGAATTAGGGTTATGCATGCATCCTTCTCTTAGGATGGAGTATATAACTTTAATCCTAAGTGTTAAACCTTTAATTTGTTTAAACCTCTTAATCAAATCATCTTAATAATCACTAAGACTTTATCTTGTAACTTGGGCCTTACATTAGGGTTCTAATTCTTCCTTTATGGTTAAGAAGGACTAACCCTAGTGTTTAATGGACAAGTCCCCCTCAAGTTGTCTTACAAACCATAAAAATCCATTTCTTAATCTCATCCCTTAATAAAAATACACTTAATAAAGGTTTGTTAAATAATGAATTTAATCCCTAACCATAGATTAAGTTGAGGTATCTTCCTCAGCTTAAGTGTTCTCATCTATTATCATTCTATTAGGATGGTGCAATGAGTTCACTAATCTGTGATTAGAGATTAAACTCATTACTTAACACTAAACAAAAACCCAAAAACATCTAATTAATCACAAGTAGGTTAATGATCTTAATCCTACATCATCATGACAATTAAGTTGAGATGCTTATCTCATACTTAATTAGGCTCATTATCCCTAATCAGGGAGGATATAATGAGTTTACAAGCCCCTGATTTTGGCTTAAGCTCATTTACCTATGCGAAAACACCAAAAACAATAACAAAACTGAAAACACAAAAAACAAACAATAATCGTCTCCTTTGGGATTCTTTTCTCATCACACTCATTCACAAACGAGAACTTGCTTCTTCCGTCTAATGCAAGACAGTTAGCACTCGAGCCAGATGAGTCATACACTTGAGCATAGACAAGTAAGCAGTTCATAGTCAATTTATCTTTCAGTCTCTTTGAGTCGAACTACGGTGTTCTGACTTCCTCATTGCACGAGAGGATACGTAGGCATAACTTAAAAGTTATCGAACAAAAGTCTCTTTGTCTTCCCCCTCTTTCAGTATTCTCTTTTAAGCCTCAATCCTGAGCAATTCACACCTTTTTGCACTGACACTTGTATATCTCTTTTCCAGCTTTTACACACAGACAACACATACACTTACCCCTTTTAACACAAACTTTCAAGCGTGGATCCCGTCGAATACGACGGACAATCTGGGTGATAATACCTTCCCAGGTTGTAACCAACCCCATTTCTCAGTTTCTCTGGTTCGCAACCGTCTTATCCATCTTTTCTTAGGTTTACGCAACATTACCTTTCCTTCGGGATAAAAATGCCTAGCTGGCGACTCTATTCAGTTCATTTCATTTTCTCCTTTCGCCGACCATTCACGCTTGTACCGGGATGAAAATCTTCGGGAGCGAAAATTACCTTGGATGTATTAAGGGACGGGCGTAGGGTCATCGTATGGTCAATGAAGGCAACTTGCAAGGGTGTCTTTAGCAATTCGTAGGGACTATCATCATTTATTCATAGGGACAAGATCTTTATTCCGTAGGCAACCTCGAAGGGACTTATGATCTTTTGAATCTATAGGGACTTGATGATTTATTTTGTAGGGACATTTTCTTAAGACACCCCCACTTTCGAGGGACTTGACCATATTAAAGGCAACCAAGAGGGGTAACCCTAGGAAGTGCAGATGGCGATCGTAGAACGATCGACTTACGTGTGTGAGTGTTATTTTCAGATATTTATCTTGATTATTAATTTTCTAAGTCCATGGTTCATTTATTTCTTAGCACGCCCTATGTTACTAACCACGCGGTTAATATGAAAAATAAATGGCAGAAATTAAAGGGCAGAAAATAAAATTCCTACACTATTACATGGCTTAGGGGCAGTTACATAATAATAATAATGGCGGAAAATAAAATTAAAAAAAAACTAATTATTACAAAGGCGAAGCCGTTACATAATCAGGCAAACAGTGAATGAATAACATAAAAACGAGTTAAAATAGAAAATAAAATATAAAAAAATAAAAAAAAGGTTTACAAATTAGGTTTAAGGTTTATAAAAAAAAAGGTTTAGAATTTTTTTTAGGGTTTAGAGTTTATGAAAAAGAACTTAAGGTTTAGGTTTAAAATTAAGGTTTATGAAAAAAATAAGGTTTAGGTTTAAAATTAAGGTTTATGAAAAAAATAAGGTTTAGAATTATAAAAGAAAAAGGTTTTACAAAAAATAGGTTTAAGGTTTATAAAAAAATCCAGGTTTCAAATTAATTAAAAAAATATTAAGATTTTAATTTAAAAGAAAATATATAATTTGATAATTAAAGAAAAGGGAGAGAAATAACCAATTTGGCAAAAAATGCCATAAGGGAGAATTGAACCCTTACCCTTTGCCTTGCCACTAGGCTGCGCGACGGCATATGAATAAGTATAACAAATACCTATTATATAATAAAAATGAGGAAAAAAAACATGTTAGTAAAAAAATATCCCAAGGCTGGGTTTTACAAAAGAAAATATATAACCAGTTTATATTAAAATAACCTAATACTTAAATAAATTTAAGAAAAATGAATTATGAGAATTAATTAAATCAAAAAAACATTTAAAGGTTGATTAAGGGTTTTAAAAAAAAGTTTGAGGTTTTAATTATGAAAATAATTAGGGTTTAATTATAAACCTAAATATAAAAGTAATAATACTAAGAAAAATGTTAACTTAAATTTAATAAAAAAATGATTTGTTAAGAAAATAGTGAAAGGTTATTAAAAAAAATTAATTAAAAATTAGTTAAAAAAATAGGTTAACCATGTTTAATAAATAAATTAAGGTAATTAGGAAGAACCCGTGTTTTTTTGCCAAAATATTGTGGCTAGGATTTGAACCCACGCCCTTGTTCTTCAAGGGATAACTTCCCAGCCACTGGACTAGCTGCGCGCATGTGCTAGTTTGAACCCATGCCCTCAATGTTACCAAACGCGCGCCTTACCTCCAAGCCACTGATGCTTATCTGTTCACATAATCAAACAAATGAATAAAATATAAAACAAGAAATTTAAAAAATTTCAGCGCGCCAAATCCACTTCATATTCTTCCTCTAGACCTACAATTTTCCTTGTTTTTTTTAAGTATGAATACCCTTACCTTGTGTAGAAAATCGTCCCCAGCTTTTATAGTCATGTTGGGTATTTATAAGGATGTAATTTAGGGTAGAAAGAATGGGCCTTTGGTGCATGAATTGGAGTTACTTGTGAATGAAGAAACAATTTACCATAATTGTGAAAAAAAATCAAATTAAATCATGTCTTTTGAGTTTACACGAATTTGGAAGGGTTAAATCACTTTAATAATCATATATTTGATCTCAAAATAAATTTCAAACCAAATATCTGATTTTATATAATTTATTTTAATTAAAAATGAAATGATTAAAATAAAAAATAATAAAAAATAAATAATAAAAATCAGAAAATATGGTCATTTGGTCGTGGATGGGTTTATCTTTGAGTTTGGATTGGAATATTATGGGCCTATTAGACAAAATCTTGAGTTTAGACCCCTTTTGCTTCATAAACCTCTTGAACATTTCCCAACTTTGACAATACATAACTTCTTCAATTTTGACCCCATGAAGGTGTTCTTGGACTTTTTAGAAAGCTTATAGTGTCCTCTAATCAACCCTTTTGGTCCCATTTCCATATCATTTACCATTTTAAAAATTATGAGCTTTGGAAAAAGTTGACTTTTAGTTGACTTTCAAAAAGACCTATAATGTTTTGGCTCATATCTTCTAAATGAAGCATTTTTGGACTTGGCTTGTGAGACACAAAGTTGTAGAGAATTGAATTTCCTTCAAAATGAGATTTGGATGGGAAATTATTGATTAAGTATGTGAAAATTATGGCTGGTCAAAGTTCAGTTGACTTTTCCTATGAAAACCCTAATTTAGCAACTCTTGATTCTTGATGATTATGAGGTTTCCTTGATGAATCATGATCAACCCTTGATCAAATAATGAATTTCAACTCATAATCTTGATGTTGACCAAAAATCTTGAAGTTTGACTTTATGTTGACCTCAGTTTACCTCAGTTGACTTTTTGATCAAGTTAACTGATTTTTAAGTATCTGAGCATCTGACTGACCAAACTTGTTGGGAAAGCTTTGAAGCTTGACATGAGGATTCTTTAAGGTATATGGGATGTTATAAAGTCCACTTGAGGATTTGGAAGTCCATTTTTCTTGGGGAAACTCAAAACCCTAGTTCTAAGATCCATTGTTCAGGAGGAGGCTTTGTCTGGTGAAACCTTCAATCCTTTTGATCAATTGAGAATCTTGTGACTATTAAGAGACCTCTTGAAATATATGATCTTGCATGAGGGAGGGAAAATTTTGGGGTACAACAGCTTCCCCTATTCAATTTTCTGAAACCTGAGGAGTTAGATTGACACATACGCCATTCGTGACTTGAAGGTTGAATGGGATTGGACACTAAAGCCCAAAAATTTGCACTCTCCGGTGTGCCGAATAATGTTGTTGGTTGGTTGTATTGCTTGAATGGGCTTAAAGATTCCATTTGGAATAAAAATGTTCTTCAGATATACCTCTTGGAGGATAATGTAGTCCAAAACGTAGATTGACGTAATCTTGGGGGATGTAGCAGCCCAAAAGGTTATTTGGAGTGGTTATGGAGGATAAAGCAATCCAAGATATTATCCCGGGGGTTTATAGCAGCCCGAGATATTATTTGAGATAGCCCTTGGGGATATATAGCAGCCCAAGATGGATATAGATGTAATCTCAGGAGATGTAGCAACCTAAGATATTGGTTTTCGTGGTCCTGGGGGATATAGCAGCCCAAGACGTTGATTGATGTAATCTTGAGGGATGTAGCAGCCCAAGATATTGGAATATGTATTCCTGGAGGATAGAGCAATCCAAGATTTTGTTATATGTATTCCTGGAGGATAAAGTAGTTCAAGATATTGTTATATGTACTCCTGGAGGATATAGCAGTCTAAGATATTGTTATATGTATTCTTGGAGGATAGAGCAGTCCAAGATATTGTTATATGTATTCCTGGGGGATAGAGAAATCTAAAATATTGTTTGAAGTAACCCTTGGGGGGATATAGCAGCCCAAGAATAAGTTGTTGATGATATTCGTCTGTTGGGGAATTAACCTGAAAAACAAGGTTAGTTTTATGTAATGTCATGATGTATATAGTGCTTTGCAAGATGATATCCTTATGAGAATGTTGTATGCGTATGATATGATATAAATAATGTATGTATGAATTATGTAGTTGAAGCTCATGAGTAGCTTCGTAAAACAAATGCTAGCTGGGGAAAATAAATCTCGATTTGTTGCTGAGGAATATGAAGACTTCGTTCCCGTCTTGTTTTTGGAATATCGTACTTAGGATCTTCCGTTTTTTGTTCGTCGTACTTCTTATTGAAGGATTAAATTCCTAAATACCCTGACTGAGGATAAAAGAGATGGACATTCTCCTGGGAGACTTATCCGACTAAGTGTCAATTCTTCGGAGGATATCATGCTTGAAAGGAATATGCTTGAAGATCTCGTAGAGTTGGAAGTACAAAAGGCTACTTGGAACGTTTCGTTAGAATATATCCGTAAAGATTACTCTGTGGGGATGAACCGACGAAGATTAGTTGGATTCCTACCTCCGATCGTCCTTAGTAAATGCAAACAATGATATTCAAAATGCAATGCTTATGTCTGTCTTGAAATTTTGAAAAATATTTATTTTAGCAAAATAATGTTTGTAAAAACCGTGATATTAACTCAAGATTTATAATAAGCCCTAAAGGAGTCAGGATACCTTTTTGTAGCAGTACGCTTTCAAACTAACCATGCTTCAGTTAGGACTTTTAAAGGGTTATAACATGGCCTGGTTCATGGTTTAAGAAACAAAGGATAAAGGCTCAAATTTTATTTGTACCCAACCCATTCTCCGTGATGTTCTTCGGTCCTATGTTAGGTTAACTTATGCATTGAGGCTCCCAACAAAGTTTGGAATTGTAATATTGACAACAATTTATTTGAAAAGCCAGTCAGCTTTTTTTGTTGAGGATTCGTAGCGACCTCTTTTTCTTTTGACTTTGTTATCCCTTCCTTTTTCCTGAACTGTTTGTTTCCAGATTACAGTCAGTGGGATGTCTCAATTTTTACTAAGTCTCCTTCATAGGTTTTGACTTAGGGAGCTTTTCTTTTGATAGATATTGACTGTCGAACTTAGTGATTACAAGGAACCATCATTAGTTGTGTACAAAAAGGACAGCTGGCATAATTGAGTTAACCGAGGAATCACCCTGCCTCAGGTTATGATTAAGGGTTTTAATTTGCGTGAGAATGAAAACTCCTACTTCATAGGCTTAAAAGGGTTGACTAGGGATTAACTTCCTTATATCTCCATTGTTTAGGAATTGAAACAATGCATGTACATTGCCAACATAGTCTGTTCAATAGCATACTACATGAAATTATGGTATCATCTTCGTCATCCTCCCTCTAAAGGCTTACAACTTCAACAAGAGTTAAATATCACAAAAGAGAGGTAAGAAGTATAGTTTAAATATAGTGAAACGAATGGATTAATTCAAGACAAACATACACAATGAATTAATGTGAAAACAAAGTTTCACATAATAGTAAATGCTTGGACAAACAAAAGAAATTACAACTGAATAAATCAAATGATGTCCCATTCAGTTGGCTGAATGTATTCGAGTGCAATCTGTGAACTTTCAGGAGCAGTATATTTTACCATGAAATCAAATATGCCACTTGGCTGTCCCAAGGTATCCCAAATTTCAAAAGGGATAGGTGGGCTTTCTTTCTTGCTACCTCGAGCGATTTGTCTGGCAGCTTCAATGTTTAATGGACCATAGCGGAATTCAATATGGTCTTCTGGTGTAACCTTGAGGACTCCTTCATCAATCAGGTCTTGAATCTTATTTTGCAATGCCCAACAGTTATTAGTGTCATGTCCGGGACAGTTGGAGTGATATGCACACCTTACGTTGGGATTATAGTCAGGATACGAAGTATTAGGCTTTAGAGGAGCATTTTTCAAGACAATCAGTTTCATATCCAACAAGCATTGTAAAATTTGTGACATTGGCGTGCTGAATTGGATGAACTGTCTTCTACTTTCCTTGTGTTGAGGCGGATAAACCCTATAAGATCTTCTTCCTTTAGTTGAAGAACTATCAGTAGTGGCCTACCTCTTTCCTTCTCTTATCCTCATTTTCCTTTCAACCAAGTCAACGTGTTTCATCGGAGGTTGACTGATGATTTGATTCCCGACTCTATTACCTTGAATTTTATTAACAAAGACTCTCAGCTCTTTTTCCCCCAGGCTAAGTTTTGGATAAGAGCCACCTGATCATTCATCTGGATTCTCAACTCTGCCATCTCATCTTGCAGTTGTTCCAACTGATCACTCTTGTTGTCTTTAGGATTCTTCTTTTTCATGTCCTTAGAGAGGAGTGCTTTCAACTCTTCTTGCCCCTTGGACAAATTTAGGATCACTTCTTGAAATTGAGCATTCTGAGCTTGGAGATCTTTGACAGATTGTTCGAGAGCCATTTCTGCTGAAATAAACAACGAGAAGATAAGAAACCTGTTGAGGAAACCTGTTATGCAATGATATGGTATGTAGATGCATATGCAATGTTTTCATGGAGCGCATGATTTAAATTTATTAAAACAAACAAAAACTCTTATTAGTAGGCTTGAAATAATATTGCCTCTTAGGCTTACAAATTAAAACAAACAAAATTTATAAAGAAAATGAAACATCTTGAAATTTAAGTCTCCCATGGACGCTTCCTCTTGGTGTTGAGATATGTGTTGAGATTCCGCTCCTCGTGAAGTTGCTTTGTCAGCTCCAACACTCTTTCTTGGATAATCCTGAATTGAGTTTCAAAGGCATCACTTTGCTCCTTCAGTTGGATCCAAGATTTCTGCAGCTCTTCCAAATCAGTGGGCATGTCTGGATGAAGGATGGTATAAGTAACATCTCCTTCAGCAATAGGCTCCATAGTAACCGGTAGAACAACAAGATATAGAATCATAAGAGTCTGAGCACAAGACCACACTCATTTGAGGTAAGGTTCCAGAGTCTTACTATCAACCTTGTTTACCTTAATCCAAGCTCATATAAACCTTTGACGGTAACCTTGAAGATCGTTGTCGTAATCAAACACAATACCCTGAATAAGTATGCCATGAGGACCATTACTCTGAGCATAACCAAACTGACGTAGTGCCAAAGAAGGATTATAAGTAATGCCCCCTCTTATGCCAAGGAGTGGCACATTAGGAAACTCCCCACAACGGTCAATGATAGTGACATTTTCCATAGATCAGGAACACCAGTGAATATCTAAATGAGAGAGTGTCATCATCCATTTAGACCACCTCAACCCTTGTTCATTCTTCATCACAGATCGAGGAAGGGGGAGAAATAAACCACCTAGATAGTAGAGGTATGAAACACATCAAAGTTCCTCGCGCCTTCGTAGTACGAGTGTGAAGAGAGTGTAAGATATCTCCAAGTAATGTAGGCACTAGATTATGAGTCGGAAATATGTTGATGGTGTGTACATCTATGAACCGGTATGGATTAGGGAATAGTACCAACCCATAAATCAGCAAAGCTAAGATCTCCTCAAAAGCATCATAAATCATAGCATTCAAGAACACCTGAGCTTTATCTACTAATACTCTGGCAAGGATACCCTTAACTCCACTTCTTGTTTCTAGGACAATGTCTGATTTCTTCAAATGTAGGGCTGCAACAATGACTTCAGGTTTAGGCTCCTTCTCTAAGCTCGTGAAGGGTTTCTGATCAAGGGTAGGTACCCCAAGTAACTTGGAGAATTCTTCCATTGTGGGCACCAACTGATAATCGGGAAATGTGAAAGAATGATGTTTAGGATCAAAGAACTGGAATAAGACACTCATCATATCTTCATCAAACCCTGAGGTAACCAAGTCAAGTAGATAACCATGCTTCTTGATGAATTGAGAGCTTTCAGGAAGTTTTGAGACCAAATCCTTAAGCTTGGAAGGTATCCCTACAAAGTTGATCCGGATAGTGTTCCTACGAGTGGAAGCCATAACCTGTAACAAAGAACAAAGATAAATCCTTTGGTCCTTGAAATGGTTAGTGAGAATTCTATGCTTATGATGTCATGATATTATGATGTTATGTTCAATCACAAACATGTGGCACACACAAGAAAGTCACACAATAGCCCTAGGTTTAGATGGGTCAATATCTCACTACTTTCTAAAGGCCAAGATGGGTCAATTAAGGTTCTAAATGGTAGTTAGTGTTAATGACAACGTATGGAAACCCCATATTATCCTCAACTTACTTAAGGAACATAAGCACCAACCAAGAAGTCACACTGACTGTAGCCACCAGATCAACCATATCGGTATATGCCGTACAGTTTCCTTGGTCAATTTCCACTTACCTAAGGTACACTAGATCCGAGTTAGGATCTTTCACACAATAACCCCACAACAATCCCTTAAATATAAAGCAAGCAAAGCAAACAAGTAAGTGATCTTAATTCCTAAGGTAACCCCTCTTTTACTAAGTAGTCCCCAACAGAGTCGCCAGTTCTGTAACACGGTGGGAGAACTGATTTGGTGTTTTTGTTTGACAAAACCATGTGCGGATAGAAAGAGTCGCCACCGACTTTTATTTTATCCAATAGGAAAGGATATAAAAGAACAAGAAAGACCTTTTTAAAAGATTTGAGTTCGGGGGGTAGCTTATATAAAGGGAAGGTGTTAGCACCCTTTATATCCATGGGCTCTTAGTTACTTAGCTCACTTTAACTTGTTTGAAAAATGTGTAGTGTGTGTTTAGAAAATATTTTCATAAGTTCTTTGTAATGATCCTTGTATGGATGTATACAAAGTATTAAGTTTGAAAATATTTTTAAAGTGGGGTGTGAATAAGAGTTTTTTGATAGAGTGGGCAAGTAATTAAGTGTTACCTACCCTAAGTTGGTCTTTTGTGTTTCTTTATTTCCTTTCAAGGGTAAGACTGTCCCTACTATTAAGGAGTAGGAAGTAATTAACTTGTATGTATTAAGGGACGGACGTAGGGTCATTGTATGGTCAATGAAGGCAACTTGCAGGGGTGTATTTAGCAATTCTTAGGACTATCATCATTTATTCGTAGGGACAAGATCTTTATTCCGTAGTCAACCTTGAAGGGACTTATGATCTTTTGAATCTGTAGGGACTTGATGATTTATTTTATAGGGACATTTGCTTAAGACACCCCCACTTTCGAGGGACTTGACCATATTAAAGGCAACTAAGAGGGGTAACCCTAGGAAGTGCAGATGGCGATCGTAGAACGATCGACTTACGTGTGTGAGTGTTGTTTTCAGATATTTATCTTGATTATTAATTTTCTAAGTCCATGGTTCATTTATTTCTTGGCACGCCCTATGTTACTAACCACGCAGTCAATATGAAAAATAAATGGCAGAAAATAAAATTCCTACACTATTACATGGCTTAGGGGCAATTACATAATAATAATAATAATGGCGGAAAATAAAAAAAATAAACTAATTATTACAAAGGCGAAGCAGTTACATAATCAGGCAAACAGTGAATGAATAACATAAAAACGAGTGAAAATAGGAAATAAAATTAAAAAAATTAAAAAAAAAGGTTTACAAATTAGGGTTAAGGTTTATAAAAAAAAAGGTTTAGAATTTTTTTTAGGGTTTAGAGTTTATGAAATAGAACTTAAGGTTTAGGTTTAAAATTAAGGTTTATGAAAAAAATAAGGTTTAAATTTATAGAAGAAAAAGGTTTTACAAAAAATAGGTTTAAGGTTTATAAAAAAATTTAGGTTTCAAATTAATCAAAAAAATATTAAGTTTTTAATTTAAAAGAAAACATATAATTTGATAATTAAAGAAAAGGAAGAGAAATAACCAATTTGGCAAAAAAATGTCATAAGGGAGAATTGAATCCTTACTCTTTGTCTTGCCACTAGGCTGCGCGCCTGCATCTGAATAAGTATAACAAATATCTATTATATAATAAAAATGAGAAAAAAAACATGTTAGTAAAAAAATGTCCCAAGGTTGTGTTTTACAAAAGAAAATATATAATCATTTTATATTAAAATAACCTTATACTTAAATAAATTTAAGAAAAATAAATTATGATAATTAATTAAATTAAAAAAACATTTAAAGGTTGATTAAGGTTTTTTTTTAAATTGAGGTTTTAATTATTAAAATAATTAGGGTTTAATTATAAACCTAAATATAAAAGTAATAATACTAATAAAAATGTTAACTTAAATTTAATTTTAAAAAAAAGATTTGTTAAGAAAATAGTGAAAGGTTATTAAAATAAGTTAATTAAAAATTAGTTAAAAAATAAAATAGGTTAACCATGTTTAAAAGATAAATTAAGGTAATTAAGAAGAACCCATATTTTTTTGCCAAAATGTTATGGCCAGGGTTTGAACCCACGCCCTTGTTCTTCAAGGAATAACTTCCCAGCCTCTGGACCAGCTACGCGCAGGTGCTAAGAAACATAAACACAACATTATATAATAAAACAAGTAATAAAAAAAAATATATGAAAAAAATGGTTGAGACTGGGTTTGAACTCATGCCCTCAATGTTACCAAACGCACGCCTTACCACCAAGCCATTGATGTTCATCTGTTCACATAATCAAACAAATGAATAAAATATAAAACAAGAAATTGAAAAAATTTCAGCGCGCCAAATCCACTTCATCATTTTCCTCTAGACCTACAATTTTCCTTCTTTTTTTAAAGTATGAATACCCTTACCTTGTGTAGAAAATCGTCCCTAGCTCTTGTGGTCATGTTGGGTATTTATAAAGATGTAATTTAGGGTAGAAAGAATGGGCCTTGGGTGCATGGATTGGAGTTACTTGTGAATGAAGAAACAATTTACCATAAATGTGAAAAAAATCAAATTAAATCATGCCTTTTGAGTTTGCACGAATTTGGAAGGGTTAATTCAATTTAATAATCATATATTTGATCTCAAAATAAATATCAAACCAAATATTTGATTTTATATTATTTATTGAAATTCTGTGATCAGGTATGAGATGTCGAATGAGATGTTTAAACACTTGAAGACTTAACTAAAACTTAAAGTGCAGGAAAATTAAACAACACAGGAATTTGTTAACCCAGTTCAGTGTATAACCACACTTACATCTGGAGGCTACCAAGCCAGGAGGAAATCCAATATAAGTAATATTAATTCTAGACTTAAACCACCCAGTTTAATCTTTCACTTAATATCTACCCAATGCAATTTCTACCTAAGACACAACTTAGATATGAGTACCAACTCACTCCCCCTCAATCACACAGTGATATGTTTACAAGTTTAATAAAATTGAAGTCATACTTCAAACATAAACAGTTTGATCTTACTTCACAGTTTCAATCAAGACACAAATACACTTTTGCTTAAAAGCTTATAAAGTGGTACAATTAAACAGCCTGCAATTAAAACACCAAACACCCTATTTTGTCTTCTTAAATTCGTACTTTATTCTGAGAGTTTCTGTTGCTTAAATAGGTGTTTGGATTTTGGGCTTTCTGTAGGTTTATCCAATCCTGAAACGCATGCTGCCTCCACCTTGAATTAGGGTTTGTTACTTCTTGGATTCTAGGTGATTCAGTTCTTCTGATTATGCTGAAGTCACATAACAAAAATCCCTACAGATGCGCCTTATTCTGTTTCATTCATCCATAATTAATTCCAGATGACTTCCCTTAATTTGCTCAGTTCTGTTAGTCATTAATTAATTTTGGTAGCAGGTTTGAGATGTCACAACATCTGGTGTGACATCCTGAAAACTGAACTTACTTCATTTACTGATACAATGTCACAACATCTGGTGTGACATCCTGTAAACTGAACTTATTTCATTAACTGATACAATGTCCCAACATCTGGTGTGACATCCTGAATTAAGTTCATTTACTTATACTCTGTTTGATAATGTCCCAACATCTGATGTGACATCCTGAACTAAAATTCAACACTTCTTGTTGGTCAAAAATTCTGCCAATTCTAAACATCTACATTTATCTTAATTAAAAATGATTTTAAATGATTAAAATAAAAAAATAATAAAAAATAAATAATAAAAATCAGAAAATATGGTCATTGGGTCGTGGATGGGCTTATCTTTGAGTTTGGATTGGAATATTATGAGCCCATTTGACAAAATCTTGAGTTTAGACCCTTTTTGCTTCATAAACCTCTTGAAAATTTCCCAACTTTGACAAAATACATAATTTCTTCAATTTTGACCCCATGAAGGTGTTCTTGGAGTTTTTAGAAAGCTTAGAAAAAGTTTACTTTTTGTTGACTTTTAAAAAGACCTATAATGTTTTGGCTCATACCTTCCAAATGAAGCATTTTTGGACTTGGCTTGTGTGACACAAAGTTGTAGAGAATTTAATTTCCTTCAAAATGAGTTTTGGATGGGAAATTCTTGATGAAGTATGTGAAAGTTTTGGCTGGTCAAAGTTCAGTTGACTTTCCCTATGAAAACCCTAATTTAGCATCTCTTGATTCTTGATGATTCTGAGGTTTCCTTGATGAATCATGATCGACCCTTGATCAAATAATGAATTTCAACTCATAATCTTGATGTTGACCAAAAATCTTGAAGTTTGACTTTATGTTGACCACAGTTGACCTCACTTGACTTTTTGATCAAGTTAACTGATTTTTAAGTATCTGGGCATCTGACTGACGAAACTTGTTAGGAAAGCTTTGAAGCTTGACATGAGGACTCTTTAAGGTATATGGGATGTTATGAAGTCCACTTGAGGCTTTGGAAGTCCATTTTGCTTGGGGAAACTCAAAACCCTAGTTCTAAGATCCATTGTTCATGAGGAGGCTTTGTCTGGTGAAACCTTCAATCCTTTTGACCAATTGAGAATCTTGTGACTATTAAGAGACCTCTTGAAATATATGATCTTGCATGAGGGAGGAACATTTTTGGGGTACAACAACAAGAAACACAAACAAAAAGACTCAAATAAACCCTAACACAAAGATATTCAATCCTAGCATACACCCCCTTAAACGTGAAAAATAAGTCTCCTTAAACAACAATGCAATTTTGTGTTTTTATCTTTTGAATGTTAACTGTGATCTCGTCTAGAATAGTAGTCGATATTTTTGGATTTGATTTATTAAACACCTCCAACAAAAGATATGATTTTTAATTCAAATTCAAATTTAAATTTACATTTAAATTGATCTGATCTTCAAACAGAAACAAATCACGTCACATATTTCTAAAAGATAGCAATAATTCTTGTTGCATAAAAATGCAGAAATACGCGCTAAAATAGCAATAACATTTTCCTGCAGACGGGGGCCACATGCTATGAGATATGGTCTCACACGTGTCCTTTATTCATAACAGCATCTTGAACACTCCATTTTGTTTCACATAATGTAGTCAATCCACAAGGAACTACAATCCCCCCTTTGGAAACTTTTAGTAAAGCAACTCTTCAAGACATAAAACAATGTAGTATCATACGCAGCCCATACTCAAAACAAACATTAGCAGCAGAAATCAGAGGAGCTGCAGAAAACATTAGCATAGTTATAAGTCAAGTAGTTGGTTGATATACATGATAAATGCCCCATAATAGTCTGTTAAGAAATGATTCATGATTAGTTAGTCATGCATGCACACATAGAGTTAGTAGTCAAGTCAGAATCAACAGATACTACTAACACACACAGATCAACTCACACAAGGGTCAGATGCTCTAATATGCGAGCACACAACATTTAGATCTCAACTAGTTAGTATTAAGCACGTAATTAACAACATATTAGCACAAAGTTAGTAGTAGTCAGTCACACCAGTCCACTACACTCACTACACATCATTACTCCCCCTTTTTGCTATAATTTGGCAAAGGTATGACCGATAAATAATAGTCAGTTAGTCAGCATAAATGTCAGTATGTTAGCACTTACACACAATAGATTAGGAGTAGACAATCAATGACCAATACCATATATACTGAACAAGATTCTAGAGCATCAGGATGCTTATTGGAAATAAAAACCAAAACACAGATGAGTACAACTTAAGTAGCATAAGACAAGGTTATCATAGAACCACAAAGATAATCCTAAATACATAAAGGCCAAACATTTCAAGACAACTTCAACTTGTTAACTCGGTATTCAGAGCTGGATTCTTCTTCTGCACTTGGGGATTCTAAGTTGTTAGCTTCTTCACCACTAGTAGATTGTTCTTCCTCCTCCTCTTTACTGTCAATTATTTCTTCATTAGTTTCCTCCTCCTTGTTCATTATCTTGATCAATTCATCCACCTTATTTTTCCTAATGGTCCTTGTAGTTATTGTCTCTTGTAAAGAATTTGATACTCACATTAGTTCAAGGAACACATATTTTCTAGTGGCTTTTGATATAGGTGAAGAGCTTCCACAAGTAGTCTAACCACTATGCTTGACCATAATGTTTGGGACATGTGTCCCCATAAATAACTTTTTATCAAGGATCAGCGACAAAGGCTTTTTGTTCTTCATTTCTTCCGCATGCACTATATTAGGATGTTGCTTCAAAATGATTCCAAAAATTAGGTAAGGAAAAGCTATTTGAATCTTGACAACATACAAGTCAACATGTTTCATGGTTTGATTAAAAACATATTATCCATAGTTCAGTTTAAACTTGGTTCTAATTTGATAAATCATCTAAGCTAAGGTTTAAGTGATGCTTGAGCTATGATTAATGGGTGCTCAATTTGTTGCACCTATCCTGTCCAAAACAACATACTTCACACTCAATTTTCCACAAGACAGTAACCCTTTGTTGGGCCATTGTTTCACTTATCCGGTAGTGATTTCCTTGCCAATTTTGTCCATAGATAGAACTTTTTAAGACTCATCTGACTTGTTTCTTCTCAGATATGCATCAACAATAGAGAGTGAAAACTTCAAACATTTCCCTCTAACATAAACCTTCCCATACTATTGACTTCCTTCAATATTACAATCAGGAGATAGGTTCACAACAAACTCTTTAATCAACTTTTCATAGCAAGGTCCAATACTTTAAACAGTCTGCATTAACTTAGCATTCTTTAGAAAATGCACAATCTCTCGCTATTTAATGACATTTTTTCTTAGCGTTCTTTCAAGAGAAACTCTTCTTTGAAACACATACTTCCACTTTGTCACACTTCCTTTAGAGTGGAATGATACATTATCCAAGGGACATCTAAAATATTGACTAGAACTTATTTCACTCTAATCTTTCTTCTGGAAGAGGGCACAATGTCTAGGACATCAGCTTAAAGATTTGTCTCTGACTCATTTGATGGCATACGTTTCTTTTGAAGAGAGTTTCTCTCAATATCCTTTTCTTATAATCCCCTTTTATTTTTCAAAGTACATGTTCTAGGATTTTTCTGCTTCACATTCTTCACATCAGCCTTGGAGAATTAATTGTATTCCTTTTATCTTTAGCGTTAGAGGTTTCAATTTGCATCTGTTAACGGGGATCTCTATGAAGATTATATGGGCAAAGCTCCGAAGTCGGAGAATTCCCCCCCGTGGGGATGGGAATGGAAGGAAAAGTTCTCCGAATGACACTTTGGGACGGGGATCAGGGATGTACCCTCCGCCCCGCGGATTCCCCGACTCCGACCATATTATTTAACTTTTATTTTATATATAATATATTATATAATATATAATTATATAATTTTTCATGTTTTTTTATTAAAAAAATAATATATAAGGAAATGAAGAGTTATCACTTGATCATATTATTTTTTTGTTTCATTGTTTAATGTATTGTTTCATTCCCCAAATATGCAATCCTAAAAAAATTCATCTGAAAGATCCTGAAGTTTGACTAAAATTTGTGAGAACAAGATTTGGTTATGCTTAATATCTTTATATTTTGATAATAACAACGAAGTATTTAGGTGAAGGAAATTTTGATACTCTGACGTTTGTTATTGTATAAGACTGACAAACAGGTTCTAACTCTGAGGGAGTTCTTGAAAACCGAAGGTTCTGATATAATAATATCTGCTTATTCACAAATTGGAAGCAAGACTGCTTAAGTGCCAACTCATCAAAAAGATCTTGAGAAAACTAATGTTGTGGTTGCAACATTTTCTAGGATTCTGACTCTAAATGAAAAAGACTCTGATACGACAATGTTCAGAAGACCAAGTGTTGAAGACTCTGAAGTCTTGAGGTTTTGAAGACAAAATGATCTAAAAAACCAAGTGCGGGAAGACTCTGAAACTTGAAGTTCTGAAGAACAAAGGTTTTGAATAAAGTTCTAAAGACTTGAGATTCTGAAGAACCCACCATTCTTATAACAACTCATGCTTCAGTAAAATTATCAATCAGAAGCCCCTAAAGTTCTGAAGATAAGAATCAATATTAAGAGACATCCTTTTATCAACTCATGCTTCAATACATCTCTCAACCAGGAGCCTCTGACGTTCTGATAAATAGGATCAAGTTTTACTCTTCTATCTGCTCATGCTTCAAACATCTATCAACTAGAAGCCTCTGAATTTCTGAAGAAAAGAAGAAACAATCAAGAAAGTTAATTTATCTCTGCTCATGCTTCACACATTTATCAACCAGAAGCCAATGAAGATCAGAAGATAAGAATTAACGGATAAGAGGGAATAGTACAATAGTACAAAGACACTTCGTTCCACTATAAATTCCACTAATCCATTATCCTAATTCGGTAGTACAAGAAGGACGATTGTGTGTACTATTTTTCACCCTCAGTAATGCCATTCCTTTGGCAGGTTGTGATGTAATGGATATATTTCTCAAGTGCCTATATAAGTATTTTCAAGTGAAAAATCAAAGATACGAACACTTCCATATCTTTTATGCAAGACTACAAAGCTCAAACGTTCAAATTTCATTTGTAGTATCAAGTTTCAAAAGCTCTTAATTTGTGTTTACACCTGCTTATTTTAGAAGCACCTTTTTTGTAGTCAAACCTTATGGCAAACTGTTGTTTGCATTCCCTAAATGACCTAGTGTAGGTCAGGAGCTTTAGGAAGACTAAGGCTACAGGTCTTAGTGGTTGTTAGTCACATAGTGAACTGGAGGTAGCTTGTGGTTGACAAGTGAATCAGGATAAATTCTTGTGTTCTTTCTTTCGCTATTCTTTTATTTGATTGAGTTTGTTCTTATAGAGATTATTTTTCAAAACACCATTTAAACCCCCTATTTATAGTGTTTTCTCACACCTTCAATTGGCACAGTTATGATTGTGATATTAAGTTATCATACACTTAATCGTGTCAGTACAAATCCAACGTTTTTGTGTGAGTTTATTTTGATATTATGGTTGCACCTACTCCATCAACCTCAACCTCAACATCTCATGAGAAAGATCATTATAGTGCGAAACCACTGATTTTGGTGGCGAGAAGTTTGATTACTGGAAAGATAGAATTGAGATTTTCTTTCTTGATTACGATGTAGAACTATGGGATATGGTAGTCAAAGGATACACACATCCAGTAGATGCTACCCAGAAGAAAGTCGCAAGGAGTTCTATGAGCGATCAACAGAAGAAGGAGTACAAAAACCATCACAAGGTGAGGACGATTTTGCTTAATGTTATCTCTTATACGGAGTATGAGAAGATAACTAATAGAGAAACCCCCAAGTCCATCTTTGATTATCTTCAGATGATTCACAAAGGAAATGCGCAAGTGAAAGAGACTAAGGCTTTTGCCTTGATTCAAAAGTATGAAGCATTCAAGATGGAGGAAGATGAAACTGATGAAACAACATTCTCCGGGTTTTAGATGCTTGTTGATGGGCTAAGAGTATTAGACAAAGGATACTCTACTGCTGATCATGTTAAGAAGATTAACAGAAGTCTCCCTACAAAATGGAGACCAATGGTGACAGCCTTAAAGCTAGCAAAAGATATGAATAATGTAAGTCTTGATGAACTCATGAGTTATTTAAGAAGTCATGAGATCAATTTAGAGCAAGATGAGCCTCAAAGGAAGATTGAATTTGTTTCTCTAAAGTCGAAGACTGAGAAGACAAAGGCATGCAAAGCCAAAGAAGAGTCAGATGGTTCTGACATTGATTCTGAAGAAGAACTATCTCTGATATCTATAAGACTCAACAGAGTATGGAAACATAGATATGATAGAATCATAGGTTATAGAAGAAAAAATGGTCAATCAGAACCATCAGGGAAAAGAAGACAAGGTTCTAGAAGGGATCCTATTTGTTACGAGTGTAATGAACCAGGAGACTTTACAATTGACTGTCCAAAGCTTCTCTAGAAGGAGAAGAGTTTGAAGAAGAACGTCCCCATGCAAAGAAAGGAATGTTGGCCACCTGGGACAACTCTGATTATGATGAAGGAGATTCTAATGAAGAACGTGCAAATGTTGCTTTTGTTGCAAAAGCAAGTTTTGACGGTCCTGAAGAACCTGAGGATAGAACAACATCAAAATCAGATTCAGATTCCGACATAGAGGAGGTATTTTCTAAACTTACACGTAGTGAATTAGAAACATGTCTCTCTAAAATGTATGAAAACTGTCACAAACTCCAACATAAGTACAAGGATCTTAAACAAATCCATGTAATCATAGTGGAAAAAAGAGATAAGTTGAAACAAAGTAATTCTTCTCTAGATGAAAATGTTTTTTCTTTGAAAAATGCAAACACTATTTTGAAAAACAAAAATTCATGTCTATAAGAAGAGTTATTGTCTAAGTCTCTGATACTTCTTGCATCAACAAGTATGATAAAGCCTTCCAAAAGTTTATAGCTAAGAACATAGATAGAAGCAAGCTTGCTTCGATGATCTATGGTGTCAGCCGCAATGGTTACAGAGGATTAAGATGCAAAGAGTTTGTTAAACGCGATGAAACAAAACCTTTAAAGATTATGCCTCCATATGATCAGTTTGTACCTTCCGGTACCAAACTTGGCAATTCATAGTTAATTCACATACATACATAGACAAATAAATCTGAACCAAAATGTTTACACAAAGTTCATATTCCTTTTGATTATCAATCTGCACGAAGACCTATTATTTGTAAGAAACTTGGGAAGACTAACGATACAGGACCCAAAGTATGGGTACCTAAAGACAAAATAGTATGCAGATATCCTTAACAACACGGTTGACAAGCCAATCATGGTACCTGGACACTGGGTGCTAATGACATATGACGGGAGAAAGGCGTATGTTCAAAACCTGGAGGCAACGTCATCTTTGGAGGGAATCAAAAAGGTAAAATCATAGGTGTAGGTACAGTAGGTAAGAGTAAAATTCGTTCCATTAAAAATGTTTTGTTAGTAGATGGTCTAGAACATAATCTACTGTCAATAGTCAACTTAGTGACACAGACTATGATATTGTATTTAATCAACAATGTTGCAAAGTTGTGAGTCAGAAAGATGCCTCAGTTCTGTTTAGTCGAAAGAGGAAAAACAACATCTACAAGATCAGATTCTCTAATCTTAGTGATCAAAATGTAAAATGTCTTCTGTTTGTTTCTGAAGAGCAATGGCTCTGGCATCGCCGACTAGGACATGTTAGCTTGAAGAGGATTTCTCAAATAAACAAACTAGATATGGTCAGAGGTCTGCCAAATCTGAAGTTCTCTTAAGATGCTCTTTATGAGGCTTGTCAGAAAGTAAAAGTTTCTAAAACTTCCTTCAAGGTAAAGAATGTTGTGACAACCTCAAGACCACTAGAACTTCTTCACATTGATTTGTTTGGACTGGTGAAAACCGCGTCAATCAATGGAAAGTAGTATGGACTATTCCTTGTGGACGATTACAGTCGGTGGACATGGGTCAAGTTCTTAAAACACAAGGATGAGTCACATTCTTTGTTCTGTACCTTTTGTTCATAAGTGAAAAATGAAAAGAATTGCAAAATTGTTAAGATTAGAAATGATCATGGGGGAGAGTTTGAGAATAGTTATTTTGAGGAATTGTTTGATTCTGAACGCATTTCCCATGAATTCTCATGTCCTAGAACTCTACAACAAAATGGGCTTGTGGAAAGGAAGAATAGGACTTTGCAAGAAATGGCTCGAACCATGATCCAAGAAACCAACATTGCAAAGTACTTCTGGGCTTGTGGAAGAACAGAAAGCCTAACATTTCTTATTTCCATCCTTTTGGATGTATATGTTATATGTTGAAAACTAAAGATAATCTTGGCAAGTTTGACTCCAAAGCACTTAAATGTCTGCTGCTCGGATATTCTGAACGCTCTAAAGGCTACAAAATATATAACACAGAGACACGAATTGTGAAGGAATAATTTCATGTTATATTCAATGATAAGCCTGACCCTAAAAAGTCAGAGCCAGATGAAAAGTTTGGAGATCTGAAGATCACCTTATCAAAACCCAAGGAGAGATAAGAAGAGAAAAAAAGAGAAGCTAAAGAATCAGAGACTCCTTCACCATAACAAATGATGAGTCCAACACAGAAGAATAATAGACTTAGAGATTCTCATTCTGAAGAACTAATTTTGGGAGACAAATATGCCCTATGTAAACACCCCAAATTTGCCCTCACTTTTTCTCACACCATGGCTTGTGATCTTTCATTTTTGTTTTGGCATAAGCATTACACCCCACATTGCATTTTTGTTTCACCTGCATAGTTCAAGTTCATCTGCATCTAGGGTTTGTGATCTGAGCAATCCAAGATTCCATCTGAGCCATATCAAAAGCCTCAAGGTGTTCCAAGAGGGTCCATGAGTGTTCTATCATAATATTATGCCTCTCAAAGTTCAAGGAAGTCAAGAAATCACAAGAACTTGCAAAGCATGGAAGCAGAGTTAGGGTTTCACTGCACAGATGACCAAAATTAGGGTTTTGGTTTCAGAGGCTTCAACTCCAAATTTTTGGGCCATTATTGTTTCTAATGGTCTCAATATGTTATAAGGATCATGTGTACCAAATTTGATGAAGAAATTCACTGTGGAAGTCATCTGATCATTGGGTAACTTCTTGAGCAAGTAAAGTCAAAATCAGGGCATCTGAGGCCTCCATCAAGGGCACAAAAGGGTCATCATCATCATTTTGAGTCTCTATGGTCTTTTTTGATCTTAGAAGTGTTTGGAAGTTCATAAAGTTGAAGCATTTCAAGCCAAATGCAAACTTGCTATTTTTGGAAATGACTTGTAATGGAAACTTTCCATTTTGGGAAAGTTTTTCAACCTCCTCTTTCTTAATAAAAAATGCTTCAAATGAAAAATTCTTGGTCATTAAAGTTATATATTAGGTCTTTTGCTTTTCAAAAAGTACAAGAACATGTTTTGATTCATTATGGAACTCAAGTTATGATCCTTCAAAGTTGGCAAAAATCCTATAATTTTCAAGAATGCACCAAAGAGGGATTTTTGCAAAACCACTTGCCAAGGCTTCTAAGGACTTCTAATGTGCCCAAATACTTCATAACATGATCAAGCAACTTCAAAAACTCAGAATTGGCCCAAGAATTGGATCATTTCATGCCTTGAATCACAAGATACACCAAAGAGGGAAAATATGCAAAACTCATACAAACCCTAGTTCCATGTGTTCCAGCTCATCAAATCTGATCCATAAGCTTTCCTTGATCTCAGATGAGCCCAGCCATGCCCAAATCCAGCCCTGACCCGTGCCCATACCTCAAGTACAACCAAGCTTGACTTTTTGCAAAATCACCCATACCAATCAGCATAGGCCACAACCACTCTTCTGACCTATCAAGACATGATATGTGGACATTATGTAAGCCATAACACATAACACACAAGCTTGAATCATCCCATAGCTCAGATTTCCAAAAATACCTCAAGAACTTCATCTCTTCGAAACTCTCAAGCCACCCATCAAAACTTCAAAATTCTTTCACCAATCATCTCCACATAACCCCAGGAACATTTCCCACCCCTCATATTAGCCTGAAACCATCTCAAACAAAAACACGATTTTGACATGCTCTGAACTGAAACCTTCAAAACAGACCATAAAAACTTGTTTCAAGCTTGCCAGAAGCATCAAGGGGTTCATTGGAGTGGAAAAGCACCAAGGAGGTGGCCAGAAAGCTCCAGATAACAAAGCATCATCTCAGGTAACCTCAAGAACATTTATTCCAGAAATGCGTTTTTAAGTTCCTAAATGATTCTTTATGCTTCACTGATCATGCTGATGTAATTTGTTTTGAAAATGGTTGAGTATTAAGCATGTATTGAGTTTCTGAAATTTCTGTTCAGTTTCACGTTTTGCTTCGAATCTTGTTTTTGAGGAATGATAAATGTGTTTTGATGGCTGATTCTTTCTTAGGGATGTTAGGGGAGTGATTTTGGAGCTTTAGAGCTCTTGATTTAACCTAGGGAAGAAGTTAGGTGTTTTGGTTGGCCGGAGAAGATGACCGGAGGTCTTCTCCGGCCACCTGAAACTCATTAGGGTTAATTCTGTGATTAATTCCCCAGTTGTGTTTGTGGCCCTTAGATGAAGATTAGGGTTAGCAACGAGTGGCTAGGATCATTTCACTTAGGGTTAAATCAGTTTAATTAATTTTAAAACATAATTAAGGCCAGTTTGAATGTTGACCCTTGGATCTGGCGCGCAATCAATTCCCTCCTTTTTCTTTTGAACCTCAGCCCTTTATCTTACATACTTCCATTTAATTGCATTTTTAATTCATTTTATTGCATTTCTTTTGTTTAATTTATTTAAAATACCAAAAATCATTAAAAAAATTTCATATTTTGCATTTCTGATCCAAATAATTTTCCTAAACTAAAAAAGAGTTTTATTTTAATTTTTGCACAAAAATTGTATTTTTAAAATATTTTAAATGTTTATTTTAATTAATTAATTTAATTTAATTAATTAAAATAACATTTAGGTTTCTAAAAATCACAAAAAAAAATCATGTTGCATCTTAACACATTTAGAAACATTTTCAAACCCTTCATACAAATTTCTTTTTGGTTTTGATCATAACTTGACAATTTTCTTTGAATTTAGGGTTCATAAAATCACATTTTTAAACCCTAACCTTTGAAAAATCTTTTCTGCCTAACCATGAAGGGTTTGAAGATGGTTCTTTTTGCATTGTTCTATGCATGTCTTCTAGCATCTAAAAACATTTTTGTTTCATTTTTATCTTGCATTTTCAAATTATTTGGCATTTTACATTGAAGATCACCCAAAAAACCCTAGAAACTTAGGAAATTCATAACTCCACCTAGGTTTAGCTTCTGACTTCCCCCTTTGGATGGTAACCTAGTGTAGTTTTAGGGTTCCTTTGAGTGCATTTTCAATTTTTTATAATGTCATTTGCTTCTTTCTTTGTCATTTACATCTCATGTTGCCATGTAACCCTAATTTTGCATCTTTACTTGCATCTTCTGTTGCATTGCATGAACATATGAACTTGTCATGCCATTCCAAGCATTTGTATGACATATTAGACATCTTAAGACATTTCTTGATCATTTATTCATACATTTGCTATGCTTTGCATCCATTTCATTTCATAAACATCCATGTATTTACATGCTTCCTACATGCTTCATTTGCATTCACCCTCTTGTATGAACACACACATGCATCTTGTATGCCTTTGCATCATATCATATCATCATTTGCATCATGTATATGCTTCTATTCTTGGTATTTTCACTTACATTTGCTTCATTTCATTTCATTTCTTTCATATTGCATCTTGTACTAACTTTTCAGGTTTAATGGTAAGTTGTTTGGGAGGTGGATTTGCCTTCACCTCCCACCTCTTCTCATCTCTTCTTATTGAAATCTTACTGCATTTTTGTTTGTCTTTGAGTGGGCTTGCCTCACTTGTGCTTCTCTCTCACTTTCTTTCTTTAAGATACTTATCTTCTTAGGAAGTAAGTAATTTATTCTTCTGCTTCCTCCTCTTTTCATCTTGCTTCTCCTTGGTGGCTTCCTTGAAGATCTTTCTTAAGCCTCACAAACCATAGGAACATCCAAGCATGATAATAATTAGAGTTGTGATTAGTACCCCTTAGCTTTTTACCTTTGAGTCTCCTTGAGTCTCTCTTCTCATCTCATCATTAGAGACTAAACTCTTAAAGTTTTAGGACTTTGGAATTAGAGTTATGCCTGCATCCTTCTCTTAGGATGGAGTGTATAACTTTAATCCTAAGTGTTAAACCTTTAATTTATTTAAACCTCTTAATCAATCCATCTTCATAATCACTAAGACTTCATCTTGTAACTTGGGCCTTACATTAGGGTTCTAATTCTTCCTTTATGGTTAAGAAGGACTAACCCTAGGGTTTAATGGACAAGTCCCCCTCAAGTTGTCTTACAAACTTAAAATCCACTTCTTAATCTCATCCCTTAATTAAAATCCACTTAATAAAGGCTTGCTATATAATGAATTTAATCCCTAACCATGGATTAAGTTTAGGTATCTTCCTCAGCTTAAGTGTTCTCATCTATTATCCTTCTATTAAGATGGTGTAATGAGTTCACTAATCTGCGATTAGAGATTAAACTCATTACTTAACACTAAACAAAAACCCAAAAACATCTAATTAATCACAAGTAGGTTAATGATCTTAATCCTACATCATCATGGTAATTAAGTTGAGATGCTTATCTCATACTTAAGTAGGCTCATTATCCCTAATCAGGGAGGATATAATGAGTTTACAAGCCTTTGATTTAGGCTTAAACTCATTAACTTATGCAAAACACCAAAAACAATAAAAATATGAAAACACACAAATACAAACAATAATCGTCTCCTTCGGGATTCTTTTCTCATCATCTTCACTCACAAACGAGAACCTGCTTCTTCCGTCTAATGCAAGACAGTTAGCACTCGAGCCAGATGAGTCATACACTTGAGCATATGCAAGCAAGCAGTTCATTAGTCAATTTATCTTTCAGTCTCTTTGAGTCGAACTACGGTGTTCAGACTTCCTCATTGCACTAGAGGATGCATAGGCATAACTTAACTGTTATCGAACAAAATTCTCTTTGTCTTCCCCCTCTTTCAGCATTCTTTAAAAGCCCCAGTCCCTGAGCATTCACCCTTTTGCACTGACACTTGTATATTCTTTTCCAGCTTTTGCACACAGATAGCATATACACTTACCCCTTTAAACACAAACATTCAAGCGTGGATCCCGTCGAGTACGACGGACAATCTGGGTGCTAATACCTTCCCAGTTTGTAACCAACCCCCTTTCTCAGTTTCTCTGGTTCGCAACCGTCTTATCCATCTTTTCCTAGGTTTATGCAGCATTACCTTTCCTTCGGGATAAATATGCCTAGCTGGCGACTCTATTCAGTTTACCTCCATCTTCTCCTTTTGCCGACCGTTCGCGTCTGTACCCTATCTGACCAGGTGTCTTTTCGGGGGAGCGACAACTTGGCGACTCTGCTGGGGAGTATCTTGCAACCAGGGCTTCTGGTTCTTTTTGTGGGTTCCTCCTAGCGATTGTTTGATTTGTGTTTACGGGGGTGTTATGTGCTACTTGTGTTTATTTATTGCTTTCTGTACAGCTTTATTTATTGCTTTCATTTATAGTTTTATGCATTTCATACTGTCATTATCATTTGTGTTGGATCTGTTGTTTACCTTGGTGGGAAGGATTGTTGAGTGATTAAGGTTCCATACCAGGGACCTGAGTGACACATAGGCTAGAGTGGCTTCATATTATTTCCCATTCCATTTCGGTCTAGTGAGGGAATATGAAACACGGTTCAGACATGGGTTTCTTCTTGAGAACTATGTGCTACGGATTTCCTGTAGTACTAGGGCTATCTGGAAAGTCTACTAAGTCTGGATGACCTTTTATGACCTTCAGCATCCGAGGTGAATTAGATGAGGATCTTTTATGGTTATTGTAAACACTGTACCTCCGGGTTAGAAGTGTTTACACTTCTTATAATTGATCCAAGTCTGAGAATCCTTGTTCTAGAACAATACATGTGAGGGGGTTGGGATGTTTACAGGTTTGCAGGAACCCTTGGCCTCATCATACCCTGTTACCAATTTTGTTTTAAGAATGCATCACTTTGGATAGTTCTTGTGAAAACCCTGGACTTGTGACTCTTTATTTGAGTCCCCCACTTAGTTACTGGTTTTCTAAGCCTCCATTCGGACTCATAAACACACATGGACCCTATCAAGGCAGATAACAGATCCAACACTTGATCACAAACCCTTTGCATATCATTCTGCATACATCATTTTGCATCATTTAACATTTGTCTATTTGTTTTACAGGGTATCCACTTTTTTATCTTTGGTTTGGTTTTGACCTGTTCTACTGCTCAGAATTCTCTAGTTATCTCTATCAGAGTTTCTTCTCCAGTACCTTCATCAGTTTGTCTTCATCAGAGACCCTTCTCCAGTTATCTTCATCAGTCTTCAGTAGTTACCTTCATCAGGGCTTCTCTCAGTCTTCTTCACCAGCATCCATTATCAGCATGGACACTTCCAGGAAGAGCAACATCACCTACCATTTCTTTGAGCCTACTCTGACAGGCATCAGACAAATCCAGTCTCTCGTCACTCCTGATCATGTCCCTTTATTCAGGGAACATTATGGAGGCATATTGGACATGATCATGGACCTGGATGCATCCCAGAGGAGCATGATTCACACTTGCTTGCAGTTTTATGATCCTCCTCTCAGATGTTTCACATTCCCTGATTTTCAGTTGGGACCTTTGCTAGAAGAATTTTCCATGTTGATAGGTGTCCCCGCCAGGAGAGGGATTCCTTTCAACCCTGAGATGGTTGCTCCCAAGAATGAAGAAATAGCTAAGGCCTTGCACTTGGAGCCCGCCCTTATTGGCCAGAGCATGACCACCAAGGCTGGGATCCCAGGCCTTCACTTGGACTTCTTGATCTCCCAGGCCACCCTGCATGCTGCAACAGGGAAGTGGGATGCTGTTTGTGCACTTCTAGCCCTCAACATATATGGAGTTATCTTGTTTGCAGATGAGCCAAAGTTTGTGAGCAAGAATGTTATTCACCTGTTCTTATTGAGGAACCCAGTTCCTACCTTGCTTGGAGACTTCTATTACTCAGTGCACCAAAGGAATGAGAAGCAAAGAGGAAGATTGGTCAGATGTTGTGCACCCCTCCATTACTGCTGGTTGTTAAGACACTTTCCGAAGTCGGACACTTTCCTGAACACTCATTGGCCAAGGAACTAGGCTAAGAGGTTGATTTCCCTTACCTCAGAAGACATCAGATGGTGCACTCAAAGCACCAAGGGCAAAGACATCATCACCAGCTGTGGGCAGTATCCTAATGTGCCTTTGATTGGAGTAAAAGGTTGCATCAACTACAACCCCTTGCTCTTTAAGAGGCAATTAGGGTATGCTTTGGTTCATCCCCCAAAAGGACAAGATTTGACAAAGACCCTTTATTGTGACATCCATCACAACTCAGCTATTGTCAGACAAGCTGCCTGGGCTTGGGACAACATTCAGACTAAGGGGACAACTATTCTGGGCAAGTGCAACAACATAGCCTCATCACTGAGGCCCGTGCACAAGAAGATCAAAGAACTCAAGCTAAGATAGAGCAACTGGAGGCTAGTGAGAAGAAGCATCAGGCAGCATTATTAGCAGCACAAAAGGAGATTTCTGAGTTGAAACTCCGGGCGGGGTTGAAGAGATCAAAGGACCAGGATAAGCATAAGAAGTTGACCAGTGCCATAACCACTAGGAACCTCCTCATCATGACTATCACAGAACACCTAGTGGGTCCAGTGACTGAGGCTCTCCTGAAGGAAGTCAGGGAGGATGACTTTGGATTGGATGTTTGATTTCCTTGTATTTACATTTCCTTTTGTTTGTACTTTTGATTTTGTTGATGTATTTTGACCCATCATGGGGACTTTGTTGTAATCAAACTATGTATTTTCACATTTTTGTAATATATGGTTTGCATTTTTGTGGGCTTAATCTCTCTTCAACATCATCATTTCCTCGAAGTTTGGAAAGGTTAAAACCTAAGAACCAAACCGGATACACTTGGAAGACAAATAGGCATCCTGCATTGCATACTGACATTTTCTTTGTTTTGTAGGTTTTTGTTTTGTTGTTTCTCACTTTGTTGTGGTTTCACGAAACATTGCTCGCAGAAGAGTGTTCCCTGTCAATAGAGTGCACCGGTACCCAACAAGAAACAACCTTCCGGGATTACAAATGGATCAGGTTCAACAAGACTTGACTGAAGTGAGGGCCCAGATGGCCAATGAGAGGACAGAGATGAGGGCCCAAATTAACCAATTTATGACAGTAATGATTGGTTTAGCTCAGAGCCAGGAGAGACTGAGGGAGTTGGTTGAGCGACAAACTCCTGAGGAACACCATCTAGGTACAGGGGGTACCAGTAACAACGATCATGTGCAGCCTCGCACTGATCCTCCAGAGTTTGGACCTCATCTGAACCCAGACATCAATTCCATAAGAAACACCCAAGGTAACACCACTGGAGGAAGGGCTTTGCAGGAAGAGCCTCAAGAAGAACAGTTTACTGTGGTTGGAGCTGGAGACGAAGTTTACGACCGTCGTTTGGATGAAATTGCAGAGAAGCTAAGGTCTCTTGAATCCCAAAACTCTCTGGGTTTTGATGTCATGGACATGGGATTGGTGGAAGGGGTGAGAATTCCTCACAAGTTCAAACCCCCTTGTTTTGAAAGATATAATGGCACATCCTGCCCACGTACCCATCTTCAGTCTTTCCTGGGGAGATTGAAAGCCTACACCATGGATGAGAAACTATGGATGTTTTACTTTGAGGATAGCTTGACAGGGGCATCCCGGGAATGGTACTCCTATTTGACCAGAGCCACAGTAAGGAATTGGAAAGACTTAGCAGAAGCTTTCATCCGTCAATATCAGTATAATTTGGACATGGCTCCAAACATAACCCTCCTGATGGGAATGTCACAGTCTTCCCGTGAAAGCTTTAGAGAGTATGCCCAAAGGTGGAGGCAACTAGTTGCTGCTGTTCAACCCCCGATGTCAGAAATGGAGATGGCATATATGTTCATGAATACACTCCAGGGTATTTACATTGACAGATTGGCTACATTTTCTTCCACCAGCTTTGCAGACGTGGTTATAGCTGGGGAAAGAATTGAGAGCCTACTGAAGATGGGAAAGATTTCTGACAACGGTGCCAGTTCAAGCAATGCAAGGAAGCCATTTGCTGGGCCCCGTAGATCTGGTGAAACAAATTATGTACATGTGGGAAGAGGGAGACCCCAATATCCGCCCAGATCAGTTGCTGCTGTCAATATTCTTACTCCACCTCCTCAGTATACTCAACAACCACAACACTTTCCTCAATAGCCATAGTTCCCTCAACAGAGATCTTACAACAACAACAACAACAATCAACAACAACGCCCTTTTCAACAACAACCATCTCAGATCAACAGGGTGATTGACCCAATTCCCATGCCATATGCCACATTGCTGCCACAACTCCTAAAGCTCAATCTTGTTGAGTTAAGGACATTGGTTCCACCTGATCCTCAGAACCTTCCGAGAAATTACGATGTCAACGCTAGGTGTGCTTTTCATTCCAATGCACCGGGTCACTCCACGGAAAAATGCAGGGCTCTGCATATGAAGGTCCAGGATCTGGTAGATTCAAAGGCCCTGAACTTTGCACCACCTCCCAATGTCATGAAAAATCCTATGCCAAGACACATTGGGCCAATGATTAATGCTATAGAGGAAGGCTCACCCTTGAGTTTAATTGAAGATATTTCAAGTATTCAGACACCTCTGGCAGAGGTTAAAGCTCATCTTTTGAAATGCCAAGTGTTTCCAGGTTGTGAGGCCTGTTGTGAATCTTGCAAGCTTTCCGAGAATGGGTGTGCAAGCTTGAGGAGTGGCATCAATGGTTTGATCAAAGAAGGCGTTCTGTAAATAACCACAACAGCTTCTACAACACCAGCAACTCTTTTATCAACAACAAATTATTCTTTTACAACCGTAACAACAATTGTTCCTACTGATTCATCTACAACATCAGCAACCACTTCTTCCATCACTTCAACAAAAAATAGTTCCACTTCATCTCCTTCCATAACTTCAGCAACGACTAGCCATGATGGTTCCACAGTCACTATTTATTATGACCCTACAACGGTCCCGAACTCCAGCAACTTTCAACAACAATCTCAGCAACAGTTTCAACAACAATCAAGCTTCAATCAATCACCACCAACATCCACCAGAAGTCTAGTCACCATCTTTTATGATCCACAAACCATAACAGTTCCAACCTCTGCTGCAGTAAGCCCAGTCACCATCACGGTGCCAGTGCCAATCCCATATGACAAAGACAATATTGTACCATGGCATTATGGTGCTGACCTTTACTGCAACGGAGAAAAAGTCCTTCTTGATTCTTCAGTTCCTGCTCCCCAAGTGGATAATGTCGGGGGAGGCGGAGGCTTCACCCGAAGCGGACGCCTATTCGCGTCACAAGCTCCAAGAACTAGTACTGAGGTAGAGGCTGTTGCCAAAGCCAAAGGAAAAAGTTTGATACCTGAAGAATCTGCATCAAAAGAGACTCATAAATCATCCTTCGATCAGGATGTGGATGAATTTATGAGGATAATTAAAAGAAGTGACTACAAGGTTGTGGATTAGCTCCACCAGACTCCTTCTAAGATCTCTATATTATCCCTACTGTTGTGTTCCGAAGCTCATCGGCATGCACTACTCAAAGTTCTGCATGCTACCTACGTGCCAGAAGAGATCATAGTGAATCAGCTGGAGAAAGTGGTGTCTAATGTCAATACTAGCCATGGGTTAGGTTTCACCAATGCTTATTTAACAACAGAAGGACGTCACCACAATAAAGCTTTGCATATAACCTTGGAGTGCAAAGGGGCTGTACCATCTCATGTTCTTGTAGACATTGGGTCTTCACTCAATATCTTGCCGAAGAAAGCTCTTGTCAAGCTCGAATATGATGGAATAGCTCTCCGACCAAGAAATCTGGTGGTCAAGGCTTTTGATGGCTCCAAGAGATCTGTTCTTGGAGAGGTGGAGTTGCCTGTGATAATCGGTCTGCAGGTCTTTAAGACTACTTTCTATGTGATGGACATTCAGTCGGCCTACAACTGTTTGTTGGGTCAACCATGGATTCACGCCGCTGGCGCAGTTACGTCAACCCTTCACCAAAAATTGAAATATGAGTGGGAAGGACATATTATCACCATCTGTGGTGAAGATGACATCTTTGTTATCCATCTGGCTACGTACAAATACATTGAGATGGATGGTGAAATCCATGAAACCATGAGCCAAGGGTTCGAAGCTTTGAACGTCAATGAGGCGACGACTGAAGTATTTGCTGCATCCCAGGAGGATAGGATGGGTACTTCAATTGTCTCTTATCAGCAAGCCCGGAAGGTTGTTGAAGATGGTAATGCCCAAGGCTGGGGCAAGCTGCTACCGGTGGAGAAGAAGGAGGACATATTCGGTTTGGGTTACAAACCATTCCGACAAGATCAATCAGAGGTTGCAAAGGAGCCCAAGTTCATCAGTGCTGGGATGCTCACCCTAGATGCTATTAACAACCTGGAAGACGAGGCAGAAAGCGACCTCAACCTGGAGAGCTGGATACGTCCAAGGATCCCGGGTCATCAAGTCTTTAACTGGTCTTCCCAGGAAATTATAAGGGTTACTCCTGCAGAGTAATTATTATTTCCTGCTTTTTTTTAGCATGCATCAAGTCCTGCATCTTGCCCAAGGTGTTAGGACTCATTTTGTAATAGGGCCATATTGTAATTTTGTGCAAATGGATTATCAATGAATATCAGACATCTTTTGCAAACAAGTCTCTTTTTCGCTCACTGTCTTTTCATTTTTCACTTTTGTATAAAACAATAAAATGGCAATGTTTTCAAAATAATTAACTTCATTTTTTAAGCAAGATTAAAATTGATCACTAAAACGAACCAATCTCAACCCTTGCAGAGATTAACCTCTAGATTGCACTGACAACAACACTACTATGACCGTGTATGACTTCGACAATCCAATCAATCAAGCTGATGAAGGGGTTGATGAAGACTATGAGTTACCTGAAGAGTCAGCCATGTTGTTGAGGCAGGAAGAGAAAGTGATTACTCTTCATCAGGAGGAGGTAGAAACAGTTAATCTTGGTACCGAAGAGGATTTGAAAGAAGTGAAGATTGGGGCCAGTTTGCAAGCTTCAGTAAAATAACAACTCATTGACATGCTTCGAGAATACGTCGACGTCTTTGCTTGGTCCTATCAAGACATGCCAGGTCTAGATACGGATATTGTCATGCACAAGCTACCTTTGAAAGAAGATTGCCTTCCAGTGAAGCAGAAGCTACGCCATACTCGTCCGGATATGGCCATGAAGATTAAGGAGGAAGTACAAAAACAATGGGACGCCGGTTTCCTTGCTGTAACTAGTTACCCGCCATGGGTCGCTAACATTGTGCCAGTGCCTAAGAAGGATGGAAAAGTCCGGATGTGTGTGGATTACCGGGATCTGAACAGAGCTAGCCCGAAGGATGATTTCCTATTACCTCACATTGATGTATTGGTCGATAACACAGCTCAGTTCTCGGTATTTTCTTTCATGGATGGATTTTCAGGGTATAATCAGATCAGAATGTCACCCGAAGACATGGAGAAAACAACCTTCATCACACCTTGGGGCACTTTTTGTTACAAGGTAATGCCTTTTGGACTGAAGAATGTCGTTGTGACTTATCAACAGGCTATGGTAACGTTATTCCACGACATGATCCACAAAGAAATTGAATGCTACGTGGATGACATGATTGCCAAATCCATCACTGAAGAAGATCATCTGGTAAATTTGCTGAAGTTGTTCAAGCGTCTGACAAGGTATCAGCTGAAGCTAAACCCCAACAAATGCACATTCATAGTACGTTCCGGTAAACTGCTGGGATTCATCGTAAGTGAAAAAGGAATTGAGGTTGATCCCGACAAAGTCAAATCCATTCAGGAGATGCCTGCACCTAGGACTGAAAAGGAAGTTCGGGGGTTTTTAGGTAGATTGAACTACATATCGAGGTTCATATCTCATCTTACTGCAACCTGTGAACCCTTGTTCAAGCTGTTAATGAAGGAACAAACGGTCAGGTAGAACGAAGATTGCCAGAAGGCCTTTGACAAAATCAAGGAGTACCTGCAAGAACCTCCAATTCTCATGCCTCCAATTGAAGGAAGACCTCTGATAATGTACCTGACAGTATTATAAGGGTTAATGGGGTGTGTGCTGGGCCAGAAGGACGAGTCTGGTCAAAAAGAGTATGCAATATACTACCTAAGCAAAACGTTTACTGACTGTGAACAACGTTATTCACTGCTCGAGAAAACTTGTTGTGCTTTAGCGTGGGCTTCTCGCCGATTAAGACAGTATATGCTGACTCACACTACCTGGTTGATTTCAAAAATGGACCCCGTCAAGTACATATTTGAGAAGCCAGCACTTACCGGAAGGGTCGCAAGATGGCAAATGATTCTGACAGAGTATGACATTCAGTACGCATCTCAAAAGGCCATCAAGGGCAGTGTACTGTCTGACTATCTAGCTGAGCAACCTATTGATGATTACCAATCTATGAGATTTGACTTCCCTGATGAAGACATCGTGTTTTTGAAAGCAAAAGATCATGATGAGCCTGTTCACACTGAAGGGCCTGACCCAGAAGAAGAATGGACGATGATGTTTGACGGGGCTATCAATATGAATGAACGTGGAGTTGGTGCAGTGCTCATTACACCTAAAGGAGTTCATATGCCTTTCTCGGAAAAACTCACCTTTGCTTGCACTAACAACGAAGCTGAATACGAAGCCTGTATCATGGGACTTGAGGAAGCCATTGACATCAGGATCAAGACATTAACTGTATTCGGAGATTCAGCTCTGGTGATCAATCAGACCAACGGCAAATGGTACACTCCCCAAGAGCATCTGGTTCCATACCGTGACTATATGAGGAGATTATTGACTTTCTTCACAATAGTGAAACTTGAGTATATCCCTCGGGACGAGAATCAGTTCGCAAATGCTTTAGCTACCATTTCCTCCATGATTAGGTTCAAACTGCCAATTATGTGCCTCGGATTTCGGTATCCAGACTAGACCGACCAGCATACATATTCTCTGTGGACACTACTAAAGATGACAAGCCTTGGTTCCATGACATCAAATGCTTCTTAGAGGGTCAAACATACCCACCTAGGGCATCATCCAATGATAAGAAGACATTAAGAAGGTTGACCAGTAGTTTCTTCCTTAATGCTGATGGTTCATTATACAAGCGAAATTTTGACATGGTGCTACTCAGATGTGTTGATAAGAAAGAAGAAGACTTGCTGATGTACGAGGTGCATGAAGGTTCTTTCGGTACCCATGTCGGGGGACATGAAATGGCTAAGAAATTATTAAGATCAGGTTACTACTGGATCACAATGGATGCAGACTGTTATGCTTATGCCAGAAAATGCCACAAGTGCCAGATCTACGCGGATAAAGTGCATGTGCCTCCAAATCCTTTGAACGTGATGTCTTCACCTTGGCCCTTTTCCATGTGGGGCATTGACATGATTGGAAATATTGAACCGACTGCTTCAAATGTGCACAGATTCATCCTGGTGGCCATTGATTACTTCACCAAATGGGTTGAAGCAGCTTCATATGCAAACGTCACCAGACAAGTGGTAGCCATATTTCTGAAAAGAGACATCATCTATTGATATGGAGTTCCCGAGCGAATCATTAATGATAATGGTTCCAATTTGAACAACAAAATGATGGCAGAACTATGTCGGGACTTCAAGATCGAACATCACAATTCTTCTCCTTACAGGCCAAAGATGAATGGCGCTGTTGAGGAAGCTAACAAAAACATCAAGAAGATTGTACAGAAGATGATGGTCACTTACAAAGACTGGCATGAGATGCTACCGTTTGCCTTGCATGGGTATCGAACCTCAATCAGAACGTCTACTGGGGCAACACCTTATCAGCTTGCGTATGGTATGGAGGCAGTCCTACCTGTTGAATTTGAGCTACCCTCCTTACGGGTACCGATGGATGTAAAACTGAATGAAGCAGAATGGGTCCGGTCTCGGTACAATCAACTGAATTTGATCGAAGAGAAGAGGCTAGCTGCAATTTGCCATGGGCAATTATATCAGAAAAGGATGAAGAAAGCCTTCGATCAGAAAGTCAGGCTTCGGGAATACCAAGTGAGAGATCTTGTTCTGAAAAGACTCCTCCCTCCTCATACAGACCATAGGGGAAAATGGACTCCAAACTACGATGGTCCATTCCTAGTAAAGAAGGTTTTCTCTGGTGGAGCACTGATGCTCACTACTATGGATGGCGAAGATTTCTTATCCCCTGTGAATTCAGATGAAGTTAAAAAATACTTCGCATAAAATGACCCGCTGGACATAAAAACAGAATGTACGTCCAGGCAAAAATAGGGCATCCCGGCGAGTCGAAAACAGAATAAAAGACTCTGGCAAAAATAAGGGAAAAATTGAAAAAAAATGTACACCCGCTGAGTTGAAAAGCCGCATTGGACAGCTCAGGCAAAAATGGGTATCCCGGTGGATTGAAAACCCGAAAGGGCGATCCACGCAAAATCATGGAATAAGCGAACAACTGCATTCTTAATTCGTCTGTATCAGTCACAACATGGCATGCTTCGAAAGGACAAAGCATCGGTCAGAATCAGCCTTCTTCAGAAAGCAAGATAAGAAGAACGTCAAGGTCATACAGGTCATAGCAAAGGAAGATCACTGGAACGTCGTCGTCAACATTGCCAACACTTTTAGTTTCTCAATTTATAGCAATCTCCTCATTTCAGGGGATTTGTTTCTTTGACTGTATTTTCCAATTCAGGGCACCCAAAATTAATAAAATCAGAATTTTCAGTCACACCTTGTTTTGTACATTTTTGTTTCGTTTGCAAAATGTCCAATATTCATGATACAACACTTGCATAAAACAAATAAGCCGTTTAAAGTAAATGCTTGCAGGAAATATATTACTTTCAGGAAAGTATAACTCTTATGAGAGAATCCGGCTAGGGATACCTCAGGATACTTGTGCGTTTCTCTTGCCTTAACGGATTGCAGGTATTCAATACGCAACATGGGGAATGCTAAGCACACTTCCCTAACATACCTCCTCCCCAAGCAGTATCTGAAATTCTTTTCCCCAGCACAGGTCTACTCAACAGGAGCATCCCCAGCCAATCTCCCCACAAAATTTCCAGCCTCTCCTCAGAAGAGCAATTCCTGAAACTCTTACACAACAAAGTGATGAAAGTTTCCATCTCCCCAGCTGAGTTCTCCTTACGGATAGATCTATCAATGATCTATTTTCCCAAGCAGAGCTATATCTCCTAACAGATCTACCAATGATCTCTTCCCCTGCTGGGATATCCCTCCAAGCAGATCAGCCAGAGATCTTTGTCACAGCAGGATCCGAATCCCGGATCGGTTCCTCTTTTGCATAATCATAGCATTTGCATCATATTCACCAAATAAGCGTAGAATTCCGTTTAGTACGGAGCATTACGGCAAAAATCAAACATTTGCATGATCACAAGCCAGGTTCAAGCCAGTCACATGCAATTACCATCAGTATTTCATCGGCAACGTGCATAAAACGCATATCCCCCGCAGATATAAGCCAAAGCTTCCCCTTTGCACTCTCGAATACAGATACCTATACATGCTCTTTTGACACTCGTCCGTGTCACCTTTCCCCAGCATGATTGCCAAAACACTTGTTACAGACCAAACATTTGTTTATAACACACCCTTTTCGACACCCGTCCGTGTCATCCTATCCCCACAGGTCGCCAAAATACCTTTTACACCCCCACATACAAATATTTGTTCATAACTTATACATATTCTCTTTTGGCACTCGTCCGTGTCATACTTTCCCTAGCAAGTTAAACACCCATTCGTGTCTTGCTCATACTTCACCAATGAACTAATACTCACTCATACTTATACATAAATCTTTGATACTCGTCCGTATCTCGTATATATATATATATCACTCTTCAACAGATTCGACACTCGTCCGTGTTCTTTGTTAACCAGTTGGTACTCGCCTGTATCATCATCTCTGAACACGCGTCAGTGTTTGTTTCTACTGATACTCGTCCGTATCATGGTCCTAAGAATGCTCGTCCGCATTTTTAATCTATACACATCGTCAAACACTTATACCCTCTTATTCTTAAGCGTAAGCACTCGTCCGTGTTTACCATTTCCCAATAAGTCATCAACAAAACAACTTTCTTCTATCCGACATTCGTCCTATGTCGTGATACTTTCGGCAGCCGTCCCCTGCCAGGTGATCGTCCTTCACCTATGGATGACCGTCCCTCATCCCTTTCCCCAGCGGAGTCTCCATTATTGGAACCCTTTTATCCGGCATTCGTCCTATGTCGTGATATTTAGCAGCCGTCCCCTGCTAGGTGATCGTCCTTCACCTTTTGATGACTGTCCCTCATCATTTTATCCGATGGTCGTCCCCATCGTTGATCCTTTTATCCGACATTCCTCCTAGTTCATGATAAACCCGAGAGCAGCCGTACCCTGCTAGGTGATCGTCCTTCACCTCTTGATGATCGTCCTTCATCATGCTTATCCGATGGTCGTCCCCATCGTCGACCTTTTCTATCCGACATTCGTCCTATGTCATGATAAAGAGCAGCCGTCCCCTGCTAGGTGATCGTCCTTCACCTTTGATGACCGTCCCTCATCAATATTTCATTTATTCTTTGAACCGATGGCCGTCCCCATCATTGTTTACTTTACTTTGCAAGCCTGATGGCCGTCCCCATCATTGCCTTTACTTTAAGCCCCAGAGAATCTTGTTTCTTTACTCGATGGTCGTCCCCGTCATAATCTCTTTGTTTCCCAAGCTTGTCGGCCGTCCCCGTCATTGCTTGGCTTAACACATTATCCCCGGCAGTCGTCCTCTGCTCGATGGTCGTCTTCCATCGCCTTCATTTGATAATTATGCTATACTACTTGTTACAATTTATATCCATTTTCTTCTTCTCCCCAGTGAGTGCAAATTTCGGATTGTCTTTGGTATTAAACCACAAGTTATCTTGTTTGTCTGTTAAGCCAGGCGCTTACATCCTGCGCAGCTAACTCATGTTTGAATAGGGGCAGTTGTAAACACCCCAAATTTGCCCTCACTTTTTCTCACACCATGGCTTGTGATCTTTCATTTTTGTTTTGGCATAAGCATTACACCTCACATTGCATTTTTGTTTCACCTGCATAGTTCAAGTTCATCTACATCTAGGGTTTGTGATCTGAGCAATCCAAGATTCCATCTGAGCCATCTCAAAAGCCTCAAGGTGTTCCAAGAGGGTCCATGAGTGTTCTATCATCATATTGTGCCTCTCAAAGTTCAAGAAAGTCAAGAAATCACAAGAACTGGCAAAACATAGAAGCAGAGTTAGGGTTTCACTACACAGATGACCAAAATTAGGGTTTTGGTTTCAGAGGCCTCAACTCCAAATTTTTGGGCCATTCTTGTTTCTAATTGTCTCAATATGTTCTAAGGATCATGTGTACCAAATTTGATGAAGAAATTCATTGTGGAAGTCATCTGATCATTGGGTAACTTCTTGAGCAAGTTAAGACAAAATCAGGGCATCTGAGGCCTCCATCAAGGGCACCAAAGGGTCATCATCATCATTTTGAGTCTCTATGATCTTTATTTGATCTTAGAAGTGTTTGGAAGTTCATAAAGTTGAAGAATTTCAAGCCAAATGCAAACTTGCTATTTTTGGAAATGACTTGTAATGGAAACTTTCCATTTTGGGGAAGTTTTTCAACCTCCTCTTTCTTAATAAAAAATGCTTCAAATGAAAAATTCTTGGTCATGAAAGTTGTAGATTAGGTGTTTCCCTTTTCAAAAAGTACAAGAACATGTTTTGATTCATTATGGAACTCAAGTTATGATCCTTCAAATTTAGCAAAAATCCTATAATTTTCAAGAATGCACCAAAGAGGGATTTTTGCAAAACCACTTGCCAAGGCTTCTAATGACTTCTAATGTGCCCAAATACTTCATAACATGATCAAGCAACTTCAAAAACTCATAATTGGCCCAAGAATTGGATCATTTCATGCCTTGAATCACAAGATACACCAAAGAGGGAAAATATGCAAAACTCATACAAACCCTAATTCCATGTGTTCCAACTCATCAAATCTGATCCATAAGGTTTCCTTGATCTCAGCTGATCCCAGCCATGCCCAAATCCAGCCCTGACCCGTGTCCATACCTCAAGTACAACCAAGCTTGACTTTTTGCAAAATCACCCATACCAATCAGCATAGGCCACAACACCTCTTCTGACCTATCAAGACATGATATGTGGACATTATGCAAGCCATAACACACAACACACAAGCCTGAATCATCCCATAGCTCAGATTGCCAATAATCCCTCAAGAACTTCATCTCTTCGAAACTCTCAAACCACCCATCAAAACTTCAAAATTCTTTCACCAATCATCTCCACATAACCCCAGGATCATTTCCCACCCCTCATATTAGCCTGAAACCATCTCAAACAAAAACACGATTTTGACATGCTCTGAATTGAAACCTTCAAAATAGTTCATACAAACTTGTTTCAAGCTTTCCAGAAGCATCAAGGGGTTCATTGGAGTGGAAAAGCACCAAGGAGGTGGCCAGAAAGCTCCAGATAGCAAAGCTTCATCTCAGGTAACCTCAAGAACATTTTTTCCAGAAATGCGTTATTTAAGTTCCTAAATGATTCTTTATGCTTCACTGATCATGCTGATGTAATTTGTTTTGAAAATGGTTGAGTATTAAGCATGTATTGAGTTTCTGAAATTTCTGTTCAGTTTCACGTTTTGCTTCGAATCTTGTTTTTGAGGAATGATAAATGTGTTTTGATGGCTGATTCTTGCTTAGGGATGTTAGGGGAGTGATTCTGGAGCTTTAGAGCTCTTGATTTAACCTAGGGAAGAAGTTAGGTGTTTTGGTTGGACGGAGAAGATGACCAGAGGTCTTCTCCGGCCACCTGAAAGTCATTAGGGTTAATTCTATGATTAATTCCCCAGTTGTGTTTGTGGCCGTTAGATGAAGATTAGGGTTAGCAACGAGTGGCTAGGATCATTTCACTTAGGGTTAATTCAGTTTAATTAATTTTAAAACATAATTAAGGCCAGTTTGAATGCAGACCCTTGGATCTGGAGCGCAGTCAATTCTCTCCTTTTTCTTTTGAACCTCAGCCCTTGATCTTGCATACTTCCATTTAATTGCATTTTTAATTCATTTTATTGCATTTCTTTTGTTTAATTTATTTAAAATACCAAAAATCATTAAGAAAAATTCATAATTTTCATTTCTGATCCAAATAATTTTATTAAACTAAAAATGATTTTTATTTTATTTTTTGCATAAAAATTGTATTTTTAAAATATTTAAATGTTTATTTTAATTAATTAATTGAATTTAATTAATTAAAATAGCATTTAGGTTTCTAAAAATCACAAAAAAAATTTGTTGCATCTTAACACATTTAGAAACATTTTCAAACCCTTCATACAATTTTCTTTTTGGTTTTGATCATAACTTGACAATTTTCTTTGAATTTAGGGTTCATAAAATCACATTTTTAAACCCTAACCTTTGAAAAATCTTTTATGCCTAACCATGAAGGGTTTGAAGATGGTTCTTTTTGCATTGTTCTATGCATGTCTTCTAGCATCTAAAAACATTTTTGTTTCATTTTTATCTTACATTTTCAAATTATTTGGAATTTTACATTGAAGATCACCCAAAAAACCCTAGAAACTCAGGAAATTCATAACTCCACCTAGGTTTTGCCCTCACCCATTCACACCATGGCTTGTGATCTTTTCATATGCATAAGTTCAATCATAGCATCTCATATTGCATTTTTTATTCACTGCATTGATTCAAAGTCATCTGCATCTAGGGTTTGTGATCTGAGCTATCCAAGAGCTTTTTGAGCCACTCCAAGGGTCATAAATCACTTCAAAGGGGTCCATGTATGTTCAAGCATCATATTGTATCCTCACAAAGTCAAGAAGGTCAAAGAATCACAAGAACTGGGAAAGGCATGGAAGCAGAGCCAGGTTTAATTGCACAGATGACCTAGAATTAGGGTTTTGGTTTCAAGGGCCATAACTCCAAATTTTTTGGTCATTCTTGTTTCTATTGGTCTCTATATGGTATAGGGATCATGCATATCAATTTTCATGAAGAAATTCAATGGGGAAGGCATCTGATCAAGAGTTGACTTTTTGAGCAAGTCAGTGCAAAATCAGGGCATCTGAGGCCCTCAATGACCCAACCAAAGGGTGTTCTTCATCATTTTGATTGTGTATGATCTTTATTTGATCATAGAAGATGTTGGAAGTTCACAAAATTGGAGAATTTCAAGCCATTTGCAAAGTTGACTTTTTGGGAAAATGACTTGTAATGGAAAATTGCCATTTTGGGAAACTTTTTCAACCCTTGCTTTTTGATTCAAAAATGCTTCAAATGAAAAAACTTTGGTCATGAAAGTTGTAGAATGGATCATTCCCTTTTCAAAAAGTACAAGAAATTGTTCTAATTCATTTTGGATCAAAAGTTATGGCCTTGTAAAGTTGGACAAAATCATTGAAATTTCACTTTTGCACAAAATGGAAAGCTTGCAATTTCTCATGGCAAGCCTTTATGTGACTTCAATATGACCTCTAATCATCATACCAATGCAATGCATGACCTAAAATCAGAATTGGCCCAAGGGATTTCTCATTTATTTGCCTTGATTTTCACATAACCATAAGCCATTCTTCATAAAAGTACAAAGAGGGATTTTTTGCAAAATCATTCTCAAAGGGATTGTTTGATCTCTAGCTGGTCTCAAAGCATTGCCATGACTTCATGAGGCATCACACACCAAAATTCAGCAAGGTTTTCTCACATTCACATAGCCAAAAGTCATGAAATGTCACAAGTGGTCAAGTTGCAAGAACCTTCCCAACTCATGATCCAAATGCAGCAGCCTCTCATGAACCATCCAAGGGTCATCCTCAAACTCAGCTGAGGTAGATACACCCTTTAGATCTCCTCTGCCATGGCCCATACTCTCAAGGACACATATTTGACTTTTTGGCCAAAACTCCCATACTCTTGGAATAGTGTCTTGCAGCCATTCAGAACCTACCACATATTATATTCAAACAATATGGGAGAGATAAGTGCAAGCATTGGGGCCTAGAAACACAACACAACCTCAGATTCACAAATGTGTGCACAAACTTGTTCTCTTCGAAACTCCCTAAAAACTTAACAAAATCCAGAAATTTCTTCACCAGTGAACCACAAATCCTCCATAGAACAAAAACCCACCATTAAAACAGCCTGAAACCCCCTAGAACACAACTGTAAAATCTGCTACACCAGAACTCATCTTCACAAACCAGCCATCAACAAAAGTTTTGAAGCATTCCATTGAGCTCAGGGGGACCAGAGGAGTCAATTTGCATAAGAGAAAGGCTCAGAAAGCTCCAGTTTGAAGAACTTCAGTTCAGGTATCCATCAAGAACAAATTTTCCAGAACTTCATTTACTTGTTACAAATTGATTCTACATGTTATCCTGATCATCATGATGTGTTTAAAATTGAAAATGAGTGGAAAATGAGTATGTATTGATGTTCTGAAGTTTTTCCCGTGAAAAATGTTTGCTTCGATTTGCTTGATTCATGTAGTTTAAATGTTGTTTGATGATTGATTCATGTTCCATGATGTTAGAGGATCATTTCCCTGTGTTCAATTTGAGGTGGGGTGGCCTGTAGCATGATTTAGGGTTTTTGACCCGCCGGAGAAGATGACCGGAGCTTCCCTCCGGTCACCTGAAAGTCATTAACCCTAACCTGTTTAATTAATGAACTTTGAATTATGGCCCTTAGATGCGTTGACCCGCGCGTGTTTGGATGGTCAGGATTCCACCATTTTGCCCTAATCTTCATTTGACTTAATTAATCCAGATTAATTAATTTTAAAATCAGATTTAACCAGGTTTGAACTTGGCCCATTGGATGTGGCGCCAAGTCAACCTTTCCTTGCCCAGAACCCATCTGGTTCGTCCATCCTGCATACTTCCATTTAATTTCTTTTTATTTTCATTTTATTTGATTTATTTTGTACATTTAATTTAAAATAGCAAAAAATGTTTAAAAATTATGAAATTTTTTGTCAAGATTTTCATTATTTTTCAGAACACAAAAATATTTTTATTTTTATTTTTTGCATTAAAAATCATTTTTAAAACATTTAAAAGTTTATTTTTTATTAGTTAATGAAAATTAATTAATTAAAAATACTTTTAGGTATTTAAAAATCACAAAAAAATTCATGTAACATTTAAAAACATTTAGAAACATTGTCCAACTCTCAAACCAAATTTCTTTTTTGTTCTTGATGCCTTTTGATCATTTTCAATGGAATTAAAATCATTTTTAGGCAATATTTTGTGACAAACTTCAAAAATACATTTTTGTCTAACCATTGAGAGTTGGACAATGATTCTTTTTGCATTGCATCTTGTATAGCATGTAGTTTATAGGATAAGATTGGTTTGAATTGATCTTGCATTTTCAATTTGTTTTGCATTTTTCTTGACAAGGTACCTTAAAACCCTAGTAATCTTAGGAAATTCATAACTCTCACTAGGTTAAGAGTTGGATCCCCTCCTTTGGGCAGTGAGTTTGTGTAGGTTTAGGGTTCCTTAGATTGCATTTTCAAATTTTTATCATGTCATTTGCTTCTGGGTTTGGATTTTTGCTTTGTATATTGCATATAACCCTAATTCATACCTTCCTTTGCATCCATCTTCCATTTGCTTGCATACCATGACTTGCCATGACATTTTGTGCATTCATTTGATTCATAATACATCTTAAGACATATTAGAATCATGTTTGATCATTGCATCTTTCATTTGCCATGTTATATGTCATTTGCATTTCATAACTTTTCATGAACTTTCATGGTTCAATACATGCCTCATTTGCATCTTTATGCTTGCTTGATCATTCTCTTGCCTTGTTTCATGTTTGCATCATCTCTTAGCATCATTATCATCATACTTATGCTTCTGGTTTTGGTTTGCATCATGACATTGCATCTCATTTACATTGCATTTCATTTTCTTTACTAACTTTTCAGGTGGTAAGTTACTTTGAGAAGTGAATTTGCCTTCACTTCTCATGTTCTCTTTTCACCTCTTTCACACTTCCCTTTCTGCATTTTGTATGTGTATTAGATTGAGCTTGCTCATTCATGTTCTTCTCTTACTTTCTTTCTTCAAGCAACTTGACTTCTTAAGTGAAGCAAGTTGTTTTGCTTCTCTTTGCTCCTTTCATCTGCATCTCTCCTTGGTGGTTCCTTGAAGATCTTCTTGCAAACCTCACAAACCCTAGGAACAACCAAGCATGGCAATAATTAGGGTTTTGATTAGTCTCCCACTTAGCTTTTACCTTTGTGTCTCTTTGAGTCTTCTCTTCTCATCTCATAATCAGGGACTAAACCCTAAAGGCTTTAAGGCTTTGTGATTAAGCTTATGCCTGCATCCTTCTATTAGGATGGAGTGTGTAACTTTAATCCTAAGTGTTAAACCCTTAATGTGTTTAAATCCTTTAATTAATCCATCTAATAATCATCAAGACATCAAGCTTGTAACTTGGGCCTTGCATTAGGGTTCTAATTCTTCCTTAATTGGTTAAGAAGGACTAACCCTAGTGTTAATGGACAAGTCCCCCTCAAGTTGTCTTACAAACCATAAAAATCACTTCTTCATCTCATCATTAACTAAAATCCACTTAATATAGGCTTTGTTTTGTCATGAGGTTAATCCCTAATCATGGATTAAGTTGAGGAGCTTTCCTCAGCTTAAACATTCTCATCTATTATCCTTCTATTAGGATGATGTAATGAGTCTGTTTAATCCCTGATTATGGCTTAAGCTCATTACTTAACACTAAACAAAAACACCAAAAACATCTAACTAATCACAAGTAGGTTAATGATCTTAATCCTACATCAGGGTAATTAAGTGTGAGATGCTGACTTCACACTTAAGGTATTCTCATTACCCCTAATCAGAGGGATGATGTGATGAGTTTACTAACCCATTGGTTTAAGCTTAAGCTCATTAACTTATGACAAACTTTCAAAAGCAATAAAAGACTGAAAACTCAAAAACAAATAATAATCGTCTCCTCCGGGATTCTTTTCTCATCTCATTCACTCACAAACGAGAACTTGCTTCTTCCGTCTAATGCAAGACAGTTTGCACCTGAGCCAGACAGGTCATACACTTGAGCATAGACAAGCAAGCAGTTCACAAGTCAATTTATCTTTCAGTCTATTTGGGTCGAACTACGGTGTTTTGACTTCCTCATTGCACGAGAGGATACGTAGGCATAACTTAACAGTTATCGAACAAAAGTCTCTGTACATTCCCCCTCTTTCCAGCATCATTCTTTAAGCCTCATTATCATGAGCACTTCATTCTTTCTTACACTGACACTTCACTTATACACTCCACTTTCTTTTTACACTGACACTTGCATTGTGTTTGTATATTTGTATTTATTTTTGCTTTATGTACAGTTGTTTATTGCTTTCTTCTCAGCTTTATATCATCATACTGTCATACTGTTATCTGGCTGGATCTGGTTTTGTTGCTTTGGTGGGTGGGGTTCTATTGAGAGTTTAAGGTCCTATACCTGGGACCTGAGTGACACCTAGGCTAGAGTGGTTCATGTTCTTTCCCATTCCATTTCGGTCTGGTGCGGGAATATGAAACACGGTTCAGATATGGGTTTCTTCTTGAGAACTCTGTGCTACAGATCTCCTGTAGTGCTAGGGCTATCTGGGAAGCCTGCTAAGTCTGGATGACCTTTATTATGACCTTCAGAAACTGAGGTGAATTAGAGGAGGGTCTTTTATGGTTATTGTAAACACTGTACCTCCGGGTTAGAAGTGTTTACACTTCTCATAATGGATCCAAGTCTGAGGATCCTTGTTTTAGAACCTTACCTGTGAGAGGGTTTGGGCTGTTTACAGGTTTGCAGGTACCCTTGACCACAGCATACCCTGTTACCCTGTTTTGATTAAGAGTACTCCATTTTGGGACAGTTTTTGTGATTTTAACCCTGGACATGTGACTCTTTATTTGAGTCCCCCACCTTGGTTACTGGACTTTTGAACCTCCATCTGGACTTCTTGAACATACATGGACTTATATCAAGGCAGTAATCAGATCCAGCTTGATCACAAACCCTTGCATATCATTTGCATACTCATCATTTGCATCATTTAACATTTGTTTATTTGTTTTTCAGGGTATCCACATCATATTTGGCTTGGTTTTGACCCCTTCATCTGCATAGACCCCTGTTCATCAGTGATCTGCTTCAGCTATCTTCATCAGCTACCTGCTTCAGTTACCTTCATCACCAGCCTCAGCCTATCAGTGGCTCATCTCCAGTATCAATCTTCATCATCAACATTTGTTTCAGCTCTTCATCAGCAGTCATGGCACCCAAGAAGAGCAACATATCATATCATTTCTTTGAACCTGTGCTGACTGGCATCAGGCAGGTCCAGGCACTTATCACTCCAGACCACATCCCACTGTTCAGAGAGCATTATGGAGGCATCCTTGATATGGTTATGGACTTGGACCCTTCTCAGAGGAGTTTGATTCACACCTGTCTACAGTTTTATGACCCCCCTTTGAGATGTTTCACCTTCCAGAACTTTCAGCTAAGACCTCTGCTGGAGGAGTTTTCATCATTGATTGGAGTACCTGTCAGGGGTGGTGTCCCCTTCAACCCTGAAATGACTTTTCCCAGCAATGAAGAAGTGGCAAAGGCACTGTATCTGGAGCCTATCTTGATTGAGCAGAACATGACAACAAAGGCTGGGATCCCTGGCCTACATTTGGACTTTCTGACCTCTCAGGCCACCCTGAAGGCCTCCTTGGGAGAATGGAGGGCAGTTTGTGCATTGTTAGCCCTCAGTATATATGGGGTTATACTTTTTGCAGATGAGCCTAGGTTTATCAGCAAGAATGCTATTCATCTCTTCCTTTTGAGGAACCCAGTGCCCACCTTACTGGGAGACTTTTATTATTCTGTCCACCAAAGGAATGAGAAGCAGAGAGGGAGGTTGGTGAGATGTTGTGCTCCTCTATTTCATACCTGGCTGCTTAAACACTTACCCAAGACTGATGCTTTCCTGAATCCTCACCAACAGAAGAATTGGGCTAAGAGGCTTATTGCTCTGACTTCAGATGACATCAGGTGGTGCACCCAGAGCACTAAAGGCAGGGACATAATTACTAGCTGTGGGCAGTACCCCAATGTACCTCTAATAGGAGTGAAGGGTTGCATCAACTACAACCCTTTGTTGTTTAAAAGACAATTGGGCTATGCATTGGTCCACCCTCCTAGAGTGAAAGACTTGGCTGAAACCCTTTATTGTGAGATAAAGCCTAACCTAGCTGTTGTCAGACAAGCATCCTGGGCTTGGGACAACATCCAGACCAAGGGGATGGCCATTCTTGGAAAGTGCAACAATGTGGCTTCAGCTCAGTATTATGAATGGTCTCATGCTAGGGCTCAGCTTTCTGGGATGCCTTTCACCATTGAGGATGCACCTGGACCATCCACAGCACCACCTACAGCCACTGTCAGCCTGGAAGAATTTGAGAAACTGAAGGAAAGGAATGAGAATCTGTCTCAAGCTCTGAAGAGGACCCTCTGGGAGAGGAGTGATGGTCGTATAGACATTGAAAGGTTGGAACAGCTTAAGGTGGAGCATCTAGCCAGAATTGAGAAAGCAGAGGACTACATCAAGAAATCAAGAGCTGGAGAGCAAATTTTGAAGAATGCCTGTAAAGAGGCCCAGTTTCAGAAGGCCAGGACTGATCTCTATCTGAAAGAAAGTCAAGCTAGGTGGGTCAGGATCACTGAAGCTCGTACTCAAGAAGATAAGAGAACTCAAGACAGGATTAAGCAATTGGAGGCCAATGAAAAGAAGCAACAGGAGGCTCTGCTAGCAGCCCAAAAGGAGATTTCGGAGTTGAAGCTTAGGGCTGGTGTGAAGAGGTCAAAGGACCAAGACAGGCACAAGAAGTTGACTACTGCTATTGCCACCAGGAACCTTCTTATCAGAAACATTACAGAGCATCCGGCTGATCCTGTAATTGAAGCACTTCTGAAGGAGGTTAAGGAGGATGAGTTTGGTCTTGGTGTCTGACTTTTTGCTTGTTGTTGCTTTCATTTCATGTACTTTTCTTTTTATGTTGTATTTTGACCCCTCAGGGGCATGTGTTGTAAAAAAACAAATTATGTATGATCCACCATTTGTAATGTATTTGTCAGTTTGTTCCATTTGAGTTTCTTTCCTCAAGCAACATCAAAGCATCTTCCTCAGGGTCTGGAAAGGTCAAAACCAAGCACCAAGCCGGATACCTTGGAAAATAAATAAGCATACTGCATTGCATACTAACTTTTGTTTTGTTTTGTAGGGTTTTTGTTTTGTTTGTTACTAACTCTGTTGTGATTCAGGAATTATTGCTCGCCGTCGGGTGTTCCCTCTCAACCGTCCGCACAGATATCCTACTCGCAACAATCTTCCTGGTATCCAGATGGACCAAGTACAGCAAGATCTGACAGAGGTCAGAACTCAGATGGCTAACGAAAGGCTGGAGATGAGAAACCAAATGACCCAGTTCATGGAAGTAATGAATGGCTTGGCCCAGAGTCAAGAAAGATTGAGGGCATTGGTAGAAAGGCAAACCCTGGAGGAACCCCATCTGGGAACTGGAGGAACAAGTAACAATGAAAGAGGTCAGCCTCATGTTAACCCACCAGTATATGGGCCTCATCTACATCCGGAAGTCAACATCCCGACTAATGTGCAAGGGAATACTACTGCAGGCAGAATCTTACAAGAAGACCCCCAGGAGGAGCAGTTCACTGTAATGGGAGCTGGGGATGAAGTCTATGATAGGAGACTTGATGAAATTGCTGAGAAGTTGAGATCTCTGGAGTCTCAAAATTCCTTGGGTTTTGATGTCATGGATATGGGGTTAGTGGATGGGGTAAGGATTCCCCACAAGTTTAAACCCCCGTGCTTCGAGAAGTAAAATGGAACTTCCTGTCCACGAACTCACTTGCAATCCTTTCTGGGGAGGCTTAAGGCATACACCATGGATGAAAAACCGTGGATGTTTTATTTCGAAGACAGTTTAACTGGAGCCTCAAGGGAATGGTACTCTCACTTGACCAGGCTACTATCAGATGCTGGAAGGACCTAGCTGAGGCCTTCATCAGACAGTACCAATACAATCTGGACATAGCTCCTAACAGGACCCTTTTGATGGGAATGTCTCAGTCCTCTAGAGAGAGCTTCAGGGAATATGCCCAGAGGTGGAGACAGCTTGCTGCTGCTGTCCAGCCACCCATGTCGGAAAGAGAAATGGCCGACATGTTTATGAATACTCTGCAAGGAACATATATTGATAGGCTAGCTGCCTTTTCTTCCACCAGCTTCGCTGACGTAGTTATAGCTGGAGAAAGAATTGAGAGCCTTCTGAAGATGGGTAAAATTTCTGATAATGGTGCAAGTTCATCTAGTAACTCCAGGAAACCTTTCGTGGGACCAAGAAGGACCGGTGAGACAAATGCCATTCATGCCAGCAGGGGAAGACCTCAGTATGTCCACAGATCAGTAGCAGCTGTCACTATTCCAGCTCCGATTCCTCAACAACCAACATATCAACAACCACAACAACCCCACTATCAACAGCAAGTTCAGTATCCGCCACAGAGGACCTACAACAACAATAACAACAATCAGCAACAAAGACCTTTTCAGCAAAGACCATCACAGGCAAATAGGGTAATTGACCCTATCCCTATGCCTTATGCCGCTTTATTGCCACAACTCCTGAAACTCAACTTGGTTGAATTAAGGACATTGGCACCACCAGACCCCTCTAATCTGCCAAGAAACTACGATACCAACGCCAGATGTGCTTTCCATTCCAATGCACCTGGCCACCATACTGAGAAATGTAGGGCTTTACAAATGAAGGTACAAGACCTGGTGGATTCTAAGGCCCTCAACTTTGCACCCCCGCCAAATGTCAACAAGAATCCCATGCCCAATCATGGAGGACTAAGAATTAATGCCATTGAGGAAGACAAGCCATCTTTCTTAATCACCAGTGTTGGGCAGATTCGGACACCTCTGGTAGAAATTAAAGCTCAGCTCCTAGAATGCCAGATGTTCCCCGGGTGTGAGCTCGGTTGTGGCTATTGCAACATTTCGGTCAACGGGTGTGATAACTTGAGAAGCGGCATAGATGGTCTTATCAAAAGTGGCATACTTCAGATCACAACATCAGCACCTACAAATCCAGCAATCCCTTTGGCAACAATTCCTGACTCTTCTACAACTGCAACAACAATTATTCCGAACAATTCATCAAAATCATCAACCATGGCTTCATCAATCACTTCAACAAACCAGATGTCAACAACCATTTCTTCTACAACGTCAGCATCCCTTCATTCTGCAGAATCTTCTACAACACCAACATCCATTTATCCAGCAGAATCTTCTACAACGCCAACAGAAGTTAATTAAGATATCTCAGCAGTCACTATCTACTATGATCCGTCAAGTGTTCCTTCAAACAACAACTTTCAACAACAAACAGTGGCACCTCCTGCCAGGTCACCAGTCACCATCTACTACGATCCGCACACCATTTCAGTACCCTCCTCTGCAGCAGTCAGTCCAGTTACCATTACGGTATCTGGACCAGTTCCATATGAAAGCAGCAATGCCATACCTTGGCATTATGGCTTTGACCTCTACTGCAATGGGGAGAAAATCACTTTGGACTCTTCAACTTCTTCTCCACAGATTGATAATGTTGGGGGAGACGGAGGCTTCACCAGAAGCGGACGCCTTTTTGCCTCACAATTGCAAAGACCTAATGCCGACGCAGAAGCTGCTGCCAAAGCGAAGGGAAAGAGTGTGGTAGTTGAAGAGCCAACTGTCAAAGAAACTCAGAAGACATCTTTTGAACAAGATGTAGACGAGTTTATGAGGATTATAAAGAGAAGTGATTACAAAGTGGTGGATCAGCTTCACCAAACTCCCTCAAAGATCTCCATATTATCCCTGTTGATGTGTTCTGAAGCTCACAGGAATGCATTATTGAAAGTCCTGCACGCAGCATACGTGCCAGAAGAGATCATTGTTAATCAGCTAGAAACTGTGGTAGCAAATGTCAACACCAGTCATGGACTGGGCGTTACCAATGCTGACTTAACAACTGAGGGGCGTAACCACAACAAGGCTTTACATATCACCTTGGAATGCAAAGGTGCTGTTCTATCCCATGTACTGGTGGACACTGGGTCTTCACTCAATGTTCTACCAAAGAAAGCCTTGGTGAAGCTGGAGTACGATGGCTTGGCACTGCGTCCAAGTAATTTGGTGGTGAGAGCATTTGATGGCTCTAAGACATCAGTGCTTGGGGAGATTGATCTGCCTGTGATGATTGGCCCGCAGACTTTTAAAATTACCTTCTATGTGATGGACATCCAGCCGGCCTACAGCTGTTTGTTAGGTAGACCCTGGATCCATGCCACTGGCGCTGTTACGTCTACCCTTCACCAGAAGCTGAAATTCGAGTGGGAAGGCCAGATCATCACCATCTGTGGTGAAGAAGACATCTTTGTTAGCCATCTGGCTACGTACAAGTACATTGAGATGGATGGAGAGATCCATGAAACTCTGAGCCAGGGATTTGAGGCCCTGAACATAAACGAAGCATCTGCAGTACTGGGAACCTCCATGACATCTTATCAGCAAGCCAGGAAGGTTGTTGAAGAGGGGACTGCCCAAGGCTGGGGCAAGCTGCTGCCCGTGGAGAAGAAGGAGGACAGATTTGGGTTGGGTTACAAACCAACTCAACAAGATCAATCAGAGGCTGCCAAGAAGCCCAGTTTTATCAGCGGGGGAATGCTCACCCCTGATGCAGTGAACAACTTGGAAGACGAGGATGAAAGCGACCGCAACCTGGAGAGCTGGATACGTCCAACGATCCCGGGGAGCCAAATCCTTAACTGGTCTTCCCAGGAAATTATAAGGGTTACTCCTGCAGAGTAATTATTATTTCCTGTATTTTTAAGCATGCATCAAGTCTTGCGTCTTGCCCAAGATGACAAGACTCATTTTGTAATCGGGCCATCTTGTAATTTTGTGCAAACAGATCAATCAATGAATATCGGACATCTTTTGCAAATGAGTCTTTTTCTTTTCCGCTCACTGTTTTTCATTTTTCTTTTTGTACAAAAATAAAATGGCAATGTTTTCCAAAATGATAAACTTCATTTCATTTTTTTCTAAAACAAGATTAAAATCGATCACTAAAATGAACAATCTAAACCCTTGCAGAGAGTGCCTTTCAGACTGCACCGACAACAACACTGCTATGGCTTCGTATGACTTTGACAATCCAATCAACCAAGCTGATGAAGGGGTTGAAGAAGATTATGAGCTTCCTGAAGAGCTAGCCAGGTTGTTAAGGCAAGAGGAGAAGGTTATCACCCCTCATCAGGAGGAGGTCGAAACAATTAATCTTGGTACGGAAGAAGATGTGAAAGAAGTTAAAATTGGGGCCTGCCTACAAGATTCAGTGAAAGAGCAGCTGATTGATATGCTTCGGGAGTATGTGGATGTGTTTGCTTGGTCTTATCAGGATATGCCAGGGTTGGACACCGATATTGTCATGCACAAGCTGCCTTTAAAAGAAGACTGCCCACCGGTTAAACAGAAATTGCGCCGTACTCGCCCAGATATGGATATGAAGATAAAGGAAGAGGTGCAAAAGCAGTGGGACGCCGGGTTCCTTGTTGTAACTAACTATCTGCCGTGGGTCACTAATATTGTACCCGTACCTAAGAAAGACGGAAAGGTGAGAATGTGTGTGGACTACCGGGATCTGAACAGGGCCAGCCCGAAAGATGACTTCCCATTACCTCACATTGATGTACTGGTTGATAATACGGCTCAGTTCTCGGTATTCTCCTTCATGGACGGATTTTCGGGATATAATCAGATCAAAATGTCACCTGAAGACATGGAGAAGACAACTTTCATCACACCCTGGGGCACGTTCTATTATAAGGTGATGCCATTCGGACTGAAGAATGCTGGTGCAACCTATCAACGGGCTATGGTAACATTATTCCACGACATGATCCATAAAGAAATTGAATGTTATGTGGATGACATGATTGCCAAGTCCCTCACAGAAGAAGACCACCTGGTAAATCTGCCGAAGTTATTCAAGCGTCTGAGGAAGTACCAACTGAAGTTGAACCCCAACAAGTGCACATTCGGGGTGCGATCTGGTAAGCTGCTGGGCTTTATTGTAAGCGAGAAAGGGATTGAAGTTGACCTTGATAAAGTCAAAGCCATTCAAGAAATGCCTGCACCGAAGACAGAAAAAGAAGTTCGAGGGTTTCTAGGTAGATTGAACTACATTTCAAGGTTCATATCTCACCTTACTGCAACCTGTGAACCCTTGTTCAAGCTGTTAAGAAAGGAATAAACGGTCAGGTGGAACGAAGACTGCCAGAGGGCTTTTGACAAGATCAAGGAATACTTACAAGAGCCTCCAATCCTTATGCCTCCAGTTGAAGGAAGACCTCTGATAATGTACTTGACAGTATTAGAAGAGTCAATGGGGTGTGTGCTGGGCCAGCATGACGAGTCTGGTCGAAAAGAGTATGCAATTTACTACCTAAGCAAAAATTTTACCGACTGTGAACAACGTTATTCACTGCTTGAGAAAACTTGTTGTGCTTTAGCGTGGGCTGCTCGCCGACTGAGACAGTATATGTTGACCCACACTACTTTATTGATATCAAAAATTGATCCAGTTAAGTACATTTTTGAGAAGCCAGCACTTACCGGACGGGTTGCAAGATGGCAAATGATCCTCACAGAATATGACATCCAGTACACATCTCAGAAAGCCATCAAGGGCAGTGTATTGTCTGATTATCTTGCCGAGCAACCCCTTGATGATTACCAGCCTATGAGATTTGACTTCCCTGATGAAGACATCATGTTCATTAAAGCAAAAGATCATGAAGAGCCTATTCACACTGAAGGGTCTGACCCGGAAGAAGAATGGACTATGATGTTTGATGGGGCTGTTAATATGAATGGTCGTGGTGTTGGTGCAGTACTCATTACACCTAAGGGAGTTCACATGCCTTTCTCGGCAAAACTCACCTTTAACTGCACTAACAACGAAGCTGAATACGAAGCTTGTATTATGGGTCTTGAGGAAGCCATTGACCTCAGGATCAAGACTTTGACCGTATTCGGAGATTCAGCTCTGGTAATTAATCAAACCAACGACAAATGGTACACCCATCAGGATCATCTGATACCTTACAGGGATTATACAAGGAGGTTATTGACCTTCTTTACAACGGTCAAGCTTGAGTATATCCCTCGGGACGAGAATCAGTTTGCAGATGCTCTGGCTACCATTTCATCAATGATCAAAGTTCAAGCTGCCAACTTTGTGCCTCGGATTTCAGTGTCCAGACTTGACAGACTAGCATATGTATTAGCAGTAGATGTTGCCAAAGATGATAAGCCTTGGTTCCATGACATTAAGTGCTTCTTGGAGGATCAAACATACCCACCTGGGGCATCTTCCAATGATAAGACTTTAAGAAGGCTTGCTGGTAGTTTCTTCCTGAATACTGATGGTTCCCTGTACAAAAGGAACTTTGATATGGTACTCCTCAAATGCGTTGATAGAACAGAAGCAGACTTGTTAATGCACGAGGTGCACGAAGGATCCTTTGGTACTCATGTAGGAGGGCATGCAATGGCTAAAAAGTTGTTAAGGTCAGGCTATTACTGGATCACAATGGACGCAGACTGTTGTGCTTATGCCAGAAAATTCCATAAATGCCAGATTTATGCGGATAAGGTGCATGTGCCTCCCAATCCTCTGAATGTGATGTCTTCACCCTGGCCCTTTGCCATGTGGGGCATTGATATGATTGGCAAGATTGAACCGACTGCTTCGAATGGCCACAGATTCATCCTGGTTGCCATTGACTATTTCACCAAGTGGGTTGAAACAGCTTCATATGCAAATGTTACAAGGCAGGTGGTAGCCTGATTTCTGAAGAGAGATATCATCTGTCGGTATGGAGTTCCAGAGCGAATCATTACTGACAATGGTTCCAACTTGAACAACATAATGATGGCAGAGCTATGCCGGGACTTCAAGATCCAACACCACAATTCTTCTCCTTACAGGCCAAAGATGAATGGCGTTGTTGAGGCAGCTAATAAGAATATCAAGAAGATTGTGCAGAAGATGGTAGTCACCTACAAAGACTGGCACGAGATGCTACCGTTTGCCTTGCATGGGTACCGCACATCAATCAGAACATCTACTGGGGCAACACCGTATCAACTTGTGTATGGTATGGAGGCAGTCCTACCTGTTGAAGTTGAGTTACCCTCCCTGCGGGTACTAATGGATGTTAAGCTGAACGAAGCAGAATGGGTCCGGTCCCGATACAAACAACTGAATCTGATTGAAGAGAAGAGATTGGCTGCAATCTGTCATGGGCAGCTATATCAGAAAAGAATGAAGAAAGCCTTCGATCAGAAAGTCAGGCTCCGAGAGTACCAAGTAGGAGATCTTGTGCTGAAAAGACTCCTCCCTCCTCATACAGACCACAGGGGCAAGTGGACTCCGAACTATGAAGGACCATTCATGGTAAAGAAAGTTTTCTCGGGTGGAGCACTGATGCTCAGCACTATGGATGGAGAAGACTTCCCGTCCCCTGTGAATTCAGATGCAGTTAAAAAATACTTCGCATAAAATGACCCGCTGGACATAAAAACAGAATGTAAGTCCAGGCAAAAATAGGGCATCCCGGCGAGTCAAAAACAGAATAAAAGACTCGGGAAAAAATAAGGGAAAATAAACAAAAAATGTACACCCGCTTTGTCGAAAAGCCGCATTGGACGACTCAGGCAAAAATGGGTATCCCGATGGATTGAAAACCTGAAAGGGCGATCCATGCAAAATAAGGGAATAAGCGAACAACTGCATTCTGAATTCGTCTGTATCACTTACAACTTGGTAAGCTTCAACCTGGATCAAGCTTCTTTCAGAATCAGCCTTCTTCAGAAAGCAAGACGAGAAGAACGTCAAAAGTCATACGAGTCATAGCAAAAGGGAAGCTCCTCGAAGCGTCATCAACATTGCCAACATCTTGTTTCTCAATTTGTAACGATCTCCTCATTTTAGGGGATTTGTTTCTTTGACTGTATCTTGCCAATTCAGGGCACATGAATAAAATCAGATTTTCAGTCACACATTGTCTCGTACTCTTTTATTTGCAAAAATGTCCGATGTTGTTAATATATTGATTGCATAAATACAGATGTGTCTTTCTGAAACTACATGCTTGCAGGAAATATACTTACTCCCGGGAGTGTCTAAACTCCTACGATGGAATCCGGTAAGGGATACCTCGGGATTACTGGTGCGTTTCTATGTCTTTTCAGGATTGCAGGTATTCAAAGCACAACATGGGGCATGAAAGCTTCACCCCAGCGAGCTGGCAAATCATTATCTACTCAGTCTTAGCACCGGAGGTGTTTTCTCCCCAGCTAAGTTGCCATCCATTATTCCTCCTCAGCCGAGCACAAAAGCCGAGGAACCATCTCCCCGCATGGTGTTAGCCTCTACCCAGAAGAGCAACGCGCGAAGGAATCACAACAGAGTGAAGAAAGCTTCTACAAACCCCAGCTGGGTCCTTCCTTTACTGGAACAGGTCTATCAGTGACCTATATCCCCAAGCAGAGTCCCATATGTCAGATCTACCAATGATCTCATCCCCAGCTGGGATGTTCACTTCAAGCAGATCGGCCAGAGATCTTCGCAGCAACAGGATCCGAATCCCGGATCGGTATCTTTTGCATAATCATAGCATTCGCATCATATTCTCCCCACAGAGCGTAGCATTCCGTCTAATACGGAGCATTACGGCAAAAATCAAACATATTGCATAATCATAAGCCATGATCTGAATCAAACACTTGCGAATACTGACAATCCATCAGCGATATACAGAATACTCCCCAAGATTCCCCAGCAGAAAGCTAAAGTGTTTACCTTACACTCATAAATGCCAGTACACACTCCTTTTGGCACTCGTCCGTGTCATAGTTCCCCAATAAGGTCGCCCGAGCAAACAGACACTTATATTACAGATACTTCTTGACACCCGTCTGTGCCATATCCCCAGCAAAAAGCCAAAGCTTCCTCTTTGCACTCACAGATACATATATCCATACAGATTCCCTGACACCCGTCCGTGTCACCTTCCCCAGCATAGTTACCTAAACACTTTGTATATCAGATACCTGTTTATACTATACTGTTCTCCTTTTGACACTCGTCCGTGTCACTTTCCCCAGCAAGTTAAACACTCATCTGTACACCACTCATACTTATTACTCCTATTTCACTCATACAGATACTCGTTCGTATCTTGTATACACCACTTATATCCCCTCAGATTCGACACTCGTCCGTGTTCTTTGTTAACCAGTTGATACTCGTCCGTATCATCATCTCAGAACATGTGTTAAGCGTTTGTTTCTACCCGATACTCGTCCGTATCGTAGTCTTAAGGATGCTCGTCCGCATCTTTAATCTATACACCGTGTCAAACACCTAGGTCTTCTTGAATTTAGACACTCGTCTGCGTCTACTATTCCCCAGAAGAGTCCCCGCAGAATCAATACTCGTCTGTGTTCTTTGTTAACCAGTTGATACTCGTCCGCATCATCATCTCTGAACATGTGTCAGTTTTTGTTTCTACCTGATACTCGTCCGTATCATAGTCTTAAGGATGCTCGTCCGCACCTTTAGTCTATACACAATGCCAAAACACTTATACCTTTCATTTTCTTGGATATAAACACTCGTCCGTGTTTACTATTCCCCGGCGGAGTCCTCAACAAAGCTTGTTGAACTATTTCCTTTTTATCTGGCATTCGTCCTATGTCATGATACCTTTTCGGCAGCCGTACCCTGCCAGGTGATCGTCCTTCACCTTTGGATGACCGTCCCTCATCCTTTCCCCAGCGGAGTCTCTATTCATTAGACCCCTTTTCTATCCGGCATTCATCCTATGTCGCGATACTCTCAGCAGCCGTCCCCTGCTAGGTGATCGTCCTTCACCTCTTGATGATCGTCCTTCATCACTTTATCCGGTGGCCGTCCCCATCGTTGATCTTGTTATCTGACATCCGTCTTATGTCATGATAAACCCTGAGAGCAGCCGTACCCTGCTAGGTGATCGTCCTTCACCTCTTGATGATCGTCCTTCATCATGCTTATCCGATGGCCGTCCCCATCGTCGACCTTTCTATCCGGCATTCGTCCTATGTCGTGATCTTTTCAGCAGCCGTACCCTGCCAGGTGATCGCCCTTCACCAATAGATGACCGTCCCTCATCTTATCCCCAACAGAGCAGCCGTCCCCTGCTAGGTGATCGTCCTTCACCTTTGATGACCGTACCTCATCATTTATTTCACTTACCTATGATCCCTAGAGAGTCTTATATCTTTACCTGATGGTCGTCCCCATCATAATCTCTTATATCCCAAGCTTGATGGCCGTCCCCATCATAATCTCTTATATCCCCAGCTTGTCGGCCGTCCCCGTCATTGCTGTATTTCCCGCATTTTCCCCAGCATGTCGGTCGTCCCCGTCATTGCTTCATCCCCAGCAGTCGTCCTGTGCTCGGCGGTCGTCCTCCGTCGCCCGAACCTTATAATTATACTTTATTTTCCTTTTACAATCTATATCCCTTTTCTTCTTCATTCTGTGAGTGCAAATTTTGGACTGTCTTTGGTATTCAACCACAAGTTATCTTGTTTGCCTGTTGAGCCGTTGCTTACATCCTGCACAGCTAACTCATGTTTGAATAGGGGCAGCTGTAAACACCCCAAATTTGCCCTCACCCATTCACACCATGGCTTGTGATCTTTTCATATGCATAAGTTCAATCATAGCATCTCATATTGCATTTTTGATTCACTGCATTGATTCAAAGTCATCTGCATCTAGGGTTTGTGATCTGAGCTATCCAAGAGCTTTTTGAGCCACTCCAAGGGTCAAAAATCACTTCAAAGGGGTCCATGTATGTTCAAGCATCATATTTTATCCTCACAAAGTCAAGAAGGTCAAAGAATCACAAGAACTGGGAAAGGCATGGAAGCAGAGCCAGGTTTAATTGCACAAATGACCTAGAATTAGGGTTTTGGTTTCAAGGGCCATAACTCCAAATTTTTTGGTCATTCTTGTTTCTATTGGTCTCTATATGGTATAGGGATCATGCATATCAATTTTCATGAAGAAATTCAATGGGGAAGGCATCTGATCAAGAGTTGACTTTTTGAGCAAGTCAGTGCAAAATCAGGGCATCTGAGGCCCTCAATGACCCAACCAAAGGGTGTTCTTCATCATTTTGATTGTGTATGATCTTTATTTGATCATAGAAGATGTTGGAAGTTCACAAAATTGGAGAATTTCAAGCCATTTGCAAAGTTGACTTTTTGGGAAAATGACTTGTAATGGAAAATTGCCATTTTGGGAAACTTTTTCAACCCTTGCTTTTTGATTCAAAAATGCTTCAAATGAAAAAACTTTGGTCATGAAAGTTGTAGAATGGATCATTCCCTTTTCAAAAAGTACTAGAACTTGTTCTAATTTATTTTGGATAAAAAGTTATGGCCTTGTAAAGTTGGACAAAATCATTGAAATTTCACTTTTGCACAAAATGGAAAGCTTGCAATTTCTCATGGCAAGCCTTTATGTGACTTCAATATGACCTCTAATCATCATACCAATGCAATGCATGACCTAAAATCAGAATTGGCCCAAGGGATTTCTCATTTATTTGCCTTGATTTTCACATAACCATAAGCCATTCTTCATAAAAGTACAAAGAGGGATTTTTTGCAAAATCATTCTCAAAGGGATTGTTTGATCTCTAGCTGGTTTCAAAGCATTGCCATGACTTCATGAGGCATCACACACCAAAATTAAGCAAGGTTTTCTCACATTCACATAGCCAAAAGTCATGAAATGTCACAAGTGGTCAAGTTGCAAGAACCTTCCCAACTCATGATCCAAGTGCAGCAGCCTCTCATGAACCATCCAAGGGTCATCCTCAAACTCAGCTGAGGCAGATACACCCTTTAGATCTCCTCTGCCATGGCCCATACTCTCAAGGAGACATATTTGACTTTTTGGCCAAAACTCCCATACTCTTGGAATAGTGTCTTGCAGCCATTCAGAACCTACCACATATTATATTCAAACAATATGGGAGAGATAAGTGCAAGCATTGGGGCCTAGAAACACAACACAACCTCAGATTCACAAATGTGTGCACAAACTTGTTCTCTTCGAAACTCCCTCAAAACTTAACAAAATCCATAAATTTCTTCACCAGTGAACCACAAATCCTCCATAGAACAAAAACCCACCATTAAAACAGCCTGAAACCCCTTAGAACACAACTGTAAAATCTGCTACACCAGAACTCATCTTCACAAACCAGCCATCAACAAAAGTTTTGAAGCATTCCATTGAGCTCAGGGGGACCAGAGGAGTCAGTTTGCATAAGATAAAGGCTCAGAAAGCTTCAGTTTGAAGAACTTTAGTTCAGGTATCCATCAAGAACAAATTTTCCAGAACTTCATTTACTTGTTACAAATTGATTCTACATGTTATCCTGATCATCATGATGTGTTTAAAATTGAAAATGAGTGGAAAATGAGTATGTATTGATGTTCTGAAGTTTTTCCCGTGAAAAATGTTTGCTTCGATTTGCTTGATTCATGTAGTTTAAATGTTGTTTGATGATTGATTCATGTTCCATGATGTTAGAGGATCATTTCCCTGTGTTCAATTTGAGGTGGGGTGGCCTGTAGCATGATTTAGGGTTTTTGACCCGCCGGAGAAGATGACCGGAGCTTCCCTCCGGTCACCTGAAAGTCATTAACCCTAACCTGTTTAATTAATGAACTTTGAATTATGGCCCTTAGATGCGTTGACCCGCGCGTGTTTGGATGGTCAGGATTCCACCATTTTGCCCTAATCTTCATTTGACTTAATTAATCCAGATTAATTAATTTTAAAATCAGATTTAACCAGGTTTGAACTTGGGCCATTGGATGTGGCGCAAAGTCAACCTTTCCTTGCCCAGAACCCATCTGGTTCGTCCATCCTGCATACTTCCATTTAATTTCTTTTTATTTTCATTTTATTTGATTTATTTTGTACATTTAATTTAAAATAGCAAAAAATGTTTAAAAATTATGAAATTTTTTGTCAAGATTTTCATTATTTTTCAGAACACAAAAATATTTTTATTTTTATTTTTTGCATTAAAAATAATTTTTAAAACATTTAAAAGTTTATTTTTTATTAGTTAATGAAAATTAATTAATTAAAAATACTTTTAGGTATTTAAAAATCACAAAAAAATTCATGTAACATTTAAAAACATTTAGAAACATTGTCCAACTCTCAAACCAAATTTCTTTTTTGTTCTTGATGCCTTTTGATCATTTTCAATGGAATTAAAATCATTTTTAGGCAATATTTTGTGACAAACTTCAAAAATTCATTTTTGTCTAACCATTGAGAGTTGGACAATGATTCTTTTTGCATTGCATCTTGTATAGCATGTAGTTTATAGGATAAGATTGGTTTGAATTGATCTTGCATTTTCAATTTGTTATGCATTTTTCTTGACAAGGTACCTTAAAACCCTAGTAATCTTAGGAAATTCATAACTCTCACTAGGTTAAGAGTTGGATCCCCTCCTTTGGGCAGTGAGTTTGTGTAGGTTTAGGGTTCCTTAGATTGCATTTTCAAATTTTTATCATGTCATTTGCTTCTGGGTTTGGATTTTTGCTTTGTATGTTGCATATAACCCTAATTCATGCCTTCCTTTGCATCCATCTTCCATTTGCTTGCATACCATGACTTGCCATGACATTTTGTGCATTCATTTGATTCATAATACATCTTAAGACATATTAGAATCATGTTTGATCATTGCATCTTTCATTTGCCATGTTATATGTCATTTGCATTTCATAACTTTTCATGAACTTTCATGGTTCAATACATGCCTCATTTGCATCTTTATGCTTACTTGATCATTCTCTTGCCTTGTTTCATGTTTGCATCATCTCTTAGCATCATTAACATCATACTTATGCTTCTGGTTTTGGTTTGCATCATGACATTGCATCTCATTTACATTGCATTTCATTTTCTTTACTAACTTTTCAGGTGGTAAGTTACTTTGAGAAGTGAATTTGCCTTCACTTCTCATGTTCTCTTTTCATCTCTTTCACACTTCCCTTGCTGCATTTTGTATGTGTATTAGATTGAGCTTGCTCATTCATGTTCTTCTCTTACTTTCTTTCTTCAAGCAACTTGACTTCTTAAGTGAAGCAAGTTGTTTTGCTTCTCTTTGCTCCTTTCATCTGCATCTCTCCTTGGTGGTTCCTTGAAGATCTTCTTGCAAACCTCACAAACCCTAGGAACAACCAAGCATGGCAATAATTAGGGTTTTGATTAGTCCCCCACTTAGCTTTTACCTTTGTGTCTCTTTGAGTCTTCTCTTCTCATCTCATAATCAGGGACTAAACCCTAAAGGCTTTAAGGCTTTGTGATTAAGCTTATGCCTGCATCCTTCTATTAGGATGGAGTGTGTAACTTTAATCCTAAGTGTTAAACCCTTAATGTGTTTAAATCCTTTAATTAATCCATCTAATAATCATCAAGACATCAAGCTTGTAACTTGGGCCTTGCATTAGGGTTCTAATTCTTCCTTAATTGGTTAAGAAGGACTAACCCTAGTGTTAATGGACAAGTCCCCCTCAAGTTGTCTTACAAACCATAAAAATCACTTCTTCATCTCATCATTAACTAAAATCCACTTAATAAAGGCTTTGTTTTGTCATGAGGTTAATCCCTAATCATGGATTAAGTTGAGGAGCTTTCCTCAGCTTAAACATTCTCATCTATTATCCTTCTATTAGGATGATGTAATGAGTCTGTTTAATCCCTGATTATGGCTTAAGCTCATTACTTAACACTAAACAAAAACACCAAAAACATCTAACTAATCACAAGTAGGTTAATGATCTTAATCCTACATCAGGGTAATTAAGTGTGAGATGCTGACTTCACACTTAAGGTATTCTCATTACTCCTAATCAGAGGGATGATGTGATGAGTTTACTAACCCATTGGTTTAAGCTTAAGCTCATTAACTTATGACAAACTTTCAAAAGCAATAAAAGACTGAAAACTCAAAAACAAATAATAATTGTCTCCTCCGGGATTCTTTTCTCATCTCATTCACTCACAAACGAGAACTTGCTTCTTCCGTCTAATGCAAGACAGTTTGCACCTGAGCCAGACAGGTCATACACTTGAGCATAGACAAGCAAGCAGTTCACAAGTCAATTTATCTTTCAGTCTCTTTGGGTCGAACTACGGTGTTCTGACTTCCTCATTGTACGAGAGGATACGTAGGCATAACTTAACAGTTATCGAACAAAAGTCTCTATACGTTCCCCCTCTTTCCAGCATCATTCTTTAAGCCTCATTATCATGAGCACTTCATTCTTTCTTACACTGACACTTCACTTATACACTCCACTTTCTTTTTACACTGACACTTGCATTCTTTCTAGCTTTGATACACAGATTACACTAACACTACCCCTTTAAAACACAAATCTTTTAAGCGTGGATCCCGTTGAGTACGGCGGACAATCTGGGTGCTAATACCTTCCCAGGTTGTAACCAACCCCCTTTCTCAGTCTCTCTGGTTCGCAACCGTCTTATCCATATCTTTCTAGGTTTATGCAGCATTACCTTTCCTTCGGGATAAAAATGCCTAGCTGGCGACTCTTTCTTTCTCTTGAGTTCACCCCTGTGTGTTCTCATCTCTCCTTTCGCCGACCGTTCGCGTCTGTACCCCTTCTGACCTTTGGTTGTCATTTTGGTGGGAGCGACAATAACTTAACAGTTATCGAACAAAAGTCTCTTTGTCTTCCCCCTCTTTCAACATTCTTTAAAAGCCTCAGTCCCTGAGCATTCACCCTTTTGCACTGACACTTGTATATTCTTTTCCAGCTTTTGCACACAGATAGCATATACACTTACCCCTTTAAACATAAACTTTCAAGCGTGGATCCCGTCGAGTACGACGGACAATATGGGTGCTAATACCTTCCCAGGTTGTAACCAACCCCCTTTCTTAGTTTCTCTGGTTCGCAACCATCTTATCCATCTTTTTCTAGGTTTATGCAGCATTACCTTTCCTTCGGGATAAAAATGCCTAGCTGGCGACTCTATTCAGTTCACCTTCATCTTCTCCTTTCGCCGACCGTTCGCGTCTGTACCTTATCTGACCAGGTGTCTTTTTGGGGGAGCGACACCCTAGTCAGAACCATATCCTCTTTCAGACCTTCCGAAGAAAATTTTCATGGGTTGGTGTCTCTGATTGAACCAACAACTATAGAGGTAGCTCTCAAAGACAATGATTGGGTTTTGGAAATGGAAGAAGAGTTGAACCAGTTCACCATAAATTATGTATGGGATCTTGTTCTGAAGCCTAAAGGTGTTCATGTCATTATAACCAAGTGGGTCTTCAAAAACAAGCTGAATGAGAAAGGTGAAGTAGTCAGAAACAAGGCTCGACTGGTTGCATAAGGTTATAAATAGCAAGCAGGAATTGATTATACTGAAACTTTTTCTCCAGTCGCGAGGCTAGAATCTATTTTCTTATTAGTTTATTTTGCTATAAATCATAACATCATCTTATATCAGATGGATGTTAAAAGTGCCTTCTTAAATGGATATATCTCTAAGGAAGTGTACATTCATCAACCTCCTGGTTTTGAGGATATTAAAAATCTTGATTCTATTTTTAAACTAAAGAAATCATTGTATGATCTGAAACAAGCTCCCAGAGCTTGGTATGAAAGACTCAGTACATTCCTGTTGGAAAATGATTTCACCAGAGGAATGGTTGATACTACACTCTTTTGCAAAACGTTTAAGAATGATATTCTTATTATACAGATTTATGTTGATGATGTCTTTTTTGGTTCTGCTAATCCTATTTTATGCAAATAATTTTCTAAGTTAATGCAGGGAGAATTTGGAATGAGCTTGATGGGAGAAATCAAATTCTTTCTGGGAATTCAGATTGATCAACGTCCAGAAGCAACATACATTCATCAAAGAAAATATGCCAAAGAACTGTTAAAGAAGTATGAGATGTCAGAAAGCAAATCTGCCAAAACCCCTATGCATCCAACATGAATTTTGGAGAAAGAATAAGCAAGTTCTAAAGTGTGTCAGAAGCTCTATCGTGGAATGATAGGATCCCTTCTATATCTAATATCTTCTCGACCAGATATTTTGTTTAGTGTTTGTTTGTGTGCCCGATTTCAAACTGATCCAAGGGACACCCATTTGACAGTCGTCAAGAGAATCCCGAGGTATGTTAAGGGAACAACAAATATGGGTCTGATCTACAATAATTCTTAAGTATATACATTGTCTGGTTATTTCAATGCAGATTATGCCGGAGATAGAATCAAAAGGAAAAGTACTTATGGAAACTGTCAGTTTCTAAGAAACAGTCTTATCTCTTGGGCTAGCAAAAGGCAGTCAATAATAGCACTATCTACAAAAAAAAATGCAGAATGCATCTCAGCATCTTTGTGTAACACTCAAATGCTCTTGATGAAGAATCAACTCGAGGATTTTCAGATAAATGAGGGTAATATTCCTATCTTCTGTGATAACATAACTGCTATTTATTTGAGTAAGAATCTTATGTTACACTCAAGAGCTAAGCAAATTGAGATAAAATATCATTTTATCAGAGACTATGTTCATAAGGGAATTTTAACGTTAAAATCCATAGATATAGAACATTAATGGGTTGATATCTTTACAAAACCCTTGGCTGAAGATAGATTTATTTTCATTTTGAAGAATTTAAATATGGCCAGTTGTCCAGAATAAATCCTTTTCAGAACATGCTTAGACCTTGTGTAAAATGAAGGTTCTTACTACAAGCAAATATGGAGTTGTGAAAGTTCTAGGAGAGGCTTCTACTATTTAGAAGATGCTTTCTTCAGTAACTAAGTTAAGTTTTGACTTAACTTGAGACAAATCAAAGTGTTCACTACGCACATAAAAATGATTTGCTAAATCATATTTATTATTAGTGACACCATGAGAACTGTGATTTAATGAGCAAGATTTTCGGAATGATTACCAATAATACTCTTCCAAGCATAAATTTTTTTTGGGATTGTCGGAATCAGGGGGAGAGTATCTGATAAAGGGAAGATTATTCTGAACTCATCTTATGTCAATTCCCATTTATCATCTCGTACAAAATTGGCTCTTCAAAATACATTGTTTTATCATTATAAAAAGGGGGAGATTTTGAGAACAAGATTTGGTTCTGCTCAATATCTTTATGTTTTGATAATAACAACAAAGTATTTAAGTGAAGGAAATTTTGATACTCTGATGTTTGTTATTGTGTAAGACTAACAAACATGTTCTAACTCTGAGGGAGTTCTTGCAAACCGAAGGTTCTGATATGATAATATCCGCTTATGCGCAAATTGGAAGCAAGACTGCTCAAGTGCCAACTCATCAGAAAGATCTTGAGAAAATTGATATTGTGATTACAACGTTTTATAGGATTCTGATGCTAAATGAGTAAGACTCTGATACGACAATGTTCTGAAGATCAAGTGCTGAAGACTCTAAAAACTTGAGGTTCTGAAGACAAAATGATCTAAAGACCAAGTACGGAAAGACTCTGAAGACTTGAAAAGAACAAGGGTTTCAAAGATAAGTTCTGAAGACTGAAGACTTAAGATTCTGAAGAACCTATCATTCTTATCTTAACTCATGCTTCAATACAATTATCAATCATAAGCCCCTGGAGTTCAGAAGATAAGAATCAAGATCAAGATATATCCTTTTATTAACTCATTCTTCAATAGATCTCTCAACTAGAAGCCTCTGACGTTCTGATAAATAGGATCAAGTGTTACTTTTCTCTCTACTCATGCTTCAAACATCTATCAACCAGAAGCCTCTGAAGTTCTAAAGAAAAGAAGTAACAGTTAAGAAAGTTAATTTATCTATGCTCATGCTTCACATATTTATCAATTAGAAGCCACTGAAGATCAGAAGATAAGAATTAACGAATAAGAGGGAATAGTACAATAGTACAAAGACACTTTGTTCCACTATCAATTCCACTACTCCATTATCCTGATTTAGTAGTACAAGAAGGAAGATTGTCTATACTATTTTTCACCCTCAGTAACGAAATTCCTTTGGCCAGATATGATGTAACTGATATATTTCTCAAGCGCCTATATAAGCATTGTCAAGTGAAGAAGCAAATAGACGAACATTGCCATATCTTTTATGCAAGACTACAAAGGTCAAATGTTCAAATTTCATTTATAGTATCAAGTTTCAAAAGCTCTTAATTTGTGTTTCAACCTGCTTATTTTAGAAGCGCCTTTTTGTAAACAAACCTTGTAGAAAACTTTTATTTGCATTCCCTAAAGGAACTAGTGTAGGTCAGGGGCTTTAGGAAGACTAAGGTTGCGGGTCTTATTGGTTGTTAGTCACAGAGTTGTTGTGCAATTGTAATCTATTGATATTACAGTGGATTAAGTTATCTTTGAAGGAAAAATCACCTTGGCGGGTGGACTAGAGGTAGCTTGTGGTTGACAAGTGAACCAGGATAAATTATTGTGTTCTTTCTTTCTTTCACTATTCTTTTATTTGATTGAGTTAGTTCTTATAGTGATTATTTTTCAAAACACCATTCAAACCCTCATTTCTAGTGTTTTCTCACACCTTCAAAATTTTGGTAAAACATTGTGATGAGAAAGATGAAGAAATATGAACAAAGACAAAGATGTTGAAGGAGATGTCCTAACAACTGACAAAATATCTTACTGATTTAGCAAGTTTAATTGTAAAACAAATCAAGATAAGATTTGTTACGCTTTTAAGGGATGGATCAAGACAGAATTAGAAGGCCCAAAAAAGAAAACAGAAGACTATAAAAGAAGACTTAGACCTAGGATGACATAAAACCTTATATAACAATTGTAACCTAGTTCTCTTGTGTAAAAATAAGGGTTCAGGTTTTGAGAGTCGTCTTCTCTTAGGGTTGTAGTTCCAATATGCAGTTTAGGATGTAGAGAGGGCGACATAGGTGCATATACACTTCCAAAAGCTGTTAGGTAATGGTTGTTGTATTGTTCTTGGACAAAGATATGAAGTTAGTCCAAGATAACTTGTAGGTCAAGAAACTGTGACAGGTTTTATGATGGCAGAAGACAGATGCAACACAAGTTGTGAAGGATGTGAGTGGTCTCTCATATCAAAGTTGTAAACCGTAGAGTTTAGCTTTGGTAAAGATGTTCATTAGGCTAGTGATTACGAGACAAAGTTGTAAATGGGGGAGTTTAGCTTTGTGACAATACTACGATATAGTGAAGTTTTCATCCTAGATTGGTATCCCCCATATGTAGGTTTGTTAACACCGAATTGGGTCAAAAATTATATGTGTTCTTTATGTTCTGCAAATTTACAGTTTTTTTGTATATTGTTCTTGATTGAGATGTCCCAACATGTTGTCTTAACACCTGTTGGTATTTGTGATGCGCTACTTCAAAACAACAACTATGTAATTATTTTGTTCACTAAAGTGTAGTAATCATTGTTTTAACATTAAGATTGGACTTTGCAGTATCTGCATAACCAGAATTTCAATTGGTATCAGAGTAGGTCATTTTGGTCTGCTTTCTAGATGAGATTCATGGAGTACTTTCTGGTGATTAAACAGGAGAAGTTATTGTATGAAGGGTTTTGCAAAAACAAATAGGAGGAGTGACTAGTTCTCTTAGATGGTGTCCTGAAAGATGTTTTGATATCTTGTCTAGGGAAAGTTGAAGTTGTTCTTTGGTGTTTCTGCTGCGTACGTGATAACTCGAGTATTTATCGTTTTCCATATTTATTTACCTTATGTTTTGTTCATTTTACGTTTTCAGGACTCAAGCAGCTGAATCGAAGGAAAGAAGAAGAAATCATGGCAAATCAGTGATAAAGAGGAAGAATTCTATGCATTCTGCACTCTGCAGGTGAATGGCGTTCGCCATTCCCCCCAAAGGAACCAAATGGCGTTCGCCATTTGCCACAGAGCCCCCAATTTTCACTAGCAGACCAATGGCGTTCGCCATTGGCATATGACGATCGTCATGCATCGCGGGAGCAGTTTTCTTAGAAGTTTCATAGAAATTTTGCCCTGTTCGAATTTCAAACTCTCCAACTGTTTTGGAGCCACTTTTCCTCTATAAATAGGAGTCGTCAAAGCAGTTTTTCAGACATCCAAATACCTTGCGGAAGCACTGCTGAATTTTCACCAGATATAGACATATTACTAGCCAAAGTATTAATCGCTCACATTGAGTGGTTAATATACCATTGTAATCGTTTTCTTTTCCGTTTCGCTTGTACTTGGATCGCATTTGCAAATTAATAAAGTTTCATTTTAGTTTATTTTCAGGTTATTGATTTATTGCTTTCTTTAAAATTCTGCAATTTAATTTACTGTATGTTTATGTTTATGTTCATCACTTTAAGCACTTTTCCATAAAAACTCTGAAACATCATTTTCTTAAAATCAATTAGTTATGTATCTTTCTAAATGTTTTAATGTAATTATGTCAACTTTAAAATCAACTATGCTAGGCTAGATTTGCATGAGCCCGTAGTTTGAGGATCGTCGTCTCGACGATACTCCGTACAATAACCGACATGTTTTTAATGATTGAAATTCAGGTTTTGTGTTCTAAGTTTAATTTAGGTAGTCTTGTCGTGAGAGCGAGAGGCTGCTTACCAGTGTTTCATCACGAGAGTGAGGAATGCACTAAGACGAGTCCAATAGAGCGAGAGTTTGAGGTATGCGTCAGATAGTAGGCATAAGACACTGGAACCTAAACACGGCGAGAGCGCTTTAGGTATTTCTTTTCGATCTTATCCACCTTCAAAAAGACGTCCTTTAACTACCGAGTGAGCGAGAGCAAAATCTTGGGGTTATCGGTCGTGGCTCGGTTAATAGCATGGGAGTGTGAGATCGAACCTTTAGGTTGGTATTTTCGTCAGAATAACTTCTGCATAAAATTCAGTCCCGGATCCTATAGAGTCCCTAAGAGTCTCGAAAATTATTCTACAGTCTCGTTTCTTTTATTCGTGCAAGTCCCCTTTCTTTTCGCAATTATAAATTTATCCTTTTCTTCCATGAAAACCTTAGCCTTAGCCTTACACCACAATTATAGGACAATACCTATTGACTATTAATCCCCGTGGGTTCGATAATCTTTTAAAACTACGCGATCACATGTATGCTTGCAATATCTATCTGACCAAAGACATAGAGTCGAGCGATCAAGTTTTTGGCGTTGTTGTCGGGGATTGAATTAGTCTTTGTTGTGTTACTTTCGTTGCACAGTAACAACTAAGGCAATTTTTATTTTATTTTCTAATCTGTCGATCGTATGCCCGACACTCGCTCCCGAAGCAAAGAGCCAGTGGAACCGATTGACGAAATTGAGCGCTTTGCTTTATTGAGGCGCCGAATCAACGAATTCTGATTAAGATATAACCTTCCAGAACTTGTCGTTTCTTACTTTGATACCGATACCGAAACCGAATCAGATCAAAGCATGGCCCAAGGACCACAAAACCGTCCACTCAAAGATTTCGTTGTCCCATTGCAAGATGAACCGCATAGCAGCATTGCTGCCTCGGAAATTGAAAGACGCGATTTCGAGTTGAAACCTTCGTTACTACAAGTCGTTTAGCAAAACCAATTTTCAGGAAGTCCTACGGATCATCCTAACCTACATTTATATGTTTTCGTGCAAAATGTCGTAACTGTGAAAGCAAATGGAGTTAGCCCAGAAGCAATAAGACTCCGTATTTTTCCATTTTCTTTAAGAGATAGAGCTAGAGCTTAGCTTTAGTCTCTACCTGCAAATTCTATCACCTCATGGGACGATTTAAAAAGAGTATTTCTGACCCGTTATTTCCCTCCAAGTAAGACAGCTATGCTCAAGGCTGAAATTAACAGATTTAAGCAAAAAGACAACGAAACTCTTTTTGATGCATGTGAAAGATATAAAGACATGATAAGGCTCTGTCCACATCATGGACTCAAAAAAAGATGATAATCCATACTTTCTACAATGGTCTGTTGTACAACACGGAGATGAACCTAAGCGCCGCCGCGGGTGGTGCTTTGATGGATAAACCGTATGAGGTAGTCGTCGAACTCATAGATAACACGGCCCAAAATCACTTCCAATAGGGAGGAGAACATGCTTCTATCGAGAAACCAACTTCGAAAGGCGAAATGTACGAAGTTAATGCAATAGACCGCATACATGCTAAAGTGGATGCATTAACCCAAAAATTGAAAGTTTGGCCGTAACACAACCAACTTCTACAGTAGTTGTTGTGTCCCCTAATTGTGAAGTATGTGGTACCCCTGGACACACAAATGCTGAATGTAAGTTGCTAGCCGGTGCTCCCACCGACCAAGTGAACTACACCCAAGGAAACCCGTACTTTAATACTTATAATCCTGGCTGGAGAAATCACCCGAATTTTTCTTACAAAAACAACAATGCCTTGCAACCACCAAGTTCAACACCTGTTGTACCGCATGGTTTTCATAAAGGAGGACCATCCGCTCCACAGGTACCTAGAAAGTCAAATCTAGAGATTATGATGGAAAATTTCATGAACGCCCAAATACAGCAAAATAAGGAATTTTCAAACCAAAACGCCCATGCGAGCGAATTGATGAGGCAGATGACTAGTAAGCTTGATGCAATGGAAACGCATAACATGATGTTAGAAGCTCAGATATCTCAAGTAGCCCAACAACAACCAACCATACCAGCCCCGTCTAGAACATTTCCTGGCCAACCTCAAACTAACCCGAAGGGACAAGCAAACTCTGTAACTTTTCGGAGCGGAATCGAATATGATGGACCGGTGAACCCAAGACTTACAAAACCAACCATGTACCAAAGACCAAATAAAAGGACTGAGAAGGAAGATGAACCAAAAGCTAATGATGCGAATGATAAGAGTGACGAGGTCGTGGAGAAGGAAACACCATATGTGCCTCCACCGCCGTATAAGCCACATATCCCTTATCCGCAAAGACTAACCAAAAATAAAAATGAAGGACAATTTAAGAAATTCGTAGAACTTCTAAAGCAACTAAACGTTACAATACCATTCACGGAATCCATAACCCAAATGCCTTCATACGTAAAATTCCTAAAGGAAATTCTATCTAACAAGAAAAAGCTCGAAGATAACGAAACTGTTATGCTCACTACCAAATGTAGTACTATTATTCAAAATTACATGCCACCTAAGCTTAAGGACCCAGGGAGCTTTTCAATACCCTGCATAATAGGAAAATACGTTACAGACAACGGTCTATGTGACTTAGGAGCCAGTATTAGTTTAATGGCGTTATCTACGTGCAAGAGACTGGAATTAGGCGAAATGAAACTGACTAAGATGACTCTGCAGCTTGTGGATCGTTCTGTCAAGTACCCTGTAGGTATGCTAGAAAACATCCCTGTTCGAATTGGCCAATTCTTCATTCCTACTGATTTTGTGATAATGGACATAAAAAAGGATTACAATGTCCCCATTATATTAGGAAGACCATTTTTAGCAACAGTCGGATCTATAATCGATGTTAAGAAAGGAAAGCTGACTTTCGAAGTAGGAGAAGAGAAAGTTGAATTCATTTTAGCCCAATTATTGAAAGCTCCAGCTATTAATGATTCGTGTTGTTCGCTAGACATCATCGATGAAAGTAGCAGTGAAATACCCATCGATGATTGTTCAAAAGAATGTCTTGCACCAACGCCCGAACCACCATCCGACGAACAAAAACCTGTTGTAGAATTGAAGAGTTTACCCAAAGATCTGAGGTATGAATTCCTGGACTCAAAGTTCGAAAAACAGTCATAGTAAATGCTGACTTGGGACAAATAGAAACCGAGAAGTTACTCGATGTTCTAAGGAAATATCCAATTGCTTTAGGATATAATATTTCTGACCTCAAAGGGATAAGCCCATCTATTTGTATGCATCGAATTATACTGGAAGAAGACAATAAAACTTAGGGAGCATCAAAGAAGGATAAACCATATCGTAGGCGATGTAGTCAAGAAAGAAGTACAAAAACTCTTAGCAGCCGGTATCATATACCCGATATCAGACAGCAGCTGGGTCAGCCCAGTACATGTCGTACCTAAGAAAGGAGGAGTAACGGTTGTTAGCAATGATAAAGGAGAATCTGTAGCAAAACGTATTCAAACCGGATGGAGGATGTGCATAGATTACCGAAAGCTAAATAAAGCCACTCATAAAGATTATTTCCCTTTGCCCTTTATAGATAAAATGCTTGAGCGATTAGCCAAACATTCATATTTCTGCTATTTAGATGGATACTCAGGATTCTTTCAAATTCATATTCACCCCGATGATCAAGAAAAGACAACATTCACATGTCCTTATGGAACCTTTGCATATAGATGCATGTCGTTTGGACTATGCAATGCACCTGCAATATTCCACAGGTGTATGATGGCCATATTCGTCGACTTTATAGATAATATAAAGGAGGTATTTATGGACGAATTCTCTGTGTGTGGGCAAAGCTTTGAAGGTTGTTTGTCAAACTTAGAACTAGTTCTCAAGAGATGTGTTAGAGTCAATCTGGTGCTAAATTGGGAAAATGCCATTTTATTGTCCGGAAATGGATTATGTTAGGACATGTTGTATCTGAAAGAGGGATCGAAGTAGACAAAGCCAAAATAGAGATAATAGAAAACCTTCAACCTCCGAAAACCATTAGAGAAATCTGTAGTTTTCTTGGACATGCCAGTTTCTATCGACGATTCATTAAAGACTTATCTAAGATAACCAAACCACTAACTGGATTATTAGTGAAGGATGTTGAATTCATATTCGATAAAGATTGTTTGGAAGCCTTTGAATTGCTTAAGAATTCTTTAATCACCGCACCCATCATGCAGCCACCGGATTTGAATGAGCCATCTGAAATAATGTGTGATGCTAGCGACTATGTCGTTGGCGTTGTTTTAGGTCAAAGAAGAGATAAAAAGCTTCATGCTATTTATTACGCAAGTAGAACCTTAGACAGTGCACAGCTGAACTACGCTACCACAAAAAATAGCTTTTAGTCGTCGTTTTCACGTTAGACAAATTTCGTTCCTATTTGGTAGGAGCAAAAATAATTGTCTACACCGATCATGCTGCAATTAGATATTTATTGAATAAGAAAGATTCTAAGCCTAAACTTTTAAGATGGATTATGCTTCTACAAGAGTTCGATTTGGAAATAAAAGATAAGAAATGAACCGAAAACGTAGTTGTAGATCACCTTTCTAGGATAGAACACCAAGAACCGAAGCGAGTTCCCATTAATGATGATTCCCCCTATGATAGACTTATCGTCCATATGGAAGAAGAAAGTGAAAACCAAGGAAATCCTTTGGGATTTCAGGAACCCGACAAAGTTTCTTGTCGATTAGAAGCCTCACTGCCTTGGTACGTAGATTTTATCAACTACCTAACAGCAGGAGTGCTTCCACCTGATTTAACTTACCAGCAAAAGAAGAAGTTCTTTCATGATCTAAAAAATTACTATTGGGATGAGCCCTTACTTTTTTAGAAGAGGCACCGATGGAATATTTCGTCAATGTGTCCCTGAATCTGAAATAGAAGATGTCATATCTCTCCGTCACGCCGCACCATATGGAGGGCATGCGAGCACCTCTAAGACCTGCGCAAGAATTCTGTAATCAGAGCTATTTTAGGCTAACCTTTGGAAAGACGTCCATATCGCTGTTTTGAAATACGACCGCTGCCAACGCACAGGTAACATTTCTAGACGTGATGAAATGCCACAAGAGGGTATTCTAGAAGTAGAAGTCTTTGATGTGTGGGGTATTGACTTTATGGGCCCTTTTCCCTATTCTTTTGGAAACAAGTATATACTCGTCGCAGTCAACTATGTGTCAAAGTGGATCGAGGCGATAACTTCTCCCACCAATGATGCATGAGTAGTTATTAAGCTGTTTAAGAACATTATCTTTCCCAGATTTGGAGTGCCAAGAGTTGTCATAAGCGATGGAGGATCTCATTTCATTTCCAACATATTTGAAAAATCATTGCTCAAATATGGGGTCCGACACCGAATAGCGACACCTTATCCCCCTCAAACCAGCGAACAAGTCGAAGTATTGAATAGAGAAATCAAACAAATACTTGAGAAAACCGTTGCTACATCTAGGAAAGATTGGTCGACTAAGCTTCATGAGGCTCTTTGGGCATATAGAACCGCTTGCAAAACCCCTACAGGAACTACACATTTAAACTGGTTTATGGAAAATCTTGCCATCTGCCTGTAGAACTTGAGCGTAAGGCGTATTGGGAGATAAAGACCCTATATACCAATTACACAACAGCAGGCGAGAAAATAAATTTGGATATCCATGAACTCGAAGAGCTAAGGCTTGATGCCTATGAAAATTCCCGCATCTACAAAGAAAGGACCAAAAAGTGGCATGACAAAAGAATAACAAGAAGAGAGTTTAGAGAAGGGGATATTGTTCTATGTTTCAACTCTCTGTCGCTCCCGATAAATGGGGAATGGCCCAAATAAAGGTACAGACGCGAACGGTCGGCGAGAGGAGGATGTGAGAACACACAGCAGTGGACTCACTGGAGATGAAAAGAGTCGCCAGCTAGGCATTTTTATCCCGGAGGAAAGGCAATGCTGCATAAACCTAGAAAGATATGGATAAGACGGTTGCGAACCGGAGAGACTGAGAAAGGGGGTTGGTTACAACCTGGGAAGGTATTAGCACCCAGATTGTCCGCCGTACTCGAAGGGATCCACGCTTAAAAGATTTGTGTTTTAAAGGGGTAGTGTCAGTGCAATTTGTGTATCAAAGCTGGAAAAGAATGCAAGTGTCAGTGTAAAAGAATGTGAAGTGTATAAGAGAAGTGTCAGTGTAAGAACAGGAGTGAAATGCTCAAGATAAAGAGGCTCAAAGAATAATGCTGGAAGAGGGGGGAATATACAGAGACTTTTTGTTCGATAACTGTTAAGTTATGCCTACGTATCCTCTCGTGCAATGAGGAAGTCCGAACACCGTAGTTCGACCCAAAGAGACTGAAAGATGAATTGACTGATGAACTGCTTACTTGTCTATGCTCAAGTGTATGACCTGTCTGGCTCAGGTGCTAACTGTCTTGCATTAGACGGAGGAAGCGAGTTCTCGTTTGTGAGTGAATGAGATGAGAAAAGAATCCCGGAGGAGACGATTATTGTTTGTTTTTTGTGTTTTCAGTCTTTTATTGCTTTTTGTAGTTTGTCATAAGTTAATGAGCTTAAGCCTAAACCAATGGATTAGCAAACTCATCACATCTTCCCTCTGATTAGGGGTAATGAGAATACCTTAAGTGTGAAGTCAGCTTCTCACACTTAATCACCCTGATGTAGGATTAAGATCATTAACCTACTTGTGATTATTTAGATGTTTTTGTTGTTTTTGTTTAGTGTTAAGTAATGAGCTTAAGCCATAATCAAGGATTAAACAGACTCATTACACCATCCTAATAGAAGGATAATAGATGAGAATGTTTAAGCTGGGGAAGACTCCTCAACTTAATCCATGATTGGGGATTAACCTCATGACAAAACAAAGCTATTATTAGGTGGATTTTAATTAATGATATGATTAAGAAATGGATTTTATGGTTTGTAAGACAACTTGAGGGGGACTTGTCCATTAACACTAGGGTTAGTCCTTCTTAACCAATTAAGGAAGAATTAGAACCCTAATGCAAGGCCCAAGTTACAAGCTTGATGTCTTGATGATTATTAAATGAATTGATTAAAGGATTTAAACACATTAAGGGTTTAACACTTAGGATTAAAGTTATACACTCCATCCTAATAGAAGGATGCAGGCATAAGCCTAATCACAAAGCCTTAAAACCTTTAGGGTTTAGCCCCTGATTATGAGATGAGAAGAGAAGACTCAAAGAGACACAAAGGTAAAAGCTAAATGGAGAGAATAATCAATCTTAAAAAGTTATCATGCTTGGAAGTCCTAGGGTTTGTGAGGTTTAAGAGAAAGAATCTTCAAAGAAACCACCAGGAAGCAGATGAAAGGAGCAAAGAGAAACAAAACAACTTGCTTCACTTAAGAAGACAAGTTGCTTGAAGAAAGAAGGAGGAGAAGAGCCTGAATGAGCAAGCTCACTCCAAAACACATACAAAATGCAGCAATGATGCACAAAGGAGATGAAAAGAAATTGTGAGAAGTGAAGGCAAATTCACTTCTCAATACAACTTACCACCTGAAAAGTTAGTAAAGAAAAGAAATGCAATGCAAATGAGATGAAATGGCATGATGCAAGGCAAAGTCAGAAGCATGAGTATGATGTTAATGATGCTAAGAGATGATGCAAACACATGACAAGAGATGAGAATGATCATACAAGCATATGGATGCAAGAGAAACATGTTTTGAACCATGAACATACATGAACAGTTATGAAATGCAAATGACATACAACATGGAAAATGAAAGATGCAATGATCAAACATGATTCTAACATGTCCTAAGATGTCTTATGAATCAAATGGATGCACAAAATGTCATGGCAAGTCATGGTATGCAAGAAGATGGAAGATGGATGCAAAGGAAGGCATGAATTTAGGGTTTATGATCAATACACAAAGCAAAAACCAAAACCAGAAGCAAACATCATGATAAAAATTTGAAAATGGAATCAAAGGAACCTTAGACCTATACAAACTCACTGCCCAAAGGAGGGGATCCAATTCTTAACCTAGTGAGAGTTATGAATTTTCTAAGATTGTTAGGGTTTTAAGGTACCTTGTCAAGAAAAATGCAAAATAAATTGAAAATGCAAGATCAATTCATGTCAATTTAATCCTATAAACTACATGTTATGCAAGATGCAATGCAAAAAGAATCATTGTCCAACTCTCAATGGTTAGGCAGAAATGAATTTTTGAAGTTAGGATCAAAATAATGCATCAAAATGATTTTAATTCAATGAAAAATTCTCAAAATGCATCAAGATCAAAAAATAAATTTGGTTTGAGGGTTGGACAATGTTTCTAAATGTTTTTAAAGGTTTCATGAATTTTTTGGTGATTTTTAAATACCTAAAAGTATTTTTAATTAATTAATTCTCATTAATTAATTAAAAAGAAACTTTTAAATGTTTAAAAATACTTTTTAAATGCAAAAAATGAAAATAAAAATATTTTTGTGTTTTAAAAATTAATGAAACTCTTGACAAAAAATTTCATAATTTTTAAATGGTTTTTGCTATTTTAAATAAATTGTACAAATTAAATGAGAAAAATTGAAATAAAAAATCAAAATAAATGGAAGTATGCAGGATGAAGGGCCAGGATTGAAACTGGGAAGGAAAGGGTTGACTGCACGCGCAGATCAAAGGCCCACATTCAAACTGAGTTAAACATAATTATGAATTAATTAATTGAGGTTAGGGTTTAATGAGTGCATCTGGACCACACATACACGCGCCAAGTCAACAAGGTCAACTAATCCAACGCACGGGATTCAAACTTCCTTAATTACAGGGATTAAACCCTAATCATTTTCAGGTGGCCGGAGAAGACCTCCGGTCGTCTTCTCCGGTGGGAACCCCACCTGAAAATTCCTAGAATCTTCAAAACGTAACCAAAATAAAATCTACAAACACAGAAATGATCCCCACAACTCACTGAATCAAAACCCTAACACAAACATCATTTATATTGCAACAAACTCATGAATCGAAACAAAAGAAAATTTAGGGCAAGACTTTCAGAACACGATTAAACCCTCATCTCTCCACCATTTTCAAAACCAATGACATATTTATGATCAGGGAAGCATGAAGAACAACTTAAGAACTTAAAAATTCATTTCTGGAAAAAAAGTTCTTGAGCTACCTGAGTTTTGAAGCTTTCAGTCTTGCAACTTTCTGACCTCTCCTCTTGATGCAATCCACTCCTCTTGATCCCCTGAGGATGTCTGGATGATTAGAAGGAGTTTGTGATGGCTTGTTTGGAGGTTTGAAGCAGTTCTGTTCAAGCTCAGGTGGGAGTCGTGTTTTGGATTCAATGGCTTTCAGGCTACTTTGAGTGTTGGTTTGTGTTCAGTGAAGCATGGTGAGATGATTGGTGAAGCTTGTTTGTATGTATGTAGCCTGTGGAAGATGTTTCGAAGAGAAATGCAAGTTGGAGGGAGTTTGTGAATGCTGAGTTCTAGTGTGTTTCAGCCTTGCCTCCTGTTATGTTTTGCTAGCATTTGATCCACATAAACAAATCTTATTGGTCAGATGATGTGACCTGCCCTTTATTGATTGGTATGGTGCTTTTTGCAAATTGTCCACTCTATGTAAGAGAAAGCATGGGTCATGTTCTAGCTTGGTACAAGGGGTGTGGGCTGTGCAGCAAGGTGAGGGGAAAGGCTAGGGCTGGCTCAGCAACATAGGCAGCAAGTGGATGAAGTGTGATGATGGTTTTTGCAACTTGCTCACTTTTGCTTTCTTTGAGATTTTATGCTAAGTACATGAGGCACTTCTTGCTGAATTTTGTAGCATGGAACTTCTTTTAGTCATGGCAATGCATAGAAGTCAGCTAGCAATCACATAGCTCTTTGGAAAATGACTTTGCCAAAAATCCAACTTTGCACTTGTGATGGAAAATGACTTAAGGATCTTTGAAAACCAAAGCAAGCAATGCAAAATTCCTTGGGCCAATTCTGTTTTTGGGGTCATGTATGATCATGTGATGAAGTTTTGAAGCCATTTGGAAGTCACTAGAATGCTTGGCACATGAATTTGCAAGTTTTCCATTTGGTGCATAACTTGAAAATTAGTGATTTTTGCCAACTTTGATGAACCATAACTTTTGATCCAAAATGAATTAGGTCATGTTCTTGTACTTTTTTAAAAGGGAAAGATCTAATCTACAACTTTCATGACCAAAGTTATTTCATTTGAAGCATTTTTGGATCAAAAAGTAAGGGTTGAAAAGTTGCCTAAAATGACAAATTCCTTAAAAGTCAAACTTGCCCTAAAAAGTCAACTTTGCAAAAACTTGTAATTCTTGAATTTTGTGAACTTCTAACTTCTTCCATGATCAAATAAAGATCATATACACTCAAAATGATGAAGATCACCCCTTGGTTGGGTCATTGGGGGCCTCAGATGCCCTGATTTTGCACTGACTTGTCTGAAAAGTCAACTCTTTATCAGATGACTTCCTCATGGAATTTCTTCATGAAAATTGATATGCATACTCCCTATACCATATAGAGACCAATAGAAACAAGAATGACCAAAAAATTTGGAGTTATGGCCTCTGAAACCAAAACCCTAATTTCAGGTCATCTGTGCAGTCAAGCCTAGCTCTGCTTCCATGCCTTTCTCAGTTCTTGTGATTCTTTTGGCATTTTTGACTTTGAGAGGATGTAATATGATGCTTGAACATACATGGACCTCTTTGAAGTGATTGATGACCCTTGGAGTGGCTCAAGAAGCTCTTGGATTGCTCAGATCACAAACCCTAGATGCAGATGACTTTGGATCTATGCAGTGAATCAAAAATGGGGTATGAGATGTTATGATTGTGTTTATGCATATGAGAATGATCACAAGCCATGGTGTGAATGGGTGAGGGCAAATTTGGGGTGTTTACAGCTGCCCCTATTCAAACATGAGTTAGCTGTGTAGGATGTAAACAACGGCTTAACAGGCAAACAAGATAACTTGTGGTTGAATATCAAAGACAGTCCAAAATTTGCACTCACAGAATGAAGAAGAAAAGGGATATAGATTGTAAAAGGAAAATAAAGTATGTTGTAAAGTGTGTGTGGGCAACGGAGGACGACCGTCGAGCAGAGGACGACTGCTGGGTAAAGAGCAATGACGGGGACGGCCGACATGCTGGGGAAAGTGCGGGAAATAAAGCAATGACAGGGACGGCCGACATGCTGGGGATAAAAAGGTATTATGATGGGAACGGCCATCAAGATAAAGTTGTAAGATTCTCTGGGAATTAATGAAACATGACGGGGACGGCCATCAAGTTCATAAAGCAAAGTAACCAACGATGGGGACGACCATCAGGCTAAAAAGAAAAGGGACCACGACGGGGACGGCCATCGGGTTAAAGAATGAATGAAATAATACAGATGATGAGGTACGGTCATCAAAGGTGAAGGACGATCACCTAGCAGGGGACGACTGCTCTGTTGGGGTAAGATGAGGGACGGTCATCTAAGGTGGAGGACGACCACCTGGCAGGGTACGGCTGCCGAAAATATCGCGACATAGGACGAATGCCGGATAAAAAGGTCAACGATGGGGACGACCATCAAATGAGCATGATGGAGGACGACCATCAAGAGGTGGAGGACGACCACCTAGCAGGGGACGGCTGCTCTCAAGGTTCATCATGACGTAGGACGAACGTCAGATAACCAAAATCAACAATGGGGACGGCCATTGGATAAAAAGATGAAGGACGATCATCAAGAGGTGGAGGACAACCACCTAGCAGGGGACGGCTGCTAAATACCACGACATCGGACGAATGTCGGATAGAAGTCAACGATGGGGACGGCCATCGGATGAGCATGATGGAGGACGATCATCAAGAGGTGGAGGACGACCACCTAGCAGGGTACGGCTGCTCTCAGGGTTTATCATGACATAGGACGAATGTCAGATAAAAAGAAAATTGTTTTACTGGGGAGTAATAAACACGGACGAGTGTGTCGCTCCCGATAAATGGGAATGGCCCAGATAAAGGTACAGACGCGAACGGTCGGCGAAAGGGGGTGTGAGAACACACAGGAGTGAACTCACAGGAGATGAATAGAGTCGCCAGCTAGGCATTTTTATCCCGGAGGAAAGGTAATGCTGCATAAACCTAGAAAGACATGGATAAGACGGTTGCGAACCAGAGAGACTGAGAAAGGGGGTTGGTTACAACCTGGGAAGGTATTAGCACCCAGATTTTCCGTCGTACTCGACGGGATCCACGCTTAAAAGATTTGTGTTTTAAAGGGGTAGTGTCAGTGCAATCTGTGTATAAAAGAGCTGGAAAAGGATGTACAGGTGTCAGTGTAAGAGAAGTGAAGTGTGATATGTACAGTGTTAGTGTAAGGATAAGAGTGAAATGCTCATGATAATGAGGCTAAAGAATAATGCTGGAAAAAGGGGGAATATACAGAGACTTTTGTTCGATAACGGTTAAGTTATGCCTACGTATCCTCTCGTGCAATGAGGAAGTCAGAACACCGTAGTTCGACCCAAAGAGACTGAAAGATGAATTGACTTGTGAACTGCTTGCTTGTCTATGCTCAAGTGTATGACCTGTCTGGCTCAGGTGCAAACTGTCTTGCATTAGACGGAAGAAGCGAGTTCTCGTTTGTGAGTGAATGAGATGAGAAAAGAATCCCGAAGGAGACGATTATTGTTTGTTTTTGTGCTTTCAGTTTTTTATTGCTTTTGAAAGTTTGTCATAAGTTAATGAGCTTAAGCCTAAACCAATGGATTTAGTAAACTCATCATATCTTCCCTCTGATTAGGGGTAATGAGAATACCTTAAGTGCGAAGTCAGCTTCTCACACTTAATCACCATGATGCAGGATTAAAATCATTAACCTACTTGTGATTGTTTAGATGTTTTTGTTGTTTTTGCTTAGTGTTAAGTAATGAGGTTAAGCCATAATCAAGGATTAAACAGACTCATTACACCATCCTAATAGAAGGATAATAGATGAGAATGTTTAAGCTGAGGAAAGCTCCTCAACTTAATCCATGATTAGGGATTAAACTCATGACAAAACAAGCCTTTGATTAAGTGGATTTTATTTACTAATATGATGATGAAGTGATTTTTAGGGTTTGTAAGACAACTTGAGGGGGACTTGTCCATTAACACTAGGGTTAGTCCTTCTTAACCAATTAAGGAAGAATTAGAACCCTAATGCAAGGCCCAAGTTACAAGTGTGATGTCTTGGTGATTATTAAGTGAATTGATTAAGATATTTAAACACATTAAGGGTTTAACACTTAGGATTAAAGTTATACACTCCATTCTAAGAGAAGGATGCAGGCATAAGCTTAATCCCAAAGCCTTAAAGCCTTTAGGGTTTAGTCCCTGATTATGAGATAAGAAGAGATGACTCAAAAGAGACACAAAGGTAAAACTAAGAGGGGAGACTAATCAAAACCCTAATCATTGTCATGCTTGGTTATTCCTAGGGTTTGTGAGGTTTTCAAGAGAAGTCTTCAATGGAACCACCAGGAAGCAGGTGAAAGGATCAAGAGAAGCAAAGTGACTTGCTTCATTCAAGAAGTCAAGTCACTTGAGGAAAGAAAGTAAGAAGAAGGAGAATGAACAAGCTCAAACTCAAGCACAATAATGAAATGCAGCAAGGATGCATGAAAGAGATGAAGAGAAAGTTATGAGAAGTGAAGGCAAATTCACCTCTCAAATCCACTTACCACCTGAAAGGTTAGAAAAGAAATGCAATGCAATGCAAAATGGGATGGAATGACACGATGCAAACCAAAACCAGAAGCACATTCATGATGTTAATGATGCTATGAGATGCTACAAACACATGACAAAGGGATGGTGATGATCATACAAGCTTATGGATGCAGATGAAGCATGTTAAGAACCAAGAACAAACATGAAAAGTCAAGGAAGGCACATGGCATACAACATGATAAATGCAAGATGCAATGATCAAACATGCTTTCAATATGTCTTATGATGTTCAATGAATCAAATGGAGGCATGAAATGTCATGGCAAGTCATGTTATGCAAGCAAATGCAAGATGAATGCATATGGAAGCCCAAATTAGGGTTTATGAACAATACATCAAACAAAAACCAAAATCAGAGACAAACAACATTATAAAAAATTGAAAATGCACTCAAAGGACCCCTAATCCTATACTAAACCACTGCCCAAAGGAGAGGTTTCAACTCCTAACCAAATTCAAGTTATGATTTTTACAAGTTTTCTAGGGTTTTAGGGTTCCTTAACAAGAAAATCATCAAACAAATGGAAAATGAAAGATCAAATCATGGCCATTTAATCTCACAAGCTACATGCTAAACACAATGCAATGCAAAAAGAAACAAGGTCCAACTCTTCATGAATAGGCAGAAGTGATTTTTTGAAGTTTGGATCAAAATAATGCATAAAAATGATTTTAATTCAATGAAAAATTCTCAAAATGCATCAAGATCAAAAAAGAAATTTGGTTTGAAGGTTGGACAATGTTTCTAAATGTCTTAGAACACTTCATGAATTTTTTGGTGATTTTTAAATACCTAAAAGTATTTTTAATAAATTAATTTCCATTAATCAATTAAAAATAAACTTTTAAATATTTAAAAATACTTTTTTAATGCTAAAAATGAAAATAAAAATATTTTTTGGGTTTTAAAAATTAATGAAACTCTTGACAAAAAGTTTCATAATTTTTAAAACATTTTTGCTATTTTTTATAAATTGTACAAATTAAATAAGAAAAAATGAAATTAAAAATCAAAATAAATGGAAGTATGCAGATCCAACACATGAGATTGAGTCTGGCCAGGAGAGGGTTGACTGCGCGCGCAGATCAAAGGCCCACATTCAAACTTGGTTTAAACAGGATTATGAATTAATTAATTATGGTTAGGGTTTAATGATGAATCTCAGCCACACATACGCGCGGCAAGTCAACCTTTTCAACGCATCTAACGCTCCAGATTCAAACTCCCTTAATTGCAGGATTAAAACCCTAATTATTTTCAGGTGGCCGGAGAAGACCTTCGGTCGTCTTCTCCGGTGGGAACCCCACCTGAAAATTTCTAAAACTCTCAAAACATAACTAAAATGGAATCTAAGAACACAGAAATGATCCCCATAACCCACTGAATCAAAACCCTAACACGAACATCATTTATCTTTCCTTAATCACATGAATCGAAACAAATCATTTTTAGGTCAGGGAGTTTCAGAACACGATTAAACTCTTATTTCTTCACCATTTTCAAAACTAAAGACATCAGAGCAATCAGTGAATCATGAAGAACAACTTAATAACTTTAAAAGTGATTTCTGGAAAAAATGTTCTTGAGCTACCTGAGTTTCGAAGCTTCCAATCTTGCAACTTTCTGACCCCTTCCTTTGATGCAAATCACTCCTTGTGACCCCTTGATGATGTCTGGATGCTTAGAAGAAGTTTATGTTGGCTGGTTTGAAGGTTTGAGCAGGTTATGTTCAATGGGGGAGAGAAATCGTATTTGGGATTCTGGAGGTTTTTGGCTTTGGTGATGGATGCTTTGTGACCAGGAAGATGGGTTGAGTTGATCTATGAAGTTTCTTTTTGTGTTTGTGAGCTGTGTGATCAGTTTCGAAGAGAAATGCAAGTTGGAGTGAGTTTGTGTATGCTGAGTTGTGGTGAGCTTCAGCCTTGCTTCTTGTATGAAATGGTTGGCATTTGATCCACATAAACAAAGCTCATTGGTCAGATGATGTGACCTGCCCTTTATTGATTGGTATGGCCACTTTTGCAAATTGTCAACCTTTGTGTAAGAGAGGCATGGGTTGGGTTCTAGGCTAGTACAAGTGTGTGGGCTGGCGAAGCAGGGTGAGGGGAAATGTTAGGGCTGGTTCAGCAGCCAAGGCAACAAGTGGGTGAGGTGTGATGATGGTTTTTGCAAGTTGATCACTTTTGGTTCACATGAAACTTTCTTGCTCCCAAGGCCATGAAACATGAGAAGTTCTTAGTCCATTCTGAACTTTAGGGTACATGTGATGTTTGTGTGATGGTTAGACATGAATTAAAGGTCACAAATGCCTTGGTACAAAGTTTTTGCAAATTTTCCATTTGGTGCATATTTTGAAAATTAGTGATTCTTGCCAACTTTGACAAACCATAACTTTTGATCCAAAATGAATTAGGTCATGTTCTTGTACTTTTTGAAAAGGGAAAGATCTAATCTACAACTTTCATGATCAAAGTTCTTTCATTTGAAGCATTTTTGGATCAAAAAGTAAGGGTTGAAAAAGTTGCATAAAATGACATTTCATTAAAAGTCAACCATGCCCTAAAAAGTCAACTTTGCAAAAAACTTGTAATTCTTGAATTTTGTGAACTTCAAACTTCTTCCATGATCAAATAAAGGACAAATACACTCAAAATGATGAAGATCACCCCTTGGTTGGGTCATTGGGGGCCTCAGATGCCCTGATTTTGCACTGACTTGTCTGAAAAGTCAACTCTTGATCAGATGACTTCCCCATGGAATTTCTTCACAAAAATTGATATGCATACTCCCTATACCATATAGAGACCAATAGAAACAAGAATGACCAAAAAATTTGGAGTTATGGCCTCTAAAACCAAAACCCTAATTTTAGGTCATCTGTGCAGTCAAACCTGGCTCTGCCTCCATACCAATCCCAGTTCTTGTGATTCTTTGGCATTATTGACTTTGAGAGAATGTAATATGGTATAAGAACACATATGGACCCCCTTGAAGTGAATGGTGACCTTTGGAGTGGCTCAAGAAGCTCTTGGATTGCTCAGATCACAAACCCTAGATGCAGATGACTTAGAATCTATGCAGTGAAACAAAAATGGGATATGAGATGTTATGATTGTGTTTGTGCATATGAGAATGGTCACAAGCCATGGTGTGAATGGGTGAGGGCAAATTTGGGGTGTTTACAGCTGCCCCTATTCAAGCATGAGTAAGCTGTGCAGGATGTAAGCTACGGCTTAACAGGCAAACAAGGTAACTTGTGGTTGAATACCAAAGACAGTCCGAAATTTGCACTCACAGAATGAAGAAGAAAAGGGATATAGATTGTAAAAGAAAGTAAAGTATATTGTAAAGTGTAGGCGACGGAGGACGACCGTCTAGCAGAGGACGACTGCTGCAATGACGGGGACGGCCGACATGCTGGAAAAAGTGCGGGAAATAAAGCAATGACGGGGACGGCCGACATGCTGGGGATAAAAAGAATTATGATGGGGACGGCCATCAAGATAAAGTTGTAAGATTCTCTGGGTATTGATGAAACATGACGGGGACGGCCATCAAGTTCATAAAGCAAGGTAATCAACGATGGGGACGGCCACCGAGCTAAAAAGAAAAGGGACCACGACGGGGACGGCCATCGGGTTAAAGAATAAATGAAATAAACAGATGATGAGGTACGGTCATCAAAGGTGAAGGACGATCACCTAGCAGGGGACGGCTGCTCTGTTGGGGTTAAGATGAGGGACGGTCATCTTAGGTGGAGGACGACCACCTGGCAGGGTACGGCTGCCGAAAATATCGCGACATAGGATGAATGCCGGATAAAAAGGTCAACAATGGGGACGGCCATCGGACGAGCGTGATGGAGGACGACCATCAAGAGGTGGAGGACGACCACCTAGCAGGGGACGGTTGCTCTCAAGGTTTATCATGACATAGGACGAATGTCAGATAACCAAAATCAACAATGGGGACGGCCATTGGATAAAATGATGAAGGACGATCATCAAGAGGTGGGGGACGACCACCTAGCAGGGGACGGCTGCTAAGTATCAACGATGGGGACGGCCATCGGATGAGCATGATGGAGGACGACCACCAAGAGGTGGAGGACGACCACCTAGCAGGGTACGGCTGCTCTCAGGGTTTATCATGACACAGGACGAGTGTCAGATAAGAAGGAAAATTTTGTTTTGTTGGTGATCTACTGGGGAATAGTAAACATGGACGAGTGTTTACATCCAAGAAACAAAAGGTATAAGTGTTTAGATGTTGTGTATAGATTAGAGATGCGGACGAGCATCCTTAAGACTATGATACGGACGAGTATTAGGTAGAAACAAATACTGACACCTGTTCAAAGATGATGATACGGACGAGTATCAAATGGTTAACAGCGAACACGGATGAGTGTTGAATCTAAGGGGACTTTTCTGGGGAATAGTAGACACAGACGAGTGTCTGTATTCAAGAAGACGAGAGTGTTTGACACAGTGTATGGATTAAAGATGCGGACGAGCATCCTTAAGACTATGATACGGACGAGTATCAAGTAGAAACAAACGCTTGACGCATGCTCTGAGATGATGGTACGGACGAGTACCAACGGGTTAACAAAGAACACGGACTATTGTTGAATCTGCGGGGATATAACTGGTGTATACAAGATACGGACGAGTATCTGTATAAGTATGAGTAGTATGAGTGGTGTATAGATGAATGTTTAACTTGCTGGGGAGAGTGACACGGACGAGTGTCAAAAGGTGAAGAGTGTAGGTATAAACAAGTATCTGGTATACAAACGTGTTTATGTTACTGTGTTGGGAAAATGACATGGACGGATGTCAAGGAAATGTATATATATAAGTATATATGAGTGCAAAGAGAATGTCTTTGGCTTTCTGCTGGGGATATGACACGGACGGGTGTCAAGGGGAGTATATACTGGTGTTTGTGGATGTGAGGCAACTGCTTTTGCTGGGGACTCTGGGGGATGTTTTCTGTATACTGATGGATTGTCATTGTTCACAAGTGTTTGATCCAAAACATGACTCATGATTATGCTATATGTTTGATTTTTGTCGTAATGCTCCGTACTTAAGACGGAATGCTACGCTTTGTTTGGTGAATATGATGCGAATGCTATGATTAAGCAAAGATACCAAAACGGGATTCGAGCCCCATTGCTGTGAAGATCTTTGGTCGATCTGTTTGAAGTGAACATCCCAGCTGGGGATGAGATCGTCGGTAGATCTGATGAAATGATTCTGCTTGGGGAAATGGGTCAATGATAGACCTATTCCTGTAAATTGGAGGACCCAGCTGGGGTTTGTAGAAGCTTTCGTCACTCTGTTGTGACTCCTTCGTGCGTTGCTCTTCTGGATAGAAGCTGGAATTCTGTGGGGAAGCGGTTCCCTGGCTCTTGTACTTGACTGAGGAAGAATGATTGGCAACTCGGCTGGGAGAAGCAACAAGTGGCAACTCAGCTGGGAGAAGCAACAAGTGGCAACTCAGCTGGGGAGAAAACACCTTGAGTGCTAAGACTGAGTGTTGATTTGCCAGCTTGCTGGGATAAAGCTTACATGCCCCACGTTGTGCTTCGGGTGCCTGCAATCCTGCGAAGACAAAAGACGCACAAGTAATCCCGAGGTATCCCTTACTGGATCCCGTTATGAGAGTTCAGACACTCTTGGGAGCAAGTACATTTCCTGCAAGCACGTATCATTTTTTTTGAAGATAAACATCTGTATTTATGCAATCCATTTTTTAAAGACATCAGACATTCTTTGCAAATAAAAATGTACAAGGCGAAACATGACTGAAAATCTGACTTTATTAATTCATGTGCCCTGAATTGGCAAGATACAGTCAAAGAAACACATCTCCTGAAATGAGGAGATTGTTACAAATTGAGAAACAAAAATGCTGGCAATGTTGACGACGCCTTAGGGAGCTTCCTCTTTTAATATGACTCGTATGACTTTTGACGTTCTTCTCGTTCTTGCTTTTCGACGAAGGCTGATTCTGAAAGAAGCTTGATCCTTTCGAAGCTTACCAAGTCGTAAGTGATACAGACGAATCCAGAGTGCAGTCGTTCGCTTATTCCCTTATTTTGCATGGACCGCCCTTTCAGGTTTTCAATCCATCGGGATACCCTTTTTTGCCTGAGTTGCCCAATGCGGCTTTTCAACTCAGCGGGTGTACATTCTTTTGTTTATTTTCCCTTATTTTTGCCCGAGTCTTTTATTCTGTTTTTGACTCGCCGGGATGCCCTATTTTTGCCTGGACTTACATTCTGTTTTTATGTCCAGCGGGTCATTTTATGCGAAGTATTTTTTAACTGCATATGAATTCACAGGGGACAGGAAGTCTTCACCATCCATAGTGCTGAGCATGAGTGCTCCACCAGAGAAAACTTTCTTTACCACGAACGGTCCTTCATAATTCGGAGTCCACTTGCCCCTGTGGTCTGTATGAGGAGGGAGGATTCTCTTCAGCACAAGATCTCCTACTTGGTACTCTCGGTGCCTAACTCTCTGATCGAAGGCTCTCTTCATTCTTTTCTGATATAACTGCCCATGACAGATTGCAGCCAATCTTTTCTCTTCAATCAGACTCAGTTGTTCGTACCGGGATCGGACCCATTCAGCTTCGTTCAGCTTAACATCCATCAGTACCCGTAGGGAGGGTAATTCAACTTCAACAGGTAAGACTGCCTCCATACCATACACAAGCTGATACGGTGTTGCCCCAGTGGATGTTCTGATTGACGTGCGGTACCCATGCAAGGCAAATGGCAGCATCTCATGCCAGTCTTTGTAAGTGACTACCATCTTCTGCACAATCTTCTTGATATTCTTATTAGCCGCCTCAACAGCGCCGTTCATCTTTGGCCTGTAAGGAGAAGAATTGTGGTGTTGGATCTTGAAGTCCCGACATAACTCAGCCATCATCTTGTTGTTTAGATTGGAACCATTATCAGTAATGATTCGCTCGGGAACTCCGTATCGACAGATGATATCTCTCTTCAGAAATCGGACTACCACTTGCCTTGTAACATTTGCATATGAAGCTGCTTCGACCCACTTGGTGAAATAATCAATGGCGACCAGGATGAATCTGTGGCCATTCGAAGCAGTTGGCTCAATCTTGCCAATCATATCAATGCCCCACATGGCGAAGGGCCAGGGTGAAGACATTATATTCAAAGGATTGGGAGGCACATGCACTTTATCTGCATAGATCTGGCATTTATGGCATTTTCTGGCATAAGCACAGCAGTCAGCATCCATTGTGATCCAATAATAACCTGATCGTAGCAATTTCTTAGCCATGGCATGCCCTCCTGCATGGGTACCAAAGGAACCTTCGTGCACCTCGTGCATCAACAAGTCTGCTTCTGTTTTATCCACGCATCTGAGGAGCACCATATCAAAGTTTCTCTTGTATAGGGAACCATCAGTGTTCAGAAAGAAGCTACCAGCAAGCCTTCTCAAAGTCTTCTTATCATTGGAAGATGCCCCAGATGGGTATGTTTGATCCTCCAAGAAGCACTTAATGTCATGGAACCAAGGCTTACCATCTTTGACAACATCTGCTGCAAATACATATGCTGGTCTGTTCAGTCTGGACACTGAGATTTGAGGCACAAAGTTGGAAGCTTGAACTTTGATCATTGACGAAATGGTAGCCAAAGCATCTGCAAACTGATTCTCGTCCCTAGGGATATACTCAAGCTTGACCGTTGTGAAGAAAGTCAATAACCTCCTTGTATAATCCCTGTAAGGTATCAGATGATCTTGGTGGGTGTACCATTTGCCGTTGGTTTGATTGACTACCAAAGCTGAATCTCCGAATACAGTCAATGTTTTGATCCTGAGGTCAATGGCTTCCTCAAGACCCATAATGCAAGCTTCGTATTCAGCTTCGTTGTTAGTGCAGTTGAAAGTGAGTTTTGCCGAGAAAGGCATGTGAACTCCTTTAGGTGTAATGAGTACTGCACCAACACCTCGACCATTCATATTAACAGCCCCATCAAACATCATAGTCCATTCTTCTTCCGGGTCAGGCCCTTCAGTGTGAACAGGCTCTTCATGATCTTTCGCTTTTATGAACATGATGTCTTCATCAGGGAAGTCAAATCTCATAGAATGGTAGTCATCAATAGGTTGCTCAGCGAGATATTCAGATAGTACACTGCCCTTGATGGCTTTCTGAGAGGTGTACTGGATGTCATATTCTGTGAGGATCATTTGCCATCTTGCAACCCGTCCGGTAAGAGCTGGCTTCTCGAAAATGTACTTAACTGGGTCCATTTTGGATATCAACAAAGTAGTGTGGGTCAAGATATACTGTCTCAGTCGGCGAGCAGCCCACGCTAAAGCACAGCAAGTTTTCTCGAGCAGTGAATAACGCTGTTCACAGTCGGTAAACTTTTTGCTCAGGTAGTATATTGCATACTCTTTTCGACCAGACTCGTCATGCTGGCCTAGCACACACCCCATTGACTCTTCTAATACTGTCAAGTACATTATCAGAGGTCTTCCTTCAACTGGAGGCATAAGGATTGGAGGTTCTTGTAAGTATTCCTTGATCTTGTCAAATGCCCTTTGGCAGTCTTCGTTCCACCTGACCGTTTGTTCTTTTCTTAACAGCTTGAACAAGGGTTCACAGGTTGCTGTTAGGTGAGATATGAACCGTGAAATATAGCTCAATCTACCCAGAAACCCTCGAACTTCTTTCTCAGTTTTCGGTGCAGGCATTTCTTGAATGGCTTTGACTTTATCAGGGTCAACCTCAATCCCTTTCTCGCTTACGATAAAACCCAGCAACTTACCAGATCGCACCCCGAATGTGCACTTGTTGGGGTTCAACTTTAGTTGGTACTTCCTCAGACGCTTGAACAGCTTCAGCAGATTCACCAGGTGGTCTTCTTCAGTAAGGGACTTGGCGATCATGTCATCCACATAACATTCTATTTCTTTATGGATCATATCGTGGAATAATGTCACCATAGCCCGTTGATATGTTGCACCAGCGTTCTTCAATCCAAATGGCATCACCTTGTAACAGAACGTGCCCCAGGGTGTGATGAAGGTTGTCTTCTCCATGTCTTTAGGTGACATTTTAATCTGATTGTATCCTGAAAATCCATCCATGAAGGAGAATACCGAGAACTGAGCCGTATTATCCACCAATACATCAATGTGAGGTAATGGGAAGTCATCTTTCGGGCTAGCTCTGTTCAGATCCCGGTAGTCAACACACATTCTTACTTTGCCGTCCTTCTTGGGCACAGGTACTATGTTAGCAACCCACGGTGGATAGCTAGTTACAGCAAGGAACCCGGCGTCCCACTGCTTTTGTACCTCTTCCTTGATTTTCATTGCCATGTCTGGGCGAGTACGGCGCAGTTTCTGTTTAACCGGCGGGCATTCTTCCCTTAAAGGTAGCTTGTGCACAACAATATCGGTGTCCAACCCTGGCATGTCTTGATACGACCAAGCAAACACATCCACATATTCTTGAAGCAGATCAATCAGCTGTCTCTTCACTGAGTCTTGTAGGCAGGCTCCGATTTTAACCTCTTTCACGTCTTTGTCTGTACCAAGATTAATCACTTCAACCTCCTCCTGGTGAGGAGTAATAACCTTTTCCTCTTGTCTTAACAACCTGGCTAACTCTTCAGGAAGCTCATATTCTTCTTCAACCCCTTCATCAGCTTGATTGATCGGATTGTCAAAGTCATACGAAGTCGTAGCCGTGCTGTTGTCGGTGCTGTCTGGAAGGCACACTCTGCAAGGGTCCAGTTTGTTCATTTTAGTGATTTGATTTTAATCTTGTTTTTAGAAAAGTGAAATAAAGTTGTCATTTTGAAAACAACGCCATTTATTTTTTTTGTACAAAAAGAAAAATGGAAAAACAGTGAGCGGAAAAGAAAAAGACTCGTTTGCAAAAAGATGTCTGATATTTCATTGATTAATCTTATTGCACAAAAAGTACAGATGGCCCGATTACAAAATGAGTCTTGTCATCTTGGGCAAGATGCAAGACTTTGATGCATGCTATAAAAGTACAGGAAATAATAATTACTCTGCATGAGTAACTCTTATAATTTCCTGGGAAGACCAGTTTAAGATACTGCTCCCCAGGACCTTTGGACGAATCCAGCTTTCCAGGTTGCGTTCTTCTTCCAGCTCGTCTTCCAAATTGTTGATAGTATCAGGGGTGAGCATCCCCCCACTGACAAAACCGGGCTTCTCAGCAGCCTCTGCTTGATTTTGTTGAGTTGGTCTGTAACCCAACCCAAATTTGTCTTTCTTCTCCTCCACATACAAAACCTTGCCCCAGCCTTGGGCAGTTCCTTCTTCAACAACCTTCCGGGCTTGTTGATAAGATGACATGGAGATTCCGGGCACAGCAGATGCTTCATTTACGTTCAGGGCCTCAAACCCTTGACTCATCGTCTCGTGGATCTCCCCATCCATCTCAATGTATTTATAAGTAGCCAGATGGCTAACAAATATATCCTCCTCCCCACAGATAGTAACGACTTGGCCTTCCCACTCAAATTTTAACTTCTGGTGAAGGGTAGACGTTACTGCGCCAGCGGCATGAATCCATGGTCTACCCAACAAACAGCTGTAGGCAGGCTGAATGTCCATCACGTAGAAGATCGTTTTAAAAGTTTGTGGGCCAATCGTCACAGGCAACTCGATTTCCCCCAGAACTGATCTCTTAGAGCCGTCAAAAGCTCTTACTACCAAGTTACTGGGTCGCAATGCCAACCCTTCATATTCTAGCTTCACCAAAGCCTTTTTCGGTAAGACATTGAGGGATGACCCCGTGTCTACCAGCACATGGGAAAGGACTGCACCTTTACATTCCATGGTGATATGCAAGGCCTTGTTATGGTTGCGGCCTTCCGTGGTCAAATCAGTATTGGTGAACCCTAGCCCATTGCTAGCAGTAACATTTCCAACCACAGTTTCCAACTGATTGACGGTGATCTCTTCAGGCACGTAAGCTGCGTGCAGGACTTTGAGTAGTGCATTCCGATGGGCTTCGGAGCACAAAAGAAATGATAGGATAGAGATCTTGGATGGCGTCTGGTGAAGCTGATCCACTATTTTGTAATCACTCTTTTTGATGATTCTCATGAACTCATCAACTTCTTGATCAAAGGGTGTTTTCAAAGCTTCCTTAACAGCTTGATCTTCCTGCACCGGGCTCTTTCCTTTTGCCTTGGCAGCAGCTTCTGCTTCGGCAGTGGGTCTTTGAATTTGTGGAGCAAAGAGACGTCCGCTTCGAGTGAAGCCTCCGCCTCCTCCCACATTGTCTATTTGTGGTGCAGGTGTTGATGGTTCAAGGGTGATTTTCTTTCCTTCGCAGTATACGTCAGAGCCGTAGTGCCAAGGGATGGCCCTACTGCTTTCATAAGGTATTGGTCCAGGCACTGTGACAGTGACTGGACTGATGACAGCTGCAGAAGGGACTGTGATAGTTTGTGGATCATAATAAATCGTGACTGGTGCTCTGATGGGAGCAGCACTTTCTGAGTTGTAGGCAGAGTTGTTTTCAGGATCATAAAATATTGTGACAGTTGAGACATCTTCATGATTTGTTGCTGATGTTGTAGGAGACATTGTCGGAAGGATGGGTGTTGTTGTTGTAGGAGATTCAAAATGGAGTGATGCTGAAGTTGTAGAACGAACATTTGTTGATATCTGGTCAGTGGAAATGACAGATGAAGTACTTGTTGATGAAACCGAAGAATTGTCGGGAACAATGGTTGTTGCAGTTGTAGGAGATACCGGAATTGTTGCTGATGAGTTTGCTGGATTTGTTGGAAATGATGTGGTGATTTGAAGTTGGCCACTCTGAATGAGACCATCTATGCCATTCCTCAAGTTATCGCACCCGTTCACTGAAATATTGCAATAAGCGCACCCTAACTCACACCCCGGGAACATTTGACATTCGAGGAGTTGAGCCTTAATCTCCACCAACGGTGTCCGAATCTGACCCACACTGGTTATTAAATAAGACGGCTTGTCTTCTTCAATAGCGTTGATTCTGGGACCCCCGTGGTTTGGCATAGGGTTCTTATTAACATTGGGCGGTGGTGCGAAATTCAGGGCCTTAGAGTCTACCAGGTCTTGTACCTTCATGTGCAAGGCTCTGCACTTTTCTGTACTGTGGCCAGGTGCATTCGAGTGAAAAGCACATCTGGCGTTGGAGTCATAATTCCTGGGTAGACTATTGGGATCTGGAGGTGCCAACGTCCTTAGCTCAACCAGGTTGAGTTTCAGGAGTTGTGGCAGCAATGTAGCATATGGCATAGGGATCGGATCGATCACCCTGTTGGCTTGAGAGGGCCTCTGCTGGAATGGCCTTTGCTGGTTATTATTGTTGGTGTTGTTGTAGTTTCTTGGAGGATACTGAGCTTGTTGATGGTACTGAGGTTGTTGCTGATAATTTTGTTGCGGTGGTTGATAAGCTGGTTGTGGATGAGCTGGAGCGGGAATGGTGACTGCTGCCACAGATCTATGAACATATTGGGGCCTGCCCCTGTTGGTGTGGATGGCATTGGTCTCGCCAGTTCTTCTTGGGCCTGCAAAAGGCTTCCTTGTATTGCTGGACGAGCTGGCACCATTGTCTGAGATCTTTCCCATCTTCAATAGGCTTTCAATTCTCTCCCCGGCTATGACTACATCTGCAAAGCTGGTAGATGAGAAGGCAGTTAGCCTATCAATGTAAGTCCCCTGAAGGGTGTTCATGAACATATCAGCCATCTCCCTTTCTGACATAGGTGGCTGGACAGCAGCAGCAAGCTGTCTCCATCTTTGAGCATACTCTCGGAAGCTCTCTCTAGATGACTGTGACATTCCCATTAGGAGGGTCCTGTTGGGTGCCATATCCAGGTTGTACTGATATTGTCTGATAAAGGCCTCTGCCAGGTCCTTCCAGCATCTAATAGTTGCTCTTGTCAGATGGGAGTACCATTCCCTCGAAGCTCCAGTCAAGCTATCCTCGAAATAAAACATCCACAGCTTCTCGTCCATGGTATAGGCCTTTAGCCTCCCGAGAAAAGATTGTAGATGGGTCCGAGGACAGGAAGTCCCATTATACTTCTCAAAGCATGGTGGCTTAAATTTGTGGGGGATCCTGACCCCGTCTACCAAGCCCATATTCATAACATCAAAACCCAAAGAGTTTTGAGACTCTAAGGATCTTAATTTCTCAGCTATCTCATCCAACCTTCTATCATAGGCCTCCTCCCCAGCTCCCATCACTGTGAACTGGTCTTCCTGGGGGTCTTCTTGCAGTACCCTCCCTGCTGTGGCAGTCCCTTGTATATTGACAGGGATGTTGGCCCCTGGATGGAGGTGGGGTCCAAAGACTGGGGGATTGACATGAGGTTGGACTCTTTCATTGTTGCTAGTCCCAGCAGTCCCCGGCTGATGGTCTTCCTGGTTTCTCCCTTCTACCAGTGCTCTGAGCCTCTCCTGGCTTTGAGCCATGTTGTTCATTACCTCCATAAACTATGTCATTTGAGTCCTCATTTCCAACCTCTCGTTGGTCATTTGGTTTCTGACCTTTGTAAGGTCCTGTTGCATCTGATCCATCTGTATGCCCGGAAGATTGTTACGGGTGGGGTATCTGTGTGGTCGGTTGAGTGGAAACCCTCGTCGTCGAGCAATAATTCCTGAGATCACAACAGAGTTAGTAACAAATAAACAAAAACCTACAAAACAAGGTAAAAGGTTAGCATGCAATGCAGTGTGTCTATTTGTTTCCAAGGTATCCGGCTTGGTACTTGGTTTTGACCCTTCCAGACCCCTTGAAGAAGATGCTTGTGATGTTGCTTGAAGAATTCAGATGAAACAAACCAGCACATATATTACAAAAAGGTAAATGGTACAATATTTGTTTCCTTTACAATACAAGCCCTCTGAGGGGTCAAAAGTACAACACAAAGAAAAATACATAAAGTGAAAGCAACAACAAGCAAAAAGTCAAACTCCAATTCCAAATTCATCCTCCTGAACTTCCTTGAGAAGTGCTTCAGTCACAGGATCAGCTGGACGCTCTGTAAGATTCCTGATAAGGAGATTCCTTGTGGCAACAGCTGCAGTTAGCTTCTTGTGCTGACTTTGGTCCTTTGACCTCTTCACTCCAGCTCTGATCTTCAACTCTGAGACCTCCCTCTGGGCTGTTGCCAGGGCTTCCCGTTGCTCTTTTGCATTAGCTTCCATCTGTTCCATCTTATCCTGAGTCCTTTTGTCCTCCTGAGTACGGGCTTCGGTGATCCTGACCCACCTAGCCTGACTCTCCTTCAGATACAACTCAGTCCTGGCTTTCTGGAACTGAGCTTCCTTGCAGGCATTCTTCAAGATTTATTCTCCAGCCCTAGACTTCTTAATGTAATCCTCAGACTTCTCAATTCTAGCCAAATGCTCCACTTTCAACTTTTCCAGCCTCTCAATATCCAATCTACCATCACTCCTCTCCCAGAGGGTCTTCTGTAGAGCCTGAGTCAACTTCTCATTTCTCTCTTTCAATTTCTCAAACTCCTCTAAGCTGACAGTTGCTGGAGGTGGTGCTGTGGAGGGTTCAGGCATATCTTCAATAGTAAAGGGCATCCCAGAGAATTGAGCCCTGGCATGTGACCACTCATAGTACTGGGCAGAGGCTACATTATTGCATCTTCCAAGAATAGTTACCCCCTTAGTCTGCACATTGTCCCAGGCCCAGGCTGCCTGCCTGACAACAGCCAGATTAGGCTTGATTTCAACATAAAGGGTCTCAGTCAGGTCCTGTGCTCTAGGAGGATGGACTAATGCATAGCCCAGTTGTCTTTTGAAAAGCAGGGGGTTGTAATTGATGCAACCCTTCACTCCAATCAGAGGCACATTGGGAAATTGTCCACAACTTGTAATGATGTCTCTGCCCTTAGTACTCTGAGTACACCATCTGATATCATCTGAGGTTAGAGCAACAAGCCTCCTAGCCCAGTTCTTCTGCTGGTGAGGGTTTAAGAATGCATCAGTCTTTGGCAAATGTCTGAGTATCCAAGTATAGAACAAAGGTGCACAGCATCTCACTAATCTCCCCCTTTGCTTTTCATTCCTTTGATGAACTGAGTAGTAAAGATCCCCCAGTAAGGTGGGCACTGGGTTTCTCAGGATGAAAAGATGGACTACATTCTTGCTGACAAATCTAGGTTCATCTGCAAAAAGTATGACCCCATATATGCTAAGGGCCAACAGGGCACAGACTGCCTTCCACTCCCCCAGGGAGGCCTTCAAACTAGCCTGAGAGATCAAGAAATCTAGATGAAAACCAGAGATTCCAGCTTTAGATGTCAAATTCTGCCCAATCACAACTGGTTCCAAATGTAATGCTTTGGCTATCTCCTCGTTACTTGGGAAAGCCATCTCAGGGTTGAAAGGGATTCCACCCCTGATGGGTACACCAACCAATGATGAATACTCCTCCAGCAAAGGTCCCAACTGGAAATTCTGAAATGTAAAGCACCTCAGAGGGGGATCATAGAACTGCAGGCAAGTATGTATCAGGCTCCTCTGTGAAGGGTCCAAATCCAATACCATGTCAAGGATTCCTCCATAATGTTCTCTGAAATATGGTATATGGTCTGGAGTAATCAGGGTCTGAATCCTCCTGATGCTAGCTAGCTCAGGCTCAAAGAAGTGGTAGGAGATGTTACTCTTCTTAGGTGCCATGTTGCTGAAGAATAGGTGCTGATGATGATGACTGAAGACAACACTGAAGATGGATCACTGGTAGGCTGCAAGTGACTGAAGCAGGTGACTGATAGCTGAAGCAAGTGTTGATGAAGATAGGTCTAAGCTGATGATGGGGTCAAAACCAAGCCAAAATGACAGGATGGATACCCTGAAAAACAAATAAACACATGTCAAAAATGATGCAATGAGGATGTATGCAAATGATATGCAAGGGTTTGTGACTGAGCTGGATCTGATCAAGTGCTCTGATATAAGTCCAAGTGTGTTCAAGAAATCCAGATGGAGGTTTATAAGTCCAGTAACCAAGGTGGGGGACTCAAATAAAGAGTCACATGTCCCGGGTTTAGAATCACAAGAACTGTTCAAAAATGGAGTATTCTTAAACAAACAAAGTAACAGGGTATGCTGAGGTCAAGGGTACCTGCAAACCTATAAACAGCCCAACCCCCTCACAGGTGGTGTTCTAGAACAAGGATCCTCAGACTTGGATCAGTTATGAGAAGTATAAACACTTCTAACCCGTAGGCACAATGTTTACAATAACCATAAAAGTTCCTCCTCTAATTCACCTCAGTTTCTGAAGGTCAATACTAAAGATCATCCAGACTTAGCAGGCTTCCCAGATAGCCCTAGCATTGCAGGAAATCTGCAACACAGAGTTCTCAAGAAGAAACCCACATCTGAACCGTGTTTCATATTCCCGCACCAGACCGAGATGGAATGGGAAAGAATATGAACCACTCTAGCCTAGGTGTCACTCAGGTCCCAGGTATAGGACCTCAACTCTCAATGAATCACCCACCCACCAAAGCAAAACCAGATCCAGCCAGCAGCATGACAGTATGATATATGAAAAACTGTAAAGAAAGCAGTAAACAAACTGTACATAAAGCAATAAACAAAAATAAATATACAAGCACAGATAGCACATAACACCCCAGTAAACACAAATCAATCAAGCGCTAGGAGGAACCCACAAAAGGAACCAGAAGCCCTGGTTACAGTATAAGGGTCCCCAGCAGAGTCGCCAAGCTGTCGCTCCCGATAAATGGGAATGGCCCAGATAAAGGTACAGACGCGAACGGTCGGCGAAAGGGGGTGTGAGAACACACAGGAGTGAACTCACAGGAGATGAATAGAGTCGCCAGCTAGGCATTTTTATCCCGGAGGAAAGGTAATGCTGCATAAACCTAGAAAGACATGGATAAGACGGTTGCGAACCAGAGAGACTGAGAAAGGGGGTTGGTTACAACCTGGGAAGGTATTAGCACCCAGATTGTCCGTCGTACTCGACGGGATCCACGCTTAAAAGATTTGTGTTTTAAAGGGGTAGTGTCAGTGCAATCTGTGTATAAAAGAGCTGGAAAAGGATGTACAGGTGTCAGTGTAAGAGAAGTGAAGTGTGATATGTACAGTGTTAGTGTAAGGATAAGAGTGAAATGCTCATGATAATGAGGCTAAAGAATAATGCTGGAAAAAGGGGGAATATACAGAGACTTTTGTTCGATAACGGTTAAGTTATGCCTACGTATCCTCTCGTGCAATGAGGAAGTCAGAACACCGTAGTTCGACCCAAAGAGACTGAAAGATGAATTGACTTGTGAACTGCTTGCTTGTCTATGCTCAAGTGTATGACCTGTCTGGCTCAGGTGCAAACTGTCTTGCATTAGACGGAAGAAGCGAGTTCTCGTTTGTGAGTGAATGAGATGAGAAAAGAATCCTGAAGGAGACGATTATTGTTTGTTTTTGTGCTTTCAGTTTTTTATTGCTTTTGAAAGTTTGTCATAAGTTAATGAGCTTAAGCCTAAACCAATGGATTTAGTAAACTCATCATATCTTCCCTCTGATTAGGGGTAATGAGAATACCTTAAGTGCGAAGTCAGCTTCTCACACTTAATCACCATGATGCAGGATTAAAATCATTAACCTACTTGTGATTGTTTAGATGTTTTTGTTGTTTTTGCTTAGTGTTAAGTAATGAGGTTAAGCCATAATCAAGGATTAAACAGACTCATTACACCATCCTAATAGAAGGATAATAGATGAGAATGTTTAAGCTGAGGAAAGCTCCTCAACTTAATCCATGATTAGGGATTAAACTCATGACAAAACAAGCCTTTGATTAAGTGGATTTTATTTACTAATATGATGATGAAGTGATTTTTAGGGTTTGTAAGACAACTTGAGGGGGACTTGTCCATTAACACTAGGGTTAGTCCTTCTTAACCAATTAAGGAAGAATTAGAACCCTAATGCAAGGCCCAAGTTACAAGTGTGATGTCTTGGTGATTATTAAGTGAATTGATTAAGAGATTTAAACACATTAAGGGTTTAACACTTAGGATTAAAGTTATACACTCCATCCTAAGAGAAGGATGCAGGCATAAGCTTAATCCCAAAGCCTTAAAGCCTTTAGGGTTTAGTCCCTGATTATGAGATAAGAAGAGATGACTCAAAAGAGACACAAAGGTAAAACTAAGAGGGGAGACTAATCAAAACCCTAATCATTGTCATGCTTGGTTATTCCTAGGGTTTGTGAGGTTTTCAAGAGAAGTCTTCAATGGAACCACCAGGAAGCAGGTGAAAGGATCAAGAGAAGCAAAGTGACTTGCTTCATTCAAGAAGTCAAGTCACTTGAGGAAAGAAAGTAAGAAGAAGGAGAATGAACAAGCTCAAACTCAAACACAATAATGAAATTCAGCAAGGATGCATGAAAGAGATGAAGAGAAAGTTATGAGAAGTGAAGGCAAATTCACCTCTCAAATCCACTTACCACCTGAAAGGTTAGAAAAGAAATGCAATGCAATGCAAAATGGGATGGAATGACACGATGCAAACCAAAACCAGAAGCACATTCATGATGTTAATGATGCTATGAGATGCTACAAACACATGACAAAGGGATGGTGATGATCATACAAGCTTATGGATGCAGATGAAGCATGTTAAGAACCAAGAACAAACATGAAAAGTCAAGGAAGGCACATGGCATACAACATGATAAATGCAAGATGCAATGATCAAACATGCTTTCAATATGTCTTATGATGTTCAATGAATCAAATGGAGGCATGAAATGTCATGGCAAGTCATGTTATGCAAGCAAATGCAAGATGAATGCATATGGAAGCCCAAATTAGGGTTTATGAACAATACATCAAACAAAAACCAAAATCAGAGACAAACAACATTATAAAAAATTGAAAATGCACTCAAAGGACCCCTAATCCTATACTAAACCACTGCCCAAAGGAGAGGTTTCAACTCCTAACCAAATTCAAGTTATGATTTTTACAAGTTTTCTAGGGTTTTAGGGTTCCTTAACAAGAAAATCATCAAACAAATGGAAAATGAAAGATCAAATCATGGCCATTTAATCTCACAAGCTACATGCTAAACACAATGCAATGCAAAAAGAAACAAGGTCCAACTCTTCATGAATAGGCAGAAGTGATTTTTTGAAGTTTGGATCAAAATAATGCATAAAAATGATTTTAATTCAATGAAAAATTCTCAAAATGCATCAAGATCAAAAAAGAAATTTGGTTTGAAGGTTGGACAATGTTTCTAAATGTCTTAGAACACTTCATGAATTTTTTGGTGATTTTTAAATACCTAAAAGTATTTTTAATAAATTAATTTCCATTAATCAATTAAAAATAAACTTTTAAATATTTAAAAATACTTTTTTAATGCTAAAAATGAAAATAAAAATATTTTTTGGGTTTTAAAAATTAATGAAACTCTTGACAAAAAGTTTCATAATTTTTAAAACATTTTTGCTATTTTTTATAAATTGTACAAATTAAATAAGAAAAAATGAAATTAAAAATCAAAATAAATGGAAGTATGCAGATCCAACGCATGAGATTGAGTCTGGCCAGGAGAGGGTTGACTGCGCGCGCAGATCAAAGGCCCACATTCAAACTTGGTTTAAACAGGATTATGAATTAATTAATTATGGTTAGGGTTTAATGATGAATCTCAGCCACACATACGCGCGGCAAGTCAACCTTTTCAACGCATCTAACGCTCCAGATTCAAACTCCCTTAATTGCAGGATTAAAACCCTAATTATTTTCAGGTGGCCGGAGAAGACCTCCGGTCGTCTTCTCCGGTGGGAACCCCACCTGAAAATTTCTAAAACTCTCAAAACATAACTAAAATGGAATCTAAGAACACAGAAATGATCCCCATAACCCACTGAATCAAAACCCTAACACGAACATCATTTATCTTTCCTTAATCACATGAATCGAAACAAATCATTTTTAGGTCAGGGAGTTTCAGAACACGATTAAACTCTTATTTCTTCACCATTTTCAAAACTAAAGACATCAGAGCAATCAGTGAATCATGAAGAACAACTTAATAACTTTAAAAGTGATTTCTGGAAAAAAATGTTCTTGAGCTACCTGAGTTTCGAAGCTTCCAATCTTGCAACTTTCTGACCCCTTCCTTTGATGCAAATCACTCCTTGTGACCCCTTGATGATGTCTGGATGCTTAGAAGAAGTTTATGTTGGCTGGTTTGAAGGTTTGAGCAGGTTCTGTTCAATGGGGGAGAGAAATCGTATTTGGGATTCTGGAGGTTTTTGGCTTTGGTGATGGATGCTTTGTGACCAGGAAGATGGGTTGAGTTGATCTATGAAGTTTGTTTTTGTGTTTGTGAGCTGTGTGATCAGTTTCGAAGAGAAATGCAAGTTGGAGTGAGTTTGTGTATGCTGAGTTGTGGTGAGCTTCAGCCTTGCTTCTTGTATGAAATGGTTGGCATTTGATCCACATAAACAAAGCTCATTGGTCAGATGATGTGACCTGCCCTTTATTGATTGGTATGGCCACTTTTGAAAATTGTCAACCTTTGTGTAAGAGAGGCATGGGTTGGGTTCTAGGCTAGTACAAGTGTGTGGGCTGGCGCAGCAGGGTGAGGGGAAATGTTAGGGCTGGTTCAGCAGCCAAGGCAACAAGTGGGTGAGGTGTGATGATGGTTTTTGCAAGTTGATCACTTTTGGTTCACATGAAACTTTCTTGCTCCCAAGGCCATGAAACATGAGAAGTTCTTAGTCCATTCTGAACTTTAGGGTACATGTGATGTTTGTGTGATGGTTAGACATGAATTAAAGGTCACAAATGCCTTGGTACAAAGTTTTTGCAAATTTTCCATTTGGTGCATATTTTGAAAATTAGTGATTCTTGCCAACTTTGACAAACCATAACTTTTGATCCAAAATGAATTAGGTCATGTTCTTGTACTTTTTGAAAAGGGAAAGATCTAATCTACAACTTTCATGATCAAAGTTCTTTCATTTGAAGCATTTTTGGATCAAAAAGTAAGGGTTGAAAAAGTTGCATAAAATGACATTTCATTAAAAGTCAACCATGCCCTAAAAAGTAAACTTTGCAAAAAACTTGTAATTCTTGAATTTTGTGAACTTCAAACTTCTTCCATGATCAAATAAAGGACAAATACACTCAAAATGATGAAGATCACCCCTTGGTTGGGTCATTGGGGGCCTCAGATGCCCTGATTTTGCACTGACTTGTCTGAAAAGTCAACTCTTGATCAGATGACTTCCCCATGGAATTTCTTCACAAAAATTGATATGCATACTCCCTATACCATATAGAGACCAATAGAAACAAGAATGACCAAAAAATTTGGAGTTATGGCCTCTAAAACCAAAACCCTAATTTTAGGTCATCTGTGCAGTCAAACCTGGCTCTGCCTCCATACCAATCCCAGTTCTTGTGATTCTTTGGCATTATTGACTTTGAGAGGATGTAATATGGTATAAGAACACATATGGACCCCCTTGAAGTGAATGGTGACCTTTGGAGTGGCTCAAGAAGCTCTTGGATTGCTCAGATCACAAACCCTAGATGCAGATGACTTAGAATCTATGCAGTGAAACAAAAATGGGATATGAGATGTTATGATTGTGTTTGTGCATATGAGAATGGTCACAAGCCATGGTGTGAATGGGTGAGGGCAAATTTGGGGTGTTTACAGAGTGTTCACATCTAAGAAATAAAAGGTATAAGTGTTTGGTATTGTGTATAGATTAAAGATGCGGACGTGCATCCTTAAGACTATGATACGGACGAGTATCAGGTAGAAACAAAAAACTGACACATGTTCAGAGATGATGATACGGACGAGTATCAACTGGTTAACAAAGAACACGGACGGGTGTTGAATCTGAAGGGATTCTTCTGAGGAATAGTAGACACAGATGAGTATCTATATTCAAGAAGACACAGTGTATGGATTAAAGATGCGGACGAGCATCCTTAAGACTATGATACGGACGAGTATCAAGTAGAAACAAACGCTTGACGCATGCTCTGAGATGATGGTACGGACGAGTACCAACGGGTTAACAAAGAACACGGACTAGTGTCGAATCTGCGGGGATGTAAATGGTGCATACAAGATACGGACGAGTATCTGTATAAGTATGAGTAGAAAGTATGAGTGATGTATATTTGAGTGTTCAATCTGTTGGGGATGAGTGACACGGACGAGTGTCAAAAGGAGAAAAGTATAGTATAAACAAATATCTGGTATACAAAGCGTTTACATTACTGTGCTGGGAAAGTGACATGGACGGATGTCAAGGAAATGTATATACATAAGTATTTGTGAGTGCAAAGAGAGTGTCTTTGGCTTTCTGCTGGGGATGTGACACGGACGGGTGTCAAAGGGGGTATATATAATGGGGTTTGTGAATATGAGGCAACTGCTCTTTTTTTTTTTTTTTTTGCTGGGGACTCTGGGGAGTATCTTGTATGTTGTGGAGGGGTTGATAATATTCACAAGTGTTTGATTCAAAACATGGCTTATGATTATTCTATATGTTTGACTTTTGCCGTAATGCTCCGTTTTAGACGGAATGCTACACTTTGTGGGGTGAATATGATGCGAATGCCATGATTATGCGAAATATACTGATCCGGGATTCGGATCCCAATGCTGCGAAGATCTCTGGTCGATTTGTTTGAAGTGAACGTCCCAGCTGGGGATGAGATCGTTGGTAGATCTGACAAGATGTATCTGCTTGGGGAAATGGGTCGGTGATAGACCCATTCCTGTAAATGAGGGACCCAGCTGGGGGGTTGCAGAAGCTTTCTTCACTCTGTTGTGATTCCTTCATGCGTTGCTCTTCTGGATAGAGGCTGAGGTCTCTGTGGGGAGATGATTCCCTGGCTGAGGAAGAATGTTTGGCCACTCGGCCTGGAGAAGCAACAAGCGGCAACTCGGCTGGAGAGAAAGCACTTTGAGTGTTAAGACTGAGTGAGTGTTGATTTTCCAGCTTGCTGGGGTGAAACTTCCATACCCCATGCTGCGCTTTTGAATACCTGCAATCCTGCAAAGACAGAGAAACGTACAAGTAATCCCGAGGCATCCCTTACTGGATTCCGTCATAGGAGTGAGACACTCTCAAGAGTAAGTATATTTCCTGCAAGCATGTGTTTTATTATTTTTGAAGATAAACATCTGCATTTATGCAACCAATTTTTAGGACATCAGACATTTTTGCAAATAAAATGTACAAGACAAAACCTGACTGAAAAATCTGATTTTATTAATTCATGTGCCCTGAATTGGCAAGATACAGTCAAGGAAACATATCTCCTGAAATGAGGAGATTGTTACAAATTGAGAAACAAAATGCTGGCAATGTTGACGATGCTTCAAGGAGCTTCCCCTTTTTGCTATGACTCGTATGACTTTTGACGTTCTTCTCGTCTTGCTTTCTGAAGAAGGCTGATTCTGACCGAAGCCTGATCCTTTCGAGTTTTACCGAGTTGTAAGTGATACAGACGAATTCAGAATGCAGTTGTTCGCGTATTCCCTTATTTTGCGTGGATTGCCCTTTCGGGTTTTCAATCCATCGGGATACCCATTTTTGCCTGAGTTGTCCAATGCGGCTTTTCAACTCAGCGGGTGTACACATTTTTGTTTATTTCCCCTATTTTTGCCCGAGTCTTTTATTTTGTTTTTGACTCGCCGGGATGCCCTGTTTTTGCCTGGACTTACATTCTGTTTTTGTGTCCAGCGGGTCATTTTTATGCGAAGTATTTTTTAACTGCATCTGAATTCACAGGGGACGGGAAATCTTCACCATCCATGGTGCTGAGCATCAGTGCTCCACCAGAGAAAACTTTCTTTACAACAAATGGTCCTTCGTAATTCGGAGTCCACTTGCCCCTGTGGTCTGTATGAGGAGGGAGGATTCTTTTCAGCACAAGATCCCCTACTTGGTACTCTCGGTGCCTGACTTTCTGATCGAAGGCTCTCTTCATTCTTTTCTGATACAACTGCCCATGACAGATTGCCGCCAATCTTTTCTCTTCAATCAGACTCAGTTGGTCGTATCGGGACCGGACCCATTCTGCTTCGTTCAGTTTAACATCCATCAACATCCTCAGAGAGGGTAACTCAACTTCAACAGGTAGGACTGCTTCCATACCATACACAAGCTGATACGGGGTTGCCCCGGTGGATGTTCTGATTGATGTGCGGTACCCATGCAAGGCAAATGGTAGCATTTCATGCCAGTCTTTGTAGGTGACTACCATCTTTTGCACAATCTTCTTGATATTCTTATTAGCTGCCTCCACAGCGCCGTTCATTTTTGGCCTGTAAGGAGAAGAATTGTGGTGTTGGATCTTGAAGTCCCGGCATAATTCAGCCATCATCTTGTTGTTTAGATTGGAACCATTATCAGTAATGATTCGTTCGGGAACTCCGTATCGACAGATGATATCTCTCTTCAGAAATCTAGCTACCACTTGCCTTGTAACATTTGCATATGAGGCTGATTCAACCCACTTGGTAAAATAGTCAATGGCGACCAGGATGAATCTGTGGCCGTTTGAAGCAGTCGGCTCAATCTTGCCAATCATATCAATGCCCCACATAGCAAAGGGCCATGGTGAAGACATTATGTTCAAAGGATTGGGTGGCACATGCACCTTGTCTGCATAAATCTGGCATTTATGACATTTTCTGGCGTAGGCACAACAGTCTGCATCCATTGTAATCCAGTAATAGCCTGATCTTAGCAACTTCTTGGCCATGGCATGCCCTCCAGCATGGGTACCAAAGGATCCTTCGTGCACTTCATGCATCAACAAATCTGCTTCCGTCTTGTCAACACATCTGAGGAGTACCATATCAAAGTTCCTTTTGTATAAAGACCCATCAGTGTTCAGAAAGAAACTACCAGCAAGCCTTCTCAAAGTCTTCTTGTCATTGGAAGATGCCCCAGGCGGGTATGTTTGATCCTCCAAGAAGCACTTAATGTCATGGAACCAAGGCTTATCATCTTTGACAACATCTGCTGCAAATACATATGCTGGTCTATCGAGTCTGGACACTGAAATCTGAGGCACAAAGTTGGCAACTTGAACTTTGATCATTGACGAAATGGTAGCCAGAGCATCTGCAAACTGATTCTCGTCCCGAGGGATATACTCAAGCTTGACCGTTGTGAAGAAAGTCAATAACCTTCTTGTATAATCCCTGTAAGGTATCAGATGATCCTGGTGGGTGTACCATTTTCCGTTGGTTTGATTAACTACCAGAGCTGAATCTCCGAATACAGTCAATGTCTTGATCCTGAGGTCAATGGCTTCCTCAAGACCCATAATGCAAGCTTCGTATTCAGCTTCGTTGTTGGTGCAGTTGAAAGTGAGCTTTGCCGAGAAAGGTATGTGAACTCCTTTAGGCGTAATGAGTATTGCACCAACACCACGACCATTCATATTAACAGCCCCGTCAAACATCATAGTCCATTCTTCTTCCGGGTCAGGCCCTTCAGTGTGAACAGGCTCTTCATGATCTTTCGCTTTTATGAACATGATGTCTTCATCAGGGAAGTCAAATCTCATAGGCTGGTAGTCATCAATAGGTTGCTCAGCAAGATATTCAGATAGTACACTGCCCTTGATGGCTTTCTGAGATGTGTACTGGATGTCATATTCCGTGAGAATCATTTGCCATCTTGCAACCCGTCCGATAAGTGCTGGCTTCTCGAAATTGTACTTAACTGGGTCCATCTTTGAGATCAATAAAGTGGTGTGGGTCAACATGTACTGTCTTAGTCGGCGAGCAGCCCACGCTAAAGCACAACAAGTTTTCTCGAGCAGTGAATAACGTTGTTCACAGTCGGTAAACTTTTTGCTCAGGTAGTAAATTGCATACTCTTTTCGACCGGACTCGTCATGCTGGCCCAGCACACACCCCATTGACTCTTCTAATACTGTCAAGTACATTATCAGAGGTCTTCCTTCAACTGGAGGCATAAGGATTGGAGGTTCTTGCAAGTATTCCTTGATCTTGTCAAAAGCCCTTTGGCAGTCTTCATTCCACCTGACCGTCTGTTCTTTTCTTAACAGCTTGAACAAGGGTTCACAGGTTGCTGTAAGGTGAGATATGAACCTTGAGATGTAATTCAATCTACCCAGAAACCCTCGAACTTCTTTCTCAGTTTTCGGTGCAGGCATTTCTTGGATGGCTTTGACTTTATCAGGGTCCACTTCAATCCCCTTCTCGCTTACAATAAAGCCCAGCAGCTTACCGGATCGCACCCCGAATGTGCATTTGTTGGGGTTCAGCTTTAGTTGGTACTTCCTCATACGCTTGAATAACTTCAGCAGATTCACCAGCTGGTCTTCCTCTGTAAGAGACTTGGCAATCATGTCATCCACATAACACTCGATTTCTTTATGGATCATATCGTGGAATAACGTTACCATAGCCCGTTGATATGTTGCACCAGCATTCTTCAGTCCGAACGGCATCACTTTGTAACAGAACGTGCCCCAGGGTGTGATGAAGGTTGTCTTCTCCATGTCTTCAGGTGACATCTTGATCTGGTTGTATCCTGAAAATCCGTCCATGAAGGAGAATACCGAGAACTGAGCCGTGTTATCCACCAATACATCAATGTGAGGTAATGGGAAGTCATCTTTCGGGCTGGCTCTGTTCAGATCCCGGTAGTCAACACACATCCTTACTTTGCCGTCTTTCTTAGGCACAGGTACTATATTAGCAACCCACGGCGGATAGCTAGTTACAGCAAGGAACCCGGCGTCCCACTGCTTTTGTACCTCTTCTTTGATCTTCATTGCCATGTCTGGGCGAGTACGGCGCAACTTCTGTTTGACCGGTGGGCATTCTTCTCTCAAAGGCAGCTTGTGCACAACAATGTCGGTGTCCAACCCTGGCATATCCTGGTAAGACCAAGCAAACACATCCACATATTCTTGAAGCAGGTCAATCAGTTGTTTCTTCACTGAGTCTTGTAAGCCGGCCCCGATTTTAACCTCTTTCACATCTTCAACTGTACCAAGATTAATCGTTTCCACCTCCTCCTGATGAGGAGTGATAAACTTCTCCTCTTGTCTCAACAATCTGGCTAGCTCTTCAGGAAGCTCGTAATCTTCTTCAACCCCTTCATCAGCTTGATTGATCGGATTGTCAAAGTCATACGAAGTCATAGCTGTGTTGTTGTCGGTGCGGTCTGGAAGGCACTCTCTGCAAGGGTTCAGTTTGTTCATTTTAGTGATTGATTTTAATCTTGTTTAGAAAAGTGAAAATAAAGTTGTCATTTTGAAAACATCGCCATTTATTTTTTTGTACAAAAAGAAAAAAATGGAAAAACAGTGAGCGGAAAAGAAAAAGACTCATTTGCAAAAAGATGTCTGATATTTCATTGATTAATCTTGTTGCACAAAAAGTACAGATGGCCCGATTACAAAATGAGTCTTGTCATCTTGGGCAAGATGCAAGACTTTGATGCATGCTATAAAAATACAGGAAATAATAATTACTCTGCATGAGTAACTCTTATAATTTCCTGGGAAGACCAGTTTGAGATACTGCTCCCCGGGATCTTTGGACGAATCCAGCTTTCCAGGTTGCGTTCTTCTTCTAGCTCGTCTTCCAAGTTGTTGACAGCATCGGGGGTGAGCATTCCCCCACTAACAAAGTTGGGCTTCTTGGCAGCCTCTGCTTGATCTTCTTGAGTTGGTTTGTAACCCAACCCAAATCTATCTTCTTTCTTCTCCACATGCAACAGTTTGCCCCAGCCTTGAGCGTTTCCTTCTTCCACCACCTTCCGGGCTTGTTGGTAGGATGTCATAGAGGTCCCAGGCACAGCAGAGGTTTCATTAACATTCAGGGCCTCAAACCCTTGACTCATCGTCTCGTGGATCTCCCCATCCATCTCAATATACTTATAAGTAGCCAGATGGCTAACAAATATATCCTCCTCCCCACAGATAGTAACGACTTGGCCTTCCCACTCAAATTTTAACTTCTGGTGAAGGGTAGACGTTACTGCGCCGGCGGCATGAATCCATGGTCTACCCAACAAACAGCTGTAGGCAGGCTGAATGTCCATCACGTAGAAGGTCGTTTTGAACGTCTGTGGGCCAATCGTTACAGGCAACTCAATTTCTCCCAGAACCGATCTCTTAGAGCCGTCAAAAGCTCTCACTACCAAGTTACTGGGTCGTAATGCCAATCCTTCATATTCCAGCTTCACAAGGGCCTTTTTAGGTAAGACATTGAGGGATGATCCTGTGTCTACCAGCACATGGGAAAGGACTGCACCTTTACACTCCATGGTAATGTGCAAAGCCTTGTTATGATTGCGGCCTTCCATAGTCAAATCAGTGTTGGTAAATCCTAGTCCATTACTAGCATTAACATTTCCAACCACAGCTTCCAACTGATTGACGGTGATCTCTTCTGGCACATAAGCTGCGTGCAGGACTTTTAGTAGTGCGTTCCGATGAGCCTCGGAGCACATAAGCAATGATAGAATGGAGATCTTGGAAGGCGTCTGGTGAAGCTGGTCCACTATTTTGTACTCACTTTTCTTGATGATTCTCATGAATTCATCAACTTCTTGATCAAAAGGTGTTTTCAAAGCTTCTTTAACAATTTGCTCTTCTTGCACCATGCTCTTTCCTTTTGCCTTGGTAGCAGCTTCTGCTTCGGCAGTGGGTCTTTGAATTTGTGGGGCAAAGAGACGTCCGCTTCGAGTGAAGCCTCCGCCTCCTCCCACATTGTCTATTTGTGGTGAAGAAGTTGATGATTCGAAAGTGATTTTCTGTCCTTCGCAGTACAGATCAGAGCCGTAATGCCAAGGGATGGCATTACTGCTTTCATAAGGTACTGGCCCAGGCACTGTGATAGTGACTGGACTGATGGCAGCTGCAGAAGGGACTGTGATAGTCTGTGGATCATAGTATATTGTGACTGGTGCTCTGATGGGAGTAGCACTTTCTGAGTTGTATGCGGAGTTGTTTTCAGGATCATAATAAATTGTAACAGTTGAGACATCTTCATGGTTTGTTGCTGATGTTGTAGGAGACATTGTTGGAAGGATGGGTGTTGTTGTTGTAGGAGATTCAAAATGAAGTGGTGCTGAAGTTGTAGAAGGAATATTCATTGATATCTGGTCAGTTGAAACGACAGATGGAACATTTGTTGATGAAGCTGAAGAGTTGTCTGGAACAATGGTTGCTGCGGTTGTAGGAGGTTCTGGAGCTGTTGTTAATGAGATTGCTGGATTGGTAGGAATTGATGTTGTAATCTGAAGCAGGCCACTCTGGATGAGGCCATCTATGCCGTCTCTCAGGTTATCGCAACCATTCACTGAAATGTTGCAGTAAGCACACCCTAGCTCACATCCTGGGAACATTTGACATTCGAGGAGCTGAGCTTTGATTTCCACCAATGGTGTCCGAATCTGACCCACACTGGTTATCAAGTAAGACGGCTTGTCTTCTTCAATAGCATTGATTCGGGGACCACCATGGTGTGGCATAGGGTTTTTGTTGACATTTGGTGGTGGTGCAAAGTTTAAAGCCTTGGAATCCACTAGATCCTGCACTTTCATGTGCAAAGCTCTGCACTTTTCCGTACTATGACCAGGTGCATTTGAGTGAAAAGCACATCTGGCGCTGGCGTCGTAATTTCTGGGCAGACTGGTAGGATCTGGAGGTGACAATGTCCTTAGTTCAACTAGGTTGAGTTTTAGGAGTTGTGGCAATAACGTGGCATAGGGCATAGGGATTGGATCGATCACCCTATTGGCCTGAGAAGGTCTCTGTTGAAATGGTCTTTGCTGATTGTTGTTGTTGGTGTTGCTGTTGTTATAATTTCTCTGAGGAGGATACTGAGTTTGTTGCTGATAATTTTGTTGCTGAGGTTGATAAGCTGGTTGAGGATGAACTGGAGCGGGAATGGTGACTGCTGCCACAGATCTATGAACATATTGGGGCCTGCCCCTGTTGGTGTGGATAGCATTGGCTTCACCAGTTCTTCTTGGGCCTGCAAAAGGCTTTCTTGCATTACTGGATGAGCTTGCACCGTTGTCTGAGATCTTACCCATCTTCAATAGGCTTTCAATTCTCTCTCCGGCTATGACCACATCTGCAAAGCTGGTGGATGAGAAGGCAGCTAGCCTATCAATGTAAGTCCCCTGGAGGGTGTTCATGAACATATCAGCCATCTCCCTCTCTGACATAGGTGGCTGGACAGCAGCAGCAAGCTGTCTCCATCTTTGAGTGTACTCTCGGAAGCTTTCCCTGGATGACTGTGACATTCCCATTAGGAGGGTCCTGTTGGGTGCCATATCCAAATTATACTGATACTGTCTGATAAAGGCCTCTGCCAGGTCTTTCCAGCACCTAATGGTTGCCCTTGTCAGGTGGGAGTACCATTCCCTCGATGCTCCAGTTAAGCTATCCTCGAAATAAAACATCCATAACTTTTCGTCCATGGTATAGGCCTTCAGCCTCCCCAGAAAAGATTGTAGATGGGTCCGGGGACAGGAAGTCCCATTATACTTCTCAAAGCATGGTGGCTTGAATTTGTGGGGAATCCTGACCCCGTCTACCAAGCCCATATCCATAACATCAAAACCCAAAGAGTTTTGAGACTCCAAGGATCTTAATTTCTCAGCTATCTCATCCAGCCTTCTATCATAGGCCTCCTCCCCAGCTCCCATCACTGTGAACTGATCCTCCTGGGGGTCTTCTTGCAGTACTCTCCCTGCTGTGGCAGTCCCTTGTATATTGACAGGGATGTTGATCTCCGGATGCTGGTGGGGTCCAAAGACTGGGGGATTGACATGAGGTTGGACTCTTTCATTGTTGCTTGTCCCAGCAGTCCCCGGCTGATGGTCTTCCTGGTTTCTTCCTTCTACCAGTGCTCTTAACCTCTCCTGACTTTGATCCATATTGTTCATTACCTCCATAAACTGTGTCATTTGAGTCCTCATTTCCAACCTCTCGTTGGTCATTTGATTTCTGACCTCTGTAAGGTCCTGCTGCATCTGATCCATCTGTATGCCCGGAAGATTGCTGCGGGTGGGGTATCTGTGTGGACGGTTGAGTGGAAACCCTCGACGTCGAGCAATAATTCCTGAGATCACAACAGAGTTAGTAACAATAAAACAAAACCTACAAAACAAAACAAAAGGTTAGCATGCAATGCAGTGTGTCTATTTGTTTCCAAGGTATCCGGCTTGGTACTTGGTTTTGACCTTTCCAGACCCCTTGAAGAAGATGCTTGTGATGTTGCTTGAAGAATTCAGATGAAACAAACCAACACATATATTACAGAAAGGTAAATGATACATAGTTTGTTTTTCCTTACAACATACGCCCTCTGAGGGGTCAAAAATACAACATGAAGAAAAGTACATAAAATGAAAGCAACAACAAGCAAAAGGTCAAACACCAAGGCCAAATTCATCCTCCTGAACTTCCTTGAGGAGTGCTTCAGTCACAGGATCAGCTGGACGCTCTGTAAGATTCCTGATAAGGAGATTCCTTGTGGCAACAGCTGCTGTTAGCTTCTTGTGCTGACTCTGGTCCTTTGACCTCTTCACTCCAGCTCTGATCTTCAACTCTGAGACCTCCCTCTGGGCTGCTGCCAGGGCTTCCTGTTGCTCTTTTGCACTAGCTTCCATCTGCTCCATCTTATCCTGAGTTCTTTTGTCCTCTTGAGTACGGGCTTCGGTGATCCTGACCCACCTAGCCTGACTCTCCTTCAGATACAAATCAGTCCTGGCCTTCTGGAACTGAGCTTCTTTGCAGGCATTCTTCAAGATCTGCTCTCCAGCCCTAGACTTCTTAATGTAATCTTCTGACTTCTCAATTCTAGCCAAATGCTCTACCTTCAACTTTTCCAGCCTCTCAATATCCAACCTACCATCACTCCTTTCCCAAAGGGTTTTCTGTAGAGCTTGAGTCAACTTCTCATTTCTCTCCTTCAATTTCTCAAACTCCTCTAAACTGACAGTTGCTGGAGGTGGTGCTGTGGAAGGTCCAGGCATATCTTCAATAGTGAAAGGCATTCCAGAAATTTGAGCCCTGGCATGTGACCACTCATAGTACTGGGTTGAGGCTACATTATTGCATCTTCCAAGAATAGTTACCCCCTTAGTCTGCACATTGTCCCAGGCCCAGGATGCTTGCCTGACACTAGCCAGATTAGGCTTGATTTCAACATAAAGGGTCTCAGTCAGATCTTGTGCTCTAGGGGGATGGACCAATGCATAACCCAGTTGTCTTTTGAAAAGCAAAGGGTTGTAATTGATGCAACCCTTTACTCCAATCAGAGGCACATTGGGAAATTGCCCACAACTTGTAATGATGTCTCTGCCCTTAGTACTCTGAGTACACCATCTGATGTCATCTGAGGTTAGAGCAACAAGCCTCCTAGCCCAGTTTTTCTGCTGGTGAGGGTTCAGGAATGCATCAGTCTTTGGCAAATGTCTGAGTAGCCAAGTATGGAACAAAGGTGCACAGCATCTCACTAATCTCCCCCTTTACTTTTCATTCCTTTGATGAACTGAGTAGTAAAGGTCTCCCAGTAAGGTAGGCACTGGGTTTCTCAGGATGAAAAGATGGACTGCATTCTTGCTAACAAACCTAGGCTCATCTGCAAAAAGTATGATCCCATATATGCTAAGGGCCAACAGGGCACAGACTGCCTTCCACTCCCCTAAGGAGGCCTTCAAACTAGCCTGAGAGATCAAGAAATCCAGATGAAAACCAGAGATTCCAGCTTTAGATGTCAAATTCTGCCCAATCAAAACTGGTTCCAGATGTAATGCTTTGGCTATCTCCTCATTACTAGGAAACACCATCTCAGGGTTGAAAGGGATTCCACCCCTGATGGGTACACCAACCAATGATGAATACTCCTCTAGCAAAGGTCCCAACTGGAAATTCTGAAATGTGAAGCATCTCAGAGGGGGATCATAGAACTGCAGGCAAGTATGTATCAGGCTTCTTTGTGAAGGGTCCAAATCCAATACCACATCAAGGATTCCTCCATAATGTTCTCTGAAAAGTGGTATGTGGTCTGGAGTAATCAGGGTCTGAATCCTCCTGATGCTGGCTAGCTCAGGCTCAAAGAAGTGGTAGGAGATGTTACTTTTCTTAGGTGCCATGTTGCTGAAGAATGGGTGCTGATGATGATGACTGAGGACAACACTGAAGATGGGCCACTGATAGGCTGAGGCTGAGGATGCAAGTGACTGAAGCAAGTGGCTGATAGCTGAAGCAAGTGCTGATGAAGATAGGTCTAAGCTGAAGAAGGGGTCAAAACCAAGCCAAAATGATAGGATGGATACCCTGAAAAACAAATAAACACATGTTAGAATGATGCAATGAGGATGTATGCAAATGACATGCAAGGGTTTGTGACTGAGCTGGATCTGATTAGCTGCTCTGATATAAGTCCATGTATGTTCAAGAAATCCAGATGGAGGTCTATAAGTCCAGTAACCAAGGTGGGGGACTCAAATAAAGAGTCACATGTCCAGGGTTTAGAATCACAAGAACTGTCCCAACATGGAGTACTCTTAATCAAATAAAGTAACAGGGTATGCTGAGGTCAAGGGTACCTGCAAACCTGTAAACAGCCCAACCCCCCTCACAGGTGATGTTCTAAAACAAGGATCCTCAGACTTGGATCCGTTATGAGAAGTGTAAACACTTCTAACCCGGAGGTACAGTGTTTACAATAACCATAAAAGTTCCTCCTCTAATTCTCCTCAGTTTCTGAAGGTCAATACTAAAGGTCATCCAGACTTAGCAGGCTTCCCAGATAGCCCTAGCACTGCAGGAAATCTGCAATACAGAGTTCTCAAGAAGAAACCCATATCTGAACCGTGTTTCATATTCCCGCACCAGACCGAGATGGAATGGGAAAGAATATGAACCACTCTAGCCTAGGTGTCACTCAGGTCCCAGGTATAGGACCTCAACTCTCAATGAATCACCCACCCACCAAAGCAAAACCAGATCCAGCCAGACAGCATGACAGTATGATATATGTAAAGCTATAAATAAAGCAAATAAACAACTGTACACAAATCAAATAAATAAAACAAATATATAAACACAAATAACACATAATACCCCAGTAAACACAAATCAATCAAGCGCTAGGAGGAACCCACAAAAAGAACCAGAAGCCCTGGTTACAGTATAAGGGTCCCCAGCAGAGTCGCCAAGCTGTCGCTCCCGATAAATGGGGAATGGCCCAAATAAAGGTACAGACGCGAACGGTCGGCGAGAGGAGGATGTGAGAACACACAGCAGTGGACTCACTGGAGATGAAAAGAGTCGCCAGCTAGGCATTTTTATCCCGGAGGAAAGGCAATGCTGCATAAACCTAGAAAGATATGGATAAGACGGTTGCGAACCAGAGAGACTGAGAAAGGGGGTTGGTTACAACCTGGGAAGGTATTAGCACCCAGATTGTCCGCCGTACTCGACGGGATCCACGCTTAAAAGATTTGTGTTTTAAAGGGGTAGTGTCAGTGCAATTTGTGTATCAAAGCTGGAAAAGAATGCAAGTGTCAGTGTAAAAGAATGTGAAGTGTATAAGAGAAGTGTCAGTGTAAGAACATGAGTTAAATGCTCAAGATAAAGAGGCTCAAAGAATAATGCTGGAAGAGGGGGGAATATACAGAGACTTTTTGTTCGATAACTGTTAAGTTATGCCTACGTATCCTCTCGTGCAATGAGGAAGTCAGAACACCGTAGTTCGACCCAAAGAGACTGAAAGATGAATTGACTGATGAACTGCTTACTTGTCTATGCTCAAGTGTATGACCTGTCTGGCTCAGGTGCTAACTGTCTTGCATTAGACGGAGGAAGCGAGTTCTCGTTTGTGAGTGAATGAGATGAGAAAAGAATCCCGGAGGAGACGATTATTGTTTGTTTTTTGTGTTTTCAGTCTTTTATTGCTTTTTGTAGTTTGTCATAAGTTAATGAGCTTAAGCCTAAACCAATGGATTAGCAAACTCATCACATCTTCCCTCTGATTAGGGGTAATGAGAATACCTTAAGTGTGAAGTCAGCTTCTCACACTTAATCACCCTGATGTAGGATTAAGATCATTAACCTACTTGTGATTATTTAGATGTTTTTGTTGTTTTTGTTTAGTGTTAAGTAATGAGCTTAAGCCATAATCAAGGATTAAACAGACTCATTACACCATCCTAATAGAAGGATAATAGATGAGAATGTTTAAGCTGGGGAAGACTCCTCAACTTAATCCATGATTGGGGATTAACCTCATGACAAAACAAAGCCATTATTAGGTGGATTTTAATTAATGATATGATTAAGAAATGGATTTTATGGTTTGTAAGACAACTTGAGGGGGACTTGTCCATTAACACTAGGGTTAGTCCTTCTTAACCAATTAAGGAAGAATTAGAACCCTAATGCAAGGCCCAAGTTACAAGCTTGATGTCTTGATGATTATTAAATGAATTGATTAAAGGATTTAAACACATTAAGGGTTTAACACTTAGGATTAAAGTTATACACTCCATCCTAATAGAAGGATGCAGGCATAAGCCTAATCACAAAGCCTTAAAACCTTTAGGGTTTAGCCCCTGATTATGAGATGAGAAGAGAAGACTCAAAGAGACACAAAGGTAAAAGCTAAATGGGGAGAATAATCAATCTTAAAAATTTATCATGCTTGGAAGTCCTAGGGTTTGTGAGGTTTAAGAGAAAGAATCTTCAAAGAAACCACCAGGAAGCAGATGAAAGGAGCAAAGAGAAACAAAACAACTTGCTTCACTTAAGAAGACAAGTTGCTTGAAGAAAGAAGGAGGAGAAGAGCCTGAATGAGCAAGCTCACTCCAAAACACATACAAAATGCAGCAATGATGCACAAAGGAGATGAAAAGAAATTGTGAGAAGTGAAGGCAAATTCACTTCTCAATACAACTTACCACCTGAAAAGTTAGTAAAGAAAAGAAATGCAATGCAAATGAGATGAAATGGCATGATGCAAGGCAAAGTCAGAAGCATGAGTATGATGTTAATGATGCTAAGAGATGATGCAAACACATGACAAGAGATGAGAATGATCATACAAGCATATGGATGCAAGAGAAACATGTTTTGAACCATGAACATACATGAACAGTTATGAAATGCAAATGACATACAACATGGAAAATGAAAGATGCAATGATCAAACATGATTCTAACATGTCCTAAGATGTCTTATGAATCAAATGGATGCACAAAATGTCATGGCAAGTCATGGTATGCAAGCAGATGGAAGATGGATGCAAAGGAAGGCATGAATTTAGGGTTTATGATCAATACACAAAGCAAAAACCAAAACCAGAAGCAAACATCATGATAAAAATTTTAAAATGGAATCAAAGGAACCTTAGACCTATACAAACTCACTGCCCAAAGGAGGGGATCCAATTCTTAACCTAGTGAGAGTTATGAATTTTCTAAGATTGTTAGGGTTTTAAGGTACCTTGTCAAGAAAAATGCAAAATAAATTGAAAATTCAAGATCAATTCATGTCAATTTAATCCTATAAACTACATGTTATGCAAGATGCAATGCAAAAAGAATCATTGTCCAACTCTCAATGGTTAGGCAGAAATGAATTTTTGAAGTTAGGATCAAAATAATGCATCAAAATGATTTTAATTCAATGAAAAATTCTCAAAATGCATCAAGATCAAAAAAGAAATTTGGTTTGAGGGTTGGACAATGTTTCTAAATGTTTTTAAAGGTTTCATGAATTTTTTGGTGATTTTTAAATACCTAAAAGTATTTTTAATTAATTAATTCTCATTAATTAATTAAAAAGAAACTTTTAAATGTTTAAAAATACTTTTTAAATGCAAAAAATGAAAATAAAAATATTTTTGTGTTTTAAAAATTAATGAAACTCTTGACAAAAAATTTCATAATTTTTAAATGGTTTTTGCTATTTTAAATAAATTGTACAAATTAAATGAGAAAAATTGAAATAAAAAATTAAAATAAATGGAAGTATGCAGGATGAAGGGCCAGGATTGAAACTGGGAAGGAAAGGGTTGACTGCGCGCGCAGATCAAAGGCCCACATTCAAACTGAGTTAAACATAATTATGAATTAATTAATTGAGGTTAGGGTTTAATGAGTGCATCTGGACCACACATACACGCGCCAAGTCAACAAGGTCAACTGATCCAACGCACGGGATTCAAACTTCCTTAATTACAGGGATTAAACCCTAATCATTTTCAGGTGGCCGGAGAAGACCTCCGGTCGTCTTCTCCGGTGGGAACCCCACCTGAAAATTCCTAGAATCTTCAAAACGTAACCAAAATAAAATCTACAAACACAGAAATGATCCCCACAACTCACTGAATCAAAACCCTAACACAAACATCATTTATATTGCAACAAACTCATGAATCGAAACAAAAGAAAATTTAGGGCAAGACTTTCAGAACACGATTAAACCCTCATCTCTCCACCATTTTCAAAACCAATGACATATTTATGATCAGGGAAGCATGAAGAACAACTTAAGAACTTAAAAATTCATTTCTGGAAAAAAAGTTCTTGAGCTACCTGAGTTTTGAAGCTTTTAGTCTTGCAACTTTCTGACCTCTCCTCTTGATGCAATCCACTCCTCTTGATCCCCTGAGGATGTCTGGATGATTAGAAGGAGTTTGTGATGGCTTGTTTGGAGGTTTGAAGCAGTTCTGTTCAAGCTCAGGTGGGAGTCGTGTTTTGGATTCAATGGCTTTCAGGCTGCTTTGAGTGTTGGTTTGTGTTCAGTGAAGCATGGTGAGATGATTGGTGAAGCTTGTTTGTATGTATGTAGCCTGTGGAAGATGTTTCGAAGAGAAATGCAAGTTGGAGGGAGTTTGTGAATGCTGAGTTCTAGTGTGTTTCAGTCTTGCCTCCTGTTATGTTTTGCTAGCATTTGATCCACATAAACAAATCTTATTGGTCAGATGATGTGACCTGCCCTTTATTGATTGGTATGGTGCTTTTTGCAAATTGTCCACTCTATGTAAGAGAAAGCATGGGTCATGTTCTAGCTTGGTACAAGGGGTGTGGGCTGTGCAGAAAGGTGAGGGGAAAGGCTAGGGCTGGCTCAGCAACATAGGCAGCAAGTGGATGAAGTGTGATGATGGTTTTTGCAACTTGCTCACTTTTGCTTTCTTTGAGATTTTATGCTAAGTACATGAGGCACTTCTTGCTGAATTTTGTAGCATGGAACTTCTTTTAGTCATGGCAATGCATAGAAGTCAGCTAGCAATCACATAGCTCTTTGGAAAATGACTTTGCCAAAAATCCAACTTTGCACTTGTGATGGAAAATGACTTAAGGATCTTTGAAAACCAAAGCAAGCAATGCAAAATTCCTTGGGCCAATTCTGTTTTTGGGGTCATGTATGATCATGTGATGAAGTTTTGAAGCCATTTGGAAGTCACTAGAATGCTTGGCACATGAATTTGCAAGTTTTCCATTTGGTGCATAACTTGATAATTAGTGATTTTTGCCAACTTTGATGAACCATAACTTTTGATCCAAAATGAATTAGGTCATGTTCTTGTACTTTTTTAAAAGGGAAAGATCTAATCTACAACTTTCATGACCAAAGTTTTTTCATTTGAAGCATTTTTGGATCAAAAAGTAAGGGTTGAAAAGTTGCCTAAAATGACAAATTCCTTAAAAGTCAAACTTGCCCTAAAAAGTCAACTTTGCAAAAACTTGTAATTCTTGAATTTTGTGAACTTCTAACTTCTTCCATGATCAAATAAAGATCATATACACTCAAAATGATGAAGATCACCCCTTGGTTGGGTCATTGGGGGCCTCAGATGCCCTGATTTTGCACTGACTTGTCTGAAAAGTCAACTCTTGATCAGATGACTTCCTCATGGAATTTCTTCATGAAAATTGATATGCATACTACCTATACCATATAGAGACCAATAGAAACAAGAATGACCAAAAAATTTGGAGTTATGGCCTCTGAAACCAAAACCCTAATTTCAGGTCATCTGTGCAGTCAAGCCTAGCTCTGCTTCCATGCCTTTCTCAGTTCTTGTGATTCTTTTGGCATTTTTGACTTTGAGAGGATGTAATATGATGCTTGAACATACATGGAACTCTTTGAAGTGATTGATGACCCTTGGAGTGGCTCAAGAAGCTCTTGGATTGCTCAGATCACAAACCCTAGATGCAGATGACTTTGGATCTATGCAGTGAATCAAAAATGGGGTATGAGATGTTATGATTGTGTTTATGCATATGAGAATGATCACAAGCCATGGTGTGAATGGGTGAGGGCAAATTTGGGGTGTTTACACTCTCGACTCAAACTTTTCCCAGGAAAGTTATGCTCTAAATGGTCTGGACCATTCGAAGTTATTAGAATTCTACGTAGCGGTGCGATCGAAATCAAAGGAAGTATGTGTGAACCATTCATTGCAAATGGGCAACGACTTAAGCAATACCATTCCATAAAAAATAAAGAATTTTATTCCATTTGTAAGTTGGAGGAGCTTCCCGCCCTTCCAAACGACTAAAACCTTTTCCGTCCTGATGTCGAGCTTCCGACACTAAACATAGCAAGCGTTAGTAGTAGTGGTTATTTCTTTGTTTTGTTTTTGCATAGTAGATATTAACTTAGTAATTTAATTTAATTTGATTTAGTATTATTATTGTTAGTATTAAATTTTTGCACTTTAATTGTTATCTTTGTGAGAAATGTTTTCTTTATTATTATTACCATGATTTTTGCATTATAGTTGTCATGATTGTTATTAGCACTAACCCCTGCAAGTAGTTTATTTCCCATAACAATATGTCATTTTCTTTAACTTTTCAGGATTGCTATTCTTAGGATAGTTTTGCTATACAATCAAGCAAACTTTCGATAATCACACCGTCGTGTTCAGGAACGATCTCCAAAGGCATCGCTTTGAGGCTCTCTCTCAAAGAGATTTTGCCCTTCCGATCTATCCTGATGATGCAACCATGGCTACACTGGGCATCAGGGACAATGTTGCTTACTTTTTCAGCCAGTTAGGATGGACAAACTTTGCTCTTGCTAGAAAATTCAGCACTTACCGAAACCTAACCTTGGAGTTCCTTAGTTTCCTTTATTACGAACCTACTCGAGGATACGGATTTGGCCGTGGATTGGCCACCTTCCGTTTGTTTGGCAATAAGTACCTCTTCACTCATCACGAGATGGCTGAATTGTTGGGACTACCCAATGATCCTGATGTTGTCACTAAAACACCGGAAGATGCTTTCACCGGATATGACCTCAAACAATTTTGGGGAAGTATCATTGGTGACTACAATCCTAACCTAAATACCTTGTTCTCTGAGAGTATCCACAACCCAGGAATTAGGTATTTCCACAAGATCCTCGCACACACCCTTTTCAGAAAATAAGAGAACATTTATGTTGTGTCCCGAGATGAGCTTTATATCATGTATTATGCCTCACAAGGAAGGCCGGTAAATGTTGCCCCGTACTTGTTAGCTAACTTCCTTAAGCTAGCCCGCGACTCTTTCAACCCCATTATCGTTGGAGGACTAGTGACTATGATTGCCAAAACCATAGGCATACGCTACCATTTGAACCGTACTATCATTTTCGGTGGCATCCGTCTAATGGATGTTTTAACCGAGGTATCTAGCTAATCTAGGACCGGTGGAGTTTGAATTGTTGATTGATAATACTGTTGTTCATGCCTTTACTTTACCGAACCATGAGAGGACAAGTGTCCATAACAGAGAAAATTGGTTGTTTGACTTGGATGTAGTGGATGAGATACCTCTTCCACCCGACTCACCCCAACCCTATGAGCATATGGACGCTACCCCGCCTTAGGAAGTTATTGATAGTTCCATTCATGTTGTACCTGAAGTGCCTAATCATTTTACAATAACCATTCCTGATGCCATTCTGTCGCTCCCCGGACTTTCGTCCCGGTGCAAACGCGAGCTGTCGGCGAGAACGGTCGGATGACGAAGATTGAATAGAGTCGCCAGCTAGGCATTTTTATCCCGAAGGAAAGGTAATGCTGCATAAACCTAGAAAGAAGTGGATAAGATGGTTGCGAACCAAAGAGACTAGGTAAGGGGGTTGGTTACGACCTAGGAAGGTATTAGCACCCAGATCGTCCGTCGTACTCGACGGGATCCACGCTTACTTGATTGTGTTTAAAAAAGGGGAAGTGTATGTGCTAACTGTGCATAAAAGAGATGGATGTACAAAGTAACAGTACAAGAGAAAGAACAGGAATTCAAACTGAGGCTAAGAAAAGAAAAGCTGGAAAGAGAAGAGGGGGAGACCTGGGGACTTTTGTTCGATAACCGTTAAGTTATGCCGACGTATCCTCTCGTGCAATGAGGAAGTCAGAACACCGTAGTTCGACTCAAAGAGACTTGGTGTTTTGGTGTGAACTTCTTGCTTATCTATGCTTAAGTGTATGACTCGTCTGGCTCGAGTGTTGACTGTCTTGCATTAGACAGAAGAAACGAGTTCTCGTTTTCAGAGTGAATGTGATGAAAAAAGAATCCCGGAGGAGACGTTTATTGTTTGTTTTTGTGTTTTTCAGTTTTTTATTTGTTTTTGGTGTTTTGCATCGGATAATAAGCTTAAGCCTTAATCAAGGATCGTAAACTCATTATATCACCCCTGATTAGGGATAATGAGTCTACTTAAGTGTGAGATGAATATCTCAACTTAATTACCATAATGATACATGATTAAGATCATTAACCTAATTGTAATTATCAAGTGCTTTCTTGGATTTTTTTTTGTGTTAAGTAATGAGTTTAATCTCTAATCAGGGATTAGTGAACTCATTACACCATCCTAAGAGAAGGATGATAGATGATGACACTTAAGATGAGGAAGATACCTCAACTTAATCCATGGTCAGGGATTAAAATCATTATATAACAAACCTTTATTAGAGTGGATTTTGATTAGAGGTTAGATTAAGAAGTGAATTTTATGTTTGTACGACTACACCTGAGGGGGGTTTGTCCATTAAACACTAGGGTTAGTCCCTCTGACCCAGAGGCAGAGATGTAACCCTAATATAAGGCCCAAGTTACAAGCTTAAGTCTTGATAATTATTAGGTGTTTTGATTAGAAGGTGAAAACAAATTAAAGGTTTAACACTAAGTATTACAATTATACACTCCATCCTAAGATAAGGATACAAGCATAACCCTAATACAGAGCCCCAAAACTTTAACTGTTTAGCCTTTGTTATTGAGATGAGAAGTAGAGACTCAAGGAGACTCAAAAGGTAAAAACTAAGGGGGACTATTCACAACCCTAAAATTATCATGCTTGGTAGTCCCTATGGTTTTTGAGGCATAAAGAAAGTCTTTAGATTGGCCACCAAGGAAGGAGAAGCAGATGAAAAAGGAAGGAGATAGAAGAATAGGTTACTTACTTCCTGAAGAAGTTAAGTAACCTAAGAGTGGGATAAGAGAAAGAGAGAACACAAGTGAATCAAATTCACTTCAAAGACAAGTAAAGATGCATATGAAAGGATAAGAAGAGGTTAGATGTGGATGCACATCCACATCCTGATCAACTTACCTGAAGCACCTGAAAGGGTTAGTATGAACGCATAAGGTATGAAATAAGATGAAATGAAACAAATTAAGGTGAAATGATCCAAACCAGAAGAGAACACATAATGAAAATGTGTCATGAAAAGATGCAAAGTCATGTACAATGCATATGTATGATCATACAAGTGTTGGATGCAAAAACAAACATGTTAGAAGCTTGAAAATACATGAACATACATAAGATTTAATGCATACAAAGCATACCAAATGAATGTAACAATGATTAACCAATGTTCTCACATTATCTAAGGTGTCTAATATGGCATACAAATGCATGAGATGTCATGACAAGTTCATATGATGAGGATATGCAAAGATGAAATGCAAGAATACATGGAAAATTAGGGTTTTTAGAATGCATGAGATGTCCATGATCAAAACAGAAGAAAAACACATGATAAAAATTTGAAATTGCAACCAAACAAACCCTAAACACACACAAGAACACTCCCCAAAGATAGAGGTCAGAAGCTATACCAAAGTCAAGTTATGGTTTTTCTAAGTTAGGCTAGGGTTTTGGGTACCTCTCAAAGAAAAATGCATATCAAATTGAAAATGCAATGCAAAAATATGATTTAAATGTCCTAGATACTATATGAAACATGTAAAAGAATGCAAAAAGAACCGAGTACAAACTCATTTTTATTGATCAGAAATGAATTTTAGAAGTTAGGTTGTGGAAAAGGGGATTTTTAAAGCCCTAATTCAAGTTTAATTCTCAAAATAGAATCAAAACCTAAAATAAATGAGTGAAATGAGTTTTTAAATTGATTAAAATGTTCAAGGATGCTTCATGATTTTTTTGGTTATTTTTAAATACTTAAAAGTATTTTTAATTAATTAAAATGAATGAATGAATTAAATAATACAATTAAATGATTTAAAAATAAACTTTTAATGCAAAAAATGAAAATAAAAATGTTTTTGGATTTTTAAAATTAATTAGAATGAAAGTGCAAAAAAACAGAATATTTAAAAGTGTTTTACTATTTTTAATAAATAAATGAAAATAAAATGAAATAAATGAAAATAAAAATGAAAAGTAATTAAAATGAAAGGCTCAGATTGTATGGAAGAGAGACCAAGGGCCAAGGGCGTAAGTCATCTTGAATGGAGGTATGTAGATCCTATGGTCCAGGTTTAAACTTCCTTTGCTATGACCCGTATGACCTTGACGTTCTTCTTATCCTGCTTTCTGAAGAAGGTTGATTCTAACTGATGCTTTATCCTTTTGAAGCTTGTCATGTTGTGAGTGATACAGACGAATTCAGAATGCAGTTGTTCGCTTATTCCCTAATTTTGCGTGGATCGCCCTTTCGGGTTTCCAATCCACTGGGATACCCATTTTTGCCTGAGCTGTCCGAGGTGGCTTTTCAACTCAGCGGGTGTACATTTTTTTTCCAATTTTTTCCTTATTTTTGCCCGAGTCTTTTATTCTGTTTTTGACTCGCCGGGATGCCCTATTTTTGCATGGACTTACATTTTGTTTTTGTGTTCAGCGGGTCATTTTATGCGAAGTATTTTTTAATTGCATCTGAATTCACAGGAGATAAGAAATCCTCGCCATCCATAGTAGTGAGCATCAATGCTCCACCAGAGAAAACTTTCTTTACTATGAATGGGCCTTCGTAGTTTGGCGTCCATTTGCCCCTGTGGTCTGTATGAGGAGGAAGAAGTCTTTTCAGAACAAGCTCTTGTGAGCAACTCTAGTTTTGATTGATTATAATTTTTAAGTGTTTGTGTTTTCTTCATATTAAGAAAAATGCTCGCCTTTAGATCTTTTGTTTCATTTTCTATCAATGTTTTTGTTCTTCTGAAAAATACGCAAAATGAATCGATTCATTCCATCATGAATCGATTCATGCTGTTACAAGGATTCTGGAAATTCTCAAAATGAATCGATATATGATGAGATGAATCGATTCATGCTGTTTGAATGGTTCTGGATTTTCTTCTATGAATCGACACATACAAACATGCATCGATTCATTGCTTGTTTAATTATCTGTTTTTATTAATCTGTTCAATATGTATCGATTCATACTTGTATGTATTGATTCATTTGTCTGTTTTATTTCTAACAGAATCTTGCATATATATGTTAAGTGTTTCATTTAGTGTCAGCAACAGATCACAGAAAATTGCAGACGAATTTTACAGTGATAGATCATTGAAGAACACATCAAGAAAAGGTTTTTGGAGTGTGGACAATTCAATGTTGAGCAGGATTGAAACCTAGAATCAAATTCATCTTCATCATCTTCTCAAACACCTTAATTCAAGAACATCAACAAGGAAGTGTGTGCTGTTCTGTGAATTGAAGGCTTATGAGATAACGTTCAGTGGTACGATCGGAGATCCAGCTGAGTTGAAGATTGATAGAAGGTTTCAAGGAAAAACCAGCTGGGTTTTCCTTCAAGAACGGGCGTGTTCTTGAGGGTTTGTTAGTCATGTTTACAAGACAGATTCAGCCGCAACGTAAGATTTGGAAATCGGGGATTTCGCAAATAGATCGTGGAACCGGTGAATCGTTTGTATTACTTGCAGGGAATCTTGATTGGGCTCAGATCAAGTAAAGGTTGATACAATAGGAAGATCTAGGTGTATAGATTTTCTGTGTTTGTATAGCAACCTTGTAATCGACGAATTCAGCAATATTGATATAAAAGTTCTCAATTTCAGTTTGAAATTGAGAGGGAGACGTACCCACACACGAGGACGAACGTGGGGAACTTCCTTACCAAATCTCTGCGTATTGTATTCCTTCTCTATCTCTATTTATGTTTTCAATTGTTTTTGATTCATTGGAAATAGCTTTTGTAATAGGTGCATTCAACTGTTTTACATCTTGTGTGTTTAATCCTTTATCATCTCAATCGTAAATCTAGCACGTTATCACATGTCTGGTCTTCTAGTGGCTGGTCCAGAATAGACGCTTGTATATTTGGGACCGTTGTTTCCGTTAAGTTTTGAAAACTCTGAAAAATCTTTTAAAATCCTTGTAAACAAGGAGGTGATCCATTCACCCCCCCTCTAGATCACTAGCCACAACGTCTAACAAGTGGTATCAGAGCACCGGTTTGCTGGTGCTTTGTGGCTGCCTGTAACGTTATGGATTCTGAACCAAAGGGGCGTATAATAGAGCTCCTGTTTTCAATGGTGAAAATTATGGCTACTGGAAAGACTGCATGCGAGTTCACATAAATTCTGTTGATAGGCGCGTATGGGCTGCCATTCAAAATGGTCCTTTTCAAATTACCATGATGAATGAGGCAGGTGCCATAGTACCTAAACCAGAAGATGATTGAGATGAAAAAGATGAGAAAAAGTGGTCAAGTGATTGGAGAGCTCAAAATATGCTAATTTCAGCACTTAGTGTAGATGAGTATTATCGAGTTTCCCATTGCTTGACAGCTAAAGAAATGTGGGATGCTTTAGAAATTGCACATGAAGGTACAACTGAAGTAAAACAGTCCCGCATTAACACACTTAATCAAGATTTCAAACTCTTTCGCAAGAAACAAGGAGAATCTATTCCCGACATGCAAAAGAGATTTGTTCATCTCATTAATCGTTTGAATGCACTTGGAAAACCTGTTTCCAATGATATTGCTAATAATAAAATTCTGAGATGTCTTAGTAGGGAATGGCAACCTAAAGTAACAACTATCAAGGAAGCCAATGATCTAACGACACTCACAATGACTACTTTGTTTGGAAAGCTGGAGGAACATCAGCAAGAACTAGAAAGTCTAGAAAAGTTTGAGAACAAAAGTAAAAAGGGAAAGGAGAAGAATAAAGACAAAGAGGGTGAGAAAAGGCCTATAGCTCTTATGGCTTCTAACTCAAAGTCCTCACAAAAAGAGCTAAGCAACAATGAGTCAAGTAGTGACGAAGACTCCGGTGACGAAGAAATGGGACTTTTTGTTAGGAGATATAATAGATTCATTCGAAAGAATGGAATCAAGCATTCCGACAAAAATCTCATAAAGTTTAGAAGACAATCTATAGATTCAAAACAGGAAGAGAGTAAGAAGAATAGAGAAAGAGGGTCTTGCTTTAATTGTGGCAAGTCCGGACATTATAAAACGGATTGTCCTTTATAGAAAAAGAATAAAGGAAAAGCTCCACCAAAAAGGTATAATAAACAAAGAAGAGCTTACATTGCTTGGGAAAGTGATAGTGATTCATCAAGTACACAATGCTCAAGTGATAGCGATGAAACCGCAAATTTGTGTCTTATGGCTCACACCAAAAATCAGTCCCACCACAAGAAGAAAAGTGATGATAAAAAGGTAAAACAAGCTTACTATAACAATTTCTCTTCTATGTCTTTTTCTGAATTGAAAGTAGCTTTTGAAAAACTGCATAATGAAGCTATAGAAGCATTTAAAAGATTATCTTCCGATAAATTTTTTTTTCATACTTGGAAGGTAAAGTACAACATGCTGAAAAAGATTTAGAATACTTGAAAGCTAGTATTGCAGAAAATTCAAAAGCTATTGATATTGATGGTTGTAGTAAAATAAGGCATTGTGAAAGGTGTCACATTTGGCAACAAGAGGTCATCTCTCTTAAAGTCAAATTGGAAAAAGCCTTGCAACCTAAGATTACTTATGCCGTTGATACTAGGTTGTTCAAAAAGTCATTAAATCCTCCATATGCAAAATATTCTTTTGTTCCAAAGGATTTAAAGACCAATCATAAACAACAACATTATCGCAGTGTTTGTAATTATTGTTGTCATGCTGGCCATACCATTGAAAAATGCAAATTTAGAAGATTTCTAGTGCCTAAAGGCATTTATCAATGGAAGCCTAAAGACAACCATGTTACCACTTACCCACTTTGACCCAATAAAAATTGGGTACCTACCTCTCTCTTTTGATATTGTAGGATGCGTCTCTTACATCCATGGAAAGAAGATGGTTTCTGGACAGCGGGTGTTCAAGGCACATGACGGGTGACATATCACTTTTTATTGACTATGGAGATAATAACAAAGGAGCTATACTTGGTAAAGGTAGTGTAGGTAATCCCTCTACCACTACTATTTCTGATGTCCATCTTGTAGAGGGACTTAAACACAATTTGTTAAGTATAAGTCAACTATGCGACAAAGGTTATAAAGTTTCTTTCACAAAAACTTGTTGCAAAATTGAACATACCGAACAAAATGTTGTGTTTAAGGGTGTAAGAGTAAACAACATATATATGCTTGATCTTTTGAGTGTATCCTTAACAAGCACTAAATGTCTAGTAGCCCTAAATGATGATTCATGGCTATGGCATAGACGTTTAGCGCATGTTAATTTCGATTTGCTTAATAAGGTTGTATCCAAGGATCTAGTAGTAGGTCTTCCAAAAATAAAATTTTCAAAAGACCACCTATGTGATGCTTGCCAAATGGGGAAACAAACAAGGGTCTCTTTTAAATCTAAAAACATAATTTCAACTTCAAGACCTCTTGAGCTTCTCCATATGGACCTCTTTGGACCATCTAGGACAAAGAGCTTAGGTGGAAACTATTATGGTTTCGTAATAGTAGATGACTACTCTAGATTCACTTGGACTATATTCCTTCATAGCAAAGATGAAACTTTTTCTGCTTTTAAAAGTTTTGCAAAGCTGTCCCAAAATAAAATGAATTCTAAAATAGTTACAATCCGAAGCGATCATGGAGGTGAATTTCAAAACCATCTCTTTGATAAGTATTGTGACAAGTATGGCATTGAGCACAACTTTTCAGCTCCTCGAACTCCACAACAAAACGGTGTTGTGGAACGCAAAAATCGAGTTTTAGAGGAATTGGCAAGAACAATGCTCAATGAGGGTGGATTACCAAAATATTTTTGGGTTGATGCAATTAGCACAGCTTGTTATGTTCTGAATAGGATTTTAATTCGTCCTATTTTGAATAAAACCCCTTATGAAATTTTAAAAGGTAGAAAGCCAAACTTGTCTCATCTTCATGTATTCGGTTGTAAATGTTTTGTTTTGAATAACGGTAAAGAAAATCTTGGGAAGTTTGATGCCAAAGTTGATGAAGGTATTTTTCTTGGATATTCTCAATCAAGCAAAGCATATAGAGTGTATAATAGGCGTTTACTTTCTGTTGAAGAATCTGTCCATGTTTCTTTTGATGAGTCTTACCCAAAAATTGTCGGAAAAGGTATCTCTTTTGATGACGCAGGTGTATCTACAGAAGACATACTCAAAGAAGCTGTTTCGGAAATTGATCAATCTGAAGCGGTTGATATTGAGAAGGAGGAAGATACTAGTCATGAAAAAGATAAAGAGGAAGGAACATCTGAAGTGAAGGACCTTCCACCAGCTTGGAAATCCTCTAAAGACCACCCTATAGACAATATATTGGGAGATATTTCAAAGGGAGTGTTGACTCGTTCTAAGATAAGTAACTTTTGTTCTCACTTTGCTTTTGTATCACAAGTGGAACCTAAAAATGCTAAAGAGGCCTTGATTGATGAATTTTGGCTAATGGCCATGCAAGAAGAGCTTAATCAATTTAAAAGAAATGACGTTTGGGAACTTGTCCCTCGTCCGCGAGATCATCACATCATAGGTACTAAATGGGTTTTTAGGAATAAACTTGATGAAAGCGGAGTGATAACTAGAAACAAGGCACGCTTGGTAGCACAAGGGTATAACCAAGAGGAGGGCATAGATTATGAGGAGACTTATGCTCCGGTGGCTCGCCTTGAAGCTATACGTCTTTTGCTTGCCTATGCGTGTTCTATGAATTTCAAGCTTTACCAAATGGACGTAAAGAGTACGTTTTTAAATGGTGTTATAAATGAAGAAGTATATGTTTCACAACCTCCCGGTTTTGAAAATTCTGAATATCTTGATCATGTTTACAAATTAAAGCGTGCTTTATATGGTCTTAAGACAGCACCCCGTGTGTGGTACGAAAGGCTTAGCAAATTTCTACTTGATCATGGATATTCTAGAGGTAAAGTGGATAATACACTCTTCATTAAACACAAAGGAAAGCACATTCTTTTAGTTCAAGTTTATGTAGACGATATAATTTTTGGTTCAACTAACATACACTTGGTCGAAGAATTTTCTAATGTTATGCAGGGTGAGTTTGAGATGAGTCTCATGGGGGAATTGAACTACTTCTTAGGCCTCCAAATAAAGCAACTCGATGAAGGTACAACAGTATGTCAAACAAAATACTGCAGAGAGCTGCTCAAGCATTTTGGAATGAATAATTCTAAATCAATTGACACTCCCATGCCTACCAACGGAAACTTGGACAAAGATGAACATGGTAAGTGTGTTGATGTCAAAAGGTATAGAGGTATGATTGGATCTCTCTTGTATCTTACTACTTCTAGACCGGACATCATGTTTAGTGTGTGTATGTGTGCAAGATATCAATCAAATCCTAAGGAATCTCACTTAAAATCAGTCAAGTGTATATTTAGGTATCTTAATGGAACACCTAAATATGGGCTTTGGTATCCAAAGGAAGCGATTGCAGCTTAGTAGGTTATTCTGATTCTGATTTTGCTGGCTGCAAATCAGATAGGAAAAGCACTAGTGGCACATGTCATCTGTTTTCAAATTCTTTAATAAGTTGGCATAGTAAAAAGCAAGCATCCGTAGCTTTGTCTACTGCAGAGGCTGAGTATGTTGCAGCCGGTAGCTGTTGTGCTCAAATTTTGTGGCTAAGACAACAACTACAAGATTTTGACATTGAACTTAAACGCATTCCAATTAAATGTGACAACACTAGTGCCATTAATCTCACTAAGAATCCTGTTTTACACTCACGCACCAAACATATTGAGATTAGACATCTCTTCCTTCGCGATCATGTTGAAAAAGGAGATGTTGTTTTTGAGCATGTTGATACTAAAAATCAACTTGCTGACATTTTCACTAAACCTTTGGCAACTGAACCATTCTTCAACATTCGTCGCGAATTGGGGATTCTTGATCTCTCCGCATTGGTGTCTTAAGTTTGATTGATGTAGTTTCTATTTATCTCATCGTGTTTGTTAAGTTCTGATTATAGTCTTCACTCGTACCTCATGAGAATACTATGACGGAGGTAATATTGTTCCTCTCTTCACCTTGTTGATATTGTATGATCAATGTATGTTTGAGCAATGATTTCTCGTTTACATGTACTTCTTTACATATGAATGTTTGAACATTGATGTTTTGTTTGTAAAGTATTCTTAAGCATCCATACAATGTTTTGATTCATTCTGCATTTTGCATCATGTGTTTTGCATATTCATTGTTGTGTCAATTCTTGCATAATGTGTTTTATCACTTGAATTTCAAAATTTTCGTATTATGAATCGATCACAACTATTTTGAATCGATACATGTTCATTTTTTTTAATTTCTATCAAAATAGTTACAGTATGTATTGATACATAATGGCTTGTATCGATACATAGCCATTTGTATTTCAAAAAATTCGCATTATGAATCGATCCCAACCATAATGAATCGATTCATGTTGTTTTTCTTTTAATTTCTGTCTAAATGGTTACAGTATGTATTGATACATAATGTCTTGTATCGATACATAACATTCTGATTTTTAAAATTTTTCGTGAAATGAATCGATTCATACTGTCATGAATCGACTCATCCTATTTTAAATTCAGTTTATTTTTTAATGAATCGACACATCAGCAACTGCCATGACATGTCTATCAGTTATAAAACTCCATTATGTCTTTCTCATCATCTCATTTGCATCATTTTCATTTCAAACCCTAACTGCATCAAAACCCCTTTTCTCTCAAAACCCTAATCTCATCACTATGCCTCCAAGAGTCTTGCTTCCAAGAGAAAAAGGAAAACGTAAAGGCAAAGAACCCGTTGGGTCTTCTCATCAGGCTCCTTCTGTTCCTGAAATCCCTCCATCTGGGGCTGCAATTCTTCATCCTGCCATTGTTGAAGAATTTGAAGCTTCTTTTAAAACAAGGTTAGTTATGAAACCACATGTTTTCGATACTAGTGATGTACGTACTCTCTGTTTAGAAGAAGTTGCGGATTTAATCGACGCACAAAATCTTGGATCCTTTTTATCTGTTAAAGATGAGTATCATGAAGACTTTATTCGTGCTTTCTATGCTGGTGTGAAAACTGGAAAAGGCTACATGTTCAAGTGTTCGATTGGAACCAGAACTTACCGTTTTGAGGCTGATGACTGGTCCACAGTGTTCAATCTGCCATCTCTGCTGCCTGAATTACAGATGTGGCATGACCAGAATTTTGAAACATAGTTTAAGTTGAAGGAATATTGTGCATCCATTTCTAAATTGGAAAGACCTCTTGCTGATGATGAGCCTCTGACTTCTGGTATGATTAAAAGTGTTCTAAGAATTCTGCACTGGATACTTTCACATATCTTGCGTCCAAGGTCCGGTGGGCACTCTCGATTGGACAAGCCGGATATCCATTTATTGTATATTCTGTAGAAGAAGATACCATTAAACTGGGCAAATTACTTTGTCAAGCGCATCTTTCTTACGCGGAACAGCTCCAAAAACATCACTCTTGCATATGCTTCCCAGATTATGAGGATTCTTAAGTTTTGGAAAGTGGTTTTCCCTCCTGTTCCTCTCTTATCATCTTCTAGTGTTCAAGAATTCAACAATGCCACACTCTCTCATATGGGTTATCGGTGGGACATCGAGCGTCGCTGCTACTACTTCTTTGAACGCAGCACTCGAACCCGTATCTACAACTTTGATATTCCCTCTGAACATGTTTATGTTGAAGAACAAAGGGATGAAGACATGGAGGATGCAGAAAATCCTCCTGATGCGAATGCCAACACCGGTTGGGGTGAGTGGGTACCACAAAGGTGGTCTCCTACAAACTATGATCCTGCTCCTTCATCGGCTCCACCGACTTCATCTACTGCTGCTCCAGCCTATCTTACTCAAATGTTTGCGTAGTTGGAAGTTGCAAACAATGCCTGGCATGAAGAAGCCCGTGCGTGGCATGTCCAACAAACGGAATGGCATAACGAGCACCGAGAATGGCCTGATGAGCATACTCGAATGTATCATAATCAACATTCATGGCATACTGAATTGGTTAAGTGGCATCAAGTTTTCTATAATGAGATGTCTGGATTTATGGATGATTGCCGTTCGCACCCGGGGATTATGGAAAGGTTTCAAAGCACAGAGGTTCAGAGACGTTTCAGGCGTTACGCCTTCATGGGGCAGAATCCGGATGAAATGCCTCCTCCACCTCCTCCTCCAAGTTTCCGTGACCCTGATCGAGACGATGCGGAGTCGTGTGGTGGCCATTTTCCCCATTGAAGCTGCATTTCATTTTGCATATCATCATTGTTTTTTTTCTTAAGTTTCTTTGTTTTTCTTGTTTAAACACTTTATGGTTTGGTTTGGTTATGTAATTTGCAACTCTATTTGACAATTTCACTGCCTATGATTATTTGCTTTTGTCTAAGTTGTTTGCACTTTATGTTTCATTCCTTGTGAGTGAACTCTGCTTATATATCTTAGTATTGTTGATTCTGTTTCTTCACCTATGCATTCTTTCTTGCTTTTGACAAAGGGGAGAAAAGGCAAGTGTGAAAAGACAATGACAGGCACAAACTCAGGGGGAGTAATTCTCACACTTCAAAAATTTTGTCATCATCAAAAAGGGGGAGTTTGTGAGCAACTCTAGTTTTGATTGATTATAATTTTTAAGTGTTTGTGTTTTCTTCATATTAAGAAAAATGCTTGCCTTTAGATCTTTTGTTTCATTTTCTATCAATGTTTTTGTTCTTCTGAAAAATACGCAAAATGAATCGATTCATTCCATCATGAATCGATTCATGCTGTTACAAGGATTCTGGAAATTCGCAAAATGAATCGATACATGATGAGATGAATCGATTCATGCTGTTTGAATGGTTCTGGATTTTCTTCTATGAATCGACACATACAAACATGCATCGATTCATTGCTTGTTTAATTCTCTGTTTTTATTAATCTGTTCAGTATGTATCGATTCATACTTGTATGTATCGATTCATTTGTCTGTTTTATTTCTAACAGAATCTTGCATATATATGTTAAGTGTTTCATTTAGTGTCAGCAACAGATCACAGAAAATTGCAGACGAATTTTATAGTGATAGATCATTGAAGAACACATCAAGAAAAGGTTTTTGGAGTGTGGACAATTCAATGTTGAGCAGGATTGAAACCTAGAATCAAATTTATCTTCATCATCTTCTCAAACACCTTAATTCAAGAACATCAACAAGGAAGTGTGTGTTGTGTTGTGAATTGAAGGCTTATGAGATAACGTTCAGTGGTACGATCGGAGATCCAGCTGAGTTGAAGATTGATAGAAGGTTTCAAGGAAAAACCAGCTGGGTTTTCCTTCAAGAACGGGCGTGTTCTTGAGGGTTTGTTAGTCACGTTTACAAGACAGATTCAGCCGCAGCGTAAGATTTGGAAATCGGGGATTTCGCAAATAGATCGTGGAACCGGTGAATCGTTTGTATTACTTGCAGTGAATCTTGATTGGGCTCAGATCAAGTAAAGGTTGATACAATAGGAAGATCTAGGTGTATAGATTTCTGGTGTTTGTATAGCAACCTTGTAATCGACGAATTCAGCAATATTGATATAAAAGTTCTCAATTTCGGTTTGAAATTGAGAGGGAGACGTACCCACACGCGAGGACAAACGTGGGGAACTTCCTTACCAAATCTCTGCGTATTGTATTCCTTCTCTATCTCTATTTACGTTTTCAATTGTTTTTGATTCATTGGAAATAGCTTTTGTGATAGGTGCATTCAATTGTTTTACATCTTTTGTGTTTAATCCTTTATCATCTCAATCGTAAATCCAGCACGTTATCACATGTCTGGTCTTCTAGTGACTGGTCCAGAATAGACGCTTGTATATTTGGGACCGTTGTTTCCGTTAAGTTTTGAAAACTCTAAAAAATCTTTTAAAATCCTTGTAAACAAGGAGGTGATCCATTCACCCCCCCTCTAGATCACTAGCCACAGCGTCTAACAGCTCTCCCACTTGGTATTCCCGAGGTCTGACTTTCTGATCGAAGGCTTTCTTCATTCGCTTCTGATACAAATGCCCATGACAAATAGCTGTTAATCTTTTCTCTTCAATCAGATTCAGTTGATTGTATCGAGACCGGACCCATTCTACTTCATCTAGTTTCACATCCATCATTACCCGCAAGGAGGATAGTTCAACTTCAACAGGTAGGACAACTTCCATAACATACACAAGATGATACGGTGTTGCCCCTGTAGATGTTCTGATAGAGGTTCGGTACCCATGCAAGGCAAATGGTAGCATTTCATGCCAGTATTTGTATGTGACTACCATCTTTTGCACAATCATCTTGATATTCTTGTTAGCTGCCTTAACAACGCCATTCATCTTTGGCCTGTAAGGAGAAGATTTGTGATGTTGGATTTTCAAATCCCGACATAATTCTACCATCATCTTGTTGTTAAGGTTTGAACCATTATCAGTAATGATTTGCTCGGGAACTCCATACCGACAAATGATATCCCTTTTCAGAAATCGGGCTACCACTTGCCTGGTGACATTTTCTTATGAAGCTGCTTCGACCCATTTGGTGAAGTAATCAATGGCCACCAGAATGAATCTGTGACCATTTAAAGCAGTCGGTTCAATCTTTCCAATCATATTAATGCCCCACATGGCGAAGGGCCAAGGTGAAGACATTACATTCAAAGGATTCGGTGGCACATGCACTTTATTTGCGTAGATCTGGCATTTGTGGCATTTTCTGGCATAGGCACAACAGTCTGCATCCATTATGATCCAGTAGTAACCTGATCTTAACAATTTCTTTGCCATTGCATGTCCTCCGACATGGGTACCGAAAGAACCTTCATGTACTTCGTGCATCAGTAGGTATGCTTCCTTCTTGTCAACACATCTGAGCAAGACCATGTCGAAGTTTCGCTTGTACAAAGAACCAACAATATTGAGGAAGAAACTACCAGCTAGCCTTCTTAATGTCTTCTTATCATTTAACGATGCCCTGAGTGGGTATGCCTAAGTCTCCAAGAAGCATTTGATGTCGTGGTACCAAGGCTTGTTATCGGTGACAGTGTCCACAGAGAATACATATGCCGGTCTGTCCAGTCTGGATACCAAAATCTGAGGCACATAATTAGCAGTTTGTACTTTGATCATGGATGAAATGGTAGCCAAAGTATCTGCAAACTGATTCTCATCTCGAGGGGTGTATTCAAGCTTAACTATTGTGAAGAAGGTCAACAATCTCCTCGTATAGTCACAGTAGGGAATCAGATGCTCCTGATGAGTGTACCATTTGTCGTTGGTCTGGTTGATTACCAAAGCTGAATCTCCGAATACATTCAAGGTTTTGATCCTGAGGTCAATGGCTTCCTCAAGACCCATGATACAAGCTTCGTATTCTGCTTCATTAGTAGTGCAGGCAAAAGTGAGTTTTGCTGAGAAAGGCATATGGACTCCTTTAGGTGTGATAAGTACTGCACCAACTCCACGACCGTTGCAATTAACTGCCCCGTCAAACATCATAGTCCATGCTTCTTCTGGGTCAGGTCCTTCAGTGTGAATAGGCTCTTCACAGTCTTTTGTTTTCAAGAACATGATGTATTCATCAGGGAAGTCAAGTCTCATAGGCCGGTAATCATCAATGGGTTGCTCAGCCAGATAGTCAGACAATACACTGCCCCTGATGGCTTTCTGAGAGGTGTACTGAATGTCATATTCTGTTAGAATCATTTTCCATCTTGCAACCCTTCCGGTAAGTGTTGGCTTCTCAAATATGTACTTGATTGGATCCATCTTTGAGATCAACAAGGTAGTATGAGTCAATATATATTGTCTTAGTCGGCGAGCAGCCCACGCTAAAGCACGACAAGTTTTCTCGATCAGTGAATAACGTTGTTCACAATCAGTAAACTTTTTGCTTAGGTAGTATATTGCATACTCTTTTCGACCAGACTCGTCATGTTGGCCCAACACACACCCCATTGACTCTTCTAACACTGTCAGGTACATTATTAGAGGTCTTCCTTCGATTGGAGGAATGAGAATTGGAGGTTCTTGCAGATATTCTTTGATCTTTTCAAAAGCTCTCTGACAATCTTCGTTCCACCTAACTGTTTATTCCTTTCTTAACAGTTTGAACAAGGGTTCGCAAGTTGCAGTGAGATGAGATATGAACCTTGAGATGTAGTTCAATCTACCTAAGAACCCTCAAACTTCTTTCTCAGTCTTAGGTGCAGGCATTTCCTGAATAGCTTTGACTTTGTCAGGATCAACCTCAATTCCTTTTTCACTTACAATAAAACCCAGCAGCTTACCGGAACGTACCCCGAATGTGCATTTGTTGGGGTCCAACTTCAACCGATACTTCCTCAGGCGCTTAAACAATTTCAGCAGATTCACCAGATGATCTTCCTCTGTGAGGGACTTGGCAATCATATCATCCACATAGCACTCAATTTCTTTATGGATCATATCGTGGAATAATGTTACCAAAGCCCATTGATATGTTGCACCGGCGTTCTTTAGACCAAACGACATTACCTTGTAACAAAATGTGCCCGAAGGTGTGATGAAATTTGTCTTCTCCATGTCTTCAGGTGACATCTTAATTTGATTGTATCCAGAAAATCCATCCATGAAAGAAAATACTGAGAACTGAGTTGTGTTATCCACCAATACGTCAATGTGAGGTAATGGGAAATCATCTTTCGAGCTAGCTCTGTTCAAATCCTGGTAATCAACACACATACGCACCTTGCCATCCTTCTTAGGTATGGGTACAATGTTAGCAACCCACGGCGGGTAACTAGTTACAGCAAGAAAATCGGCGTCCCACTGCTTTTGTACTTCTTCTTTAATTTTCATGGCCATGTCTGGGCGAGTACGGCGCAACTTTTTTTTAACTGGCGGACAATCTTCTTTCAATGGAAACCTGTGCATGACGATGTCTGTATCCAGGCCTGGCATATCTTGATAAGACCAAGTGAACACGTCTGTAAACACCCCAAATTTTCCCTCACCCATTCACACCATGGCTTGTGATCATTTCATATGCATAAACTCAATCATACCATCCCATATCACATTTTTGATTCACTGCATAGATTCAAAGTCATCTGCATCTAGGGTTTGTGATCTGAGCAATCCAAGAGCTTCTTGAGCCACTACAAAGGCCATCAATCACTTCAAAGGGGTCCATGTGTGTTCAAAAATCATGTTATATCCTCTCAAAGTCAAGAATGTCAAAAATCACAAGAACTGAGGAAGGTATGGAAGCAGAGCCAGGCTTGACTGCACAGATGACCTAAAATTAGGGTTTTGGTTCCAGAGGCCATAACTCCAATTTTTTTTGGTCATTCTTGTTTCTATTGGTCTCTATATGGTATAGTGAGTATGCATATCAATTTTCATGAAGAAATTCCATGGGGAAGTCATCTGATCAAGAGTTGACTTTTCAAGCAAGTCAGTGCAAAATCAGGGCATCTGAGGCCCCCAAGGACCCAACCAAAGGGTGTTCTTCATCATTTTGATTGTATATGATCTTTATTTGATCATAGAAGAGGTTGGAAGTTCACAAAATTGAAGAATTTCAAGTCTTTTGCAAAGTTGACTTTTTGGGAAAGTTTGACTTTTAATGAAATTGCCATTTTAGGAAACTTTTTCAACCTTTACTTTTTGATTCAAAAATGCTTCAAATGGAAAAACTTTGGTCATGGAAGTTGTAGAATGGATCATTCCCTTTTCAAAAAGTACAAGAACATGACCTAATTCATTTTGGATCAAAAGTTATGGCTTGCCAAAGTTGGCAAAAATCACAAAATTTCAAAGTTTCTACCAAAGAGGCATTTTGCAAAATGACTTGATCAAGTGTTCTAAAGCTATCAAATGGACTTCTAAACTTCATAACATGATCATACAAGACTTAAAATTCAGAATGGGCCAAGGGATCATTCATTTTGTGGCCTATGGATCAAGATTTTTCATAAGAAGCAAAAGCAAAGCAAGTTGCAAAACTCATCATAAGCTACCATCCACTTGCTGGCTGACTTGCTGAACCATCCTAGGGTTCTCCCCACATCATGCTGCGCAGGACATGCCTTTTGTCCTTGGCTAGCAAGTAGCCCATGCCCTTCTTACACAACTTTGACATTTTGGCAACTTGAGCCATACCTATCAATAAAGCACACATCACTTCTTCTGACCAATCACAATTGTTTATACAAACAAAAAGCAAGCCAAAGCAACTAGAACACAAGCCTGAAACCACCCATAGCACAGCATTCTCATTTTCACCTCATCTTGCAAGAGCATTCGAAACTGCTTGCACAAGCCACAAACACACAAACAAACTTCACCAATCAACTCAATACACCTTCCTGGTCACAAAGCACCCTTCACCATAGCCTGAAACTCAAAGAATCAAAAACACGATCACCACCTGCCATTGGACAGAATTCCTGCCATCTCTCAAACCAGCCATTGCAAACTTCAAACAAACATTGCAAGCTTCTTAGGAGGATCATTGGAGTGGATTTGAACCAAAGAAACAGCCAGAAAGCTCCTGAATCGAAAGCCTCAGTTCAGGTAGTCATCTCAAAACTTTTTTCCAGAAACATGTTTTTAAGTTCTTAAAAGCTTCTATGCACTCCCCTGATCATGAATATGTGTTTACTTTTGAAAATGGTTGAGAAACCAGCATGTATGAACTGTCTGAAACTTTTTGCCCTAAAAATGTTTTGATTCGATTTGGCTGATTAAGGAATGAAAAATGTTGTTTGATTGAGGGGTTTGATTCGTTTTTAAGTGGGGATGAATTCTGGGCAGTTAGATTTTGTTTTTGATGCGTGTAGAGAGAGTTTGAGAAATGATCTAGCCGGAGAAGACGACCGGAACAGTGTTCCGGTCGCCTGAAAGTGATTAGGGCAGGATTAGGGCTTAATCATTTAATTAACGAAGTTTGAATTTCAGCCCTTGGATGTGGCGCCAAGTCAAACGCGCGCGCTGCCAGTTCAAACCTAGGCCCTTGGATGTGCTGATTTCTACCATTTTCAGTTTAATTCATTTTATTTTTTCTTTTAATTCATTTATTTTCTCCATTTTATTTAAAATAGCAAAACAATTTTAAAAATTCTGAAAATTTTTGTATAAACTTTTATTAATTTTCAGAAACCAAAAACATTTTTATTTTTATTTATTATTTTTTGCATAAAAAAAATATTTTTAAATCATTTAAAAGTTTATTTTTAATTAATTAATGAGAATTAATTAATTAAAAATACTTTTAGGTATTTAAAAATCACCAAAAAATTCATGAAACCTTTAAAATCATTTAGAAACATTGTCCAACCCTCAAACCAAATTTCTTTTTTGATCTTGATGCATTTTGATAATTTTCCATGGAATTAATCATATTTCAAAGCATTATATTGATCCAAACTTCAAAAAATCATTTCTGCCTATCCTTTAAGAGTTGGACTTTGGTTCTTTTTGCATTGTGTTTTGCATATCATTTAGTTTGTGAGATTAAATTGGCATGATTTGATCTTTCATTTTCAATTTGTTTGACAATTTTCTTGTTAAGGTACCCCAAAACCCTAATAAACTTAGGAAATTCATAACCCTCATTAGGTTAAGAGTTAGAACCCCTCCTTTGGGCAGTGAGTTTGTGTAGGTTTAGGGTTCCTTTGAATGCATTTTAAATTTTTTATCTTGATGTTTGCTTCTGGTTTTGGTTTTTGTTTTATGCATTGATCATAAACCCTAATTTGGGCTTCCTTTTGCATTCATCTTGCATTTGCTTGCATACCATGACTTGCCATAGCATTTTGTGCACCCATTTGATTCATTTGACATCTTAAGACATATTAGAATCATGTTTGATCATTGCATCTTGTATTTTCCATGTTGTATGCCATGTGCACTTCATAACATTTCATGTATAATCATGGTTCTTAACTTGCTTCATTTGCATCCATAAGTTTGTATGATCATCCCCATGCTTTGTTTCATGTTTGCATCATCTCATAGCATCATTAACATCATGTGTATGCTTCTGGTTTTGATTTGCATCATGTCATTTCATCTCATCTTACCTTGCATTGCATTCCTTTCATTAACTTTTCAGGTGGTAAGTAACTTTGAGAAGTGAATTTGCCTTCACTTCTCACAATTTCTTTTCATCCCTCTTATGCATCATTGCTGCATTTTATCTTGTGTTTGAGATTGAGCTTGCTCATTCTTCTTCTCCTTACTTTCTTTCTTCAAGTGACTTGTCTTCTTAAATGAAGCAAGTTACTTTGCTTCTCTTTGCTCCTTTCATCTGCTTCCTGGTGATTCCTCTGAAGATTTCTTTCTTAAACCTCACAAACCTTAGGAACAACCAAGCATGACAATGATTAAGGTTTTGATTAGTCCCCCATTAGTTTTACCTTTGAGTCTCATTGAGTCTTCTCTCCTCATCTCATAATCAGGGACTAACCCTAGTGTTAATGGACAAGTCCCCCTCAAGTTGTCTTACAAACCCTAAAAATCACTTCTTCATCATATCATTAAATAAAATCCACTCAATAAAGGCTTTGTTTTGTCATGGGTTTAATCCCTAATCATGGATTAAGTTGAGGAGCTTTCCTCAGCTTAAACATTCTCATCTATTATCCTTCTATTAGGATGGTGTAATGAGTCTGTTTAATCCCTGATTATGGCTTAATCTCATTACTTAACACTAAACAAAAACACCAAAAACATCTAAATAATCACAAGTAGGTTAATGATCTTAATCCTGCATCAAAGGTGATTAAGTGTGAGAAGCTGACTTCACACTTAAGGTATTCTCATTACCCCTAATCAGAGGGATGATGTGATGAGTTTGCTAACCCATTGGTTTAGGCTTAAGCTCATTAACTTATGACAAACTCCAAAAGCACTAAAAGATTGAAAACTCAAAAACAAACAATAATCGTCTCCTCCGGGATTCTTTTCTCATCTCATTCACTCATAACCGAGAACTTGCTTCTTCTGTCTAATGCAAGATAGTTTGCACCTGAGCCAGACAGGTCATACACTTGAGCATAGATAAATAAGCAGTTCACAAGTCAATTCACCTTTCAGTCTCTTTGGGTCGAACTACGGTGTTCTGACTTCCTCATTGCACGAGAGGATACGTAGGCATAACTTAACAGTTATCGAACAAAAGTCTCTGTATATTCCCCCTCCTTCCAGCTTCATTCTTTAAGCCTCATAGTCTTGAGCATTTTATTCCTGTTCTTACACTGACACTTCACTTATACACTTTACACTTCTTTTACACAGACACCTGTACATCCTTTTCCAGCTCTTTTATACACAAATTGCACTGACACTACCCCTTTAAAACACAAATCTTTTAAGCATGGATCCCGTCGAGTACGACGGACAATCTGGGTGCTAATACCTTCCCAGGTTGTAACCAACCCCCTTTCTCAGTCTCTCTGGTTCGCAACCGTCTTATCCATATATTTTCTTAGGTTTATGCAACATTACCTTTCCCTTGGGATAAAAATGCCTAGCTGGCGACTCTTTCTTTCCCTGTGAGTTCACTCCTGTGTGTTCTCATATCATCCCTTCACCGACCGTTCGCGTCTGTACCTTTATCTGGGGCCATTTTCCATTTATCGGGAGCGACAACTTGGCGACTCTGCTGGGGAACCTTATACTGCAACCAGGGCTTCTGGTTCTTTTTGTGGGTTCCTCCTAGCGCTTGATTGATTTGTGTTTACTGAGGTGTTATGTGCTATCTGTGTTTGTATATTTTGTTTTGTTTATTGCTTTATGTACAGTTTGTTTACTGCTTTCTTTACAGCTTTATATACATCATACTGTCATATTGTTCTGGCTGGATCTGGTTTTGATGTTTTGGTGGGTGGGGTTCTATTGAGAGTTGAGGTCCTACACCTAGGACCTGAGTGACACCTAGGCTAGAGTGGTTCATGTTATTTCCCATTCCATTTCGGTCTGGTGCGGGAATATGAAACACGGTTCAGATATGGGTTTCTTCTTGAGAACTCTGTGCTACAGATTTCCTGTAGTGCTAGGGCTATCTGGGAAGCCTGCTAAGTCTGGATGACCTTCAGTATTGACCTTCAGAAACTGAGGTGAATTAGAGGAGGATCTTTTATGGTTATTGTAAACACTGTACCTCCGGGTTAGAAGTGTTTACACTTCTCATAACTGATCCAAGTCTGAGGATCCTTGTTTTAGAACACCACCTGTGAGGGGGTTGGGCTGTTTACAGGTTTGCAGGTACCCTTGACCTCAACATACCCTGTTACTTTGTTTTGATTAAGAGTAATCCATTTTGGAACAGTTCTTGTGATTTTTAACCCAGGACATGTGACTCTTTATTTGAGTCCCCCACCTTGGTTACTGGACTTATGAACCTTCATCTGGATTTCTTGAACATACATGGACTTATATCAGAGCACTTGATCAGATCCAGCTTGATCACAAACCCTTGCATATCATCTGCACACATCATCATTGCATCATTTGACATTTGCTTATTTGTTTTTCAGGGTATCCATCATACATTTTGGCTTGGTTTTGACCCCTTCATCAGCATAGACCTATATTCATCAGTATTTACTTCAGCTATCAGCTACCTGCTTCAGTCACCTACACCACCAGTCTCAGCCTGTCAGTGGCCCATCTTCAGTGTTATTCTCAGCATCTGTCTCAGCTCTTCTTCAGCAACATGGCACCCAAGAAGAGCAATATTTCCTACCATTTCTTTGAGCCTGAGCTGGCTAGCATCAGGAGGATCCAGACCCTGATTACTCCAGACCATATACCACTATTCAGAGAACATTATGGGAACATACTTGATGTGGTTATGGATTTGGACCCTTCCCAGAGGAGCTTGATTCATACTTGCTTGCAGTTCTATGATCCCCCTCTGAGGTGTTTCACCTTCCAGAATTTTCAGTTGGGACCCTTGTTGGAAGAGTATTCATCACTGATTGGTGTACCTATCAGGGGTGGAGTCCCCTTCAACCCTGAGATGGCTTTCCCTAGTAATGAAGAGGTGGCAAAGGCATTATATCTGGAACCAGTTCTGATTGGGCAAAACATGACAGCAAAGGCTGGAGTCTCTGGTCTGCACTTGGATTTCTTGACCTCTCAGGCTATTCTGAAGGCCTCCATGGGGGAGTGGAAGGCCGTCTGTGCATTATTAGCCCTTAGCATATATGGGATTATATTATTTGCGGATGAGCCTAAGTTTATTAGCAAGAATGCAATCCATCTTTTCATTCTGAGAAACCCAGTGCCCACCTTACTGGGAGATTTCTACTACTCTGTTCACCAAAGGAATGAAAAGCAAAGGGGAAGACTGGTGATATGCTGTGCTCCTTTGTTCCATACTTGGCTGCTCAAACACCTGCCAAAGACTGATGCATTCTTGAACCCTCACCAGCAGAAGAACTGGGCTAGGAGGCTTGTTGCTCTGACCTCAGATGATATCAGGTGGTGCACTCAGAGCACTAAGGGCAGAGACATCATTACTAGTTGTGGGCAATTTCCCAATGTACCTCTGATAGGAGTGAAGGGTTGCATCAACTACAACCCTCTGCTATTCAAAAGACAACTGGGCTATGCATTGGTCCACCCTCCTAGAGTACAGGATCTAGCTGAGACTCTTTATTGTGAGATCAAGCCTAATCTGGCTACTGTCAGGCAAGCATCCTGGGCTTGGGATAATGTCCAGACTAAAGGGGTGACCATTCTTGGGAGATGCAACAATGTGGCCTCAGCTCAGTACTATGAGTGGTCTCATGCCAGGGCTCAAATTTCTGGGATGCCCTTTACCATCGAAGATGTGCCTGGACCCTCCACAGCACCACCTCCAGCCGCTGTCAGCCTGGAAGAGTTTGAGAAGCTCAAAGAGAGGAATGAGAATTTGTCTGAAGCCTTGAAGATAACCCTCTGGGAGAGGAGTGATGGTCGTTTGGACATTGAAAGGTTAGAAAAGCTAAAGGTGGAGCATCTAGCCATAATTGAAAAGTCAGAAGACTATATCAAGAAGGCAAGGGCTGGAGAACAGATTTTGAAGAATGCCTGCAAGGAGGCCCAGTTCCAGAGAGCTAGGACTGATCTTTATCTGAAGGAGAGCCAAGCTAGGTGGGTCAGAATTACTGAAGCTCGCACTCAGGAGGATAAGAGAACTCAGGACAAGATTGAGCAATTGGAGGCTAATGCAAAGGAGCAACAAGAAGCCCTGCAGGCAGCCCAGAGGGAGATCTCAGAATTGAAACTCAGAGCTGGTGTGAAGAGGTCAAAGGACCAGAGTCGATACAAGAAGCTAACCACTGCCATCACCACCAGGAATCTTCTCATCAGGAACCTCACAGAGCATCCAGCTAATCCTGTGACTGAAGCACTTTTGAAGGAAGTCCAGGAGGATGAGTTTGGTCTTGGTGTCTGACTTTTGCTTGTTGTTGCTTTCATTTCATGTACTTTTCTTTATGTTGTATTTTTGACCCCTCAGAGGGCATGTATTGTAAAAAACAAACTATGTATGTTTTTCCATTTGTAATATATTTACTAGTTTGTTTTTATCTGAGTTCTTTCAAAGCAACATCAAAAGCATCTTCCTCAGGGGTCTGGAAAGGTCAAAACCAAGTACCAAGCCGGATGCCTTGGAAACAAATAAGCATACTGCATTGCATACTAACCTTTTGTTTTGTTTTGTAGGTTTTGTTTTGTTACTAACTCTGTTGTGGTTCAGGAGCTATTGCTCGACGTCGGGTGTTCCCACTCAACCGTCCACACAGATATCCCACCCGCAACAACCTTCCGGGCATACAAATGGACCAAGTACAGCGGGACCTTACAGAGGTCAGGACTCAAATGGCCAATGAGAGACTGGAAATGAGGAATCAGATGACTCAGTTTATGGAGGTGATGAATAATATGGCTCAAAGCCAAGAGAGATTAAGAGCACTGGTAGAGAGGCAGAATCAGGAAGACCCCCATCTAGGGACTGCTGGGACAAGCAATAATGAGAGGGTTCAGCCTCATGTTAATCCCCCAGTCTATGGACCCCACCTTCATCCAGAGATCAACATCCCTGTTAATGTGCAGGGGACTGCCACTGCAGGCAGAGTATTAAAAGAAGACCCCCAGGAAGATCAATTTACAGTGATGGGAGCGGGGGATGAAGCCTATGACAGAAGGCTAGATGAGATTGCTGAGAAACTGAGATCCCTGGAGTCCCAGAATTCTTTGGGCTTTGATGTTATGGACATGGGTCTAGTGGACGGGGTCAGGATTCCCCACAAATTTAAACCTCCGTGCTTTGAGAAGTACAACGGAACTTCCTGTCCTCGAACCCATTTACAATCCTTTCTGGGGAGGCTAAAGGCATATACCATGGATGAAAAGCTATGGATGTTTTATTTTGAAGATAGCTTAACAGGAGCTTCAAGGGAATGGTACTCTCACCTGACTAGAGCAACCATCAGGTGCTGGAAGGACCTGGCTGAGGCCTTTATCAGACAATACCAGTACAACTTGGATATGGCTCCCAACAGGACCCTCCTGATGGGGATGTCTCAATCATCCAGGGAAAGCTTCCGGGAGTACGCTCAGAGGTGGAGACAGCTTGCTGCTGCTGTCCAGCCACCCATGTCAGAGAGGGAGATGGCTGATATGTTTATGAACACCCTCCAAGGGACATACATTGACAGGCTAGCTGCCTTTTCTTCCACTAGCTTTGCTGACGTGGTCATAGCCGGGGAAAGAATTGAGAGCCTATTAAAGATGGGTAAGATTTCTGACAACGGTGCGAGCTCGTCCAGAAACCCCAGAAAACCTTTTGTAGGTCCAAGAAGAACCGGTGAGACCAATGCTATTCAGGCCAGCAGGGGAAGACCACAATATGTTCATAGGTCTGTGGCAGCAGTCACCATTCCCGCTCCAATTCATCCTCAACCAGCTTATCAACCACAGCAACAAAATTACCAACAACAAACTCAGTATCCTCCTCAGAGAAATTATAACAACAACAACACCAACAACAACAATCAACAAAGACCGTATCAACAGAGACCATCTCAGGCCAATAGGGTGATCGATCCGATCCCTATGCCCTATGCCACATTATTGCCACAACTCCTAAAACTCAACCTGGTTGAGCTAAGGACATTGGCACCTCCAGATCCTACCAGTCTGCCCAGAAATTATGACGCCAGCGCTAGATGTGCTTTTCACTCGAATGCACCTGGCCACAGTACAGAGAAGTGCAGAGCTTTGCACATGAAAGTGCAGGATCTAGTGGATTCCAAAGCTCTAAACTTTGCACCACCACCAAATGTTAACAAGAACCCTATGCCACACCACGGAGGACCCAGAATCAACGCTATTGAGGAAGACAAGCCGTCTTACTTGATAACCAGTGTGGGTCAGATTCGGACACCCTTGGTAGAGATTAAAGCTCAACTCCTTGAATGTCAAATGTTCCCGGGATGTGAGCTAGGGTGTGCTTATTTCAACATTTCAGTGAATGGGTGTGATAACTTGAGAGATGGCATAAATGGTCTCATCCAGAGTGGCCTGCTTCAAATCACAACATCAATACCTACCAATCCAGCAATCTCCTTAACAACCATTCCCGAGTCTTCTACAACTGCAACAACCATTGTTCCAAACAACTCTTCAATCTCATCAGCAAATGCTTCATCTGTCACTTCAACGGACCAAATATCAACAAACATCCCTTCTACAACTTCAGCACCCCTTCATTCAGAGTCTCCTACAAAAACAACATCCATCCAGTCAACAGTGTCTCCTACAACATCAACAGCAAACAATGAGGATGTCTCAACGGTTACAATTTATTATGATCCTGCAAATGATTCTGCCTACAACTCACAAAATGTCACTCCTATCAGAGCACCAGTCACAATATACTATGATCCACATACTATCATGGTCCCTTCTGCAGCTGCTATCAGTCCAGTCACTATCACGGTGCCTGGGCCAGTACCTTATGAAAGCAGTAATGCCATCCCTTGGCATTACGGCTCCGATCTATACTGCGAAGGACAGAAAATCACTCTTGAATCATCAACTTCTTCACCACAAATAGACAACGTGGGGGGAGGCGGAGGCTTCACTTGAAGCGGACGTCTTTTCGCCCCACAAATTCCAAGACCCATTGCTGAAGCAGAAGCTGCTGCCAAAGCAAAAGGGAAGAGCATGGTGCAAGAAGAGCAAGTAGTTAAAGAAGCTTTAAAGACCCCTTTTGATCAGGAGGTTGATGAATTCATGAGAATCATCAAGAAGAGTGATTACAAAATAGTGGACCAGCTTCACCAGACACCTTCCAAGATCTCCATTTTATCATTGCTAATGTGCTCCGAGGCTCATCGGAACTCACTACTAAAAGTCTTGCACGCAGCTTATGTGCCAGAGGAGATTACCGTCAATCAGTTGGAAATGTTAACGCTAGTAATGGACTAGGATTTACCAACACTGATTTGACTATGGAAGGCCGCAATCACAACAAGGCTTTGCACATTACCATGGAGTGTAAGGGTGCAGTTCTTTCTCATGTGCTGGTAGACACGGGATCATCCCTCAACGTCTTACCTAAGAAGGCCCTTGTGAAGCTGGAGTATGAAGGATTGGCATTACGCCCCAGTAACTTGGTAGTGAGAGCCTTTGACGGTTCTAAGAGATCAGTTCTGGGAGAAATTGAGTTTCCTATAACGATTGGCCCACAAACTTTCAAAACGATCTTCTACGTGATGGACATTCAGCCGGCCTACAGCTGTTTGTTGGGTAGACCATGGATTCATGCCGCTGGCGCAGTTACGTCTACCCTTCACCAGAAGTTAAAATTCGAGTGGGAGGGCCAAGTCGTTACTATTTGTGGAGAGGAAGATATTTTTGTTAGCCATCTGGCTACATACAAATACATTGAGATGGATGGGGAGATCCACGAAACGATGAGTCAAGGGTTTGAGGCCCTGAATATTAATGAAACATCTGCTGTACTTGGGACTTCCATGACATCCTACCAGCAAGCCAGGAAGGTTGTTGAGGAGGGGAATGCTCAAGGCTGGGGCAAACTGTTGCCTGTGGAGAAGAAAGAGGATAGATTTGGGTTGGGTTACAAACCAACTCAACAAGATCAAGCGGAGGCTGCTAAGGAGCCCAACTTTGTTAGTGGGGGGATGCTCACCCCTGATGCTGTCAACAACTTGGAAGATGAGTCGGAAGATGAGCGCAACCTGGAGAGCTGGATACGTCCAAGGATCCCGGGGAGCCGTATCTCAAACTGGTCTTCCCAGGGAATTATAAGAGTTACTCCTGCAGAGTAATTATTATTTCCTGTATATTTTAAGCATGCATCAAGTCTTGCATCTTGCCCAAGATGACAAGACTCATTTTGTAATCGGGCCATCTGTAATTTTTGTGCAACAAGATTAATCAATGAAATATCAGACATCTTTTGCAAATGAGTCTTTTTCTTTTCCGCTCACTGTTTTTCCATTTCTTCTTTTTGTACAAAAAATAAATGGCAATGTTTTCAAAATGACAACTTTATTTCACTTTTCTAAACAAGATTAAAATCAATCACTAAAATGAACAAACTGAACTCTTGCAGAGAGTGCCTTCCAGACCGCACCGACAACAACACGGCTATGACTTCGTATGACTTTGACAATCCGATCAATCAAGCTGATGAAGGGGTTGAAGAAGATTACGAGCTTCCAGAAGAGCTAGCTAGATTGTTGAGACAAGAGGAAAAGGTTATCACTCCTCATCAGGAGGAGGTAGAAACGATCAATCTTGGTACAGATGAAGATGTGAAAGAAGTTAAAATCGGGGCCTGCTTATAAGACTCGGTGAAGAAACAACTGATTGACCTGCTTCAAGAATATGTGGATGTGTTTGCTTGGTCTTATCAGGATATTCCAGGGTTGGACACCGATATTGTTATGCACAAGCTGCCTTTGAGAGAAGATTGCCCGCCGGTTAAACAGAAACTGCGCCGTACTCGCCCAGACATGGCAATGAAGATCAAAGAAGAGGTACAAAAGCAGTGGGACGCCGGGTTCCTTGCTGTAACTAGCTATCCTCCGTGGGTTGCTAATATAGTACATGTGCCTAAGAAGGACGGCAAAGTAAGAATGTGTGTTGACTACCGGGACCTGAACAGAGCCAGCCCAAAAGATGACTTCCCATTACCTCACATTGATGTATTGGTTGATAATACGGCTCAGTTCTCGGTATTCTCCTTCATGGACGGATTTTCAGGGTACAATCAGATCAAGATGTCACCTGAAGCCATGGAGAAGACAACCTTCATCACCCCCTGGGGCACGTTCTGTTACAAGGTGATGCCATTCGGATTGAAGAATGCTGGTGCAACATATCAATGGGCTATGGTAACATTATTCCACGATATGATCCATAAGGAAATTGAGTGTTATGTGGATGACAAGATTGCCAAGTCCCTCACAGAAGAAGACCACCTGGTAAATCTGCTGAAACTATTCAAGCGTCTGAGGAAGTACCAACTGAAGTTGAACCCCAACAAGTGCACATTCGGGGTGCGATCTGGTAAGCTGCTGGGTTTTATTGTGAGCGAGAAAGGGATTGAAGTTGACCCTGATAAAGTCAAAGCCATTCAAGAAATGCCTGCACCGAAGTCTGAAAAATAAGTTCGAGGGTTTCTAAGTAGATTGAACTACATCTCAAGGTTCATATCTCACCTTACAGCAACCTGTGAACCCTTGTTCAAGCTGTTAAGAAAAGAACAGATGGTCAGGTGGAATGAAGACTGCCAGAGGGCTTTTGACAAGATCAAAGAATACCTGCAAGAACCACCAATCCTTATGCCTCCAGTTGAAGGAAGACCTCTGATAATGTACTTAACAGTATTAGAAGAGTCAATGGGGTGTGTGCTGGGCCAGCATGACGAGTCTGGTCGAAAAGAGTATGCAATATACTACCTGAGCAAAAAGTTTACCGACTGTGAACAACGTTATTCACTGCTCGAGAAAACTTGCTGTGCTTTAGCGTGGGCTGCTCGCCGACTGAGACAGTATATGTTGACCCACACTACCTTATTGATATCCAAAATGGACCCAGTCAAGTACATTTTCGAGAAGCCAGCTCTTACCGGACGGGTTGCAAGATGGCAAATGATTCTCACGGAATATGACATTCAGTACACATCTCAGAAAGCCATCAAGGGCAGTGTATTGTCTGAATATCTTGCTGAGCAACCTATTGATGATTACCAGCCTATGAGATTTGACTTCCCTGACGAAGACATCATGTTCATAAAAGCGAAAGATCATGAAGAGCCTGTTCACACCGAAGGGCCTGACCCGGAAGAAGAATGGACTATGATGTTTGATAGGGTTGTTAATATGAATGGTCGTGGTGTTGGTGCAATACTCATTACACCTAAGGGAGTTCACATGCCCTTCTCGGCAAAGCTCACCTTCAACTGCACTAACAACGAAGCTGAATATGAAGCTTGCATTATGGGTCTTGAGGAAGCCATTGACCTCAGGATCAAGACTTTGACTGTATTCGGAGATTCAGCTCTGGTAGTTAATCAAACCAACGGCAAATGGTACACCCACCAGGATCATCTGATACCTTACAGGGATTATACAAGAAGGTTATTGACTTTCTTCACAACGGTCAAGCTTGAGTATATCCCTCGGGACGAGAATCAGTTTGCAGATGCTCTGGCTACCATTTCGTCCATTATCAAAGTTCAAGCTGCCAACTTCGTACCTCGGATTTCAGTGTCCAGACTTGACAGACCGGCATATGTATTTGCAGCAGACGTTGTAAAGGATGATAAGCCTTGGTTCCATGACATTAAGTGCTTCCTGGAGGATCAAACATACCCACCTGGGGCATCTTCCAATGATAAGAAGACTTTAAGAAGGCTTGCTGGTAGTTTCTTTCTGAACACTGATGGTTCCCTGTACAAGAGAAACTTTGATATGGTACTCCTCAGATGCGTCGATAGAACAGCAGCAGACTTGTTGATGCATGAAGTGCACGAAGGATCCTTTGGTACCCATGTTGGAGGACATGCAATGGCAAAAAGTTGCTCAGATCAGGCTATTACTGGATCACAATGGATGCAGACTGTTGTACCTATGCCAGAAAATGCCATAAATGCCAGATCTATGCGGATAAGGTGCATGTGCCTCCCAATCCTTTGAATGTGATGTCTTCACCCTGACCCTTTGCTATGTGGGGCATTGATATGATTGGCAAGATCGAGCCGACTGCTTCAAATGGTCACAGATTCATCTTGGTAGCCATTGACTATTTTACCAAGTGGGTCGAAGCAGCTTCTTATGCAAATGTTACAAGGCAAGTGGTAGCCATATTTCTGAAGAGAGATATCATTTGTCGATACGGAGTCCCCGAGCGAATCATTACTGATAATGGTTCCAACTTGAACAACAAAATGATGGCAGAGCTGTGCCGGGACTTCAAGATCCAACACCACAATTCTTCTCCTTACAGGCCAAAGATGAACGGCGCTGTTGAGGCGGCTAATAAAAATATCAAGAAGATTGTGCAGAAGATGGTAGTCACCTACAAAGACTGGCATGAAATGATACCATTTGCCTTGCATGGGTACCGCACGTCAATCAGAACATCCACTGGGGCAACACCGTATCAGCTTGTGTATGGTATGGAAGTAGTCCTACCGGTTGAAGTTGAACTACCCTCCCTACGGGTACTGATGGATGTTAAGCTGAACGAAGTAGAGTGGGTCCGGTCCCGATACGAACAACTGAGTCTGATTGAAGAGAAAAGATTGGCTGCAATCTGTCATGGGCAGTTGTATCAGAGAAGAATGAAGAAAGCCTTTGATCAGAAAGTCAGGCACCGAGAGTACCAAGTAGGAGATCTTGTGCTGAAAAGAGTCCTCCCTCCTCATACAGACCACAGGGGCAAGTGGACCCCAAACTATGAAGGACCATTCGTGGTAAAGAAAGTTTTCTCTGGTGGAGCACTGATGCTCAGCACCATGGATGGTGAAGACTTCCCATCCCCTGTGAATTCAGATGCAGTTAAAAAATACTTCGCATAAAAATGACCCGCTGGACATAAAAACAGAATGTAAGTCCAGGCAAAAATAGGGCATCCCGGCGAGTCAAAAACAGAATAAAAGACTCGGGCAAAAATAAGGGAAATAAATAAAAAATTGTACACCCGCTGAGTTGAAAAGCCGCATTGGACAGCTCAGGCAAAAATGGGTATCCCGATGGATTGAAAACCCGAAAGGGCGATCCATGCAAAATAAGGGAATAAGCGAACAACTGCATTCTGAATTCGTCTGTATCACTTACAACTTGGTAGGCTTCGAAAGGATCAAGCCTCTTTCAGAATCAGCCTTCTTCAGAAAGCAAGACGAGAAGAACGTCAAATGTCATACGAGTCATAGCAGAAGGGAAGCTCCTTGAAGCGTCGTCAACATTGCCAGCATTTTGTTTCTTAATTTGTAACAATCTCCTCATTTCAGGAGATTTGTTTCTTTGACTGTATCTTGCCAATTCAGGGCACACGAATTAATAAAAACATATTTTCAGTCAGGTTTCACCTCGTACACTTCATTTTATTTGCAAAGAATGTCTGATATCTTTAAAATACTGATTGCATGAATACAGATGCTTATCCTCAAAAATAAAAACACGTGCTTGCATGAAATATACTTACTCCCGGGAGTGTCTGAACTCCTATGATGGAATCCGGTAAGGGATACCTCGGGATTACTTGTACGTTTTTTTATCTTTGCAGGATTGCAGATATCCAAAAGCACAACATGGGGCGTGAAAGCGTCACCCCAGCAAGCTAACAAATCAGCACTCACTCAAAGTGTTTTCTCCCCAGCTGAGTTACCACTCGTTGCTTCGCCCAACCGAGGTGCCAATCATTCTTCCTCCTCAGCCAAATATGTAAGCCAGGGAACCACTTCCCCACAGAGTTTCAGCCTCTACCCCGAAGAGCAGCACGCGAGGGAGTCACAACAGAGTGACGAAAGCTTCTACAAACCCCAGCTGGGTCCCTCATTAACAAGAATAGGTCTATCAGTGACCTATTTCCCCAAGCAGAATCATCTCATCAGATCTACCAAAGATCTCATCCCCAGCTGGGATGTCCACTTCAAACAGATCGACCAGAGATCTTTGCAACTACAGGATCCGAATCCCGGATCGGTATCTTTTGCATAATCATAGCGTTCGCATCATATTCACACCACAGAGCGTAGCATTCCGTTTTAACACGGAGCATTACGGCAAAAATCAAACATATCGCATAATCATAAGCCATGTTCTAAATCAAACACTTGTGAATATCAACAACCCATCAACAATATACTGAATACACCATTTATATCCCCGCAGATTCAACACTAGCCCGTGTTCTTTGTTAACCCGTTGGTACTCGTCCGTACCATCATCTCGGAGCATGCGTCAAGCGTTTGTTTCTACTTGATACTCGTTCGTATCATAGTCATAAGGATGCTCGTCCGCATCTTTAATCCATACACTGTGTCAAACACTTTTGTCTTCTTGAATATAGACACTCGTCTGTGTCTACTATTCCCCAGAAGAGTCCCCTTAGATTCAACACTAGTTCGTGTTCTCTGTTAACCAGTTGATACTCGTCCGTATCATCATCTCTGAACACGTGTCAGTATTTGTTTCTACCTGATACTCGTCCGTATCATAGTCTTAAGGATGCTCGTCCGCATCTTTAATCTGTACACAACACCAAACACTTATACCTTTTATTTCTTGGGTATAAACACTCGTCCGTGTTTACTATTCCCCAGTAGATCACCAACAAAGCAAAGTTTCTTTTCTATCTGACGTTCGTCCTACGTCATGATAAACCCTGAGAGCAGCCGTACCCTGCTAGGTGGTCGTCCTCCACCTCTTGATGATCGTCCTTCATCATGCTCATCCGATGGTCGTCCCCATCGTTGACCTTTTCTATCCGACATTCGTCCTGTGTTGTGATATTTAGCAGCCGTCCCCTGCTAGGTGATCGTCCTTCACCTTTTTGATGATCGTCCTTCATCATTTTATCCAATGGCTGTCCCCATTGTTGACTTTGGTTATCTGGCGTTCGTCCTACGTCATGATAAACCTTGAGAGCAGTCGTCCCCTGCTAGGTGGTCGTCCTCCACCTCTTGATGATCTTCCTTCGTCATGCTCGTCCGATGGCCGTCCCCATCGTTGACCTTTTTATCCGACATTCGTCCTATGTCGCGATATTTTCGGCAGCCGTACCCTGCCAGGTGGTCGTCCTCCACCTTAGATGACCGTCCCTCATCTTATCCCCAACAGAGCAGCCGTCCACTGCTAGGTGATCGTCCTTCACCTTTGATGACCGTACCTCATCATCTGTTTATTTCATTTATTCTTTAACCCGATGGCCGTCCCCGTCGTGGTCCCTTTTCTTTTTAGCCCGATGGCCGTCCCCATCGTTGGTTGCTTTGCTTTATGAACTTGGTGGCCGTTCCCATCATGTTTCATTAATCCCCAGAGAATATTATAACTTTACTTGATGGCCTTCCCCATCATAACCCCTTTTATCCCCAGCATGTCGGTCGTCCCCGTCATTGCTTTACTTCACACACTCTCCCCAGCATGTCGGCCGTCCCCGTCATTGCTCTTTACCCAGCAGTCGTCCTCTGCTCGACGGTCGTCCTCCGTCGCCCGCACTTTACAATATACTTTATTTTTCCTTTACAATCTATATCCCTTTTCTTCTTCATTCTGTGAGTGCAAATTTTGGACTGTCTTTGGTATTCAACCACAAGTTATCTTGTTTGCCTGATAAGCCGTCGCTTACATCCTGCACAGCTAACTCATGTTTGAATAGGGGCAGCTGTAAACACCCCAAATTTTCCCTCACCCATTCACACCATGGCTTGTGATCATTTCATATGCATAAACTCAATCATACCATCCCATATCACATTTTTGATTCACTGCATAGATTCAAAGTCATCTGCATCTAGGGTTTGTGATCTGAGCAATCCAAGAGCTTCTTGAGCCACTACAAAGGCCATCAATCACTTCAAAGGGATCCATGTGTGTTCAAACATCATGTTATATCCTCTCAAAGTCAAGAATGTCAAAAATCACCAGAACTGAGGAAGGTATGGAAGCAGAGCCAGGCTTGACTGCACAGATGACCTAAAATTAGGGTTTTGGTTCCAGAGGCCATAACTCCAATTTTTTTTGGTCATTCTTGTTTCTATTGGTCTCTATATGGTATAGGGAGTATGCATATCAATTTTCATGAAGAAATTCCATGGGGAAGTCATCTGATCAAGAGTTGACTTTTCAAGCAAGTCAGTGCAAAATCAGGGCATCTGAGGCCCCCAAGGACCCAACCAAAGGGTGTTCTTCATCATTTTGATTGTATATGATCTTTATTTGATCATAGAAGAGGTTGGAAGTTCACAAAATTGAAGAATTTCAAGTCTTTTGCAAAGTTGACTTTTTGGGAAAGTTTGACTTTTAATGAAATTGCCATTTTAGGAAACTTTTTCAACCTTTACTTTTTGATTCAAAAATGCTTCAAATGGAAAAACTATGGTCATGGAAGTTGTAGAATGGATCATTCCCTTTTCAAAAAGTACAAGAACATGACCTAATTCATTTTGGATCAAAAGTTATGGCTTGCCAAAGTTGGCAAAAATCACAAAATTTCAAAGTTTCTACCAAAGAGGCATTTTGCAAAATGACTTGATCAAGTGTTCTAAAGCTATCAAATGGACTTCTAAACTTCACAACATGATCATACAAGACTTAAAATTCAGAATGGGCCAATGGATCATTCATTTTGTGGCCTATGGATCAAGATTTTTCATAAGAAGCAAAAGCAAAGCAAGTTGCAAAACTCATCATAAGCTACCATCCACTTGCTGGCTGACTTGCTGAACCATCCTAGGGTTCTCCCCACATCATGCTGCGCAGGACATGCCTTTTGTCCTTGGCTAGCAAGTAGCCCATGCCCTTCTTACACAACTTTGACATTTTGGCAACTTGAGCCATACATATCAATAAAGCACACATCACTTCTTCTGACCAATCACAATTGTTTATACAAACAAAAAGCAAGCCAAAGAAACTAGAACACAAGCCTGAAACCACCCATAGCACAGCATTCTCATTTTCACCTCATCTTGCAAGAGCATTCGAAACTGCTTGCACAAGCCACAAACACACAAACAAACTTCACCAATCAACTCAATACACCTTCCTGGTCACAAAGCACCCTTCACCATAGCCTGAAACTCAAAGAATCAAAAACACGATCACCACCTGCCATTGGACAGAACTCCTGCCATCTCTCAAACCAGCCATTGCAAACTTCAAACAAACATTGCAAGCTTCTTAGGAGGATCATTGGAGTGGATTTGAACCAAAGAAACAGCCAGAAAGCTCCTGAATCGAAAGCCTCAGTTCAGGTAGTCATCTCAAAACTTTTTTCCAGAAACATGTTTTTAAGTTCTTAAAAGCTTCTATGCACTCCCCTGATCATAAATATGTGTTTACTTTTGAAAATGGTTGAGAAACCAGCATGTATGAACTGTCTGAAACTTTTTGCCCTAAAAATGTTTTGATTCGATTTGGCTGATTAAGGAATGAAAAATGTTGTTTGATTGAGGGGTTTGATTCGTTTTTAAGTGGGGATGAATTCTGGGCAGTTAGATTTTGTTTTTGATGCGTGTAGAGAGAGTTTGAGAAATGATCTAGCCGGAGAAGACGACCGGAACAGTGTTCCGGTCGCCTGAAAGTGATTAGGGCAGGATTAGGGCTTAATCATTTAATTAGCGAAGTTTGAATTTCAGCCCTAGGATGTGGCGCCAAGTCAAACGCGCGCGCTGCCAGTTCAAACCTAGGCCCTTGGATGTGCTGACTTCTCCCATTTTCAGTTTAATTCATTTTATTTTTTCTTTTAATTCATTTATTTTCTCCATTTTATTTAAAATAGCAAAACAATTTTAAAAATTCTGAAAATTTTTGTATAAACTTTTATTAATTTTCAGAAACCAAAAACATTTTTATTTTTATTTATTATTTTTTGCATAAAAAAATATTTTTAAATCATTTAAAAGTTTATTTTTAATTAATTAATGAGAATTAATTAATTAAAAATACTTTTAGGTATTTAAAAATCACCAAAAAATTCATGAAACCTTTAAAATCATTTAGAAACATTGTCCAACCCTCAAACCAAATTTATTTTTTGATCTTGATGCATTTTGATAATTTTCCATGGAATTAATCATATTTCAAAGCATTATATTGATCCAAACTTCAAAAAATCATTTCTGCCTATCCTTTAAGAGTTGGACTTTGGTTCTTTTTGCATTGTGTTTTGCATATCATGTAGTTTGTGAGATTAAATTGGCATGATTTGATCTTTCATTTTCAATTTGTTTGACAATTTTCTTGTTAAGGTACCCCAAAACCCTAATAAACTTAGGAAATTCATAACCCTCATTAGGTTAAGAGTTAGAACCCCTCCTTTGGGCAGTGAGTTTGTGTAGGTTTAGGGTTCCTTTGAATGCATTTTCAATTTTTTATCTTGATGTTTGCTTCTGGTTTTGGTTTTTGTTTTGTGCATTGATCATAAACCCTAATTTGGGCTTCCTTTTGCATTCATCTTGCATTTGCTTGCATACCATGACTTGCCATAGCATTTTGTGCACCCATTTGATTCATTTGACATATTAAGACATATTATAATCATGTTTGATCATTGCATCTTGTATTTGCCATGTTTTATGCCATGTGCACTTCATAACATTTCATGTATAATCATGGTTCTTAACTTGCTTCATTTGCATCCATAAGTTTGTATGATCATCCCCATGCTTTGTTTCATGTTTGCATCATCTCATAGCATCATTAACATCATGTGTATGCTTCTGGTTTTGATTTGCATCATGTCATTTCATCTCATCTTACCTTGCATTGCATTCCTTTCATTAACTTTTCAGGTGGTAAGTAACTTTGAGAAGTGAATTTGCCTTCACTTCTCACAATTTCTTTTCATCCCTCTTATGCATCATTGCTGCATTTTATCTTGTGTTTGAGATTGAGCTTGCTCATTCTTCTTCTCCTTACTTTCTTTCTTCAAGTGACTTGTCTTCTTAAATGAAGCAAGTTACTTTGCTTCTCTTTGCTCCTTTCATCTGCTTCCTGGTGATTCCTCTGAAGATTTCTTTCTTAAACCTCACAAACCTTAGGAACAACCAAGCATGACAATGATTAAGGTTTTGATTAGTCCCCCATTAGTTTTACCTTTGAGTCTCATTGAGTCTTCTCTCCTCATCTCATAATCAGGGACTAAACCCTAAAGGCTTTAAGGTTTTGTGATTAAGCTTATGCCTGCATCCTTCTATTAGGATGGAGTGTATAACGTTAATCCTAAGTGTTAAACCCTTAATGTGTTTAAATCCTTTAATCAATTCATCTAATAATCATCAAGACATCAAGCTTGTAACTTGGGCCTTGCATTAGGGTTCTAATTCTTCCTCAATTGGTTAAGAAGGACTAACCCTAGTGTTAATGGACAAGTCCCCCTCAAGTTGTCTTACAAACCCTAAAAATCACTTCTTCATCATATCATTAAATAAAATCCACTCAATAAAGGCTTTGTTTTGTCATGGGTTTAATCCCTAATCATGGATTAAGTTGAGGAGCTTTCCTCAGCTTAAACATTCTCATCTATTATCCTTCTATTAGGATGGTGTAATGATTCTGTTTAATCCCTGATTATGGCTTAATCTCATTACTTAACACTAAACAAAAACACCAAAAACATCTAAATAATCACAAGTAGGTTAATGATCTTAATCCTGCATCAAAGGTGATTAAGTGTGAGAAGCTGACTTCACACTTAAGGTATTCTCATTACCCCTAATCAGAGGGATGATGTGATGAGTTTGCTAACCCATTGGTTTAGGCTTAAGCTCATTAACTTATGACAAACTCCAAAAGCACTAAAAGATTGAAAACTCAAAAACAAACAATAATCGTCTCCTCCGGGATTCTTTTCTCATCTCATTCACTCATAACCGAGAACTTGCTTCTTCTGTCTAATGCAAGACAGTTTGCACCTGAGCCAGACAGGTCATACACTTGAGCATAGATAAATAAGCAGTTCACAAGTCAATTCACCTTTCAGTCTCTTTGGGTCGAACTACGGTGTTCTGACTTCCTCATTGCACGAGAGGATACGTAGGCATAACTTAACAGTTATCGAACAAAAGTCTCTGTATATTCCCCCTCCTTCCAGCTTCATTCTTTAAGCCTCATAGTCTTGAGCATTTTATTCCTGTTCTTACACTGACACTTCACTTATACACTTTACACTTCTTTTACACAGACACCTGTACATCCTTTTCCAGCTCTTTTATACACAAATTGCACTGACACTACCCCTTTAAAACACAAATCTTTTAAGCGTGGATCCCGTCGAGTACGACGGACAATCTGGGTGCTAATACCTTCCCAGGTTGTAACCAACCCCCTTTCTCAGTCTCTCTGGTTCGCAACCGTCTTATCCATATCTTTTCTTAGGTTTATGCAACATTACCTTTCCCTCGGGATAAAAATGCCTAGCTGGCGACTCTTTCTTTCCCTGTGAGTTCACTCCTGTGTGTTCTCATATCATCCCTTCGCCGACCGTTCGCGTCTGTACCTTTATCTGGGGCCATTTTCCATTTATCGGGAGCGACAACGTCGACATATTCCCGAAGCATACTGATGAGTTACTCTTTCGCTGGAGCTTGCAGACTGGCCCCGATCTTCACCTCTTTCACATCTTCCTCGGTAAGATTGATAGTTTCAACCTCCTCCTGATGAGGAGCAATCACTTTTTCCTCTTGTCTTAACAACCTGGCCAACTCTTCAGGAAAATCATAATCTTCATCAACCCCTTCATCTGCTTGATTAATCGGATTGTCGAAGTCATACGAAGTCATAGCAGTGTCGTTGTCGGTGCAATCTGGAGGATTATCTCTGCAAGGGTTGAGATTTGTTTATTTTAGTGATTGATTTTATCTTGTTTAGGAAAAAGTGAATGAAGTTATTATTGAAAAACATTGACACTTATTGCTTTGTGCGAAAATAACAAAAATGAAAGACAGTGAGCGACAAAAAAGATCGTTTGCAAAAGATGTCCATTTGTTCATTAATCATTCATTTGCACAAAACAAAATATGGCCCTATTACAAAATGAGTCCTGACACCTTGGGCAAGATGTAGGACTTGATCCATGCTTAAACAGGAAATAATAATTACTCTACAGAAGTAGTCCTTATAATTTCCTGGGAAGACCAGTTAGGGACTTGCTGGCCTGGGACCCTTGGACGAATCCAGCTTTCCAGGTTGAAGACACTTTCAGCCTCGTCTTCCACATTGTTGATTGCATCCCGGGTTAGCATTCCCCCATTGATAAACTTGGGAGATTCGGCAGCCTCCTCTTGGACCTGTCGGGATGGTTTGTAACCTAACCCGAACTTGCCTTCTTTGACCTGAACTTGCAGAAGCTTGCCCCAGCCCTGGGCATTCCCGTCTTCAACAACCTTTCGAGCTTGCTTATAAGAGGAGATCAAAGTACCAGACACTTCAGTTGTTGCTTCATTGACATTGAGGGGTTCAAACCCTTGGCTCATTGTTTCATGGATTTCTCCGTCCATCTCAATATACTTGTAAGTAGCTAGATGACTGACGAAGATATCCTCCTCCCCACGGATTGTGATAACTTGGCCCTCCCATTCATATTTTATCTTCTGGTGAAGGGTCGACGTTACAGCGCCAGCGGCATGAATCCATGGTCGACCCAACAAACAGCTATAGGCAGGCCGAATGTCCATCACGTAGAAGATAGTTTTGAAGATCTGTGGGCCAATCACCACAAGCAGCTCAATTTCCCCAAGAACCGATCTTTTAGAACCGTTAAAGGCTCTCACCACTAGGTTACTTGGACGCAATGCAAAACCATCATATTCCATCTTGACTAAGGCTTTCTTCGGAAGAACATTGAGAGAAGACCCAATGTCAACCAAGACATGAGCGAGAACATCACCTTTACACTCCAAGGTGATATGCAAAGCCTTATTATGGTTACGGACCTCCGTAGTTAGATTAGCATCAGTAAAACCTAGCCCATGGCTAGTATTGACATTTGAAACCACCGTTTCTAGCTGATTAACTGTAATCTCTTCTGGCACGTAAGTTGCGTGCAGGACTTTCAGAAGTGCATTCCTGTGAGCTTCGGAACACATTAGCAGTGATAGAATAGAGATTTTGGAGGGTGTCTGTTGGAGCTGGTCCACAACCTTATAGTCACTCTTCTTGATTATTTGCATGAACTCGTCTACATCCTGGTCAAAGGATGTCTTCTGAGTTTCCTTGGCAATAGGTTCCTCAGGCACCACACTCTTGCCCTTAGCCTTGGCAGCAGCTTCTGCTTCAGCATTAGTTCTTTGGAATTGTGAGGCAAAGAGACGTCCTCTTCGAGTGAAGCCTCCTCCTCCCCACACATTATCAATCTATGGTGTAGAAGTGTCAAAAGTGACTTTCTTTCCATCGCAATATAGATATGAGCCATAGTGCCAAGGCACGACACTGCTGCTATCATATGGAACTGGTCCTGGTACCGTGATAGTAACTGGACTGATTGCTGCGGAAGAAGGAATTGAGACAGTCTGAGGTTCATAATAAATTGTAACAGGAGGTCTGACCGGAGATGGTGCTGGTGATGAAGGTTGCTGATGTTGATAAAGATGTGAGTTGTTGAAAGAATCTGGAACGTGGATTGTTGCAGGATCATAGTAAATGGTAAATGTGGAAATGTCTTCATTGATGGTTGTTGTTGTTGTAGAAGGATGTGTTGAACTGATGTCCGTTGAAGTTGAAGAAGGGATGGTTGTTGATGTTGTAGAAGAATCAGTTGGAATGATTGTTGTTGAAGTTGTAGGAGTGATGTCTGTTACATCTGATGGAATGACATGTGCTGGAGTTGTAGGAGGAATGGTTGTTGATGTTGTAGGAGTTGGGAATGTTGAAGTGATCTGTAAAGTGCCTTCTTTGATAAGATTGTTGATATCGGTCTTCAAATTTGCACAACTGTTGATGGAAGTCTTGCAAGCTTCACAATAGGCCTCACAACCCAGGAACACATGGAACTTTAAAAGATGGGCTTTTACCTCGGCCAGAGGTGTTTGAATACTTGTAACACTGTCAATTTGGTTCACTGGTTGATCCTCCTCAATGGCATTTATCCTAGGCCCACCATGGCTAGGCATAGTATTCTTGGTAACACTTGGAGGGGGTGCAAAGTTGAATGCCTTAGGATCAATCAAATCCTGAACCTTCATATGCAAGGAGTTTATTTTGAATGGTCGATAGCCCGTACTATCGTCCTTTTCAAATCAACAGCAGAGTCCCCAGCAGAGTCGCCAGCTGTCGCTCCCCGGATTTCCATCCTGGTAGAAACGCGAAAGTGGCGCGGAAAAAGAATAGAGTCGCCAGCCAGGCATTTTTATCCCGAAGAGAGGGAATGGTAATGCTGCACAAACCAGAAGAAAAGAAGAGGAAGGACACAGGTCCTGCGAACCAAAGAGACTGAGTTCGGGAGTCGGTTACAACCTGGAAAGGTATTAGAACCCAGATCGTCCGCCGTACCCGACGGGATCCACGCTTGTAAAGAAAACTATTTCAAAGGGTGAGGGTATGAAAGCTGCAGCAAAGAAATGAAAATGAAAAGAAACTGGAACTGGAAAATAACTGAAATAAGAAAGCAAAAGGAAAAATGTAGGGAAAATAAAGATTGTGCTCGAACGGGACCTACCCCGCTGCCTACGTACCTCATCAGGATAATGAGGATCAGAGACGCCGTAGTTCCCCTAACTAGGGGAGGAAAATATTGCTTGTGTCTTAAGGCTTGAACTGCCTATGTCAATGCTCAGGTGTTGCAGGCTCGGACGACGAGTGCGTTACCGTCTTGCAAAATGACAAGTAGGAGCAAGTTCGTACGATGAGAGTGAAGGTGATGAGAAAAGAAGTCCCGAAGGAGAGACGCTTATTGTTTGTCCAGTGTTTTATATGAGTTTTCTATGAGTGTGGCACAAGGAAGTGAACTCAAGCTCTTTTCCATGGAATGTGTACTTGCTACTACATTCCAAGATGGAATAATAGAACAAGCACACTCAAGTAAGGAGAAGATCCCCAAAACTTGAACCCAAAGACTAGGGCTTAGGCTCACTAACTTGCTTGATTATTAAGTGTTTTGGTATTTACAGATGAAGAAGTGTTTTTTATGCTTTTCTTTTATGAAAAAGATACCTTGATCAGACTTGTACTTCACAAGGTAAACTTGTACTATCCCAAGATGGGAAGACTACAAGCATACCTCATGGGATAAGGCTATGGATCAATGCATCACTTAAAACTTATTAAGATGTTTTTTATGGTTATGAGATGAGAAGAGAAGAAGAACCAAAAGGATCTCAAAGGAAAAATACTAAAGAGGACTAAAAATAATCCTAAGTGTTAACATGCATGGATATCCTAAGGGTTGGTGAGGTTTCTATCCTAATGAAGAAGAGAAGAAGAAGATAGAAGAATAGATAAGTAAGGCCTAGGCCCAACAAGCAAAGGGTTAGCACAGACAAACATAAGAAGAAGAGATTCGATTTGGAGATGTGGAACTCAACTTCCACACCTCACACTTACCATAGCCCCTGCAAGGTTAGTATACACAAGTGAAACGAAAATGAGCAAATTAACATGATAACATCAAGCAATCAGAAGTGAAATGAGATGAATAAATGCATAATGCAAATTCAACTCAAAGAAATGAAGATAAGAGACTTATGACTTAAAAGGATGCAACATGAATACATATGAAATCAAACACACGTTTATGAAAGATATAATGCAAAACGCACAAAATAAAAGCACAAAGCTCAAGACCAGAAACAAAATGAGATGAAGAATGGCTTAGGAGGCCAGCAGGATGAAGAGAGAGGTCAAACAAGACCAAACAATATCAAAATAGAAGCAACGAAATCAAAAGATGGAGTTTAAACACTTAAAGAGACAAATGACTTGAATAAGAAGCAAAACTCAAAAATTTAGAAGACACAAAACCTATCCTAGGACCAGGAAGGTACCCACACCCCAAAGGAACCCCAAAATGAGAAGAAAAAATGGGCACAAGTGGTGTTTTAGGCTTATGAGAGGCTTAAAGGTTCAAAGGAAGCAAAACCGGACAAGATTCAAAATAAAATTCACAAATAATCAACTAGCCATCTAAAAATTCTACAACTGAAACCAAAGGGTCCTCAAACATGTTATATCAACTAGCCAAAAGGATTTGCAAAAATTCAGAAAGGAACTAAGTCAAATGGAGGCAAGAGCCCAAGTTAGGACAGAAAACTTACATCACAGGTTCTAGACCAAGACTCAAGAAATAATTTTCTAATAATTCATAGAAAAATCACATGAAAAGTAAAAGATCTCAGGAACATAATGCAAAAAGAATGGGATCAAAACTCCAAATATTGAAGGCTATGTAAAATAAACAAGGAAGACTAGACAAGAAATGAAGCAAATGAAGCTATGAGCAATGATGAATTATTTCTGGCACGTTAGTCAATGAAAAAAAATAAAATAAAAATGTGATAAAAAACTAGAGACAAAAAGGAAGGTCCATGATTTTTGGGGATTTTTAGGTGACTAAAACTATTTTTAATGGATTAAAAGCAAACTCGTTAATAAAAGAAATTAAAATGGAAAGAAAAATAAAATGAATTGGAAGAGGTGTGCATTGCAAAGGCTTTTGTACTGAATTTAAATGGACTGGGTAAGGAGGAGGTGCGAATAGCACCGGGCTAGGCCCAAACTGCGCATGCCCATACTGCCATGGTAGAGCTGTCCACACACGATTGGAGGAGAAGGCCTACCGGACGGTGACAAGTGTCACCGCCGGTATGGGCCAAATCAACAGCAACAGATTGCTTCTTATCCTCTTATCTCATTGATGTCACACTTTCCTATATTCTTTCCAATTTTCTTTACGAATTCTTTTATGATGAAGTTAAAACTCTTAACATTATTAATCAAGAAAAACAACAAAAAACCAAGTCTCTCTCTCTCAACGATTTCCCCTCCTCTCCATGACCTAGAGTCCGCCGCCGCCATGCTTCTTCCCCCTTCATCTCGCCGTTCAACCTTTTCTTCCATTTCCCAACTCGCCCTCCACCGCTCACCTTGCTCGACTCCTTCACAAAAAAACAAACACCGCCATTCATCGAAGCTAACAACACAAGCCCTCGCACAAAGCACTCCTTCGATCAACAACACACAACAGCCGGCGCCGAACCTTCTTCCTCAACCTCACATCCTATTCACCTTCTTCTTCATGACTTCGCCGTTCAACAACATATCCTTCCTCCCTCAACCTCCAAACGCCGCCATCACCTACAACTCTAACCTAAGCCTCCCTCTACTTCATTCGGCTTCTACTTCTTCCATCTCGCCGAACCATAAAATTCCACCATAGCCTAACTCCTAATCTCACCACGAATTTGCCACGGTGCTCACCAAATCCCTTCCACCCGCGGATCCACTATCAATCTCACCAAAAACCTAAGTCTAATACTAAATCAAAGCAAATAGAAATAACATTCCACACTGTAGCGGTAAAATCGTGAGTGTAAGCTATTGATTAACTTAACTCGATTAACACAGAGTCGCCACTGCGCTTTTCTTTATTTCCGAATGGAAAAAGGTAAAAGAACGAATAAAAACCTAGGATTATAAAAGCAAAGGCTAAAAGAAATAAACAGAGATTGGGTAAGGGGATTGGTTATGAACCGGGAAGGTTTTAGGCACCCGACTCATCCGTGGTACTCCACGGGAGCCCTTTGAAATACTTATTGCTTTTGGTCTGAAATTGGTTTGTTTAAAATGATGGAAGAGATGAGGAGAAGAATATTTTTTAATGATTTTGTGTTTGATAAGGTTTTAAAGCCTTATGCTATAATTGTTTTTATGATAAGGTTTTTGAAATACTTAATGATTTTGTGTTTGATAAGGTTTTTATGATATAATTGTTTTTTTTTTAATTTTGGTATTATAATGAAAGAAAATAAGAACAAAAGTTGGAACAATAAAAAATGGAAATGAGAATAAATTTTGGAAATTGACTTATGGAAATTGATTGATTTTTTTTAATGAACAATAGGCTAAAAAAATTGGGACAGAAAATTTGGGTAATAAAAAAAAATGGATAATGGATAATCGAACTAAAAAAAAATCTAGAAATTGGAGGATGGATGAAATTTGATTTTCAAGCCCACAACAAAACCTCGATTATTTCACAAGCTTCTGAACACAGCCCAAATACTTTGCAACTTGCCAACTGAAAGTTGTCTGATTATGATCTGATAAACTGAATTCATACTGAGGAAAATAAATCCTCAGATGAATCGCTGATCGATGAACTGATAAACACTGAAGATTCAAGCCAAACTTCGCACCGAAAACAACTGTCACACAATCTAACTTGTCCTTTGAAAACACATTGCCTGATGAATGAATCGTTGGCACACACAACTGGCGGTCGACACAATCTTTTAATAGTTTGACCAGATTAGGTCAAACATCCATCTGAAAACGCATTGTGATTGAACAAACGCATCTGAATGAAATTATTGCCCTGTCTTTGAAGTCCTGCAACACAGAGAAGAAGAAGAACACTGCAACATATTTTTTTGTATTTTGGTTAGAAGTCAGTAAATATAAACAAATATAAAACAATAAAAATAATGGTGATACCCTGCGAAGCATAGACCCACATCTGAGGAGAAACTCGAAACCAGTGCGATCTTGTTTGTATGCAAAATGCAGATGATATGCGAAACAATCTTAGGGCAAAAATTAGGGTGTTACAGCTGCCCCTATTTAAGTTTCTTCAATCCGGAGATATGAAGATTGACATCTTCGTCTCTACAAGATGGGAGAGACTTAAATACAGAAAACCCAATTTTTGTCCTAAGAGAAAAATGATATGATATGAATATGATATGCAAACCCAAGATCTCCGTGGGGAAAATATGACCACCAGAGAAAAGCAAAAACTTGGGGACACAGAAGAAAATCCCGCCGGGGAAACGAACACAGACAACCAAAGAGTTACCAGGAAAATGAATCACTGGATAACAGACTCCACTTGGGAAAGATATGATATAATCAACAACAGAATTCAACCAGGGAAAAATAAACACCTGCCAGGAAAATCAATCAAGCAAAGTATTCGAGTCCGGAAATGGAGAAATAATTGTGTTGGATAAGAATCATCAACTACCTGTTTACTGGGTAGGAAATACAACAGACTCGACTATTAATTTACTGGATAGGAGCAAAATACAGAGGAATAATCTCCATTACCTTTTTACTGGGTAAGGAATAAAGGACTCGACTATCGATTTACTGGATAGGAGTATGATCAACTACCTAATTTACTGGGTAGGAACTCAATCAAATTAAAAACAACTTCTATTACCTTTTTACTGGGTAAGAAGAAGAAATAACGGCTACCGGATTTACTGGGTAGGAACTCAATCAAATTACCTTTTTACTTAGGTAAGATGAAAATATCTGATTCTATTACCTTTTTACTGGGTAAAAGGAAAATAACTTGACTACCGGATTTACTGGGTAGGAGCTTAAGCAAAGGAAAACAAATCTCTATTACCTTTTTACTGGGTAAGAGGATAAAATCTCAACTACCGAATTTACTTGGTAGGAGCACAAGTAAAAGAAACTTGATCAATTTGGTAATATTACCCACTATCGATTACTGATAGTTTAATTCCAGAACAATATACTCAAGCTGGAGAAAATGTTTCCCACTATCAAACAGTGATAGCTTAATTCCAAAGCAACTATATCCACAAAAGGGGACCAAAGTTCAATCCAAGAACAAATTGGAAAGAAACAGTCAAACAAGACTCATCCCGAGGAGGAAATATCTCAACTGGGGAAAATCCATCCAGATAATAAACTGGGGAGGAAACTGAATCAATATCTTCCACGAGAAACAAACTCAGTGGGGAATTAGAAAGGATTAACTCTTTCTGCTTAATGGTCGACACTCTAAACTTGAGAGGAAGACGACACACACACTCTGTGGGAGAAAATTCACACCAAAGAGCAGAGAACAATGATAAACGCAAGAATGCAAGCAAACAATGCTATGCTTATGCGTATGAATATGCTTATGAATATGCTGACCAAACAGACATAAAAATAAGAAAACGGGTGACATAAACACCACAACAACCGGGTACTCGGCTAATCCCAAGGCAACAATGCAGGGAAACATGCTGGAGATTCAACTTGAAATCTGCAGGGGAATATTATAAGCCATCAAAGGAATAAAATCCTACTACAAGGCTCAACTCATGATGAGACAGCATCTGCTAGGAATATCATCCTACTGAGGAAAAGGTAATAATCTGCTGAGGATGGCAATATTCTTGATAAAAAAATCAAACTTCACGAGGAATAACTGTCATATCACTCCTGCTCCACCTGGGAATAGAGTGCAAGACCTTCTAAAGATTACATAGGAACCTGCTGGAAATCAACACATGCAGACCTACTGGGGATCCATATGGGGATATCAGAAATTAACATCATAGCCAAAACACAGTTACGAGGGATTTTAAATCAATACCCAACATTGGGTAAAAGAAAACCTCTAAACTGACTGCTATATCAATACTTCTATATTCAAGGATGCAAACAAAATCAAGCTGAGAAACATGAGCTCAGATGGGGATTCACAATACTTCTCAATTCAAAGATAACATGCTGAGGAAGAGATCAAAACTCAGCTAGGGATTCTGAACATCCCTTCCAACAACTCTTCTGGGGAATACATACCATCTCCATTCAACATCATGGTTGGGGAACAAAACATCATTAACATCAATCTGTCAAGGCTATCCAGGAACCTCGCATGGACACAACCGAATCAAACCCTGCTTTGGGAGAGACGAGTTACACACATCCAGACTTTACCATTCTTGGAATCACCATTGATATCCTTTCTTTGTTCATATATCAAAAGAAAAATGTTTTTAAAATCTTCAATTGCAAACAGAAACAATATAAAGAATTGCAAACAATTGGATAAAAGCTCAAATTCATTGATAGAATGGTAGTCAGCAGATGACATGACTCCATGGATCGTTACAAGTTTGAAAAATGGTAAATACATGGAAAAGGGGTACATTGAGATACAATGATCATTATTCTCCCTATCAACTTTGAACTCCACTGTGTCCGAAACTTCAGTCAAGGATGAGTGAATAAGAAACTTTGGTGAATAATTCTTCTGAGGGATAGAATCTGAAATCCTCGATTGCTACAAGCGATTCAGTCTGTCGACGCAGTTACTTGCCATGATCCCTAACTTTTGCCTAGATTGCCCTTTCGGTTTTTCAATCTACCGGGATAATTATTTCTGTTTTTGTCTCTAATTTTTGCCTGGACCGCCCTTTCGGGTTTTCAATCCACCGAGACGCTCATTTTTGCCTAATCCGCCCTTTCGGGTTTTCAACTTAGCGAGCTGTTCTTTTATTTTTTAGGCGAAGTATTTCTTGACTGCATCCGCATTCACAGGGCGAGTGATCTCCTCACCATCCATAGTTGCAAGAATTAATGAACCGCCAGAGAAGGCTTTCTTAACAACATATGGTCCATCATAGTTCGGAGTCCACTTGCCCCGAGAATCTTTAAGGAAAGACTGAATCTTTTTGAGCACGAGGTCGCCTTCTCTGAATACACGAGGTTTGACCTTCTTATCAAAAGCTTTCTTCATTCTTTGCTGGTACAACCGACCATGACACCAAGTTGTAATTCTCTTTTCTTCAATCAAATTCAACTGATCAAATCTACTTTGACACCATTCAGCCTCAGTCAACTTGGCTTCCATCAGAACTCTCATTGATGGGATCTCAACTTCGACGGGGAGCACTGCTTCCATACCATAAACAAGTGAGAAAGGGGTTGCCCCTGTTGAAGTGCGGACAGATGTACGATACCCATGCAAAGCAAAGGGAGCATCTCATGCCAGTCCTTGGAAACTAGAAATGCTACTGCTGAACAAATCTCTGTCCCACCAGTAAACTGCATCAAGTTGAAAATCTTTTGAGAGAAATCACGCAAAGTTGCTTGGAGATTCTTGAAGAAATTGCCCCAAGTTCAATGACTGATAAAGGTAAACTGATAATGGATTCAATTCTTGATTGCTGCCGAAGAAAATACTCAGATCTTTGGAATAACTGTTGAGAGAATAAACTGATCATGGTTTCAGTTCTTGAAATGATTGTTGAGAAAATAACCCAGAAATGAATCTTGCAGAGAATCTTCTGACTAACCATATCTGAGAATAACTTGCACTGATCAACAACTCTTGAACCATAGGACCTGAGGAGAAATTGCCCCTGATAAGATCACCGACCAAGTTTCTCAACTGTTTGAAAATTCTCTGATGAGAAAAGTTTATTTGCAAATAAAAAATGTTTGTACAAACCTGGTAATTTTAATGCAAAGTTCAATGCAAAGTTTGAAATCAAGGATCATTTTTGGAATGAAATTTATTGATGTAAAGTAATTGAAAACATTGTCAAAACACGGAGGTTGAGACAACATTAAAGATAAAGCAAAGGTAAGAAAACAAATGATTGGTAAAGAACTTGGGAGTCAGTTTACGCAACCTCGTTGTAATATGCTTTTCAAAAGAAACCTGGATTCAATTAGGACTTTTGAAGGTTGTAATGTGGTCTGGTTCACGGTTTATGAAACAAAGGATATAGGCTCAAAGTTTATTTATACCCAACCCCTCTTCGTGATGAACTCCAGTCCTACATTCAATTAATTCAGCCTATGCATTCAAGTTCCCGGACATTTAGAATTGCACAGATGAAGATGGTTCATAAGCCAAAGGATTTTGAGATAACAGTCACATCTTTCCTTTTGTTATTTCTAGTGAGGACTTTGGTCAACTCAACTTATTTTTGCTGAGGATTTTGATGACCTCTGGGTAAATCTTTCTTTTTATTATCCCTAATTTTTTTTGCCTGAACTGCGTCATTTCAACTTACAGCCAGCGGGATGCCCCAGTTTTTGCCTAAGTCTCCTTCATAGGTTTTGACTTAGCGGGCTTTGATTTTTTTTCTTCAATAATTTTTCACTATCATTTTATTTTTGAAAGATAATGACTGCATGGCTTAATGATTACGATGGACCATCATTGGCTTTTGAATTGAGAAACATCTTTAACACTTCTTGATGTGTGTGAAGGAAAACTTGATATTGCAACCTTTGTTGAAAGGTGTTTTGAATGATTCTCTTGTACTTGAATGCACATTCGAATTAATTGAGAACTACCCGTCCCCAGGTTAAAATGCGGGTTTTTTTTTCGAATAAAAAGAAACTCCAACTTCAAGGTTCAAAGGGGTTAACAAAGGATTAACTTCCTTATTTCTCCAGTGTTTAGGATTTGAAACAATGCCTGTATATCATCAACCAAGTCTCAATTGAAAGCATACTAACAACAATTATGGGTATCTCGTTTTCATCATCCTCCCTCCAATCATTATGAAAACTTAAGACAAGATAAATGAACTTGAAATGTAAAGCATAAAGATGCAAATAGTAAATGAAATCAAAACAAAGCAATGCTCATTTCATTAAAACCAACATGAAAGTACAAACAAGCTTAAAAGCAAACAACTTAATACGATTGAAGAAAAAAAAATTGCAAACATAAAGAAACAATGGCCTAATGATCCATCAGCAACAAAGGATGAGCTGTCCCGTCTGAGATTATGGCCTTGAAGAAAATTTGACAGTTGAATTCCTCTAGAAGATTCATTTCTCATGATTCGGAAAAGGATTGTTGACAACATTAGGATTAGTGTCCTCAAAAGTGATTATCCCATTTCTAACAAGCTCTTTTACTTTAGCCTTCAATGCAAAACAATGTTCTAAGTCATGACCAGTTCCCCCTTGATGAAACTCACAGCGAAGATCTGCTCTATAACCAACCGGAAGAGGATTTGGAATAGGAGGCGCATGCCTAGTAGTAATCCAACCATTCTGGACCAAGTAAGGATACAACTCAGCATAAGTTATCGGAATAGGATCAAAGTTTGGCCTACTCCTAGCATTACGATTCTGGTTTTGGCCAGCATTCCTTTGAATAGATGGACCATTGATCATCGGAGCGACTGCGGTAGGGTATGATTGTTCAGGGTGTTGTTGTATGCGACGAGTCATCCCAACAACACTTGCTTCACCAGCAAAAACATTGACTTGAGGCATGACAATCCTCTGAGATCGAGTTTCCCTAATGATCAAAGCATGTAACATCTCCATGATCTGACTCACATCGCTTTTCAACTCATCAAGGTCTTCCCTAACTTTCTTGTTGTGTTGGGCTTGATTTTCCATTCTCAATCTAATAACTCTCAATCTGTTAACAGCTCTAGTATCGTATCTGTGGTGAGGAGTCAGCTTGACGGATCAACAGACAACTGAGGAAAGAAACAACCGGGATGAGTTCCCACACAACTCGGATGAACACAAGAATATGCGAGGATGCAATGATATTCAAAATTCACTTCCATTTTCAGAAAAACAACTCGATTATTGCAAACATGGTCAACATCGAGAATACTGTCATGAAAAATCTTGACAAAAAGGAATATTTATTCTTTCCAATATTTGCAATAATCAGAATTGTCTTCCTTGAAAAATGGTTGTGATGATGATCATGATGAATATGTAGATACGACAACCACAAACAAGATCACACAAGGCACACGGGTTTAGGTTCCGAGTCACGAGCATGAAGTCAAGGTAACAGAACACCAACCCCACAGGTAAGTACTAAGGTTTTGTCTTCATTGTACCTGCAAGAAACCAAAAGGGTGATAACAGAGGTGCCCGGAGTTAACAGCCATCTTTAGAATATTATCGGTACGTTGGATTACTCCCCAACCGATAACATTCTTAAAATAGACCTCGTCCGAGTGTAGTATCGCGTGACAACCGCCTTAGATTTACATCCAGACAGCTTCCGCACTATGTTCCTAAATTGGCTAGGATGGGTTAAGGGTTCTAAGGTCCTCAGTATGATCAGCTCAAGGTCGGAAAGTAATGCCACGTACGATTACTCGTCATGACATTGACAGTCCAAGAGAGCCTAACCGAGTGGAGATTATCAAATTGATATTGCTTTGGACTACTCCATCACATATCGCTTCGAATATCGCCGTCCTATCATAAGTGTCACTCAGATCTGGGTTAGAATCTATCTCACACAGAGGATCACCAAAACCAAAACGGAACAAACAAATAACAAACAAGTCAAACCAAAGCAATAAATAAAATCAAAGTAGGCTAAATCCGCTTAGAGATTACTCCCCAGCAGAGTCGCCACTTTTCTGTAGCGGTAAAATCGTGAGTGTAAGCTATTGATTAACTTAACTCGATTAACACAGAGTCACCACTGCGCTTTTCTTTATTTCCGAATGGAAAAAGGTAAAAGAACGAATAAAAACCTAGGATTCTAAAAGCAAAGGCTAAAAGAAATAAACAAAGATTGGGTAAGGGGATTGGTTATGAACCGGGAAGGTTTTAGGCACCCGACTCATCCGTGGTACTCCACGGGAGCCCTTTGAAATACTTATTGCTTTTGGTCTGAAATTGGTTTGTTTAAAATGATGGAAGAGATGAGGAGAAGAATATTTTTTAATGATTTTGTGTTTGATAAGGTTTTAAAGCCTTATGCCTACGTACCCACAAAGTGCAATGCGAGATCAAAACCTCGTAGTTTGTGGTACAAAGTTTGAAAAGAAAAAGTGGGTTGAATTGATTTTAAGATGTAGAGATAAGTCGTCATGCCTTAGCGAATAATTCCGCTAAAAGGGATGAATCATATCTAAACATGTAAAAAAAAGAAAGGTGCACAAAGCACAAAACAATCGAGTGGATTTGGAGTTTTTTAAAATATATGAAAAAATGGTTTTAATATATTTACATGAATTAATATTTGGTTAAGAAAATAAAAGGAGAAGATTAAAAATCGCTTGACCTAAGTCAAGGTTTGTTTATGAAAGTGTTTGAAGTTTAGAAAACAAGAAGGTTTTGAAATAGGAAGAAGTTTTGAAAATTAAAGAATGGGGAGGAGATGAAGAGACTAGTCCTAATGCTTGAATTAAAAGCTAAGGAAAGAAGTTACCAAACTATAATATGCACGCTTCTTCAAAGATCGGAATTTCCTCTTCAAAGGTTAATGAAGTAACTTGAGGCCGAGGTTTCTAATCCATTCCAACTTGAGCAAAGGGAGATCCTAGGAGTCTAAGTCCATTCTCCAAAAGCAAAGGGATAGTAACCTTAGTCCACAATTATAAGTCACAAGTTTTTCTTTAAGAGTCTAAGCCTTTATTAAGTGTTTTGATATCCAAATGGACAAAATAAAAACAAGCATAATAAGAATATAAACAAGCACAATATGAATATAAACAATGATATATGATATAATATGGCAAAATATAATAAGGAGATAAGGGAGCAAGAGATTAAAATAAAAGGATAAGGTGCGAGAGATTAAATTTAAACAATTATATTCACATTATTATAATATTTACAATATAAGGTGGTATGATGAACTTAATCAAACACAACCACAACAATGGATAATAGAATTGAGGCAACCGGATCCAAGTGGATCTTTAATCGAATCGGGACAACTTTAGGTCTATGTTAAGCAATCGCCGAGTAATTTACGAAGTAATTACCCTACAAATGAGGCCGGCCACCACTAATTAAAGTGGAAAATATTCGTGTTAATACATGTTAGAGAAACGATATAATGGATCGTTCTCCGAAAACATGCCACACTAAAAGAAGAAGGAAGGTCTAATCTTAATCGAGATTATCGTTGAGTTTTCTCTAAAAGCAACCTATCACGATCTCAAAGTATGGAGAATGATCCAAATGATCATTCATCCATAGATTTGAAATAATGAAGATTAAACTTAATCGGAAATCAACAATCCCGAATCGGAAGATTGTCATCGACCAAAATTAAAAAGAGATGAAGAATAATGGATCCAAAATAGATCCAATAAAAGGAATCAAAACATTTTAAAAATCCTTTTCTAAACTCTTTCTAAAAATCTTTTTTAAGAAAATCTTTTCTAACCATCTTTCTAAACACTCTTTTTTAAAATACTTTTTCCTAAAATTTTCTAAAAAACTATTTCTTAAAAGAATTATTTTAATAATATTCTAAAAAAATATTATTAAAATAATTCTTTATTTTTAAACCTCTTTGAACAAAATGAATGAAATAAACAAAAATTAAGCCAAAGTAGGGGGTACAACCCGCGGGCTATGGGGATAGAAAACAGCAACATCCGGATGGCCTTAGGCCCAACAACAAATTATTTTTTTAAATAAAACAAAATAAATTAATTATATAAAACAAGAAAAAAACAGAAAAGAAAAACAAAATGGCAAAGCTCTTCTTCCTCACGAGCGAAGATGGCGGTGAAACAGGGGAAGTGTGAATCTTCTTCTCACCTCAAAAATCAAAAACCGAACAACTCTCTACTTTCTTCTTCTTGCTTCGATTTCTTCTTTTCTTTCACCTTTCGCAAATTTTCCTCTCTCTCAATTCTGTTTTGGTTTCAAAATGATTTGGGAATTAGGGATTCGGGAAACGAAAATGAAATGGATGCAGGTTGAAAGGATTGGGGATAAATTCAGCAGAGGTTTGAGAGGCTAATTGAAGCTTGGAATTGGAGAGGGGGGAAGGCTCTTTAAATAGGAGAAGATGTGAAGAGATGGTTGCCGTTTGAACAATTTTGATTGCGTTTTGAGAGGTAAGGTATGCGTGCTTGCTTTGATCTATTTTTGCGTTTTGGTTCTTGATATGCTGCGTTTTGATTTCAGGTGATTTTCTCGTGTGTTTGCCTCTCAATTTCATTGTGTACTGCGTTTTGAACGAATGGGATTGCGTTTTGATTTTGTTTCTCTGCGTTTTTTATATTGATAGCAGGTGTTTAGCTCGTGTGACATTTGCTTTGGGTGCGTGCGGTAAGCGTGACGGATTGCATTGGCTTGTTACGGCTGATACGGCATGACGTTGGGCTTGAGCTGAGTTTGATGCGAGGCTTTGAGAATAAGTTGCTGGAAATTGCTTGTGAGGCAATGAATGGGCCAAAGGCCTTTATTATTATGAGACATAAAAAAAAAGAATGGGTTATGTATAGAAGAAAAAAAAATGGCTTTATGATATAATTGTTTTTTTTTAATTTTGGTATTATAATGAAAGAAAATAAGAACAAAAGTTGGAACAATAAAAAATGGAAATGAGAATAAAATTTGGAAATTGACTTATGGAAATTGATTGATTTTTTTTAATGAACAATAGGCTAAAAAAATTGGGACAGAAAATTTGGGTAATAAAAAAAAATGGATAATGGATAATCGAACTAAAAAAAAATCTAGAAATTGGAGGATGGATGAAATTTGATTTTCAAGCCCACAACAAAACCTCGATTATTTCACAAGCTTCTGAACACAGCCCAAATACTTTGCAACTTGCCAACTGAAAGTTGTCTGATTATGATCTGATAAACTGAATTCATACTGAGGAAAATAAATCCTCAGATGAATCGCTGATCGATGAACTGATAAACACTGAAGATTCAAGCCAAACTTCGCACCGAAAACAACTGTCACACAATCTAACTTGTCCTTTGAAAACACATTGCCTAATGAATGAATCGTTGGCACACACAACTGGCGGTCGACACAATCTTTTAATAGTTTGACCAGATTAGGTCAAACATCCATCTGAAAACGCATTGTGATTGAACAAACGCATCTGAATGAAATTATTGCCCTGTCTTTGAAGTCCTGCAACACAGAGAAGAAGAAGAACACTGCAACATATTTTTTTGTATTTTGGTTAGAAGTCAGTAAATATAAACAAGTATAAAACAATAAAAATAATGGTGATCCCCTGCAAAGCATAGACCCACATCTGAGGAGAAACTCGAAACTAGTGCGATCTTGTTTGTATGCAAAATGCAGATGATATGCGAAACAATCTTAGGGCAAAAATTAGGGTGTTACACACACAACTCAAAGCATAACAGCAATCATTCTCAAGGACACTCGAAGGAACGTACCTGGAAATCGCGGTTGAGGACAATGAATTCTCGGTAAGATCCGCTCTCGTCTCGTCTTTGAAACTTCCTTCCTTCCTCTGTGAATCTGATTTGACGAAATTGATGATGTTGATGCAGGTACGACGAAGAAGACGTCGCGATGGCTATGCTTCGATCGAGGATGCCATTGAAAGTGCAGGTTCAACTGATAACTGTTGAAGGTGCTCTGTGGATTTTGTTCGAAGCAAAAAAAGACAGAAGTTCGATTTCGGTGCGATGTGCGGTGAAGAACGAATTCAGTTCTGGCTTGTGATATCAATGGTGAAGAATGGAATTGTTATTGGCTTGCTGTGAAGAGAATCGATGAAGATCATGAAGAGAATGGATGAAGATTGAAGAGAATTGATGAGGATTGTATCGGTTCTGGAGAGAAAAATGGATGGGATTGAATCGGTTCTGTGTGTAAAGTGGATGAGATTCAATCGGTTTTGTGTGCTATTCGTGATGAAGATAAGTGAATGATTCTGTTATTGAATATGAATTTTTTGTGACCTCTCTTTTCTCTTCTCCTTTTTCCTTTTTGCTGATGAAGAGAAATATATGAAAACGGTTTTGGTATGAAGAGTGTGATCGGATTTTTTGTGCAACAGAATTCTGTTATTCCTTTTTTTCAGTTTGTTACGTTTTTTTATTAGTGAGACCAAGAATCCATCTGTTTTTGTCATGTAATTCCCGTTTCCTTTGGTGTGCATTTTATTGGTTGATGGAGTGCGTTTCGTCAAGTTGCGTTTTCGGCGTGTGGTTGTTGTGATTTAATACATGGCTTGCGTTGAAGTGTCATTTGGAGTGTACAATATACAGCTATGATTAGTTGATGGGAATATCACATGTGTTGGCTGATGAAATTGGGTCTGAAAAAGTGAGTGAAGGCACAATCACGTGGTAGTCTTGTTAGTGGTCTTGGACTTAGGAGAAAAAAGGTATAATTGGGTTTTAAAGTGATGGCAAAAGAGAAAAGACTAAAAGATTAATATGGATATTTGTATCAGAATAGAAAACATGTCAAAGCTACAAAAGGTGATGTATCTAGAAATTCTTAAAAATGTAATATGAATTAAAAAAATAAAATAATGAAGTTGAATAAAAAAATAAAATGTGGACTATGACTCATGATTAAAAACAAAACTAGAAAAGAAAAAAAAATGGATATGATTTAGAAATGAATGTAAAAAGAAGGAAACAAATGGGAATGAATTATAATTGGTTTAATGGATAATTGGATAAAAATGGTTTAGAAACGGATATAGAATTTGATATTTTGTGGAACGGGCCAATTTCCACCAGTCACTCACATAGTCACGAAATCTCAATCGACCACTTCATTCAACTCAAAACCAATCTCGCATTGCCTCCACAGAAACCACCGACCTTCCGGATAAATCACCTTCTAAACGTCATCATGATCAGCCTGAATCTTTGGATTCGAAACCCCCTCACAAACCACTGCTTGGTAAACTGATGATTCTCGCACATAACACAACCCGACTTTGAGATACATCGCCTGAGAAATAATCCCCGATATAGATAACCTGCAATTCAACCGATCTTTTGATAGTTTGACCAAGATTAGGTCAAACGTCCATCTGAATGGAATCACGAAATGAACAACCACGCTCAACTGAAATCACTGTCAGCTCTATGTTATGCTATGAATGTTATGCTTCATCTTTCTATGCTAATGATGCAGTGCGAAATATGAAAATGATATGCTAAATGCCATGAAAAAAAAGAGAGGGCATATTTGGGGTGTTACATAAGGCTCTGCACTTCTCTGTAGTATGGCCAGGTGCATTGGAGTGGAAGGCACATCTGGCATTAACATCGTAGTTTCTTGGAAGATTCTAGGGATCTGATGGGGCCAGAGTCCTTAATTCGATCAGATTGAGCTTTAATAACTGTGGAAGTAAGGCAACATAGGGAATCGGAATGGGATCGATAACCCTGTTGATTTGTGAAGTCCTCTGTTGAAACGGATGTTATTGGTGATTGTTATTGTTGTAAGATCTCTGTTGAGGAAATTGTTGTTGCGGTGGGAAGTGTTGTGGTTGTGGAGGATACTGTTGTTGAGGTGCTGGAGATGGAATGGTGACAGCAGCAACTGATCTTGGCATGTATTGAGGCCTACCTTTGCCCATATGTATTGAGTTGGTCTCGCCTGTCCTTCGAGGTCCCGAGAAGGGTTTCCTGGCATTGCTGGAACTAGCACCGTTGTCTGAAATTTTGCCCATCTTCAAAAGACTCTCAATTCTCTCACCAGCTATAACTACATCAGCAAAACTGGTGGAAGAGAAAGCAGCAAGTCTGTCAATGTATATTCCTTGCAATGTGTTCATAAACATGTGAGCCATCTCTCTTTCTGACATCGGAGGTTGGACAGCAGCAGCAAGATGTCTCCATCTTTGGGCATATTCCCTGAAGCTTTCTCTTGAAGACTAAGACATACCCATTAGGAGAGTCCTGTTGGGAGCTATGTCCAAGTTATATTGATATTGGCGTATGAAAGCTTCGGCCAAAACCATTCACGGGATGCCCCGGTCAGACTGTCTTCGAAGTAGAACATCCACAACTTTTCGTCCATGGTATAAGCATTTAGTCTCCCCAGAAAGGACTGTAGGTGAGTACGTGGACAAGAGGTACCATTATACCTCTCAAATCAAGGAGGCTTGAATTTTTGAGGAATCCAGACTCCCTTAACCAGACCCATGTCCATTACATCAAATCCCAGAGAGTTTTGGGACTCCAAAGATCTCAGCTTCTCCGCTATTTCATCCAGAAGACGATCATAGGCTTCATCCCCAACACCAATTACTGTTAATTGTTCCTCTTGAGGATCCTCTTGCAAGGCACAACCTCTAGTGTTTCCTTGGGTATTCCCGATAGCATTGACTTCAGGATTGAGGTGAGGCCCAAACTATGGCGCATCTGTTCGTGGCTGCCCGTGATCGTTGTTACTAGTACCTCCTGTACTTGGATGATTCTCTTCTGGAGTTTGTCGCTCGACCAACTTTCTTAATCTTTCTTGGCTTTTGGCCAACCCAGTCATTACTGCCATGAACTGGTTCATCTGAGCCCTCATCTCAGTTCTTTCATTAGCCATCTGAGTTCTCACGTCAGTCAAATCTTGCTGAACTTGGTCCATCTGTAAGCTCGGAAGGTTGTTTCTGGTTGGATACCAGTGAACTCTATTGATGGGTAATACCCTCCTACGAGCAATGTTTCCTGAAACAACAGCAAAGTGAGAAAAGTAACAACAAAAACACCTACAAAACAAAGAAAGACGTTAGTATGCAATGCAGTATGTCTATTTGTCTTCCAAGGGTATCCGGTTTGGTTCTTTGGTTTTGACCTTCCAGACCTCTGGGAATGAAGATGTTTGAAGAGAAACGAATCCCAAGAAGAAAATCCAGGTAATACATAAACCATATATTACAAATGCAAAAGATACATAGTTTATGATTACAATAAGTTCCCATGGTGGGTCAAAATACAATCAATCCAAGAAATACAACAGAATCACCATGAGAAATAAAGTACAACCAAAATAAAATACAAAGAAATCAAACATCCAGCCCAAAGTCATCCTCCTTGACTTCCTTCAGGAGAGCATCAGTCACTGGTCCAACGGGATGCTCTGTGATGGTCCTGATAAGAAGGTTCCTGGTGGCAATGGCACTTGTCAACTTCTGGTACTTGTCTTGGTCCTTTGATCTCTTCAACCCCGCTCGGAGCTTCAACTCAGAGATTTCCTTCTGTGCTGCTAACAAGGCTTCCTGACTCTTCTTCTCATTATCTTCCAGTTGCTCTATCCTAGCCTGTGTCTTCTAACCTTCTTGCAAACGAGCCTCAGTGATCCTGATCCACCTAGCCTGACTCTCCTCCAAGTAATGCTCAGCTCTGGCTTTCTGAACCTTAGCTTCTTTGCAAGCATTCTTCAATACCAACTCCCCTGCTCGGGATTTTCTGATGTAATCATCTGTCTTTTCTATCTTGGTCATATGCTCGATCCGGAGCTTCTCTAATCTCTCACTGTCTAGACAACTATCATTCCTCTCCTAGAGGGTCTTCTTTAGAGCTTCAGAAAGCTGAGCATTCCTCTCTCTCAACTTCTCAAACTCCTCTAAACTGACTGTAGCCATAGGCTCTACTGATTATGGTCCTGGCACATCTTCCAGGGTGAATGGCATACGGGTGATCTGTCCTCTAATGCGAGACCAATCAATGTACTGAGCTGAAGCTATGTTGTTGCACTTGCCAAGAATAGCAGTCCCTTTTGTCTGTATGTTATCCCAAGCCCAGGCTGCTTGTCGGATGATGGCATGATTATTCTGAACATCACAGTAAAGGTTTTCTGCTAAATCCTGCTCTCTTGGGGGATGTACTAAGGCATACCCTAACTGCCTTTTGAAAAGCAAAGGATTGTAGTTGATGCAACCCTTTACTCCAATAAGAGGTACATTGGGATACTGCCCACAACTTGTAATCATTTCCCTGCCCTTGGTGCTCTAAGTACACCACCTGATGTCTTCTGAAGTGTGAGCAATCATTCTCTTAGCCCAATTTCTTGGCTGATGAGGATTAAGGAAAGCTTCTATCTTCGGCAGGTGTCTTAATAACCAACAATAGAAGAGAGGTGCACAACATCTGACTAGTCTTCCCCTCTGTTTCTCATTTCTCTGATGCACTGAGTAGTAGAAATCCCCTAGCAAGGTAGGAACTGGATTCTTCAGCAGGAAGAGGTGGATAGCACTCTTGCTTACAAACTTAGGCTCGTCTGCAAACAAGATGATTCCATATATACTAAGAGCCAGAAGAGCACAAACAGTTTCCCACTTCCCAACTGCAGCATGATTGGTGGCCTGAGTGATCAAGAAGTCCAAATGGAGGCCTGGGATTCCAGCCTTGGTGGTCATATTCTGATCAATGATGGTGGTTTCCAAATACAAAGCCTTAGTTATGTCTTCATTCCTAGGAGTAGCCATCTCAAGGTTGAAAGGGATTCCCCTTCTGATAGGGACACCCAACAACATGGAAAACTCTTCTAATAAAGGACCCATCTGAAAGTCTGGGAAAGTGAAACATCTGAGAGGAGGGTCATAAAACTGAAGGCAAGTATGGATCATGCTCCTCTATGATGCATCCAAATCCATGATCATGTCCATAATACCACCATAATGTTCCCTGAATAAAGGGACATGATCAGGCGTGATAAGTGCCTGAATCTGCCTGATGCCTGCTAGGGAGGGCTCAAAGAAATGATAAGTAATGTTGCTCTTCCTGGATGAGTCCATACTGACAATGGATGCTGATGTAGATGACTGAAGAAGATAACATCTGAAGAAGATCTCTGATGAAGATAACTGATGAAGGTGGCTGAGCAGAAGAACAGTCAAAATCAATCCAAAGATGATGTGGATACCCTGTAAAACAAATAGACAAATGTTAAAATGATGCAAAATGATGTATGCAGAATGATATTCAAGGGTTTGTGATCAGGTGTTGGATCTGTTGTTTGCTTTGATAGGGTCCATGAGTGTTCATAAGTCCGGACGAAGGCTAGAGAACCAATAACCAGGTGGGGGTCTCAAATAAAGAGTCACAAGTCCAGGGTTTCATAGAATCAGCCCAAAGTAGTGTAACCTTAAAACAATATCAGTAACAGGGTATGATGAGGCCAAGGGTTCCTGCAAACCTGTAAACATCCCAACCCACTCATAGGTATTGTTCTAGAACAAGGATCCTCAAACTTGGATCTATTATGAGAAGTGTAAACACTTCTAACCCGGAGGTACAATGTTTAGATTAATCATAAAGGATCCTCCTCTAATTCACCTCATATGCTGAAGGTCATTGTAATACCCCAAAATTTGCCCTCATATTTATTACCACTAACTGGCTTACGTTCACATTCATTTGAATTTCCCATTAGGTCATAACAATCATAATCATGCATTGCATTGGCTCCTAAGGCATGAGATCGATGCGCTTCGAAGAACCAGATTATTCCACTGGTTTGTGGTTTCTACTTCACTGGAGTTTGGTTCACGGATTATGGAATTAGGGCTTCACACCATATATGTGGTTATCAGATGAATCAAGGGTTTTGGTCAAGTGGTCATCGATAACATCGTCTTCTTGTGCCATCACTTTTGATTAAGGTTTATTTCCCTAACCATGCGGTCCTTAAGAGGGTTTTCTCTGCAAATTTTGTTCGTCTTCGACTATTAATTCTCAAAGGGATTTTGTTGTTGATGGAGGCGCAGGTTATCGAATTACTGGTGTACATGGGACCAATTGGAGTTTCATACTAGAGATCCTTGGTCATCAGGACAGGGTCTCAGGGAATTAAAAAGTTGAAGTTGTGAGTTCTTGTGGAGTTAATTGGGTCATTTACCGTCCAATTTAGGTGGGCTGACTTCAATTTGCAAATTAACTCAGATTTAAGGATCATCATTATTATCCACCTTTTACCATCGGATTTCAAAGGCCCACGTTTGGATACTCATTTCAAATATCCAACAAACCGATTAACCAATTTCTTTGTCTAAGTACCCGCAAGCATTATTGTTAATTCAAATTCTAAAACCATATTCATTATCCAAGTCATTTCCTTTAACTCCATTTCATTAAACCAATCTGTCTCATTAAACCATTTTTATAATTCCATAGTTAATATTCATTTTCTAGGCCTATACCCATAAAATAATTTTCAATGTATATGTCCATTTTAACCACACTTGTTTTTTAAATCAATTCTTCATTCATTTTTGAATTTCCCTCTTAATATTCATTTAATTCTAAATTTTTCTTTTAATTTTCCCATAACCAAAATACGCAAAGAAAATTCATAATAACCAAAATACACAAAAAAAATTAATAACATTTCTTCATATAGCATACTATTTTATTGAGAATAGAATTCAAGCAGAATTAGTGGGGATAACCGAAAAATAAAAATAACAGGGCAAAAAGGGAAAAAAAAAAAGGAACTGAGTTAAAAATAAGGGAAACTCTGTGAAAATCGGTCTCAATTTCTTCTTCTGCATTTTTCACCGGTGAACTCGCTTGATTCATTTTCCATAACTCCCATCTTCATCAATATCTCTTGCAACTCTTCACCAGAAAAAATTCCAATCTCTAACAAACTTTTCTTCCAATCTCTAACAAACTTCTTCTCCCAAAATCCATCTTCATCACCATCATCATCTTCAATTCTAATCTCCTTCAATCACAAAAAGCTTCATCCAGCAATATTCATCACTCTTTTCTTCGATTTTCTAACAGAAAAAACCAGAAGAAAGTTGGAATAGAAACTGATAATCAAAAATCAGTTATGAAGAACTCAGAAAGAAAAACACAAAAGAATTCACCAAGGAAACTTCTTCAAGCTTGACTTCAATTTCTTTCAATCTCTTAAGCTTCCTTCAACTATTCACAACCTGCAATCTCTCTCAACTCGTCATCGCACATACTGCATCATCATCATCTTCAACCCGAAGCTTCAATCAACATCGACAATCCTGCAAGAAGTGAATCGCAGATTCAGAATCAAGAACAACATTCAGCAAACACATTGCATATCAGCAAGAATCAACAACGATTCAGGGTACGATTGACCGTAAATTCAACAACGGCAACAATGAGAATCACGAGAAACTCAATAGGAGAGATTTCAGAATTAAAAAGAGGAGAAATCAGTGTCGATGTTATTACCTCGAGATGTTGCATCCTCTTCATCAATTCTTCGATTCTTCGTCAGGGGGATCAATTACCATCTTCATACCTCTTATCAATCTTCTGCAACTGAATCAGCAATCAACAAATCGTTTCGAGCTCCATCAATCATCATCAAAACTAGTAGATATCAGGGACGCTCAAGCGATTCGACGCGGGCGCAGGATTCGACACTGGCGCGGGATTGACATCGGCTCAACGTTACCGTGTCATCAACAACGCACGACTCCACAAGAATTTACAATGTCACCAACAATTTCAATCTTCAACTGAGTTTATCCTCTTTCTTCACATCAAGAACATACTAATCTTCAACTTCAGTCTTGATTGAAGCTCAAACCTGCAACAAAAACCATTCAAAAATTACATAAAGAGTTTCTGATCTTGATCGCATATACAGAAGTTGAAGGTGGAAGAGAAGCAAACCGAATCGAATTGGTGAGGAATCGAAACATGAAATCGTATCCACTATGATTGAAGATCGAAAACGAAACGAAATCAACACGATTGTGAAACCGGACAAGATGTTGATGTCAACGATTAATTAAGGTCAAGGCGGACAAAATAGAGAACTGACGGATGCTCAACATCGACGATGAAGGGATCAACGGTTATTTCTAGGAGACGCTTTGAACCGGAAAAGATGAGAAGATTGAACGATGGCGAAAACGGTGGAAAACCTAACTTTTTGACGATGATAGAAGAGAGGAAATCATGAGATGACGATCGGAGGCGGTGAATCTTCACCGGCTGTTTGGACGGCGATGGCGATAGGGATATACCACGGCGTATGAAGATGAAGATCAACATGGGGAAACTAGGGTTGGCATCGTATCTTATTCCTAATTTCGGTTTGGGCTTGATCCTATCAGTAACATGGATCCATATCCATGGATTTCTTTTTGCACCTGCGATTCACTTGTCACACCCCCTCCCCTGCGGGTTCTGCTTGTGCGGATTGGGCCTTCAGCCACCATCAAAATCACTATGGGCACCCTCCATTTTCCTATTCTCACCACTACTTGCGCATATTGCAAAGGAATTGGGCCATCAGGCCATGAAAATACTATTTGGACCGTTCCTTTTCCAGCATACACCCCCTGCACTATGTTAGAAGACAAGATGAGCTTTGGGCCAGTTCTGATGCTATTTACAATTCTTGGCTTTCTTTTGCACTCCCATGGTTCAATTATTTGTTATTTTTGGTTTTTTCTCATTGCCAATTATTTCTTGTAGAAAAATCATAATTAATTTTCTTGTTAATATTTTTTGTGGATTTATATCTTAATCCATTTTTCTTGTAATTTTTAATTAGAATTTTTATTGCTAATTTTAATTATAGTTTAGTACTAATTTTGGATTAAATGGTTCATAAGTGTTTTTGATCGATATTGGATCGATTTCGATTATGGTGGATTTTCACAAAATGATTATGGAAGATAAGCATTTATTTTGCTTATGGAGATCACAAGACCTTGCTTGAAGTTTTTTTTGGATTTCTTTTATATGAAGAATCGGCACTTCAATCAAGTAAGTAATCTCGATTCTCCACTTTAATGCACCATTCTAGTTGTATGCGGCTTAGGATCATATAATTTAAGGTGCATATTGAGCCCTCCCACCTGAGGCACTGGATTTATTTGTGAATTATGATTATATGTGTCGATTTTGGAGCTTAGGGATTAGGTTACGGATTGTAGAATTCACTTCCCTTCGTTTTCCCTTAAAACACCCTTTTTTGCCTGTTTCGTCGCAATTATTAAAAATAGTTTTAGGTGTGATAAAATTATGGAAATATTCATGAGTGATCCCATCCTCTTAATTAATTTGTCATATTTTATGTTTCTATATTTGAAGGGTTTTAGTAATTAATTTGGATTTTTCATTCCAAGTTGTCCCAAAAGGAATGATGTTGAGATAAGAGACCTTTCCCCATAGGTGTGAGACCTATTTTTTTTGTGTGATTAACCACTGGAATTTGTGACATTATGATTCTAATTAGGTATTTTTTTCATAATTTTTGGTACCATTTTTTATCCACTTTGTGGAGTTGTTTTTCGGCGATCATGCCTTGTTATCTTGCTCATCAAGTAATTGTTTTGGCACTTTGGTGTATAATGTTGTAAAATCCTTTTAGAACATGTTAGATACTGACTTCAACATTCCATGGATTTAATTTCATAATTTTTAAAGCCTTTTTTCTATTTTTCCGTGTCACTTAGATTATAGGTCCAAATATGTATTTATTTGCTCCATAACCTAGATATTAGAAAGGCATTCATGCCATTTTCTTGAGATACTTTTTGGTAAATTTTAGGAATTAATTATAGGTCATTTATAGGTCCTTAATTCCAGTTATAGTTCACTTCTTTCACCATTCTCATTTAATTTGTTTTGGTGTTCCTAAATGCTTTCTTATGTGAAATAGTTTAACTTAAACTAGCTTATCTTCTCCTCTAATTGTTAACATGAATTATGTGGGAATAATTAATGGCAATACATGCACTTTAATTGCATCTCATATCTTATATGCTACTGACCCATAATCATTTCATGCATATTCACATGTCATTCATCCTTAAATTGCATCATTTGTGATCTTATGCGATGTTTGTTCATTTATTCTCACATCTTCTTCTCCTTGCTCCATATGCTTAAGTCATTGCATCCATGATTGTATATTCATTCATCCACATTCATAATCATTCACTAATGACTTTTATTCTCATTTGATGTATTAATTCATGCTTGTATGCCATATGCATTCATACTTCATCCATAAACTCTAACTTGCATTTAGGTGAACTTATGTGAACTTCTTGTACATAGTTTGACATAGTTTGATCTTGTGAGGTATCCTAGCATACTTAGGGATATATAGCATGTAGCTACTTACTTTAGAAGTCATGTAACCTTTAGGTACCTTCACCTTTAGACTTAGGTCTTATTTTGAACCCTAGTTCCATTCTAGGACGTTTATGGTACTTAATCGCTTTTATGCTTTGATTTTACTTTCAATATGCATTGTCATGCTAACTTTTGTTTTGTAGGGGAGAAGATTGAGGTAAGCCTCACTTCATTCATATCTCTTATGCATTATAATTGTGTTTGCCTTAGTACTTGTGCCTTGCTCTTAGGCTTTCCCTTTCTTTAGAGACAACTTAACTTCCTTAGGAAGTAAGTTAGTTTCTAAGTTCCCTTTTCTTCTTTTCCTTTTCTTCCTTAGGATTAGAAAACTTCACAAACCATTAGGATCTCCCTTTTGTATATGATAACTAACTTAGGGTTGTGTCTTAGTTCCCCTTAGTTTGTCCTTTTTTAACTTTAGTCTTTCTTTCTCACCTCATGAAGAAAATAATAAAAATACCTAATAAAGGTTGAATGTTCTTATACGCCATGAGACTTTGTTGCGGAGTACTTATATGTGTCCTGTTTCGGGGCGAGGTGTAAGAATTTACCACGATGGATAAGTCTTAGTATGAGAATGTTCACAAACAAATTCAAAACATTTCTCATAAAAGACAAAAACAAACAATAAACTACTATCTTGCGGGAACTTCTTTTCTCATCTCATTCACTCACAACGCGAACTTGCGACGACTTGTCTCGCATGCAAGACGGTAAAAGCACTCGTTCCAGACGAGCCTTCAACACCTAAGCATAGACATACGCAGTTCCAACCATAAAAAAATACAAACAAATTTCCCGCCTGGTTAGGCGAACTACGTCGACTCTGATCCTCATTTTCTCGATGAGGTACGTAGGCAGTGGGGTAGGGCACGTTCGAGCACATTCTTTATTTTCCCTACATTTCCCCATTCCTTTCCATTTTCTTTTCCAGATCCATTTAGCATTCCTATTCCAGTTAGCAGTTTTATTCAGCAGCACTCGTATTTTCTCACCCTTTGAAACAAACAAACAAGCGTGGATCCCATCGGGTACGGCAGACGATTTGGGGTGCTAATACCTTCCCAGGTCGTAACCGACTCCCGAACCCAGATCTTTGGTTCGCAAGGCCTCATCCTTTCCTTCTTCCTTATGTTTGTGCAGCATTACCTTTCCCATTCATTCGAGATAAAAATGTCTGGCTGGCGACTCTACCTTTTCGACGCCACTTTCGCGTTTGTACTAGGATCCAGAGAGCGACAATCATCTAAAAAGGTCATCCAGACTTAGCAGGCTTCCCAGATAGCCCTAGCACTACAGGAAATCTGTAGCACAAAGTTCTCAAGAAGAAACCCATGTCAGAACCGTGTTTCATATTCCCGCACCAGACCAAAATGGAATGGGAAAGAATATGAAGCCACTCTAATCCTATGTGTCACTCAGGCTCCCAGTGTGGAACCTTGCTCACTGAAATACCCCTCCCACCAAAGTAAACCAACAAATCCAGCACATGATATGATGACAATAATATGAAATGCATAAAACAGTAAATGAAAGCAATAAATAAAGCTGTACAGAAAGCAATAAATAAAGCAATAAACAAAAAGCACACATAACACCCCCATAAACACAAATCAAACAAGCGCTAGGAGAAACCCACAAAAAGAACCAGAAGCCCTGGTTGCAAGAATAAAGATCCCCAGCAGAGTCGCCAAGCTGTCGCTCCCCGGATTTTCATCCTGGTGCAAACGCGAACTGTCAGCGAAAGAGAAAGAGGTTGAATTGAATAGAGTCGCCAGCTAGGCATTTTTATCCCGAAGGAAAGGCAATGCTGCATAAACCTAGAAAGAGATGGATAAGACGGTTGCGAACCAGAGAAACTGAGAAAGGGGGTTGGTTACGACCTGGGAAGGTATTAACACCCAGATCGTCTATCGTACTCGACGGGATCCACGCTTACAAGATTGTGTTTAAAAAGGGTAGGTGTATGTGTTCTCTGTGTGCAAAAGCAAGGGAAAGAAAGTACAAGTGTCAGTGCAAAAGGTGTGAATTGCTCAGGAACTGAGGCTTAAAAAGAAAGCTGAAAGATAGGGAAGACACATAGACTTTTGTTCGATAATTGTTAAGTTATGCCTACGTATCCTCTCATGCAATGAGGAAGTCAGAACATCGTAGTTCGACTCAAAGAGACTGAAAAAAAGAATTGACTGTGAACTGCTTACTTGCCTATGCTCAAGTGTATGACTCGTCTGGCTCGAGTGCTAACTGTCTTGCATTAGACGGAAGAAGCAAGTTCTAGTTTGTGAATGATTGTGATGAGAAAAGAATCCCGGAGGAGACGATTATTGCTTGTTATTGTGTTTTCAGTTTTTATTGTTTTTGGTGTTTTGCATGGGATTATGAGCTTAAGCCTAAATCAAGGGCTTGCAAATTCATTATATCCTTCCTGATTAGGGATAATGAGCATACTTAAGTATGAGATAAGCATCTCAACTTAATTACCATGATGATGTAGGATTAAGATCATTAACCTACTTATGATTATTTAGATGTTTTTGGTTTTTTTGTTTAGTATTAAGTAATGAGTTTAATCTCTAATCACAGATTAGTGAACTCGTTACACCATCCTAATAGAAGGATGATAGATGAGAACACTTAAGATGAGGAAGATACCTCAACTTAATCCATGGTTAGGGATTAAATTCATTATATAACAAGCTTTTATCAAGTGGATTTTAATTAAGGGGTGAGATTAAGAAGTGGATTTTAGGGTTTGTAAGACAACTTGAGGGGGACTTGTCCATTAAACTATAGGGTTAGTCCCTCTTAACCATAAGGAATAGATAGAACCCTAATGTAAGGCCCAAGTTACAAGATAAAGTCTTAGTGATTATTAATGTGTTTTTATTAAGAGGTGTAAACAAATTAAAGGTTTAACACTTAGGATTAAAGTTGTACACTCCATCCTAAGATAAGGATGCATGCATAACCCTAATTCCAAAGTCCTAAAACTTTAAGAGTTTAGTCTCTGATTAAGAGATGAAAAGAGAGACTCAATGAGACTCAAAGGTAAAAGGTTAGGGGGGACTATATACAACCCTAAAAGTTACCATGCTTGGATATCCTATGGTTTGTGAAGCTTAAGAGAAAAGATCTTCAAGAAGGCCACCATGGAAGAAGCAGATGAAAAGAGAAGGAGGAAGAAGAATAAGTTACTTACTTCCTGAGGAAGATAAGTAACTTAGGAGAAAAGAAAGGAGAAAGAGAGACATAAGTGAAGCAATTTCACTTCAAAGACAAGTAAGAATGCATATGAATGAGAAGAAGAAGTTGGATATGAAGGCAAATCCACCTCCCAGATAACTTACCAAAAGGTCCCTGAAATGTTAGTATGAATGCATAAGACATGAAATGAAAAGAAATAAGATAAATGAAAGTGCAAAGACCAAAGTCAGAAGTGATTATGCTATGAAAATGTGTTATGAGATGATGCAAAGTCATACAAGATGCATATGAATGATCATACAAGGATGCGATGCAATGAAAGCATGTTTAGAAGCATGAAAACACATGGATGTTCATGAAATGTAATGAATGCAAAACATGGAAAATAAATGAAGAAATGATCAAGCAATGTTTCAAAAATGTCCTAAGATGTCTAAGATGACATACAAGATAATGGAATGGCATGTCAAGTTCATATGATAATGATATGCAAAGAGGAATGCAAATGAACATGAGAAATTAGGGTTTTAAGACAACATGAGATGCATATGAACAAAACAGAAGCAATCACCATGATAAAAAAATTGAAATTGAGCTCAAACAAACCCTAAACCTATACAAGATCACACCCCAAAGGAGAAGGTCAGAAGCCAATCCTAGTGAAAGTTAAGAAATTCCTAAGTTGACTAGGGTTTTTGGGTGCTTCTAAAGGGAAAATGCAAATCAAATTGAAAATGCAAGATAAAAATATGAGATAAAAGACCTAGAAACTATATGCAATATGTGAAATAATGCAAAAAGAAATGGGTTCAAACTCATCATAGTTAGACATAAATGAATTTTTCAAGTTAGGGTTAAAAAATGTGATTTTTAAGAACCCTAATTCAAAGAAAATTGTTAAAATGTGATCAAACCTAAAAAGAAATTTTTTATGGTGAGTTTGAAAATGCTTCTAAATGTATTGGAATGCTTTATGAATTTTTTGGTTATTTTTAGAAACTTAAATGCATATTTAATTAATTAAAATCAATTAATTAAATAAAACATTTAAATATTTTAAAAATACCTTTTTAATGCAAAAAAATAAAATAAAAATATTTTTAGGTTAAGAAAAATATTTAAAACAGAAATGCAAAGTTTGAGATTTTTTTTAATGTGTTTTGATATTTTTAAATAAATGTGAAAGAAAATGCAATAAAACTGAAATAAAAATCAAATAAAGGTGAAGTATGTTGATCTGATGGTCCAGATTTGAACCCGGGGAAAAGGAGTTGACTATGCGAGCTATTGAATGGTCAAGATGGTTTCTGGCTAATTAATTATGATTTATTTAATTAAACAGAAATTAACATTAATGAACTAATCTGGTCCGTCCAAGGCTTAAGCTAATCACACATCCAATGGTCCTCATGCAATCTGGGCACTAAACCCTGATTAGGGCTAATCACTTTCAGGTGATCGGAGACAAGCTGCAGTCATCTTCTCCGGTGGAACCAAAACCCTAAGTCCTTCTACAGGCTACCCCACCCCAAATTAACTGCCCAGAAATGATCCCCTATTCCCACGAAACTCAAATCACCCAACAAACATCATTTATGCTTCATAAACATGGTGAATCGAAGAAAAAATAAAAACTGGACAAACTTTCAGAAGCCTATAAAATCCTCATTTCTCCACCATTTTCAGTTTTAAAAAGATCATGGTGAACCCCACAACATGTATTTTCATCTTAGAACAAGAAAATAAGGTTTTGAGAGAAAGTGTTCTTGAGGTTACCTGAGCTGGAGATCCCTAAATGTGGACTTTCAGAGTCTTTCTCTTGTGCAAACTGCTTCTTCTGGTCCTCCTAGTGCTTGTGGAATGCTTCAAAAGCTTTTAAAATGGCTGATTTGAAAGCTCCAATTCTGGTGTAGCAGAAATGGAGGTTTGTGTTTGTGATGTTTCAGGTCTTTTTGAGGGTTGAGTTTTGTTCTGTGGATGATATTTGACTTATTGGTGAAGAAATTTTTGAGGTTTGATGGCTGGTTTGAGAGAATCGAAGAAGGGAAGTTTTGAGTGATTTTCTTGCAATCTGCCTATGGTGAGGTTTCAGGCTCCAAGATTATATGAAATGAGGTCCATGATGCTTGTATGTGATGTCTTGATTGGTTAGAAGGTTGGTGGTGGCATAGTGTGATTGGTATGGGCAAGTTGCAAAAAAGTCAAAAGTTTTGTACCACAAGCATGGGCCATGGCATAAGCTGTTTCAAGGGGTGTCTGGCCCCAACTGAGTTCATGGATGGCCCTTGGATTGAAACATGTGAGCTGTAACAAGTGGATGAAGAGTTTCAATAGGTTTTGCAAATTTCCAACTTTGAGAATTTTGTGAAAATGGCTTAGTGAAACTTGCAATCCAAGGCACAATTATGGTCCAAATGTGTTGCACTATGTTTGTATGATGTTTAGAAGTCAATTAGAGGTTATGAAATGACTTAGAACTTGAATTTGGAAAAATCCCTCTTTGGTGCACACTTGAAAATTATAGGATTTTTGCCAACTTTGAAAGGCCATATCTTGAGTTCTAGGATGAATCAAGACATGTTCTTGTACTTTTTGAAAATGGGAAGACATAATCTACAACTTTCATGCCTAGGAATTTTTATTTGAAGCATTTTTGGTCATGAAATAATAGGTTGAATATCTTTCCCAAAATGGAAAGTTTCCATTACAAGTCATTTCCAAAAATAGAAAGTTTGCATTTGGATTGAAATCCTTCAATCTTGTGAACTTCTAAGATCAAATAAAGATCATAGAGACTCAAAATGATGATGATGACCCTTTGGTACCATTGTTGGAGGGCCTCAGATGCCCTGATTTTGACATTACTTGCTCAGGAAGTTACCCAATGATCAGATGACTTCCACGGTGAATTTCTTCATCAAATTTGGTACATATGATCCTTATAACACATTAAGACCATTAGAAACAAGAATTAACAAAAAAAATTGGGATTAAGGCCTCTGAAACCAAAACCCTAATTTTAGGTCATTTGTGTAGGAAATCTTCAGTCTGCCTCTATGCCTTTGCCATGCTTTGTGATCCCTTGAATTTTATGAACTTTGGGGAGCATATTATGATCATGGAACACATATGGACCCTCTTGGAAAGCTTTAAAACCATTGGGATGGCCCATATCACTTCTTGGATTGCTCAGATCACAAACCCTAGATGCAGATGAAATGAAACTATGCAGTGGGATATGATATGCTTATGCTAATGCAAAAATGAAACATCACAAGCCATGGTGTGAGAAAAAGTGAGGGAAAATTTGGGGTGTTTACATGTTAGACGAATACTTTGGCTATAATCAGATCTTTATTGCCAAAGAAGATGTTCCTAAAACAGCATTTCGCTGTCCTGGAGTAATATGAACTTACGAATGGATAGTAATGCCCTTTGGTTTATAAAATGCTGGAGCAGCTTATCAACGAGCTATGAACTCGATTTTTCATGATTTTATCGAAACTTTCATGCAAATTTATATTGACGATATTGTAATTAAGTCTATTTCAGGAAAAAACCATCTAGACCATCTTCGACAATCCTTTGAAAGGATGAGGAAGTTTGGGTTAAAGATGAATCCCCTAAAATGTGCTTTCGGTGTCCAGGCGGGTGATTTTTTAGGTTTTATGGTCCACAAGAAAGGGATCAAAATAAATGAAAGCAAAGCGAAAGCCATAATGGAGGAGAAAGCGCCATCGACAAAAAAGGAGTTGCAGTCTCTGCTAGGGAAAATCAACTTTCTCAGAAGGTTCATCTCCAACCTTAATGGAAAGACGCATGCCTTCTCGCCTCTACTTCGACTAAAGAAGGAAGACTTTAAATGGGGGCAAGAACAACAAGCTGCCTTTGACAAAATCAAGGAATATTTGTCTAGTCCTCCAATTTTAATGTCTCCTTGTAGAAAGAGAAGTATGAGGTTATACATTCCGGCATCAGACAAAACATTAGGAAGTATGTTATGCCAAGAAGATGAAAATGGCGTCGAAAGGGCCATTTATTACCTCAGTAGGGTCCTAAACAATGCTGAAACTAGATATAGTGTTATAGAAAATTATGTTTATGTGTATATTTTTCTTGTATGAAATTAAAGCACTATATAAAGCCAGTTGATGTGTACATTTCTTCTCATTTCGACGTAATAAAACATATGTTGTCTAAATCTATTTTACATAGTCGAATTTGAAAATGGGCTCTGGCATTGACGGAATATTCCTTAAAGTATTTGCCTTTAAAGGTTGTTAAGGGACAAGTGGTTGCTGACTTCATAACTGACCACTCCATAAATGAAAATGGGGTAGAATATGTCGAATTAGAACCATGGAAATTGTATTTCGACGGTTCCAGTCATAAGAATGGAACTGGTGTTGGAATACTAATTATTTATCCTAACAAAATTCCAACAAAATTCAAGTACAAAGTCGAGGGTTTATGTTCAAATAACGAAGCAGAATACGAGGCTTTGATTGCTGGACTTGAAATCTTGTTGGAATTGGGGGCAACAAGAGTCGAAATAATGGGTGAATCTGAGTTGGTGGTAAAGTAGCTGACTAAAGAATATAAATGTGTAAAAGAAAATTTAATCATGTACTTCGTAATAGCTAAAAGGCTTCTTAAAAGATTTGACAATGTGGCCATCAGACATATTCCCAGGATGGAAAATCAAGAGGAAAATGATCTTGCTCAACTTGCATCTAGGTATAAAGTGTCAAGAGAAAATTTAGAAAAGGCTATTGAAGTAAGAGGACGGGTTATATCTACCAAGTTGTCCCCTTCAGATTTGGAGACAATGAAGTTAGGATACAGTGACGAAAAAAATTTCGAGATATTCAATATAGATGATTCAAGGATTGAAGATTGGAGAAAACCCATCAAGGATTATCTACAAGACCCAAATCAGAAAGTCGGAAGAAAGGTAAAGTACATAGCTTTAAGTTATGTACTTTTTGAAAATGAATTGTCTAAAAAGACTTCAGAATGAGTCTTGCTGAAATGCTTAGGCGAAGATGAATATTACATAGCTTTGTCGAACGTGCAGAGTGGAACATGTGGCGCACATCAAGCAGGCCATAAAATGAAATGGTTATTATTTCGACAAGGAATGTATTGGCCAACAATGTTGAAAGATTGTGTCGATTTTGCAAAAGGGTGTTAGGAATATCAAATGCATGCAGGCATACCACAAGTTCCTGCAAGTGAGTTGCATTCGATTATAAAGCCTTGTCCATTCAAAGGTTGGGCTTTGGATTTAATTGGTGAAATTCGACCAGCTTCTTCAAAAGGACAGAAGTACATTCTGGTTGGAATACACTATTTCACCAAATGGATTGAAGTTATACCGCTGGTAAATGTGGATCAAGAAACAATCATAGAATTCATTCGAAAACACATAATTTACAGATTTGGGATACCAGAGACAATAACAACAGATCAAGGATATGTGTTCATTGGAAAAAATATGCAAATGTTTGCAAAATAAATAGGATTTAAACTCCTTATTCGATGCCTTACTATGCTCAGGCGAATGGACTAGTTGAAGTAGCTAATAAGGTGGTAATAAATTTGATTAAAAAGCGTGTGGGGAAAAAACCCAGAAATTGGCATAAAACTTTAGATGAAATTTTATGGGCTTGTCGAACGTCTCCCAAAGAATCAATGAATTTTACTCCATTCAGGTTGACCTATGGGCACGATGCAGTCTTACCGGTCGAAATTTACTTGCAGTCGATTCAAGTTCAGAGGCATAACGAAATACCATCAGACACATATTGGAGTATGATGATGGACAAATTGGTCGATTTAGACGAAGAAAGATTACGCGCGCTAGATTTGGTGAAAAGTCAAAAAGAAAGAGTCGAAAGGTTTTATAATAAGAAAGTAAAATTTAAGACCCTTTTAATTGGTGTCCTTGTTTGGAAAGTGATTCTTCCTATGGATCGAAAAGATAGACTAATGGGAAAATGGTTTCCTAAGTGGGAAGGACCTTTCCAGATTTTGAATTTTTTTCCGAATGGTGCATGTGAAATCGAAGAGGTAGAAAAAGATAAGATAGTATTGAAGATAAATGGGAAGTATTTGAAAAAATACAAACAAATATTGCAAGAAATTAAAACAGCCATAGATTGATTGTATATAACACAAAATGATGATGTACTTTTCCAAATAGATGGCATTAACGTCATTACAAACAAGCTTCAAAAGGCTAAATAATAATAAACTATTCCTATTATAACTTAATATTGGAGAACGATTTCTTCAACTCGTCGAATTTCTTTTTCTGAATCTTGAGTCGACAGTCACAAAAGCTTCTATTAGTGGAGAGGTTTTAGATCTCTTGATTGAGTATCTGAGCCCTATCAGCATGATGAATACCCACCTTTAGTTCCTCGTTGATCTCGTTTTGTTTGGGTTGTTGAATGACTTCTTTACGTTTCCTCTCTTGGAAGATCTTCTTTTGAAGTGTAGCTATTTGTTTCTCCCATTTTTGGATATTGTCATCACATTCAGCAATTTCTTTTGTGTAAGTTTCAGATAGCTACTCTAACTTTGAAACTTTGTTGGTCGTAGCAGTCACATCATCCCACTCAGCAAGTTGTGTTTCATATTTTCTATAAATTTGTTGGGTAAAGTCTTTGTGACGATTCAGGTCTGCATTCACCAAGTCAATTAGGGTAGTCAGATCCATCACAAGGCTTCTTACTTCAGCAGAAACTTCCAAGAAATTTACTTGCTTCAGGATTTTCTTCAAATCAAAGTAGGCAGTCGTGTTTTCTTCCAAAACCTTAAATAAGTCCACATTAATGATTTTTGTTTTAATCTCATCCATTGTAACATCAAGGGATTGCATACTAGAAGTAGCCTCGGAAATGGTCGAACTTCTTCAAAAAGTGTCCTGAGAGGTATGACGAGTGTTGAGCATAGCTTTTAGATATTATAAAGGTTTCTTCACCTTGAGGCTCTCAATCTCTTCGCGAGAAAGACTAGTCGAACCAGTCAACAGTGAACTTCCTTTTGTTGGGTCAAGGGTTGGCTGAATACTCTGTCCTAGAGTTAACTTGACATCTTGTTTTTTCGTTTTGTCATCCTTCTCATCGTCAACAGTTTCTCCCTTTTCGTCATCCTCATCTTCGACCTCATTATCAGCATTAAAGTCTTCATTTTTTATTTTTTGCGTCTGATCCAGGAGGAGAGGGAGAATTATCATCAGAATGTTAGGGAGTATCGGGGGACTGTTCCATCTCTATTGTTGATTCTTTTGTCGAATTTCTTGGAGAAGTATGTGTTGGGCTGGCAGCTTTGTGAACAGGATCTTTGTTGGTTATTGGCACCTCTGTCTCTAGAGGGTTCCCTTTGACATCAATCTGAAAATGACTTCAAGTTAGGGAAAAGAGATATAATAAGAAGTAAATACAAGTAGTCTAAATGAAGATTTACCTGAGGAATCTCAGCGTTAAAACTGGAATTTCCACTCTCTGCATTCTTCGCCTGAACCTTTGCAGTTGGACAGTTTGGGGGAGTTTCTTTTTTTGGTTTAACTGTAGATTTTTGTGAGGAGATCCTCGTGACTTTCTTCTTCTTTTGAGGTTAACTTTGTTCTGGAGATTCATCACCAGATTCTTTGTTGGGAACCTTTTCCTCTTGTTTCTTCCTTTTTGGGGAAGGTGGTGGTTTTCGACCTACCTGGGCATAAAAATAGAAGTTGATTAGTTTCTGGAAGAATGTAGGAAAAGCTAGTACAGAAAGAGAAGTTTGTACTTTTTTGGCTCTTGACATTCCTTGGTGGATCTTCGTCCATCATGTTGGATGTATCTTCGACGACAGCTTTCCTGGCAAGAATTTTTGTGGCTAAGAAAAGAAAGGAAAGTCGGAGATAAATACAAGAAACGTATAAAAATAAAATTAGAATAGCAAAGTGGAAAATGTTTTTGATAACAACTTCAAGAATGGGAGTTTCCACGCGAACATGTTCTATTCCAATATGAAGTTGTCCTCTAAAATTGTCCAATAAAAACTTAGTTGGAACCACACACTCAACAAGTTTTTTGTAATGTTTTCAAAAAAGTTTCATAGGATCCCCACAAACGAACCAATCTAGAAATGGAGGGCTCAACACCACGCCAAATTTAGCAGAAGGTAAATGGGGGAACTTTGGTGGATAAAGGTTGAAAGCCAATTAATATCGTAGTTATGGACGAACATATGAAGGCAGTTTTAACTTTTCCAGTTTTTCTGTAAACTTCTATTTTAAAGTTACTACTGCTTCGGTTATGGTTCGACTAAGTTCATCTGGCCTAAGTAGTTTCAAAATAATTTTGAAATTTTTGTATTTCTTTCATATGTCTTTCAATACCTTTCTTGATTTTGTCCTGCACAAGAGCAAAAGCATTTGTCAAATGAGTATTGAATGCTGCCACGTTGAAATAATTGGTAAGGTAGTAATCTTTCCACCAAACATCAAATTCAGGAGTACAGAGAAAAGATGGTCGAAAGACCGTAGGTCGAATCTTGAGAGAGTCATCAGCATGTTTCTTTGAAAATTCTATACTTTTGTCTTCAGTGTGGAAAGAGTTGTAGAATATGAGGGAGCCTTTTCTGGGAAAATAGATCTTGGTTTCAGTTGAACAAGTCCAAACTATCGAGCGACAAGGTTGTGTTGGTAGACGGTCAGTGCAATCTTTGTCTTGGTGACATTGTGATGAGATGTGAGAAGCCTAGGTGTCAAAAATGATTCCCAAACATCGAGAAATTCGTCTTCATCTTTATGTATCTCAAAAGGCAGTTGCTTGGTGAACCACTCGGGTCCAATCGCCCTACTAGCAAAGGGTGCAATGGAGGAAGTAAAGTTGTACCTTTTGGCAAACATCATGATGTAGCTTGTGAATGATTTTCGAAGGCCAATCCCTTCGTCGGTTGGCGTCAGTTGTACTAATAGAGGCCATTCGACAACTTTATTCTTTACTCCATCCTCGTCTACATCATTCTTGATGGGAAAAGAAGCTTCAAAGGTGGCATTGATCCACAGTTGCAGAAGCCAAAATGGCCCTGACATGCTAAGATTACCTTTGTCCTTTACAGTTTTTAATAAACTCACGCTCTCACTTAAGGATTCATAAACATTCGTCAAGATCATCTCACTCAAGCATAGTTTGGTCCCATTGCGAAGTTGGTTGGCTATGGTGATGAAGCGTTTGGCCACTTGAAGGGATCAAGAACAAAATACGAATTTCGACAGCCATAGGGTCAGAAAGGCTATGTGTTCCTTCTCAGAAACTTCTGTAGTTTTCTTGTCATGATGAGCGATGAACACATAGTAGGAGGCCTTATTGGTGTCGAATTCTATAGAGTCATGGTTCAAGGTGGTGGGATCGAAGTCTACTCCTAAAGGACTAAGCCCAGAAATGGCAGCTATGTCAAAAAGGGGGGGAGTAACCATTCCACAAGGAAGGTGGAAGTTGTTGTAGGTGTTATCCCAAAAATAAAGGGAAACTAAAAGCATATTGGGACAATAATAGGGTCCTGCTTTCAAAAATTGTATTAATTCAAAAATCCCTATTTCCTTCCAGAATGTTGCTTTGACTTTTTCGATCTTATTCAACCAAGCTAAATAATCTGAAGGGTCTTTTTCCCCAGGGTAAGTCCTAAATATCCTAGCGTCTTTTAAATAAATTAAGTTCAAAACTGTAGAAAATCTCGAAAACCAGAGTTCGACTGTTGATGCGGAATTGAACTTATTTTATTAAAACAACGCTAGGATATTTAGGACTTGCCTTGGGGCAAAAGATCCTTCAGATTATTTAGCTTGGTTGAATAAGATCGAAAAAGTTAAAGCAACATTCTGGAAGGAAATATGGATTTTTGAATTAATACAATTGTCAAAAGTAGGACCCAATTATTGTCCCAATATGCTTTTAGCTTCCCTTTATTTCTGGAATAAAACCTACAACAACTTCCACCTTCCTTGTGGAATGGTTACTTCCACACTTTTTGACATAGCTGCCATTGTTGGGCTTAGTCCTTTAGGAGTAGACTTCGATCCCACCACCTTGAACCATGACTCTATAGAATTTGACACTAATAAGGCCTCCTACTTTGTGTTCATCGCTCATCATGACAAGAAAACTGCAGAAATTTCTGAGAAGGAACACATGGCCTTTCTGACCCTATGGCTGTCAAAATTCGTATTTTGTTCTTGATCCCTTCAAGTGGCCAAACGCTTCATCACCATAGCCAACCAACTTCACAATGGGACCAAACTATGCTTGAGTAAGATGATCTTGGATAATCTTTATGAATCCTTGTGTGAAAGTGTGAGTTTCTTAAAAACTGTAAAGGACAAAGGTAATTGTAACACGGTGGGAGAACTGACTTTGTCATTTTTGTTTTCACAAAAACTATGTTGCGGATAGCAAGAGTCGCCACCTATTTTTCTTTTATCCAAGTAGGAAAGGTGGAAAAGAACAGGAAAGACCTTGATTTTAGATTTTGAGTTCGGGGTGGGTTATACAAAGGGAAGGTGTTAGCACCCTTTGTATCCATGGTTATCCATGGGCTTTTAACAGCTTATCTCACTTTACTTTTGCTTGAAAAATAATGGTGGTGTATTTAGAAAAAAGTCCACCTTTGTAATGATTCTCGCATGAATGTATACAAAAGGGGTTTTCTTGGAAGTTTTTGAAAATGTGAGGTGTAAAGAGTAATTTTGCTTTTGAAATGGTGAGCAAGCAGTTAAGGGCTTCCTACCTACTTAAGGTCGTTTATGTTATTTTTATTTCCTTGGGGATAGAATTGTCCTTACTATTAGTCAGTAAGTAGTCTTATCCTTGGATGTTAGGGACGGGCGTATGATCGTCAAATGGTCATAGAAGGCAACCTTGTAGGGGTATCTTAGTAATTCGAAGGGATTATCATCATTTTCGTAAGTTCATCGAGGGAGTAGATCATTTTTCGTAGGCAACTAGAAGGGACTATGATCTTTTATTCGAAGGAACTTGATGATTTTTATTTAGGTAAATGTGCTAAGACACCTCTATGTTCGAGGGACTTGACCATTTTGTAAGGCAGAAAGAGGGGAAACCCTAAGGGTGTATATGTGAGAAGTGTGTTGTATTCAGTAATTTTAGTCTTGAAAATTAGGGTTAGCTAACGATTTATTTTAATCTTATCATACAATCATATTAAGCATACATCTAACAATTTATAGTGCAGAAAAATAAAACCCTAGTTTAAACTATTACATGGTTTTGGGAGAGATACATAAATAAAACTTGACAGAAAACGTAAAGTGCGGAAAATAAAACCTAAAACTATTACAGGGCTTTAGCAGTTACATTATTTGAACAAAGTAAAATCGGGCAAGGAAAATAAATCTAAATATTACAAGATTTGTGCATCCTATGCAATGATTCTAAATAATAAAATAAAATTAAGAAGAAAAAAAATATAAAGGAAGTGAAAGTATTAGATCTTTTGATTAGTACTATTAGAAGAATAAAAAATAAATAAACAAGATCAAATAAAATCGCTGCAAATTTTAAAATAATGGAAAAATAAGAAAAACGATTAAAATAAAATCTAAAAAATATTAAAACGATGCTAAAAATATAATAAAATCAAATAAAGAACGCACAATTTTTTCCAGATTTTTTTGAGAATATGGAAATAGAAAATAAATCAAATAATATAGAAAAAAGAGGAATTTGCGATTTTGAGGGTCGAAATCTTTTAGAATTTTATTCTAAAAGAGTATTGTTCTTCGAATTTTTTTCTGAACTTCTGAAAAATATTCGGAGTAAATCAAAACAATAGCACTTACCTGACTTACCTATCAGACAAGAATTCTTATCACTACTACATCCTTCAAAGTATCGGCGGAAACAGATTACAGCAGATCCACCAACAGTTTAGTTCTCCATGGTGCCCTAACAATGGCAAGTCACAGTTTTTGTACCTAAAATTCAATTCGATCACCCAGATAGCTTGCTCGCATCATACAAAACACAAATATGCAAAGAGATTAGATGTATCATGCATATAAATATGAAATCGAAAAATTGAAGAAAAAAAAACAAGAAAATAAACAAATTCGGTTATGGCGTTTTATGAGGTTTTGGAGCAATGTGATTATTGGTACGCCTTTCAGAAGAGTCTAAGGAATGTTCTTGGACCTTCAAACCTCCTTGAGAATGGATGCAACCCTAAAATTTAATCCAACTTACTCTTGAGTTTTTTGAAGTTTTGTATGCTCTCCTTGATCAAAAATTTCGTCCTATTGACTTGTGGAGATGATAAGTATTTATAGAGGGTGTAATTTAGGTCAGATTTTGGGCTTGGGTGAAGAATATTTGATTTGTTATTCAATGGTAATTTCAATCATTCTATTTTTGCATATTTGATTATGATACACTTCCACTTTGGTCTTGCACGAATTTTGGATCCATATAATGATAATAAACATCAAAATTTGATCCCAAAATAATCCTAAGATCAAATATTTGATTTTTCAATATTTATTCTAATTAAAATTAAATTAAATTAAATTAAATCCAATAAAATATAAAATAAACATTAAAAATTAGAATATATGATTTATGGGTCGTGGTTTATCCCATGATAAAGTTTGGATCATAAAAATATGGGCCCATTTGGCAAAAACTTAAGTTTTGGTCATTATTTGCCTTATACACCTCCTCAAATTTGCCCAACTTCAACAATGCATAAATCTCTCAATTTTTATCTCATGGATGTGTTCTCGGACTTTTTAGAAATCTTAGAGTGTCCTCTAACTACTCCTTTTGGTCCCATGTCCATTTGACCTTCCATGTTCAAGTTACGAGCTTTTTAAAAAGTTGACTTTTAGTTGACTTTTTAAAGGACCTGTAATGTCTTGGCTCATATCTCTCAAATGAAGCATTTTTGGCCTTGGCTTGTGAGACACAAAGTTGTATGGAATTGAATTTCCTTCAAAATGAGCTTTGGATGGTAAATTTCTGATGAAGCATGTGAAAGTTATGGCTGGTCAAAGTACAATTGACTTTTCCTTTTAAAAAAACCTAATATAGTAACTTCTGATTCTTAATGAATTTGAGGTTTCCTTGATGAATCACGATCAAATGATGAATCTTACTTCATAATCTTGATGTTGACCAAAATTCTTGATGTTTGATTGTATATTGACCACAGTTGACTTTTTGACCAATTTTACCAATTTTTTATTATCTGAGCATCTGACTAACCAAACTTGTAGGGCAAGTCTTGAAACTTGGCATGAGGATTCTCTGAAGTATGTAGGGTACCATAGTCCACTTGAGGCTTTGTAAGTTCAACTTTCTTTGGGAAACTCAAAACCTTAATTTAATATTCATTGCTTAGGAGGAGGCTTTGTCTGATGAAACCTGGAATCTCTTTGAGCAATTGAGAATCTTGTGATCGTTAGAAGACCTCTTGAGACATATTGTCTTAAATATGTGAGGGAAAATTTTGGGGTACAATAGCTGCCCCTGTTCAATTTTCTGAAACCTGAGGAGTTAGATTGGCATGTACGCCATTCGTGACCTGAAGGTGGAAGAGGATTGAACATTTAAGCCCAGAAATTTGCACTTGCTGGTGTGCAAAGTAATACTGTTGGTTGATTGTATTGCTTGAATGGGCTTAAAGATGCCATTCAGAGTGATTGGAGATGGGCTTGTAGATGCCATCCAAAGTATTTGTTGATAGAAGTATCAGAATGTGTATATGTTTGACTCTATCTGAATATTACTCTGGAAAACGTATCAGCACTAGATCTTTGTCTCGATCATCTCTGAACTGTCTCTGGAGAATACCCTAAACTAAGTATCAGAACTAGATCTTCGTTTCGATCGTCTCTGAATTGTCTCTGGGAAAATGTCTTGAACTAAGTATCAGAACTAGATCTTCGTTTTGATCGTCTCTGAACTGTCTCTGGAAAGTATCCTGAACTAAGTATCAGCACTAGATCTTCATTTCGATCGTCTCTGAACTGTCTCAGGAAAATATCAGAACTAAGTATCAGAACTAGATCTTTGTCTTGATCGTCTTTGAGCTGTCTCTGGAAAAAATCCTGAACTAAGTATCAGAACTAGATCTTCGTCTCGATCCTCTCTGAACTGTCTCGGAAAAATACCAGAACTAAGTATAAGAACTAGATCTTTATCTTGATCGTCTCTGAACTCTGGAAAAAAATCTTGAACTAAGTATCAGAACTAGATCTTCATCTCGATCGTCTCTGAACGGTCTCGGGAAAATATCAAAACTAAGTATCAGAACTAGATTTTCGTCTTGATCATCTCTGAACTGTCTCTGGAAAATATCTCGAACTAACTATCTGAACTATATCTTCGTTTTGATCGTCTCTGAATTGTCTCTGGAAAAATATTCTGAACTAAGTATCAGAACTAGATCTTCGTCTCGATCGTCTCTGAACTGTCTCTGGAAAAAGACATCCTGAACTAAGTATCATAACTAGATCTTCGTCTCGATCGTCTCTGAACTGTCTCGGGAAAATATCAGAACTAAGTATCAGAATTAGATCTTTGTCTCGATCGTCTCTGTACTGTCTCTAGAAAAATAAATTCCTGAACTAAGTATCAAAACTAGATCTTCATCCTGATCGTCTCTGAACTGTCTCGGGAAAATATCAAAACTAAGTATCAGAACTAGATCTTCGTCTCGATCGTCTCTGAACTGTCTCTAGGAGTCAACAATGTTCATCTAACTGCAAACTATCCTGAAAAGGAAAAGTTAGTTTTATTCAAGGTAATTTGATGCATGTAATGCATGGCACGATGTTCTTAACGTAAATGAGAATTTCGTATGCATTATGGATATGTATGCCATGATATGTTGTAAATGATGTATGGATGAATTATGTAGTTGAAGTGCATTAGTAGCTTAGTATAATAAAATATTAGCTGGGGAAAATAAATCCTGATTTATTGTTGAGGAGTATAAAGACATTGTCCCCGTCTGGTTTCAGAATATTGTACTTAGGATCTTTCGACTTCTGTTCGTCGTACTTTTTATTGAAATATTAAATTCCTAAATACCCTGACTGGGGATAAAAGAGACGGACATTCTCCTGAGATACTTATCCGACCAAGTGTCAATTATTCTGAGTCAGGCTTTGAGAGAAATCTGTCTGGGACTTTGTTGGGTTGGAAGTACAAGTGCTTTCGGGGAAAAGGCTATTTGGAATACTTCGCTGAAATAAATTCGTAAAGATTACTCTGTGGGGATGAGCCTGCGAAGATCTATTGGATATGAACTTTGTTGGGGATTCCTACCTCCAAGAGTCATTAGTAAATGCTATTATTGTAATTTTGGTAAACATAAATCATATTCGAAAGCATATATTCATTCAAAGTAATCAATGGATTCAGGATTTTTGATATTATCGACTTCCCCGAGTAATTTTCTAGGAATTATCATGACTGAATCCGAAGACATGATACTGACACCATCTGATACTATTGGCACAGATAATTAATTTCCACAATGGCTTTTGTTGAAACCAAGTATCAAGGAAATGTAATGAGAGGAATGTGCTTTCGGACTGCAGTGGATCGTGTACGCCCTGGGTAATGGTTAAGGATCTTGCAACTGAATTTGATCTGGTTTGATTTGAAAAGAGGGTGTTGCCCCTAATTGAGGATGAATTTTCCCATAATGGAAGTATTTGAAAGGAGCTGCCTCAAGAGAAATAAACGAGATGCCCCATAATAACATGCCCTTGGAATTGTGAACTCGGTAATGTTACCTCTGGCAATTCAGATGAGGAGACATGCCTCTGGCTATTAAGCATCGTTGATTCTTGACCTGAATGCCCCAAATGAATTAGACAATAACATGGCATGCCCCCTTGATTGGAAGATAGTGATTGTGCCCTTTATATTGGCTTTGATCCAACTAAGTCAAGCCCAGGAAGCAACTTTGTCTGTCGGGAGGACATTGTTTTATTGAATGTTCATCATGTAAGCTTTTCTGCTGTCAAACACTTAGTTATATGCAAATAATGATACTCAAAATGGAACGCTTATGTCTGTCTTGAAGTTTTGAAAAAGAATTATTTTAGCAAAACAATGTTTGTAAAAACTGTGATATTAACTCAAGATTTATAATAAGCCCTAAAGGAGTCAGGATACCTTTTTGTAGCAGTATGCGTTCGAACTAACCATGCTTCAGTTAGGACTTTTAAAGGGTTGTAACATGGCCTGGTTCACGGTTTAAGAAACAAAGGATAAAAGCTCAAATTTTATTTGTACCCAACCCATCCTTCGTGATGTTCTTCAGTCCTATGTTTAGTTAACTTATGCATTGAGGCTCCAAAGGAGTTTGGGATTGTAACATTGACTCTTACGATGGTTCAGAAACCAAAAGTTTATTTGAAAAGCCAGTCATCTTTTTTTTTTGAGGATTTGTAGTGACCTCTTTTTCTTTTGACTTTGTTATCCCTTCCTTTTGTCTGAACCGTTTGTTTCAAGATTACAATCAGCGGGATGTCTCAATTTTTACTAAGTCTCCTTCATAGGTTTTGACTTAATGAGCTTTTATTTTGCAAGATATTGACTGTCGGACTTAGTGATTACATGGAACCATCATTAGTTGTGTACAAAAAGGACAACTGGCATAATTGAGTTAACCAAGGAACTACCCTGCCCCAGGTTATGATTAAGGGTTTTAATTTACATGAGAATGAAAACTCCTACTTCATAGGCTCAAAAGGGTTTACTAGGGATTAACTTCCTTATATCTCCACTATTTAGGAATCGAAACAATACCTGCACAACGTTAGCATAGTCTGTTCAAAAGCATACTATATGAAATTATGGTATCGTCTTTGTCATCCTCCCTCTAAAGGCTTACAAATTTAACAAGAGTTAAATATCACAAAAGAGAAGTAAGAAGCATAGTTTAAATATAGTGAAACGAATGGATTAATTCAAGACAAACATAAGCAATGCATTGTCGTGAAAACAAAAGTTTGACATAATAGTAAGTGTTTAATTCAACAAATAAAATTACAAATGAAAATTCAAACATTCTCAAAGCTTCCCCCTCTAAACTTGTCACTGGCAGCTTCGATGTTTGATGGACGATAGGAGAATTCAATCTAGTCTTCTGGCATAACCTCGAGGACTCCTTCGTCAACCAGGTCTTGAATCATATTCCTCAATGCCCAAAAGTTATTAGTGTCATGTCCAGGACAGTTAGAGTGATATGCACACCTTGCATTGGGATTATATCGAGGAAAGGAAGTATTGGGCTTCTGAGGAGGGTCTTTCAAGGTAATCAACTTCATCTCCAAAAAGCATTGCAAAGTTTGCGACATTGGTGTGTTGATTTTGATAAATTGTCTTTTATGTTTCTTGTGTTGAGGAAGATTAACCCTATAAGACCTTCTTCCTTTAATTGAAAGAGTATCAGTAGTAGCCGGTCTCTTTCCTTCTCTTATCCTCATCTTCTTTTCAACCAAGTCAGCTTGTTTCATCGGAGGTTGACTGATGATTAGATTCCCGACTTCGTTGTCTTAAAGTTTATTGATGAAGAATCTCAGCTCTTCATGCCCCTGGGCTAAGTTTTGGATAAGAGTCACCTGACCATTCATCTGGATTCTCATCTCTGCTATCTCGGCTTGCAGTTGTTCCAACTGATCATCCTCGCTGTCTTCAGGGTTCTTCTTTTTCATGTCCTTAGTGAGGAGGGATTTCAACTCTTCTTTCCCCTTAGACAAATTCAGGATCACTTCTTGAAATTGAGCATTTTGGGTTTGGAGATCTTTAATAGTCTGTTTGAGAGACATTTCAACTGAAATAAACAGCGAAAGGATAAGAAACTTGTTCCGGAAACCTTTTATGCAATGGTATGGTATATAAATGCATATGCAATGTTTTCAAGGACCACATAAGATTTAAATTTGTTAAAGAAAATCAAAAACAAAAATGTTATTAGTAGGCTCAAAACATAATTGCTGCTTGGGCTTACAATGAAGGAAAACAAAAAACGTTACAAAGAAAATAAGCATTTGAGACTCAAGTCTCCCATGGACGCTTCCTCTTTGGGTTAAGATATGTATTGAGGTTCCGCTCTTAGTGAAGTTGCCTTGTTAGCTCCAATACTTTCTCTTTGCTAGCATAGAACTGAGCCTCAAAGGTATCTCTTTCCTCCTTTAGTTGGATCCAAGATTTCTGTAGGTCTTCCAGATCAGTAGGCATGTCAGGATGAAGAATGGTGTAGGGAACATATCCTTCAACAATAGGCTCAACAATCACCAGTAGAATAGAAGGATATCGTATCATAAGAGCTTGAGCACGATATCGAACCCATTTGACGGTAACCTTGAAGATCGTTATCATAATCGAACATAATACCTTGAATAATCATATCATGAAGACCATCACTCCGAGCATAACCAAATTGACGTAGTGCCAAAGAGATATTATAAGTAATACCTCGCCTTATGCCAAGGAGTGGCACATTAGGGAATTCTCCATAATGGTCAATGATAGTGATATTTTCCATAGATCGGGAACACCAATGAATATCTGAATGAGAGAGTGACATTATCCTTCTAGACCACCTCAAACCTTGTTCATTCTTAATCACAACTCGATGAAGGTGTGAAATAAACCACCTAGATAGTAGAGGTATGCAACACATCAGATTTCCTCGCGCATTCGTAGTACGGGTATGAAGAGAGTGCAAAATATCTCCAACCAAGGTAGGCATAAGATTATGAGTCATAAATATGTTAATGGCGTGCACATTTATGAATTGGTCTGGATTAGGGAATAACACCAAACCATAAATCAAAAAGGCCAAGATCTCCTCAAAAGCATCCTAACTCATAGCATCCAAGAACACCTGAGCTTTCTCTATCAATACTTTAGCAAGAATACCCTTAGTTCCACTTCTCATTTCCAATACAATGTATGATTTCTTAAGATGTTAAGTTGCTGCAATAATTTCTGGTTTAGGCTCCTTTTCTAAGTTTGTGAAAGGTTTTTGATCAAGAATAGGCACACCAAGTAGTTTGGAAAATTCTTCCATTGTGGGCACCAACTGATAATCGAGAAATATGAAGCAATGATGTTTAGGGTCAAAGAACTGGAACAAAACACTCATCATGTCTTCATTAAACCCTGAAGTAACCAAATAAAGTAGATAACCATACTTTTTGATGAATTGAGAGTTCTCAGGAACTTTTGAAACTAATTCCTTAAGCTTGGAAGGTATCCTTAGAAAATTGATTTGGATAGTATCTCTACGAGCGAAAGCCATAACCTGCAACGAAGAACAAAGATAAATCCTTTGGTCCTTAAAATGGTTAGTGAAAATACTATGTTATGATGTTATGTTCAAAGCAAGCAGATGGCAAACACAAACAAGTCACACAAGAGCCTTAGGTTTAAAGGATTGCATGAAGTTCATAGGTAAGTATCCTCTCTGTCGCTCTCAAAGATTTGCATCCCGGTACAAGCGCGAACGGTCGACGAAGGGAGAAAATGAAATGAACTGAATAGATTCGCCAGCTAGGAATTTTTATCCCGAAGGAAAGGTAATGCTGCATAAACCTAGGAAAAGATGGATAAGACGGTCGCGAACCAGAGAAACTGAAAAAGGGGGTTGGTTACAACCTGGGAAGGTATTAGCACCCAGATTGTCCATCATACTCGACGGTATTCACGCTTAAAAGATTGTGTTTAAAGGGGTAGGTGTATGTGTTATCTGTGGGCAAACGCTGGAAAAGAATATTCAAGTGTCAGTGCAAAAGGGTGAATGCTCAGGGACTAAGGCTTAAAAAGAATGCTGAGATAGGGGGGAGACAAAGAGACTTTTGTTCGATAACTATTAAGTTATGCCTACGTATCCTCTCGTGCAATGAGGAAGTCAGAACGCTGTAGTTCGACTAAAAGAGATTGAAAATGACTTGACCGTGAACTGCTTGTTTGTCTATGCTCAAGTGTGTGACTCGTCTGGCTCGAGTGCTAATTGTCTTGCATTAGACGGAAGAAGCAAGTTCTCGTTTATAGAATGAGTGTGATGAGAAAAAAATCCCGGAGGAGACGATTATTGTCTGTTTTTTTGTGTTTTTAGTTTTGTTATTGTTTTTGGTGTTTTGCATAAGTTAATGAGCTTAAGCCTAAATCAAGGGCTTGTAAACTCATTATATCCTCTCTGCTTTGGGTTAATGAGAATACTTAAGTATGAGATAAGCATCTCAACTTAATTGCCATGATGATGTAGGATTAAGATCATTAACCTACTTGTGACTATTTAGATGTTTTTTGGATTTTTGTTTAGTGTTGAGTAATGAGTTTAATCTCTAATCATAGATTAGTGGGTCCATTACACCATCCTAATAGAAGGATAATAGATGAGAACACTTAAGTTGAGGAAGATACCTCAACTTAATCCATGGTTAGGTATTAAATTCATTATATAACAAAGCCTTTATTAAGTGTATTTTAATTAAGGGATGAGATTAAGAAATAGATTTTATGGTTTGTAAGACAACTCGAGGGGGACTTGTCCATTAAACACTAGGGTTAGTCCTTCTTAACCATAAAGGAAGAATTAGAACCCTAATGTAAGGCCCAAGTTACAAGATGAAGTCTTAGTGATTATTAAGGTGATTTTATTAAAAGGTTTAAACAAATTAAAGGTTTAACACTTAGGATTAAAGTTATACTTTCCATCCTAAGAGAAGGATGCAGGGAAAACCCTAATTCCAAAGTCCTAAAACTTTAAGAGTTTAGTCTCTGATTATGAAGATGAGAAAAGAGACTCAAGGAGACTCAAAGGTGAAAACTAAGGGGGACTAATCACAACCCTAATTATTATCATGCTTGGATGTTCCTATGGTTTGTAAGGCTTAAGAAATATCTTCAAGGAAGCTACCAATGGAAAAAGCAGATGAAAGGAGGGAGAAGCAGAAGAAATAAGTTACTTACTTCATTGAAGAAGATAAGTAACTTAAAGAAAGAAAGTGAGAAAGAAGGAACACAAGTGAACAAGTTCACTTCAAAGAAACCAGCAAGAGGCATATGAAAGAGATGAAGAAAAATGAGAAGTGAAGGCAAATCCACTTCTCAAAGTAACTTACCACCTGAAAATGTTAGCATGAATGCATAAAGTTCAAGGCACAAAGAAATGAAATAAAATGAGATGAGATGAGATGAAATGACCAAAGTCATAAGTTTTTATGCAATAAGAATTTTATGTGAAATGATGCAAAGGCATACAAAATGCATATGTATGATCATACAAAGATGAGATGCAAATGGAAGCATGCTTTGAAGTTTAAAAACACATGAAAATTAAAGAAATGAATGCAAATCATGGCAAATGAATGAAGAAATGATCAAACATGATTCTAACATGTCCTAAGATGTCTAAAATGACATATGAATGCAAGAAATGTCATGGCAAGTTCATGTATGGATGCTTATGCAAGATGAATGCAAGTAAACATGAAAAATTAGGGTTATATGGAAGTATGAGATGCACATGAGCAAAACAGAAGCATATGACATGATAAAAATTTGAAATCACACTCAAACAAACCCTAATCCTATACTAGGTCACAACCCAAAGGAGAAGGTCAGAAGCCTTACCACTCAAAAGTTATGAATTTCCTAAGTTTCTAGGGTTTTTTGGGTGATTCTCAAAGAAAAATGCACATCAATTCAAAAATGCAAGATAAATTCATGAGATAAATGACCTATAAACTACATGCTATGCATAAAACAATTCAAAAAGAATCATCTTCAAACTCTTCTTGGTTAGGCAGAAAAGATTTTTTCAAGTTAGGGTTCAAAAATATGATTTAAATGACCCTTAATTCAAAGAGAATTCTCAAGTTATGATCAAACCTAAAAAGAAATTTGCGTGAAGAGTTTGAAAATGTTTCTAAATGCAAAGGGATGATTCATGATTTTTTTGGTGATTTTTAGAAACCTAAATGTATTTTTAATTAATTAAAAGACTTTAATTAATTAAAAATAACATTTAAATATTTTAAAAATACTTTTTTAATGCAAAAAATAAAATAAAAATCATTTTAAGGTTGAGAAAAATATTTGAAACAAAAATGCCTAAGGAAATATTTATTGAAAGCTTTTTGATATTCTTAATTAATTATGCAAAAGAAATAGAAAGAAAATAAAATAAAATGAATAAAATGAGAAAGTCAACGCATCCAGTGGCTGAGATTCAAACAAAAATGGTGGGAATTGACTGGCGCGTGAAACAAGGGTCCAGATCACTCCTGGCTAATTAATCTGATTTAAATTAATTAATTACATTTAGGGTTTAATGACCTAATCCTAGCCGTACACACACTAACCCTAATCTTAATCCTACGGTCCACATTCAAACTAGGGAGATTAGCCCTAATTAATCTCAGGTGACCAGAGCTAAGCTCCGGTCATCTTCTCCGGCCATACCTTCAAGCGATCTCACTCAAAACACCATCAAAAAGCATCAAACTCTCCAGAAATGATCAATGGACAACAACAAACAAGAATCCAGCAACAAATTTCATTTATTTTGCATCATAATCAAGAATCGAACAAAAACATAAAAACGGATAAAATTTCAGAACACGCATACACACTCAATTCTCAAACATTCTTCATCATTTAAAGTTCATTGTGATTAGGAGAGCAAACTCTATCATTTTGTAACTAAAGAAATGATTTCTGGAAAATTGTTTCAAGGTACCTGAGATGAAGCTTAGTCAATGGAGCTGTTTGGGCCTTCTTCTTGATGCACACACCCTCCTCTGATCACCCTTGAGCTTCTTTGATGCTTAGATGGAGTTTATATGAGTTGTTTTGGAAGTTCCAGTTCTGAAGTTCAAAAATCGTGTTTTGGTTTGAGAGGTTTTCAGGCCATTGTGAAGGGTGGTTTGTGTTCCTTGAGTGATTTTGAGATGAATGGTGAAGAGAGTTTGAAGTTTTTGTGGTTGTATGATGAAATTCGAAGAGGGGAAGTGTTATGGAGGATTTAGTGATTCTGAGTCTATGGATGCTTGCAGGCTTGTGTGATGTGTGAAATGAGTCCCTTAGGGTTTGCATAAGAGGTCTTGATTGGTCAGAAAGTTGGTGGTGGCATAGTGTGATTGGTATGTTTGTTTTTGCAAAAAGTCAACATTGGTTGTACTATGGGAATGGGTCATGGCAGGAGTGGTTCCAAGGCATGTCTGGCCTCAGCTGGCTTTGTGGAAGGCCTTTGGATCAAAAGATTGCAGCTGGATGGCTTGGATGAAGAGATATCATGCTTTATGTAATTTTCCCTCTTTGACATTTCTTGTGAATCAATCCATAAATATGCCAAGTTCTTGGGCCAATTCTGATGTTTAGAAGTCACATAGGCATGTTATCAAGTGTAGAAGTTGATTAGAGGTCATTAGAATGTTTGAACATGTCATTTTGCAAATCCCTCTTTGACATGAAACTTGAAATTTTAGGATTTTTGCCAACTTTGAAAGGCCATATCTTGAGTTCTAGGATGAATCAAGACATGTTCTTGTACCTTTTGAAAAGGGAAAGACCTAATCTACAACTTTCATGACCAAGAATTTTTCATTTGAAGCATTTTTGGTTGAGAAAGAGGAGGTTGAAAAACTTTCCCAAAATGGAAAGTTTCCATTACAAGTCATTTCCATTTTTGGCAAGTTTGCAAATGGCTCAAAATTCTTCAATCTTGTGAACTTCCAACCACTTCTAAGATCAAATAAAGATCATAGAACTTCAATTTGATGAAAATACCCCTTTGGTTCCATTGTTGAGGGCCTCAGATGCCCTGATTTTGACTTAACTTGCTCAAGAAGTTACCCAGTGAACAGATGACTTCCACAATGAATTTCTTCATCAAACTTGGTACATATGATCCTTATAACATCTTAAGAACCATAGAAACAAGAATGGTGCAAAATTTTGGAGTTAAGGCCTCTGAAACCAAAACCCTAATTTTGGTCATCTGTGTAGTGAAAACCCTAGCTCTGCTTCCATGCCTTGCCAGTTCTTGTGATTTCTTGACTTCTATGAACTTTGAGGGACATAAAATGATGATAGAACACACATGGACCCTCTTGGAACACTTTGAGGCCCTTGGGATGGCTCAGATGGAATCTTGGAATACTTAGATCACAAACCCTAGATGCAGATGAACTTGAACTATGCAGATGAAACAAATATGCAATGTGAGATGTAATGCTTATGTTTATGAAAGATCACAAGCCATGGTATGACATGAGTGAGGGAAAATTTGGGGTGTTTACAGCTGCCCCTATTCAAACATGAGTTAGCTGTGCAGGATGTAAGCGCCTGACTTAACAGACAAACAAGATAACTTGTGGTTGAATACCAAAGACAGTCCGAAATTTGCACTCGCTGGGGAGAAGAAGAAAAGGGATATAAATTGTAAAAGGTAGTATAGTATGATTATCAAATGAAGGCGATGGAGGATGACCATCGAACAGAGGACGACTGCTGGGGATAAAGTGGTAAGTAAAGCAATGACGGGGACGGCCGACAAGCTGGGGGAATAAAGGGATCATGATGGGGACGACCATCGAGTAAAGAAATAAAACTCTTCAGGGATTAAAGCAAAGGCAATGATGAGGACGGCCATCAGATTTGCAAAGTATAGTAAACAACGATGGGGACAGCCATCGGTTTAAAGAATAAATGAAAAAATGATGAGGGGCGGTCATCAAAGGTGAAGGACGATCACCTAGCAGGGGACGGCTACTCTTTATCACGACATAGGATGAATGTCGGATAGAAAAGGTCAACGATGGGGACGGCCATCAGATAAGCATGATGAAGGACGATCATCAAGAGGTGAAGGACGATCACCTAGCAGGGTACGGCTGCTCTCGGGGTTTATCACGACATAGGACGAATGTCGGATAACAAGATCGACGATGGGGACGGACATTGGATAAAAATGATGAAGGATGATCATCAAGAGGTGAAGGACGATCACCTAGCAGGGTACGGGTGCTAAAATATCACGACATAGGACGAATGTTGGATAGAAAGGTTCCAATAATGGGGACTCCGTTGGGGAAGGGGATGAGTGACGGTCATCCAAAGGTGAAGGACGATCACCTGGCAGGGTACGGCTGCCGAAAGTATCACGACATAGGACGAATGTCGGGTAGAAGACAATTGTTTTGTTGGTGACTTGCTGAGGATTGGTAAACACGGACGAGTGCTTACGCTTAAGAATAAAAGGGTATAAGTGTTTGACGATGTGTATAGATTAAAGATGCGGACGAGCATCCTTAGGACCATGATACGGACGAGTATCGGTAGAAACAAACGCTGACACGTGTTCAGAGATGATAGTACAGACGAGTACCAACTGGTTAACAAAGAACACGGACAGGTGTCGGATCTGTTGAGGAGTGATATATATATAAGATACGGACGAGTGTATAAGTTTGTTGGTGAAGTATGAGCAAGACATGGACGAGTGTTTGATCTGTTGGGGAACGTATGACACAGACGAGTGTCAAAAGAGAATATGTATAAGTTATGAACAAATATTCGTATGTGAGAGTGCCAAAAGGTGTTCTGGCGACCTTTGGGGATAGGACGACACGGACGGGTGTCGAAAAGGGTGTTTTACAAACAAGTGTTTGGTTTGCAACAAGTGTTTTGGCAATCATGTTGGGGGTGTATGACACGGACGAGTGTCAAAAGAGCATGTATAGGTATTTGTATTTGAGAATTCAAAGGGGACGTTTTGGCTTATATCTGCGGGGAATAATACGACACGGACGAGTGTCGAAAATGGGTACATATGAACAGGCATTTGTGTTGGAGAGTGCAAAGGGGATGCTTTGGATTTTATTTGCAGGGGATGTGAGTTTTTTTATATTCATTGTAGATGAAATACTGATGGTAACTGCATGTGACTGGCTCGAACCTGGCTTGTGATCATGCAAATGTTTGATTTTTGCCGTAATGCTCCGTATTATACGGAATGCTACGCTTATTTTGTGAATATGATGCAATTGCTATGAATATGCAAAAGAGAAACCGATCCGGGATTCGGATCCCGCCGGAGATCTCTGGCTGATCTGCTTGGAGAGATATCCTAGCTGGGGAGAAATTATTGGTAGATCTGTCAGGAGGTATAACTCTGCTTGGGAAAATAGATCATTGGTAGATCCATTTGCAAGGAGAACTCAGCTGGGGAGAAGGAAACTTTCGTCACTTTGTTGTGTAAGAGTTTCAGGCATTGCTCTTCTGGGGAGAGACTGGAAATTCTGTGGGGATCATAGCTGGGGATGTTCCTGTTGAGTAGACCTGTGTTGGGGATGAGGAGGCTTTGATAACTTCGCTGGGGAAAAGCATTTCAGATATTGCTCTTCTGGGAAGTAACCTGTTTGGGGAACACAATGCTTGGCATGCCCCATGCTGTGTATAAAATGCCTGCAACCTGTTAAGACAAAAGAAACGTGCAAGTATCCTGAGGTATCCCTTTCCGGATTCCGTCATAGGAATTAGACTTTCCTGAAAGTAATATATTTCCTGCACGCATTTATTAAAATTGGCTCATTTGTTTTATGCAAGTATTGTATCGTGAATATTGGACATTTTGCAAACGAAACAAAAATGTACAAGACGAGGTGTGACTAAAAACTCTGATTTTATTAATCTGGGTGCCCTAAATTGGCAAGTACAGTCGAAGAAAACAAATCCCCTGGAATGAGGAGATTGCTATAAATTGGGAAAAGTAACAGTGCTAGCAATGTTGACGACGCTCCGGTGAGCCTCCCTTGCTATGACATGTATGACCTTGACGTTCTTCTCATCTTGCTTTCTGAAGAAGTTGATTTTGATTGATGCTTTATCCTTTCGAGGCTTTCCGTGTTGTGAATGATACAGACGAATTCAGAATGCAATTGTTCGCTTATTCCCTGATTTTGCATGGATCGCCCTTTCGGGTTTTCAATCCGCCGGGATACCCATTTTTGCCTGAGCTGTCCAATGCGGCTTTTCAACTCAGCGGGTGTACACATTTTTTTTAATTTTCCCTTATTTTTGCCCGAGTCTTTTATTCTGTTTTTGACTCGCCGGGATGCCCTATTTTTTCCTGGACTTACATTCTGTTTTTATGTCCAGCGGGTCATTTTATGCGAAGTATTTTTTAACTGCATCTGAATTCACAAGGGATAGGAAATCCTCACAATCCATAGTAGTGAGCATCAGTGCTCCACCAGAGAAAACATTCTTTACTATGAATGGACCATCGTAATTTGGAGTCCACTTGCCCTTGTAGTCTGTATGAGGAGGAAGAAGTCTTTTCAGCACAAGATCTCCCACTTGGTATTCCCGAAGCCTGACTTTCTGATCGAAGGCTTTCTTCATTATTTTCTGATATAACTGCCCATGACAGATAGCAACTAACCTCTTTTCTTCGATCATATTCAGTTGATTGTACCGAGATCGGACCCATTCTGCTTCATTCAGCTTCACATCCATCAGTACCATTAAGGAGGGTAGCTCAACTTCAACAGGTAGGACTGCCTCCATACCATACACAAGCTGATAAGGCGTTGCCCCAGTAGATGTTCTAATTGAGGTTCGATACCCATGCAAGGCAAATGGTAGCATTTCATGCCAGTCTTTGTAAGTAACCACCATCTTCTCCACAATCTTCTTGATGTTTTTGTTAGCTGCCTCAACAGCGCCATTCATCTTTGGTCTGTAAGGAGAAGAATTGTGATGTTGGATTTTGAAGTCCCGACACAGTTCTGCCATCATTTTGTTGTTCAAATTGGAACCATTATCAGTAATGATTCACTCGGGAACTCCATATCGACAAATGATGTCTCTTTTCAGGAATCTACTTATCACTTGTCTGGTGATGTTTGCATACGAAGCTGCTTCAACCCATTTGGTGAAATAATCAATGGCTACCAAGATGAATTTGTGGTCATTTGAGGCAGTCGGTTCGATCTTTTCAATCATGTCAATGCCCTAGATGGAAAAGGGCCAAGGTGAAGACATTACGTTTAAAGGATTTGGAGGCACATGCACTTTATCTGCGTAGATCTGGCATTTGTGGCACTTTCTGGCATAGGCACAACAGTCTGCATCCATTGTGATCCAGTAGTAACCTGATCTTAACAATTTCTTAGCCATTGCATGTCCTCCATCATGGGTACCGAAAGATCCTTCATGCACCTCGTGCATCAGCAAGTCTGCTTTTTTCTTATCAACACATCTGAGCAGAACCATGTCAAAGTTTCGCTTGTATAATGAACCATCGGTATTAAGGAAGAAACTACTGGCCAGCCTTCTTAATGTCTTCTTATCATTGGATGATGCCCCAGGTGGGTATGTTTGATCCTCTAAGAAGCTTTTGATATCGTGATACCAAGGTTTGTCATCTTTAGCAATGTCCACAGAAAAAACATATGCTGGTCGATCCAGACTGGATACCGAAATCCGAGGCACAAAATTTGCAGTATGAACCTTGATCATGGAGGAAATGGTAGCCAAAGCATATGCGAACTGATTTTCGTCTCGAGGGATGTACTCAAGTTTGACTGTTGTAAAGAAAGTCAATAATCTCCTCGTGTAGTCACGGTATGGAATCAGATGCTCTTGGTGAGTGTACCATTTGCCATTGGTTTGATTGATTACCAAAGCAGAATCTCCGAATACATTCAATGTCTTGATCCTGAGGTCAATGGCTTCCTCAAGTCCCATGATGCATGCTTCATATTCTGCTTCATTGTTAGTGCAGGAAAAGGCGAGTTTTGCCGAGAAAGGCATATGAACTCCTTTAGGTGTAATGAGCATTGCACCAACACCACGACCATTCATATTGACATCCTCATCAAACATCATTGTCCACTCTTCCTCCGGGTCAGGCCCTTCGGTATGAACTGGCTCTTCATGATCTTTTGCTTTAAAATACATGATGTCTTCATCAGGGAAGTTAAATCTCATGTGCTGGTAATCCTCAATGGGTTGCTCAGCCAGATAATCAGACAGTACACTGCCCTTGATGGCCTTCTGAGATGTGTATTAAATGTCATACTCTGTCAGAATCATTTTCCATCTGGCAACCCTTCCGGTAAGTGCTGGCTTCTCAAATATGTACTTGACGGGGTCCATTTTTGAAATCAACAAGGTAGTGTGAGTCAGCATATACTGTCTTAGTCGGCGAGCAGCCCACGCTAAAGCACAGCAAGTGTTCTCGAGCAGTGAATAACGTTGTTCATAGTCGGTAAACTTTTTTCTTAGGTAGTATATTGCATACTCTTTTCGACCAGACTCGTCATGCTGGCCCAGCACACACCCCATTGATCCTTCTAATACTGTTAGGTACATTATCAGAGGTCTTCCTTCTACTGGAGGCATAAGAATCAGAGGTTCTTGCAAGTATTCCTTGATTTTGTCAAAAGCCTTCTGACAATCTTCGTTCCACCTGACCGTTTGTTCCTTTCTTAATAGTTTGAAAAGGGGCTCGCAGGTTGCAGTGAGGTGAGATATGAACCTTGATATGTAGTTCAATCTACCTAAGAACCCCCGAACTTCCTTTTCAGTCCTAGGTGCAGGCATCTCCTGAATGGATTTGACTTTGTCAGGATCAACTTCAATTCCCTTTTCACTTACAATAAATCCCAGCAGTTTACCGGACCGTACCCCGAATGTGCATTTGTTGGTGTTTAGCTTCAGCTGATACTTTCTCAGGCGCTTGAACAACTTCAGCAGATTTACCAGATGATCTTCTTCAGTGAGGGACTTGGCAATCATGTCATCCACGTAGCATTCAATTTCTTTATGGATCATGTCGTGGAATAATGTTACCATAGCCCGTTGATAAGTCGCACCGGCATTCTTCAGCCCAAATGGCATTACCTTATAACAAAATGTGCCCCAAGGTGTGATGAAGGTTGTCTTCTCCATGTCTTCGGGTGACATTCTGATCTGATTATACCTAGAAAATCCATCCATGAAGGAAAATACCGAGAACTGAGCTGTGTTGTCGACCAATACATCAATGTGAGGTAATGGGAAATCATCCTTCGGGCTAGCTCTGTTCAGGTCCCGGTAATCCACACACATCCGTACTTTGCCATCCTTCTTAGGCACTGGTACAATATTAGCGACCCATGGCGGGTAACTAGTTACAGAAGGAAACCGGCATCCCACTGTTTTTGTACTTCTTCCTTAATCTTCATGGCCTTATCCGGACGAGTACGGCGTAGATTTTGCTTCACTGGAGGGAAATCTTCCTTTAATCTCAGTTTGTGCATAACAATATCCGTATCTAGACCTGGCATGTCTTGATAGGACCAAGCAAAGACGTCGACGTATTCTTGAAGCATGTCAATAAGTTGTTCCTTTACTGAAGCTTGCAGTCCGGCCCCAATCTTCACTTCTTTCAAATCCTCTTCGGTACCAAGATTTACTGTTTCAACCTCCTCCTGATGAGGAGTAATCACTTTCTCTTCTTGCCTTAACAACCTGGCTAACTCTTCAGGTAACTCATAGTCTTCATCAACCCCTTCATCAGCATGATTGATTGGATTGTCGAAGTCATACAAGGTCATAGCGGTGCTGTTGTCGGTGCAATCTGGAGGGTAATCTCTGCAAGGTTTAAGATTGGTTCGTTTTAGTGATCAATTTTAATCTTGCTTAAAAAATGAAGTTAATTATTTTGAAAACATTGCCATTTTATTGTTTTGTACAAAAGCGAAAAAATGAAAAGACAGTGAGCGAAAAAGAGACTTGTTTGCAAAAGATGTCCGACATTCATTGATAATCCATTTGCACAAAATTACAATATGGACCTATTACAAAATGAGTCCTGACACCTTGGGCAAGATGCAGGACTTGATGCATGCTGAAAAAAGCAGGAAATAATAATTACTCTGCAGGAGTAACCCTTATAATTTCCTGGGAAGACCAGTTAAGGACTTGGTGACCCGGGATCCTTGGACGAATCCAGCTCTCTAGGTTGTGGTTGCTTTCCGCCTCGTCTCCAGTTTGTTAACAACATCTGGGGTGAGCATCCCCCCACTGATGAACTTGGGCTCCTTAGCAGCCTTTGATTGATCTTGTCGGAATGGTTTGTAACCCAAACCGAATATGTCCTCCTTCTTCTCCACCGGTAGCAGCTTGCCCTAGCCTTGGGCATTTCCATCTTCAACAACCTTCCGGGCTTGCTGATAGGAGACAATTGAAGTACCCATCCTATCTTCCTGGGATGCAGCAAATACTTCAGTCATCGCCTCATTGACGTTCAGAGCCTCGAACCCCTGGCTCATGGTTTCATGGATTTCACCATCCATCTCAATGTATTTGTACGTAGCCAGATGGCTAACAAAGATGTCCTCTTCACCACAGATGGTGATAATCTGTCCTTCCCACTCATATTTCAATTTCTGGTGAAAGGTCGACATAATTGCGCCAGCGGCGTGAATCCATGGTCGACCCAACAAACAGCTGTAGGCCGGTTGAATGTCCATCACATAGAAAGTAGTCTGAAAAACCTGTGGACCGATTATCACAGGCAACTCCACCTCTCCAAGAACAGACCTCTTGGAGCCATCAAAATCCCTGACCACCAGATTGCTTGGTCGGAGAGCTATTACATCATATTCGAGCTTGACAAGAGCTTTCTTCGGCAAGACATTGAGTGAAGACCCAGTGTCCACAAGAACATGAGAGAGTACAGCCCCTTTGCACTCCAGGGTGATGTGCAAAGCCTTGTTGTGGTGACGTCCTTCTGTTGTCAAACCAGCATTGGTGAAACCTAGCCCATGGGTAGTATTGACATTAGATACCACTGTCTCAAGTTGATTCACTGTGATCTCTTCTGGCACGTAGGCAGTGTGCAGAACTTTGAGTAATGCATCCCGATGAGCTTCGAAACACAACAGCAGAGATAAGATGGAGATCTTAGAAGGAGTCTGGTGGAGCTGATCCACAACCTTGTAGTCACTTCTTTTAATTATCCTCATAAATTCATCCACATCCTGATCGAAGGATGATTTATGAGTCTCTTTTGGCGCAGGTTCTTCTGGTGACACACTTTTTGCTTTGGCTTTGGCAGCAGCTTCTGCCTCAGTATTAGTCCTTGGAGCTTGTGACGCAAAGAGGCGTCTGCTTCGGGTGAAGCCTCTGCCTCCCCCGACATTATCAACTTGGGGAGTGTGAACCGAAGAATCAAGAAGGACTTTTTCTCCATTGCAGTAAAGGTTTGCACCATAATGCCATGGTACAACATTGTCTTTATCATATGGAATTGGCCCCGGCACCGTGATGGTGACTGGGCTTACTGCAGCAGAGGTTGGAACCGTTATTGTCTGTGGATCATAGAAGATGGTGACAGGGCTTCTTGTGGATGTTGGTGGTGATGAATTGAAGCTTGATTGTTGCTGAAACTGTTGTTGAGATTGTTGAAAGTTGCTGGAGTTTGGGACCGTTGTAGGGTCATAATAAATAGTAATTGTGGAGACGTCGTTGTTGGTGATTGCTGAAGTTGTAGAAGAAGATGAAATGGAAATTTTATTTGTTGAAATGATGGAAGAAGTGGTTGCTGAAGTTGTAGACGAGTCTGTAGGAACAATTGTTGTTGCAGTTGTAGAAGAATCATTTGTCTTTGAAAAAGGAGTTGCTAGTGTTGTAGAAGCTGTTGTGGTTATTTGCAGAATGCCTTCTTTAATCAAACCATTGATGCCATTCCTCAAGCTTGCACACCCATTCTCAGAAACCTTGCAAGATTCACAACATGCCTTACAACCTGGAAACACTTGGCATTTCAAAAGTTGAGCTTTAACCTCCGCCAGAGGTGTCTGAATACTTGCAATATCTTCAATCAAACTCACGGGTGAGCCTTCCTCTATAGCATTAATCCTTGGCCCACTGTGGCTTGGCATAGGATTTTTCATGACATTGGGAGGTGGTGCAAAGTTCAGGGCCTTTGAATCTACCAGATCCTGGACCTTCATATGCAGAGCCCTGCATTTTTCCGTGGAGTGACCAGGTGCATTAGAATGAAAAGCACACCTGGCGTTAACGTCGTAATTTCTCAGAAGGTTCTGAGGATCAGGTGGAGCCAATGTCCTCAACTCAACAAGATTGAGCTTTAGGAGTTGTGGCAGCAGTGTGGCATATGGCATTGGAATAGGGTCAATCACCATGTTGATCTGAGATGGCTGTTATTGGAAAGGACGTTGTTGTTGATTGTTGTTATTGTTGTTGTAGGATATCTGTTGAGGGAACTGTGGCTGTTGAGGAAAGTGTTGTGGTTATTGAGTATACTGAGGAGGTGGAGTAGGAATAGTGATGTCAGTAACTGGTCTGGGCAGATATTGGGGTCTTCCTCTTCCCACATGTAAATAATTTGTTTCACCAGATCTGCGGGGCCCAGCAAATGGCTTCCTTGCACTACTTGAACTGGCACCATTGTCAGAAATCTTTCTCATCTTCAGTAAGCTCTCAATTCTTTCTCCAGCTATCACCACGTCTGCAAAGCTGGTAGAAGAAAATGCAGCCAATATTTCAATATAAGTACCCTGGAGAGTATTCATGAACATATCTGCCATCTCCCTTTCTGACATCGGGGGTTGAACGGCAGCAGCCAATTGCCTCCACCTTTGGGCATATTCTCTAAAGCTTTCACGTGAAGACTGTGACATTCCCATCAGAAGGGTTCTGTTTGGAGCCATGTCCAGATTATACTGATATTGACGAATGAAAGCTTCAGCCAAGTCTTTCCAATTTCTCATTGTGGCCCTGGTAAAATGGGAATACCATTCTCGGGATGCTCCTGTTAAGCTATCCTCAAAGTAAAACATCCAGAGTTTCTCATCCATGGTGTAGGCTTTCAATCTCCCCAGGAAAGACTGAAGATGGGTACGTGGGCAGGATGTGCCATTGTATCTTTCAAAACAATGAGGTTTGAACTTATGCAGAATTCTGACCCCCTCCACTAATCCCATGTCCATGACATCAAAACCCAGAGAGTTTTGGGATTCCAGAGACCTTAGCTTCTCTGCTATTTCATCCAACCGACGGTCGTAAACTTCGTCTCCAGCCCCAACCACAATAAACTGTTCTTCTTGAGGGTCTTCCTGCAAAGCCCTCCCTCCAGTGTTACCTTGGGTGTTTCTTATAGCATTGATGTTTGGGTTCAGGTGAGGTCCAAACTCTGGGGGATCAGTGCGAGGCTGTACGTGATCATTGTTACTGGTACCCCCTATACCTGGATGGTTTTCCTCGGGAGTTTGCCGCTCGACTAACTCTCTCAGTCTCTCCTGGCTCTGAGCCAAACCAGTCATCACTGTCATAAATTGGTTCATTTGGGCCCTCATCACTGTCCTCTCATTGGCCATTTGGGCTCTCACTTCAGTCAAGTTTTGTTGAACCTGATCCATTCGTAATCCTGAAAGGTTGTTTCTTGTCGGATACCGGTGCACTCTATTGACAGGGAACACTCTTCTACGAGCAATGTTTCCTGAAACCACAACAAAGTGAGAAACAACAACAAAACAAAAACCTACAAAACAAAGAAAAGATGTTAGTATGCAATGCAGGATGCCTATTTGTCTTCCAAGGGTATCCATTTTGGTTCTTTGGTTTTGACCTTTCCAGACCTCGAGGAAATGCTGATGTTGCAGAGAGATAAAGCCCACAAAATAATACAAACCATATATTACAAAAAGGTGAAGATACATAGTTTGATTACAACAAAGTTCCCATGGTGGGTAAAAATACAACAACAAAATCAAAAGTACAATCAAAAGAAAATACAAGTACAGGGAAATCAAACATCCAATCCAAAGTCATCCTCTCTGACTTCCTTTAGGAGAGCCTCAGTCACTGGACCAACTGGGTGCTCTGTGATGGTCCTGATGAGGAGGTTCCTGGTGGAAATGGCACTGGTCAACTTCTTGTGCTTATCCTGATCCTTTGACCTTTTTAACCCCGCCCGGAGTTTCAACTCAGAGATCTCCTTTTGTGCCGCTAACAAAGCTGCCTGATTCTTCTTCTCACTAGCCTCCAGCTACTCTATCCTAGCTTGGGTTCTCTGATCTTCTTGTGCACGAACCTCAGTGATCCTGATCCACCTAGCCTGGCTCTCCTCTAAGTAATGCTCAGCCCTGGCCTTCTGAGTCTTAGCTTCCTTGCATGCATTCTTCAGTACTAACTCTCCTGCTCTAGCCTTTCTGATGTAGTCATCCGTCTTCTCAATCTTGGTCAAGTGCTCAATCCGGAGCCTCTCTAACCTTTCATTATCTAGACGGCTGTCATTCCTCTCCCAGAAGGTCTTCTTCAAGGCTTCAGAGAGCTGAGTATTCCTTTCCTTCAATTTCTCAAACTCCTCTAGACTAACAGTAGCTGCAGGCTCCACTGCTGATGGCCCAGGTACATCTTCTAAGGTGAATGGCATCCGGGTGATCTGTCCCCTGACACGAGACCAGTCAAGATATTGTGTTGAGGCTATGTTGTTGCACTTGCCCAGAATAGCTGTCCCCTTAGTCTGAATATTGTCCCAAGCCCAAGCAGCTTGTCTGACAATAGCAGAGTTGTGTTGAATGTCACAATAGAGGGTCTCTGTCAAGTCTTGCCCTCTTGGGGGATGAACCAAGGCATACCCTAATTGGCTCTTGAAAAGCAAAGGGTTGTAGTTGATGCAACCTTTTACTCCAAGCAAGGGTACATTGGAATACTACCCACAGCTAGTAATGATATCTTTGCCCATGGTGCTCTGAGTGCACCATCTAATGTCTTCTGATGTAAGCGCAATCAATCTCTTAGCCCAGTTCCTTGGCTGATGAGGATTCACGAAAGTGTATGACTTCGGCAAGTGCCTTAACAACCAACAGTAGAAGAGGGGAGCACAACATCTGACCAATCTTCCCCTTTGCTTCTCATTCCTTTGGTGCACTGAGTAGTAAAAGTCTCCAAGTAGGGTAGGAACTGGGTTCCTCAATAAGAATAGGTGAATAGCATTCTTGTTTACAAACTTTGGCTCGTCCGCAAACAAGATAACTCCATATATGCTAAGGGCTGGAAGTTCACAAACAGTATCCCACTTTCCTGCTGCAGCATGTAGGGTGGCCTGGGAGATCAAGAAATCCAAGTGAAGGCCTGGAACCCCAGCCTTGGTGGTCATGCTCTGATCAATGAGGGTAGGCTCCAAGTGCAAGGCCATAGCTATATCTTCATTCTTGGGAGCAACCATCTCAGGGTTGAAAGGAATCCCTCTCTTGATGGGGACACCTAACAACATGGAAAATTCTTCTAGCAAAGGTCCCAACTGAAAATCAGGGAATGTGAAACATCTGAGAGGAGGGTCATAAAACTGCAAGCAAGTGTGAATCATGCTCCTCTGGGATGCATCTAGGTCCATGATCATGTCCATAATGCCTCCATAATGTTCCCTGAATAAAGGGACATGATCAGGAGTGATGAGAGACTGGATCTGTCTGATGCCTGTCAGAGTGGGCTCAAAGAAATGATAGGTGATGTTGCTCTTTCTGGAAGTGTCCATGCTGACAATGGATGTTGGTGAAGATGACTGAGGGTAACTGTTGAGGAAGGTCACTGAAGAAGATGCTGAAGAAGAGTCTCTGATGAAGACAAACTGGTAAAGGTCCTGGAGAAGAATCTCTGATGAAGATAGCTGGTGAAGGTAGCTGATGCAGATAACTGAAGGAATCTGAGCAGTAGAACAAGTCAAAACCAAACCAAGATCAGATGTGGATACCCTGTAAAACAAATAGACAAATGTTAAATGATGCAAAATGATGTATGCAGAATGATATGCAAAGGGTTTATGGTCCAGTGCTGGATCTGTTATCTGGCTTGATAGGGTCCATGTGTGTTCATAAGTCCGGATGGAGGCTTAGAAAACTAGTAACCAAGGTGGGGGACTCAAATAAAGAGTCACAAATCCAGGTTTTCACAAGAACCTTAAAACAAAACTAGTAACAAAGGTATGATGAGGCTAAGGGTTCCTGCAAACCTGTAAACATCCCAACCCCCTCACATGTATTGTTCTAGAACAAGGATCCTCAGACTTGGATCAGTTATGAGAAGTGTAAACACTTCTAACCCAGAGGTACAGTGTTTACAATAATCATAAAGGATCCTCCTCTAATTCACCTCAGATGCTGAAGGTCATAAAAAGGTCATCCAGACTTAGCAGGCTTCCCAAATAGCCATAGTACTACAGGAAATCCGTAGCACAGAGTTCTCAAGAAGAAACCCATGTCTGAACCGTGTTTCATATTCCCGCACCACTTTATCATATATGTCACTCAGGTCCCCGGTATGGAACCTTAATCACTCAACAATCCCACCCACCAAAGCAGACTGAAGATCCAACACCAATGACATAATAATAACAGTATGAAATGCATAAGACTGTAAATGAAAGCAATAAATAAAGCTATACGGAAAGCAATAAATAAAGCAATAAACAAAAAGCACAAGTAGCACATAACACCCCCATAAACACAAATCAAACAAGCGCTAGGAGAAACCCACAAAAACAACCAGAAGCCCTGGTTGCAAGATAGAATCCCGAGCAGAGTCACCAAGTTGTCGCTCCCAAAGATTTGCATCCCGGTAAAAGCGCGAACGGTCGACGAATGGAGAAAATGAAATGAACTGAATAGAGTCGCCAGTTAGGCATTTTTATCCCGAAGGAAAGGTAATGTTGCATAAACCTAGGAAAAGATGGATAAGACGGTCGCGAACCAGAGAAACTGAAAAAGGGGGATGGTTACAACTTGGGAAGGTATTAGCACCCAGATTGTTCGTCGTACTCGACGGGATCCACGCTTAAAAGATTGTGTTTAAAGGGGTAGGTGTATGTGATATTTGTGTGTAAAAGCTGGAAAAGAATATACAAGTGTCAGTGCAAAAGGGTGAATGCTCAGGGACTGAGGCTTAAAAAGAATGCTGAGAGAGGGGGGAGACAAAGAAACTTTTGTTCGATAACTGTTAAGTTATGCCTACGTATCCTCTCATGCAATGAGGAAGTCAGAACACCGTAGTTCGACTCAGAGAGATTGAAAATGACTTGACCGTGAACTGCTTGTTTGTCTATGCTCAAGTGTGTGACTCATCTGGCTCGAGTGCTAACTGTCTTGCATTAGACGGAAGAAGCAAGTTCTCGTTTATAGAATGAGTGTGATGAGAAAAGAATCCCGGAGGAGACGATTATTGTCTGTTTTTTTGTGTTTTCAGTTTTGTTATTGTTTTTGGTGTTTTGCATAAGTTAATGAGCTTAAGCCTAAATCAAGGGCTTGTAAACTCATTATATCCTCCCTGATTAGGGTTAATGAGAATACTTAAGTATGAGATAAGCATCTCAACTTAATTGCCATGATGATGTAGGATTAAGATTATTAACCTACTTGTGACTATTTAGATGTTTTTTGGATTTTTGTTTAGTGTTAAGTAATGAGTTTAATCTCTAATCACAAATTAGTGGGCCCATTACACCATCCTAATAGAAGGATAATAGATGAGAACACTTAAGCTGAGGAAGATACCTCAACTTAATCCATGGTTAGGGATTAAACTCATTATATAACAAAGCCTTTATTAAGTGGATTTAAATTAAGGGATGAGATTAAGAAATGGATTTTATGGTTTGTAAGACAACTTGAGGGGGACTTGTCCATTAAACACTAGGGTTAGTCCTTCTTAACCATAAAGGAAGAATTAGAACCCTAATGTAAGGCCCAAGTTACAAGATGAAGTCTTAGTGATTATTAAGTTGATTTGATTAAGAGGTTTAAACAAATTAAAGGTTTAACACTTAGGATTAAAGTTATACACTCCATCCTAAGAGAAGGATGCAGGCATAACCCTAATTCCAAAGTCCTAAAACTTTAAGAGTTTAGTCTCTGATTATGAAGATGAGAAAAGAGACTCAAGGAGACTCAAAGGTGAAACTAAGGGGGACTAATCACAACCCTAATTATTATCATGCTTGGATGTTCCTATGGTTTGTAAGGCTTAAGAAAGATCTTCAAGGAAGCCACCAATGGAAGAAGCAGATGAAAGGAGGGAGAAGTAGAAGAAATAAGTTACATACTTCATTGAAGAAGATAAGTAACTTAAAGAAAGAAAGTGAGAAAGAAGGAACACAAGTGAACAAGTTCACTTCAAAGAAACCAGCAAGATGCATATGAAAGAGATGAAGATAAATGAGAAGTGAAGGCAAATCCACTTCTCAAAGTAACTTACCACCTGAAAATGTTAGCATGAATGCATAAAGTTCAAGGCACAAAGAAATGAAATGAAATGAGATGAGATGAGATGAAATGACCAAAGTCAGAAGTGTTTATGCAATAAGAATTTTATTTGAAATGATGCAAAGGCATACAAAATGCATATGTATGATCATACAAAGATGAGATGCAAATGGAAGCATGCTTTGAAGTTTAAAAGCACATGAAAGTTAATGAAATGAAATGAATGAAAATCATGGCAAATGAATGAAGAAATGATCAAGCATGATCCTAACATGTCCTAAGATGTCTAAGATGTCCTAAGGTGTCTTCAGCTCATCTTGTCCCTTGGACAAGTTCAGGATCAACTCTTGGAATTGTGCATTCTGAGCCTGGAGATCCTTAACAGTTTGTTCGAGAGCCATTTCTGCTGAAATAAATAGCGAGAAGATAAGATACATGTTCATAAGAAACCTGTGATGCAATGATATGTGTAACACCCCAAATTTTCCCTCTTCATTTTAAGAATCATATCACATCATATTCATCATGAACATATCATATTCTTGGCATCCTAGCATGGAAAGATGAGGCATAACATTTCTCATGACCTAGCATGAGGCATATGATCATTTTTGGAGGTTCTTGAAGCACCACAAGCTATGACAAAGGGCCCAATGGATTTATACAAGTCCTATGAGGGTTCTATATTGCATTTACAAGTTCAAGTTCATTTACAAAAGCTCAGAAGGTTGGAAGATCATCAGGGAATCCAGGCTAGGGCAAAGCTCTTACACAATGGTCCCAAACTAGGGTTTGAGTTTCAAGCATGAAAACCTCAAGACTTTGGCCATTTCATTTGGGCAAAGTCTTTTACATGTTAAGAGGTTCCTAGGGATGAAATTTGGTGATAAAATTCCTTGTGGAAGTCAAGACTTTCTTCAGTTGCTTGTAAGTGAAGAAACTGGTCAACTGTGCCCAAGAAAAGTCAATTGTGTGATTTCAAGGGGTACAACCCCATTTTTCTATCCAATGGATGTTCTTATAATGTTAAAAGAGGTTTGGCAAGTTCAAAGATCAAGAATCATGAGGTTTTGAGGTGTTTTGCAAAATTGGTGTGAAGTTGGTCATGGAAAATGCCATTTTTAGCAAGTTTTTGCCCTAAATTTCAAGTGATCATAACTTGGTGAAAAATTCTTCAAATGGACCAAAGTCAAACATGAAAGTTGGAGATTAAATCCTCCCATTTTCAAAAAGTACAAGTACTTTTTCATATCCTTCATGGTTAAGGAGATGTGGCCCTTGAAAATTTGTGCAAAACTAGGGCAAAATTTGGTTTTTCATTTGTGCACCAAAGCAAAAAGTCATGAATCTAATTTTTGGGTGTTGGTACATACCAAATAAGGTTCCAATGTTACAATGCAATGCAAATAAGTCATTTTGCTCCAATAAATACACCAAATTCGTGCATGATGAGAATTTTATTCCATAAGTGTAATTTTTGCATGATCATGAAAATTGTGTGACACCTTCATCCAAGGGCCAGGATCTGTTTGGATTGCAATCAAGGGTCAGATTGTGAATGCACATGGGCAAGAAGCAAGGCAATGCATGAGTGTTTCATGCTCTCACCACAAACTTGCAAATTTTGCAAAATCTCTCACACACTCTCTTCCCACGTGCAAAGACCCTCATTCTTTCAACATTTCCTCATTACCTCATTTAAAAGCAAATTAGGGTTTTAGAAGGATCCAGATCTCTCTCATTTCACAGCTCTCAAGTTTTTGCTTACTTTGCATTTTCTTTCGAATCTCTTCATACACTTGCTCTCTCCACAAACCAACCACAGATTCTTCATCCTTGAGAGCTCAGGATCACAAATCCATCCATTGTTCAAGCTAATTCTCAAGATCCAGCACCTTGCCATTTCAGGGCAGCTAGCTTCAAACTCTTGGATCCAGCAATTCTCAAGGCTTTAGTTGCATTTATTTTGCAACTAGAGTGCATTTGGAGTGGATTGGCAGCATTTTCTTGGCTTATCACAAGCTATTTCAAGATCTGCAAGCTTCAGGTGAGTCCAAAATTCTTAGATCTAGAAGTGGAAATAAATGTGTGCATTGTGATCCACTGTTGATGCTGATGATTCTGCTGGTTTTAGATTCAATTTTGGTGCATTATTGAGCTTGATATGTGATTTTGAATTTTCATGGTAAGAACTGTTTCCTTTCGATCCAGGCTATTCAGTGTTCATTTGAGATTTTCATCATCATATTTGAAATCAGCATGGTTCATTTACTTGATCTGGAGCATTGTGTTCATTTTTATTGAGATCTGTTCATGTTATGTGTTTTCCAGTGCCGGAGCCCTAGCTCCGGTCACCGGATTCTGGACGTGTGTGTTAGGGTTTTCAGAGGAAGAAGAAGACTTCATCACCCTTGGATCTGGTCATCTGGACGCTCAGGATTGTGACACCTCAATTAATGAGGCTGCTCCCTCTCACGTGCGTTTTTGTTTTATAATTTCATTCTGATATTCCATATGTTTCTCACCACATGTTAACTAATATGCTCCTTCACTCTGAATCAATCCTTTTGCCACGTCATTTAATGAGTTGCCTGTTTGGATGCGTCCCTTTGATCCAGTGGCTTGTGTTTTTCATATTTTTTCTCTGAATTTCCACCCTTGTATTATGAACTTGCGCAGACCCAATGGGCTTAGATCACTATCCGCACCCCCTTCTGCTTGAGCCCAATTCATTTTAACTGATTTCCTTTACTCTTCACACCTCCCAGCCTTTTCTCATTTTATTTCTTTTTCTTTTATTTATTTTTATATCATTTTGCTTTTTAATTTTTAAAAATATTTCTAAGTGTCAAAAAATTCTGAAATAATTCATGGATGTTCATTTTAGTTTTCTTTAATTTTTCATATTTTTATTTTCCATTTATTTTATGCTGACACGTGTAAATTAATTCCCCCATTTAATTAATTCATTTTAATTCCTTTTTAAGCATGTTGTCTTGTCCATTTTCCTTAGTGATCCTCATTTTGAATTTTTGAGTGGTTCTTTTTGCTCTGGACTCTCAATAGGGTGTACTTCATGTGTGATTTTTGTTCTGATTTTTAGGAACTTTTTCATTTGGTTTTGACCTCTGACTTGTGAAGGAAGTTTCTTAACCCTAGTTGATGTTTGAGCCCTCTTTTGACTTGCATAGCTTCTGAATTTCTTCCTATCCTTTTGGCATGTTGTTATATCATGATTGAAGATCTTTTGTCCAAGGTTGTGGAATTTTTGGGTGCATTGTTGATTTGATTTGAATTTTGGTTCTTAACTTGTCCCATTTTGCTTCTTTTTTATCATAAGTCTTCTTTTTAGCTTAGAAGGGCACTTGTGCCAACTTCTCCATCTCATTTGGGGTCTCTTTAGGGTATTGATACCTTTCTGATCTTGGTTTAGGGTTTGTGTCTTGGAAATTTTGCATTTGGTTCACCTTTGAAGTTCTTCCTTTCTTATGTGCATCCACCTCACTTCTTTGCTCCTTTCTTCCCATAATGTGATTGTCTAGCTTTGTGCTTCTATTCTATTCATCTCTCTTGCTTCTTAAGAACTTTTTTAACTTGGATTATGTTCTGGTCTTGTGCCTTGAGCTTGTATTTTGTGTGTTTTGCTTTGCATCTTCTTAAGTTTGCTTTGCCTTGCCATGTGATTCATGTTGCCTCATTTTGACTTGTATGCTTCTCTTCTCATTCTTGTGATTTGCATTTGCATTAAGCCTTTGTATATATGACTTCACTTCTGTTTGTATGATGTTGGTATGACATTATTTTCATTTTGTTTTGCTTGTATGCTTGTGTTGCTAACCTTTTCAGGGGCTATGGTAAGTGAGAGGTATGGATGTTGTTTCCCACATCTCCAAATCTTATCTCATCTTTTCTTATCATTACTTGTGCTAACCTTTGATTGTTGGGCTTAGGCCTTACTTCCCTCTTCTTCTTTCTTCTTCTTCCCTTCTTCTTTCCTTCTTCTTTAGGATAGAAAACCTCACTAACCTAGGATCTCCCATGCATGACAACACTTAGGATTCTTAGTCCCCCATTAGACTTTTGCCTTTGTGATCCTTTTGGTTCTCTTCTCTTCTCATCTCAAAACTATAAAGAAAACAGTTAATAAAGTTTGATGTGATACCTTGAGAAATAGCCTTATCCCATGAGATACGTGTGGTCTTCCCATCTTGGGATAGTACAAGCTTATCTTGTGATGCACAAGTCTGATCAAGATATCATCTTCACTAAGAAAATCATAAAAAACACTTTTTCACTGTAAATACCAAAAACACTTAATAAGTTAATGAGTTAGTGAGCTTAGGCCCTAATCTCTGGATTCAAGTTTTGGGGATCTTCTCCTTACTTGAGTGTGCTTGTTCTATTATTCCATCTTGGAATGTAGTGACAAGTGCACATTCCATGGAAAAGAGCTTGAGTTCACTTCCTTGTGACACACTCCTAAAAAGCTTCATAAAAAACACAAACAAACAATAAGCGTCTTTCCTTCGGGAATTCTTTTCTCATCTCCTTCGCTTCGTACGCGAACTTGCTCCTTCTTGTCATTTTGCAAGACGGTTACGCACTCGTCGTCCGAGTCTGCAACACCTGAGCATTGACATAGGCAGTTCGAGCCTTAATTCACAAGCAATCTTTTCCACCCCTAGTTAGGGGAACTACGGCGACTCTGATCCTCATTGTCCAGATGAGGTACGTAGGCAGCGGGGTAGGGACCGTTCGAGCACAATCTTTATTTTCCCTACATTTTTTCCTTTTTTCATTTCTTTTTCAGTTCCCTTTTCTTCTCTTTTATCCAGTTCATTTCCTTTTCTTTGAAGTAGCTTTCATCCCCTCACCCTTTGAAACTTTTTCTTTGCAAGCGTGGATCCCGTCGGGTACGGCGGACGATCTGGGGTGCTAATACCTTCCCAGGTCGTAACCGACTCCCGAACTCAGTCTCTTTGGTTCGCAGGACCCGTGTCCTTCCTTTTCTTTTTTTCTGGTTTGTGCAGCATTACCATTCCCGTTCCTTCGGGATAAAAATGCCTGGCTGGCGACTCTATTCTTTTTCCGCGCCACTTTCGCGTTTGTACCAAGATGGAAATCCGGGGAGCGACAATATGGTATGTAAATGCATATGCAATGTTTTCAAGGACCGCGGGATTTAAATTTGTTTAAACAACCAGAAAGTAAACTTTTATTAGTAATCAATAAACTTGTTTGCCTCTTGGGCTTACAACAAAAATGAAATGAATACAAAGATGGGGTTTTAAGTCTCCCATGGACGTTTCCTCTTTGTGTTGAGGTATGAGTTGAGATTTCGCTCCTCGTGAAGTTGTCTTGTTAGCTCCAGGATTCTTTCTTGACTAGCTTTGAAATGAGTCTCAAAAGTATCCCTTTGCTCCTTCAACTGGATCCAGGACCTCTGCAATTCTTCCATGTCAGTGGGCATGTCTGGATGAAGAATGATATAAGGAGTATCTCCTTCAGCAACAGGCTCCATGGTAACTGGCAGGATAGCAGGATATGGCATCATAAGAGTCTGAGCACGTGCTCGTACCCATCTGAGATAAGGTTCCATAGGAATGGAGTATTTTGGTTCCAGAGTCTTGCTGTCAACCTTGTTCACCTTACCTCAAGCTCGTATAAACCTTTGCCGGTAACCTTGCAGATCATTGTCGTAGTCGAACACAATACCCTAAATAAGCATGTCATGAGGACCATCACTCCGAGCATAACCAAACTGACGTAGAGCTAAAGATGGATTGTAGGTAATGCCCCCTCTTATGCCAAGGAGTGGCACATTAGGGAACTCCCCACAACGGTCAATGATAGTAACATTCTCCATAGATCGAGAGCACCAATGAATATCTGAATGGGAAAGTGACATAATCCTCTTAGACCACCTGAACCCTTGTTCATTCTTCATCAATGATCGAGGAAAGTGAGAAATAAACCATCTGGACAACAAAGGTATACAACACATCAGAGTTCCTCGTGCCTTCATAGTACGGGTATAGAGAGAATGTAAGATGTCTCCAAGTAATGTAGGCACTGGGTTGTGAGTCAGAAATATGTTGATGGCGTGTACGTCTATGAACTGGTCTGGATTAGGGAACAACACTAGGCCATAGATTAGTAAGGCCAAGATCTCCTCAAAAGCATCATAACTCATAGCCTTCAGGAACACTTGAGCTTTCTCCATCAATACCTTAGCAAGAATACCCTTAACTCCACTTCTTGTTTCTAGGACAATGTCAGATTTCTTCAGATGTAGGGCTGCAGCAATGACTTCAGGTTTAGGCTCCTTCACTAAGCCTGTAAAGGGTCTCTGATCAAGGATAGGTATACCCAGAAGCTTGGAGAACTCTTCCATTGTAGGAACCAGCTGATAGTCGGGGAATGTGAAACAATGATGTTTAGAGTCAAAGAACTAAAATAGGACACTCATCATGTCTTCATTGAACCCTGAAGTGACTAGATCCAGTAGGTGACCATGTCTCTTGATGAATTGGGAGTTTTCAGAAACTTGAGGGACCAATTCCTTAAGCTTAGGAGGTATCCCTACAAAGTTGACCAGGATAGTATTCCTACGAGCAGAAGCCATGACCTGCAACAAAGAACAAAGATAAATCCTTTGGTCCTTGAAATGGTTATTGAAAATTCTATGCTTATGATGCATGATGATGTTATGATGTTATGCTCAATCACAAAAATGTAGCACACACAAACAAGTCACATCATAGCCCTAGGTTTAAAGGCTTGCATGAGGTTTAAAGGTAAGTACCCTCCCCTGAAGTTTAGTTGGTTCATCCTGTCCTACAAAAGTAACCAGGTTCTAAGGGATCTCAAAATCACTGATCTTTCACAAGGGTGGTTGTTCAGTAGGCAACTTACTTGCCAACCAAAACCCTCCAAGTTTAGAATCTCAATGAGCGTAGTATCGAGTATCAACCAACTTCAGTCTTCACCAAAGTCGGTTATCTCACTACTTTCTAAAGGCCAAGATGAGACGACTAGGGTTCTAAAAGTTAGTTAGTGTATTGACAACATATGGTAGCCTCATATTATCCTCAACTTGCTTAAGGAACATAAGCACCAACCAAGAAGTCACACTAACTATGGCCACCAGATCAACCATATTGGTATACGGCGTACAGTTTCCTTGGTCTATTGCCATTTACCTAAGGTACACTAGATCCGGTTTAGGATCTTTCACACATAAGAGCCCCAACAAGTAAAGTAAAGCAAACAAAGCAAACAAGTTAAGTGATCTAATTCCTAAGGGTACCCCTCTGTCGCTCCCCGGATTTCCATCCTGGTACAAACACGAAAGTGGCGCGGAAAAAAAAAGAGTCGCCAGCCAGGCATTTTTATCCCGAAAGAACGGGAATGGTAATGTTGCACAAACCAAAAGAAAAGAAAAGGAAGGACACGGGTCCTGCGAACCAAAGAGACTGAGTTCGGGAGTCGATTACGACCTGGGAAGGTATTAGCACCCCAGATCGTCCGCCGTACCCGACGGGATCCATGCTTGCAAAGAAACTGTTTCAAAGGGTGAAGGAATGAAACTTGCTGCAAAGAAAATGAACCGAACTGGATAAAAGAAAGGAAAATGGAACTGAAAGAGAAATGAAAAGGAAAAATGTAGGGAAAATAAAGATTGTGCTCGAACGGGCCCTACCCCGCTGCCTACGTACCTCATCAGGACAATGAGGATCAGAGACGCTGTAGTTCCCCTAACTAGGGGTGGAAAAAGATTGCTTGTGAATTAAGGCTTGAACTGCCTATGCCAATGCTCAGGTGTTGCAGACTCGGACGACGAGTGCGTAACCGTCTCGCAGTGTGACAAGTAGGAGCAAGTTCGCGTACAGAGCGAAGGAGATGAGAAAAGAATTCCCGAAGGAAAGACGCTTATTGTTTGTTTGTGCTTTTTAGAAGCTTTTATGAGTGAAATTTTCATAGGTAAGTGTACCTAAGTCTTACTCACTGGGATGTGTACGTCTCACATCATCCCGAAATGGAATGCGCAAGAGGCACACCTATCTATGGAGGAAATCCCCAACTCTAGTCCCACAAGTGAAGGCTCAGGCACACTGACCTATTAACATTTATTAAGTATTTTTTGTGATTTTTGATTAAGAAGTTTTTTTTTATGCTTTTCTTTGTGAAGTAACCTCATGCTAAGACCTATCCACCACGAGGGATAACTTACACCTCGCCTCGAAACGGAACGCGTGCAAGTATCTCATAGCAAAGTCTCATGTCACATGAGAAGACTCAACCTTTATTAGAATGGATTAAAATTAAGTTTGAAGATGAGGAGAGAAAGCACCAAAAAGATCTCAAAGGTGAAAAATCTAAGGGAGACTAAAATCCTAAATATTGTCATGCATGGATGAACCTAGGTTAGTGAGGTTTAAATCATATCCTAATGAAGAAGAAGGAAAGAAAAGAAAAAAGAAGAAGAAGAAGAAGAGGAGTAAGGCCTAAGCCCAACAATCACAAAGTTAGAACAAATAATGATAAAGAGAGAAGAGATAAGATTTGGAGATGTGGGAATCACATCCACACCTCTTACTTACCAAGGCCCCTGAAAGGATTAGTATAATCCAGCACATGTTCATTAATAAAATCAAGGCAATGACATGCTCAAAGTTCACCCCAATCAAGATCAAAAAATCATGCCAAACAATGCACATACAAGCATTTACGTGTCGAGAATACGGAAGCACGCATCAATCAGCAAGAAAATCAACCAAACAATCATATTCAATGATCATATAATGATCCATGGCATTTGAAACAAATAAGGGGATCAAACATGCTTGAAATAAGGAAAAAATGGCTTACTGCTTCAGTGTTAACCGGTTAACCAATCTGTTAACCGGTTAACCATGCCAAAACCTGCATAAACACGACACAATTCAGGTGCGTTAACCGGTTAACCAATCCGTTAACCGGTTAACGTTGTTAAGACAACAGCAAAAACCTGCAGAAATCAGCTCACAACCAGCTTATTCCAAACAATCTCATACCAGTCCAGCAAGCATTTGAACATGAAGATAATGCATCAATTCACATTAAATGGCATCATCAAGCTCATGAACATTAATACATAGATCCGGTTACCAATCAATCAATCAAGCAACACAAGCAAATATGCAAACATGTGGTGGATCTAAAGCTCAAGCATGCAAATAAACTAAAAAACAGAGCTAGATCTGAATTTAACCAACCTACAAAGCTGAGGTATGCTTTGGTAGTTGTTGATTGAGCTAAAAATGATAGATCTCGCGCAAAACTTCGAAGATCCGATGTTAAGCTTCACACTCCGTGCAAAATAAATGCAAGAACAAGCTCTTGATGCAGAATTTTTGATCCAAAAGCACTTCTAGATCCCAAACCAGATCTGAATCACCACTAAAACAAGCAAAAAGATGTAATAAAGTTATGGATGGAGGTCTAGTTCCAAGATCTACACACCTCAAGGCAAGGTTATGTGATCTTCAAAGTGGAACTTTGAGTGATTTGGAAAATTGGAAGAGAAAAGTGAGAGAATTGTGAGTGAGAGGAGTGAAAATTCAGAAAATGAGAGTGAAAAATGAGGGAGAGATCCCTTTGGTTTGGAGAGAAATGATTAAATATGGTTTAGGTTTGGGGCCCAAAAATTAGGCTTGGGATCCAAAATTATGGTTTGGGTAGTGTGATTAGGATGTAGCAATGGGATTAGGCTTGGACAAGGGCTCTAAATCCTTCTCTTTAATTTCCAATTAATTCAAAATGAATAAAAATCAGAAAAATAAAAAATGGAGCAAAAATCACACATGCTGAATTGCTGCTGGAAATTCAAAATTTGTGGCCGTTAACCGGTTAACGCCAGTAAATTTTGAATTTCCCTCCTTTTGGTGGGAACCTTCAAAGATAAGCCGGTGCCAACAGTTTTGATCTGATTTTGATCTTCAATCCTTTCTAATGCTTCGACCCTGATGTCAACCTTGTAACCTGCCCTGTGAGCCTTGAATTTCCCTGATGATTGTTCACATGCCTGATGCTGGAATATGCAAGTGCCATGCTTCATTTTTCTATGCAATATGCTAAGGACATGTCATGCTGATGAGGATTATGATATGATGATGATGCTAAACAGGAGAGGGAAAATTTGGGGTGTTACAGCTGCCCCTATTCAAACAACTGTTAATCTGAAAAGGACGGTAGCACGGGCTATCGATTGTTCAAGATAAATTGTGATTGAATACCAAGAAGACCTGAAATTTGCACTCTGATGGAGAATGCAAAAACTGGGAAGTAAACCCAACCAAATGACGCTTTGGTGGTTGAAACGGAGAGAAAGCAGACGAGCTCCTTCTAAGTTGAAACTGTTATCTGGAATCACAATACTTTGACAGACGAGTCTTCTTCGAACAATCCTGTTATGCCAGGAACTGGACATACGAGTCCTCATATACTTTGCAAAACATATAACCTGAGACAGACGAATCTCCTTCGGATATACCTGTTACGCCAGGACCGGTGATGCACTTAAGTCTGTGGGATAGACATGCATAATCAAGGTAGAAGAACCCTCCTCATATATTATCCGTGGATATATGGTATAAGACAGACGAGTCTTCTTCGAGTAAACCTGTTACGCTAGGTGCAACATTCGTAAGTGGTGCCTGAGACAGACGAGCCTCCTTCGGATATACCTGTTACGCCATGACCGGTAACCATTTTGACATTTATTCCCACAGTCAGGAATTCAAACCTCTTCAATACAGACGAGTATTGGATGATCATCGGGAGAACACAGACGAGTGTCATAAGCCAATGATACAAACGAATATCAGACGATGATCTGAGAAACACAGACGAGCGTTTCAGGCGATGATACAGACGAATACCAGCCACGGTACAGACGAATACCAGCAATCCAACACAGATGAGCATTTGGAGTAGCAATACAGACGAGTATCAAGGTAATTGTCAAATCAACACATGTGGATCACAGACGAATGAGAGAAATGATACAGACGAGTATCCAAACAATGAAGACGAGCTTCAAATAGATAACAAACACAGACGAGCGCTGGGAGGTGCAGACGAGCAACATCAGATATCAAATATCAAACACAGACGAGTGTTGGAAGGTGCAGACGAGCAACAACAAAGTGATAACACAGACGAGGGTTGAGAATTGCAGACGAGCAACAACAAAGTGATAACACAGACGAGTGTTGAGAATTGCAGACGAGCAACAACAAAGTGATAACACCGACGAGTGTTGAGAATTGCAAACGAGCAACAGCAAAGTGATAACACAGACGAGTGCTGAGAATTGCAGACGAGCAACAACAACAATTACAACCATGGGCAACTGCTGGGGAAAGCAAACGAGCAATACCAAAGTAATAACACAAACGAGTGTTGAGAGATGCAGACGAGCGGCAATAAAGTATGAACACAGACGAGTGCTGGAGAATATTTCCCTGATGGTTGGGAATTACTCAAATATCCACTGTTGGTGACAAGAGTTCTGACAGAAGAACTCAGTGGGGAGTGGGCCTCCCACTGCTTACTAGGTATACTCCACTGGGGAAGATAAAACTGCTTGGGCTACCTGCCAAGACTTAGCTGGGGGAAAATTCGGCTTGGGAGAATGTGACGCCATCCTGCAACCTGCAACAACAGACAACACAAGTGTGCCCCGGGGTCTTGCATGGCATGATCGGTTCATCCATCGTCACCCGACACTCAAAGAGGGTTTCAAATGTTTCCCTGCAATGTCATTTTCTTTCAAATCATCACCATGTTTTAAATGCAATGCTATTTTTGCCAAAAATTCAGGACATTTTGCAAACAATAACAAACACGACACAACTTTTTGACTGAATATTCTTTTATTGAAAGGCCTCTGAATAGGCAAAGATTTACATCAGGAAGCAACCACCTGGAAAGAGGTAGCCACCATAAAATTGAGAAAATAAACTATCCTAATGGCAATGGGCACGGCATCCCAATGAGTTTCTTTTCTGCTATGACCAGCATGTCTTCAAAACTCTCCATTCTTGCCTTTGCTTTCTGAGAAGATGAGGGGACTGATTCCTATCCTTCTGATATTGTCAGTTTGTACGAAACGATGATTTGGTTCAGATTACTCGGATCGCAGTTGTTCGCTTATTCCCTTGTTTTGCGTGGATCGCCCTTTCGGGTTTTCAATCCACCGGGATACCCTTTTTTGCCTGAGCTGTCCGATGTGGATTTTCAACTCAGTGGGTGTACATTTTTTATTTATTTTCCCTAACTTTTGCCCGAGCTTTTTATTTTGTTTTTAGCTCGCCGGGATGCCCTTTTCTTGCCTGGACTTTAATTCTGTTTTTGTGTCCAGCAGGTCTCTTTATGCGAAGTATGTTTTAACTGCGTCCGAGTTAACAGGGGATTGGAAATCTTCTCCATCCATAGTGGTGAACATCAGTGCTCCGCCTGAGAAAACCTTCTTCACTATGAATGGTCCTTCGTAGTTTGGGGTCCACTTGCCCCTGTGATCTGAACCTGGAGGAACAATCCTCTTGAGCACAAGCTCTCCTACTTGATATTACCGAGTACATACTCGTTGGTCGAATGCTCGCTTCATTCTCCTCTGATAAAGCTGACCATGACAGATAGCCGCTAATCTCTTTTCCTCAATTAGACATAGCTGATTGTAACGAGCACGCACCCATTCAGCCTCATCAAGCTTCACATCCATCATCACACGCAATGAAGGAATCTCTACTTCAACAAGCAGGACTGCCTCCATACCATATACCAATGAGAAGGGAGCTGCCCCAGTTGACGTCCTAACTGACGTTCGGTACCCATGCAGCGCAAATGGTAACATCTCATGCCAATCTTTGTAAGTGACAACCATCTTTTGCACAATCTTCTTGATATTCTTGTTTTCTGCCTCTATCGCACCATTCATCTTTGGTCGGTAAGGAGAAGAATTGTGATGCTGAATTTTGAAGTCCCGACACAACTCTGCCATCATCTTGTTGTTGAGATTAGAACCATTGTCAGTAATGATTCTTTCGGGCACTCCGTATCTGCAAATGATATCCCTTTTCAAAAATATGGTAACCACTTGACGAGTGACATTGGCATAAGATGCTGCTTCAACCCACTTTGTGAAGTAGTCAATCGCAACCAAGATGAAGCGATGACCATTTGAAGAAGTAGGCTCTATTTTTCCGATCATGTCAATGCCCCACATAGAAAAGGGCCAAGGAGATGACATGACGTTGAGCGGGCTTGGAGGAACATGCACTTTGTCTGCATAAATCTGGCACTTATGGCACTTGCGGGCGAATGAACAACAGTCTGCATCCATTGTCATCCAATAATACCCCGATCTCAGCAATTTCTTTGCCATAGCATGCCCTCCTGCATGGGTACCGAAAGATCCCTCGTGGACTTCCTGCATTAACAGGCTTGCTTTGTGTCTATCCACGCATCTAAGCAAGACCATGTCAAAGTTTCTCTTGTACAAAACCCCGTCTGTATTCAAGAAGAAGCTAGCAGCAAGTCGCCTTAAGGTCTTCTTGTCATTGGAAGATGCCCCAGCTGGGTATTCTTGCTTTTCCAGGAATAACTTGATATCAAAATACCAAGGTTTCTCATCAGACACTGCGTCTACAGAGAATGCATGAGCTGGAGCGTCAAGCCTGGAAATGTCAATTCTGGGCACATAGTTCCAACATAATACTTTGATAGACGAAGAAAGAGTAGCCAATGCGTCGGCAAATTGATTTTCATCACGTGGTATGTACTGAAGCTTAACTGTCGTGAAGAACGTCAACAGTTTTCTGGCATAATCCCTCTATGGAATTAGATGCTCTTGATGCGTATACCACTTGCCGATAACCTGCTTAATAACGAGGGCTGAATCTCCGAATATATCGAGGGTCTTAATCCGAATATTAATAGCCTCCTCTATTCCCATAATGCACGCCTCGTATTCTGCTTCATTGTTGGTGCAGCCAAATGTAATTATGGCAGCGAAAGGGAAGTGAACACCTTCAGGAGTAATAAGAACATCACCAACTCCACGTCCATTGATATTGACTGCCCCATCAAACATCAACTTCCATTTGGATTCAGGGTCTGGCCCCTCCTCCGGAAGTGGTTCCTCGCAATCGTTCGCTTTGAGGTACATGATGTCCTCATCAGGAAAATCAAACTTCATTGGCTGATAATCATCTTCAAGAGGTTGTTGTGCAAGATAATCCGACAATACACTTCCCTTGATGGCTTTCTGAGAAGTATATTGTATGTCATATTCTGTTAAAATCATTTGCCACCTAGCAACCCTTCCGGTTAATGCTGGTTTCTCAAAGATGTACTTGACAGGATCCATTTTGGAAATTAGCAGTGTGGTATGAGTCAACATGTACTGCCTCAGTCGGCGAGCAGCCCATACCAAAGCGCAGCAAGTTTTCTCGAGCAGTGAGTAACGGGATTCACAGTCGGTAAACTTTTTGCTAAGGTAATAAATAGCGTACTCTTTTCGACCAGACTCGTCATGTTGGCCTAGAACACACCCCATTGACCCTTCGAGCACAGTCAAGTACATGATTAAAGGTCTTCCTTCAACTGGAGGCATTAGAATTGGAGGCTCCTGCAAATATTCTTTTATCTTGTCGAAAGCTCTTTGACAATCATCGTTCCACCTGACCGTTTGCTCTTTTCTTAGCAATTTGAATATTGGTTCGCACGTGGCAGTTAGATGAGATATGAACCGAGAAATGTAGTTCAACCTCCCTAAAAACCCGCGCACTTCTTTTTCTGTTCTCGGTGCAGGCATATCTTGAATTGCTTTTATCTTTGCAGGATCTACCTCAATTCCTTTCTGACTAACAATGAAACCCAACAGTTTCCCGGAACGCACTCCGAAAGTGCACTTGTTTGGATTCAACCTCAGCTTGTACTTTATCAGTCTATCAAACAGCTTCTTGAGATTGACCATATGCTCTTCTTCATCTCGGGACTTAGCAATCATATCGTCCACATAACACTCTATCTCCTTGTGTATCATGTCGTGGAACAATGTGACCATAGCCCGTTGGTAAGTTGCCCCGGCGTTCTTCAAACCAAAGGGCATGACCTTGTAGCAGAATGTACCTCACGGGGTAATGAACGTTGTTTTCTCCATGTCTTCTGGTGCCATCTTAATCTGATTATATCCAGAGAAGCCATCCATGAAGGAAAATACCGAGAATTGAGCAGTGTTATCTACCAACACATCAATGTGAGGTAATGGAAAGTCATCTTTTGGGCTTGCTCTATTTAGATCCCGGTAATCAACGCACATCCGGACCTTGTCGTCCTTCTTTGGTACAGGTACAATGTTAGCTACCCAAGGTGGGTAACTAGTTACGGCAAGGAAACCGGCATCCCATTTCTTCTGAACCTCCTCTTTGATCTTTATTGCCATGTCAAGACGCGTTCTTCTCAACTTCTGTTTCACAGGAGGACAGTCTTCTCTCAAAGGTAGCTTATGCACAACAATGTCGGTATCCAACCCTGGCATATCTTGATACGACCAGGCAAAGATATCCACATACTCTCGCAGCATACCAATCAGCTCTTTCTTTACATCGGTCTACAGACTGGCCCCAATCTTGATCTCTTTCTTCACATCTTCAGTGCCGATGTTGATGATCTCAATTTCTTCCTGATGAGGCTGAATAACTCGTTCCTCTTGTTTCAACAATCTGACCAATTCTTCAGGGAGTTCACAGTCTTCCTCAACCCCTTCATCATCTTGGTAGATAGGATTGTCAAAGTCATGTGTGGTCATAGCTGGAACGTTATCAATGGAATCCGGATGATCAACACTGCACAGATGGTGTGCTTATTTCAGAATCTATTTATTTTGCAAAGAGACGCAAACACAAAAACAAAAAGGAAAACACATTGCCATTTTTATATTTTTTGTGAAAAATTTAAAACAAAAGAAAGAGAACGCAATTTGTCTGAAAATGTCCTTTATTTCATGGTAAAATAAGTGCATAACAAAACATGGTGGCCCATACAATGGATCCTAGCATCTTGGGCAGAATGTTGGATTTGACAATGCAGCATAATAAGAAAAGGAAACAAATAAATTACTTTGAGTACCAGGTAACTTGGACGATGTCTTCAGCAGACCAGTTCTTCAACTCCTCTCCGGGCGCACACGGATGAATCCAGTTGTCCCTGTCACCATCAATGTCTCCCTCTTGGCTTGTCACACAAATCTGGTTGTGGTCGAGCATCCCAGCGCTTGTAAAAATAATGGCTTTACCACTTGGAGACCCATTAGACCCACTAGGCTGATAACCCAAGCCAAACTTGTCGTCTTTCTTCTCAAATTCCAGCAATTTGCCCCAGCCTTGGGCGCTTCCTGACTGAACCACTTCCTTTGCCTGCTTGTAGGAGTGAATGGAGGTACCTTCTTTCTCACTGCTTCTCTCTACAGGAGTCAAAATGCTGACATTAACTGCTTCGAAAGCCTGACACAGCGTCTCGTGGATCTCTCCATCCATCTCTACATATTTGAAAGTTGATAAGTGGCTCACAAAGATATCTTCCTCTCTGCACACAGTGATTACTTGACCATCAACCACGTATTTGAGCTTTTGGTGCATAGTGGATGTTACAGCTCCGACAGCATGAATCCATGGACGTCCCAGTAGGCAGCTGTACGCGGGTTGAATGTCCATGACGTAGAAGATACTTTTGAATACTTGAGAACCTATTTTCACGGGTAACTCAACTTCTCCAAACACTGACCTTCTGGACCCATCAAAAGCTTTGACAATCAAATCACTGGGTCTTAGGACGATACCATCAACATTGAGCTTCATTAATGCTTTCTTCGGAAGTACATTAAGAGAAGATCCTGTGTCAACAAGGACATGCGACAAAACAGCACCCTTGCACTCCATTGTAATATGTAGTGCTTTGTTATGGTTACGGCCCTCTGACGTAAGGTCTCTGTCTGTAAAGCCCAGCCCGTGGCTTGCATTCACACTGCCCACTACAGCTTCCAGTTGATTAACAGTGATTTATTGAGGAACATAAGCCATCTGCAACACTTTCAGCAAGGCTTCTCTATGTGCGGAAGAACACATCAGCAAAGACATAATTGATACCTTGGAAGGTGTCTGGTTCAACTGTTCGACCACCTTATAATCACTCTTTTTAATTATGCGCATAAATTCCTCCACCTCCTTCTCAAAGGTACCCTGTCTAGCAGCAGGAGTTGTTGTTTCTTCAGTCACAGTTTGCTTTCCTTTAGCCTTTGCCGAAGCCTCAGCCTTAGGATCCCCTCTCAGAACTGGGGGAGAAAATAGACGACCACTTCTCGTAAAACCTCCAACCCCTCTAACGTTCACTACAGTCGGGTCAATAGCAACAGACTTGCTCTCCACTTTCTGTTCTTCCACGTACACATCTGAACAGTAATGCCATGGAATGGCTCTATCATCTGTATAAGGAACAGGCCCAGGCACGGTGATAGTCACAGGACTGACTTTAGGAGCATAAATGGTAACGGGTTCTCTTCTAGCAGGCATCTCTGCTGCATCATAGAAAATGGTTATAGTGGACACATCATCAACTTCATTAATAACTTTGTTAAACTGCAAAGATCCTTCATCAATCAGATTCTGCAATCCTCTCTTCAGTTCTTCGCAATCGTTCACTGAATTCCTACACTTTTCACAATCGGAACCGCATCCCGGAAACACTTATCCTTTTAACAGCCTCTCCTTGACTACCAACATCGGAGTCTTTACTTCTTCTATACTCAGAATCAGACTTAACTTCTCACCACTTTCAACAGCATTTATTCTAGCCCCTCCATGGTTCGGAATAGGGTTTGAAGTAACATTCGGCGGTGGTGCGAAGTTAATCGCTTTGGAGTCTATCAGATCTTGAACTTTGTGCTGTAGCGCCTTGCACTTCTTAGTTGAGTGCCCGGGTGCCCCTGAATGGAAAGCGCATATAGCATTGACATCGTATCCCACTGGAAGCTCTCCAGGTGGTGGTGGTGCCAAAGTCCTCAGCTGTATCAAATTCAGGTCCAGCAATCTCGGTAGCAATGCAGTATAAGTCATGGGAATTGCCTCAAGCACCCTATTAGCCGGACGAGGTTTCCTTGGCTGATAAGGTCTTTGTTGATAGTTGTTACATTGTGGCTGTTGTTGTTGTTGTTGTTGTTGAGGTTGTACCTGCTGCATAGGATTGGAAGGAATTGTGACAGCTGCCACTTGCTCATATGACCTTCTATATCCTCGGCCTCGTCCTCGGCCAAACACAACATTGGTCTCACCTTCCCTCCTTCTCGGGGGTCCGCTGAAAGTTTTTCTTACTCCACTAGAACGGCTCGCACTTGTATCCTGAATCTTTCCCATCTTTAACAAGGTCTCGACCCTTTCTCCAGTAATTACTATATCATTAAACTTGGTAGCCGAACAAGACGCCAATCTTTCAATAAACACACCTTGCAATGTACCCATGAACATATCGGCCATCTCATTCTCCAGCAGTGGTGGTTGCACTCTGGCAGCGAGCTGACACCACCTCTGAGCATACTCTTTAAACCCCTCCTTAGCAGTTTGAGACATGTTTTGCAATTGAGTGCAATTTGGAGCCATGTCCAAATTGTACTGGTATTGTCTCACGAAAGCCTCTGCCAGGTCCTTCCAGCTCTTAATGTTGACTCTGCTTAGCTTCATATACCATTCCAAGGAGGCCCCAACCAGGCTGTCCTGGAAGTAGTACATCCATAGCTTTTCATCATCAGTGTGGGCAGCAATCCTTCCTACAAATGACTGAAGGTGAGTCTTTGGACACGCCGTGCCGTTGTACTTCTCGAAAGTTGGGACCTTGAACTTGTAAGGGATTCTAACCCCTGGAACCAAGCCCAAGTCAGTAATGTCAAATCCCAAAGAATTCTGGGATTGAATAGCCTTGATCTGTTCTGCCATCTCCTCAAACTTCCTGTTCATCTCAGCCCCCTGGCCTTCAGTTTCGTCCAGCAGAGTGAACTGTTCGTCTTGACCGTCCATCTGAATGGAAAGCGCATATAGCATTGACATCGTATCCCACTGGAAGCTCTCCAGGTGGTGGTGGTGCCAAAGTCCTCAGCTGTATCAAATTCAGGTCCAGCAATCTCGGTAGCAATGCAGTATAAGTCATGGGAATTGCCTCAAGCACCCTATTAGCCGGACGAGGTTTCCTTGGCTGATAAGGTCTTTGTTGATAGTTGTTACATTGTGGCTGTTGTTGTTGTTGTTGTTGTTGAGGTTGTACCTGCTGCATAGGATTGGAAGGAATTGTGACAGCTGCCACTTGCTCATATGACCTTCTATATCCTCGGCCTCGTCCTCGGCCAAACACAACATTGGTCTCACCTTCCCTCCTTCTCGGGGGTCCGCTGAAAGTTTTTCTTACTCCACTAGAACGGCTCGCACTTGTATCCTGAATCTTTCCCATCTTTAACAAAGTCTCGACTCTCTCTCCAGCAATTACTATATCATTGAATTTGGTAGCCGAACAAGATGCCAATCTTTCGATAAACACTCCTTGCAATGTCCCCATAAACATATCGGCCATCTCATTCTCCAGCATTGGTGGTTGCACTCTGGAAGCAAGCTGACGCCACCTTTGAGCATATTCTTTAAACCCCTCCTTAGCAGTTTGAGACATGTGTTGCAATTGAGTGCGATTTGGAGCCATGTCCAACTTGTACTGGTATTGCTTCACGAAAGCCTCTGCCAGGTCCTTCCAGCTCTTAATGTTGACTCTGCTTAGCTTCATATACCATTACAAGGAGGCCCCAACCAGGCTGTCCTGGAAATAGTACATCCATAGCTTTTCATCATCCGTGTGGGCAGCAATCCTTCATACAAAGGACTGAAGATGATTCTTTGGACACGCTTTGCCGTTGTATTTCTCAAAAGTTGGGACCTTGAACTTGTAAGGGATTCTAACCCCTGGAACCAAGCCCAAATCAGTAATGTCGAACCCCAAGGAATTCTGAGATTGAATAGCCCTGATATGTTCTTCCATCTCCTCAAACTTCTTGTTCATTTCAGCCCCTTGGCCTTCAGTTTCGTCCAGCAACGTAAACTGTTTGTCTTGACCGTCCATCTGTACATTGTTCATTCCATCATTGATAATGGTGACCCTTAGCTGTGCTACAGGGATTTCAACTTGACGGGCGCCCGCACCGTTACGATTACCTCCATCAGCAGTACCGTTGTTCCTGGCTTGACTATTTTCAACCAACTCACGCAGACGTTCCTGATTCTGACCCATTCCTGCCATAAGGGTCATAAAATTGCCCATCCTCAGTCTCAAGTCAGCTAAGTCAGCTTGCATTTGATCCATGACTCTTTCTCTGTTGATCTTTGTTGGATATCTGTGTGCGACTGACTGTTCTCGAACTTTCCTGGGAGCTATAGTGCCTACAACAGAAAAGACATTAGGAACTGGTGGCCATACCTACAAAACAAGAAAACAGGTGATATGTATGCAATGCAGTTGTTTATGTTTTCAATCCCAGGTCATTCATGCCCCGGTTCCGGCATTTAGCAAAGAAAACCAGATGGATACTGATCCTCGACTTTCAGAAACCTTCGATTAGAAACCACATTCAAACCATAACAGCAGGCACATAAAAAATGGTGAACTGAAAAACTGCATAACATAAATCAGCCTATTAGGAAAAAATAACAGAATTCCCCGTAGGGTACAAGTTTCCAAGAAGAAAAGCAAACACCCAGGATTCCTACAACATGTATGTAGGTAATCCAAATACAAGGGAAACAAACTAAGAAGCAAGACCACTGCCTGAGGACCCTGAACCTCCCTCACTAAGTCCCAACTCAGACCTAGCCCTCTTGACTCCAGCCATCAACTTGAGGTCTTCAATCTTTTTAAGTGTTGCTTCTAAGGCTTGCTGACTATCTGCTAACTGTTGAGTCTTCTCCCTTCGAATCTGGTGAGCTTGTTCCACTTCTTCCTTCTTGAAAGTCATTTGCACTTTGAAAAACTCTTCTTTTTCTTTGTATCTCTTCAACTCCTGCTCTCTCTGGCCCTGCAACCAGACAATAGACTGACGAGCTTCCTTGAGAGTCTTCGAATTCTTCTTTCGTTCTGCTTCTCTTTTGGATTCCATCAGACCTAGTCTTCGAAAATAGGCTTCCCTTCCAGCAAACTCTTTCTCCTTAGCCTCCAAGGTGGTCTGCATCTTCAGCAATTTCTCTTCAACTTCATTCTTGGCCCGGTTGGCAAGATGATACAAATTAACCATTTCAGTGTTCTCCACCCTGACTTCGTGCAGATGGGCTTCCAACTTCTTGAACTCTTCCAAAGACACAGTATCATTAGACTCAACAGCTGGAGGAGCTGGAGGTGAGAATGGCAGCAATACCTTTCTGGCTTTGTCTTTCAACCAAGCCTCATACTCCGGGAGGGTCTGATTGTTGCACTTTCCAAAGCTAGCTATCCCTTATCCCTTAATGCACTTCCAAGCTCTCTCAAGGCATATCCCAATTGTTTTCTTAACAAGATTGGATTGTAATTGATCCCTCCAGTCACTCCAAATAAAGGTACACTAAGATGGCTCCCACAGCTAGTGATGAAACGTGCACCCTGAAGCCTCTGAGTAATCCACCTGACATCCTTGGCAAGCAATTTTTCCAGCTTCTGGGCCCATACCAAGGTATGGTCACTAAACACTCCAGTACTAGGCAGGTGCCTCATGAACCACATATGAAATAAAGGAGCGCAACAACGAACTAAACCTCCCCTTTTCTTCTCAGTCTTGTAGTGCGCCGAGTAATACAAATCTCCGAGCAACGTAGGCACAGGATTCTTCAGCAAAAAGAGATGTATGGCATTCATGTCTATGAACTTCTCCATATATGCAAACAAAATAATGCCATAGATAGAAAGAGCCAAGATAGCACAGACAGAATCCCATTCTTCCTCAACAGCCAACTCTTCCACCTTCTTTACTAAAGCCTCAAAAGAAAATCCAGGTACACCTCCCTTAATGATGGTCATAGAATTCACAGCAGAAGTGCTCAAATAAAGAGCCTTGGCAATAGCCTCAGGTGCAGGTCTACTCATCTCAGCATTGAACGGAATCTGGTCTCGAACAGGAACTCCCAAGATCAAAGCATACTCCTCCAGCAAAGGACCTAACTGAAAATCAGGAAAAGTGAAACAACGGAGCTGAGGATCATAATACTGAAGCAGGGTATGAATGGCACTCCTCTCAGAAGGATCTATCTCTACCACCACATCCAAAATACTCCCATAAGCCTTCCTGAACCTCTCTACATGGTTGGGTGTGATCAGCTTCACCATCTTCTTTAACAGGCCAACCTTAGTGTCAAAAAACTTGAAATAAATATTCTGCTTGCGAGGATATTCCATTTCTGAAGAGGATACCGGAACCGGAAGCAAAGATATGAACCTGTGAATGAAAACAAAACATGATTAATGATGAAATGATGCAATGCAAATGCAAATGCAAAGACATATGATCCATCTAGGATTTGTCTGGAATCTGGATGCCAAGGCCAAGTGATCAGAAACCCAAATCCTCTGGATAACAACCCATAAACACTCTGATAATCTCAGATACACCCAATCCAGAACCAGATGAATTCAAGAACTCCGGAACCAAAGTAACTGTATCAGAACATGAAACTGCACTGGTAACAAGGGTATGATGGAGTCAGGGGTTCCTGCAAACCTATAAACCCCTCCCAATCTCACAGGTGTGCTCCGGGTCAAACATCCCGGACTCTCAAAGCCGAATAGCAATAATACTTTCACCATTACCGAGAAATGGCTCATGACCAAATCAGGGAATCGGTTAGGCATTATGTACTACGCAGGGAGGCCTCAGCTGAGTTCGGGAAAAAAAAGCATCCCTTATAAGTTCCCAGCTTCGAGCGCTGAAATCGAGAAACAATAGTACATTCAGCTCGTAGGATACAGTACTAATGTCATACGACCAGATGCTTTGACTGAGTTCCTATAAGAGAACCAGGCCATCCTATGCGAGTCCCCAGTGGACCCTCGGGTGCGAATGGGTTTGCCACAAAATGTGGTCTGCCACTGCCACCACTGGAGAGGGTTGTTTCCACAAAGGTTCTCAATGATCGGTCCCCAGATGCACATAACTATCAAGGTCCTATCCCGAAGTGGAGGAAATCCCCACACAAGATATTTCCAAGACGGTCGCAATCTGGGCGTGAAACACATCGCCACTCATCATGTCACATGTGAGTACAATATGTCCACTATAATCCTATAGTGCACTCAAGTCGGGTACTTGGCTTATCTCTCAGAAATAGTATCACCTGAGCCCACCAAACAGAAAACCAGTCCAGACAGTCCAGTATGATATATGATGCGGAAAATAATTACTGAAAACTGTAAAAAAAGCTGTAAACAAAACTGTAAATAAAAACAGTAAAATACAACACACAACAGCAAACAGTCAACACCCAAAGAAACAGAAACAAGCAAACGCTAGGAGAGACTCACAGGGGAACCAGAGATTCTGGGTTTGATCCCCAGCAGAGTCGCCAGCTGTCGCTCCCCGGATTTCCATCCTGGTACAAACGCGAAAGTGGCGCGGAAAAGAAAAGAGTCGCCAGCCAGGCATTTTTATCCCGAAGGAACGGGAATGGTAATGCTGCACAAACCAGAAGAAAAAAAAAGGAAGGACACGGGTCTTGCGAACCAAAGAGACTGAGTTCGGGAGTCGATTACGACCTGGGAAGGTATTAGCACCCCAGATCGTCCGCCGTACCCGACGGGATCCACGCTTGCAAAGAAACTATTTCAAAGGGTGAAGGAATGAAAGCTGCTGCAAAGAAAATGAACCGAACTGGATAAAAGAAAGGAAAATGGAACTGAAAGAGAAATGAAAAGGAAAAATGTAGGGAAAATAAAGATTGTGCTCGAACGGGCCCTACCCCGCTGCCTATGTACCTCATCAGGACAATGAGGATCAGAGACGCCGTAGTTCCCCTAACTAGGGGTGGAAAAAGATTGCTTGTGAATTAAGGCTTGAACTGCCTATGCCAATGCTCAGGTGTTGCAGACTCGGACGACGAGTGCGTAACCGTCTCGCAATGTGACAAGAAGGAGCAAGTTCGCGTACGGAGCAAAGGAGATGAGAAAAGAATTCCCGAAGGAAAGACGCTTATTGTTTGTTTGTGCTTTTTAGAAGCTTTTATGAGTGAAATTTGCATAGGTAAGTGTACCTAAGTCTTAATCACTGGGATGTGTACGTCTCACATCATCCCGAAATGGAATGCGCAAGAGGCACACCTATCTATGGAGGAAATCCCCAAATCTAGTCCCACAAGTGAAGGCTCAGGCACACTGACCTATTAACATTTATTAAGTATTTTTTGTGATTTTTGATTAAGAAGTGTTTTCTTTATGCTTTTCTTTGTGAAGTAATCTCATGCTAAGACCTATCCACCACGAGGGATAACTTACACCTCGCCCCGAAACGGAACACGTGCAAGTATCTCATAGCAAAGTCTCATGTCACATGAGAAGACTCAACCTTTATTAGAATGGATTAAAATTAAGTTTGAAGATGAGGAGAGAAAGCACCAAAAAGATCTCAAAGGTGAAAAATCTAAGGGAGACTAAAATCCTAAATATTGTCATGCATGGATGAACCTAGGTTAGTGAGGTTTAAACCCTATCCTAATGAAGAAGAAGGAAAGAAAAGAAAAAAGAAGAAGAAGAAGAAGAAGAAGAAGAAGAGGAGTAAGGCCTAAGACCAACAATCACAAAGTTAGAACAAATAATGATAAAGAGAGAAGAGATAAGATTTGGAGATGTGGGAATCACATCCACACCTCTTACTTACCAAGGCCCCTGAAATGATTAGTATAATCCAGCACATGTTCATTAATAAAATCAAGGCAATGACATGCTCAAAGTTCACCCCAATCAAGATCAAACAATCATGCCAAACAATGCATATACAAGCATTTACGTGTCGAGAATACGGAAGCACGCATCAATCAACAAGAAAATCAACCAAACAATCATATTCAATGATCATATAATGATCCATGGCATTTGAAACAAATAAGGGGATCAAACATGCTTGAAATAAGGGGAAAATGGCTTACTACTTCAGTGTTAGCCGGTTAACCATGCCAAAACCTGCATAAACACAGCACAATTCAGGTGCGTTAACCGGTTAACCAATCCGTTAACCGGTTAACGCTGTTAAGACAGCAGCAAAAACCTGCAGAAATCAGCTCACAACCAGCTTATTCCAAACAATCTCATACCAGTCCAGCAAGCATTTGAACATGAAGATAATGCATCAATTCACATTAAATGGCATCATCAAGCTCATGAACATTAATACATAGATCCGGTTACCAATCAATCAATCAAGCAACACAAGCAAATATGCAAACATGTGGTGGATCTAAAGCTCAAGCATGCAAATAAACTAAAAAACAGAGCTAGATCTGAATTTAACCAACCTACAAAGCTGAGGTATGCTTTGGTAGTTGTTGATTGAGCTAAAAATGATAGATCTCGTGCAAAACTTCGAAGATCCGATGTTAAGCTTCACACTCCGTGCAAAATAAATGCAAGAACAAGCTCTTGATGCAGAATTTTTGATCCAAAAGCACTTCTAGTTCCCAAACCAGATCTGAATCACCACTAAAACCAGCAAAAAGATGTAATAAAGTTATGGATGGAGGTCTAGTTCCAAGATCTACACACCTCAAGGCAAGGTTATGTGATCTTCAAAGAGGAACTTTGAGTGATTTGGAAAATTGGAAGAGAAAAGTGAGAGAATTGTGAGTGAGAGGAGTGAAAATTCAGAAAATGAGAGTGAAAAATGAGGGAGAGATCCCTTTGGTTTGGAGAGAAATGATTAAATATGGTTTAGGTTTGGGGCCCAAAAATTAGGCTTGGGATCCAAAATTATGGTTTGGGTAGTGTGATTAGGATGTAGCAATGGGATTAGGCTTGGACAAGGGCTCTAAATCCTTCTCTTTAATTTCCAATTAATTCAAAATGAATAAAAATCATAAAAATGAAAAATGGAGCAAAAATCACACATACTGAATTGCTGCTGGAAATTAAAAATTTGTGGCCGTTAACCGGTTAACCAATCCGTTAACCGGTTAACGCCAGTCAATTTTGAATTTCCCTCCTTTTGGTGGGAACCTTCAAAGATAAGTCGGTGTCAACTGTTTTGATCTGATTTTGATCCTCAATCCTTTCTAATGCTTCGACCCTGATGTCAACCTTGTAACCTGCCCTGTGAGCCTTGAATTTCCCTGATGATTGATCACATGCCTGATGCTGGAATATGCAAGTGCCATGCTTCATTTTTCTATGCAATATGCTAAGGACGTGTCATGCTGATGAAGATTATGATATGATGATGATGCTAAATAGGAGAGGGCAAATTTGGGGTGTTACACCCTCTTTTATTAAATCCCCAGCAGAGTCGCCAGTTCTGTAACACGGTGGGAGAACTGGCTTTTAGTCATGTTGCGGATAGCAAGAGTCGCCACCGACTTTTATTTTATCCAAAAGGAAAGGACATAAAAGAACAGGAAAGACCTATTTTTAAAAGACTTGAGTTCGGGGGGTAGGTTATATAAAGGGAAGGTGTTAGCACCCTTTATATACATGGTTATACATGGGCTCTTAGTTACTTAGTTCACTTTGTTTGTTTGCAAGAGTTTAGTGTGTGATTAGAAACTTTCTAAGTACTTTGTAATGATCCTCGTATGGATGTATACAAAGCCTTGTTTTTGAAAATTGTTTGAAAAGTGGGGTGTAAAGAGTGATTTTGAAAAAAATGAGCAAGTAACTAAGAGAAACCTACCCTATATTAAGTCTTTACTGTTCTTATGTTCTTTCAATGGTAAGACTATCCCTATTATTAAGGAATAGGTAGTCATTACCTTGGATGTATTAAGGGACATGTGTAGGGACATCTGGATATAGGCAACTGTAAGGTGTCTTTAGCAATTCGTAGGGTCTTATCATCTTTTATTCGAAGGGACAAGATTATTTATCGTAGGCAACCTCGAAGGGACTTGATCTTTAAAACTATAGGGACTTGATGATATTTATTGAAGGGACTTGCTTAAGACACCCTACTTGACCTTTTGTATAAGGCAACTGAGAGGCAACCCTAGGAAGTGCAAGATGGCGATCAAAGATCGACTTACGTGTGTGTGTGTTTATTTTCAAATATTTCTCTTTTTTAAGTTAATTATTCTAAGTTGATTTTAATTACAAACATGGTATACACACCCTAAATTACTAACCACGCAATAAATATATTTACAAAATAAAGACGAGAAAATAAACCTAAAATTATTACAAGGCTTCGGGACAATTACAATATAATCGAGAAATAATAATAATGATAAATATAATAATAATAATAATAAATAAACAATAATTAAATATTAATAATAATAAAATAAGAATAAGGGTTAGAATAATAGAGATAAAGAAATAAGAATTTTAGCAAGAAGAAATTAGTATTAGAAAAGCTTTTTTAGAATTAATTAAGAAAATAAGATTAATAATAAACAAATAGTAAACTATTTACATATTAAAAAAAATGATTTAATTTTAGGTTAAATATTAGGATTAATAAAAAATTAGGGTTTATGTTTTATTTAAGAAAATTAGGGTTTAGACATTTTAGGTTTAAATAATTAACTAAAACTTAAATAAATTATTTACAAATTATGTATAATAAAAATTATATACCAAATTATTTATGAAAAACTAATTAGAATAAATAATCTAGAAAAATTATGATATTTATAAAAATATAAAGTTTGATTGTTATTTTAAATAGAATAATTAGTTTTAATATAAAACAAATTAATTAATATATATTATATAAAACAAATAACAATAAAATAAATGGCAAAAAGAAAAGTCGGGAGGCCTGGATTTGAACCCAGGACCTCCCCCTTACCAGCAAGAAGCCAAGACCACTGGGTTGCGCGCGCATCTTGAAGAAACTATGACCAGAACATATAATATACACAACCTGCAAAATAAATGAGTTTTTTAAAAAATTGCCTTCGGCCAGACTCGAACCCTGGTCCTCACCCCAAACACACGTATGCCTTGCCAACTGAGCCAAACGCGCCATCTGATAATAATATAACATGTATAAATTATAAAAACAAGTTAAAATTTGAATTTAGAATTTGCACCATTCAGATCATCTTCTTCCTTGGAATTTCGCAGTTTTTCCTGCGAAAATTCCTGCGAATTTTCCTATGAATCTTCTTGCGTGTTTTTTCGCAGGAAATCAACAACTTTGAATACCTACAAAATAAGCAACATTCATCTAAATTGAACACACCAATAGTTTACCCAGATTATATACAACTCAAATTCATCAACCAAAGTCATTTATATAGTCTAAATTAAGAAACCCTAAAAGCTTGGTCGAAACCCTAATCATGGCCGAATTCGTATTAGGCAATGAAACTTCAATCAATTGGTCCAGATACGATCTATAGCTCATCACAAACAAGAAAACAACATCAAAAATTATTAGTAATGCATGGATAATAGAAATCGAAAACTTGAAAATTTAAGAACAAGATGGATTCGGGTTCCATGATTGATGAGGTTTTTGATGAATGTGATGATCTCAATGCACTTTAAATGTTTCTAGGAAGCTATTTCCATCATTATTTGGCCTTGTAACTACCTTAAACCTGCAAACCGAATGTGAGTTTATTCTTGAAATTTTTGAAGTTTTGAGAGTCTTCTTGGAGGCTGCAATTCGTCCCCTTGTCTTTGTGTTCACTTGTGTACATATAGTAGAAGTAAATTAGGTCATAAGTTTGTGGATGTATGGGCTTTTTTGAGTGACTTGATCATAAATCAACTTGCTATTTTGGTCAAAAAATCAAACAAATCCTTTCCAATTTGGTGGAGCACGAATTTGAATGGTACCAATCAGCTTTAAATCATGTTTATGAGTTTCTAGAATGAGAATCATATCAAATATTGAGCTTTTCATATTTTATTTTGATTTAAAATGATTTTTAATGTATAAAATCAAAATAAACAAAAATAAATTAATAAAAAATCTGAATAAATGATATTTGATTCGTGCATGATGTCATGGTAGAGATTGGGTCATAAAAATGCAAGCCCATTTGAAACAATTTGGTTTTAAGGCCCTATTTGCTTCATAAACCTCCCAAAAATTTCCCAACTTTGCAAAGGCATATCTCCCTCAATTTTAAGGCTATGAGGGTGTTCTTGGACATTTTGAAAAGCTTAGAGATTCCTCTACCCAACCTCTTTGATCTCATATCCTTTACCATTTTCAAAATATGCCCTTTGGAAGATGTTGACTTTTTGTTGACTTTTGAAATGACCTATAATGTCTTTGCTCATACCTTCCAAATGAAGCATTTTTAGGCTTGGCTTGTGAGACACAATGTTGTATAGAATTCAATTTCCTTCAAAATGAGCTTTGGATGAGAAATTTTTGATGAAGCATGTGAAAGTTATGGCTGGTTAAAGTTCAGTTGACTTTTCCTATGAAAACCCTAATTTAGAAACTCCTGATTCTTGATGATCTGAAATCTCTTTGATGAATCATGATCAACCCTTGATAAAATGATGAATTTTACTTCATAAACTTGACTTTGGCAAAAAATCATGAAGTTTGACTTTGATTTGACCACAGTTGACCTCAGTTTGACTTTTTGACTGCTTTGACTGATTTTAACCTATCTGATCATCTGACTGAGCAAACCTTTTGGGAAAGCCTTAAAACTTGACATAGGGATTCTTGAAGACAAATAGGATGCTATGAATCTCACTTAAAGCCTTGGAAATCCATTTAGCCTGATGAAACTCAAAACCCTAGTTTAGGATGCATTGCTTAGGAGGTTGCTTTGTCTGAGCGAATTGTCAAACTTTCTGACTAATTGTGAACCTTGTGAACCTCTTAAAATACCTTGTGAACCTCTTGGAACACCTTAGTACACAATTTCTTGTCTAGGTGAGTGCAAATTTTGGGGTGCAACAGCGTGAAACAAGGGTCCAGATCACTCCTGGCTAATTAATCTGATTTAAATTAATTAATTACATTTAGGGTTTAATGACCTAATCCTAGTCGTACACACACTAACCCTAATCTTAATCCTATGGTCCACATTCAAACTGGGGAGATTAGCCCTAATTAATCTCAGGTGACCGGAGCTAAGCTCCGGTCATCTTCTCCGGCCATACCTTCAAGCCATCTCACTCAAAACACCACCAAAACGCATCAAACTCTCCAGAAATGATCAATGGAAAATAACAAGCAAGAATCCAGCAACAAATTTCATTTATTTTGCATCATAATCAAGAATCGAACAAAAACATAAAAACGGATAAAATTTCAGAACACGCATACACACTCAATTCTCAACCATTCTTCATCATTTAAAGTTCATTGTGATCAGGAGGGCAAACTCTATCATTTTGTAACTAAAGAAATGATTTCTAGAAAAATGTTTCAAGAAGGTACCTGAGATGAAGCTTTGTCAATGGAGCTGTTTGGGCCTTCTTCTTGATGCACACACCCTCCTCTGATTACCCTTGAGCTTCTTTGATGCTTAGATGGAGTTTATATGAGCTGTTTTGGAAGTTCCAGTTCTGAAGTTCAAAAATCGTGTTTTGGTTTGGAGGTTTTCAGGCCATTGTGAAGGGCGGTTTGTGTTCCTTGAGTGATTTTGAGATGAATGGTGAAGAGAGTTTGAAGTTTTTGTGGTTGTATGATGAAATTCGAAGAGGGGAAGTGTTATGGAGGATTTTGTGATTCTGAGTCTATGGATGCTTGCAGGCTTGTGTGATGTGTGAAATGAGTCCCTTAGGATTTGCATAAGAGGTCTTGATTGGTCAGAAAGTTGGTGGTGGCATAGTGTGATTGGTATGGTTGTTTTTGCAAAACGTCAACATTGGTTGTACTATGGGCATGGGTCATGGAAGGAGTGGTTCCAAGGCATGTCTAGCCTCAACTAGCTTTGTGGAAGGCCTTTGGATCAAAAGATTGCAGCTGGATGGCTTGGATGAAGAGATATCATGCTTTATGCAATTTTCCCTCTTTGACATTTATTGTGAATCAAGCCATAAAAATGCCAAGTTCTTAGGCCAATTATGATGTTTAGAAGTCACATAGGCATGTTATGAAGTGTAGAAGTTAATTAGAGGTCATTAGAATGTTTGAACATGTCATTTTGCAAAATCCCTCTTTGACATGAAACTTGAAATTTTAGGATTTTTGCCAACTTTGAAAGGCCATATCTTGAGTTCTAGGATGAATCAAGACATGTTCTTATACTTTTTGAAAAGGGAAAGACCTAATCTACAACTTTCATGACCAAGAATTTTTCATTTGAAGCATTTTTTGTTGAGAAAGAGGAGGTTGAAAAACTTTCCCAAAATGGAAAGTTTCCATTACAAGTCATTTCCATTTTTGGCAAGTTTGCAAATGGCTCAAAATTCTTCAATATTGTGAACTTCCAACCACTTCTAAGATCAAATAAATATCATAGAACTTCAATTTGATGAAAATACCCCTTTGGTTCCATTGTTGAGGGCCTCAGATGCCCTGATTTTGACTTAACTTGCTCAAGAAGTTACTCAGTGAACAGATGACTTCCACAATGAATTTTTTCATCAAACTTGGTACACATGATACTTATAACATCTTAAGAACCATAGAAACAAGAATGGCCCAAAAATTTGGAGTTAAGGCCTCTGAAACCAAAACCCTAATTTTGGTCATCTGTGTAGTGAAAACCCTAGCTCTACTTCCATGCCTTGCCAGTTCTTGTGATTTCTTGACTTATATGAACTTTGAGGGACATAAAATGATGATAGAACACACATGGACCCTCTTGGAACACTTTGAGTCCCTTGGGATGGCTCAGATGGAATCTTGGAATGCTCAGATCACAAACCTTAGATGTAGATGAACTTGAACTATGCAGATGAAACAAATATGCAATGTGAGATGTAATGCTTATGTTTATGAAAGATCACAAGCCATGGTATGACATGAGTGAGGGAAAATTTGGGGTGTTTACACTCTCCATTGAAGTTTAGTTGGTTCAACCTGTCCTAGCAATAGTAACCGGGTTCTAAGGGATCTCAATATCACTGATTCTTCTCAAAGGTTGTAGTTCAGTGTGGCAACTGACTTGCCAACAAAAACATCCCAAGATTAGAATCTCAATGAGCATAGCATAGAGTATCAACCAACTTTAGACTTCACCAAATTCGGCTATCTCACTACTTTATACTGGCCAAGATGGGTCAATTAGGGTTCTAAAGGGAAGTTAATGTAAATGACACCATATAGCAGCCTGATATTATCCTCAACTGACTTGAAGAATATCATTACTAATCTAAGTTTCACACTAACTGTAGCTACCATATCAACCATATCGGTATATGTCGTACAGTTTCCTTGGTCTATTGCCACTTACCTAAGGTATCACTAGATCCGGGTTAGGATCTTTCTCACAGTAGTCCCAAGACAAAACCCTTAAAAATAAAGCATACAAGTCAAACAAATTATAAAGTGAACTAATACTCTAAGGTAACCCCTCTTTAAATTGGTTTCCCCAGCAGAGACGCCAGTTCTGTAACACGGTGAGAGAACTGACTTTGTCGTTTTTGTTTTCACAAAAACTATGTTGCGGATAGCAAAAGTCACCGCATATTTTTCTTTTATCCTAGTAGGAAAGGTAGAAAAGAAAAAGAAAGACCTTGATTTTAGATTTTGATTTCGGGGTGGGTCATACAAAGGGAAGGTGTTAGCACCTTTTGTATCCATGGTTATCCATGGGCTCTTAACTGCTTATCTCACTTTACTTTTGCTTGAAAAATAGTGGTGGTGTATTTAGAAAAAAGTCCACCTTTGTAATGATTCTCGTATGAATGTATAAAAAAGGGGTTTTCTTGGAAGTTTTTAAAAATGTGAGGTGTAAAGAGTAATTTTGCTTTTGAAATGGTGAGCAAGCAGTTAAGGGCTTCATACCTACTTAAGGTCGTTCATGTTATTTTTCTTTCCTTGGGGATAGAATTGTCCTTACTATTAGTCAGTAAGTAGTCTTATCCTTGGATGTAAGGGACGGGCGTATGATCGTCGCATGGTCATAGAAGGCAACCTTGTAGGGGTATCTTAGTAATTCGAAGGGATTATCATCATTTTCGTAAGTTCATCGAGGGACTAGATCATTTTTTCGTAGGCAACTAGAAGGGACTATGATCTTTTATTCGAAGGAACTTGATGATTTTTATTTAGGAAAATATGCTAAGACACCTCTATGTTCGAGGGACTTGACCATTTTGTAAGGCAGAAAGAGGGGAAACCCTAAGGGTGTATATGTGAGAAGTGTGTTGTATTCAGTAATTTTAGTCTTGAAAATTAGGGTTAGCTAACGGTTTATTTTAATCTTATCATACAATCATATTAAGCATACATCTAAAATTTATAGTGCAGAAAAATAAAACCCTAGTTTAAACTATTACATGGTTTTGGGAGAGATACATAAATAAAACTTGACAGAAAACGTAAAGTGCGGAAAATAAAACCTAAAACTATTACAGGACTTTAGCAGTTACATTATTTGAACAAAGTAAAATCGGGCAAGGAAAATAAATTTAAATATTACAAGATTTGTGCATCCTATGCAATGATTCTAAATAATAAAATAAAATCAAGAAGAAAAAAATATAAAGGAAATGAAAGTATTAGATCTTTTGGTTATTACTATTAGAAGAATAAAAAAAAGAAATAAACACGATCAAATAAAATCGCTGCAGATTTTAAAATAATGGAAAAATAAGAAGAACGACTAAAATAAAATCTAAAAAATAGTAAAGTGATGCTAAAAATCTAATAAAATCAAATAAAGAGCGCACAATTTTTTCCAGATTTTTTTGAGAATATGAAAATAGAAAATAAATCAAATAAAATAGGAAAAAAGAGGAATTTGCTATTTTTAGATTATTGATTTTTCTGAACTTCTGGAAAAAAAATTCGAAGTAAATCGAAACAGTAGCACTTACTTGACTTACCTGTCAGACTGGAATTCTTATCACTACTGCAACCTTCAAAGTATCGGCGGAAATGGATTACAGCAGATCAACCAACAATTTAGTTCTCCATGGTGCCCTAACAATGGCAAGTCACGGTTTTTGTACCTAAAATTCAATTCGATCGCCCAGATAGCTTGCTCACATCATACAAAACACAAATATGCAAAGAGATTAGATGTATCATGCGTATAAATATGAAATCAAAAAATTGAAAAAAAATTATTAAAAAAAAGAAAAGAAAATTCGGTTATGGCGTTTTATGAGGTTTTGGAGTAATGTGATGATTGGTACGCCTTTAGAAGAGTCTAAGGAATGTTCTTGGACCTTCAAACCTCCTTGAGAATGGATGCAACCCTAAAACCAAATCCAACTTACTCTTGAGTTTTTTGAAGTTTTGTATGCTCTCTTTGATTAAAAATTCCATCCTCTTGACTTGTGGAGATGACAAGTATTTATAGAGGGTGTAATTTAGGTTAGATTTTGGGCTTGGGTGAAGAATATTTGATTTGCTATTCAATGGTAATTTCAATCATTCTATTTTTGCATATTAGATTATGATACACTTCTACTTTGGTCTTGCACTAATTTTGGATCCATATAATGATAATAAACATCAAAATTTGATCCCAAAATAATCCTAAGATCAAATATTTGATTTTTCAATATTTATTCTAATCAAAATTGAATTTAAATCAATTAAATCCAATAAAATATTAAATAAACATAAAAAAACAGAATATATGATTTATGGGTCGTGGATTATCTCATGATAAAGTTTGGATCATAAAAATATGGACCCATTTGGAAAAAACTTAAGTTTTGGTCATTATTTGCCTTATACACCTCATCAAATTTTCCCAACTTCAACAATGCATAACTCTCTCAATTTTTATCTCATGGATGTGTTCTAAAACTTTTTAGAAATCTTAGAATGTCCTCTAACTACTCCCTTTGGTCCCATGTCCATTTGATCTTCCATGTTCAAGTTACGAGCTTTTGAAAAAGTTGACTTTTTGTTGACTTTTTAAAGGACCTGTAATGTCTTGGCTCATATCTCTCAAATGAAGCATTTTTTGCCTTGGCTTATCAGACACAAAGTTGTAGGGAATTGAATTTCCTTCAAAATGAGATTTGGATGGGAAATTTATGATGAAGCATGTGAAAGTTATGGCTGGTCAAAGTACAATTGACTTTTCCTAAAGAAACCCTAATTTAGTAACTTCTGATTCTTGATGAATTTGAGGTTTCCTTGATGAATCATGATCAACCCTTGATCAAATGATGAATATTAAATCTTGATGTAGACCAAAAATCTTGAAGTTTGATTGTATATTGACCACAATTGACTTTTTGACCAATTTTACCGATTTTTTATTATCTGAGCATCTGACTGACCAAACTTGTAGGGCAAGTCTTGAAACTTGGAATGAGGATTCTCTGAAGTATGTAGGGTACCATGAAGTCCAACTGAGGCTTTGGAAGTTCAATTTTCTTTGGCAAACTCAAAACCCTAATTTAATATCCATTGCTTAGGAGGAGGCTTTGTCTGATGAAACCTGGAATCCCTTTGAGCAATTGAGAATCTTGTGATCATTAGAAGACCTCTTGAGACATATTGTCTTAAAGATATGAGGGAAACTTTTGGGGTACAACAGTAATTTTAGCATGTCAGGGCCATTTTAGCTTCTACAACTGTGGCGCAATGCCACCTTTGAAGCTTTTTTTCCCATCAAGAATGATGTAGACGAGGATGGAGTGAAGAATATGGTTGCCGAATGGCCTCGGTTAGTACAATTGACGCCAACTGACGAAGGGATTGGCCTTCGACAATCTTTCACAAGCTACGTCATGATGTTTTCCAAAAGTTACAACTTTACTTCCTCCATGGCACCCTTTGCTAGCAGGGCGATCGGACCCGAGTGGTTCACCAAGCAACTGCCTTTTGAGATGCAGAAAGATGAAGATGAAATTCTCGATGTTTAGGAATTATTTTTGACACCTAGGCTTCTCACCTCTCATATCAATGTCACCAAGACAAAGATTTCACTGATCCTCTACCAACCCAACCTTGTCGCTCGACAGTTTGGACTTGTTCAACTGAAACCAAGGTCTAGTTTTCCCAGAAAAGGCTCCATCATATTCTACAACTCTTTCCACACTGAAGAAAAAAGTATAGAATTATCAAAGAAACATGTTGATGACTCTCTCGAGATTCGACGAACGGTCTTTCAACCATTTTTTCTCTGTACTCCTGAATTTGATGTCTGGTGGAAAGGTTACTACCTTACCAATTTTTTCGATGTGGCAGCATTCAATACTCATATGACAAATACTTTTGCTCTTGTGCAGGGCAGAATCAAGAAATATATTGAAATACACATCAAAGAAATACAATATTTTCAAAATTATTTTGAAACTACTTATAGGCCAGATGAACTTAGTCGAACCATAAGCGAGACAACACTAACTTTAAAACATAAGTTTACAGAAAAACTAGAAAAGTTGAAACTACCTTCATATGTTCGTCCAGAACTACGATATGAATTGGTTTTCGACCTTTATCCACCACAGTTTCCCCCTTTACCTTCTACTAAATTTGGTGTGGCATTGAGCCCTTCATTTCCATATTGGTTCGTTTGTGGGGATCCTATGAAACTTCTTCGACATCAATACAAAAAACCTGTTGAGCGTGTGGTTCCAACTAAGTTCGTATTGGACAATTTCAGAGGAAACTTTCATATTGGAATAGAACACGTTTGTATGGTGTTCGCTGGTGATTTTTCGTCGAACAACCGCTGGTTTCTAATATAATGTTGGATTAGTTTACTTGCAGGATCAACCATACAAATCCTAGGACATAAGTGCTTTGGTCGAAAATGATGATTTAACCATCTTGTGTAGTTTTACTCTTACTAAGGTTTTTTATTATATTTATATGATTCTATGAAACGAAGAACAAAAATAAGGTTTCTTGGCGAAAACGTAAACTAAGTAAATTCTGGTAATGTAAAAGGATAAATGGCAAGGAAAGTAAAGGTTGGAAAAAGTAAAGAACTTGTAAATTTGCAGGAATCATAAAAATTGTAAAAATGCTAAACAACATGCAATTGTATCAAACTGCATAAAAATGGTGTTTCACATGTACATTTTTCCAGGAATCAAACTTTTTTCTCTCGCACGGGTACTTTGAGTAATTTTTAACAGGAATTTGTACATAATATCACACCCTAAATATAACAAACATTATCCTATTTATATACAAAATAAAATAATTGCCATCAACGGAAAAATCCTAAGACTAATGATATAACGCCCCGATTCGATTTTCCCAATTTTTGTGGAGTCTTTTATTTTATTTGTATGATAATTGTTTTATTTGTGAAATTATCATGATGATATGATATGTTGAGGAATTAATGTGATATGTCGGTGTGATATGTGATTGTACCCTTTTGTGAATTTCGGGTAAAATTGGATAAGAGGGTATTTTAGACATTTACTAATTAGTGATAAGTTAGAATTAGATGGAATTATATTTTTGTGAGAAAAATGATATTTAGGGGAGAAAATAGTTAGTGAGAGAAAGAATAGAAAATATAGAGAAAAGAGTATAAGTTAGGAGAAAGAGAAAGAAAAGGAAATAGAAAGAAAAAGAGAAGAAAGAAAGGAAGAGAAGAGAAAAGAGAAGAGAAAAAGAGGAAAAAGCTAGGTTTTGATCAAGATTGCTCCGTGTAGACGAAATAATCGGGTAAGGGTGATAAGCATTGTTATATTGATATTGTGTATGATTATGTATGTGTTTGATTGGTTGAGTTTGGTTTTGATGGAAGTTTAGAGAAGATGAATAGTTAGGGTTTTTGAGAAAATGTGAGAGATTAGTGGATTAATCAGTTACAAATCGTTGTAATTAAAGTATGATAGCTAGAATATGTTGTTGATCATGTTTATGGAAGTATTTTGGAGGTTTGGATGGGTTTAGATTGACTGTAATGAAGCTGAGAAATTCTGGAAATCGCAGTGGTTGCTCAGCAAGCTATCCCTCGCTCAGCGAAAGTTCCAGGGAAATTCTCGCTCAGCGAGCAAGAGGGCGCTCAGCGAGCCTTTAGGTTTTTGAGAAAATTTGTGTTTTAATCCGTAGCTTTAGTTTCGGGTATCCGTTTTTAGTGTTCCTTATATCGATTCGAAGCTAGAAACGTGTAGAAACTAATAATGCTAAGAAATGTAATGTTTAGCCGACTTTCACCCGACTTTTCCGATAAAACGTAAATAAGTTAATTATGGAATTGTGAGTTTGAGGTGATGTTGTGGCCGTTGGAAAATGAATAAATTGCTTGAATTGTATGCAAATTTATGTTAATTGAATGAGTTGAGTGCATAATTATGTTGAGAATAATGTATGCATTTTCAAGAATGGTGTGTGTCATTTTGCATGTAAAGCATAACATATGCATTCTTGTGTCGTGGGATTCTTTGGGAATCCGTTGTAGCATTGTGTGCTCGTGTGGAGTGTGAGCGATGATTACAACATGATCGTGTGCCCATGTGGGGTGTGAGCGATCAGATTGTGTGCCCGTGTGGGGTGTGAGCAATCCAGAAACATCGTGTGCCCGTGTGGGGTGTGAGCGAAGGGTGATTTATTCACATTGATTGTGTGCCCATGTGGGGTGTGAGCAATCGGATTGTGTGCCCATGTGGGGTGTGAGCAATCTATAAACATCGTGTGCCCATGTTGGGTGTGAGCAATGGGGAACATCGTGTGCCCGACGGGGAGTTACTTTAGGTAACAAGCGATGATTCCATTTGGTTCCTGAGTGAACCTGCTGAAATGTTGAGTCGGTACCGCATTGCATCTACATAGAGTCATGTGTTGGTCTCTATGAGTTGCATTTTATCATTTTAATTATGATATGCAGAAATAAACATGCATGTGCATATGTTTATTTGGAGTATTATGGAGATGATAGTATGTGTGATGAAACATACTTGTTTGTATATATGCATGTTTGATATATGTATATGTATGTGATTTATACATTTGTAATGTATATGTGTGATTAAACATAGCTAGACGTATGTTTATGCGGAATGAATAGAGTTGAGGAATAAACATAAATAATATAAGTTTATATGAATTGGTGAATTGTGCGTAATTAATATGTTTGATTGGTATTGATGTACATGTTGCGATGTATATAGGTGATAAGGAATGATTTGTGGTGAGAATATACTTTATGTGCATTTTATATGTTGAGATATATAATTATATGCAATGTTATTATGATAATGTTTCTCACCTTTTTGTTGTTTTATGATACTCTACGAGGCATTGCAGAGTAGGTTGCTGGATGGTATTTTTGTGAAGTTCGTCTTCATCTTTTGGTCGGTCGGCTCTGATATGTAGCACCGGGTAGCTAGGGTTGGCTTGATGCCTTTTTGTGAATACATTTGTATATGTATTTTGATGATAGATGTTCTATGTAAACATGGCATTATCTTAGTGATTCAAACTTGTGGATATATTTATGATAAGTATATAAGTTTGAAATTGTAATGTGGTTTCCGCTGTTATTTGAATTAAATGAATACGGGTGTAAGGATGAAATCCTTGTGTGTGTGCAAGTTACCCCGTTTGTTGCATATCTTTATTGAGCAGGTGTTGTATGATTTCAATTTCAAGTATAATGTGGCATTGCTCTTTTATACCGTGTTTCAAATATACTCTGATGAAATTTTTAATGCGTCTAAATGATTTAATTGCTTATTTGGGGTATAGAAAGGGGGTGTTACATTAAGTGGTATCAGAGCCAGTGTTCGAGTCAGTTGTGTCTGTCTTGATCTTGTTATGATTGAACTTTTGTTTAATCTTGTTGTGGTCTTTGGGAATGATCAAAATATGGCTGGTAGAAATGACAATGCTATGGCTGCTGCTCTGGAAGCAATGGCTAGGGCAGTGCAGGGAGCGCCGAATGTGAATGCTAATGATGAGTTCAGGAAGAATCAACCGCCAGTCTTCAAAGGAAGATTTGATCCTGATGGTGCTCAGAATTGGTTGAAGGAGATTGAAAGAATCTTCAGAGTCATGGACTGTGCTAAAGAGAGTAAGGTGAGGCTTGGTTCTCACATGCTGAAGGAAGAAGCCGATGATTGGTGGGTCGGTAGAAGTCAAGCTCTTGAGGAGGATGATGAAGAGATAACTTGGAAAGTTTTCCATACTGAGTTCTTAGGGAAGTACTACCCTGAGAGTGTGAAGGGAAAGAAGGAGATGGAATTCCTTGAGCTGAAGCAAGGTAGTATGTCAGTGGTTGACTATACTGCTATGTTTGTGGAATTGGTTCAGTTTCATCCTCATTATGCTGCTACTACTTGTCGCTCCCACCAAATGACACCTGGTCAGTAGGGGTATAGACGCGAACGGTCGGCGAAAGAGAAGAACATGAAGATGAACTGAAAAGAGTCGCCAGCTAGGCATTTTTATCCCGAAGGAAAGGTAATGCTGCATAAACCTAGGAAGAAATGGATAAGACGGTTGCGAACCAGAGAAACTAAGAAAGGGGGTTGGTTACAACTTGGGAAGGTATTAGCACCCAAATTGTCCGTCGTACTCGACGGGATCCATGCTTAAAAGATTTGTGTTTAAAGGGGTAGTGTCAGTGTTATTCTGTGTGCAAAAGCTGGAAAAGAATGCAAGTGTCAGTGCAAAAGAAATGTGAAGTGAAGTAAAGAGTGTCAGTGCAAGGAAAGAGTGCAAAGCTCAAGACAATGAGGCTTAAAGAACAAAGTTGGAAGAGGGGGGATGTACAGAGACTTTTGTTCGATAACAGTTAAGTTATGCCTACATATCCTCTCATGCAATGAGGAAGTCAGAACACCGTAGTTCGACTCAAATAGACTTAAAGATAAATTGACTTGTGAACTGCTTACTTATCTATGCTCAAGTGTATGACCTGTCTGGCTCAGGTGCAAACTGTCTTGCATTAGACGGAAGAAGCGAGTTCTCGTTTATGAATGAATGAGGTGAGAAAAGAATCCCGAGGGAGACGATTATTGTTTGTTTTGGTGTTTTCAATATTTTATTCCTTTTTTGAATTTGTCATAAGAAAATGAGCTTAAGCCTAAACCAAGGGTTAGTAAACTCATCACATCCTCCCTCTGATTAGGGGTAATGAGAATACCTTAAGTGTGAAGCAAACACCTCACACTTAATCACCATGATGTAGGATTAAGATCATTAACCTACTGGCATTTATTTAGATGTTTTTGGAGTTTTTGTTTAGTGTTAAGTAATGATTTTAAGCCATAATCAAGGATTTAATGGACCCATTACACTCTCCTAATAGAAGGATAATAGATGAGAACATTTAAGCTGAGGAAGGCTCCTCAACTTAATCCATGATTAGGGATTAACCTCATGACAAAACAAGACCTTTATTAAAGTGGATTTTAGTTAATGGTAAGATTAAGGAGTGGATTTTATGGTTTGTAAGATAACTTGAGGGGGACTTGTCCATTAACACTAGGGTTAGTCCTTCTTAACTAGTTAAGGAAGAATTAGAACCCTAATGCAAGGCCCAAGTTACAAGCTTGATGTCTTAGTGATTATTAGGTGGATTGATTAAAAAAATTAAACACATTAAGGGTTTAACACTTAGGATTAAAGTTATACACTCCATCCTAATAGAAGGATACAGGCATAACCCTAATCACAAAGTCTTAAAACCTTAAGGGTTTAGTCCCTGATTATGAGATGAGAAGAGAAGACACAAAGATGACACAAAGGTAAAACTAATGGAGGTACAAATCAAACCCTAATTGTGATCATGCTTGGGGGTTCCTAGGGTTTATGAGGCTTGCAAGAGATCTTCAGGAAGAGCCACCAAGGAAGAAGAAAGATGGAAGGAGGAGAAGCAGAAAGAAGCAAGACAACTTACTTCACTTGAGAAGATAAGTTGCTTGAAGGAAGAAAGTGAGGGTAGAACATGAATGAGCAAGCTCACTCTAATAAAAAATTAAAATGTAGCAATGAATGCATAAGAGAGATGAGAAGAGATTGTGAGAAGTGAAGGCAAATTCACTTCTCAAACACTTACCACCTGAAAGGTTAGTAAAAGAAATGAAATGAAATGAGAATGAAATGCAAAGATGAAAGCCAAAACCGGAAGCATGTTCATGATGCTAATGATGCAAAGAGATGATATAAATGTATGTCATGAGATGAATATGATCATACAAAGGATGGGAATGCAAATGAAGCATAAAGGAAGCATGAAAGTTCATGAATGCATATGGAATGTAATGAAAGCATAACATGGCAAATGAATGATGCAATGATCAAACATGAATTCAATGTGTCCTAGGATGCCTTATATGTCATGTGGATGCACAAAATGCCATGGCAAGTTCATGCATGCAAGCTTATACAAGATGGATGCAAAGGAAGATGCAAATTAGGGTTACATGAACATGTGAGATGCACAATTCAAAAACAGAAGCAAAACATAAGATAAAAAATTGAAAATGAACTCAAAGAAACCCTAAACCTATATTAAGTCACCATCCAAAGGGGGAGGTCAGAAGCTTAACCTAGAAGGACTTATGATTTTTCTATGTTTCTAGGGTTTTAAGGGTGATCCTAAAGGTAAAATTCCAAACAAATTGAAAATGCATTATAAAAATGAAACAAAAATGTTTTTAGATGCTTGAAACCATGCATAGCACAATGCAAAAAGAATCATTCACAAAATCACTTTGGTTCAAAAGTTATGAATTTTTGAAGTTAGGGTTAAAAATATTCAAAGTTAAGAACCTTAATTCAATTGAAAAATGTCAAAGTATGATCAAAACCAAAAATAAATTTGTGTGGTGAGTTTGTAAATGCTTCTAAATGTTTGATAATGTTCTCTGAATTTTTTTGTGATTTTTAAATACCTAAATGTATTTTTAATTAATTAACTCTTATTAACTAATTAAAAATAACATTTAAATAATTTAAAAATAATTTTTTAATGCAAAAAATAAAAATAAAAATATTTTTGGGTTCTGAAAATTAATTAAAGGTTGGATAAAAAATTTCAGAAATTTTTGATGTTTTTTTCTATTTTTAAACATTCGTGCAAATTAAATGGAAACAAATGAAATAAAAAATTAAATAAATGAGAAAAAAGGGAAAGTCAGCTAATCCTAGGGCTGAGGTTTAAACTGGGTTGGAGGGAATTGACCTCGCGCGCATCTGGACGGCTGAAATTCAAACTACGCTAATTATGATTAAAGCCCTAATCTGAACCCTAATGACTTTCAGATGGCCGGAACAGTGTTCCGGTCATCTTCTCCGGCACCTCTCTCACTCAATCTCTCTCAAAACGCCATAAAAACTCACTAAACTCTCCAGAATTAATCCTTAACTCATTCTAAACAAGATTCGGCCAGCAAAAATCATTTATTACACATGAACATCAAGATTCGAAGCAAAACGGAAAATTACTCAGAAGTTTCAGAAGCTTCATACATGCTTAATACTCAATCATTTTCAAAACCAAAAGGTGCAGTGTGATCAGTGAAGCATGGAGAACAATCTAAGAACTTAAAAAATCATTACTGGAAAATTTGTTCTTGAAGTTACCTGAAATGGAGCTTTCGAAAATGGCACTATTTGGGCTCTTCTTTGGTGCTTTCCCACTCCTCTTGACTCCCTCTTACTTCTGGAATGCTTGGCTGAAGTGTTTGGGATCTCCTTTTGAAGTTTGATGAAGTTCAGTTCAAAGGGGGAGAAAATCGTGTTTTGTGTATGATGGCTTTTAGGGCAAAATGAAGGGTGGGAAATGATCAGTGAGTGAAGTTGAGATGAATGGTGGTGTTGGTTTGAAGAATGAATGGTTGAGTTGTGAGATTCGATAGAAAATGTAAAGAGGGAGTTTTTTGTGAACTATGGTGATGCTGATGATTCTGGCTGTGCTCTTGTGTCAAATGGCTTGTATTTGGTCCATGTATCAAGCTGTGATAGGCCTGTGGAGTTGGTGTGGGCTATGCTGATTGATATGGCTTGTTTTGCAAAAAGTCAAATAAAGTTGTCCTTTGAGGTATGGGCTGTTTCAGGCCAAGGACAAAGGGGTGTCTGGCGCAGCATGATTCATAGACAACCATGGAAATCAGTTTGAGGCAATTTGGCAAGTTTGTGGGAAGTTGTGGGAGGTTTTGCAATTTTGGCAAAGTTTGGCCCTTTCTTGATTTCTTCATGTACAAGTCATGGAAATGTGAAATTCCTTGGGAAATTATGAGTTTTAGGCATTGTAATATGATGTTATGATGTGTAGAAGTCCATTTGAAGTCATAAAATAGCTTGGCATGAGGTTTTGCAAAAATCCCTCTTTGGCATGAAACATGAAATTATGTGATTTTTGCCAACTTTGGAAACCCATAACTTGAGTTCCAAAATGAATTAGATCTTGTTCTTGTACTTTTTGAAAAGGGAATGATCCAATCTACAACTTTCATGACCAACAATTTTTCATTTGAAGCATTTTTGGTTGAGAAAGAGGAGGTTGAAAAACTTTCCCAAAATAGAAAGTTTACATTACAAGTCATTTCCATATTTGGAAACTTTTGGTTTAGCCCACTTTTCTTCAAATTTGTGAACTTATAAGCACTTAAATGATCAAATAAAGACCATATAACTTCAATTTGATGAAAAATCCACTTTGGTTCCATGTTGGGGGGCCTCAGATGCCCTGATTTGGCTCTGACTTGCTCAAGAAGTTACCCAGTGATCAGATGACCTCCATAATGCATTTCTTCATCAAACTTGGTATTTATGATCCTTATAACATATTGAGACCAATAGAAACAAGAGTGACCAAAAAAATTGGAGTTATGGCCTCTGAAACCAAAACCCTAATTTTAGGTCATCTGTGCAGTTAAACCTTAGCTCAGCTTCCATGCTTTCTCAGTTCTTGTGATTTTCTGACTTTCTTGATCTTGGGAGGATATAATATGATGATTGAACATACATGGACCCTCTTGAGATGATTGGAGACCTTTGGAGTGGCTCAGGTGGCCCATGGATTGCTCAGATCACAAACCCTAGATGCAGATGACTTTGAACCAATGCAGTGAAGCAAAAATGCAATATGATATGATATGATTGAACTTATGCAAAATGAAAAGATAACAAGCCATGGTGTGAAATTAGTGAGGGAAAATTTGGGGCTTTTACACTACTGCTGAGTTTTCTAAGTGTATTAAGTATGAGAATGGCTTGCGTCCTGAGATTAAGCAAGTTGTGGGATACCAAATAATTAGAAGGTTTTCAGATTTGACTGAATGTTGTAGAATTTTTGAAGAAGATATCAGAGCTTGTTCTACACATTACAAGAGTGTGAATGAGAGGAAAGGGAAGCAACAAGCTAGAAGTGGACCTTATATGACACTCGCTGATAAGGGAAAACATCGGGGAAACTTTTATAGGAGATCTGGTGGAGGGAGTTATGGTCCCGTTAAGTGTTACAAGTGTGGAGATTTAGGCCACAAGTCTTTTGAGTGTGGGAAGAATATTGTGAAATGTTCAAACTGTGGAGGTCTTGGACATGCTACTACCGAGTGTAGGAGGAACATTGTGAAGTGCTTCAATTGTGGGGAAGTTGGTCACATTAGTACTGAGTGTACTAAGCCGAAGTAAGCTCAGGCGGGCAGAAAGGTGTTTGCATTAGAAGGGAAGGATACTACTAGTGCAGACCGTTTGATTAAAGGTGCATGCTTTATTAATAGTACGCCTTTAGTTACTATTATTGATACGGGAGCGACTCATTCGTTCATTTCTCTTGAGTGCGCTAAGCATTTGAATTTGTTTATGTCTTCTTGGAGTGATGAGATGGTTATTAAGACTCCTGCTTCAGGGTCGGTAACTACTTCTTTGGTGTGTGTAAGTTGTTCTTTGACCATGTATGGTAAAGATTTTGTTATGGATTTAGTTTGTTTGCCATTGGAAGGTTTGGACGTGATCTTGGGTATGAACTGGTTGCAATTTAATCGAGTTCATATAGATTGCTATCATAAGTTAGTAAGGTTTCCTTCTTTGGATGATGATGAAGAAGAGAGTTTCCTATCCACGAAAGAGTTGAAGAAACGTTTAGTGGACGAAGCTCAATTGTTTGGTTTGTTTGCATCACTGTCAGTCGAGAGCAAAGTGGAGATAAGTAGGTTTCCAGTGGTGTGTGATTTTCCAGAAGTGTTTCCGGATGATGTTAAGGATGTACCGCCGGAAAGAGAATTTGAGTTTTCAATTGATCTAATTTCGGGTACTAGACCGATTTCGATGGCACCGTATCATATGTCAGCTTCAGAGTTGGTAGAATTGAAGAAGCAATTGAATGACTTGTTGGATAAGAGGTTTGTTAGGCCGAGTGTTTCTCATTGGGGTGCGCCGGTATTGTTAGTAAAGAAGAAGGATGGGAGTATGCGGTTATGTATTGATTATTGACAGTTGAACAAGGTGACAATTAAGAACAAGTATCCGCTTCTGAGGATCGGTGATTTAATGGACCAATTAGTTGGTGCGCGTGTTTTTAGTAAGATTTATTTGAGATCAGGATATCACCAGATTCATGTGAAAGAGGAAGATATTCAAAAGACGGCTTTTAGGACACGGTATGGTCATTACGAGTATTCTGTGATGCCATTCGGAGTTTCTAATGCGCCAGGTGTGTTTATGGAATACATGAATCCTATTTTTCATGAACAGTTGGATCGTTTTGTGGTTGTGTTCATCGACGAAATTTTGATTTATTCTAAGTATCAAGAATAGCATGAAGAGCATTTAAGGATTGTGTTACAGATTTTGAAAGAGAAACAATTGTATGCTAAGTTGTCAAAGTGCGAGTTTTGGTTGTCGAAGGTAAGTTTTCTTGGGCATGTTATTTCCGATGGTGGTATTAGTGTTGATCCATCCAAGATTGATGTGGTAATGCAATGGGAAGTTCCTAGATCGGTTACGGAGATTCGAAGCTTTTTAGGCTTGGCGGGTTATTATCAGAGGTTTATCGAAGGATTTTCAAAGTTGGCACTTCCGTTAACGCAGTTGACTTGTAAAGGAAAGGCTTTCATTTGGGATATTCATTGCGAAGAAAGCTTTATGGAACTTAAGAGAAGGTTAACAACGGCTCCGATCTTGATTTTGCCGAATCCGACGGAACCATTTGTGGCGTTTTGTGATGCTTCATTGTTTGGGTTAGGTGGTGTTTTGATGCAAGATAGAAAAGTTGTAGTTTATGCTTCAAGACAATTGAGGGTGCATGAAAAGAATTACCCTACGCATGATTTGGAACTAGCAGTCGTGGTTTTTGCTCTAAAAATTTGGAGGCATTATCTTTATGGTGCGAGGTTCGAAGTTTTTAGTGATCACAAAAGTTTGAAGTATTTATTTGATCAAAAGGAATTGAACATGAGACAAAGGAGATGGTTAGAACTTTTGAAGGATTATGATTTTGGTTTGAATTACCATCCGGGTAAGGCGGATGTGGTGGCTGATGTCTTGAGTCGTAAGTTGTTACATATGTCCGCATTGATGATAAGAGAATGGGAACTTTTGGAGAATTTTAGAGACTTGAGTTTGGTTTGCGAGATGACGCCGAGAAGCGTGAGACTTGGTATGCTACATGTTACGAATGATTTTCTTGCAACCATTTGTGAAAAGCAAAAGTTGGATTTGAAATTTGTTGAGTTGATGATGAATGAGAATGAGGATTTCAAGGTTGATAATTTCGGAGTTTTGAGATTCCGTGGTCGTGTTTGTATTCCCGATGATGAGGAGTTGAAAAAGATGATATTGGAAGAGGGACACCGAAGTAATTTAAGTATTCATCCGGGTGCGAATAAGATGTATCAAGATTTGAAAAAGATCTTTTGGTGGTCCGGATTGAAGAGAGATGTAGCTCATTTTGTTTATGCGTGTTTGACTTGTCAGAAGTCTAAGGTGGAACATCAGAAGCCTAGTGGTTTTATGCAACCGTTGGATATTCCGGAATGGAAATGGGATAGTATATCGATGGATTTTGTTACGGGTTTGCCGAATACGCAAAAAGGTCATAATGCTATTTGGGTAATTATGGATAGGCTTACTAAATCTGCTCACTTTATTCCGATTGATATTAGTTATTCTTTGGAGAAGCTAGCCGAGATTTATGTTTATGTAATTATGAAGTTGCATGGAGTTCCTAAGAGTATTGTATCAGATAAAGATCCTAGATTTACATCGAGGTTTTGGGAAAGCTTGCAAAAGGCTTTGGGTTCTAAGCTAAGATTGAGTTCGACTTACCATCCACAAACGAACGGTCAAACCGAGAGGACAATTCAATCGTTGGAGGATTTGTTGCGGGCTTGTGTGCTAGAACAAGGTGGTGTTTGGGATAGTTATTTAGATTTGATTGAGTTCACCTATAATAACAGTTTTCATTCGAGTATTAGTATGGCACCATTTGAGGCTTTGTATGGTCGGAGATGTCGAACACTTTTGTATTGGGATGAAACCGGGGAAAGAACGGTAATTGGACCGGAGATGGTACAACAAACGACGGAAAAAGTAAAATTTATTCGGGATAAGATGAGAGCTTCTCAAAGTAGACAAAAGAGTTATCATGACAAGAGAAGGAAGGATCTTGAGTTTCAGGAAGGCGACCATGTGTTCTTGAGAGTTACACCGGTTTCGGGTGTGGGTCGTGCTTTGAAGTCGAAGAAGTTGACTTCTCGTTTTATTGGGCCGTATCAGATTACTGCACGAGTGGTTGTTGTGGCTTATCGTGTGGCGTTGCCTCCGAATCTTTCGTTTGCATGATGTGTTCCATGTTTCGCAACTTCGGAAGTATGTTCCGGATCCGTCACATGTTATTCCTTTGGACGAGGTTGAAGTAAGAGATAACCTTACTGTGGAAGCTTTGCCGGTTAGGATTTTGGATCGTGAAATCAAGAAGCTAATAGGCAAAGATATCGCACTTGTGAAAGTGGCGTGGGGAGGCGCCGCGGAAGGCAATATGACTTGGGAATTGGAGAGTAGGATGCGCGAGTTATATCCGGAGTTGTTTGGATCAGGTAATATTTTCGAGGACGAAATTTCTAAAGTGGGGGAGAGTTGTAACGCCCCGATTCGATTTTCCCAATTTTTGTGGAGTCTTTTATTTTATTTGTATGATATTTGTTTTATTTGTGAAATTATCATGATGATATGATATGTTGAGGAATTAATGTGATATGTCGGTGTGATATGTGATTGTACCATTTTGTGAATTTCGGGTAAAATTGGATAAGAGGGTATTTTAGACATTTATTAATTAGTGATAAGTTAGAATTAGATGGAATTATATTTTTGTGAGAAAAATGATATTTGGGGGAGAAAATAGTTAATGAGAGAAAGAATAGAAAATAGAGAGAAAAGAGTAAAAGAGAAAGAAAAGGAAATAGAAAGAAAAAGAGAAGAAAGAAAGGAAGAAAAGAGAAAATAAAAGAGAAAAAGAGGAAAAAGCTAGGTTTTGATCAAGATTTCTCCGCGTAGACAAAATAATCGGGTAAGGGTGATAAGCATTGTTATATTGATATTGTGTATGATTATGTATGTGTTTGATTGGTTGAGTTTGGTTTTGATGGAAGTTTAGAGAAGATGAATAGTTAGGGTCTGAGAGAAAATGTGAGAGATTAGTGGATTAATCGGTTAGAAATCGTTGTAATTAAAGTATGATAGCTAGAATATGTTGTTGATCATGTTTATGGAAGTATTTTGGAGGTTTGGATGGGTTTAGGTTGACTGTCACGAAGCTGAGAAATTCTGGAAATCGCAGTGGTCGCTCAGCGAGCTATCCCTCGCTCAGCGAAAGTTCCAGGGAAATTCTCGCTCAGCGAGCGAGAGGGAACTCAGCGATCCTGTAGGTTTTTGAGAAAAATTGTGTTTTAATCCGTAGTTTTAGTTTCGGGTATCCGTTTTTAGTGTTCCTTGTATCAATTCGAAGCTAGAAACATGTAGAAACTAATGATGCTAAGAAATGTAATGTTTAACCGACTTTCACCCGACTTTTCCGATAAAACGTAAATAAGTTAATTATGGAATTGTGAGTTTGAGGTGATGTTGTGGCCGTTGGCAAATGAATACATTACTTGAATTGTATGCAAATGTATGTTAATTGAATGAGTTGAGTGCATAATTATGTTGAGAATAATGTATGCATTTTCAAGAATGTTGTGTGTCATTTTGCATGTAAAGCATAATGTATGCATTCTTGTGTCGTAGGATTCTTTGGGAATTCGTTGTAGCATCGTGTGCTCATGTGGAGTGTGAGCGATGACTACAACATGATCGTGTGCCCATGTGGGGTGTGAGCAATCGGATTGTGTGCACATGTGGGGTGTGAGCAATCCAGAAACATCGTGTGCCCGTGTGGGGTGTGAGCGTTGGGTGATTTATTCATATTGATCGTGTGCCCGTGTCAGGTGTGAGCAATCAGATTGTGTGCCCGTGTGGGGTGTGAGCAATCCATAAACATTGTGTGCCCATGTGGGTGTGAGCAATGGGGAACATCGTGTGCCCGACGGGGAGTTACTTTAGGTAACAAGCAATGATTCCATTTGGTTCCTGAGAGAACCTGCTGAAATGTTGAATCGGTACCGCATTGCATCTGCATAGAGTTGTGTGTCGGTCTCTATGAGTTGCATTTTATCATTTTAATTATGATATGCAGAAATAAACATGAATGTGCATATGTTTATGTGGAGTATTATGGAGATGATAGTATGTGTGATGAAACATACTTGTTTGTATATATGCATGTTTGATATATGTATATGTATGTGATTTATACATTTGTAATGTATATGTGTGATTAAACATAGCTAGACGTATGTTTATGCGGAATGAATAGAGTTGAGGAATAAACATAAATAATATAAGTTTATGTGAATTGGTGAATTGTGCGTAATTAATATGTTTGATTGGTATTGATGTACACGTTGCGATGTGTATAGGTGATAAGGAATGATTTGTGGTGAGAATATGCTTTATGTGCATTTTATATGTTGAGATATATAATTATATGCAATATTATTATGATAATATTTCTCACCTTTCTGCTGTTTTATGATGCTCTACGAGGCATTGCAGAGTAGGTTGCTTGATGGTATTTTTGTGAAGCTAGTCTTCATCTTTTGGTCGGTCGGCTCTGATATGTAGCACCGGGTAGCTAGGGTTGGCTTGATGCCTTTTTGTGAATACATTTGTATATGTATTTTGATGATAGATGTTCTATGTAAACATGGCATTATCTTGGTGATTCAAACTTGTGGATATATTTATGATAAGTATATAAGTTTGAAATTGTTATGTGGTTTCCGTTGTTATTTGAATTAAATGAATATGGGTGTATGGATGAAATCCTTGTGTGTGCAAGTTACCCCGTTTGTTGCATATCTTTATTGAGCAGGTGTTGTATGAGTTCAATTTCAAGTATAATGTGGCATTGCTCTTTTATATCGTGTTTCAAATATACTCTGATGAAATTTTTAATATGTGTCTATATGACTTAATTGCTTATTTGGGGTATAGAAAGGGGGTGTTACATTAAGTGGTATCAGAGCCAGTGTTCGAGTCAGTTGTGTCTGTCTTGATGTTGTTATGATTGAACTTTTGTTTAATATTGTTGTTGTCTTTGGGAATGATCAGAATATGGTTGGTAGAATATTACAATGATATGGATGCTGCTCTGGAAGCAATGGCTAGGGCGGTGCAGGGAGCGCCGAATGTGAATGCTAATGATGAGTTCAGGAAGAATCAACCGTCGGTCTTTAAAGGAAGATTTGATCCTGATGGTGCTCAGAATTGGTTGAAGGAGATTGAAAGACTCTTCAGAGTCATGGAATGTGCTGAAGAGAGTAAGGTGAGGCTTGGTTCTCACATGCTGAAGGAAGAAGCCGATGATTGGTGGGTCGGTAGAAGTCAAGCTCTTGAGGAGGATGATGAAGAGATAACTGTGGAAGTTTTCCGTACTGAGTTCTTAGGGAAGTACTACCCTGAGAGTGTGAAGGGAAAGAAGGAGATGGAATTCCTTGAGCTGAAGCAAGGCAGTATGTCAGTGGTTGACTATACTGCTAAGTTTGTGGAATTGGTTCAGTTTCATCCTCATTATGCTGCTGCTACTGCTGAGTTTTCTAAGTGTATTAAGTATGAGAATGGCTTGCGTCCTGAGATTAAGCAAGTTATGGGATACCAGAGAATTAGAAGGTTTTCAGATTTGACTGAATGTTGTAGAATTTTTGAAGAAGATAGCAGAGCTTGTTCTACACATTACAAGAGTGTGAATGAGAGGAAAGGGAAGCAACAAGCTAGAAGTGGACCTTATGTGACACCCGCTGATAAGGGCAAACATAGGGGAAAGCAACTATGGTTAGAAAAAGCTACGAAGAAAAGACTGTTGAGGAAGAGGAGGTCCAGTCGAAACAACAAGATACTGCACTGACTTCTTGACAAAGTGTTCAACCGATTTCTGCCCAAACCCAAGGAACTTCTCCATCAACTAGTTCTACTAGTCTCTCTCACGAGGAACTTGAGAGCTTAAAAGTGAGAAAAACTTTAGACTATCTGAAGGCTATGCTCAGCGCTCGCTACAACTTTCTAGACTTTTCCTACAGCAGTTCGACTACTTCTGGGGCCACTTCTGAGGTTAGGTCACTTGATGCCATCATGACTGAAATTAAGACCAAAATAGTTGGTGTGGACTTATTCAAGATTTTGGGCGAAAATCCCACTGTCCAGTTCGACATGAAGAAAACCCTCAAACAAGTAAATGTTCTTGAGGCCTCTACTGAAGAAAGTCGCATGGTGATGGATCTAACCCACATGATTGACATGGCGAGTGCAGATCTGCACCGTCAAAAAGAGTTCTCCCAACAAATCTCTAAAAAGTCTGAGATTCAAATTGTAGAGTGGGATGTTGTGGCTGCTTCGACTAATAAAGTTTCAGAGCTACAAAAACTTTCTGAAGTTTATTTTAAAGATGTTGCTGAATGAGACATCAACATCCAAAATTTGGAGAAGCAGATAGCCAATCTTCAACAGAAAATTTCCCAAGAAAAACAACGTAAAGAAAACCTCCAGCAACCTAAGTAAGATGAGATTGACGAAGAGATTAAAGTGGGACATCACCGTGTAGATAAAGCTCAATAATTAAGTCAAAGATCGACAACCTTTCTCATAAAAAGAGCCTCTGCGAATGTTGACTCCATATCCAAAAGAGGAAATTTGAAGAGCTTAAAGAGTCTTTTCTTAAAGATTAAATTCCAATAGGAATAGGCTTCTTATTTACTGGCAACCTTTGAGGCTTTTCTTCGTAATGATATTGACGCCATTTGTTTGGCGAAACACATCATTTTGTTTTATATAATTTTTCTATTTCTATTATAACTTCTTGCAATGCTGGCTTATACTTTTTCAAATACTTGCCATTTATCTTTAGTATTCTTTTATCTTTGTCTATCTTTTCGACCTCATATGCGCCATTTGAAAAAACTTTTAAATTTGGAAAGGTCCTTACCACTTAGGAGACCATTTTCCCATTAATCTATCTTTTCGATCCATAGGAAGAATCACTTTCCAAACAAGATCACCCACTAAAAGGGTCTTAGATTTCACTTTCTTGTTGTAAAAATTTTCGAATCTTTCTTTTTGCCTCTTTATCAGATCTAACGCATGCAACCTCTCTTCATCCAAATCAACTAATCCATCCATCATCATGCTCCAATATATTTCTGATGGGATTTCATGATGCCTTTGAACTCGTATCGATTGTAAATAAATTTCGACTGGTAGCACTGCATCATGTCCATAAGTTAATTTGAATGGAGTAGAATTTGTTGCTTCTTTAGGAGACGTTCGACAAGCCCATAAAATTTGATCTAAAGTCTTATGCCAGTTTCTAGGTTCTCTACCCACGTGCTTTTTGATCAAATTTATCACAACCTTGTTTGCTGCTTCGACTTGTCCATTTTCCTGCGCATAATAAGGTGTCGAAGTTAAGAGTTTAAAACCTGTTTCTTTTGCAAATATTTTCATGTTTTTTCCAGTAAATATAGATCCTTGATCAGTAGTTATTGTTTTTGGTATCCCAAATCTGTAGATTATATATTTTTGGATAAACTCTATAACTGTCTCCTGATCCACGTTTACTAATGGTATATCTTCAATCCATTTAGTGAAATAATTTATTCCAACTAAAATGTACCTCTGCCCTTTTGAAGAAGCTGGTCGAATTTCTCCAATTAAGTCCAAAGCCCAACCTCTGAATGGCCAAGGCTTTATAATTGAATGCAACTCACTTCCAGGGACATGTGGCATACCTGCATGTGCTTGGCATTCCTGACAACCTTTTGCAAATTCGACACAATCTTTCAATATTGTTGGCCAGTACATTCCTTGTCGAAATAATAACCATTTCATTTTATGGTCTGTTTGGTGCGCGCCACATGCACCACTGTGCATGTTCGACAAAGCTATGTAAGCTTCATCTTTGCCCAAGCACTTCAGTAAAACTCCTTCTGCAGTCTTTTTAAATAACTCATTTCCAAAAATCACGTAGCTTAAAGCTTTGTACTTTACCTTTCTTTCGACTTTCTGATTTGGGTCTTATAGATAATCCTTAATAGGTTTTTTCCAATCTTCAATTTTTGAATCATCTACATTGAAGATTTCGAAATTTTCTTCATCCCCATAACCTAATTTTATTGTCTCCAAATCTGATGGGGACAATTTGGTGGATATAACTCTTCCCCTTACTTCAATAGTTTTCTCCAAGTTTTCTTTCGACATTTTGTAGCCTAATGCAAGTTGAGCTAGATCATTTGCTTATTGATTCTCCAACCTAGGAATGTGTTTAATGGCTACATTGTCGAATGTTTTAAGGAGTCTGTTAGCTATTACGAAGTACATAATTAGATTCTCTTTGACACATTTATATTCTTTTGTCAATTGTTTTATCACCAACTCAGAGTCACCCATTATTTCGACTCTGGTTGCCCCCAATTCCAACAAGATTTCAAGTCCATCAATCAGAGCTTCATATTCTGCTTCATTATTTGAACATAAGCCTTCAACCTTGTACTTGAATTTTGTTGGAATTTTGTCAGGAGAAATAATTAGTATTCCAACGCCAGTTTCATTCTTATGACGGGAACCATCGAAATACATCCTCCATGGCTCTAATTCGACATATTTTATTTCATTTTCATTTATTAAGTGGTCAGCTATGAAGTCAGCAACCACTTGTCCCTTAACAACCTTTAAAGGTGGATATTTCAAGGAATATTTTGTCAATGCCAAAGCCCATTTACCAATTTGACTATGTAAAATAGATTTAGATAACATATACTTTATTACGTCGAAATGAGAAGAAACATATACATCAACAGGTTTTATATAGTGTTTTAACTTTGTACAAGAAAAATATACACACAAACATAATTTCTCTATCACACTATATCTAGTTTCAGCATCATTTAAGATTCTGTTGAGATAATAGATGGCCCTTTCGACGCCATTTTCATCTTCTTGACACAGCATGCTTCCCAATGTTTTGTCTGATGCTGAAATGTATAACCTCATACTTCTTTTTCTACAAGGGGACATCAAAACTGGAGGACTAGCGAGATACTCTTTGATCTTGTCGAAGGCATCTTGTTGTTCTTTCCCCCATGCAAATTCTTCCTTCTTTAGTCGAAGTAGAGGAGAGAAGGCTTGCGTTTTTCCACTAAGGTAGGAGATAAACCTTCTGAGAAAGTTGATTTTCCCTAGCAGAGACTGCAATCCCTTTTTTGTTGATGGCGCTTTCGCTTCCATTATGGCTTTGGATTTGTTTTCATTTATTATGATCATTTTCTTGTGGACCACAAAACCTAAGAAATCACCCGCCTGCACACCAAAAGCACATTAAAGGGGGTTCGTTTTTAAACCAAACCTCCACATCCATTCAAAGGATTGTCGAAGATGGTCTAAATGATTTTTTCCTGAAACAGGCTTGATTATAATATCATCAATATAAATTTGCATGAAAGTTTCAATAAAATCATGAAAAATTGAATTCATAGCCCGTTGGTAAGTTGCTCCAGCATTTTTTAAACCAAAGGGCATTACTACTCATTCGTAAGTCCATATTGCTCCAGGACAACATAATGTTGTTTTAGAAACATCTTCTTCTGTAATAAAGATTTGATTATAGCCAGAGTATTCGTCTAACATACTTAAGTACTCATGGTCTGCTGCAGAATCTATAAGCATTTCTGCTACTGGCATAGGATATTCATCCTTTGGGGTAGCTGAGTTCAAGTCTCGAAAGTCAATACATACCCTTAGTTTGCCATTTTTCTTAATTAAAGGCACTATATTTGCAATCCATTCGACATACCTGGTTGTGTGGATGAATTTGCGTTTCAGAAGTCTTTCGACCTCTTCTTTTATTTTCGACAGAATTTCTGGTGCGAAGCGTCTTAGAGTCTGCTTTACTGGCTTTTTTCCCTCCATTATTGGTAGCTTTAATTCAACCAAACTTCTATCTAAACCAGGCATCTCGTCGTAGTCCCATGAGAAGCACTATTTGAACTCTTTCAACAAACAGACTATTTCGACCTTGAACTGAGGGTCCATCCTAGCGCTTATGTAGGTTGGTCTCTTTTCTGCCCCCAATCCCAAATTTATTTCTTCCAATGGATCCTGCGCCACCATCTTCATGTTAGTTGACACTGGATCTTTTTCGAACCCCAGTGGTTCGTCATCATAAATGGCGTCGAGCTTCTGATTTTACCATTCGCCATATGGGATTTCCTTAGTATTTTCTTCAACGCCTATTTCTAGACTTTGTTTGTTGGACTCGCTTTGACTGGCTTCGACAGCCATGAATTTTACTTCGGCTTCAAGTGTCGCTTTGATTTTATTTTCGGCTATGTAAGCCGTAATTCTTTCTAACGCAGATGCTTCAGTCATCATCCACAAATTCGCTTCCCCACCCAGTGGGTTGTATGTGGGCAGTTCCCCATATATAATTTGACTCGTCCACCACTTCTTTATCCCACTGGAAACCATATGTAGGGTGGAGGTACATGGAGCAATATGCATTGTCAGTCTTTTTGAGGTCAAAATTGGTTGGACTACATAGGGGAATGCGAGCCAAATTTATGTCGAAACTGAGGCGGTCGACGTGATTTACGTCGGTCATAAAATAGCTTTGATCTGCCTCTATATTCTCTACTATGCCATCTGGTCTCCAAATAACAATCCTCTGGTGCATCGACGAAGGCACAGCTCACATGCCATGTATCCATTCCCTCCCTGGGAGGAGTTTATAGTTTACTTTCGACGCTATTACCATAAACATTGTTGGTCTTGTTATTGTACCAACTATTAAATGCACCTGGATCACTCCCATGGTAGTCCCTATCTTTCCTTCGTAATTCGACAATACCATATTGTGTGGTTTGGCATTAGAGTCATTTTTTTAAATCTTTTTCAACATGAAATGGGGCATTAAGTTTATTGCTGCCCCACCGTCCACTAGTATTTTGTTTACTCCAACATTCTCAACCTTCTCTTTTATAAACAAAGGCTTCAAATGTCCTTTCAGCGAGTCATCTGGTCTTTCGAAGAATGCATTCTGCTCCTCCACACAGCCATTGTTCATGAGGTAGTAGCATACAGGATTGTGAGCCATTTGTTCCTCTTCGACACCATCGTCTTCGTCTTCCATCTGCATTACTCTGTCATAATCCTTGGGTAACACTGAGACAACATTGCACACTACGTCGAAAGAGGCTTCAGAACTAGACGCGAAGTCGTCAGTCATTTCTTCATCATCTTGGACTTGCTCTTTTGGCTTTGTTCGCCCCATATTTATACTTGGGGCATTGTTGTCTTAAATCTTTTTCTTCTCAACCTCCTGGGCATTGTGAGTAGGTGCAACATCACCTTTTTCGCCAATATCTTTCTTTTTCATTTCCTTCTCCATAGCTTCCTTTTCGACCCTCTTTTGCCTTTGGAATCTTCTCCACTGAGACTTAGTCATAGGGTTTTTTACTTTGTAGTTTTCTGAAGGGTAAACCCATGGTTTATGCTTCTCAGTTTCCATTCCTTGTGCTAATGACGAACCTTTCTGAATGTTGAAACTGCTCCACTCATTTCGCCCTTGAGCGTCCCTGATGGGTTGTACCCACCTATCATCGACGCCTTTGTTTATTAGTTTATATGAATGGTTGCCTCGACCTCCAATTCCTAACTGGTAATGCTCCCTTCTTCTAGGATCATATCTTTCTGCCTTTGGGGCTGGTCTTGCCCCCCAGTTTCCTTTTCTTTTGGAATATTCTATCACCTCCAGATTGTTTGCCGCTTTCTTGTCGAAAATAGCGCTGCAGCATGGACACAACATTACTTCAGCTTTCTTCCTTTGACACCTTTTCATAAAATCAATCAGACTTTCTTCCTCTTTAGGATATGCCAACCTCTGATATTCTTCTCAACGGTGCTCCTCAGGAGCTAATGTTGGGTTCTTTTGAGAAGTTTCGACCATGTTGATACTAGCCGATTTACCACTAGTGATCTTCAACTTGTCCATTTTTTCGATCAACTTCCTCTCAGTTTCACCCATTTCTTCTGTTGAATTGTCCCTGACAGTTGGAAGTGCTCCTTCGCAGGCTTTTGGGCAGAAGTTTTTGACTTGACTTCCCTTAGGATCCTCCATTATTCTTCGCAGGATTCCATAGGTGGTTGGTTTCTCAGACATTTTGCCAACCTTTGCTTTCAGCATGACAACACTTTCGTCCACTCCATCATTGTTAATGAAGATTTCATCACTCTCATTTCCAGCCTCTGTCTTGTCAAGATTCTTTGTGCCTTCAATCTTGGCTAGGTCGTTGAGGCCTTCAGTGACCTTCTTATTGTAACCAGCTGACTCGCCTTCAAACTTGCGCTCAACATTGGGCCATTCAGTGATTTCGTCCTTGTTTGCGAGATCTTCAGTAATCTCCACCATGTTGACATTGGTATTGAAGCCTTCAGTAGCTCCTACCATATCGAATCCATACTTAAAACTCTTTTCCACTTCCACCATTTTGATGATTGATGGCTCGGCATAGTGGGCGTCGATAGTCTGCATGGGATTTGAGTCAATTTTCATTTGTTGTTTTTTCTTGTCATTGAATTTCAGTCTTCCGTCACGGATAGCATTCTGCACTAGGTCCCTGAAAAGGAAACATTGAGACGTTTTATGACCCAAAAAAACATGGTACTTACAAAAACCTCTCTTTTCTGTTGTTCCATAGGAGGCACTTTAGTTCCTGGTGGAACTATCATCTGACCATCTTTGACTAATTTGTCAAATATTTCGTCACACTTGGTGACGTCGAACGTATAAGTTCTTTTTGGAAACTTATCATTCTTTTCGGTCTCTACTGGTTTTTTTTTCGTTCGACAAAACTAGCATTCTACAAGAATATGTTGGTCCTTGTTTTAATTCTGCTAAGTCAATTTCTTGTTCGTCGAAACAGGATGGTTCGTTTACATTATCTACATCATTTTCGTCTTCTTGGCGCATCCCTATTTGCCCATCCTGAACTAATAAATCAAATATTTCGTCACATTTAGTAATGTCGAAAGTATATGTTTTCTTAGGGTATATGTCGTTCTTGTTAGTTTCGACAGGGTTTTTTCCATTAGAAGGAACTAGCAGTTTACAGGCATACGGAGCACCTTGCTTAAGTTTAGCTAAGTTTATTGATCTTACCTGATCAGGAGGGCCTTCTAGCAATTGATCGTGAACAGCAAGATGGATGGAATGGAGGGGGTGTACCTGTAAGGCACTCTGATGCCAAAGTCAATAGAGGTACATAATGGCATGTAAGAAACGTTGTATCAGAATACCTGACCCTTTAGTGAAAAAGGGTATTTATAGTGAGCCCCAAGAGTTGGGCCAAGGTCCTTCTTTGGGCTGGATCAGCGAGGCCCAAGGAAGAATTTCCAAGGCACGCGTAAGGAGCGTGTAGACCTAGCAAGTGGTCTAGTCCTTGGTCCAACTCCCCCTATCTTTCAGGAGATAATGGGGGATAGTTGGTTGATGTGGCAAGTGGAATAGAGGACTTGTTATCTGCCCGTCTCGTAAAATGTATGCCCGACCCATAAAATGTATGCCCGATCGTTAAGTGGTGTACACTCGACCATCAAGTATGCTTGCCCGAACGGATGGGCATCTGCTCGACGTATTGGGCCACGACCCAATATAATCTCTAGGGGCCCAGTCCAGAACAGGAGCCCCCTAAGTCAAGTCTCCGAGTCGGAGCGATGAGTTCAAAAGAGTCGAGCTCATATTTGTATCGAGGGAGAAGTCATATTTGGTGTCGAGCATCTTCCCATGTCAAAATGTGATATATTCAAGCTGCTTCGGACGTCGTGGAGGATATCATTTAAATCGTCGGGCACGTGGTGTTCTCAGGGGTCGAGGATGTCTCTTTATAGTCGGGGAGACCTGCGGTTGCCCGATTTCGTTAAGAATTATCTAAACTGACGTGTCTTAGGCATTAATGGTGTGTCGCTTCGTTTCCTGTGCTCGTGTCGTCCTAGGGGCCTAGGTAATGATTGCCTAGCGTGTTTGCCCACGCGCTCTCTTAGTATATAAGGTGGAGGGAACACTTCATTTCAACTTTCGCTCATTCGCTTAATCGAAAGCTCTGAGAAGAAACTCCTTTCCGCCCGCAACCGCCGACTACTGCGCCGCTTACTCCCCGCACGCCACCGTAATCTCCATGTCACCACTATGTCAGGTAATCCTCTATACCTTCTCTTTTTATGAAAATTTTTGCTTGATAGGTAGCAAAATTCATAACTTTTTTTGTTTAAGGTAGGTAGATCATTGTTTTAAGTTAGTTTTTAGGTTTTAAACATGAATGTCTCGGGCGCAATTTGCATGAAACGGGTGAAAAACGCATGTCTGTATGAATAAGCCGGCCAACATCATCATACGATTGATGAAGGTCGCGGGCGTTCTATGCGTTCGCCGGGCAAAATCCATTTCCTTTCTCAGGGGGTTTTAATGGTTTCGTATACGCTCGAGGGAGTCCGAGGGTCGTCCCTTTGTTGATTTAGGATGGTTTAGTGGGACTTCAGGGTGTTCAGCTCTTCGCTCTTTCACTTGAACTGCGGTGGAAGGGTGAATTTGATGCGATGTTGTAACATGGTGGGAGAACTGACTTTTAGTCATGTTGCGGATAGCAAGAGTCGCCACCGACTTTTATTTTATCCATAAGGAATGGACATAAAAGAATAGGAAAGACCGTTTTTTTTAAAACTTGGGTTCGGGGGGTAGGTCATATAAAGGGAAGGTGTTAGCACCCTTTATATCCATGGTTATCCATGGGCTCTTAGTTACTTAGCTCACTTAATTATTTTGAAAAAGGAAAGTGTAGTGTGTGTTTAGAAAATTTTCTAAGTATTTTGTAATGATCCTCGTATGGATGTATACAAAGCCTTTGTTTTGGAAATATTTGAAAATAGTGAGGTGTGAAAAGTATTTTTTAAGTGTGAGCAAGTAACTATGAGGTACCTACCCTAGACTAGTCTATCATGTTCTTGTATGTTCTTTCAAGGGTAAGACTGTCCCTATTATTAAGGAATAGGTAGTCATTACCTTGGATTTGTTTAAGGGACGGGTGTAGGGTCATCGTACGGTCAACGAAGGCAACTTGAAGGGTGTCTTTAGCAATTGGGAGGGACTATCATCTTTTAAACCGAATGGACAAGATCATTGTAGGCAACATCGCAGGGACTTGATCTTTTAACCGGGGGAGGGACAAGATAATTTTTATTTGTAGGATTTTGCTTAAGACACCCCCATATTCGAGGGACTTGACAGTTTTTAAAGGCAACTTAAGAGAGGTAACCCTAGGAGGTGCAGATGGCGATCATAGATCGACTTACGTGTGTGAACGATTTATTTCAGATATTTACTTTTTATTTAATTATCTAAGTCCAATTTAATTTTTCAATTAGATTTTCACTCCCTATTTACTAACCATAAAATAAATAAATTAAATGTGGAAAATATAAAACCTACGCTATTACATGGCTTCGGGCAATTACATAATAATAAGCGGAAAAGAAAACAAATTACAATATAAACAGCCTATACATTTTTCTAATAAATTTAAATAAGGCAAGAATAAATAAATAAGCAAAGAACATTAAATAAAATGACAATGAATAAAAAAAATTTAAGGTTAGAAACAAAAAAAGATAAATTAGGTTTTTAGAGAAAATTAGGGTTATTTTAAAAAAAATTAGAGAAGATTTAGATTTTCTATTAAAGAGAATTAAATTAATTATTAATTATAATTTAGAAAAATATACAAAACTAAATATATATAAAATTATTGAAAATTTTAATTATGTACATAATTATGGCTAAAAAAATTAGGGATTTAATTAAAATAAGATAAGGTCATTAAGTATTTTTTTTAGAAAATCTTAATTAAGTTATTATCAAATTATATAAAAAAATGTTAACTTTTAAATGGAATTAATTATTTGTAAAAAAAAAAAGTTAGTCGAGTTTTTATAAAGAAAGTTTTTTTCTAAAATAAATTAGAATTATTAATTAGTTTTTTTTTTAAAAAAAGGAAAAAAATAATAAATAAATAAAAGAAAAAAAGGAAGAAATCACAAAAAAGAGAAAAAATACACAAAAACAAAGATCTGGGAATCGAACCCAGGTCTGAGACGTTCCAAGGGTACACCACCAGCCAGCTGAGCCACACGCGCTTATGTGTTATTCCTGCGAAGCAAAACAACAAAAACGTTTTCAAAATTTCAAAAATTTCAGACGCGCCAAAGGTCGTCTTCAACATCTCACCCTACGAAATTTCCTGCGAATTCTGACATGAGTTTTCCTGCAATTTTTTCCGCGACTAAAACCTGAGTTTCATAAAACATTACGTTGTAAACACCCCAAATTTGCCCTCACCCATTCACACCATGGCTTGTGATCATTTCATATACATAAGTTCAATCATAGCATCTCATCCCACATTTTTTATTCACTGCATAGATTCAAAGTCATCTGCATCTAGGGTTTGTGATCTGAGCAATCCAAGAGCTCCTTGAGCCACTCCAAAGGCCATCAATTACTTCAAAGGGGTCCATGTGTGTTCAAGCATCATATTATATCCTCTCAAAGTCAAGAATGTCAAAAAATCACAAGAACTGAGAATGGTATGGAAGCAGAGCCAGGCTTGACTGCACAGATGACCTAGAATTAGGGTTTTGGTTTCAGAGGCCACAACTCCAAATTTTTTGGTCATTCTTGTTTCTATTGGTCTCTATATGATATAGGGAGTATGCATATCAATTTTCATGAAGAAATTCCATGGGGAAGTCATCTGATCAAGAGTTGACTTTCTGGGCAAGTCAGTGTAAAATCAGGGCATCTGAGGCCCCCAATGACCCAACCAAAGGGTGTTCTTCATCATTTTGATTGTGCATGATCTTTATTTGATCATGGAAGATGTTGGAAGTTCACAAAATTGAAGAATTTCAAGTCTTTTGCAAAGTTGACTTTTTGGGAAGTTTGACTTTTAATGAAATTGCCATTTTAGGAAACTTTTTCAACCTTTACTTTTTGATTCAAAAATGCTTCAAATGGAAAAACTTTGGTCATGAAAGTTGTAGAATGGATCATTCCCTTTTCAAAAAGTACAAGAACATGACCTAATTCATTTTGGATCAAAAGTTATGGATTGTCAAAGTTGGCTAAAATCACAAAATTTGAAGTTTTCTACCAAAGGGACATTTTGCAAAATGGTTTGTTCAAGTGTTCTAAAGGCCTCAAATGTGTATCATTTCCACACAACATGATCATGTGACCTCTAAATTTCAGAATGGGCCAAGGGATCACTCATTTCTATGGCCTATGAAGCAAGAAATCTCATAAGAAGCAAAAGTGAGGCAAGTTGCAAAAACTCACTCAAGTGTGAATCCACTTGCTGGCTGACTTCACAAACAATCCAAGGGTTCTCCACACATCTTGCTGCGCAGGACACCCCATCTGTCCTTGGCTAGCAAGTAGCCCATGCCTCTCTTACACAACTTTGACATTTTGGCAACTTGAGCCATACCAATCACTAAAGCACACATCAACTCATCTGACCAATCCCATTAGTTTATGCAAACAAAAAGCAAGCCAAAGCACATACAACACAAGCCTGAAAGCATCCAGAACTCAGCATTCTCATTTTCCACCCCATTTGCAAAAGCTTTCGAAACTGATTGCACAAGCCTCACACATAAAAACCAACTTCACAAATCAACTCAGCATGCTTCACTGATCAAAAACCACCCATCACCATAGCCTAAAACTCCCTGAATCAGAAATACGATTTCCATCCCACCTTGAACAGAACTTCTGCCATCTCTCAAACCATCCATTATAAACTCCAAACAAGCATTGACAGCTTCTCAGGGGGTCCAGTGGAGTTGATAGCAAGCAAGAAACCAGCCAGAAAGTACCAGAAACCAAAGCTTCAGTTCAGGTAGCCATCTCAAACTTTTTTTCCAGAAACTCCATTTTAAGTTCTTAAATGCTTCTATGCACTCCCCTGATCATGGGGATATGATTATTTTTGAAAATGGTTGAGAAACCAGGATGTATGAATGCTCTGAAACTTTTTGCCCTAAGAATGTTTTGATTCGATTTGGCTGATTGATGAATGAAAAATGATGTTTGTTAGGGGGTTTTGATTCAGTGTTGAGTGGGGATGAATTTTGGGCAGTTAGATTTCATTTTTATTGCGTGTAGAGAGAGTTAGAGTTTTTGGCTGGCCGGAGAAGACGACCGGAAGAGGGTTCCGGTCGTCTGAAAGTCATTAGGGCATTTAATTAGGGTTTAATCATAATTAGGAGATTTTGAATCTCAGCCCTTGGATGTGGCGCCAAGTCAATTCGCGCGCGTGTAGGTTTGAATGATGGCCTTTGATCTTGCTGACTTTTCTATTTTTCAGTTTTATTTCATTAAATTTCATTTGTTTTGTTCATTTTATTTAAAATAGTAAAAATCAGTCAAAAATTCTGAAAATTTTTATGCAATCTTTTATTAATTTTCAGAAACCAAAAACATTTTTATTTTTATTTTTGCATTAAAAATTATTTTTAAATCATTTAAAAGTTTATTTTTAATTAATTAATGAGAATTAATTATTTAAAAATACTTTTAGGTATTTAAAACTCACCAAAAAATTCATGAAGCCTTTAAAATCATTTAGAAACATTGTCCAACCCTCAAACCAAATTTTTTTTTTTTTGATCTTGATGTCTTTTGACAATTCTTCATGGAATTAATTTCATTTCAAGGCAATATTTTGTTCCAAACTTCCAAAATTCATTTCTGCCTAACCATTGAGAGTTGGACTTTGATTCTTTTTGCATTGTGTCTTGCATATCATGTAGTTCATAGGATTAAATTGGCATGATTTGATCTTGCATTTTCAATTTGTTTGACATTTTTCTTGACAAGGTACCTTAAAACCCTAGAAATCTTAGGAAATTCATAACTTTCACTAGGTTAAGAGTTAGAACCCCTCCTTTGGGCAGTGAGTTTGTATAGGTTTAGGGTTCCCTTGGATGCATTTTCAATTTTTTATCTTGATGTTTGCTTCTGGTTTTGGTTTTTGTTGGATGCATTGATCATAAACCCTAATTTGGGCTTTCATTTGCATTCATCCTGCATTTGCTTGCATACCATGACTTGCCATGACATTCTATGCATCCATTTGATTCATTAGACATCTTAAGACATATTATAATCATGTTTGATCATTGTTTCTTGCATTTGTCATTTTGTATGTCATTTGCATTTCATAACTTTTCATGCATGTTCATGGTTCTAAGCATGTTTCTCTTGCATCCACATGTTCATATGATCATCCTCATGCCTTGATTCATGTTTGCATCATCTCATAGCATCATTAGCATCATACTTATGCTTCTGGTTTTGGTTTGTATCATGTCATTGCATCTCATTTGCATTGCATTTCATTCCTTTCACTAACTTTTCAGGTGGTAAGTTACTTTTAGAAGTGAATTTGCCTTCACTTCTCACAATCTCTTTTCATCTCTTTTATGCATCATTGCTGCCTTTTGTTTTGTGTTTGAGATTGAGCTTGCTCTTTCTTCTTCATCTTACTTTCTTTCTTCAAGTGACTTGTATTCTTAAATGAAGCAAGTTACTTTGCTTCTCTTTGCTCCTTTCATCTGCTTCCTGGTGGTTTCTCTGAAGATCTTTCTTGTAAACCTCACAAACCTTAGGAACAACCAAGCATGACAATAATTAGGGTTTTGATTAGTCCCCCATTTAGATTTTACCTTTGTGTCTCATTGAGTCTTCTCTTCTCATCTCATAATCAAGGACTAAACCCTAAAGGCTTTGAGGCTTTGTGATTAAGCTTATGCCTGCATCCTTCTATTAGGATGGAGTGTATAACTTTAATCCTAAGTGTTAAACCCTTAATGTGTTTAAATCCTTTAATCAATTCACTTAATAATCATCAAGACATCAAGCTTGTAACTTGGGCCTTGCATTAGGGTTCTAATTCTTCCTTAATTGGTTAAGAAGGACTAACCCTAATGTTAATGGACAAGTCCCCCTCAAGTTGTCTTACAAACCATAAAACTCACTTCATCATCTTATCATTAACTAAAATCCACTCAATAAAGGCTTTGTTTTGTCATGGGTTTAATCCCTAATCATGGATTAAGTTGAGGAGCTTTCCTCAGCTTAAACATTCTCATCTATTATCCTTCTATTAGGATGGTGTAATGAGTCTGTTTAATCCCTGATTATGGCTTAATCTCATTACTCAACACTAAACAAAAACAACAAAAATATCTAAATAATCACAAGTAGGGTAATGATCTTAATCCTGCATCAAAGGTGATTAAGTGTGAGAAGCTGACTTCACACTTAAAGTATTCTCATTACCCCTAATCAGAGGGAAGATGTGATGATTTTACTAAATCCACTGGTTTAGGCTTAAGCTCATTAACTTATGACAAACTTTCAAAAGCAATAAAAGACTGAAAATTCAAAAACAAACAATAATCGTCTCCTCCGGGATTCTTTTCTCATCATCTTCACTCATAAACGAGGACTTGCTTCTTCCGTCTAATGCAAGACAGTTTGCACCTGAGCCAGACAGGTCATACACTTGAGCATAGATAAGTAAGCAGTTCACAAGTCAATTTTATCTTTCAGTCTCTTTGGGTCGAACTACGGTGTTCTGACTTCCTCATTGCACGAGAGGATACGTAGGCATAACTTAACAGTTATCGAACAAAAGTCTCTGTATATCCCCCCTCTTTCCAGCTTCATTCTTTAAGCCTCATGATCTTGAGCATTTCATTCCTGTTCTTACACTGACACTGTACATACTACACTTACACTTCTTTTACACTGACACTTGCATTCTTTTCCAGCTTTGACACACAAATTGCACTGACACTACCCCTTTGAAACACAAATCTTTTAAGCGTGGATCCCGTCGAGTACGGCGGACAATCTGGGTGCTAATACCTTCCCAGGTTGTAACCAACCCCCTTTCTCAGTCTCTCTGGTTTGCAACCGTCTTATCCATATCTTTTTAGGTTCATGCAGCATTACCTTTCCCTCGGGATAAAAATGCCTAGCTGGCGACTCTTTCTTTCTCTTGAGTTCACTCCTGTGTGTTCACATTCCTCCTTTCGCCGACCGTTCGCGTCTGTACCTTTATTTGGGCCATTCCCATTTATCGGGAGCGACATACGTACACACAAAATTAATCCATTATAATCATGTCAATCGATTGTAAATGAGTTCAAAGGTCCAAATATCTCATCAACCCGTCTTGAAATCGCTTCAATCGAAAATGCCCAATTTCGTCCTCCAAACCCTAACTATGGTGAATTCTCAAACCTGCAATGAAAACTCAACCCAACCATCCAGAAACGTTCTACACATGATGAAAAACAAGTTTAAACAAGAAAAATCAATTTATAATATGTGAATGAATGGAATCAAAAATTTCAAGAAAACTATTAAAAAAATGCATTCGGTTTGCATATTTGATCATGGTTTTGATGATGATAACAGTTGAAACATATCCAGAATGTCTCCAAGAAGCGATTGCTACATTCAAAACCTTTGAAAAATGGCTATAACAAAGAAACCGAATGTGAGTTTTTTCTGAAAACTTTGAAGTTGGAGAGTGATTCTTGAACTCTGATTTTCGTCCCCTTGTCCTATGGATGTGTTGTGCTTATGTAGTAGAGTGTATTTAGGTCAAAATTTGGGCCTTCATACAATGGATTTGAGTTACTTGGTATTGAAGAAAGCCATCACTCATAATGATCAAAAAAATCAAATATCTCCTTGCCAATTATGCCTTGCACGAATTTGGAACATCTTCAATCAGTTTAAATGTAATATATTTGATTCTAGAACAAATATTTGATCCAAATATTGACTTTTTATTTTTTATTTTTATTTAAATTGAATTTTAACAAATAAAATCCAAAATAATAGAAAATAAATTATAAAAATCAGAATAATTGGTTATTGGGTCGTGCATGACTTAATCTTTGAGATTGGGTTGCAATTTGATGGGCCCATTTGGAAAATTTTGAAGTTTAGGCCTTATTTGCTTCATACACCCCTTGAAATTTTCCCAACTTTGACAAGGCATAACTCCCTCAATTTTAAGGCTATGAGAGTGATCTTGGACTTTTTAGAAAGCTTAGAGAGTCCTCTAACCAAACCTTTTGGTACCGTGTCCATATCTTCTACCATTTTCAAAATATGAGCTTTGGAAAATGTTGACTTTTAGTTGACTTTTAAAAGGACCTATAATGTTTTAGCTCATACCTTCCAAATGAAGCATTTTTAGGCTTGGCTTGTGAGATACAAAGTTGTAGAGAATTCAATTTCCTTCAAAATGAGATTTTGATGGGAAATGTTTGATGAAGTATGTGAAAGTTATGGCTGGTCAAAGTTCTGTTGACTTTTACTATGAAGCCCTAATTTAGAAACTTCTTGATTCTTGATGATCTGAGATTTCCTTGATGAATCATGATCAACCCTTGATCAAATGATGAATTTTACCTCATAATCTTTATGTTGGCAAAAAAATCTTGAAGTTTGACTTTAAGTTGACCACAGTTGACCTCAGTTTGACTTTTTTACCAAGTTGACTGATTTTTGGATATCTGAACATTTGACTGGTCAAACTTATTGGGAAAGCCCTGAAACTTGACATGGGGATTCTTGAAGACATGTGGGATGTTATTAAGCTCACTTGAGGCCTTGTAAGTCTATTTATCTTGGAGAAATTCAAAACCCTAGTTCTGGATCCATTGTTCAAGAGGAGACTTTGCCTTTAATCCTTTTGACCAATTGTGAACCTTGTGAACCTTGAGAGAACTCTTGGGACAAATTGATTTGATTGTGGGAGGGCATATTTTGGGAGACAACAACTGCCCCTATTCAATTTCCTGAAACCTGAGGAGTTAGATTGGCATGCACGCCATTCGTGACTTGAAGGTTGAAGGGGATTAAGCACAAAAGCCCAAAAATTTGCACTCGCCGGTGCTTATAGTAATATGTTGGTTGATTGTATTGCTTGAATAGGCTTAAAGATGACATTCGGATAAAATTTCTTCAAATACACTTCCTGGAGAATAAAGTAGTCCAAAGTATGATGATATAGCTTTTGGGAAGATAAGACAACCCAAGGTGAGATAATATAGCTTTTGGGAAGACAAAACAACCCAAGGTAAGATAATATAGCTTTTGGGAAGATAAGACAACCCAAGGTGAGATGATATAGCTTTTGGGAAGACAAAACAACCCAAGGTTAGATAATATAACTTTTGGGAAGATAAGACAACCCAAGGTGAGATGATATAGCTTTTGGGAAGACAAAACAACCAAAGGTAAGATAATATAGCTTTTGGGAAGATAAATAAACCCAAAGTAAGATGATATAGCTTTCGGGAGAATAAAGAAGCCTGAGGTATTGTGATATAGCTTTTGGGGAGATAAAGTAGCCTAAGGTATAAGTTGTTGATGACGTTTATATGCTGGAGAATTAACCTGAAAAACAAGATTATTTTTATGCAAATATTATGATGTATATAACACTTTGCAAGATGATATCTCATGAGAATGTTGTATGCATATGATATGATATGATGATATATGTATGAATTATGTAGTTGAAGCGCGTGAGTAGCTTCGTAGAATAACTGATGGTTGGGGAAAATAAATCCCGATTCATCGTTGAGGAATATGAAGACTTCGTTCCCGTCTTGTTTTGGAATATCGTACTTAGAACCTCCCATTTTTATTCGTCGTACTTCTTATTGAAGGATTAAGTTCCTGAATATCCTGACTGAGGATAAAAGAGATGGACATTGTTCCGGGAGACATATCCGGTCAAGTATCAATTCTTTGGAGGATATATTGTATTTGAAATGAAACTAATTGAAGACTTCGTAGTGTTCGAAGTACAAGATATAACTTGACGTATTCCGTAAGAATGTCCGTAAAAATTACGCTGTGGGGATGAATTGGCAAATATTCGTTGAATTCCTACCTCCGCTCATTCTTAGTAAATGTTATTATTGTATTTATGCATTTCTGGTAAACATCAATCATATTCAAAAGCATATATACATTCAAACATAACCAACAAACATTTCTCGCTTTAGTAAAATGGGAAAAGTAAACCTGAATAAAGAGGGAAAAGTAAACCTGAATTCAAAAATGGAATTTTATTTATTTAGACAATAGCCTATAAATAGACGAGTTTTAACACGGAGACGGAAATCCTAGTAAGAGGAATTCGTCGAAGAAATTTTACAAAAACAAGGAAAAATAGCTATGTGTAAATAATCCTATTGAGTTTCAACTCCACTATTGCCATTATCTTCAAGTATCTCATCTTCAGCTGTCGGAAAAGAAACGATTGGATTGATCTGTATCTGTTGAATTTCACATAGATAACACAACTAGTAGAGGTTACATGGGTGATCCAACCAGACATAGTCATACGCTTTAATCCCTAACTTTTGCCTGAATTGCCTTTTCAGGTTTTCAATCCACCGGGATACCCTTTTTTGCCCAAGCCGCCTTTTCAGGTTTTAGACTTGTCTGGTGTACATTTTATATTTATATATATATCCCTAATTTTTGCCTGAACCCTTTTGGTTCACCGGGATGCCCTTATTTTTACCTAGGCCAGTCAACCTAGCGGGTCTCTTTTTATGTGTAGTATTTTTTAATTATGTTTGCGTTCACAGGCTGTGGGAAATCTTCACCGTCCATGGTGGTAAGCATCATGGAACCTCCAAAAAATACTCTCTTAACAACAAATGGCCCTTCATAGGTGGGGATCCATTTGCCTCTGGGATCACCCCGTGGTAATATGATACGCTTGATCACCAAATCACCAGCCTGATATACTTGCTGCTTAACTTTCTTATTGAAGGCTTTGATCATACGTTTCTGATACATATGACAATGACAAACAGCTGCCAACTTTTTTTCATCAATCAAGTTTATCTAGTCAAGTCGAGTCTGAATCCATTCATCTTCATCTAAGCATACATCCTTCATAGTTCTCAAGGAGGGAATCTGAACTTCGATGGGTAGAACTGCTTCCATACCATAGACAAGGGAGAATGGGGTTGCCCCATGTTGAAGTACGTATTATAGTACGATAACCATGAAGAGCAAATGGTAATATCTCGTGCCAATCTTTATATGTAATTGTCATCTTTTGCAAGATCTTCTTAATATTCTTGTTGGTGGCTTCCACTGCATCATTCATCTTTGGACGATATGGAGAAGAATTGTGATGCTTAATCTTGAACTCCGTGCAAAGGTCAGTAATCATATTATTTTTCAAGTTAGTACCATTATCTGTGATAATCCTTTCAGGGATGCCATACCTACATATAAGATTATACTTAATGAATCGAGCCACAACATTCTTGGTAACAGAAGCAAATGAAGTTGCCTCTATCCACTTTGTGAAGTAATCAATGGAAACCAGGATGAAACGATGTCCATTGGAAGCAGTAGGTTTGATCTCACCAATCATATCAATTCCCCACATGGCAAAAGGCCAAGGAGCAGTCAGAACATTCAACGGAACTGGAGGTACATGAACTTTATCAGCATAAATCTGGCATTTGTGACAATTTTTGGAGTGCTGATAGTAATCAGCTTCCATGGTAGACCAATAGTAGCCTGCTCTCAATATCTTCTTAGCCATAGTATGCCCACTAGAATGAGTACCAAAGATCCCATCATGCATGTCCTCCATAATCTATGTTGCTTCCTTTTTATCCACACAGCGAAACAAAGTTGAATCATGATTGAGCTTATACAAAATTCAATTACTCAGGAAAAACTTAGCAGAAAATCTCCTCATAAACTTCTTATCATTGACAGATGCCCCTTTAGGGAACTTTTGAGCTTCAAAATACCTTTTCACTTCATAGAACTAAGGCTTTTCCTCTACTCCTTCAGTACCCACCTCATTGCAGTATGCAAGTTCATCAAATCAATCAAGAGTAATTTTGGGAGCTTCATCATCCCAACTGATTTCAAACATAGACGCCATGGTGGCTAATGCATCTGCCAACTGATTTTCTTCTCGTGGAATATGTCCAAAGGCGATCTCTTTAAAGTACGAGATCAAAGATAACACATGTTCTCTATAAGGGATGAGATTAGGATGCTTGGTGTCCCAATCTCCCTTGATTAACTAACTACCAGGGTTGAATCTCCATACACATTCAAAAATTGAATCTTCATCTTAATGTCAGCCTTGATACCCATTTTGCACGCTTCATACTCAGCCATATTATTGGTACAATCAAAACAAAGTCTTGCAGTAATTGGTGTATAACAACCTTTAGGAGAGATAATCACAACATCAACACCATTACCAAGCGCATTAGAAGCTCTATCAAAAACCATAGTCCATTGGGATCCTTGTTCAGGTCCTTCATATTGTCTAGGTTCTTTAGTAACAATCATAATATCTTTATCCGGAAACTCAAAATTCATAGATTGATAATCATCCACTGCCTGATGAGCCAAATGATCAGCTACTACACTTCCTTTAATTGCTTTTTGAGTAGTGTATTGTATGTCATATTCTGTCAAGATCATTTGCCATCTCGTTATTCGTCTGGAGAGAGCAGGTTTCTCAAATATGTACTTGATTGGATCCATTTTTGAAATCAATAAAATGGTATGAGTCAACATATATTGTCTTAGTCGGTGAGCGGCCCATGCAAAAGTGCAGCAAGTTTTCTCGAGCAGTGAGTATCTTGTTTCACAGTCGATAAACTTTTTGCTAAGGTAGTATATTGCTTGCTCTTTTCGACCAGACTCGTCATGTTGCCCCAACACACACCCCATTGAGTTATCTAATACTGTCAGGTACATAATCAAGGGTCTTCCTTCAACTAGTGGCATCAATATAGGAGGTTCTTGGAGGTACTTTTTGATCTCATCAAAAGCTACCTGACATTTGTCATTCCATTCCATTACTTGATCTTTCTTCAACAACTTGAAGATTGGTTCACAAGTAGCAGTCAACTGGAAAATAAATCTTGCAATGAAATTTAGTCGTCCCAAGAAACCTCTAACTTCCTTCTCAGTACGAGGTGCAGGAATCTCTTGTATAGCTTTTACCTTTTCAAGATCCACTTCAATACCTTTACCACTGACAATAAACCCAAAAGTTTACCAGATCTAACTCCAAAGGTACACTTGTTTGGATTCAATCTCAACTTGTACTTCTTCAACCTCTCAAACAACTTATGCAGATGATCAAGATGTTCTTCTTCAGTCTGAGATTTGGCTATCATATCATCCACATATACCTATATCTCATGGTGAATCATATCATGGAACAAAGCTACCATAGCACGCTGATATGTTGCTTCAGTGTTCTTCAAACTGAATGGCATTACCTTATAGAAGAAGGTGCCCCATTGTGTAACAAATGTAGTCTTCTCCATATCTTCAGGTGCCATCTTAATTTTATTTTAACTAGAGAAACCATCCATAAAAGAGAATACCTTATGTTGACCAATGTTGTCTACCATAACATCAATATGTGGAAGTGGAAAGTCATCTTTGGGGCTGGCTTTGTTCAAATCCCTGTAATCTACACACATGCGTACTTTACCAACTTTCTTAGGCACCGGTACCATATTTGTAACCCACTGAGGATAAGAAGTAACAGCTAGGAACCCTGCATTGAATTGTTTCATCACCTCTGCCTTAATCTTTTCCGACATTTCAGGACGCATACGACGGACTTTCTGTTTTATTGGATGACAATCCTCTTTCACTGGTAGACGGTGAACCACAATGTCAATATCCAGCCCTGACATGTCTTCATAAGACCAAGCAAAAAAATTCCACATAGTCACGTAACATCTGGATCAACCTGTTCTTAACACTGTCTTCTAATTCAGCACCTATCTTGACCTCTTTCCTGTTCTCCTCAATTCTCATATTCACAACTTCAATTGGTTCCTCATGTGGCTGTATAGCTTTCTCTTTTTGTTGTAGCAATCTAGCCAGCTCTATAGATACTTCACAATCTTCCTCCTTTCCATCCTCGGCTTAATAGATCGGATTCTCGAAGTTATAATTGGCAATAGAAGAACTGTTATCAACATGATCCAGAGTGGATGAGGATCAGCATTTTAGTGACGTGGGTGTGTGTAAGAACACATAGCTTTTTGATAAAGGAAAAAGTAAAATAAAGACAAAGAGCGCAATATTTACGAAAGCAAGAAACATCCATTGATTTTATTAAATGAAAATATGCGAATTAAATGACAACCCTAACAAGCACACCATTGTGCCCCGGGCAAGGCACAAGGCTCAAAAAGTATTTAATTGTTCTAAATTACAAAATTAAATTTAGAAAAACAAAATAGCATTTACTCTTGACTAAAGGAGATAGGAATAACGTCTTCAGCCTTCTAGTTGTTGAGTTCATCATCAATGGTAGGAAAGATCCAATTATCCAGGTTGTAACCTTCATCATAATCTCCCACAACATTGACTTGGTCCTTTATGATTCCTTGATTAGTGATACGAACAGCACGAGCACGACGAACAACCTTCTGAGATTCTGTAGTAAAACCCAAACCAAACTTGTCAGACTTATAAGGAATGTCAGGAAGCTGACCCCAAATAGTACAACCACCTTCTTCATCCACAACTTTAGAATCCTTGAGAGAGGACATTGTATGAGGTACTCTGGTAATCAAAGGAACGTTTTAGCAGCAAGGATTAATTCAATAGCAGGAACAATTTGAGGAACTACTTCAAATGTCTGGCAAGGAGTCTCAACAAATTCACCCTCCATCTCAACATATTTAAAAGTATTCACATGACTGACCATGTATTCTTCCTCACCATAAACAGTGACAATCTTGCCTTTCACTGGATACTTCAGTTTCGGATGTAAAGTGCAAGTCACAGCACTTACCCCATGGATCCAGGGGCGTCCAAGCAAACAGGAGTACGCAGGACGAATACCCATCACATAGAAAGTGGAATCAAAGACTTGAGAGTGTACTTTAATTGGGAGATCCACTTCTCCATGCACCGTTCTTCTTGAACCATCAAAGGCCCTCACTATCACATTAATTGGTCTTAACACAGCATCTTCGAGGTTGAGTTTGTCCAGAACCTCCTTGGGTAACACATTCAATGAAGAACCATTATCCACCAACACATGAGATAGAGTAGTGACCATACACTCAATGGAGACGTGCAGAGCTCTATTATGGTTTCTTTTAGCATGAGTCAGAGCAGCATCAGAAAAACTCAAACCATTATCACTAGTCAGATGAGCAACACAATTCTCAAACTAGTCCACAGAGATTTCATGTGGCACTTGAGCAATCTTCAGGAACTTGATTAAAGCCTTAGCATGGGCTTCAGAACATAACATCAGTGACAACATAGAGATTTTAGAGGGAGTATGCCCCAATTGGTCAACAATATTATAATCACTCTTGTGGATGATCTTCAGTACTTCTTCCATCTGCTTAGAGAGATCTTCAGTAACTGGTGCCTCATCTTGAATAGGTTCAATCACTGGTCCTTTGCCCCGAGCTTCAGTACTTGGCCCAGAGTTAGAGATATGAACTGGAGCAGCAACAGTCTTTGAGGTGCCTTCTGGAGAGAAAATTCTTCCACTCCTGGTAACCTTACTAGACCCAGCAATATTGTCAACATCAGGATCAACATCAGTAACAGGGGTATCAGTCAAAGGCTCTTGCTTGACACCACATATATAAACATCGGAACCATAATTCCAAGGTATAGCCTTATCAGAAGTATATAGGATAGGAGCAGGAGTAGTAATAATCATTGGAACCACCTTTGGATCAACAGTAATCTTCACAGGACCTTTAGAAGTGATCCTCACTGGACCTTTGGAAGTAATCTTCACATGAGTCTTATCAACCATAGCCACATCTTCAAGCTTCAGATCTTGGGCCAAACCTTCACATAAACTTTCTACATAAGGGGTCTTCTCAAATAATATAGTACGGTTGTCCATCAGATGTTGAATACCTTCCTTCAGCTTCCAACAACTATTAGATTGATATGCACAGAAAAAACAATCTTCGTTGCAACCTGGAAATAAACCGGCTTGCATCAGCTTCTTCTTGACAATGGATAAATGAGTAGTTAATTCAGCCACAGTATAAACATAAGAAACTTCATCAACAACATTAACAGTCTTCTCATGCTTAGGCATAGGAGCAGTAATAACATTAGGAGTTTCAGGAGGGTCAAACTCAATTTCTCCATTTTCAATCATATCCTGAATTTTGTTCTTCAACGCCCAGCAACTATTAGTATCATGTCCAGGACTGTTGGAATGATATGCGCACCTTGCATTGGGATTGTAACGAGGAGAGGAAGTGTTGGGATTCTGAGGAGGATCCTTCAAAGTAATCAACTCTCCTTTCAACATGTGTTGCAAAGCCTGAGCCAACGACATATTGATCTTCGTAAATTGCCTCCTAAGATTGGGCTGACTATTCTGTTGTTGCTCTTATGGTGCAGGTGCAGGATTAGAAATCAAAACAGATCCCACAGATTGGCTACGATTATTACGACCCTGTTGGCCATACACGACATTGGATTCCTTCTTCCCATTAGAAGGCTTCTTGGTGGTACTTGAAGAGGCAACCATCTGAATATTCTCCACACGTTCTCCAATCATTATCAGCTCAGTGAAACCAGAGGATGAGCTTCCAATAAGATGATTGTAGAAAGGACCAGTCAACATACTTATAAACATATCAACCAATTCCCTGTCAGCCAAAGGGGGTTGAACTCTACTTGCAAGATCTCTCCACTTCTGAGCATACTCCTTGAAGCTTTCTTTAGAACCCATGGACATGCTTTGGAGCTGCATGCGAGTTAGTGCTAAATCAGAGTTATATTGGTACTGCTTATAGAAAGCCCTAACAAGATCATTCCAATTACGAATGTTGGTGTTTTCCAGTTGATAATACCATTCCAGTTGAGCTCCAAACAAACTCTCTTGAAAGAAATGAATCCATAGCTTCCTATCAGGAGTATGTGGTTGAATCCTCCTAACATAAGATCTCAGATGCAACTTTGGACATGACACACCATCATACACCACAAAAGTAGGAACTTTAAAACAAATTGGGATGGAGACCCTAGAAATTAAGCTCAAATCTTCAAAGTCAAACCCAGGAGTCTTCTGTAGTTCTATAGCATTCACTTGGTTCTCCAGTATCTTATATTTCTCCTCACCAGTCGAATCATGGAAATAATTCTCTTCATAATCAGAATCTTCAGTAGTACCATGGAGACTGTCTTCTTCTCTCTCATAATTTTCATCCCCAGGATTTTCAACTTTCTCATCTGTCTTGACTGGACCTCTGAACCTTCTATCCATATTGATGAAGCCAACTGGTTTTCTGGTCTTCTTCTTTTTCTTGGTCAGAAGTGCCTTCAGTTCATCTTGCCCCCTGGACAAATTCAGAATCATCTCTTGAAATTGGGCATTCTGAGTCTGGAGTTCCTTGACAGTTTGTTCGAGAGTCATTTCTGCTGAAATAAACAGCGAGAAGATAAGATACCTATTGTAAGAAACCTGTGATGTAATGATATGGTATGTAGATGCATATGCAATGTTTTCAAGGACCGCATGATTTAAATTCATTTTAAAGAAAAACAAAAACAAAACTTTTACTAGTAAATGCTTAATATAATTTACCCATTGGGCTTAGAGTGAAAGGAAATAAGAATAAAATGCAAAGAAATAAATATACGGGACTTAGGTCTCCCATGGACGCTTCCTCTTTGTGTTGAGGTATGTGTTGAGATTCCCCTCCTCGTGAAGTTGCCTTGTCAGCTCTAGCACTATTTCTTGACTGGCTCTTAACTGAGTCTCAAAAGTATCTCTTTGCTTCTTCAATTGAACCCAGGACTTCTACAACTATTCCAAATCAGTGGGCATGTCTGGATGAAGGATGGTATAAGGAACATTTCATTCAGCAACAGACTCCATAATGACCAGTAGAACAACATGATATGGCATCATAAGAGTCTGAGCACGAGATCGCACCCATTTGAGGTAAGGTTCCATAGGAATGGAATACTTTGGTCCAGAGTCTTGCTATCAACCTTGTTTACTTTACTCCAAGCTCGTATAAACCTTTGACGGTAACCTTAAAGATTGTTGTCATAGTCGAACACAATACCCTGAATAAGCATGTCATGAGGACCATTACTCCGAGCATAACCAAACTGTCGTAGAGCTAAATAAGGGTTATAAGTAATGCCCCCTTTTATGCCAAGGAGTGGCACATTAGGAAACTCCCCACAACGGTCATTGATAGTAACATTCTCCATAGATCGAGAACACCAATGAATGTCTAAATGAGAAAGTGACATGATCCTTTTAGACGACCTAAACCTTTGTTCATTCTTCACCACTGATTGAGGAAGGTGAGTAATAAACCACCTAGATAGTAGAGGTATGTAACACATCAGGGTTTCCCTCGCCTTCGTAGTACGAGTATGAAGAGAGTGCAAGATGTCTCCAAGTAATATAGGCACTGGTTTGTGAGTCAGAAATATGTTAATGGCGTGTACGTCTATGAACTGGTCTGGATTAGGGAACAACACTAAGCCATAAATTAGTAAGGCTAAGATCTCCTCAAAAGCATCATAGCTCATAGCATCCAAGAACACCTGAGCTTTCTCCATCAATACCTTAGCAAGAATACCCTTAAACCCGCTTCTCGTTTCTAGGACAATGTCTGATTTCTTCAAATGTAGGGCTGCAGCAATGACTTCAGGTTTAGGCTCTTTCTCTAAGCCTGTGAAGGGTCTCTGATAAAGGATAGGTATACCCAGTAGTTTAGAGAACTCCTCCATTGTAGGAACCAGCTAATAGTCGGGGAATGTGAAGCAGTGATGTTTAGGATCAAAGAACTGGAATAGGACATTCATCACGTCTTCATTGAATCTTGAAGTAACTAGATCCAGCAGGTAACCATGTTTCTTGATGAATTGGGAGCTTTCAGAAACTTTAGAGATCAATTCCTTAAGCTTAGAAGGTATCTCTACAAAGTTGATCCGAATAGTGTTCCTACGAGTGGAAGCCATGACCTGCAACAAAGAACAAAGATAAACCCTTTAGTCCTTGAAATTGTTAGTGAAAATGCTATGCTTATGATGTCATGATGTCGTGATGTTATGCTTAATCACAAACATGTGGCACACACAAACAAGTCACACAATAGCCCTAAGTTTAGAGGCTTGCATGAGGTTTAAAGGTAAGTACCTTTCCCCTGAAGTTTAGTTGGTTCATCTTGTTCTACAAAAGTAACTAGTTTCTAAGGGATCTCAATATCACTGATCCTTCCCAAGGGTTGTTGTTTAGTAGGCAGCTTATTTTCCAACCAAAACCCCCTAAGTTTAGGATCTCAACGAGCGTAGCATCGAGCATCAACCAACTTTAGTCTTTACCAAAGCCGACTATCTCACTACTTTCTACAGGCCAAGATGGGTTAACTAGGGTTCTACAAAGTCAGTTAGTGTAATGACAACATATGGCAGCCTCAGGTTATCCTTAACTTACTTAAGGAACATAAGAACCGACCAAGAAGTCACACTAACATAGCCACCAGATCAACCATATTGGTATACGCAGTACAGTTTCCTTTGTCTATTGCTACTTACCTAGGGTACACTAGATCCGGGTTAGGATCTTTCACACAATAGCCCAACAGATAATATAAAGCAAACAAAGTAAACAATTAAGTGATCTAATTCCTAAGGTAACCCCTCTTTAAGTACTCCCCAGCAGAGTCTCCAGTTCTATAACATGGTGGGAGAACTGACTTTTAGTCATGTTGCGGATAGCAAGAGTCGCCACCGACTTTTATTTTATCCATAAGGAAGGGACATAAAAGAATAGGAAATATCGTTTTTAAAATACTTGGGTTCGGGGGGTAGGTTATATAAAGGGAAGGTGTTAGCACCCTTTATATCCATGGTTATCCATGGGCTCTTAGTTACTTAGCTCACTTAATTGTTTTGAAAAAGGAAAGTGTAGTGTGTGTTTAGAAACTTTTCTAAGTATTTTGAAATGATCCTTGTATGGATGTATACAAAGCCTTTGTTTTGAAAATATTTGAAAATAGTGAGATGTGAAAAGTATTTTTTAAGTGTGAGCAAGTAATTATGAGGTACCTACCCTAGACTAGTCTTTCATGTTCTTGTATATTCTTTCAAGGGTAAGATTGTCCCTATTATTAAGGAATAGGTAGTCATTACCTTGGATTTGTTTAAGGGACGGGTGTAGGATCATCGTACGGTCAATGAAGGTAACTTGAAGGGTGTCTTTAGCAATTGGGAGGGACTCTCATCTTTTCAACCGAATGGACAGGATCATTGTAGGCAACATCGTAGGGACTTGATCTTTTAACCGGGGGAGGGACAAGATGATTTTTATTTGTAGGGTTTTGCTTAAGACACCCCCATATTCGAGGGACTTGACCGTTTTTAAAGGCAACTTAAGTGAGGTAACCCTATGAGGTGCAGATGGCGATTGTTGCTCCCGGGATTTTCATCCTGGTACAAACGCGAAAGTGGCGCGGAAAAGGTAGAGTCGCCAGCCAGACATTTTTATCCCGAATGAATGGGAAAGGTAATGCTGCACAAACCTAATGAAGAGGAAAAGGACAAGGTCCTACGAACCAGAGATCTGGGTTCGGGAGTCGGTTACGACATGGGAAGGTATTAGCACCCCAGATCGTCCGCCGTACCCGACAGGATCCACGCTTGCTTGTTTGCTTCAAAGGGTGAGAAAATAGAGTGCTGCTGAATAAAACTACTAACTGGAATGGGAATGAGAAATGAGAAGGGAACTGGAAAAGAGAATGGAAATGTCTGGAAAATAAAGAATATGCTCGAACGGGCCCTACCCCGCTGCCTACGTACCTCATCGGGAAAATGAGGATCAGAGTCGACGTAGTTCGCCTAACTAAGGCGGGAACTATTTGTTTGTGTTTTTTTATAGCTGGAACTGTGTATGTCTATGCTCAGGTGTTGCAGGCTCGTCTGGTACGAGTGCGTTTACCGTCTTGCATGCGAGACAAGTCGTCGCAAGTTCGCGTTGAGAATGAATGGGATGAGAAAGAGAAGTTCCCGCAGGAAAGTCGCTTATTGTTTGTTTTTGCCTTTTAAGAGTTTTGTATGAATTTGGCACAAGGGAGTGAATTCAAACTTTTTTCCATGGAATGTGTACTTGCTACTACATTCTAAGATGGAATAATAGAACAAGCACACCAAGCAAGGAGAATTTATCCAAGACTTGTTTCCTAGGATTAGGGTTTAAGTTCACTAGCTTGTTGAACTTTATTAAGTGTTTTTTAGCTTTTGTGAAGAAATGTCTTTTAGATTTTTCTTTGTGAAACAACCCCTTGATAAGACTTGTACATCATGCTAGACAAGCTTACACCACTCCAAGAAATAAGGGCTTAACGAGGAATAAGGCTATACACAAGGGATCCTTTCATGCATTTATTAAGTCTTTTTTGGATTTGTTTGAAGATGAGAAGAGAAAGACTCAAATCGGAAAAAGGGTAAAACTAAGGGAGACTAAGACACATCCCTAAGTTATTTATTAAAATGGTGGTCCTATGGGTGAGTGAGGCTTTTCTAATCCTAAAGAGAAAAAGGAAAAGAGAGAAGAGAGAGGATGCAACTTACTTCCTAAGGAAGATAAGTTGGTCCTAACAAAGGGGAACCCTACCAATCACAAATATTGAAAGAAAAGAAATGAATTAAATGCATAAAGAAATGCATAAAAAATAAAAGGATAAGGTGTAAGGAAACATACCTTTCCCTCCCTACAAAACAAAGGTTAGTGTACATTTTTTATTTAAAATATTAAAGCAAACATACACTAATTAAATCCTAGTGACTCTAGGACTCAATCTAAAATCTATCTTAATTCTAAAAGACTAAAAATATGCTAAAACAAAAATACAGCACCTACTGCAGCCCCTAATACACAAACAACTATGAAAACAATGCATAACACAAAGCAACTTTTTACAGTCAGCATGCAACATGAAAAGGTAGGTGTAAAAGGTCAAATACAGCATGCAAACATGACAAACAACATGTATTTTACAACACCTATATGCAAAGTCAGCTATGAAATGTAAAATACAGATTTGATTATTTTCATTTTTTTAATGCACAAACTTAATGAAAAATGTACTAATTCATCATGAACATGCATTTGAACATAGGTCAACATACATAATTGAATGAACATGAGCATTTTTTAGGGATTATGCAAGAATGCATCACATGGTTGATTATGCAACAAGTATGCAAAATATGGCACATGAATATGGCATATGAACATAATGAGCATTGATCATGAACATGCAACATGATAGATCAACAAGAATGCAAAACTCAATGCAAAATTCAGAATGGAATTCATGTGAATGATAGGATCAAACATGTAATCAAATGCAACCCAATGCACATACATACATGATTATGTGAAATGCAACATACATTGATACAATAAAATGTGAAATGATTTAACGCAATGCGAAATATGTAAAAACAGAATGCAACATGATTATTCACATGCCAAATGATGCATAACCATAGCAACAAAATGCAAGAAATCAAACTATACAAAAAGGAACACATAAATGCATAATATGCAACATGAACGGAAACACGTCGAAACGACTCGAAATGGGGGAATGAGATGTCGAAACTAACCTAGAAAATTCCCTAAAATCAATACCTAAATATGTATGAACATTAAAGGAACTAGAAAGCAAGACTAAGCTATCAAATAAGCAAAAATTCCAAAATCTAACAGCTTTAACCGGTTAACCAAATGGTTAACCAGTTAACGGTCCTAAAAATGCACTGATTTGTGGCTAAAACTCACGCGTTAACCTTGGTTAACCGGTTAACACTGAACCTGAATGTGAAAAAGTTAAGAAATAAGTGCTTTTGGCCACAAACTCACTTCTAATGATCCCTTACCTACACATGGACATGCTAACACAAATTTCTACTCAATTGGGGCTTATTTACACATGCTAGATCCTATAACTATCTACACCTTAACTTCTAATCCATTACAAATCATAAATCGCAAGCAACACATAACGGAAACGTAATCGATCACAAGCAAAACGAAAAAGCAATTAAAGAATGCCGAAATGGAAAGATGAAGAGAATAACTTAAAGGAGAAGTGATTTAGATCACCAACCTACGAAGCGGAGAAGTGCTTCAGTGGATGTTGCAAGAATCGGAGCTTGATCGAAGAGAAAACCAAGAAAACCGCAAATCCGCAAAATAAATGCGTTCTTGATGCTTGAACCTTCGTGCACTTCCGATAAGCCGAAATTCTCACAAAAATCAGTAGCTTCTTCTTCCACAATCCACAAATCAATGGAGGTTGGAGGCTAAGCTTCAAGATCTTCAAGTTTCAATGTGAAACTTGAAGAGCTTTTTTCAAAAAGCTTTGGTGAAAAGGGAAAATGGAGGAAAAGTGAGAGAGAAAAAGTGATTGTGAGAGAGTGAAAAATTTGGAAACTTGGGAACCAAAACATGGGAGGTGATTAATGATTATATAGGGACTAGGCTTGGAGCTAGGTATGGGAATGGAGTTAGGTTTAGGAATGGAGTTAGGTTAGTAGTTAGTTAGGGTTAGGGTTGGAGAAGGAATATTCCTTGGAATATTCCTTGGAACACTCTAGAAGGTGGTTGAACATGGTAGAAGAATCCAAGGGAAATGGAGTGGAGTTGAAATGAAAAACAAGAGGGGAAGAATGAAAGGAAGTGTGGAAAGAAAGTGGAAGGAAAAGTGGAGGGAAATGTGAAATTAACCATTTTTCAAATGATGTTTTTTTCTTTGATTTTTTAAATGATTCCTCCATCATTTCTTGACCAAATTTGAACCATAGGATCATTGTAACCCTAATTCCATGATTTTGATCTTAAAAGTCAGGAGTCGGCCCTTTTTTACCTAGCACGATTTCCTTTTCCCCAATTCCTCGATTTTCAGTCATCTGGCTAGTCGTACCTCTTCCAAAATGATTTTGTGGACAAAATTTGAACCCTAGGCACTTGACATCATATATAAGTCAATGGAATCCTCTTTGAATCATAACATCATGCAGAAACCCAGTAGAAGTGAAACCCTAATTTGGCCATTTTCATCAAGAAATGTTGCACTGCTTGCCTCCTCTGATCAAATCAAATCTTTATATGGCTCGTGGCTTCAAGTGAAGACTTGTGGGATGTTGTGAACCCTTAGCACAAGGTTGAGAAGCTTTGTGACCCTTTGATCGCCTTTGTATAGCCTTCCATTGCTCCATTCATTGATCACATACCCATGCCTCAGCTATGCTATACATGATGCAATGTTTTTGGTTATTTTATGAATCTATGTATGCAAAGTGCTATGAAAAATGTTAAGGAAATGAGAGGGCAAATTTTGAGGTATTACAGCTGCCCCTATTCAATCATCTGCAGGCCTGAACGAATAATTGCTAGAGCTTTTAGACGTTCAAGGTATGGAGTGATTGAATACTCGAATAAAACCTGGAAATTTGAACTCGGTGGATAGTAGAAATGCCATATGCTTTATACTTTTTTTTTTGGACCTCTAAATAGGTAGCGGAAATAGAACCAGGTGGAATAGAATCAATGCCAAAAACCTGCGCTGTGAATGCTGAGCAAAACAAGCCACCATGAGGGTGTCTGTTGGCGAAACAGAACTTAACGAGACCGTTAGCGAAACAGAACTCGACAATGTGACTACTGGGCAGGACCAAGCCACAAAGAAAACACGCGACTGATGGGAAGGACCAAGCCACGGAAGGTGCCTGTTGGCGAAACAGGGCTTAACAAGACCATTAGCGAAATGGAACTCAACAATATGACTGCTGGGCAGGACCAAGCCATAAAGAAAACACGCGACTGCTGGGCAGGACCAAGCCACGGAAGGTGAATGTTAGTGAAACAGGGCTTAACGAGACCATTAGCGGAATGGAACTCAACAATATGACTGCTGGGCAGGACCAAGCCATAAAGAAAACATGCGACTGCTGGGCAGGACCAAGCCACTGAAGGTGCCTGTTGGCGAAACAGCGCTTAACGAGACCATTAGCGGAATGGAACTCAACAATATGACTGTTGGGCAGGACCAAACCATAAAGAAAACACGCGACTGCTGGGCAGGACCAAGCCATAAAGAAAACACGCGACTGCTGGGCAGGACCAAGCCACAAAAGGTGCCTGTTGGCGAAACAGGGCTTAACGAGACCATTAGTGGAATGGAACTCAACAATATGACTATTGGGCAGGACCAAGCCATAAAGAAAACACGCGACTGCTGGGCAGGACCAAGCCACAGAAGGTGCCTGGTGGCGAAACAGGCTTAACGAGACCATTAGCGGAATGGAACTCAACAATATAACTGCTGGGCAGGACCAAGCCATAAAGAAAACACGCGACTGCTGGGCAGGACCAAGCCACGGAAGGTCCCTGTTGGCGAAACAGGGCTTAACGAGACCATTAGCGGAATGGAACTCAACAATATGACTGTTGGGCAGGACCACGCCATAAAGAAAACAGCATCGACTTAGAAGGACCAAGATGTCTGGCAAATGGTATAAGTATCTTCTGCGGGGAATACTTCAGGTTGAAAAGATGTTATAGGTTGTATGCAACACCTCAAAATTGGCCCATACTGGCATGCATATGCTTGGATTTATGGCGTAAGGCTCCATGAGGATGGAAATGCTACGCTTTGGAGGATGCAAATGTAATGATGATTATGCGTATACAAATTCAAAAGAGATCTCCTAATAAGGAGACTGCAAGTATCCCCAATGGCCTGGCTGGAGAGGAACTGATGATCACTGCACTGATCTGATCCATCCTGATGAGGAGGAGACAACTCTATGGGGAAAGTTGTCAATGATACACCGGCTCTGAACTGCTGCCACTGCCGAAAATAAATTGGACTTTGAGATTGGAGTGCCAAGACCCTGCTGGAGATGGATCCTTCTTGAACTCTGATGGGGAAGTGGAGACCTCCTGACTTGGCTGGAACCAGAGGCATGACATTGCTGAGGAAGCACCTTGCTGGGGAGGAACGACACTCCTTGCACTGCTGGGAATTGCCCCTGTGTTGAAGGGAAGTCTCTTCTTGGGGGAAAACACCAACCTTTTGTTGCCTTGCTGGGGAAGATTCCAACTTCCATCTCTACTGGGGATGATTGGAGACACCCTGGAGAACACCTGTTCTGGTTCAAGCGTAAAGAGATGTTCCTCCTGGGAATCTGCTTTTAGCTCTGCTAGCAACACCTGTACCTGTACCTGCATAAACACAATCGATAGTGCCTGCAACATGGAGAGTTAGTTTGGGACCTGTATGCCCCATGCTCATAGCATGAATCATTATTTGGGCATCTTGACACCCTTTCAGAGTTGTATTAAATGTTTTTGTCCTCCTGCATGAGTTAGAAAGCATTCAAATGTTCACAACACAATATAAATCACAATTTGCTGGACGTTTTCGCAATCAATCAATGCTAGATGGAAAACAAAAACGAGAAGCAGATAGTCACAAGTTGACTGAAGTTGACTTTTTTATTGATTCGGGAAAAATGGCCATGAATAGGCAATACAAAGGAAACAGTTCCCTGGAAAGAGGAAACAACCAAAAAAGGCAAAAACAAATTCCTATTGGCAATGTGAGAAGTGGATCTCATCAAGTTTCAACCCGGTTATGACTTGTATATCTTCAAGAAGATCTGTTTGCTCTGCCCCTTGAGAAAGGTAATTGAACTGGTCTTCAACCCTTAGAATAACCTCAGCTGCATATAGGTTACCGATTTCGCAGATCGCAATCATTCGTGTTAGTCCCTCTTTTGCGTTGATCGCCCTTTCGGGTTTTCAATCCACCGGGATACCCTTTTTTGCTTGTGTTGTCCGATGTGGCTTTTCAACTCAGGGGTGTACATTTTTTCAAGATTTCCCTAATTTTTGCCCGAGCCTTTTATGCTGTTTTTGGCTCGCCGGGATGCCCATTTTTGCCTGGATCTTATTCTATTTTTATCCAGCGGGTCCTTTTTACACGAAGTATTTTCTTACCGCGTCTGCATTGACAGGGGATTGGAAGTCTTCTCCGTCCATGGTTGTCAGCATCAAGGCTCCACCTGAGAAAACCTTTTTAACTATGAACGGTCCTTCATAGTTAGGTGTCCATTTGCCCTTGTTATCATTAAGAGGAGGAAGAATCCTTTTCAGCACCAAGTCACTTGGTATGTACCTTTGTGGTCGTACCTTCTTGTCAAAAGCCTGCTTCATCCGCCGCTGATACAACTGTCAATGGCATACAGCTGATAGACGTTTTTCTTCAATGAGGCTCAATTGATTATATCTGGATCGGAGCCACTCAGCTTCATCTAGTTTAATGTCCATCATCAACCTCAACGAGGGGATTTCTACTTCAATTGGTAGGACTGCCTCCATACCATACACTAGTGAGAACGGGGTTGCCCCTGTTAAAGTACGCACTGACGTTCTGTACCCATGCAACGCAAATGGTAGCATCTCATGCTAGTCTTTGTATGTTACAACCATCTTCTGCACGATCTTCTTGATGTTCTTGTTGGCCTCCTCGACGGTGCCATTCATCTTCGGGCGATATGGAGAAAAGTTGTGATGTTCTATTTTGAAATCCCGACACAAGTCAGCCATCATCTTGTTGTTGAGATTAGAACCATTATCAATAATGATTCTTTCAGGAATTTCGTACCGGTAAATGATGTCTCTTTTGATAAACCGGGCTACCACTTGTTTAGTAACATTGGCATAAGATGCCGCTTCGACCCACTTTGTGAAGTAGTCTATAGCAACCAGGATAAGGCGATGACAGTTAGAAGTTATCGGCTCGATCTTGCCAATCATATCAATGCCCCACACGGAGAACGGCCATGGTGAAGACATGACACTCAATGGATTCGGAGGTACATGGACCTTATCGGCATAAATCTGACACTTGTGACATTTACGGGAGTACTTACAGCAATTGGATTCCATGGTGATCCAATAATATCCCGATCTCAACAATTTCTTGGCCATAGCATGTCCTCCAGCATGGGTACCAAAGGAGCCTTCATGAACCTCTTGCATCAACAAGTCTACTTCATGTCTATCCACGCATCTGAGCAGAACCATGTCGAAGTTTCACTTGTATAGCACACCATCTTGATTCAATAAGAAACCTCCTGCTAGTCTTCTGAGGGTCTTCTTGTCTTTACTCGATGCCCCAGTCGGGTATTCTTGAGCCTTCAAGAATTGCTTGATATCATGATACCAAGGTTTGTTATTTTCACCACTATCAACTGCAAAGACATAAGCAGGTCTTTCAAGACGGAGACCATGATTTGAGGCACGAAATTCTCTTGACAAACTTTAATCATAGACGACAAAGTTGCTAGAGCATCGGCAAACTAGTTTTCATCTCGAGGAATATAATTAAACTTGACTTTGGTGAAGAAAGTTAACAGCCTCCTGACATAATCTCTGTAAGGAACCAAGTGAGGTTGATGAACTAGCCATTTGCCATTGACTTGATTCACCACCAGAGCAGAATCTCCGAATATTTTGATGTTCTTGACTCGCAAGTTGATTGCCTCTTCGACCCCCATGATGCAAGCTTCATACTCTGCCTCATTGTTAGTGCATTCGAAAGTCAACCGAGCAGCTAAAGGTGTATGGATCCCTTCTGGTGAGATGATAACAGCACCTACTCCGCTTCCATTCATGTTCACAGCTCCGTCAAACATCAACTTCCATTTGGATTCAGGGTATGGCCCTTCCTCCGAAAGTGGTTCTTCACAGTCTTTCAACTTGAGGAACATGATGTCCTCATCCGGAAATTCGAATTTCATGGGTTGATAATCATCGATTGGCTGCTGAGCCAAGTATTCTGACAATACACTTCCTTTGATTGCTTTTTGCGAAGTGTAATGTATATCATACTCTATTAGTATCATCTGCCATCGGGCTACCCTTCCTGTCAGAGCCGGCTTCTCGAAAATGTATTTCACAGGATCCATCTTGGAAATTAAGAGAGTGGTGTGAGTCAGCATGTACTGTCTTAGTCGGCGAGCAGACCATGCCAAAGCGCAGCAATTTTTCTCGAGTAATGAGTAGCGTGTCTCACAATCGGTAAACTTTTTGCTAAGGTAATAAATGGCGTGCTCTTTTTGACCAGACTCGTCCTGCTGACCCAGCACACATCCCATTGATCCTTCAAGCACAGTAAGATACATGATAAAAGGTCTCCCTAGTACCAGAGGCATGAGAATTGGAGGTTCTATCAGGTATTCCTTGATTCGGTCAAAGACTTGCTGGCAGTCTTCATTCCATTTAATGGTCTGATTCTTCCTCAGAAGCTTAAAGATGGGCTCACACGTGGCTGTTAGGTGAGAGATAAACCGTGCAATGTAGTTTAGTCTCCCTAAGAAACCACGCACTTGCTTTTCAGTCTTTGGCTCAGGCATCTCTTGGATGGCTTTTACTTTGGCTGAATCAACCTCAATTCCCCAGTCACTAACAATGAAACCCAGTAACTTGCCGGACCGGACCCCGAAGGGGCACTTATTCGGATTCAACCTCAATATGAACTTCCGGAGTCTGTCAAACAACTTTGCTAGATTGACCAAGTGCTCTTCTTCTGTTTGGGATTTCTCTATCATATCATCAACATAAACCTCAATTTCATGATGAATCATGTCGTGAAATAGCGTCACCACCGCCCGTTGATAAGTGGCCCCAGCATTCTTCAGATCAAACGACATGACTTTGTAACAGAAAGTTCCCCAAGGCGTGATGAAGGTAGTTTTTTCCATATCATCGGGAGACATCTTGATCTGGTTATAACCGGAAAACCCGTCCATGAAAGAGAACACAAAAAACTGAGCAGTATTATCGACGAGCACATCTATGTGAGGCAGAGGGAAGTCATCCTTGGGGCTGGCCCTATTCAAATCCCTGTAGCCTACACACATCCTGACCTTACCGTCTTTTTTAGGGACCGGCACAATGTTGGAAACCCACAGAGGGTAACTGGTCACAGCCAAGAAACCAGCATCAAATTGCTTTTGTACTTCCTCTTTTATTTTGATTGCCATATCAGGGCGTGTGCGCCTCAACTTCTGTTTCACTGGAGAGCAGACTTCTTTCAGAGGCAGCTTGTGTACCACAATGTCAGTGTATAAACCAGGCATATCTTGGTAGGACCATGCAAAAACATCAACATACTCTCGAAGTAGAGCAATTATGCGAGTCTTGATAGATTCTTCTAATGCGGACCCGATCTTGACTTCTTTCTTGTCTTCTTCGGTACCCAGGTTTATCACCTCGACGGCTTCTTCATGCGGCTGAATCATCTTCTCCTCCTGTTTAAGCAATCTGGCTAACTCTTCAGGTAGTTCGCAATCTTCTTCACCTTCCTCATCGGCTTGATAAATTGGATTGTCAAAGTCATACTCAGCCATAACAGGATCGTCATTGATAAGATCCGGTGACGAGCACCTGCATGAATGGTGATTCATGCAAGGCTTTAGAAAGAGCTTGAGAAAATGAGAAACATTGCCATTTTAAAACTTTTCTTTCTTTTTGAAAAACAAAAGCAAAATTGAAAGGCAAAGAACAACATGGATGAATGTGAAACGTCAGCTTTATTTATGATTATGAATTGTGTTAGGAACAAAAGAACCCTTACAAAAAGCTACTATGCCCCGGGCAAGACATAGTGCTTGAATACAGAAAAAACAGAAACAAATATTATTACTCTTCGAAAGAGGTGACTGAGATAAGCCTTTCTGATGTCCAATTGCTAATTTGAGTCCCTGGAACAGCAGGCCTGATCCACTCATCTAAGTCACAGTCACTATCAACTGTATCATCTTGCACGACACTGATGCTTCCATAGTCCACCATTCCCGCACTCGAGAAAGCAATCGGGCTTTGACGACCTCTAGCACTCAGTCCAGATGATTATTGCCCAGGATGGTAGCCAACCCCAAACATATCTATCTTTTCTGGCACTTCTACTTGACTGCCCCAGCCTTCTCGCACCCCCGACTCTACCACCTCAAGAGCTTGCTTATAAGAGGCTATGGAAACCCCCTTCTTTGGTTCTTCAGCAGAAGCTGCTAAAGAAGATGCTTGTTCAGTTTTCAGGGGCTCAAAAGCCTGACATGGAGTCTCAACTATTTCGCCATCCATCTCCACATACTTGAATGAAGCCAGATGACTAACAAAAATGTCTTCTTCCCCGCTGACAGTTACAATTTGGCCTTCCTAGACGAACTTTAGCTTTTGATGAAGTGTGGATGAAACTGCTCCTGCTGAATGTATCCAAGGCCTTCCCAGCAAACAACTGTATGCAGGCTGTATATCCATTACGTAGAATGTGGTATTGAAGATTTGTGGACCTACTTTAATCGGTAACTCCACCTCCCCGAACACCGATCTCCTCGACCCATCAAATGCTCTTACTACCAGGTCGCTAGGCTTTAAAATCACTCCATCATAATCCAACTTCATCAATGCTTTCTTGGGCAGAACATTCAACGACGATCCGGTATCTACCAACACGTGAGAGAGTACCGCTCTTTTACATTCTAAAGAGATATGCAGTGCCCGATTATGAGTACGCCCTTCAGATGTTAGATCAATATCTGTAAAGCCCAATCCGTGACTGGCATTGACACTAGATACCACCACCTCTAACTGATTTACCGAAATATCCTGAGGCACATACGCCTTGTTCAGAATATTCAAGAGAGCCTTCCTGTGGAAGTCAGAACACATTAGCAAGGACAAGATGGAAATCTTCGACGGAGTCTGCTGCAGATGGTCCAGCAATCTTATAATCACTTTTTTTGATAATTTTCAGAAATTCTTCAGCTTCTTTATCAAAGGTGATGTCTAGATCAGTCACTGGTGCGGGCTCGTTGACAACCACTGACTGCTTCCCTCTTGCTTTAGCCTAGGCTTCTGCGGTGTCTCTGGGTGGTATCACACTATTTCTTAGTGTTTCTGACGCAAATAACCTTCCACTTCTAGTAAAGCCCCATACTCCAACATTTTCTACTTGAGATGGAGTTGTACTAGACATGGCCAACTCTTGCTTCTGGCCGTTACAGTATACTTCGCCACCATAATTCCAGGGAATGGCTTTATCACTTTGATACATTATTGGTCCTGCAGTGGTGATGGTTATCGGTGCCACTTTGGCCTATGGAGGAACTTGAGACAGATCATAGAAGATGGTTATTGTAGAGACTTCGCTTTCCTTTACAACCTTGTCAAACTGCAACACCCCTTCATTAATCATGCTCTGGATCCCTGCTCTCAACTGCTCACAACCATTTGTAGCTTTAGCACATCCTGTACAATCAACTCCACACCCAGGAAAAACACCCTTTTGTGACAAGAAAACTTTAACAACACTCAATGGAGTTTGCAGGTCATCGACATCACGCACCAAGTTTAAATTATCCCCTTCATCAACTGCCCCAACCGTACCTCCGTGAGGAGGCATGGGGTTCTAAATTACATTAGGAGTAGGAGCAAAGTTGATTGCTTTGGAATCTACCAGGTCTTGGACTACATACTTCAAAGCTCTGAATTTTTCTGTGGTATGTCCGGGGGCTCCGGAATGAAATTCACATCTAGCGTTCATATCGTAACCTTCAGGAAGTTGCCTCGGCTTCGGGGGTTGCAAAGTTCTGAGCTGAACCAGCTGGAGTTGTAGGAGATTCTTCAAAATCTGTGAATAGGACATCGGTGGAGTTTCAAAATGTATTTCTCTGGTCTTTTGGGGGTAATATGGACGAGGAGCTCTTTGTTGATACCCTTGTTGGCGTTGTTGCTGTGGTTGTTGGACTTGCTGTTGAACAGGTTGAGCTGAGATAGTGACAGGGGCCACTTGCTGATAAAAACCTCTGTTACTTCCTCCCCTCTGCGCGTACACTGCCCCGATCTCTCCTTCTCTCCTCTTCACGAAGGGCTTCTTGACACCATAATTTGAAGCGCCCCCATTCTGAATCTTCCCTTGCTTGATCCAACTTTCTATTCTCTCGCCTGTCAAGATGATATCTGAAAATCCACTTGAGGAACATCCAGCTAGCCTCTCCAAGAAATGCCCAGGGAGGGTATTCAGGAACACGTCTACCATTTCTCTCTCCAGCAAAGGCGGTTGCACTCTAGTGGCCACTTCACGCCACCTTTGTGCATAATCTTTGAAGATCTCGGAGTTCTTCTGAGTCAGACTTTGAAGTTGAATGCGACTGGGTGCCATGTCGATATTATATTGATATTGCTTGAGGAATGCTTCTCCCAGTTCCTTCCAGCTTCTCACAGAGCTTCTCTCTAGCTTCATATACCATTCCAAGGATCCTCTAGAGAGACTATCTTGGAAGTAGTACATCCAGAGCTTTTCATCCCTAGTATGGGCAGCAATTTTCCGGTAGAATGCTTGCAAGTGAGTTTTGGGGCAGGAACTACCGTTATACTTGTCAAAAGTTGGTGGTCTGAATTTGTGAGGAATAACCACCCCGAGGACTAGGCCCATGTCAGACACGTCTATCCCCAAAGTGTCTCTGCACTCGAAGGCTTTGACTTTCTCAGCAAGCATCAAGAAGTCTTGAAGATTTTCTTCTCCGCTGAACCCCATATCATTGTTGAAAGAAAGGAACTGATCCTCCTGCCTGTCTTGTACTGGAATGAAAGTTAATGTGCCCTGTTCTGGAATTTGAGGTCCACCTGGGCCATTGTTGGTGTTAGGAGGAGTCCCTTGCACGTCAGGAGTGGTTACAGGAGGATTAGTCTGAGGAGGGTTGAGCCCTTGAATTACATTCCTTAACTTTTGTTGTCCCTGAGCCATCCCTTGCATCATGACCATGAATTCTCCCATTCTGGTGCGAAACTCATTAAGCTCGGTTTGCATAGCATCCATGACTGTCCTCTGGTTGTTGTGAGTTGTGTAACGATGCGGGATATTCTGTCGAAGATGCCGGGTCTTGGCAGCTCTCGCAATCTTTGCTTGAAACACAGATAAGTTAAGCAACCTGTAGAAAACCTGCAAAACAAAGAAAAAAATGCAAATGATGCATATGCAATGCGATGTGTTCCTTTTATTCCCAAGGCTTCATTTACTTTCCCATTCTGGTGTTGAGAAAATATCCCTTGCAAGAAAATCCTGTGTGACATTCAAATTTAAAGTGGTGGCATTTATTTTATGTCCGTGCAACAGATATAACCAGAGACTTCGAGTAAACCAGAAGATAATTGAAATAGCAAAAACCCTTATGAGGTACAAATTCAATATGCCAAGAGAAAAGTACATCAGGAGAGAGGGGATTCCCATAACAAGCATGTGGGTAATCCAAGTCATATGAGTACAAGACTAAAGCTTAGGAAAATATATATCCTATAACCTCCAACTAAGGCGCTTGACACCGTGCAATAAATGAGCTACATCTGGATGTGTAGGTTCCTATACGAGCTTCTGAATTAGGATATCCCTAAGCTCAAAGGAGGCATGCAACTCCTCAATTTGTTGTAGGAACACCTTTTCACTTTCTTGGCTTGTAATGGAATGATTCTTTGCCCTCTTGACGTCAACTTTCAATTTCAAATCTTCTATTTCTTTCTGAGCTTCCTTTACTGCTTGTTGGCTTTCTGTTAAACTTTGGAGACGACTCTTCTCTTGATGATAAGCCTTCTGAAGGAGCTCTCTCTGTCCATCCAAAGAATCTTGAAGACTCTTGATTTCCATCTTATGCTTGACTTCCAGCTCTTTCTGCCTTTTCAAATTGTCTTCCCATTTTTCTTGCCATAAGGTGACAGCCTCATTAGCTTCATTCAAATCTTTCCTCTCCTTCTGACGTTGGGCCGCCTTGTGAGTTTCAGCTAATCCCCTTTTCTTGAAGTAAAGCTCTCTCTCTTGAAAATCTTGATGCTTGAGCCTAACCATCTCTTCAGCTTTATGAGCTCTTTCCTCCAACTTTTGATTTTGCATCTTCAACTTCTGACATGAATTGTAAGCTTATTGATTCTCCAACCTGAGCTGTTGAACCAAGGCTTCCAACTTTTGATAATCTTGAAGAGGAACTGAAGTTATGGGTGCTACCTTCTTAGGGTAGAGAGGTGTTTCTCTAGAAAATGGGAGCAACAGGGTCTTCACACGATCCTCCAACCAGCTGGCAAAAGGATCATAAGTGTTGGGATCCACTCTCCCAAAGTATTTCTTCCCTTTTATCATTCTAACTTCCCAAGCTTGGGATAACAGCATGCTCTTCTTGAGATTTCCTTCTGCTGGAAAGTACAAAGATTCATTTTCCTCTTCAATCAAAGGCACGACTCTTAATGGATAACCAAACTGCTTCCTGGACAAGATAGGATTGTAACTGATCCCACCTTTCCTTCCTAACAGGGGAACACTTGGGAAACTACCACAACTGACCAACAATTCTTTGCCCACAAGATCTCTGTTGCATCCCCATGCAATTTCTGCCGAGGTTAAGCCCATTAATCTTTTAGACCACTTCCAAGATTGTTTCAAATCCTGAAAAGGTTCTGATTTAGGGAGTTGCCTTACAAACCAATCAGCAAATAGGGGAGCACAACAATTTACGTGTCCTTTCCTCTTTTCATTTCTATGGTGAACCCCGTAGTAAAAGTCACCTAGCAAAGTGAGTATTGGATTTCTTCTGGCAAATATGGTGATAGCTTCCATGTTAATTAAACCCTTCTCTCCTGGAAACAAACTAGTCCCATACACTATCAAAGAAAGCAAGGTGCTGAACTTAGCCCATTTGTTCTCAGAGGCCAGGTCCTGAGCTCCCTTGATAAGAAAATATAAGAAAAGTCCTTTACCCTTGGTGGCATCCACTTCTCTGCTAACTTTGGATAAATCCAGAAGAAAAGACTCAGCTATATCTTTGGATGAAGGCATCTTCTCTAAGCCATAGTAAGGAGCACCATTTTTTATGGGGATTTGGAGGATGCTGGATATCTCTTCTAATGTGGGAGCCAGGATGTAGTCATGGAAAACAAAAACCCTCAGTTATGGATCACAAAATTGCAGTAGAGAATGCAAGTTATCCCTCTGATCAGTGGTTGGCTTATTCACATAGTCTAAGATGTTTCCAAACTCTTTTCTGAAATCATCAAGGACTTTGTCACCCATCTGTCGCTCCCGAAGATTTGCATCCTGGTACAAGCGCGAACGGCCGGCGAAAGGAGAAATGAAATGAAGTGAAAAGAGTCGTCAGCTAGGCATTTTTATCTCGAAGTAAAGGTAATGTTGCATAAACCTAAGAATATATGGATAAGACGGTCGCGAACCAGAGAAACTGAGAAAGGGGGTTGGTTACAACCTAGGAAGGTATTAGCACCCAGATTGTCCGTCGTACTCGACGGGATCCAAGCTTAAAAGATTGTGTTTACAGGGGTAGTGTCTGTGCTATCTGTGTGCAAAAGCTGGAAAAGAATGTACAGGTGTCAGTGCAAGAAAGTGAAGTGAAATGCTCAGGAATAAGGCTTAAAAGAATAATGCTGGAAAGGGGGGAGAGAGAGAGACTTTTGTTCGATAACAGTTAAGTTATGCTAATGTATCCTCTCGTGCAATGAGGAAGTCAGAACACCGTAGTTTGACTCAAAGAGACTGGAAGATAAATTGACCGATGAACTGCTTATTTGCCTATGCTCAAGTGTATGACCTGTCTGGCTCAGGTGCTAACTGTCTTGCATTAGAAGGAAGAAGCGAGTTCTCGTTTGTGAGTGAAGATGATGAGAAAAGAATCCCGAAGGAGACGATTATTGTTTTTTTTTTATGTTTTCAATCTTTTATTGCTTTTTGGTGTTTGTCATAAGTTGATGAGCTTAAGCCTAAACCAAAGGTTAGTAAACTCATCATATCCTCCCTCTGATTAGGGATAATGAGAATACCTTAAGTATGAGGTAAGCACCTCAAACTTAATTACCATGATGTAGGATTAAGATCATTAACCTACTTGTGATTATTTAGATGTTTTTGGAGTTTTTGTTTAGTTTTAAGTAATGAGTTTAAGCCATAATCAAGGATTTAATGGACCCATTACACCATCCTAATAGAAGGATAATAGATGAGAACATTTAAGCTGAGGAAGATACCTCAACTTAATCCATGATTAGGGATTAACCTCATGACAAAACAAAGCCTTTATTAAAGTGGATTTTAGTTAATGATAAGATTAATAAGTGGAGTTTATGGTTTGTAAGACAACTTGAGGGGGACTTTTCCATTAACACTAGGGTTAGTCCTTCTTAACCAATTAAGGAAGAATTAGAACCCTAATGCAAGGACCAAGTTACAAGCTATTGTCTTAGTGATTATTAAGATGGATTAATTAAGAGGTTTAAACAAATTAAGGGTTTAACACTTAGGATTAAAGTTATACACTCTATCCTAAGAGAAGGATGCAAGCATAACCTTAATCACAAAGCCTTAAAACCTTAAAGGTTTAGTCTCTGATTATGAGATGAGAAGAGAGACACAAAAGAAGACACAAAGGTAAAACTAAAAGGGGACTAATCAAAACCCTAATTATTGTCATGCTTGGATGTTCCTATGGTTTGTGAGGCTTGCAAGAGATCTTCAGAGAAGCCACCAATGGAAGAAGCAGATGAAAGGAGGAGAAGCAGAAGAAACAAGTTAACTTACTTCACTGAAGAAGATGAGTTACTTGAAGAAAGAAAGTGAATGATGAACATGAATGAGCAAACTCACTCTAAAGCAAAAGAAAATGCAGCAAGGGTGCATAAGAAAGAGATGAAGAGAAATGAGAAGTGAAGGCAAATTCACTTCTCAAAGTACTTACCACCTGAAATGGTTAGCATAAAGAAAGGAATGAAGTGAAAATGAAATGAATGCAAAGATGCAAACCAAAACCATAAGCATATTCATGATGCAAATGATTCTAAGAGATGATGCAAAGACATATCAAGTGCAATGGATGGTCATACAAGAGATGGGAATGCAAATGAAGTATGTAGGAAGCATGAAAACACATGAAAGTTCATGGAATGAAATGAATGCAAAACATGGCAAATGGATGAAGAAATGATCAAGCATGAGTCTAATGTGTCCTATGATGTCTTAGATGTCATGTGAATGCAAGAAATGTCATGGCAAGTTCATTTATGGATGCATATGCAAGATGTATGCAAATGAACATGAGAAATTAGGGTTTTAATGCAACATGAGATGTAAAAGTCAAAAACAGAAGCAACACACAAGATAAAAAAATTGCAAATGAACTCAAATGAACCCTAACCCCATATGATATCACACCCCAAAGGAGAAATTCTAACTCTTAACCTAAAGAAAGTTGTGAATTTTCTAAGTTATCTAGGGTTTTAAGGCACCTTAAGGGGAAAATTGCAAATCAAATAAAAAATGCAAGATAAATTCATGACAAAATTATGCTAGATAGTACATGCAATATAAAGATCAATGCAAAAAGAATCAATGTCATACCATTCATGGTTAGGCAGAAAAGAATTCTTGAAGTTAGGGTTCAAAAATAGGATTTTTATGAACCCTAAATTCAAGAAAAATGTCAAAGATGATTCAAAACCAAAAAGAAATTTGTATGAATGGTTTGACAATGTTTCTAAATGTCTTAAGATGCAATGTGAATTTTTTTGGGATTTTTAGAAACCTAAATGTTATTTTAATTAATTAATTTCCATTAATTAATTAAAATAAACATTTAAATATTTTTAAAATGATTTTTTAATGCAAAAAATAAAAATAAAAATGTTTTCTGGTTGAGAAAAATATTTGAATTGAAAATTCAAAAGGAATATATTTTTAGGATTTTCTAACTATTTTTAATAAATGATGCAAAATAAATGATAAAAAAATGAAAATAAAAATGAATTAATGAGAAGTATGCGCAATCAAGGGACATGATTGATTCTGGGGGGTTTTGGTTTGACCACGCGCCACATCTAAAGGCCAGAATTCAAATTCAGTTAATTTTAATTAATCAATTAATTAATCCTGAAATTAAGTTAATGAACTAATTTTAACCATCCATCACACGCAGGAAACAAAGATCAGACGACCCTCATTTAAACTCTGCCCTAACCCTAATTAACCATTTAATCACTTTCAGGTGGCCGGAGAAGACCTCCAGTCATCTTCTCCGGCCAGCTCCTCCCTGAGCAACCCCAAAACTTCACCCCTAGGTCATTTTTGGAGCTCTAAAGCTCCAGATCAACTCCTCTCACCTTCCTAAACACGAATCCAACCTTAAAACAAATTTATCATGGCTCATAAACAAGATTCGAAGGAAAACTCAAAAACTGGAAAAGTTTCAGAAGCTCAGTAAATGCTCAACACAACCATTTTCAAAACTAAAAGTATCAGCATGATCAGCACAACATAAGGAACATTCTAAGAACTTAAAATAGCATTTCTGGAAAAAAAGTTTGAAGAGGTTACCTGAGCTTGAGCTTCCTCAGTTTGGAGCTTTTTGGCTACCTCTCTTGTGCAAACTCACTCCAATGATCCTCCCGAAGAAGCTTTGAGGCTTGGAAGGAGTTTGTTTTGGTTGGTTTATGTGATTGCACTTCAACTGGCCAAGAATCGTGTTTTGGTTATGGGGTGTTTTTGGCTGTTTTAATGGTTGCTTTGTGTTTTATAGATGATTTTGAGATTAATGGTGAAATTTGTTTTGCGTTTTAGTGGCTGAGTAGTGAGTTTCGAAGGGTTTTGCAAAATGGAGTGATTTTGTGTATGCTGAGTTCTTGGAGCTCTTGGCTTGTGTGTGTTATGAAAATGAATCCTTGGAGCATGATTGTAGAGTTCTGATAGGCCAGAGAGTGGGTGGTGGACTGTGGTGATTGGTATGGGTGTTTTTGCACAAAGTCAATAAAGTTTGTACTTGAGGTATGGGCTCTTGTGCAGCTGGCTTTTTGGCTTGTCTTGGTGCAACTGAGATCAAGGAGGTCCATAGAATTGAAATTGAGGCAATTCAGCAAGTTTGTGAAAGGTTCTATGTCATTTTGCAATTTCATGATGTTTTGGCCCTTTTGTGATTTCTTCATGGGCAAGTCATGAAAACTTGAGATTCTTGGGCCAATTCTGAGTTTTAGACAATGCACTATGTTTGTATGATGCTTAGAAGTGTGTTTGAAGTCACAAAATGGCTTGACAAGTGGTTTTGCAAAAAATCATCTTTGGTGCATTCTTGAAAATTATATGATTTTTGCCAACTTTGAAAGATCATAACTTGAGTTCCATAATGAATTAAGACTTGTTCTTATACTTTTTGAAAATGGAATGATCCAATCTACAACTTTCATGACCAACAATTTTCCATTTGAAGCATTTTTGGTTGAGAAAGAGGAGGTTGAAAAACTTTCCCAAAATGGAAAGTTTACATTACAAGTCATTTCCATTTTTGGCAACTTTTGGTTTAGCTCACTTTTCTTCAATTTTGTGATTTTACAAGCACTCCAATGATCAAATAAAGATCATATAACTTCAATTTGATGAAAAATCCACTTTGGTTCCATGGATAGGGGCCTCAGATGCCCTGATTTTGCTCTGACTTGCTCAAGAAGTTACCCAATGAACAAATGACTTCCACAATGAATTTCTTCATCAAACTTGGTACACATGATCCTTATAACATATTGAGACCATTAGAAACAAGAATGACCAAAAAAATTGGAGTTATGGTCTCTAAAACCAAAACCCTAATTTCAGGTCATCTGTGCAGTGAAACCCTAGCTCTGCTTCCATGCTTTCCCAGTTCTTGTGATTCTTTGACTTCCTTGATCTTTGAGGGATATAAAATTATGAAAGAACACCCATGGACCCTCTTGGAATGATTGGAGATCTTTGGAGTGGCTCAGATGAATCTTTGGATTGCTCAGATCACAAACCCTAGATGCAGATGAACTTGAACTTATGTAGTGAAGCAAAAATGCCATATGAGATGATATGCCTAAACTAATGCAAATATGAAAGATCACAAGCCAATTGTGTGAAATTAGTGAGGGAAAATTTGAGGTGTTTACAGCTGCCCCTATTCAAACATGAGTTAGTTGTGCAGGATGTAAGCGACGGGCTTAACAGACAAACAAGATAACTTGTGGTTGAATACCAAAGACAGTCCGAAATTTGCACTCACTAGGGAGAAGAAGAAAAGGGATATAAATTGTAAAAGGTAGTAAAGTATGATTATTAAAATGCGGGCGATGGAGGATGACCATCGAGCAGAGGACGACTGCTAGAGATAAAGCAATGACGAGGACGACCGACATGTTGGGGAAATAAAGAGATCATGATGGGGACTGCCATCAAGCTAAAAAACAAGGTTTTTTGGGGATTATAGTAAAGGCAATGATGGGGGACGACTATCAGGTTTGCAAAGTAAAGTAAACATCGATGGGGACGGCCATTGGTTTAAAGAATAAATGAAATATTGATGAGGGACGGTCATCAAAGGTGAAGGACGATCACCTAGCAGGGGACGACTGCTCTTTATCACGACATAGGATGAATGTCGGATAGAAAAAAGTCGATGATGGGGACGGCCATCGGATAAGTATGATGAAGGACGATCATCAAGAGGTGAATGACGATCACCTAGCAGGGTACGGCTGCTCTCGGGGTTTATCATGACATAGGACGAATGTCAGATAACAAGATCAACGATGGGGACGGCCATCGGAAAATGATGAAGGACGATCATCAAAAAGGTGAAGGACGATCACCTAGCAGGGGACGACTGCTAAATATCACGACATAGGACGAATGTCGGATAGAAAAGGGTTCCAATAATGGAGACTCCGCTGGGGAAAGGATGAGGGACGGTCATCCAAAGGTGAAGGACAATCACCTGACAGGGTACGGCTGCCGAAAGTATCATGACATAGGACGAATGTCAGATAGAAGAAAAGTTACTTTTACTGGGGAATGGTAAACACGGACGAGTGCTTATGCTCAAGAAATAAAAGGTATAAGTGTTTGACGCTGTGTATAGATTAAAGATGCGGACGAGCATCCTTAAGACTATGATACGAATGATTATCGGTAGAAACAAACGGTGACGTATGTTCAGAGATTATGGTACGGACGAGTACCAACTGGTTAACAAAGAACACGGACGAGTGTCGAATCTGTGGGGAACAAGTATATACAAGATACGGGTGAGTATCTGTATAAGTATGAATGAGTATTGTGAAATATGAGCAAGACACAGACGAATGTTCAACTTGCTGGGGAAGAGTATGACACGGACGGGTGTCATAATAGAAAGTGTATAAGTTATGGACTTATGAGTGTAAAAGGTAATCTGGAAACCTGTGGGGATAGGATGACATGGATGGGTGTCGATGAGAGTGTATTATAAACAAGTGTTTGGTTTGCAGTAAGTGTTTGGGCAACCATGCTGGGGAGCAGTGACACGGACGGGTATCAAGAGAGTGTATAGGTATTTGTATTCAAAGAGGATGTTTGTGGCTTATATCTGCAGGGGATGATATGACACGGACGGGTGTCGAAAGAGTGTATATGAACATGTATCTGTGTTGGAGAGTGCAAAGGGGATGCTTTGGCTTTCTGTTGGGGAAATATGAGATGATACGGACGAGTGTCGGGAAGAACATGTTATGGACAAGTATCCGCTGGTAGAAAGTGTCCGGGCGACCTTGCTGGGGAATGATGACACAGACGAGTGTCAAAAGGAGCATGTATCTATATTTGAGAGTGCAAAGGGGACGCTTTGGCTTTTATGTGCAAGGGATGTATTCTGTATATTGCTGATGAGGTATTGTTGGTATTTACAGGTGACTGGTTCAAAACCTGACTTGTGATCATGCAATATGTTTGATTTTTGCCGTAATGCTCCGTATTAGACGGAATGCTACGCTTTGTGGGGGAATATGATGTGAATGCTATGATTATGCAAAAGAAACCGGTTCGGGATCTGGATCCCGCTGCTGTGAAGATCTCTGGCTGATCTGCTTGAAGTGATATCCCAGCTGGGGATGAGATCATTGGTAGATCTTGATAAAACATACGGTTTTGCTTGGGGAACTAGATCACTAATAGATCTATCCGGTAAAGAGATATCCCAGTTGGGGATGAAGACGCTTCTGTCACTTTGTTGTGTAAGAACTTCAGGCATTGTTCTTCTGGATAGAGTCCGGAACTCTGTGGGGAGATGGTTCCCTTGACTTTGCTGAGGATGAGAGATCTGGCACTCAGTTTGGGGGAGGAAAGATCACTGACCGATCTTCCTAGATATTTCTGTGATGATCCCGGCTGGGGATGAGGATGCTTTGACAACTCTATTGGGAAAAAGCATTCAGATGCTGCTTGGAGAAGATGTGCTGGGGAAGTGATGCTTGGCATGCCCCATGTTGCGTATTGAATACCCACAATCATGTTAAGACAAAGAAGCGCACAAGTATCTCGAGGTATCCCTTATCGGATTCCGTTATAGGAGTTAGATATTCCTGAGAGAAAATACATTTCCTGCAAGCATTTATTAAGAATGGCTCATTTGTTTTATGCAAATGTTATATCATGGACATTGGACATTTTGCAAACGAAACAAAAATGTACGAGACGAAGTGTGACTGAAAACTCTGATTTTATTAATCTGGGTGCCCTGAATTGGAAAATACAGTCAAAGAAACAGATCCCCTAAAATGAGGAGATTGTTACAAATTGGGAAAAGTAAAAGTGATGGCAATGTTGACGACGCTTTAGTGAGCTTCCTTTGCTATGACCTGTATGACCTTGATGTTCTTCTCATCTTGCTTTTTGAAGAAGGTTGATTCTGACTGATGCTTTAACCTTTCGAAGTTTGCCATGTTGTAAGTGATACAGACGAATTCAGAATGCAGTTGTTCGCTTATTCCCTTATTTTGCGTGGGTCGCCCTTTCGGGTTTTCAATCCACCGGGATACCCATTTTTGCCTGAGCTGTCCAATGTGGCTTTTCAACTCATTTTTGCCTGAGCATCAGTGCTCCACCAGAGAAAACTTTCTTTACTATGAATGGACCATCGTAGTTTGGAGTCCACTTGCCCATGTGCTCTGTATGAGGAGGAAGAAGTCTTTTCAGCACAAGATCTCCCACTTGGTATTCCCGAAGCCTGACTTTCTGATCGAAGGCTTTCTTCATTCTTTTCTGATATAATTGCCCATGACAAATTGCAGTTAATCACTTTTCTTCGATCAGGTTCAATTGATTGTACCGAGAACGGACCCATTCTGCTTCATTTAGCTTGACATCCATCAGTACCCTTAAGGAAGGTAGTTCAAATTCAACAGGTAGGAATGCCTCCATACCATACACAAATTGATACGGTGTTGCCCTAGTAGACATTCTGATTGAGGTCCGATACCCATGCAAGGCAAATGGTAGCATTTCATGCCAGTCTTTGTAAGTAACCACCATCTTTTGCACAATCTTCTTGATGTTCTTATTAGCTGCCTCAACAGCGCCATTCATCTTTGGCCTGTAAGGAGAAGATTTGTGGTGTTGGATTTTGAAGTCCCGGCATAGTTCTGCCATCATTTTGTTGTTCAAATTGGAACCATTATCAGTAATGATTCGCTCGGGTACTCCATATCGACAGATGATGTCTCTTTTCAGAAATCTGGCTACCACTTGTCTGGTGACATTTGCATATGAAGCTGCTTCAACCCATTTGGTGAAATAGTAAATGGCTACCAGGATGAATCTGTAGCCATTTGAAGCAGTCGGTTCAATCTTTCCAATCATGTCAATGCCCCACATGGAAAAGGGCCAAGGTGAAGACATTACATTCAAAGGATTTGGAGGCACATGCACTTTGTTTGCATAAATCTGGCATTTATGACACTTCCTGGCGTAGGCACAACAGTCTGCATCTATTGTGATCCAGTAGTAACCCGATCTTAACAATTTCTTAGCCATTTCATGTCCTCCAGCATGGGTACCGAAAGATCCTTCATGCACCTCGTGCATCAGCAAGTCTGCTTCTTTCTTATCAACACATCTGAGAAGAACCATATCAAAGTTTCTCTTGTATAATGAACCATCAGCATTCAGGAAGAAACTACCAGCCAGCCTTCTCAATGTCTTCTTATCATTGGATGATGCCCCAGGTGGGTATGTTTGATCCTCTAAGAAGCATTTGATGTCATGGAACCAAGGCTTGTCATCTTTAGCAATGTCAACGGATAATACATATGTTGGTCGGTCCAGTCTGGATACCGAAATCCGAGGCACAAAATTGGCAGTCTGAACCTTGATCATGGTGGAAATGGTAGCCAAAGCATTTGCGAACTGATTTTCATCTCGAGGGATGTACTCAAGTTTGACTGTTGTAAAGAAAGTAAATAATCTCCTCGTATAGTCACGGTATGGAATCAGATGCTCTTGGTGAGTGTACCATTTTCCGTTGGTCTGATTGATTACAAAAGCTGAATCTCCGAATACAGTTAAAGTCTTAATCCTGAGGTCAATGGCTTCCTCAAGACCCATGATATAGGCTTCGTATTCAGCTTCGTTGTTAGTGCATGCAAAGGTGAGTTTTGCCGAGAGAGGCATATGAACTCCCTTAGGTGTAATGAGCACTGCACCAACTCCACGACCATTCATGTTAACAGCCCCATCAAACATCATTGTCCATTCTTCTTCTGGGTCAGGCCCTTCAGTGTGAACAGGCTCTTCATGATCTTTTGCTTTTAGAAACATGATGTCTTCATCAGGGAAGTCAAATCTCATTGGTTGGTAATCATCAATGGGTTGCTCAGCTAGATAGTCAGACAGTACACTGCCTTTGATGGCCTTTTGAGATGTGTACTGAATGTCATACTGTGTCAGAATCATTTGCCATCTTGCAACCCTTCCAGTAAGTGTTGGCTTCTCAAATATGTATTTGACTGGATCCATCTTTGAGATAAACAAAGTAGTGTGAGTCAACATATATTGTCTTAGTCGGCGAGCAGCCCACGCTAAAGCACAGCAAGTTTTCTCGAGCAGTGAATAACGTTGTTCACAGTCGGTAAACTTTTTTCTTAGGTAGTATATTGCATACTCTTTTCGACTAGACTCGTCATGCTGGCCCAACACACACCCCATTGATCCTTCTAATACTGTCAGGTACATTATTAAAGGTCTTCCTTCAACTAGAGGCATAAGGATTGGAGGTTCTTGCAGGTACTCCTTGATTTTGTCAAAAGCCTTCTGACAATCTTCATTCCACCTGACTGTTTGTTCCTTTCTTAACAATTTGAACAGGGGCTCACGGGTTGCAGTAAGATGAGATATGAACCTTGATATGTAGTTCAATCTGCCTAGGAACCCCCGAACTCCCTTTTCAGTCCTAGGTGCAGGCATCTCCTGAATGGCTTTGACTTTATCATGATCAACTTATTTTCACTTACAATGAATCCCAGCAGCTTACCGGAACGTACCCCAAATGTGCATTTGTTGGGGTTTAGCTTTAGCTGATACTTTCTCAGGCGCTTAAACAACTTCAACAGATTTACTAGATGGTCTTCTTCAGTGAGGGACTTGGCAATCATGTCATCCACATAGCATTCAATTTCTTTTTGGATCATGTCGTGGAACAACGTTACCATAGCCCGTTGATAAGTAGCATCGGCATTCTTCAGTCCAAATGGAATTACCTTGTAACAAAAAGTGCCCCAAGGTGTGATGAAGGTAGTCTTCTCCATGTCTTTGGGTGACATTTTGATCTGATTATACCCTGAAAAACCATCCATGAAGGAAAATACCGAGAACTGAGTTGTGTTGTTGACCAATACATCAATGTGAGGTACAGGGAAATCATCCTTCGGGCTAGCTCTGTTCAGATCCCGGTAATCCACACACATCCTTACTTTGCCATCCTTCTTAGGCACTGGTACAATGTTAGCAACCCACGGCGGGTAACTAGTTACAGCAAGGAAACCAGCGTCCCACTGTTTTTGTACCTCTTCTTTAATCTTCATGGCCATATCTGGACGAGTACGGCGTAGCTTCTGCTTCACTGGAGGACAATTTTCTTTCAAAGGCAGCTTGTGCATAACAATGTCAGTATCCAGACCTGGCATGTCTTGATAGGACCAAGCAAAGACGTCGACGTACTCTCGAAGCATGTCAATAAGTTGTTCCTTCACTGAATCTTGCAGACTGGCCCCGATCTTCACTTCTTTCGAGTCTTCTTCGGTACCAAGATTAACTGTTTCAACCTCCTCCTGATGAGGAGTGATCACTTTCTCTTCTTGCCTCAACAACCTGGCTAACTCCTCAGGTAACTCGTAGTCTTCTTCAACCCCTTCATCAGCTTGATTAATTGGATTGTCGAAGTCATATAAGGTCATAGCAGTGTTGTTGTCGGTGCAATCTGGAGGATATTCTCTGCAAGGGTTGAGATTGGTTCGTTTTAGTGATCAGTTTTAATCTTGTTTAGAAAAAGTGAAAATGAAGTTATTTATTTTGAAAACATTGCCATTTTATTGTTTTCTACAAAAGTGAAAAATGAAAAGACAGTGAGCGAAAAAGAGACTCGTTTGCAAAAGATGTCCTGATATTCATTGATTAATCATTTGCACAAAATACAATATGGCCCTATTACAAAATGAGTCCTGACACCTTGGGCAAGATGCAGGACTTGATGCATGCTAAAAAGACAGGAAATAATAATTACTCTGCAGGAGTAACCCTTATAATTTACTAGGAAGACCAGTTAGAGACTTGGTTCCCTGGGATCCTTGGACGTATCTAGTTCTCCAGGTTGCGGTCGCTTTCCTCCTCGTCTTCCAGACTATTCACAGCATCTGGGGTGAGCATCCCCCACTGGCAAATTTGGGCTCCTTGGCAGCCTCTGATTGATCTTGTCGGATTGGTCTGTAACCCAACCTGAATCTATCTTCCTTCTTTTCCACTGGCAGCAGCTTGCCCCAGCCTTGAGCAGTTCCTTCTTCAACAACCTTTCGGGCTTGCTGATAAGAGATGATTGAAGTCCCTATCCTGTCCTCCTGGGATGCAGCTAAAACTCCAGTAGCCTCATTAACATTTAGGGCCTCAAACCCTTGGCTCATTGTCTCATGGGTTTCACCATCCATCTCTATATACTTGTAAGTAGCCAGGTGGCTAACAAATATATCTTCCTCACCACAGATGGTGATAATCTGGCTCTCCCATTCATACTTTAGTTTCTGGTGAAGGGTCGACGTTACTGCGCCCGCGACGTGAATCCAGGGTCGACCTAGCAAACAGCTGTATGTCGGTTGTATGTCCATCACATAGAAAATGGTCTTGAAGACTTGTGGACCGATTATCATTGGCAACTCCACCTCTCCCAGAACAGATCTTTTAGAACCATCAAAATCCCGGACCACAAGGTTACTTGGCCGGAGAGATATCCCATCATAATCTAGCTTGACAATAGCTTTCTTGGGTAGGACATTGAGTGAGGACCCAGTGTCTACCAGCACATGAGATAAGACAGCTCCTATGCACTCCAAGGTTATATGCAAGGCTTTGTTGTGGAGACGTCCTTCAGAAGTTAAATCAGCATCAGTGAACCCTAGCCCATGGCTAGTGTTGACATTTGATACCACTGTTTCCAGCTGATTTACAGTGATCTCTTCTGGCACGTAGGCAACGTGCAGAACTTTGAGAAGTGCATCCTGATGGGCTTCGGAACACAACAACAATGATAGGATTGAGATCTTTGAAGGAGTCTGGTGGAGCTGGTCCACAACTTTATAGTCACTTCTTTTGATGATTCTCATAAACTCATCCACATCTTGGTCGAAGGATGACTTCTGAGTTTCTTTTGGCACAAATTCTTCCCGTATCACACTCTTCCCCTTGGCCTTGGCAACAACTTCTGCCTCAGTATTAGTTCTAGGGACTTGTGATGCAAAGCGACGTCCACTTCGGGTGAAGCCTCCGCCTCCCCCAACATTGTCCACTTGGGGAGTGAGAACTGGAGAATCAAGAAGGACTTTCTCTCCATTGCAGTATAGATCAGCACCATAATGCCATGGTATAGCACTGTCTTTGTCGTATGGAATCGGCCCGGGCACTGTGATAGTGATTGGGCTTACTACTGCAGTTGTTGGGACTACAATAGTCTGTGGATCATAAAAGATTGTTACAGGACCTCTGGTGGATATAGGTGAAGGTGAATTGAAGCTTTGTTGAGACTGTTGTTGAGGTTGCTGAAAGTTGTTGGAACTCGGGACCGTTGACGGGTCATAATAAATTGTGACAGTGGAAACGTCATTGTTGGTTGTTGAAGTTGTAGCAGCCGGTGCAAATGAATTGTTGTGTGTTGAAGTGACAGATGGAATGATTGTTGAAGTTGTAGCCGAATCAGTTGGAACAATAGTTGTTGCATATGTAGAAGAAACACTTGGACAGATGTTTGTTGCATTTGTAGAAGATTCACTTGTTGTTGATGAAAGGGTTGCTGGTGTTGTAGAAGCTGTGGTTGTAATCTGCAGGATTCCTTCCTTAATCAAAGCATTGATGCCTTTCCTTAAGCTAGCACACCCATTCTCAGAACGTTTTCATAATTCGCAACAGGCCTCACAACCTGGAAACACTTGGCATCTTAAAAGTTGGGCTTTAACCTCTGCTAGTGGTGTTTGAATACATGCAATGTCTTCTATTAAACTCGGGGGTGATCCATCCTCTACAGCATTAATCCTTGGCCCATTGTGGCTTGGCATATGATTTTTCATCACATTTGGAGGAGGTGCAAAGTTCAGGGCTTTTGAATCTACCAGATCCTGAACCTTCATATGCAGGGCTCTGCATTTTTCTGTAGAATGACCAGGTGCGTTGGAATGAAAAGCACACCTAGCATTAACATCGTAGTTCCTTGGAAGGTTTTGAGGATCAGGTGGAGCCAATGTCCTCAACTCAACCAGATTGAGCTTTAGGAGTTGTGGCAACAGTGTAGCATACGGCATTGGGATGGGGTCAATCACCCGGTTGACCTGAGATGGTCGCTGTTGAAAATATGAAATGCCTAATATGAAAGATCAAAAGCCAATGGTGTGAAATTAGTGAGGGCAAATTTGGGGTGTTTACACCATCAAGCTAATCAATCCCTGAATACTCTCTGTCTCCGGTTGTGGGAAAGTATAGTGGACATTTCTCTTCCTTGGAATCTCCATGTTGAAGCAGCAAATATGACCAGAATAGGAGGTAATAAACCCTGAGAACAAAAAGAACACAAAATGATTAATGATGTTATGATGTTATGCAAGGCAAGGCATGTGATCAGTGATGTGTCTGTGTAGTGAATCAGATAGCCAAGTGTCTGTGCAAGGCCACAACATCATCACAAGTATCTTTCTGATCAGGAGTTCATGATTTCAGAATCCATAATTAACAGAACAAGATCATATTACTGAAGTGTACTGGCATACATGGGTATGTTGAAGTTTTGGGCTCCTACAAACCTGTAAACCCCTCCCAATCTCACGGGTGTGCTACTCGGGTCAAACATAACGGACTCTCAAAGCCGAATAACAATAATACGTTCACCATCTCCGAGAAATGGCTCATGACCAAATCAGGGAATCGGTTTGGCATTATGTACTACTCAGGGAGGTCTCAGCTGAGACCAAGGAAACAAGCATCCCTCATAAGTCCTCAGCTTCAAGCACTGAATCGAGAAACAATAGTACATTCATCCCGAAGGGTACAATACTATCGTCATACGAACAGTTTGCCTTAACTAGATTCCTATGAGAGAACCAAGCCATCCTATGCGAGTTCCCAGTGGGCCCTCGGATGCGAGTGGGTTTGCCAACAAATGTGGTATGCCAATGTCATCACTGGAGAGGGATGTTTCTACAAAGGTTCTCAATGATCGGTCCCCTGACTGCACATAACTATCAAGGTAGTGTATTGCCCCGGAAAGATTCTGGCGTCAATACATTTCCGAGAAGGTCGCAAGTCAAGGCGTGGAACTCACTAATACCAACATAGCAAGATGCCATGAAGCCAAAGTGGAACCACTCTAAATCCTAAGGTGCACTCGAACCCCGATTACGAGCTCATCTCACAGTAACAAAGCCCATCCCACAGAAAAAATGAAACCAGCACCGTCCAATATATGATGCATGGAAGATAAATACTGAAAGAAGTAAATAAAGCTGTAAAGTAAACTGTAAACGAAAACAGTAAATAAACACAACAGCACATACATATAAACACCCAAAGAAACAATAAAAAACAAGCGCTAGGATTGACTCTACGAGGGAAACCAGAGATTCTGGGTTCGTTCCCCAGCAGAGTCGCCAGCTGTCGCTCCCGGGATTTTCATCATGGTACAAACGCGAAAGTGGCGCGGAAAAGGTAGAGTCGCCAGCCAGACATTTTTATCTCGAATGAATAGGAAAGGTAATGCTGCACAAACCTGAGGAAGAAGGAAAGGACAAGGTCCTGCGAACCAAAGATATGGGTTCGGGAGTCGTTTATGACCTGGGAAGGTATTAGCACCCCAGACCGTCTACCGTACCCGACGGGATCCACGCTTGCTTGTTTGCTTCAAAGGGTGAGAAAATAGAGTGCTGCTGAATAAAACTGCTAACTGGAATGGGAATGAGAAATGAGAAGGGAACTGGAAAAGAGAATGGAAATGTAGGGAAAATAAAGAATGTGCTCGAACGGGCCCTACCCCGCTGCCTAGGTACCTCATCGAGAAAATGAGGATCAGAGTCGACGTAGTTCGCCTAACTAAGGCGGGAACTATTTGTTTGTGCTTTTTTATAGTTGGAACTACGTATGTCTATGCTCAGGTGTTGCAGGCTCGTCTGGTACGAGTGCATTTACCGTCTTACATGCGAGACAAGTCGTCGCAAGTTCGCGCTGAGAATGAATGGGATGCGAAAGAGAAGTTCCCGCAGGAAAGTCGCTTATTATTTGTTTTTTCCTTTTAAGAGTTTTGTATGAATTTGGCACAAGGGAGTGAATTCAAACTCTTTTCCATGGAATGTGTACTTGCTACTACATTCCAAGATGGAATAATAGAACAAGCACACCAAGCAAGGAGAATTTATCCAAGACTTGTTTCCTAGGATTAGGGTTTAAGTTCACTAGCTTGTTGAACTTTATTAAGTGTTTTGTAGCTTTTGTGAAGAAATGTCTTTTAGATTTTTCTTTGTGAAACAACCCCTTGATAAGACTTGTACATCTTGCTAGACAAGCTTACACCACTCCAAGATGGAATGAATGTAAGTGCCCCATGGAATAAGGTTATACACAAGGGATCCTTTCATGCATTTATTAAGTCTTTTTTGGATTTGTTTGAAGATGAGAAGAGAAAGACTAAAATCGAAAAAAGGGTAAAACTAAGGGAGACTAAGACACATCCCTAAGTTATTTATTAAAATGGTGGTCCTATGGGTGAGTGAGACTTTTCTAATCCTAAAGAGAAAAAGGAATAGAGAGAAGAGAGAAGATGCAACTTACTTCCTAATGAAGATAAGTTGGTTCTAACAAAGGGGAACCCTACCAATCACAAATATGGAAAGAAAAGAAATGAATTAAATGCATAAAGAAATGAATGAAAAAGAAAAGGATAAGGTGTAAGGAAACATACCTTTCCATCCCTACAAAACAAAGGTTAGTGTACTTTTTTTATTTAAAATATTAAAGCAAACATACACTAATTAAATCCTAATGACTCTAGGACTCAATCTAAAATCTATCTTAATTCTAGAAGACTAAAAATATGCTAAAACAAAAATGCAACACCTACTGCAGCCCCTAATACACAAACAGCTATGAAAACAATGCATAACACAAAGCAACTTTTTACAGTCAGCATGCAGCATGAAAAGGTAGGTGTAAAATGTCAAATACAGCATGCAAACATGACAAACAACATGTATTTTACAGCACCTATATGCAAAGTCAGCTATGAAATGTAAAATATAGATTTGATTATTTTAATTTTTTTAATGCACAAACTCAATGAAAAATGTACTAATTCATCATGAAAATGAATTTGAACATAGGTCAACATACATAATTGAATGAACATGAGCATTTTTTAGGGATTATGCAAGAATGCATCACATGGTTGATTATGCAACAAGTATGCAAAATATGGCACATGAATATGGCATATGAACATAATGAGCATTGATCATGAACATGCAACATGATAGATCAACAAGAATGTCAAACTCAATGCAAAATTCAGAATGGAATTGATGTTAATGATAGGATCAAACATGTAATCAAATGCAACCCAATGCACATACATACATGATTATGTGAAATGCAACATACATTGATACAATAAAATGTGAAATGATTTAACGCAATGCGAAAGATGTAAAAACAGAATGCAACATGATTATTCACATGCCAAATGATGCATAACCATAGTAACAAAATGCAAGAAATCAAACTATACACAAAGGAACACATAAATGCATAATATGCAACATGAACGGAAACGCGTCGAAATGACTCGAAATGGGGGAATGAGATGTCGAAACTAACCTAGAAAATTCCCTAAAATCAATACCTAAACATGTATGAACATTAAAGGCACTAGAAAACAAGACTAAGATATCAAATAAGCAAAAATTCCAAAATCTAACAGCGTTAACCGGTTAACCAAATAGTTAACCGGTTAACAATCCTAAAACTGCATTGATTTGTGGCTAAAACGCACGCGTTAACCTTGGTTAACCGGTTAACACTGAACCAGAATGTGAAAAAAGTTAAGAAATAAGTGCTTTTGGCCACAGACTCACTTCTAATGATCCCTTACCTACACATGGACATGCTAACACGAATTTCTACTCAATTGGGGCTTATTTACACATGCTAGATCCTATAACTATCTACACGTTAACTTCTAATCCATTACAAATCATAAATTGCAAGCAACACATAACGAAAACGTAATCGATCACAAGCAAAACGAAAAAGCAATTAAAGAATGCCGAAATGGCAAGATGAAGAGAATAACTTAAAGGAGAAGTGATTTAGATCACCAACCTACGAAGCGGAGAAGTGCTTCGGTGGATGTTGCAAGAATCGGAGCTTGATCGAAGAGAAAACCAAGAAAACCGCGAATCCGCAAAATAAATGTGTTCTCGATGCTTGAACCTTCGTGCACTTCCGATAAGCCGAAATTCTCACAAAAATCAGTAATTTCTTCTTCCACAATCCACAAATCAATGAATGTTGGAGGCTAAGCTTCAAGATCTTCAAGTTTCAATGTGAAACTTGAAGAGCTTTTTTCAAAAAGCTTTGGTGAAAAGGGAAAATGGAGGAAAAGTGAGAGAGAAAAAGTGATTGTGAGAGAGTGAAAAATTTGGAAACTTGGGAATCAAAACTTGGGAACCAAAACTTGGGAAGTGATTAATGATTATATAGGGACTAGGCTTGGAGCTAGGTATGGGAATGAAGTTAGGTTTAGGAATGAAGTTAGGTTTAGGAATGGAGTTAGGTTAGTAGTTAGTTAGGGTTAGGGTTGGAGAAGGAATATTCCTTGGAATATTCATTGGAACACTCTAGAAGGTGGTAGAACATGGTAGAAGAATCCAAGGGAAATGGAGTGGAATTGAAATGAAAACCAAGAGGGAAAGAATGAAAGGAAGTGTGGAAAGAAAGTGGAAGGAAAAATGGAGGGAAATGTGAAATTAACCACTTTTCAAATGATGTTTTTTTCTTTGATTTTTTAAATGATTCCTCCATCATTTCTTGACCAAATTTGAACCATAGGATCATTGTAACCCTAATTCCATGATTTTGATCTTAAAAGTCAGGAGTCGACCCTTTTTTACCTAGCTCGGTTGCCTTTTCCCCGATTCCTCGATTTTCAGTCATCTGGCCAGTCGAACCTCTTCCAAAATGATTTTGTGGACAAAATTTGAACCCTAGGCACTTGACATCATATATAAGTCAATGGAATCCTCTTTGAATCATAACTTCATGCAGAAACCCAGTAGAAGTGAAGCCCTAATTTGGCCATTTTTATCAAGAAATGTTGCACTGCTTGCCTCCTCTGATCAAATCAAATCTTTCCATGGCTCGTGGCTTCAAGTGAAGACTTGTGGGATGTTGTGAACCCTTTGCACAAGGTTGAGAAGCTTTGTGACCCTTTGATCTCCTTTGTATAGCCTTCAGTTGCTCCATCCATTAATCACATACCCATGCCTCACCTATGTTATACATGATGCAAAGTTTTTGGTTATTTTATGAATCTATGTATGCAAAGTGCTATGCAAAATGTTGAGGAAATGAGAAGGCAAATTTTGAGGTATTACAACGATCATAGATCGACTTACGTGTGTGAATGATTTATTTCAGATATTTATTCTTTTTATTTAATTTTCTAAGTCAAATTTAATTTTTCAATTAGATTTTCACTCCCTATTTACTAACCATAAAATAAATAAATTAAATGCGGAAAATATAAAACCTACGCTATTACATGGCTTCGGGGTAATTACATAATAATAAGCGGAAAAGAAAATAAATTACAATATAAACAGCTTATACATTTTTCTAATAAATTTAAATAAGGCAAGAATAAATAAATAAGCAAAGAACATAAAATAAAATGACAATGAATAAAAAAAAAATAAGGTTAGAAACAAAAAAAAAGATAAATTAGGTTTTTAGACAAAATTAGGGTTATTTAAAAAAAAAGGTTTTTAGAGAAGATTTAAAGTTTCTATTAAAGAGAATTAAATTAATTATTAATTATAATTTAGAAAAATATACAAAACTAAATATATATAAAATTATTGGAAATTTTAATTATGTACATAATTATGGCTACAAAAAATTAGGGATTTAATTAGAATAAGATAAGGTCATTAAGTATTTTTTTTAGAAAATCTTAATTAAGTTATTATCAAATTATATAAAAAATATGTTAACTTTTAAATGGAATTAATTATTTGTAAAAAAGAAAGTTAGTCGAGTTTTTATAAAGAAAGATTTTTTCTAAAATAAATTAGAATTATTAATTAGTTATTTAAAAAAAAGAGGAAAGAAATAATTAAAAAAAGCAAAAAAAAAGGAAGAAATCACAAAAAAGAGAAAAATTACACAAAAACAAAGACTTGGGAATCAAACCCAGGTCTGAGACGTTCCAAGGGTACACCACCAGCCAGCTGAGCCACACGCGCTTATGTGTTATTCCTGCGAAGCAAAACAACAAAAATGTTTTCAAAATTTCAAAAATTTCAGACGCGCCAAAGGTCGTCTTCAACCCCTCACCCTACGAAATTTCCTGCGAATTCTGACATGAGTTTTCGTGCAATTTTTTTCGCAACTAAAACCTGTGTTTTATAAAACATTATGTACACGCAAAATTAATCCATTATAATCATGTCAATCGATTATAAATGAGTTCAAAGGTCCAAATATCTCATCATCCTGTCTTGAAATCGCTTCAATCGAAAATGCCCAATTTCGTCCTCCAAACCCTAACTATGGTGAATTCTCAAACCTGCAATGAAAACTCAACCCAACCATCCAGAAACGTTCAACACATGATGACAAACAAGTTTAAACAAGCAAAAGCAATTCATAATATGTGAATGAATGTGTAATACCTCAAAATTTGCCCTCTCATTTTCATGTCATTTAGCATATCCTTTCATACATTGCATTGCATTTAGATCACAATTGCATCATAAACATACATGAACATACATCTCCATTTGAGTTTTCACAGGTTGCGACTGGCCTTTATTTCTTCATGCGGCACGTGCACAATAATCTCAGAAGAAGCCAAAAGTTCTCGGTTGATTCAGAGGAGTTTAAGTTGAATATCAGTTTTATGGTGCAGTTTGCAAAAGTTGTAACTTATGCTCGGAAACTCATTTTGGCTTGAAACTCAATAGTTTAGACCGTTTCATTATTCTCTACAACTTTTGTGTTCGGCTCGGAGGCCAATTCATCAAGGAAAATGGCGGGATTTATTTGTTTCTGAAATTTCGGTTTCGCCGATTAACTGGCTAGCGGTATTCAAGAGTTTGTAACTTCTTATTGGGTCAACATGTCTGAGAGATTCATATGCCAAAAGTTCCGTCTTGATATCCTTTCCAACTTTTGGGTTTTGGCCGAGAACTAATTCTTTGAAGAAGATCTCAGAATGTGCGAGTCTTTAGAGTCGACATAGTGAAAAACAGTGTTGAACCGGTGAGTTTTGAACACTAAAAAATTCATAACTCTTGGATCATTTATCGAATTGATGTCGTTTCGGTGCCTAAAATTCCTTTTAGATGTTATCTTCATTATGTGAATTTAGTTTTGGTTCGGTCCAAGCGGAAGGATCTCGAAAATGCGAATTACCAATAAGGATCTTTGATGCACTGCATTGTCTGTCAGATTTTGTAAAATTCATAACTCGGTCAATTTTCATCGGATTGCACCCGTTCTTGAAGAATTGGTTCAAAATTTTATCCTCTTCAAGTTCAAAGACAAATGCGAGTTTGAACGGTGCTCCGAAGATTATCGTTTTGGTTTATTTCACAAAATTGAAGTGCTGAACCGAAGAAAAAGGCTGAAAGTGGTTTCGCGAGAAAATTCATATCTCCCTCGTCGTTTGTCCGGTTGAGCTTAGATTTTAACACCAGGTCACTGACTCATAGATCTACAACTTTTCTGACAAAGTCGAGTCGAGATTATGCTCCGAAGAGGTTGACCTCGTCACATTTTCGAGTAGCGGACACCAAATAAGCCGAAAAAACAACTTATTCAGTGACGTCTTGCAGCTTAAACGTATCGATCGCACTCGATTTTGACCGTATGACGTTCGTTATTTTTGAATTGCAACCGTGATTCAGAGGCGGACGATGTTGTGGAAGGTTCAGAGTCGAAATTTCTTGCCGAAGATATTGTTATTTTCACTTAAGCCGAAATTCTACCTTTTGCCTTTCATTTTACACTCCACTATATATTCTTTTGACCCACAATTTGTCTCATAACTTCAATCATAATTTACAAACACCAAAAAAACTCTCACAAACTCTCTCTAAAGGATCAAAGTTCATTCTCTCAACTCTTTCTCAAGAACACAACAACAACTTCATCAAGAACTCAAGAACACAACAATTCCGATCAAGCTTCCGGTAGCCGAGCCGCCACGAACCACCACCTCCGGTCAACTTCACCACCGTAAAACCACCATCTTCTGCCACCGGCAGCCGCGCGGCCTCTCCTCCTCTCCTCCATTCATGATCGCGTCTCACTTACTTCGGATTCGCAATTTCTTCGTCGATTCTTCATTCGGTAAGCTTCTTAAACTTTAATTCATGAATAATTGTTGAATTGTTTCTTGAATTGAATTTTGAATTTGAATTAATCTTGTGGAGATTATGTGCATTGATTCATGATTTGATTATTGATTGATTCTTGATTAATTTATCCTAATAATTGTTGTGGTGCATGATTGAAAAGGCTTGGTAAAGTTGACATAGAATAATCGATGAATGTTAGGTGTTTGACAAAATTCCATAGAGAGCTAATTATTATGACTTGATATTGATTGAAGTGCTTAATTTTTAAATTCATGTTTGTTTCAATGTACAAATTCGAAATAGGATAGGTTGAGGCTTAATTGTTTATGTTGTTCATGTGTCGCGTGTCGAAAAGAGCGTTTTGGTCATAACTTCCTAACCGTAGCGCGTTTTCGCGAATGTGAATAGTATAAATTGACTTTGTTGATTATTTCGGAGTCATTGGTGAACTTTTTAGTCGATTTCGGACAATTTTTTCCGGCTATTTTGCTACTGCCAGCCGACGAAATCGGCCAAAAAGTATCACTTCCAAGCGGAATTTTCAAAAACCGATTGCATATTTGAATCCGTTGGCACGTTTGCAAGTTACCATGCGATTTTCGTTCAATTCCGAGTCGGTGATTTTTGACGCTTTTTTTAAGTTCGGTTTGGTGCGATTTTGATGCATTGATCTTGTTTTGACTTGTACTTATGTTTGTTGATCATTTGCCATTCATTGCATGTAAATTTGTTCGATTCCGGTTTGAGTTTGCATGTTGTTTATGTTAGAGCATAAGTGCTGCCCCGTTTTGAAACGTAAATTTCAATGCATGTCCATGACTCGTATATTCATATTTCTACTTGATTTGGAGTTGTGAGGCATAGGTGCAACTTCCGATTGCACCTCTTTTTTGTTTCTAATGTGTTTGTTGAGTTCATGCAAGGTTCTCGCAAAGATCTTAACGACGGTCGTTTGGTTGGTATTCCACTTTATTTGTGGGACGCCTTTGGATTCAAATGATATTTTGTGTCGTTGTTTTTGTTTCGATTATGGGGGATCTTCACAAAGCAATTATGGAAGATGAGCATTTATTTTGCTCATGGGAGATTACAAGGCTTGGCTTGATGTTTTTTTGGATTTCTTTTATGTGAAAGAATCGGCACTTCGACCAAGTAAGTAATCTCGATTCTCTACTTTAATGCATCATTCTAGTTGTATGCGACTTAGGATCATATAACTTAAGGTGCATACTGAGCCCTTCCACCTGAGGCATTGGTTATATTTGTGATTTTTTATGATATGTATCGATTTCGGAGCTTAGGGATTAGGTTACGAACCATTAGGATCGATTCCTTTCACTTCCCCTTAAAATCCACTTTTTTGCCCGTTTCGTCGCAATTATTAAAAATAGTTTTAGGTGAGATAAAATTCTGTAAAAATTCATGAGTGATCCTCATCCTCTTAATTAATTTTTCATATTTTTTGTTTCCAGATTTGGGTGGTTTTAATAATTAATTTGGATTTTAGATCATAAGCTGTCCCAAAAAGGAAGGTTTTGGCATAAGGGACCGAAACCGATTTTTCCCATAGGTGTGAGACCTATTTTTTGTGTGTGGTTATTCACTGTAATTTGTGACATTTTGATGCTCATTAGACATTTTTTTTCATAATTTTAGATGCCCTTTTTGATCCACTTTGTGGAGTTGTTTTTCGGCGATCATGCCTTGCTACCTTGCTAATCATGGAATTGTTTTGGCACTTTGGTGCATAATTTTGTGGAATCCTTTTAGACCATGTAAGATAATGACTATGTTATTCCAGGGATTTAATTTCATAATTTTTTAAGCCTTTTTGCTATTTTTCCATGTCACCTAGATCCTAGGTTGATTCATGTGTTTATGTGTCGCATAACCTAAATGTTAAGAAGGCATTCATGCCATTTGATTAAGGAACTTTTTGGTAGCTTTTAGGAGTTAATTATAGGTCATTTGTATGTCTTTAATTCCATTCATAGGTCATTTTTTGAACCATCCTCATTTGGTTTGTTTTGGTGCTTTAAAGTGCATACTTATGTGAATTAACTTTAACCTAAAATAGATTCTCTTCTCCTCTAAATAATAACTTGAATTGTGTGGAAATCATTAATGCCTATTCATGCATTCTAATTGCATCTCATACCTTGTACGCTACTGACCCATAATCATTTCATGCATATTCACATGCCATTCTTCTTTAGTTTGCATCATTTGCGATCTTATGCGATGTTTGTTCCATTTCATCTCACATCTTCTTCTCCTTGCTCCATATGCCTAATCCATTGCATCCATGTTTGTATATTCATTCATCCATATTCATAAGCATTCATTACTGACTTTGATGTTCATTTCATGTATTAATTCATGCTTGTAAGCCATATGCATTCATACTTCATCCATAAACCCTAATTTGCATTTAGGTGAACTTAGGTGAACTTTTGTACATAGTTTGACATAGTTTGATCTTGTGAGGTATCCTAGAATACTTAGGGACCTATAACATGTAGCTACTGACTTTAGAGGTCATGTAACCTTTAGGTACCTTCACCTTTAGACTTAGGTCTTATTTTTAACCCTAGTTCCATTCTAGGACGTTTATGGTACTTAATCGCTTTCATGCTTCGATTTTACTTTCAATATGCATTGTCATGCTAACTTTTGTTTTGTAGGGGGGAATATTGAGGTAAGCATTACTTCATTCCTATCTCTTATGCATCTTAATTGTGTTTGCCTTAGCACTTGGTGTTTGCTTATAGGATTTCCCTTTCTTTAGAGACAACTTAACTTCCTTAGGAAGTAAGTTAGTTTCTAACTCTTTTTTCTTCTTTTCCTTTCCTCATTAGGATTAGAAAACCTCATTAATCATAGGACCTCTCTTGTAAATAAACAAATAAAATTAGGGTTGTGTCTTAGTCTCCTTAGTTTGTCCTTTTTCCAATTTGAGTCATTCTTTCTCATCTTCAAACAAAATTCAAAAAAAACAATTAACAAATAAATGAAAGGATCCTTTGAGTATAACCTTATTCCATGAAGCACTTGCACTCATTCCATCTTGGAGTGGTGTAAGCTTGTATATCATGATGCACAAGTCTCATCAAGAGATTGTTTCATAAAACAAACAAATTCAAAATACTTCTCTTAAAAGACAAAAAACAAATAACAAGCGACTATCCTGCGGGAACTTCTCTTTCTCATCTCATTCACTCACAACGCGAACTCGCGACGACTTGTCTCATTTGCAAGATGGTAAACGCACTCGTACCAGACGAGCCTGCAACACCTGAGCATAGACATACGCAGTTCCAACTGTAAAAAACACAAACAAATAGTTCCCGCCTTAGTTAGGCGAACTACGTCGACTCTGATCCTCATTATCCCGATGAGGTACGTAGGCAGCGGGGTAGGGCCCGTTCGAGCACAATCTTTATTTTCCCTACATTTCCCCCTTTTATTTCCATTTGTCAATTCCAATTTCATTCCTCATCTCCATTCCAGTTAGCGGTTTTATTCAGCAGCATCTTATTTCTCACCCTTTGAAACAAACAAGCAAGCGTGGATCCCGTCGGGTACGACGGACGGATTGGGGTGCTAATACCTTCTCAATTCGTAACCGACTCCCGAACTCAGATCTTTGGTTCGCAGGACCTTCTCCTTTCCTTCTTCCTCAGGTTTGTGCAACATTACCTTTCCCATTCTTTCGGGATAAAAATGTCTGGCTGGCGACTCTACCTTTTTCGCGCCACTTTCGCGTTTGTACTAGGATGAAAATCCCGGGAGCGACAGAATGGAATCGAAAATTTCAAGAAAACTATAAAAATGCATTCGGTTTGCATATTTGATCATGGTTTTGATGATGATAACAGTTGAAACATATCCAGAATGTCTACAGGAAGCGATTGTTACCTTCAAAACCTTTGAAAAGTGGCTATAACAAAGAAACTGAATGTGAGTTTTTTTGTCAAAACTTTGAAGTTGGAGAGTGATTCTTGAACTCTGATTTTCGTCCCCTTGTCCTATGGATGTGTTGTGCTTATGTAGTAGAGTGTATTTAGGTCAGAATTTGGGCCTTCATACAATGGATTTGAGTTACTTGGTATTGAAGAAATCCATCACTCATAATGATCAAAAAAATCAAATATCTCCTTGCCAATTATGCATTGCACGAATTTGGAACATCTTCAATCAGTTTAAATGTAATATATTTGATTCTAGAACAAATATTTGATCCAAATATTGACTTTTTATATTTTATTTTTATTTAAATTGAATTTTAACAAATAAAATCCAAAATAATAGAAAATAAATTATAAAAATCAGAATAATTGGTTATTGGGTCGTTCATGACTTTATCTTTGAGATTGAGTTGCAATTTGATGGGTCCATTTGGAAAATTTTGAAGTTTAGGCCTTATTTGCTTCATACACCCCTTGAAATTTTCCCAACATTGACAAGGTACAACTCCCTCAATTTTAAGGTTATGAGAGTGATCTTGGACTTTTTAGAAAACTTAGAGAGTCCTCTAACCAACCTTTTTGGTCCCATGTCCATATCTTTTACCATTTTCAAAATATGAGCTTTGGAAAAAAGTTGACTTTTTGTTGACTTTTAAAAGGACCTATAATGTTTTAGCTCATACCTTCCAAATGAAGCATTTTTAGGCTTGGCTTGTGAGACAAAAAGTTGTAGATAATTCAATTTCCTTCAAAATGAGATTTTGATGGGAAATGTTTGATGAAGTATGTGAAAGTTATGGTTGGTCAAAGTTCGGTTGACTTTTACTATGAAACCCTAATTTAGAAACTTCTTGATTCTTGATGATCTGAGATTTCCTTGATGAATCATGATCAACCCTTGATCAAATGATGAATTTTACCTCATAATATTGATGTTGGCAAAAAATCTTGAAGTTTACTTTTAAGTTGACCATAGTTAACCTCAATTTGACTTTTTTACCAAGTTGACTGATTTTTGGATATCTGAACATTTGACTGGTCAAACTTATTGAGAAAGCCCTGAAACTTGACATGGGGATTCTTGAAGACATGTGGGATTTTATGAAGCTAACTTGAGGCCTTGTAAGTCTATTTAGCTTGGAGAAATTCAAAACCCTAGTTCTGGATCCATTGTTCAAGAGAAGACTTTGTCTTCAATCCTTTGTACCAATTGTGAACCTTGTGAACCTTGAGAGAACTCTTGGGAAACATTACTTTGATTGTGGGAGGGAAAATTTGGGGGTACAACAGATGTCGAATTCACTTTTCCTTTCTGCTTTTCAGGTACGGCCGATCAACGACGAACCGAGGAAAGAAACCTCGAGGAGGGGAACGACCACGTCTCTTCGTCTGGACGTAATGACCTTCCATGGGTCGTCGACGAGCCTCTAGAAGAAGAGTCATATTTCGTGGACGAGGGTACTACCACGTACGCCGTGGTCGAGGACATTGGTCCCAAGGACATAATGAACTGGCAATGTCTTGCTCCTCGGGAAGTAGATCAGATATGCCTTCGTTTTCCAGGGAAGCAGTTCGCCATGTACGAGTTTGCCTTCCGAAAAGAGAGGATGAGACTCCCTTTTAATGATTTCCAGATGGGGGTCTTCCGGTGGCTCAGGCTGGCGCCTTCGCAATTGCATATGAATGCCATTGCTTTCATCCGGGTATTCGAATTGGTCTGCCGGTTTCTCGGGGTCGGATGCACATTGCCCATTTTCTTTCGCATCTTCCACCTAAAGCGGTCAGGCGAAAGAGGGTGTCATAGCTGGGTGACTCTCAAATAGTCCGTTAGATTTTTCAAGACGTTCATCGATTCTGTCTTCCATTTCAAGGGGAGGTGGTACATGGTGAAACCGCTCACCCGGTATGCCCTCAACAGCCTTTACTACTATAAGCGTGACGCCAGCGGCGAGGAAAAGCTGATGTCGAGGATCCCCTTAAGATGGAAGCCGAACCATTTTAATCTGTCGACCAGCCACTACCGAGTCAGACATTTAAGCTTGGGGGTCGAGGATCGACTGGCCTACCAGAAGCAAGTGGATTATGTTCAGAGCTTTAACTTGGCGGTCTGGGTGGACCGGCAAGACAGACCCTATGTCGACGACGCCAGGATGCCCATTCACGAAACGCGCCTCATAAATACAAAATCTCTGCTCGCGACACGGATAAAGAGGCAGTGGAGTTGTTGCGTAGGTTTTTAGTCCTTTTCCTCCCCTCTGATGTTTTATATCCGTTAGCTAATGTTTGGTTGTTTTTGTTTTGTATGACTTATGCCCGCTAACCGAGAACGAGTCTTGAAGATGGCCAACCAGGCTGGGGCCCTGAACAGGGTCTCTAAGAAGAAAAATAAAGTGGGCAACCGCGTTCAAGAGGTAGCTACCGAGCACGAGGTTAATAGGTTTGGTACCCCCAACTCGACCACCAACTCTCCCCAAGTCGTTGTCCCGAAAACTTCCCTGATACACATATGGGACAACCCTCCGCCCTCCACCTCTCCTCTTCTGAAGCGCAAGCGGATGGACGAGTCTCTTGCTCGGTCTTCTGCCATGGGTGGCATAGATTCTGGCACACCTGGGAGCTATTTGTTGCCTCCCTGCTACTTGGAGCGGGATTTCTTCAAGTTTGAAGGTTCCGTCGTGGTGGTGGCGCCCGAGGCAAAGGCTCTTCTCAATCAGGATGCGGCCACTAGACGGGAAGATCTGGATGGGGATTTAGCTGTTGTCATCCGGGTGATGGAGACTGCAATGGTTTTGTCTGAGACTGTTGTCTCGTCGGCTGCGCTTGAGGAGGCTCTTGAGGCCGCCAGGACTGAGAAAGACAAGTTGTCTAAGGACCTGTCCGACTACAAGGAGGAGCATAAGCTCCAAGAGGGGCTGGGATCAGAATTAGAAAAGGTCAAGCTCGAGCGGGACACCTTAAAAGCTGAAAAACAAAGTTTGGAGGATCAGGCTGTCGCGCTCAAGAAGGCGGCCGAAGAAAATGTGAACCTTCGTGCCCGAGTGGCGCTGCTGGAGGGTACAATCCGTCCTCTGGACGATGAGACTAAAGAGGAGCTGGCCCTTTGCACTCGGGGCGAATTGGTCGGCAGGATCCACGATCTCAGTAAGGACCTGCTTGTGATGTTTAAGGATGGGTTCGACAATACCATCGAGCAACTCAATGTTTTGAACTCGGGGCTTGTGACTGAAGGGACGGCTCACAACTACTGCGTGACCGACAGTGAGATTATTTTCCCCTTCGCTGCTGAGGAGGCGTAGGTCAAGGACGACGACGAAGGAGAGGAGTAGCTTCGGGCGGAGACCCTTTTTTTGAATTTTTTGGGCCTGCGTGCCTTTGTATTAGTCTGTGTGCCATATACCTTTTGTTGTAACGACCTTCGTGCCCTTTGTTTGAATATTGGCATATGTGCCTTCTTTCTTGTACTTTTGGTGGCCGACTTTGGCCAGTTTTGCATACTTGTTTGTTATTTCGTTGTGTTTGATTATTCATAATTGTTTATTTGTTTTGAATTATTTGTGCTCGACTTAGTTGGACTCGTCGGTTTAGGGAACCGACGAGGTGGTGGGTTTTACGTCCGTCTTGAGTCGGGATTAAGGTTGCGATTGAATATCCTAATCTGGAGGCTTGGGCCTTCCCATCGCGAGCTGGGCGCCCTACCGACGTGGTACTGCAACGTTGGGGCTCGTTTGAGATGTACGACGTCGGGGATGGTTGTGTTCGCCTCATACGAGCGTTATCCTCCTTTTCGTTTAGTGGTGAAGGTTGTGGTTGTACCTTTCATGCCTACCCGGATTGTCTTTTAGCTATAGTATTTCCTAAGCTTTTATGCGTTCCATGGTCGAGCAAGTTCTTCACCTTGTAGGTTTTCCAGATAATAGGCCTCGTTGCCCGTCTTATCTCGGACACGGTACGGGCCTTCCCAATTGGCAGCCAATTTGCCTTCTCGTGGATTTTTCTGGTTTCGTCTGAGGACCAGGCTGCCCACCTGGAACTCTCTTTTTATGACTTTCGCGTTGTGGTGTAAAGCTATTTTCTGTTTAAGGGAGATTTCCCTAAGGGCTTCCTCGGAGCGAATTTCGTCGACAAGGTCCAACTCGGCTCGAAGTGCTTCGTTGTTCAGCTCCTCGGCAAGGGGTGCTTCAGTGCGCCTCGTTGGTTCTCAGATCTCTACTAGTATGACCACCTCAGTGTCGTATGTTAACCTGAACGGGGTCTCCTCATTCTTGAAATGTGGCGTTGTGCGATATGCCCAGAGGACATTGTGTAGTTCCTCGACCCACGCCATTTTCGCCTCGCCAAGTTGGCGTTTCAGTCCGCGTAGAATCACCTTGTTGGCTGCCTCGGCTTGCTCGTTAGTTTGGGGGTACTCGACAGACGTGAAGTGTTGTTTTGTGCCTAAGTCGGCGACGAAGTTTTGGAATCCTCCATCTGTGAACTGCGTTCCCTTGTCGGTGATGAGGACTTGGGGTATGCCAAAGCGTGCGAGGATGTTCCTTTTGAAGAATCGAAGAATGTTCTATGTCGTTATTTTGGCCAAGGCTTCTACTTCGATCCATTTAGTGAAGTAGTCCACCCCTACAATGAGGTATTTGTTTTGATAAGAACCGGTCACGAAGGGGCCGATGATGTCCATCCCCCACCAGGTGAAGGGCCACGGGGAGGAGAGCGTTTTTAGTTTGTTGGGGGGTGCGAGATACATGTCGGCGTGCCTTTGGCACTTGTCTCATTTTTTACGTGCTCTTTAGAGTCGTGTTGCATCGTCGGTCAATAATAGCTTGCTCGTAGGACCTTGCACGCCAATGATCTTCCGCCAGGGTGCTAGGCATTGATCCCCCGATTTATTTCTCCCAGTGTGTCAGGAACCTTTTCCTCCTCGACGCATTTGAGTAACGGAATGGAGAATCCCCTTCGGTAGAGTTTTCCCTCGAGGATGACGTACGAGCATGCCCTCCTCTTGGTCGTGGCTGCCTCTTTGGGGTCTACGGGGAGTTCTTCCTTCGTGAGGTAGTTGTAGATGGGTGTCATTCAGCAGTGAACGTCACCGATCATGTTTACCTCGAGCGGGGGAGGTGGTCATTCGGTACTTGGTCGAGGGAGGATTTCTTGAATCACCGGATTGTTTCCGCCCTTCTTTCTCGTGCTCGCGAGTTTGGATAGGACGTCAGCCCGCGTGTTGTGTTCGCATGGAACATTTTGGACCTCCCATTTCTCAAATTTTTCGAGTTTTTCTCTCAATAAGGCTAAGTATTCGATGAGGTTGTCATTCTTAGCTTGGTATTCTCCTCGTACTTGTAATGCCACAAGTTGAGAGTCTGTTGATATCTTTACTTCCTTTGCCCCTAAGTCTTCGACTAATCTTAGACCTGCGAGGAAAGCTTCATACTCGGCTTGGTTGTCGGAAGTCGGGAAGGCTAATGCCAACGAGACCTCGATCAGAATACCATCCTCGTTTTCGAGGATGATTCCTGCACCGCTTCCCGTCGGGCTAGAGGCACCGTCGACGAAGATCGTCCATTTATGGGCATCGTTAGCTGGGATCGGGCTATGTGTCATTTCTACGACGAAGTCGTCCAGAACCTGAGCTTTCAGAGCTTTCCTGCTTTCGTATTGGATGTCGAATTCAGAGTTCCAATGACCACTTCAGCATTTGACAGGCCATGTCTGGTCGGCCGAGGAGCTGTTTTATTGGTTGGTCGGTTCTCACTTTAATCGTATGGGCAAGGAAGTGTGAGCAACTCTTTAGTTTTGTATGATTATAAATTTTAGGTGTTTGTGCTTTTATTATATGCTTCATATTAAGACACTTTGTTTGCATTGCTTGTCTTTATATCTCTTGTCTCATTTTTAATAATGTCTTTGAATTTCTGAAAATTCGCAAAATGAATCGATTCATTCCATCATGCATCGATTCATGTTGTAGAAACAATTCTGAAAATTCGCAAAATGAATCGATTCATTCTATCATGCATCGATTCATGTTGTAAGAATGGTTCTGGAATTTCTTCTATGAATCGACACATAAAAACATGCATCGATTCATTGTATGTTCATTTCTCTGTTTTTGTTCATCTGTTCAGTATGTATCGATTCATGTTATTATGCATTGATACATAACAGTATAAATACCATTATGTATCGATTCAAGTGAAGGTTGATACAATAGGAAGATCTAGGTGTATAGATTTCTGGTGTTTGTATAGCAACCTGGTAAACGACGATTTCAGCAATATTGATATAAAAGTTCTCAATTTCGGTTTGAAATTGAAAGGGAGACGTACCCACACGCGAGGACGAACGTGGGGAACTTCCTTACCAAATCTCTGCGTATTGTATTCCTTCTCCATCTCTATTTACGTTTTTAATCGTTTTGATTCATTGGAAATAGCTTTTGTGATAGGTGCATTCAACACTTTTACAGCTTGTGTGTTTAAACCTTTATCATCTCAATCATAAATCCAGCACGTTATCACATGTCTGGTCTTCTAGTGGCTGGTCCAGAATAGACGCTAATATATTTGGGACCGTGGTTTCCATTAATCTTTGAAAACTCTGAAAAATCTTTTTAAATCCTTGTAAACAAGGAGGTGATCCATTCACCCCCCCTCTAGATCACTAGCCACAGCTTCTAACAAGTGGTATCAGAGCACCGGTTCGCTGGTGCTTTGTGGCTGCCTGTAACGTTATGGATTCTGAACCAAAGGGGGCGTATAATAGAGCTCCTGTTTTCAATGGTGAAAATTATGGCTACTGGAAAGACTGCATGCGAGTTCACATAAATTTTGTGGATAGGCGCGTATGGACTGCCATTCAAAATGGTCCTTTTCAAATTACCATGATGAATGAGGCAGGTGCCATAGTACCTAAACCAGAAGATGATTGGGATGAGAAAGATGAGAAAAAGTGGTCAAGTGATTGGAGAGCTCGAAATATGCTAATTTCAGCACTTAGTGCAGATGAGTATTATCGAGTATCCCATTGCTCGACAGCTAAAGAAATGTGGGACGCTTTAGAAATTGCACATGAAGGTACAACTGAAGTAAAACAGTCCCGCATTAACACACTTAATCAAGAGTTCGAACTCTTTCACATGAAACAAGGAGAATCTATTCCCGACATGCAAAAGAGATTTGTTCATCTCATTAATCGTTTGAATGCACTTGGAAAACCTGTTTCCAATGAAATTGCTACTAATAAAATTCTGAGATGTCTTAGCAGGGAATGGCAACCTAAAGTAACAGCTATCAAGGAAGCCAACGATCCAACGACACTCACAATGACTACTTTGTTTGGAAAGTTGGAGGAACATCAGCAAGAACTAGAAAGTCTAGAAAAGTTTGAGAACAAAAGTAAAAAGGGAAAGGAGAAGAATAAAGACAAAGAGGGTGAGAAGAGGCCTATAGCTCTTGTGGCTTCTAACTCAAAGTCCTCACAAAAAGAGCTAAGCAACAATGAGTCAAGTAGTGACGAAGAATCCGGTGACGAAGAAATGGGACTTTTTGTTAGGAGATATAATAGATTCATTCGAAAGAATGGAATCACGCATTCCGACAAAAATCTCATAAAGTTTAGAAGACAATCTATAGATTCAAAACAGGAAGAGATTAAGAAGAATAGAGAAAGAGGGTCTTGCTTTAATTGTGGCAAGTCCGGACATTATAAGACGGATTGTCCTTTAAAGAAAAAGGATAAAGGAAAAGTTCCACCAAGAAGGTATAATAAGCAAAGAAGAGCTTACATTGCTTGGGAAAGTGATAGTGATTCATTAAGTACACAATGCTCAAGTGATAGCGATGAAACCGCAAATTTGTGTCTTATGGCTCACACCAAAAATCAGTCTCACCACAAGAAGAAAAGTGATGATAAAAAGGTAAAAACAAGCTTACTATAACAATTTCTCTTCTATGTCCTTTTCTGAATTGAAAATAGCTTTTGAAAAACTGCATAATGAAGCTATAGAAGCATTTAAAAGATTATCTTCCGATAAACAAATTTTTTCATACTTGGAAGGTAAAGTACAACATGCTGAAAAAGATTTAGAGTACTTGAAAGCTAGCATTGCAGAAAATTCAAAAGCTATTGATATTGATGATTGTAGTAAAATAAGGCATTGTGAAGCTTGTCACATTTGGCAACAAGAGGTTATTTCTCTTAAAGTCAAATTGGAAAAAGCTTTGCAACCTAAGATTACTTATGCCATTGATACTAGGTTGTTCAAAAAGTCATTAAATCCTCCATATGTAAAATATTCTTTTGTTCCAAAGGATTTAAGGACCAATCATAAACAACAACATTATCGTAGTGTTTGTCATTATTGTTGTCATGCTGGCCATACCATTGAAAAATGCAAATTTAGAAGATTTCTAGTGCCTAAAGGTATTTATCAATGGAAACCTAAAGACAACCATGTTACCACTTACCCACTTGGACCCAATGAAAATTGGGTACCTACCTCTCTCTTTTGATATTGTAGGATGAGTGTCTTGCATCCGTGGAAAGAAGATGGTTTCTGGACAGCGGGTGTTCAAGGCACATGACGGGTGACATATCACTTTTTATTGACTTCAAAGCAAAGAAGAAGGGGTATGTTACTTATGGAGACAATAACAAAGGAGCTATACTTGGTAAAGGTAGTGTAGGTAATCCCTCTACCACTACTATTTCTGATGTCTATCTTGTAGAGGCACTTAAACACAATTTGTTGAGTATAAGTCAATTATGCGACAAAGGTTATAAAGTTTCTTTCACAAAAACTTGTTGCAAAATTGAACATACCGAACATAATGTTGTGTTTAAGGGTGTAAGAGTAAACAACATATATATGCTTGATCTTTTGAGTGTATCTTTAACAAGCACTAAATGTCTAGTAGCCCTAAATGATGATTCATGGCTGTGGCATAGACGCTTAGCGCATGTTAATTTAGATTTGCTTAATAAGGTTGTATCCAAGGATCTAGTAGTAGGTCTTCCAAAAATAAAATTTTCTAAAGACCACCCTATGGACAATATATTGGGAGATATTTCAAAGGGAGTGTTGACTCGTTCTAAGATAAGTAACTTTTGTTCTCACTTCGCTTTTGTATCACAAGTGGAACCTAAAAATGCTAAAGAAGCCTTGGTTGATGAATTTTGGCTAATGGCCATGCAAGAAGAGCTTAATCAATTTAAAAGAAATAAAGTTTGGGAACTTGTCCCTCGTCCGCGAGATCATCACATCATAGGTACTAAATGGGTGTTTAGGAATAAACTTGATGAAAGCGGAGTGATAACTAGAAACAAGGCACGCTTGGTAGCACAAGGGTATAACCAAGAGGAGGGCATAGATTATGAGGAGACTTATGCTCCAGCGGCTCGCCTTGAAGCTATACGTCTTTTGCTTGCTTATGCGTGTTCTATGAATTTCAAGCTTTACCAAATGGACGTAAATAGTGCGTTTAAATGGTGTCATAAATGAAGAAGTATATGTTTCACAACCTCTCGGTTTTGAAAATTCTCAATATATAGATCATGTTTACAAATTAAAGCGTGCTTTATATGGTCTTAAGCAAGCACCCCGTGTGTGGTACGAAAGACTTAGCAAATTTCTACTTGATCATGGATATTCTAGAGGTAAAGTGGATAATACACTCTTCATTAGACATAAAGGAAAGCACATTCTTTTAGTTCAAGTTTATGTAGACGATATAATTTTTGGTTCAACTAACATACACTTGGTCGAAGAATTTTCTAATGTTATGCAGGGTGAGTTTGAGATGAGTCTCATGGGGGAGTTGAACTACTTCTTAGGCCTCCAAATAAAGCAACTCGATGAAGGTACATCAGTATGTCAAACAAAATACTGCAGAGAGCTGCTCAAGCGTTTTGGAATGAATAATTCAAAACCAATTGACACTCCCATGCCTACCAACGAAAACTTGGACAAAGATGAACATGGTAAATGTGTTGATGTCAAAAGGTATAGAGGTATGATTGGGTCTCTCTTGTATCTTACTGCTTCTAGACCAGAAATCATGTTTAGTGTGTGTATGTGTGCACGATATCAATCAAATCCTAAGGAATCTCACTTAAAATCAGTCAAGCGTATATTCAGGTATCTTAATGGAACACCTAAATATGGGCTTTGGTATTCCAAAGGGAGCGATTGCAGCTTAGTAGGTTACTCTGATTCTGATTTTACTGGATGCAAATCAGATAGGAAAAGCACTAGTGGTACATGTCATCTATTTTCAAATTCTTTAATAAGTTGGCATAGCAAAAAGCAAGTATCCGTAGCATTGTCTACTGCAGAGGCTGAGTATGTTGCAGCCGGTAGCTGTTGCGCTCAGATTTTGTGGCTAAGACAACAACTACAAGATTTTGATATTGAACTTAAACGCATTCCAATTAAGTGTGACAACACTAGTGCCATTAATCTCACTAAGAATCCCGTTTTACACTCACGCACCAAACATATAGAGATTAGACATCACTTCCTTCGCGATCATGTTGAAAAAGGAGATGTTGTTTTTGAGCATGTTGATACTAAAAATCAACTTGCTGACATTTTCACTAAACCTTTGGCAACTGAACCATTCTTTAACATTCGTCCCGAATTAGGAATTCTTGATCTCTCCGCGTTGGTGTCTTAAGTTTGTTTGATTTAGTTTATATTTATCTCATCGTGTTTACTAAGTTCTGGATATAGACTTCACTCGTACCTCATGAGATTACTACGATGAAGGTAATATTGTTCCTCTCTTCACTTTGTTGATATTGTGTGATCAATGTATGTTTGAGCAATTATTTCTCGCTTACATGTACTTCTTTACATATGAATGTTTGAGCGTTGATATTTTGTTTGTTAAGTATTCTTAAGCATCAATACAATGTTAAGATTCATTCTGCATTTTGCATAATGTTTGTTTTGCATATCCATTTTTTTAATTCATGCTAAATTTCTTTTATCACTGTAAAATTATTACAGTATGTATCGATCCCAACCATCTTGTATCGATTCAAGTTCACTTTCTTTTATTTCTGTCAAAATTGTTACAGTATGTATCGATACATTCGTGGCTTGTATCGATACATAGCCACTTGAATTTCAAAAATTTCGCATTATGTATCGATCACATCCATATTGAATCGATTCATATCCATTTTCTTTTAAATCTGTCAGAATAATTACAGTATGTATCGATACATTCGTGGTTTGTATCGATACATAGCAACTTGAATTTCAAAATTTTCGTCAAATGAATCGATTCATAAGGTCATGAATCGACGCATACTGTTTTAAATTCAGTTTCTTTCTTATGAATCGACACATCAGCAACTGCTATGACATGTCCATCAGTTATAAAACTCTATTCTATCTCTTTCTTCATTCCATTTGCATCATTTACAGTTTCCTAACCCTAACACCACAAAACCCGTCTTCTCTCAAAACCCTAATCTCATCATTATGCCTCCAAGAGTTATGCTTCCTAGAGCAAAAGAAAAAGGTAAAGGTAAAGAACCTGTTGAATCTTCCCATCAAGCTCCTTCTGTTCCAGAAATTCCTCCCTCTGGGGCTTCTATTCTTCATCCTGCCATTGTTGAAGAATTTGAGGTTTCTTTTAAGACGAGGTTAGTCATGAAACCACATGTTTTCAATACTAGTGATGTACGTACTCTTTGTTTAGAAGAAGTTGCTAATTTAATCGACGCACAACATCTTGGGTCCTTTTTAACTGCTAATGATGATTATCATGAGGACTTTATTCGTGCTTTTTATGCTGGTGTGAAAACTGGTAAAGGTTACATGTTCAAGTGTTTTATTGGAACCAGAACTTACCGTTTTGAGGCTGATGATTGGCCCAAAGTGTTCAAACTGCCATCCCTGTTGCCTGAGTTGCAGATGTGGCATGATCAGAACTTTGAAACACAGTTTAATCTGAAGGAATATTGTGCATCCATTTCTAAATTGGAAAGACCTCTTGCTGATGATGAGCCTTTGACTTCTGGAATGATAAAGAGCGTTCCCAGAATTCTGCATTAGATTCTTTCACATATCTTGCGTCCAAGGTCCGGTGTGCACTCTCGATTGGATAAGCCAGACATCCATCTCTTGTACATTCTGCAGAAGAAGATCCCATTGAATTGGCCAAATTACTTTGTAAAGCGTATCTTTCTTATGCGGAATAGTTCAAAGAACATCACTCTTGTATATGCCGCACAGATTATGCGGATCCTTAAGTTTTGGAAAGTGGTATTCCCCCTGTGCCTCTCTTATCTTCTTCTAGTGTTCAAGAATTCAACAATGCTACTCTCTCTCATATGGGATATCGGTGGGACATCGAGCGTCGCTGCTATTACTTCTTTGAACGTAGCACTAGAACCAGAATCTACAACTTTGATATTCCTTCTGAACAGATTTTTGTTGAAGAACAAAGAGATGAAGGTATGGAGGATGCAGAAAATCCTCCTGATGCAAATGCCAACACTGGTTGGGGTGAGTGGGTGCCACAAAGGTGGTCTCCTACTTACTATGAACCGGCTCCTTCATCGGTTCCACCGACTTCATCAACTACTGCTCCGGCATATCTTACTCAAATGTTTGAGCAAATGGAAATTGCAAACAATGTCCGGCATGAAGAAGCCCGTGCGTGGCATGTCCAACAAACAGAATGGCATAAAGAGCACCAAGAATGGCATGATGAACACACTAGGATGTATCATAATCAACACTCATGGAATACCGACTTGGTTAAGTGGCATCAAGTTTTCTACAATGAGATGTCTGGATTCATGGATGATTGTCGTTCGCATCCGGGGATTATGGAAAGATTTCAAAGCACAGAGGTTCAGAAACGGTTCAGGCGTTACAACTTCATGGGGCAGAATCCTGATGAAATGCCTCCTCCACCTCCACCTCCAAGTTTCCGAGATCCCGATAGAGATGATGCGGAGTCTTGTGGTGGCCACTTTCCTCACTGAGGCTGCATTTCATTTTGCATAACATCATTGTTTTCTTGCTTAAGTTTCTTTGCTTTTTATGTTTAAACATTGTATGAGTTTGGTTTGTTTCTGTAATTCGCAACTCTAATTAACAATTTCAATGCCTATGCTTGGTTGCTGCTTTCGACTAATTTGTTTGCCCTTTATGTTTCATTCTTTGTGAGTGAATTCTGCTTATATATCTTGGTATTGCTGAAATTTTGCTTCACCTATGCATTCTTTCTTGTTGTTGACAAAGGGGGAGAAAGGCGAGTGTGAAAAATGACAGGCGCACAAACTCAGGGGGAGTGGTTCTCACACTTCAAAAAAAATTGTCATCATAAAAAAAGGGGAGTTTGTGAGCAACTCTTTAGTTTTGTATGATTATAAATTTTAGGTGTTTGTGCTTTTATTATATGCTTCATATTAAGACACTTTGTTTGCATTGCTTGTCTTTATATCTCTTGTCTCATTTTTAATAATGTCTTTGAATTTCTGAAAATTCGCAAAATGAATCGATTCATTCCATCATGCATCGATTCATGCTGTAGAAACAATTCTGAAAATTTGCAAAATGAATCGATTCATTCTATCATGCATCGATTCATACTGTAAGAATGGTTCTGGAATTTCTTCTATGAATCGACACATACAAACATGCATCGATTCATTGTATGTTCATTTCTCTATTTTTGTTCATCTGTTCAGTATGTATCGATTCATGTTATTATGCATTGATACATAACAGTATAAATACCATTATGTATCGATTCATTCGTGTCTTGAATCGATTCATTTTTCTGTTTTTACTTCTAACAGAATCTGCATAGTATATGTTTAGTGTTTCAATTAGTGCAGGGCAAGATACAGAAATTGCATATGAATTTCAAAGTCAAAGATCATTGAAGAACACATCAAGAAAAGGAATTTTGAGTGTGGACAATTCAATGTTGAGCAAGATTGAAACCTAGAATCATATTCATCTTCTCAAATACCTTAATTCAAGAACATTAACAAGGAATTAGTGTTATTCTGTGAATTAAAGGTTTATGAGATAACGTTCAGTGGTACGATCGGAGATCCAGCTGAGTTGAAGAGTGAAAGAAGGTTTCAAGGAAAAACCAGCTGGGTTTTCCTTCAAGAACGGGCGTGTTCTTGAGGGTTTGTTAGTCACATTTACAAGACAGATTCAGCCGCAGCGTAAGATTTGGAAATTGGGAGATTTCGCAAATAGATTGTGGAATCGGTGAATTGTTTGTATTACTTGCAGGGAATCTTGATTTGGCTCAGATCAAGTGAAGGTTGATACAATAGGAAGATCTAGGTGTATAGATTTTTGGTGTTTGTATAACAACCTTGTAAACGACTATTTCAGCAATATTGATATAAAAGTTCTCAATTTCGGTTTGAAATTGAGAGGGAGACGTACCCACACGCGAGGACGAACGTGGGGAACTTCCTTACCAAATCTATGCGTATTGTATTCCTTCTCCATCTCTATTTACGTTTTTAATCATTTTGATTCATTGGAAATAACTTTTGTGATAGGTGCATTCAACACTTTTACAGCTTGTGTGTTTAAACCTTTATCATCTCAATCGTAAATCCAGCACGTTATCACATGTCCGGTCTTCTAGTAGCTGGTCCAGAATAGACGCTAGTATATTTGGGACCGTGGTTTCCGTTAATCTTTGAAAACTCTGAAAAATCTTTTTAAATCCTTGTAAACAAGGAGGTGAGCCATTCACCCCCCCTCTAGATCACTAGCCACAGCGTCTAACAGGAAGTAGTCCTGTAGTCTCCTCGCGACATTGATAAGGGCTAAGGCAACCTTCTCGGTCTGTTGGTAGCTGAGCTCGGGGCCTTGGAGAGCTTTGCTCGTGAAGTAGATATGCTTTTGCCCCTCGATGGTTTCTCGGATGAGAACGATGCTGACGGCCTCAGTTGCTACGGACAAGTATAGATATAGGGTCTCCTTTTCTAGTGGTCGGGATAGGACCGAGGGCTCGGAGAGTGCTTTCTTTAGGTGGAGCAATGCCTGCTCACACTCTTCGGTCCACTCAAAGGTGGCCTCCTTCCGTAGGAGTTTGAAGAAAGGTAAGGCGTGCTGGACGGACTTGGCGACAAAGTGGGACAGGGAGACGAGTACACCGTTGAGGGACTGAATAGATTTTTTCTGATTTTGGGGTTGGGAATTCCGAGAACGCCCGACATTTGTCGGGGTTGGCCTCAATCCCGCGCTCGGTGAGATAAAAGCCGAGGAACTTCCCTGCTCGGACACCGAATGTGCATTTTTCAGGGTTAAACCTCATTTTGCATTGTCTCGCCTGTTCGAAAACCTTGCGGAGGTGTCGTGCGTGGTCGACCTCCTCGTGTGATTTTACAAACATGTCGTCTATGTATACTTCGAGCATGTCCTCGATCTCTCCTTAGAAGACTTTGTTCATCATACGTTGGTATGTGGCCCCGACGTTCTTCAGTCCGAAGGGCATGACGTTGTAATAGTAATTGCCCGTCGGGGTCATGAAAGCCATGTGTCTTTTTCCGTGTCTGACATAGGGATTTGGTTGTATCCACCGTATGCGTCCATAAAAGACAAGAGTTTGAAACCTGCAGAGTTGTCGACCAGTTTATCTATATTAGGGAGAGGAAAAACATCTTTGGGACAAACCCTATTAAGAACGGTTTAATCAACACACATACGCCATTTTCCATTATTTTTCTTAACGAGGACTACATTAGAGAGCCAGGTTGTGTACTGGGCTTCAGAAATAAAATTTTCCTCTAAGAGGTCTTTTACAGCTCGCTCAACAGCCTCCGCTTTCCCAGGAGACTATTTGCGCCTACGCTGTGCTACGGGCTTAACTGCCTGATCTAAAGCTAACTGATGACAGGCGACCTCAGGGTCGAGCCCGGGAATTTCTGCGGCGTTCCATGCAAAGAGGTATGCGTTCTCCTTGAGGCAGGTTGCGAGCTGCTCCCTCGTTTCAGCGGGTAGCCCCGTGCATATCTTCACAGCTCTGTCAGGGTTGTTGCCCAGCGGAACGAGCTCGAACTCCCTGTCAGGGACCGGGCGGAATGGATGTGTTAGGGCTTGCCCATTGATGGGTCCCCGCTCTTCAGCGTCATCCTCGCCGATGTGGCTGTCGAGGTCGATGGCGTTGATTCCTTGGGGGGAGGCTGTTCTTCGACCCTAGGTTTCTTGCTATTCTTTGTGTTAATTATGGCTTGTCCTTTTACTGCAGCATCATAGCATCTTCGATCAGCCTCAATGTCGCCGTGGACTGTGAATACGCAGCCTAGCTTGGTGTAGTACTTCATCTTCAGGTGGACGGTGGAGAGGACCGCAGTTAATTCGTCCAAAGTTGGGCGGCCGAGGATGCAGTTGTAAAGGGAGAGGCACTCTATCACCAGGAATTGGATTTTGACTTCTCTAGCTGTTTCTTGCTCTCGAAGGTGACGAGGAGCTCGATATAACCCCACGACTTTGTTGTGGCCCCATTGAATCCTTGGAGGTCGGATCCGACGTACGGGGATAAATTGGTCTTGTCCAGCTTGAGGGTCTTGAATAGATGGACGTACATGATGTCCACTGAATTTCCTTGGTCGACTAGGATGTGTCGAACGTCAAAGCGCGCCATTTTGGCCCTTATTAGTAAAAGGATGCCGAAATTGTGGGAACCGCCCGATAGCTCCTCTAGGAAGAAAGATATTGGGTTGGACTTTCCTCGGTACTTCGTCAGCATGGACAACGGCTCGAGCACGGTTAGTAAGTGTTCGTCAAACTTGCGTTTCATTGAGAGGGCAACATTTTTGCTGTTCATCCCACCTCCTGATATAACAAGAGCTGTCGGGAAGTCTTCCCAGGGACTGAGGGCCGTGAGTCGCCCCTCTGGTCCCGAGTCAGGGAGATGGAAGTCCTCCAGGCGTGATATGCACATGGCCACTTGATAAGAAGAGTCGTCGGGCGGAGTGTCCTCATGAGGTCTCTTCTTTTCTTGCTTCTCGTGCCTGGGAGTTTCATTCCTCTTAGTGTACTGTTTGAGGTGACCTTCCTGAATCAAGATCTCGATTGCATCCTTCGGGTGGACGCAGTCTTCAGTCACGTGTCCGTGACTTCTGTGAAATCGGTAGTATTTGGATTTGTCCGTGTGGGGCTTGGGTGCAGAAGGTTTGGGGAACCTTACCCTGCCCTATTTGAAGTCGGAGTTGATGCACTCGACGAGGATGCGCTCGCGGGGAGCTGTCAGCAATGTATATTCGCTATAACGGCCTGCAGGTCCCCTTCCTTCCCGAGGCTCGTGGGGATTTTCCTCCCTCCGCCTGTCTCCGTTATGGCAGGGAGCGTTGGGGTCCTCGCGCTTGGGATGGTTGGTCTCCCCGGTGTTGTGATTACTCCGAGCGTTGTGGGCAACCTGTTTTTCTTCATATCTAATGTAAGCTTGGGCCTTGTGCAGGAGCTCGTCCAGGGTACGAGGAGGTTCAATCCCGACCGCTCTGCTGAGTTCTCTTCCGGGCAAGAGTCCTCTCTCGAGGAGGTATTTCTTCACGTGTTCCGTCGTGTCTACCTCGACGGCTTCTTGGTTGAATCGCTCGATGTACGGACGCAACGTTTCATTCTTCCTCTGCACTATAGCTTCGAGGGTTGCCTCAGTTTTGGGATGACGTCGGGAGGCTGTGAAATGCCTCGTAAACATGGATTTCATGACCCTCCAGGATGTGATGGACTCTGGGGCCAGGCTTTTGTACCAGGCCATGGCTCCTTTCCTGAGAGTTGTTGAAAATAGTCTGCATTTGAGATGCCCGATGATGTCGTTGCGATAATCGAGCATAACGATGATGTTGTCGACGTGATCGTCGGGGTTAGTGTTCCCGTTGTAAATGGCCAGATGCGGGGGATTCTCCATGCTTTTGGAGAGTGGTGCCTCCATAATTGCTCGTGAGAGGGGGCAATGAGGGTCCTCCTCGTCACTCCTCAATGGGGAGAGCTCATCATTGCCAGGACTTTGGTCGCATCTAGGTGAAGCCCTTGATCAATTAGTCTCATGGCGCATCCTGTATCTACTCTTTTTGGGCTCGGGGGAGCGTCGTCCTCGACGCGGAGGGGAGAGTCCCCGCTTCTTCGCAACTTCTGGACGTTGTTGTGTCCTTCGTTCTTGCTAGGGTCGATCTTCCCATTGGTCAGCCTCCAGGGCCATGATTCTCGCATGCTGCTGGTAGAGCATGAAGCTGGCCTGGTTAAGGGCGTTCACTATAGCAATCATGGTGACATCTCCCTCGACGGGCATTGGGATGGGCTGTAATGGAGCGACCGACGTGTTTTGAGGTTGAGGCTGTTGGATCCCATTATCTTCAGGTTCAGGAGACAGGGTGGAAGGTTGCTCATCTTTGGGGACATCTTCGTGGTAATTCATATTGTCCTTCGTCGTGTAGTCGACGAGGGGACGGTAATGGTCGTTGGTATGTTCTCCGGCCATACTGGAAGGATAAGGTAGTTTTGAGCTTTGATCTTCTGTTGCGGAAGAAGGGGACAACTAGTTCCCATAGACGACGCCACTGATCTTACCTGATCAGGAGGGCCTTCCAGCAATTGAACGTGAATAGCAAGATGGATGGAATGGAAGGGGTGTACCTGCAAGGCACTCTATTGCCAAAGTCAATAGAGGTACAAAATGGTAAGTAAGAAGAGTTGCATCAGAATACCTAACCCTTTAGTGAAAAAGGGTATTTATAGTGAGTCCCCAGCGCTGGGTCAATGTCCTTCCTTGAGCTGGATCAGCGAGGCCCAAGGAAGAACTGCCAAGGTACACGTAAGGAGCGTGTAGACCTAACAAGTGGTCTAGTCATTGGTCCAACTGCCCCTATCTTTTAGGAGATAATGGGGGATAGTTGGGCGATGTGGCAAGTGGAATAAAGGACTTGTTATCTGACCGTCTCGTAAAATGTATGCCCGACCCATAAAATTTTTGCCCGACCGTTAAGTGGTGTACGCTCGACCATCAAGTATGCTTGCCCGAGCGGATGAGCATCTGCTCGACGTATTGGACCACGACCCAATACAGTCTCTGGGGGCCCAGTCTAGAACATCTATCTCACTATCTTCTATAGGAATGAATTCGTCATTGAATTCCTCGACCTGATCTTGATAGTCCACGTATGCTATCTTCTTATGTTTGTTCGCTCTAGCTTTTTCGTCCTTAAGACGTTCAAGTTGTCGAACTCTGTCTGCTAACTGTGCCATGTCCCTCTGGTACTAAGTATCCAGTTTCTTCCAGATGGAATAATCAAGGCCACCGACAGCCATTTCGACCAATTCACACTCAGGTAATTGTGTAAAACATCTGGCTTTGAGTAGTCGAAATCTATTCAAGTAATCATCAACGAATTCGTTGAACTTCCTTTTAATACTAGCCAGTTCTTTCAAGCTAATCTTAGTTTGCCCCATGTAAAACTGTTCATGAAACAAACACTCTAATTGAGTCCAATTACAAATTGAACAAGGTGGCAACGTGGTAAACCAAGTGAAAGCATTTTTGGTGAGAGAACTGGGGAAATATTTGACCCTAAGGCGTTCGTCATCCGCCAGTTCTCCTGCTTCTATTACATAACATGCCACATGCTCAACTGTAGATTCAGTTGTATCTCGTGAGAACTTGGTGAACTTAGGAACTTTTGTCCTAGGGGGTAGTTCCACTTGGAGCAAATATTCGACTATTGGTGAAGTGAAATTTGGCCTATCAAAGCCTGCATTTATCCCACTTCTAGCCATTATTCATTCGACCATGGCTGCCAGATTGTTTTCTGTGGCCAAATTGTCCTGTCGAACCTGATGAACCACTTGGTCTGCATCTTGACGTCCGTTTATTACTCTTACTCTTGGTTCATCCCTCTTCTGGGATTTGTCCTCGATTCCTAACAAGCTCAAGTTCAAATGTTGTGCCCCCTGGGGGATCCATACGACCCTGTGGTTGCGCAATATCTTCCATATCCACCGCTTGATTTGGACGTTGAGGCAGTACTGGAACTCCCATGAATTCTGCTATGCGCGTCATTTGGGTTACCATCTGCTGATTCGTCTGATCTGTATTCTGAATCAAAGGTTGAAAAATTTTCAACCATTGTTTGAGATAAATTATGAACCATTTGCATGTTACTCTCATCCATCTGCTGCCTTAAATAGGTTGCGGACTCATTTGTCAAGGCATGACTTGGTGTCGAATGCCCCCTACACCAACTTGGCTATTTCTCCTCGTGTTTATAGCTGAACCAGACTCCCATAATGGTGAAGGAATAACATGGTAAAAAAAACAGGAGGTGTATTCTTTACCCCTGCCATGAAGGTGGTCGATGGCCCAAAGTGTGAAGGGTATTACTGAGCCAACGTAGGTCCAACAGGCCTAAATGCAGTCGAATTAGGTGGTGGAGTTTGTGTACTTGGTCCAATGTATTCCAACACTGGCTGTGTATAAGGCCTATGAACTTCTCCTAGCCCTATCGAAGGGGTTGGTTCTGACACCACCGTTGGTGCTGTGGAAGCCCGTGTTGAAGGATTGGAGACTGACATGACCTCGTTTCTCGATCCATCTCGTACGTTTTTGCTACGAGCATTCAAACTACTCACTTGAGGATTCGATCCGCTTGTTACGGGGATTGAATCACTTGTATTTCCCTGGCTAGACGCCATCTTTCTTGCGTTTCTTCTTCTTCTTGGTATATAGTCGTCTGTGTTGGCTACTTTTCTGCTTCTCAAATGCATGCACGAGAACAATCGTCCTTTCGACTGATGCACCCATGTAGAGGAAGTTATAACATAAGGAAGTTACAAAAAATAATAGCACTGTCCCACTGGGCGTGCCAATTTGTTTACCCCAAAAAAATTGGTAAACAACCGCTGGTCCTCCAAAGATACCTAAGATACCCTTGGTTACTCGCAGGATCGACCAAATTGATCCTAGGACATGTGTTATTTTTTGATTATTCGCGTGAATCGCGATGTTTTTGGGAAAATGTCTATGAATCTCTAAAATAAGACTCAAAGATTTGTTTTGAACAAGAAAATGAAGTAAAGGAAAAAGACTTTAAAATAAAGGAAGGTAAAAGGGCAAAACTTGAAATTTAAATGGAAATAAAGACAAGGCTTGAAAATTAAAGGAAAGGTAAAGGCAAGACTTGAAATGTAAAAGTGATTGAATTGTAAAAGAATGCAGTAAAGTGCATGAAAGATAAATTGCTTGGAAGTGTAAATGACTTTTAAATGTAAAGGCTTTTAATGTAAAAATTTGCAGAAGGTAAAAGGCTTCAAAGATAAAAGACTTAAAAGTAAATTTAACATTGAAGATAAATTCAACATAAAGATAAATATGGTGGTGCTTCAATCACGTACATTCTCACTGCACTCGTTTCTCTACACGCAGATACTTTAAGTCTACGAAGTTACTGGTACATATGATTTTCACACAATTATTCACATACTAAAAGTAGCTATTTATATACATTACAAAGTAACCGCTTTCGACGGTTTCTTCCTAGAACTAGCCTAAGATGGTGACACTTGTCCCACTATTTGTTGGAGAAGCTTGATCTGGCGCCACTTGCCTCTATCTTTAAAGTGGAGATCACCCACTTTCCTTCCCACGTTCGAACGTGTACAAACTCTTGGTAACCGCCATCTCCGTCGAACACGCCTTGGTCGAATCCTTTTCAGCACTTATAAATTAATTCAAACTTAGGATTTCGCTAAGTATAAGAATAATAGGTGGGTCCCTTCAACTCCCATCCTTTAAGTAGGGTCAAAAAACCTCTTTTTAACTCATAATCTGATAATTCAGTTATTAAGCCAAAATAACTTCATTAATTGCTAGCGTCGAAATTTAGGGATAACAGTAACAAAATATTTTGTTCCGCATAAGTTGGAAAGAGACTACATTTCATTACGTTTGTAGCTTATAAATGGAATAAAAGTGTAACTTAGTTTGTATGTATTGTTTATACAAAGTAATAGTTAGAAAAGGGTGGTGAAAAGACCAAATTTTCTTTAAAAAGGGTAACATGGCAAATGATAAAAGGGGGCAAAAATGGTGTTTCTACCGCTTAAATTTGTCTTATATGGTAGATTTATTTCATAATAATAATAATAATAATAATAATAATAATAATAATAATAATTTTTATTTTATTTTTAAAACATGACTAAGGTGAGTGGGTCTAAATTTCTCTCCCAAAAAAGAAGAGACTCCATCGAGTGAGAAAATTAAAGGGTTTTTGCTTTGTTTGCGATCAAAACGAAAAGCATCACATTTCACAACAATTCGAATCGAAGTTCCTTTTCCCCCTTATCCATGGATTCATACCAGCAACAACCTCACGGCGGTTACATGAGACCACCTCAACCACCACCTCCTCCTCCACCACACACCGCGGATCCCCATCAACAACAACACCACCAGTATCATCAGATGCCGCCGCCGCCTCCTCCTCAAGGCCCCTGGTTCACACCTCAATTTCAGTACCAGACTCCTTCTCCTCCACAGCAGTGGCCTCCACCTCAGACTCCTCCTCCTCCTACTCCTCCGTCAAATCCTTATTCATATCATCCCAGCCAGTTCCCTCCTCCTCCACCTCCTCCTCATGCTCGTCCTCCCCCTCCTCCTCAGTTCCAGCCTCACTCTCACATTCCCCAGCCTTATCCTCAGGTGAAATATCTTTCTCACCCTTGCTGCTTCCTAATTAGGGTTTGTTTGATTTACACTTTTTCATTTTTGATAATTGTAATCTCATTAATTGTTTGAAATTTTATAGGAATGGAGCAACAACCCTGGCTGGCCTCAAAACCAAGCGTATCCAGGTTGGTTTTAATATGTTCTTTTACAAGAGTTAGGGTTTTATTTTTGTTGATAAGTTGAAGTCTAGAGGATTTGGAAGTTATTATATTTGAGGGAAGCAAATGGAAAAAACAAAGAATGAAAATGCATGTGTTATTGTGCTGATGTTGTTTGCTGTTAGTAGAGTTATTATATTGGCTGAGTTCATTGTTTTGTTGTTTTCAAAATATGATTCACACTGCCTTTCATTTTTATGTATTAAGTAATGAAGTTATTGTTATTTATTACATGACACTGAATATCGATCAAAAGGGATACCTCTGTGTGTGCCAGAAAGAGGAGTAAGGAAATCGTGAATAAACTAATATGTCACTTTCAACTGAAGTTTGTAACACATGTAATATATTAATAATTGGCTTGGCATGCAGTCATTGGAGTTATATGGCTGTGTAGCGTTTTGTTTTGGTTTGCCACGTGTTTCCTGATACTTTTAAAGTTCTATTTGGTCACTTGGAAACTTGGCTCCCCTCCCCACCAAATTCTCTATGATTTCTTAATGTAGTGGTTGTTGTTGTTTTGTTTTCCATAATGACACGATCATAGTCCATACTAATGAAGAAGATTGGGCTGCCAAGGCCAGAGCATGGGCCGATGCTAAGTCCGCAATGGAAACTCAGCATCCACAATCACATTATTCGAATGCTGGAAGATTGCCAGAGCAAACCCATTATCATGATCCATATCAGCAATCCGTAGACCCACGTTATACCGATGTTCAAAACCAGTCCCATCCATCATCAGGCTATCAACAATTTTCCTTCGTAGATCCAGCCATGCAGCGAAATTCAGGGCATTCCCAGGAGGCTGCATCCGTCAGTTTAGAAGCAGCTTATACTTCAGATGGACATTCATACAGTGCTAGAGACGGGACCAGCATCGGAGATCCAACTGTTTCATTTGAACAAGCAAATTTCCCTACAAATCCATCAGTTCATCCGCAGGAGGTACCTACTAGTTATAGTTCTGTTGCAGGTAATTATTTATTTAATATATTGAAATTGCAAGTGAAGCACTAGGGAAATCATTCATAGATGATATTCTAAAATTTTATGTACTATTTGTGATGTGACCCTGTTAAAATTTGTTTCAATGAGAGATTACGGTGGTCGTTGTATTAGTTTAATTTTGCCATTGAAATTTCTGCTGAATTTTGAGTTGTAGTAGGAATCCTGTTTTTGCTATATTTCCAACAATACAGATAGTAATATTGGGGTGGGAGCCAAACAGCCACTGTGGAGGGATGAACTGAGTTTGTGTTGGATCAAATCGTTTGGGAGTTCTACAAAGATGGCTTCAAAAATATTATCTAGTATCTACACATGCTGTTGCTTCTCTTCAAGAGAATCTCTTGAGCCCCCCATGGATCTAGACACAGCACACCATTGACTGGGACATCGGCTTTGGAAAGAGAAACCAAAGTGTTGGCTGATAAAAATAAGGTTCTAGATGTTAATGCTGAACGAATGGAAATTATTAGAAACCTCCAATAATAAATGTACATATAAAGGAAACAAGTTATTTTATTTCATTACATAATTGTAAAGTTTTATTATGGTCAAAATATATCTGTTATTTTTAATAATTGATCACGATTCTTATGACTCATGAACTGTTTTGATTCAGGATTGTCAAAATAGGTCTTCCAATTTTCAATTTGATTTATGGTTTGATAACCATGAGAGATCTCTTTCAACCTCTTCCCATTATTCGTCCTTACTATCTTTTTAAAGATGCTATCTGGCTAACACTAGCTTGTGCAAAATCATGGTGTCTCACATTGATTTCAGCATACCCACCATGATACCAAACACTTACCTAATTCCTTTTAGCTTAACCATGATTAATACTATTGTCAATCTTGATAGTTTCTTTTCTACCTGTTTTTCTGTAGGTATTTGGCGGAAAACATCTTTGCCTCCTTACCCAACAAAACAGCCAACATTATCTCCATTGAATAAAAAAATGTTTAGATCATAGGAATCATCTGCATTGCCTCTGATATGAAAGTTAGATATATATGGTTAGATCATAGGAATCACCTGCATATATATATAAACCATGCCCATGTCTTCAACTAGTACTAGTAGCTTAAGCTTTTGTGGTAGTTGATTTTTGACATTGTTAGAGAAATAATATATGACCATTTATGTGTATTCTCTTCTCCTAATAGCTTAAGCTTCTAGAACAGTTGGTTCATGACAAGAAATATCTTCATGTAATGCACCCAATTCAGCCTGAAGGTTTCTGCTTTTAAATATCAGTATAAGTCTAAGAACATTCAACTTTTCGAAACCAGCTTTATTAGAATTACCTCCAAAAAGCCCATTCCTGTTTCCTATGGGTCATGGCCATCCTATAGAAATCTTGTCAACCACAACTAGATAACACTCCGTTGTTGAGATTGAGAAAATTCCTTTGGTTGTTACTTGTAATTTGCTATAAAAGTCAAGGTCTTCCTGAATTTTTTGTTAATTAGTTTTGCCATTGAGGTGTCTGAATTCTCGAAATGAGATTGAAAAACTGGAATGCATTGATACCTTACGTGGGTCTGTTGACATGCCTTTGAAACACAAGTAGATCCGAAGTCGTTTTAACAGAAAGTCTAGTTTTTTATTTTATTTTATGTATATATAAATATTGGGAACCATATTTAAAACTTCACATTTCCTGTCAAGAAGATTGTTTGTAATCATATCTATGTTCTAGTTGAGCAGAGACGTGCACTAGTGGCTCAAATTTAGGAATGTGTGAGCCAATATATTTCTTAGCACTGCCTTGCCTGCCAAAATTAACTCATCTTCACACATTTGTAGAAGACTTGGCTAGAGAAGAAACCCATTCCCCACCATCCTGCTGCTTTATTTTGAATCTTATGATTAATAGACGCATGTCTTATAATTTGGGTTGGGCCTAACTTAATCATACAAAATCAGCTTTGTAAGGTTGAGTTGGGTCCAACCAAAATTCTAAGATGGTATCAGAGTCTATCAAAGATTTATTGAGCCACCTGCTCTCTGTTTACCACTTTCAGACCATTCGGGTCATGCTCCAGATGTCCAGTCCCGGGTGTGAGGGGTGCTTCTTAAGAGTCACATATTAGATGAGATATGACCTAAACATATGTTTATAAGTGGGGGCTGCCCTCACCTTACAAGCCAGTTTTGTAAGGTTGAGTTACGCCTAATCCAAATTCTAAAAGTGTCAAATATTTTTTTTCTAAATGATGAATTATAAAACCACTAGTTGCCAAAATTATCAATGAGACAGTGTTGAAGATGTTAATGATAACTTATCAGTGGATAAAGATAACTTAGCTTTGATGAACATAAGCATGCCCTTAGAGCCTTATTCTAGGACATGAAGACTATATTTTGATCTTCAGTAATTCATATTTTCCCTCATATATTTTTCCATGCTCAATGTGAATATTGACTTACAGGTAAAGAGGCTGCTGATCAGGTTCAACAGTCATATGCAATGTTTCCTTTGCCAAGTTCTTCATCTCAAGAACAATACCATGCACATCCATCAGTGCATGCACCATCCTTTGCACCTCATAGCCATCCTGTTGACTCATCTACCAATCTTGCTGATCAACCTTTAGATTTTGCACCTAGGTTTAGTCGTGACGGTGACCTGCAAATGCAATCAACTTATAGTCATCATGATTCTGGTTCTTCAATGAATAACTGGGGTGCTCCAGTGGGACCTGGTGTTGGTTATCCACCAATACCTCCAAATCTTTCCTCAGGGCCACAGGTTATAAATTTGGACATTTTGTTTTTTCTAGTCAACTCATATGTTTATTTTAACTCACCTGACACTTAGTTAATTTAACAGCATGATCCTTCTTTTGCTACTCCTGGCCATGTAGCAGCACCATATGGAAGGTTTCCTGGAGCTGGCCACCCTTCAACAATTCCACCAAATGGTACACCCTATTCCCTTAGCACAGTAGCTACTGTTCATCCTACTGCAGCTTTCTCTGCCGATGCATATGGAATTTCTGGTGTCCCTGAACGTCCTAAGAAGGTAAGTGCTTTCAGAAGGTTAGTGCTTTGATATATACATATGATTCATCAGACCTAATTTTGAAATTATTTTTTAGGCGTCAGTCCCTAACTGGCTTAGAGAGGAAATAAAGAAAACAGTCATTGCCGCTCCTTCAGCAGATCATCCAAAAGTGGAAGAAACGCTCGTGAGTGATGACATTGATAAATCATATATGAAAGCTGAAGATGAGACAGATAGTAAAAGTGTTGATTCGTCCAGATCACCTGAGGATGAAGATGACGAGGAGGTTTGCTTTTTACTATTTCTTCCCATAAAAATAAGTTATCTCTATGTATGTGTGTGTGTGTGTGTGTGTCTACATATAATCATCATCCACTTCAGATTTGATCCGACATTTGTGATATGTTTGATCAGGTTGAAGTGGCTAGAACTGCAGCAATCAACCGGGAAATAAAAACAATTCTTACTGAAGTTCTTAGAAAGGTAAGCACATTGTTTGAAATGAATGAGTTGTTGTGTCCTATTTTTACATTTTTTTGGTAGAATTTTTTTTTATGTTTAACATCTCTATACTGTCTGTGGTAGAGAAATATATGACAGTTCTAATTGTATAGCTTTCTTCTTTAGGTTACTGATGAATTGTTTGATGAAATTGCAACCAAAATTCTTAGTGAAGAGGATTTGACCGCTGAAGGTAAATTGCCTGATCCTTCTAATTTTCTCGACCTTCCATATACCTAAATGATTAAATGCTAGGTATGGAGTACTATGTATCGGAAGTTCTAACAATTTTTTTTCACCAGTGGATCATAATGTTGCCACTTCAAACCATAAGGCATCAACCTCTCCGCCCTCTGCTCCGGTTCCTAAGGCAACTGCTAAAGTTTTAGTTCCAGTTAAAGCAAAGGGAATAGAGAATGATGGTGCCAATGAAAAATCTAATTCGAGTTCTCCTGGAGATGTTTTAGGTCTTGGAAATTATGGTTCGGATGCTGATGATGAAATTGAGAGTTCCACTGTGCCTGATCCTGCAAAAGATGTGGCATATATGGTGAATAATGTAGTAAAAACCAACTCATCGCTATCCAGAAATGGCAATGGTGCTGCTATTGATGAATTACACGGTGCTAAGATAACCAAAGAATCTGATAATTCAGATTCTTCCAAGGTAGTTTCTAAAGATACTAGGGATAAGGGACTTGAAGTAATAGAAAGAAGCCATGATAGATTTAATGGTTTTAGTTCGAAAGACATGTCAGGGGTGCCAAGATCTGAATTGCCTGGGAAGAACGGCGTGGAGAAAGCAACAGATGACCATCTTGGTAAGGAAAGCAGAGGAAAATCTGAGAAAAATGACCGACATGACAGGAGTTCTTCCGAGAAGGATTATAAGGAGGTAAAAAGTAGTCATAAGACCAGGACAGACGAAAAAGGTGATGAGAGCAAAAGAAGGAAGGGGGAAAGAAGTCATAAAAAGGATCAAACAGATCACATCAGTGAGTCAAAAGAAAGAGTAAAAGAGCAAAATGTAAAGCACGGGGAAAAGGCAAAGGAACCCGAATCAAGGAAAAGGTCCTCCCGTGCTGATGTCAGGGATGATAGGAAGGGAGCAGAAAAACCTCATAGAGGTAGTACCACGGAAGATACTAGCCGGAGAAAGGAACATACAAAGGATAAGGGAGAGCATAAATCTAGGCGAAGGGAAGCTAGTGACCATGACAGGCACAGAAGAAGACGTTCGTCGTCAGTAAGCAGTAGGGGTAGAACCAGCAAGGATCATCTAGTAAATCATGCCGACGATTCAAGTGAAGGTTCAGATGGCTCAAAAAGGTTAGAACAGATTCCAATTAACCTTCATTTGTCTGGTTGTGATATAGTATCTAATTTCTTCTTTGTACTGCAGGAAGCTGCATTCAAGAAAGCGTGACTTGTCACCATCTCCAGTCAGGTCTAAAAGAAGGTATTGTTTATATACTCACTATCTTTTTCAGGTTTGCAATATCAATTTTTTGATTATTCCAGAGCATCTGTCAGATATCTGTGTTTATGGCTATAGCAATATCTTTCTTCCTGTTCTGATATGAAATTCATTTGCAGTCATAAAATTCACTTGGTTCATTTTTCGACATATATTTTGACAGTGTTCCATTTTTTTAAGGTTAATAATAACAATTTGGTAGAACAAACATCATTTTCGTAGTAATATAGAGTAAAATTGCATCTTAAAATGCCAGGACATAATTAGGCTGCACAGTTTATTACTTTCTTTGTGTCGGTGTTTGAACTGCTAAGTTATTTTCCTGCTTTTCTGCATTTTTCATTATTGATTTCATCAAAAGTGACCTGAGACTGAGACACTACTAATGCAAGACCAAAAATATATATTTATTCATGCACTATTTTTGGACTTCAACTTCCGTCCTCTTAACATTTTTTATGTATTTAATTGTTTATCATCTATTTAATAGTTTTGGCAATCATAATTATTTAATTGAATATCAATATTTTGTTATTTTATAAGTTATTTTCAGACACGTTTATGATCAGATTAACTCTGCTGGGCAATTTTACCCCTGCATCTTAGTGCAACTTTAGAGTTTGTGTAAAGATTGTTGATATTTGAACTTTTTGTCAAACATAATATAAAAACATATTTTACATATGATCTTTGGCTGTTTGCGGTTCCAGAAGCTGATATTTATACCACAGATTTAATCATTTGGTTGTTTCTGTAGTTGAAAACTTGAAGTCCAGTTATCATATTGCTTTTCTAAATAGAATGCTTTTCTTGCTTTACAAGTTGTTATGTTCGAAATATTTCACATCTTCATGCTTCAATACTCTACTATGTGCAATCTCTCAATTTATTCCTCTACCATCTGCTTATATGGTATTAGAGAATTAGAGAGGCAAGTAACTTGAAATTTTGTGCACAAAGATGTGGCATTTGTTTATTTTGGATTGTCAGGGTTTCTGTACTGTGACCAGGATATATAATAATAACCTGGGGACATTTGTAGTTCTTACGAGGTTTTAAGATCTGGTGAAACTTTGGCTGTATCTTACCATACTCAATAGAAACATATTCAATTTATGGTAATAGGCTGTTTCCTCTGGGAGTGTTGACACTACCAGGTTAAGCTGTTTTCTATAAACTTCGTTTACTATAAACTCACCAAGTCAGTACGGTGGTTTCATTTTTAGACAAGTTTCGCGGTCTCCTCATAGCAAGCGTTCTCAGCGCAGGCATTCTCCCTATTCTTCTCTTGATAATTCCAGGTTTGTTGCCAATAAGTTTTTCATGTTTAAGGTTTATATTTGAGACAAACTTATAAGAATATAAGCTACTCAGGTGAATTTGTATGGGTTCCCATTTATAACAGTGGTGCTGTGTTTATTTACAATGTTTCCTTTTTATGCAGGGGAAGAAGGTCAAGATCCAGATCACCTGTTCGGCGGCATAGGTGAATGGAAAAGGCAGCTGTAGCTGTTTCTACCTGGTTCACACAAGAGAACATTGATTTGGAAGATGGGCTAAGCTTACAATGCAGTCTTTGCAAAGGATTATCGCCGATGATTTATTAAGGAGTGATGACTTGTCCTATTTTTGTAGGTTCAACATAAAGATACAGTTGCTTTCCTGATCTACTACTTTCTTTGGGAAGAACTGGTATAAAACTCTGGTAGAGTTGGATGTGTGTATTATGTTTTGATTTGTTGTAAAAAAACTAAATATCCAAGCTTTATAATTCTTCCATAGAATTTTGTTACGTATTTAAGTTCCATCTATATTATAATTCCTTCCTACTGACAAATTCAATAGATGAGACCATAATCAAAATTTTGCCTATTGCATTAGTGAAACTATTCTAATAATTTGTTTCATTAATTTGATATGCTGCCCATTTCTGTGTTTTTTCCCCATTCCGCAGCCTGAATGGTGTACTCATTCTGGATAGATGAGTTTAGTGGATGGGGGATAGTGATTTCGACATACATTATTAAATGATGTTAAAATGGCATTATCATAATTTTCAAACTTTGAGAGTGAATGAAGCTTGTGAGTCATAATCAAGAAGAAGAGCATTTGAGCAAACTTTAGAGTTCTTTATAATGATATTGTTTAAAACTGAGCTGCCTTGAAATGTGTGGTATAGAATTCTAATGATATAGAATTGATTTTAGAATGATTTTGAAATGTATGGTTCTTCTGAAGTATAATTGATTATGCATTCAGAGTTGATTCTATCTGAAACTAGAATTTGTAGTTTTTGAGGTTAAATGTGATTTTTATTTTGAAATTTGTTATTCAACTCATTTTTACATAAATATATTTAAACATAGATCAATTAATGAATTCTTCTCACTGCATAACAAAAACACATGAAAACTGAATTCTTCTCACTGCGATAACAAAAACACATGAAAACTGAATTCTTCTCACTGCATGGCAAAAACATATGTAAACTTGCAACAGCTTCGAACTTTTTCATATAGTATTATTGCTATACCGTAAAGAAAACAGACACTACACGCCAGCTTTGACTTTTTGACTAGTAACTTATCATCTCTTCCATCTGAAATACAATTTCTTTCTATATATTGGATTCAAATGTTTCAACTTCCGTGAAAAAATGGAGGAAGCCAAGCTAACGTGCTTATGACGTCAAACTTCACATGTTTTAGTATAGTGGCCTAGTGGCTTTGTTTGTTAATATTTCATTTCTTTCTTTCAGTTAAAGCAACACTTTTGTCTTTTAATTAATAACCCATCAAGAGTTGACAAAAAACAAGAAATAACACAGTTTTCTAACTACTCCAAAAATAAACAAACCATGAAGGTTGTTTTTTCCTTTTCCCTTCTTTTCATTCTTCACCGTCTTTCAAAAAGCCTACCTTGCTGTTTTTTTCATAACATGTTATTCTTCTTGCATTTGATTAACAGGCATTTCATGTGGAGCTTTTGTCAATTTGGCTATCTGGGTTTGTCTTGATACTTCTCTCTCTTTATGCAACACAAAGATTACCTTCATTCAACAAGGATCACGGTGGAGTTTACAAGCTAAATGAAAATGATGTTTTGGATTCAAGAAACCTTAGCATTACCATGTTCACAGCTCCTAAGCCTTTTATGGACTCTACTGGTACTAGGCAGACGCTCGCTGTTCGAACATGGTTGGCTCTGTCTCCATATGTTACCGTTGTTTTGTATAGTCTACATCCTTCTGTTGCCTCCTTTGCAAATGCTTTTGACTCCGGCCGGGTTTTAGTTGATACCAGCATCGACTTCACGTAAGAAAACTGTTCATGAATTGATATTTATAGAAATCATAGTTCTGAATTTAGTTATGCCTGATGAAGTCTAAACTACTTACCGATCTATGTTTTTGTTTATCCAGCTTCCTTGGCAGTCCGTTTTTCCATTCCATGATTGCAAAATCGAGCTCATTTCCATCGGACATATTTGTTATCATTGATCCTGAAACAGTTATCATTTCCGGATTCATCTCCACGCTAAATCACGTCTATGAACTCAACCGCGATTGGCTTCTCGTTGCTTCACCTCAAAATGCTTCTAATTTGGATAATACGAAACAAGTGAGAGTTCAAGAGGTATGAAAAATCTTCCAAATATCTCAGAGCATGTAAACAACGCAGACATTTATACAATCAATTTTCATGCTCAAGTTCTCAACACAAAACTTCATTGAATTGTTCCTATTCTCCTGCTGCAGAAAATACTACAACAGAATCGGCCGTGGAATCATTGTTATAATGCAGAAAGAATGCTTATAGCATGGAATAACAAGGATACGCCTCTACATAATGGAGTTCTTCCACCTTTCATCTATGGTAAAGGTACTCTCGGGTACGGTTCAAGAGAAATGTTGTAATTTGGACCATAGTTTTAATAGAAAAGAAATGCAGTCGGAGACGTAGGCACAATTGTTCAAACTACGTTATCAAACATCATGTGTTCATTGTTTTTTTTGTCTGTGTTTTCCTATCTTTATTCTTCTAAACCAAGGTTGCTGTTCTAACAGGTACACACAACAATTGGATAATTCACGAGGCTATTTCATCAGAGTTCAGGTTTGTGTTTGATGCTAGTTCGACCATCAAAAGTTTTAATCCGAATAACGGCACATTTGAGAATTCAACTTCTTTAGATATCGAAAATAGAAAGTGGGAGTACATTGGCAATTCACATTTAGGAGCAAACTATGGATCATTATTCTATAGTGAAGCTAATTACTCAAACCTACCCAAACTTTTGACTTGTGAAAACCAATATATTATGGTTGACATCAAGAAAACTATTGTTTATCCAATTGGACACCAAGGGGAAGTTAACCCGATGAAGGAAAACGCAATGCATTGCATTGCTCATCAGAAATCAGTGACCAGAATTTCAGATTTTTCTCTAAAGGATCGGAAGAAAGTTTCAGCATCTTTGGAGCTTCCGTTTTTCTTAGAATCACTTTTGTCTATCACCGCAGACAGAAATAAAACAATTGTATTAACAGTTTCTGGTTATAGTTACAAGGATATGCTCATGAGTTGGGTTTGCAGATTAAGAAAATTGTCCATTGAAAATTTTATCGTCTCCGCCCTTGATCAAGAAACTTATCAATTCTCAATCTTGCAGGTATGTTCTCTTAATTCCTCTGCAAGAAACTTCTTAAGTCTTCTCACACTTTTTTCCATGGCAGGGAATTCCGGTTTTCAAAGATCCTATAGCTCCAAGTGATATTAGTTTCGATGATTGCCACTTCGGAACAAAGTGCTTCCAAAGGGTCACAAAAGTGAAGTCGAGAATTGTTTTGAAGATACTCAAACTTGGATACAATGTACTACTTAGTGATGTGGATACTTATTGGTTCAGAAACCCCATTCTGTTACTTCACTCCTTTGGCCCCGCAGTTCTTGTCGCACAGTCCGATGAATACCAAGAACATGGTGCTTATTCTCCACAAATAAGCTGTTCTCAATGCCTCTTTTTGCAAATTTTCTTTTCTTTTAGTCCCTTTTCACAAAGATTGTTATGCAAATGTTTTTTCTTTATAATTTATGCAGGACCGGTAAACCTACCTAGACGTTTGAACTCTGGCTTCTATTATGCTCATTCTGATAATCAAACAATTGCTGCCATACAGAAAGTGGTAAAGCATGCAGAAACTTCAGGCTTATCTGAGCAACCGAGCTTCTATGACATATTATGTGGAAAAGGAGGATCCAACCGTGTCGGCGATAACAAATGTAAGGAACCTGAAACAAATGTGACGGTACATTTCTTAGACAGAAACCTTTTTCCAAATGGTGCTTACCAAAACCTGTGGCAAGAAAAAAATGTCAAAGCAACATGTTTAAAGAAAGGATGTTACATTATTCACAACAACTGGATCAGCGGGAGGCTGAAGAAACTTGCACGCCAAGTTTCGTCTGGTTTATGGGAGTATGATCCTAGCACAAGAATGTGTATGCAGAGTTTGCACAGTATCAAACCACGGGCTCATTAACTTTAAATCGGACGATTGAGATCGAAAACTACTAGATGCAGTTACTTCACCAAATCCAAATCCTAAACCATGTAGTTAACATCGAGGAAACTAGGTGATTCCTTCTTATCCATTCTATGCAGAATTTTTGTTCTCATCTCACAAGATTATCAACAAAACCCAATTCTTTCCCTTTGTATTCACATATGCATAGCATTGGGTTCATCACCACCTCATTTGATGAAAAATATAATATTAAAAGTTGCCGGCTATAGTATACTAAGAAGTGTGCTTAAATACTATTGACATAGCCAACATTACTTCCTCTACCTAACATCATCTTGTGAAAGAATATGATGAAACAGTTAGATTTCATATCATTGAGTTGTAGGCTATGCTGAAGCGCGTTGTTCACTCGTTAGGATTTGTAGAGAATACCAATAAGAAAGACTCGAGAATCAAGAAGAAAGGAGGAAACAAGGGATACAAGGATCATCAATTCAGTTCAAAATCAAAGGATTTTGTCGTTAGAATAGCTCATCCAGGCGGGCAACAAGATGTTTATAGACACGCGGTTCCTGTTTACTCGTTGATGACAAAGTATCCAGGTATGTGTATCGCAAGTCCAGATGTTTTCAAACTTCCTCACCAATCTGTATTATGGCGAGAAGATCTTTTGATTCCCGGTCACAAGTATATCTTAATCTCTTTGAAAGACGTCGAGAAGCTCAAAAAAAGGCATCGAGAGAAGGATCAAGTCAGAGAGACTAACAGGGATGTAGAAAAAGAGAAACTCGATACGAAATCCAAGTCTCCCAGTGAAAACAAACACAAAGAGCCGAATGAAGTTGCAGAAGGAATGAAAATAGACACAAAGATGAAAGATTATGTTGTGGAAGGCGAAGTTTTAGAGAGCTCTTTTAGGTCTGCAAATGAATTTTATAATCCTAAGGAGAAACCAACAAGACCTTCAAGAAAAAGAGGATTAAGACCAAAGAAAACCTTTGTACCACCTTTACCAAAGGCCAGACAATATCGAAGTTTTGGATGGAAACCTAGTCTTCCGACCGTGAAAGAACTCTCTCCATGATTTTGTATATTTGTTTTTTCCTTTATACTTTTTGATTAGCCCCTCGTTATGTGTCGAATATTGAGATGTGTTGAACACCAGACATATTTTCAATATAAAACGTCCGTGTTTTATAGACTCTGTAATTTAATCGCTGATTCCTTTTCATGTATCTAATAGACAATTAGAGTTACTTTTTCACCCTGTTAATAAAATCCAAACATCTTCCAATCTTTTTTTTTTTCTTTTCCTTTTTGTAGATATTTTAGAGAGAAGAATATGAGTGGAAAAACTAAAAGGTTAAAATGAATTTATTAAGTACATCCATAGATTTTTTTCTCATATTCTCTGAATTTTCATCCCTCAGAGCCTAAAGATTGCTAAGTTATTTCAACTTAGCCACAGAAAAGCAACATGTCTGCAATTTCACCTCTCATTTGCAATCAAAGTCTTCACTTCACAGAAAAACCAAAAAATTTAGAAAATTTCATCCCAAGATACTTGTGCTGCAAGGCACAACAATCTTCTTTTCCAAATTTCTCAACAAATGAACAATAATGTCAAAGATGGTGCTAGTGAATTGAATTAAGCAACCACATACATATAACCTGTTCTTTATATCTTGAAAATGCGCACTCATAAAACATAAGCCAAAAGCTTAGTCAAAATCCAAGTGTAAATCACTGATAAGGTAGCGCCGACCGGAATAGTAACCGCCCATGAAGCGCAAATCTCCTTCACTGTTTCTGATCTAACACTGTTAAGTCCTCTTGCAAATCCGACTCCCATAACTGCACCAACTAATGTATGTGTTGCTGATATTGGTAGCCCTAGCTTTGAAGCACCCAGAACCACCGATGCAGCAGCAAATTCGGCTGCAAATCCTCTTGTCGGCGTAAGTTCCGTTATTTTCTTTCCAATTGTAGATATAACTCTATAACCCCACATCATTAGCCCTGCAACTATTCCAAATCCACCCCAAGCAAGAACATCTATCGGAATAACTATCTCAGCTCCTTTTGCAGCGCCTTGCAGAATAGCTAGTGCACCGGCTAACGGACCTATCGCGTTGGAAACATCATTTCCACCATGAGCAAATGACATGAAACATGCTGATAAAACCTGCATGTAACCGAAAACTCCGTAAACTATTTCAAGTTGAGTGCCCGTCGGACCTGCAATATCAGATAGGAAGCCTATGTTTTGGTGAGATGTATCATCTTTTGACTCGGGTTGTGGAGTCTTTGCCTTCTCTAGAAGATGTCCTAGTTGTTTTCTGATTGTTCTGTCAACCAGAAAAGCGCCGACAGTTCCACAGGCTAAAGCTTGACTTAAAGCTATAGGAAAAGTCTTGCTAAGAGGAAAGGCGGAAAAGGAAATTCCGGTTATGCCAAGAAATACAGCAATTGGTGCTGCTGCGGCTGCCGCTTGTCCTGGGTTACTTGCACTATACACAAACTGTACGAGAGAAAAAATTAGTGGTTGAATGCGTAAGTAACAAAGTACAAATAAAAAAATATAAATGTCACATTAAAGAGATTACCCTTCGGATGCATTTGTATACAAGAAACGAGACAGCAGCTCCCACTAGCGGCGAGAATATCCATGAAGAAATCACTCTTGCCAGTGAACCCCAGAAAACAGCACCAGAGCCTCCATAAACTAGTCCAAACCCCACCATTGCTCCCACTATGCAATGTGTAGTAGATACTGGCAAACCATAATATGATGCAATCTGCATAGTACTGAAAAATTAGTAGCTAACTAAGTTCATTGGATTATAACTAAAGCATAACTTTTATCCATTTTTCTTCTTTTGAACAAAACTAAAAGGAAATTACTATTAGCTGATAACTCAGAAAACTCAATTCTACATGTTTGAAACCAATTTAGCCTCCTCCAAAAATTGGACCAAACTTACACTAAATTGGACTCAAACTCAAGTGGTTTATGAAATCTAGTTAAATACAAATCATTTAGGAGGATCCGATTTCGAATACTAGCTCGAACAATCATAGGCCTGACTTTACTAAATTGTGAAACAAAAATAGTGTATACCTGTAACCAAGTACCAGCAGCAGCAAGTGAAGAAAGCAATCCTGCTAAGAGAAGAGAATCCTTCCCTTGAAACACACCAGCAACAAGAATCCCCTTCTGCATTGTGCTAGTCACATGAGTTCCCATCAACAATGCACCAGAAAACTCCAACACTGCAGCAGTCAACACAGCTTGCCTAAGAGTCAATGCACCAGATCCAACAGAAGTTCCCATTGCATTTGCAACATCATTAGCACCAATGTTCCAAGCCATGTAGAATCCAAACAAAAGTGTTGCATAGGATAAAACCTTTGTCTTCAAAGGCAAACCTTGTCCTAGAGATGACATAAACAAAGGAAAAATAAGTGCAGCCACTGCTATACATATTGTTATAGCAGAAGCTGTTCTTGATGATATGTTGAATGCTTTTGCCATTCCTGATACTTCATTTTTATTATTCTCTCCATTTTGGTGTTGTCCCTCTTCTCCTTCTGCAAAAGATGATAAGGTAGCAAAAGGGTGTGAGAGTTTGCAGTTTCTCAAACTTTTTGTTATGTTTGGTGATAGAGGTAGAGGCTTCACATGAAGAGAGTCTCTAAGAAACAAAGGTGAAGTGTTTTTGGAAAGCAAGATATGAGATTTTCTAAGGAAAAGAGAAGAGGTTGTTGTTTTTGAGTATTTGGTTAAAGAGAAACCACAAGAGTGATTCAAATTCATTTCTAAGGAAAAAAGTGTGTGTTTTGGAATCTGTGTTATTTAGGAAGATTATTTGCCATGAAAATGAGGAGGAAGAGGAAAGATGAAGGGAAAGAGTGGAAGTAGGTGATGATGGTGGTGAAGAGTGAAAGGAATGTGTTAGAAAAAAGCATTTTGATATTTACAACTTTGTTAAAAGGAGGAATAAGAGAATGGATTTGGATGCTTTGTTTGGTTCATAGAAATGAGTGGTGGTGAATGGAGCTTGTTGAGGTTTTGTAATGTTGTTAAATCATTGTCAACCATATATCATATTCCATTATAGCAAGAAAAATAGTTGAAATTTGATAATATTATGGTTGAGATTTGGAAAATTAGAAATTTTGACAGAACATTATCTAGAGATAAAAGAGTATGACATTTTGTGTCTATGTGAGTTACACGTGTATAGATTGGCTTACTTGGTTGATTCCATGTTTGTATCGTGTGTGTTGAAGATTCTCTTTGAATCACAGGTAAAATGTGAGGTGTAATTATTATTGAAGTTGGTTAAGGCACTCTTAAGTATTATTTTTCCATTTTAGCATAAAACTAAAACTACTCATAGAATTTGAAAATAAATCTTTGAATGCATTTTATTTTCACATAATTCATTTGTTTTTGAGACACATCCCCATCTATTTTATGGATGTACATTTTTTAAAACTATTGAATCAGAAGAAGAAAAATACATAAACGAAATAGATGCAAAAACGAAGATAAATTAACATCAATAATTGTTATGACGTACATAGATAATTGTTAACATAAATCGAACAATACATTTAATAATATATCATTTCAACATCTTCAAAATATCTTTTGTGGATCTTACAAATTTTGCATCCAACTTGATTAAACCTTTTGTTTTCTAACAATAAATTATACTTCACATAACATTTAAATCTTCATTCGTCTTCAACTCAACCTTGTTAAATTGAATGTTTCATTCGTTGTCTATCAAGGGTGAACAATACCCGAGTTTGACAATTTTTTATTGTTTGTGTATTCAATGACCTTAAGTTGAAGTGAGGAAATCACGTTGTTGAATTATCTAAGTATTGAGTTAAAATTGAATTATCTTACTAAATGTTGAATCGGGGAATTAGGGTGTTACAACCTTCATGTTTTTCATCTAGTTTAGAATACACCAAGATGTCATCTATAAAAACCACAACAAACTGATTCAAGTGTGGAAGAAATATTATATTCATATATTCCATGAACACACCTAGTGTATTAGATACATCGAAAGACATCACTAAGTACTCATAATGACCATATCGGGTCCTAAACGCAGTCCTTGAAATATCATCTAACTTTACTCGAATCTGATGATAACCCGATCTCAATCAATCTTGTTGAACACAGTAATCCGTAAGAGGAAGATGATACTTGTCGAACCAAATGATCTGTAAGGCCGTCAATTATTGGAAGAGGATAGTTATTCTTAATTGTAACCTTATTCATTTGTCGATAATCAACACATAACCTTATGCTACCATCTTTCTTTTAACCACCAACACCAACGCTCCCCACGGTGACACACTAGGTCTAACAAACTTATTCTCTAGTAGCTCTTCAATCTGATTCTTCATCTCACTCAACTCTGACGCAAAAATTCTATATGGTACTATCGACACAGGTATAGTTCAAGGTACTAAATCTATGTCAAACTTAACTTCTCGCTCCAATGGAAAATCACAAATGTTCTCAGGAAAAACATGAGGAAATTCATACACCATAGGCATACCACTAGCCACAATATCGCCCCTCATTATCAATGAAGAAAACATCACGAGCACTTGAAAATCCTCCCTCAAGGAGATCTCAACCTGACCGATGGACATGAATCTCGAATCCATACACTATTTGGATCCGTGAAACAACACATCCTCATCCAAAAACATGCACTCTTGCAATCAGTGGCACATTGAACCAACCCTCCACACCCGAAACATCTCAGAGAAGCAAAAGTTCATCCCTCACTTGTTTAAATCCCGCTCCCGCTGGCAAGTGGTTAGGAAAGAAAAATGAGCATCGACATTGTTCACACAGATGTCGTAAGCAAGGGAAACAAAAAAATTCACACAACCTAGGCCAAATGGACCGACCTGCTCTTATACCAACTATATAACAACACTCTAAAACTGAAACCCTTGATTTATGAAAATAAAACATGTAATTTTACATAACATCGGTGTTACACATTCATAACATTCATCTTTATCTAATTATAACATATATTAAATAACAACGAAACATCGAAAATTTCAAAGAAACATTTATTTTGTCTCAACATAAGTACTTAATGAAATAACTCAAACAACTAAAAAAACATACCATATACCAAAACAACATAACCTTAGTGTTACATATCAGAGCGACCAAATCTAAAAACTTAAAAAGCAGTAAATAAACGAAGAGACCTCAATGACATCCTCCCGCTCAATAGTAGCTAGTACTCCTCTACCTGAGTATATGTACCACGAGAATATAAATTGTCACAAAAAAATAACAACTAGAGAGTGAGAATACATTCTATAAAGTTAGTGGTGCATAAACAATAAAGGATAGTATAATTCAAGTAATTAACAATCACACGAATATCAATCACACTAATGCACCAACTATAATAATGACTCGATCAGAATGCATGTATATATGAATTGTATCAACCCATCGACTTCATATGCATGTGGTACCAATTTGGAAATCAGAGGTATCTTACTGATTTAGTCCACTCACTGATGGCCCCCCTTCGAACCATAAACGTCATCGATCCTCTACTAAATCAACAACGCATCATTGATCCCCCTAATGAATCTGCAACGCATCACCTTCTGAACCAACGACACACCACCAGATCGAAGTCCGTACACCATGATGCATAAAATTTAGCAACTTATACATATGTAATAATCATCATCGATTCCCCTTTGAACCATATACATCACCAATAAGGCCACCAATTCAACATGATAAAAATGATATGTAATTATACCCATTACAATATACATTCATACGCGTACTCAACAAAAATTGTCAATTAATCAAAAGGAGTAAATCAAACAACTCTTAAACATATCAAATTTACTCACCAACTCTCCAAACACATCATAACAACGTCAAATAGTCGCCAAAATCAAACCAAACAACACAATTCACATATTTAAAACGTCTCATTCCCATCCTCATACACACATATAACCTCTAAGGCATTACCGTGAGGTTTTACTACACGCCATCCTCCCAACACTTTGAATCGTGCCTCAAACAAAGTCATAAAAATCACGTTATGCAGAAAACCTCACACTTGGTATGAAATCAAGGGAGCGACTACGACCACCCATGTTGGCTAATACGGCCCGTAGAACTCCCTATAAAAGACCCCCCCCCTTTTGACGCACCTCTAGTACAAAAACCATAAGGCTTCTACGATCGCCCATAGTAGCTGCTACAGCCTGTAGCAGCATCCCAGACCCCAAAATTTTATTTCACAATTTTGTGCGATTTTTCTTGTTTCCCAACCCTGCGCCAGACCCCATACCCCAAATTTTGACTTCTAACAAACCTAAAACATATAAACTCATAGGTACATGAATCAAAGGGTAATAAACACACCATAACATCAAAATCAACATCATCACATTAATTCATCACGCTTTTCACCAACACATAACATCAACATATAAACATTATCATCTTTAATGTTTTCATGGAATTCAATCACACAATTCACATTAAGATCAAACATAGCATGATTAACACATATAAAATCAACAATACATCAATCCAATTGTGGAGGTTCTGCACAAACCTCACACAATTCACAAACCCTTAATAATGGAGGACAACACAATCAAACAATGAAGAGGTCGAGGATCCCTCACCATCCTTTATGAAATAAAAGCCAATAATGAAAAATTCCCCCTTACCCAAATTCGCAAAAAATCTCCAAACTTGACAGTGGAATCTCCCTCTTCTCACTCTTGCTCTGCTATGACATTTTCTCCCATCTTGTTCTTTTCCACCAATTTCACGCACTGACTCCTTTTTCCCTCAATCATTATAATCTAAAGGGTTAATAGTCATTTACCCCCTACAATATAGACATGTTTTGATTTACCCCCTTTAAAAAAAAATTTGGATTATCCCCTTGAAATTTTAAAATTCTAAGTCTTTTTCCCCTAGGTGAAAACGTTACCTCCTTGTAATTTTTTTATTTATTTACCCCATGGTTTTTACATGCTTAGGGGGGGGGGGGGGGTACCAAAAAATTTCAGGGGGGGGGGAATCCAAAATTTATTTTTTAAATGGGGGTAAATAAAAAAACGCCTATATTGCGAGGGATAAATTACTATTAACCCTAATTTAAATAAAAACTTTACTTTAATTTTTTATTCTAATACCGCTTACCCTTTTTGAGAAATCTAAGGGAAAATAATGATATGATGATTTTTAAGAAAGACTATTGCTTCCAACTAGTATTCATAATAAGTTGTATGCTAATGTGATCTTATGCTCATACCCGTGGTTGTGATTAGCTAACATGTTTTTGTTTCGATACACTCTGTTATTTATGTTTGAAGAATGTCTGGAACAATCTAAATAACATCTTGTCTGGCTGCAGGATCTGCTGCTGGCAACTTGTTGAGCAAGATGTCTTGATAGGTTGTATGACATCCTGGCTCAGGAATTGTTTATACTGCTCATACTGAGTTGGATAATTTCTGTCAAAAACTTGTCCATCAAAATATTTAGCACATGGTGTCTGGCATTTTGGCGTGAGTGCAACACTAATTAGATTCTCATGCACTTTAGATTTGTTTCAAGATTTTTTCAATCCAAGTTTATGTTAAAGTTTCTTGACAAAAAGTTTTGATTGTAAGAAACTTGGTGTGAAATATGTCTGGATCATGTTATATGACATCTTGGCATGCAGACTACTCTTACTACACTAAATGTTCGCTTCAACATTTGGTTATAAAACCTGTATTATTTCTGGTATGATGAGAAGATTACCCTTGGGAGAAGTTTATTAATCCAAATCTATTGGGAAAAATATTTTATTAATCCATAAGTTTGAAGATATTTTAATTTTTGGATTTACTCTTGATGAAGTAATCTCCAATCTCAATTAAAGATGATGTAAAATGTTGTTCAGTTTTTGCAAGAGATTTATTCTGAATCCTTTAATTAAGAATTTTGAATTGTGATGTTTATCAAGTAATTATTTTATTTTATTTATTCAAGATTCAAAATTGTGTTTCATGGACAGATGTCAAGCCAGATGTTCCATGATTGTGAGACATCTGTCTCATACTGGTCACAAAGGTCTCAATCTTCCTAATGAATATTTGATTGATCATGTGTGTTTTTGGAGGATGTAATCTGAATCAAATACAACACGAATAATCAAAAGATTCAGATTTATTCAAGAAGATCGATCATGATTGACAATCATCATTATTAAAGATTGATCTCATATGCTTTTTAGAAGTCCAACCAAATTCATTACCTAAATCCTTATGGGATTTTGGAGCTGGACTTTTGTGGATATATAAGGAGTTCATCTACTTTATGAAGACTCAGACATCAAGAGTAAATATCTACTAAGTGAGGAGGATTCATAATCCTCAAGTGAAGAATAAGAATCAAGCTCTGAAGACTCAAGTCATCAGGCTGGAGCTGTTTGTGCTGTTTCTCAAGAAAGATGTTATGAATGATTTTTACCTTTGTATCTGGACACATTTTAATTTATCGTGTTCATGGGTATGCAATTAAGCTTTGGTATTTGTGGTTTTGCAAATGGAAATGGTTCATGCATTGTGGTATTTCTCTGGTTTTCTTTCTTTTAATACCTTTTCCAAATTGTTGAAAAAAAAGAGAGAGTAATGGTGTAATGGTGTGTGAATACATGTATGCTCGTGTGATGTGAGCTTCTTTTTCTGTTTGGCTCTTCTACTATTGATGATGTTCTAATGATCTGATGTAGTGTGCTACTTGTGCTCACATGCTAGAGCATTTGGCCTGACACTTGGCTTTCAACTATGAACATTGTGATTTTGTTTTGATGTAGAAACCACATTTCATGCTTTCTAATTTTTCTACTTATGTTGTTGTTGTTGTTGTTTTTGTTTGATTTGTGTGTTTTTTTGCGGCGTGCTTATGATTTTCAGTTTCGGTATCTTGTGAATTTACTCATGAACATATTGAAAGAGTTGTTTTTCCAAAATTTTCCAAAGGGGGGAGATTATTGTTCCTTTTGGATTGGATGCATTATGCAAAGAAACATGGAGTGAACAAGATGTTTTGGTGAATAAAGAACACATGTGAAACCAGATGTTCCAACATGTGAGCAACATCTAGCCCTTGTCAGCAAATGAATGTTGTTGTTGTTGTTGTTGTTCTGAGCATAATTTTCTAGTTGGGTTTCAATTAGATTTATTATTATCTTTTAGCACTGCATTAATTAGATTTGTTTCGCAAGTTAAAAGGATCAAATCAAATTAGTTAGAGATTTAAATTTGTATTTAAACAAATCAAATCTTTTGTTGGAGGTTTTTGAAAAATAATTCAAAACAAATCTTCTACAAATTTGGACATGATCTCATATCTCATGCCCATTAGAAAAAATCCAAGAAGTTGCATTCCTATTTAAGGAAACTCAAACCTAACATTTTAAGGATGTGCAAGTATTGAAGATCTATGTGTTAGGGGTTTATATTTTTGAGTATTTTGTTTGTGTTGTTGTTTGAGCATCACTCTAGCGTCTGCATTCATATCTAAAGGCATAGAGTTTGGTTTGTTAATTGAGTTGTAATTCAAAAATCAATATTTCAATTATTGTATAGATCACTAGGGTTAGTGATTAACTTAAAGTGATAGGGTTAGTGATCGAGAGAAAGTGAGAGGGATCTCATATTTAAGGGGAATCCTAAATATAAATACACATGGGTACAATTAAGAAGATGGGCATTGAATAAGGGTTGTTCATCTATGACACTTTGGACTAATTCAATTGAAGAGTGAATTTCCTTTATTGGGTTGGAAGCCCCCACATACATAGTTATTGTTTGCACCGAACATGGTTAAAAATTCATTGTGTTCTTTTATTGCATTATGATTTATCATTATGTTTTATCTTATCTAAGTTTAAGATGTTGAATACATTAGCTTAAGAATATGGTCCAACATCTATCCCCTTTGTCGTACCTCGAAAAATATGATCCTCGCGATGGACGCGAAAAACAACAGAGTCAGAGCTTCGTATTCCCCCGCGAAGGATTAAAATCCCCGTGCCTACGTATTTTCTTGTGCAATGGGAAAGTCAGAGCTTCGTAGTTCGTGCAATTACGGTTTGTGTTTTTTAATGAACAATTGTTTGAAAACACTTTCTAATCTGCTAAGCGTTGACTTATACTCGCGGCGGAGGCTGAAGCGCTAGCTTGTTTGCGAGATAGAAATATTTAAACAATGTTCGTTTAGAGAAAATGTTTTGACCTTTGTTAAGGTGTTTTAAATGAAAGGGCGGATGAACCACGTCACGTGGGGCTCGCTTAGGAGTGATTCACTCAAGAATTATGTGGAGTGCTAGACTCCAGAATTCAGTTCCTTCGCTGATTAATTGTAAAAATGATTTGTATTTGTTGGTAGGTTTTAAGTTGTATTTTGAAGAGAAAGATACAAGTCGTCATCTTTAAGGGAGATGTCTCGCTTATTCTACCACAAACATTTGAGGAATGAAATCGAAAGAAGCTTTAAACTTGAATACGGTGATCCACAAACAATGCCACATTCTTTCTTTGAGAAATAAAATCGGAAGAAGTTTAAACTTGGATACGATGATCGACAAGCAATGCCACATTCTTCCTTGATAGAAAATGTCTAATAAAATTGATTTGTTTGTGTTTGTGGGAATAGGAGAAATATCTTTCCTATTGAGATGAATCATGTCTCATCCTCTGATTTGTTAAATGTTTTGAATACGAAAGAGTGAATGAATTACAACCCGAGGGCTAGACTTAAGAGTAATTCAATTCAAGAACCCGAGGAATGCTAGATTCCTGAGTTCAGTTCTTCCGTATAATTAATTGAATTTTTTTCGGTATTTTAGGATTTAATGTTTTTAGTAACGAAGGGGTAAATGAAACACTACGCGTGGGGCTAGCCCAGGTGTGGTTCATTAAAGAACCCGCATAATGTTAGATTCCGAAGTTCAGTTCCTCGTTAATTAATTGTGACGCGTAAAAGTCGTACAGATGGCGATCACATAGGTGACCGACTTACGTGTGTGCGAAATGTAGGTGTATGAATTTATTTGGTGTTGGACCAAGAAATTAAATTATCTTTGAAACAATTTATTCTTAGTGTTCACATTCATATTTTACTTAGCAATTTATGGTCGAAATGTAAAAGTATATCACATAAGTGAGCACAACATCATAAGCATACAAGCTAGGACATACATTCAAGTGAACACGATTGTAACAAAAAAGTTTAAGTAAGATAAATCAAACATGAATCAACATAATTTCCTAAAAAGATAAAAAAAAATAATTGATGTATAATACTAAAAAAATAAATCTTGTTTTTTTTTTGGTTTTTAATAAAAAGAGGAATGAAATAAAAACTAAATTAAACAAAACATTTTTAATTTTTTTCGTAAAAAAACTTAAGGATTTCCTACCAATTTTGTTTAAGCCCAATAACCCATCACTTGGGTTCGGGTCATGAGAACAATCTTCCACATACGTGGCCCAAACATAGACCAATCTTTCTAAAACGTAACTCTAATCATTAAGTTACCAGCATCATCAGTTAATCACAATGTTAGCCTAACACATAGCTTCATGAGTAATACAAAGAAAAGACATGTGTATTGAGAAACATCACGTCTGCAGCTTTTTAAATTTCCTTTCCCATTTAACACAATCACAATGAATACCAATATTGAATAACTCTTTATATCTTCACATTTTTCACCGTAACAAATCTCAGATAGCAAAAAAAAAACAAATCTCAGATGCTTTTAACCTAGACTCAGCGTCAACAAGGTATTTTATCGCAAAAACTTCAAACCTCCATGCTCAGTCAAAGACTTCACTGCACATCATGTGTTAGAAACTTGAAGGATCAATTCAAGCCAACGAGTAATTGCGGAAACAGAAGCAAAAATACCAAAAACATTGAAAAATGACAAATATAGCACAAGAAAAGATATTGAGCGCATCTTACCTATTTTGAGCGTTCTTAGAGCAATGTGACTTCTCAGGGTATCTTTCGAAACTCATCTTTTCCTTTTGCTTGCTCGCTTTCCCCTTCTTTTGATGTCTGCGTTGCCTTTGTGAATTCGTGCTATGAATATATGGGGTTTGGATCAAGTATACTTCAGAGTTCTGAGAATTTTTGGTGGTTGCTAATGTTTCTTGCTATAGTTGTTGATATTCTGCTATGTTTTTTTATGTTCTTTTGTCTGGATGCTCTCTTGTTGTGATTTGTTTTTGAGATTTTGATAAAAACGGTTTGGAATTTCAGTCAGTTGAATATTTTTGACGCCCCTCTCTCTGATGATAACTTCGTCCCTTTTTATAGTCAAATTATGGCTTTTGATATTGAAACTTGTTGAGTCTGAGCATATTTGGTTATGCCTGCTATAACCTTTTTCACATTAAAAGTTTTTTTTCTTCCAATTTTGTGAAAATATCGGCTTTGCATCTCTGCTAATATTTTTGTCTGTTTATACCTTGTCACTGCACTATTTTGACTTAACTTTCTTGGTTCGAAATGATTTAAATTAGTTGGATTCAGATTGAACTGATTTTCTCTTAGTTTCCCTGCTTTTTGTCTGCTTGTGGAATGGAATTATGGTAGTCCCAACTCAAGGGTTTCTGACTGTTGGATTATGTGATGCAGGGTCTGTGGGAGATGGATTGGGAGCTGAATTGTTTTAGTACATGGTTCAAGAACATGGATTTTCACCGCGGGTTAACCATTATGGATGCCTTGTTGATCTCTTGGGTCGAGCAGGAATGTTACACGAAGCATTTGAGCTTATCAAAAGCTTGCCTATTAAGGGTGATGCTACTTCATGGCGTATGTTTCTTTCTGTTTGCCAAGTCCATGGAGATGTTAAATTGGATGAATGTGTGAAGTTCAAACGATGTATGCTCAAAAATTCCACAGATATATGGAGGTGGCTTGCCTTTTTTGCTTATGAGGTACCTGGTATTGCTTTTAAAATCCTATTGAAAATTGCAGAATCTATTTCTTCGCATCATCCTGAAATAATAATCCCTTGTTGATACGTTAGATTGTACTTCTTCTGTTTGTAGGTTTCTAAAAATCAAACTCAATAGTTCCTAAGGTGGTTTAAACATAGAAAAGGATTAAGATGAGTCGTAAAGAAACGTCAAGTCACATCCTGAATGTTGCCGTGATATATTGCCAAGCTGCACTCAACCGTACTTTCGAAGGTAATCAATTTTGACTATCATGAACATGAATTTTGGGCAATGTATTGTTGTTATTCTGGTGCTTCCAACTTTATAACCTTTAGTCTTTGAACGCGTCAATGTTACCTTTCATCATTTCCATTCCTTCATTCATCGTAAAACTTGAATTTGGTCCTTGTTTTAACTCATCATTCTCTTTTTTTTGTGCATGCGAACATGTTGGAGATTTTGGCAACATCAATGGGTTCCAGTCGTTCCCGGTTTGTTAAAGACCTCAGGGGAAACATCACGACCATCTTCACCAGTATTTCCGTCAATGCGACAATATTGGTATCCACGAAACATCAAATAATCTTCAAGTACGTCTAGAAGCCTAGTCATCTGTGAAAATGTAAGGATAAATCCCACTCTTTTAGTTTGACAAGCAACTTATCCCTTAGAAACCATTTTACCAGTACTTGTAACAAGATGATCCCCTGTTATATAGGGAGGATCAGGTTCAGCACCTTGGAAAAGATATGGGTGATTGCACCATTTACAAAATCGCATTTCTATATTTAGAAACCATTTTCGTTCACCACCAACATTTACAACCTCAAGATCCTTCTGCACATGCCTACTCTGAGAATGGTTTTCTCTGCCTATCCGAAGAAATGGAAGATTGATGATGTCGTCGCAATGGTGATTAAGACCTTGGCAGCCTTGTATGAAGTGACAAAGTGTTTTCAACTTAGATTTTTTCCAAGGCATTATGATTCTTAAGCTTTAGCTTTGTAATTTGGTAGTGTTAGAACTTTCTTCCTATACAATCTTGCATATACAATATTGTATCCCACTTGGACAATTCTTTGGAACTTTGTGAATTTTGTTTCCAACTTTGCTGGTAATGAACTCTTATGAAAAAGAAAGAACACATCTGCTTGGATAACCGAATCCCTATTGAATGCTATGAATTCTTTTCTTTTTTTAAATTGAATTTCAAAAATGAGAAATACCGTGTTGCATTATATCACACACCCAATACGCCCATCCATGCAAGCTAGCTCTTTTTCAGCACAATCCATTAGAACATTCTTAATAGACAAAATCCATCATGGCTTGAAAATAAATTAAACATGGCCTAACATCAATTCATATATATAACTTGAACTTTCTACCAAACTTAAAAGAAATAAATTCTGATGAAAAACTTGGTATTTTTAGAGCCTTGTAAATAAACCTTTAATCTGGTGTATCCTAAATCTTGATTTATCATTTTAGCGAGCAATACATTAAGTAGTAAGGAGAAAGACAACCTTAATCACAACGAATCTTCAAACTACATCTTGTAACATGATTCATGTTCTTAACAAATCAATGCCCAAAAACCAACAGATCCTGAACTTGACGACCAGGTGAACTTCATACAGAAAAGAAACTCCGGAAAAAGGCTCTGAAGACACAAAACTTAAAGCCTTAATCTCTATCCTTGAAGAAAGAAACCTTGTAATTTGATGTTCGAGAAACAAATAGAGGACCGATCACTTCATGAGTCTTGATGCAAACTGTCATACCCCAAATTTGTCCTACCTGCACTATTTTATTTTACTGTCTAACCATCATTTCAAAAAATCCAAAAATATGTATTATTTATTTTTCTGTCTAGCGAATATTCCAAAATCAAAAAATGCATTTATTTATTTTCAAAATTAAGAAATTTGAATTTTATTTTTTAGTCTTTTATTTCTATCTTTATTATTTAGTTTGTATTTTTATCAAAAATATAATACAAAAAAAAGAAAGTCTATTGTTATTATTATTAGAAATATTTCTTCGTAATTCCATTTTCCATCTAAAAAATATACATTCTTTATTTTCAAAAATAAATTAATTTCTCACATCGTAGATTTTACTCTTTTTATTATTATCCAAAAATATAAAAAAAATCTCTACTTTTCTTATTAGAAACTATTAGTTTTCTATTATTGTTATTATTATTATCCCGAATTTCATATTATTATTAGTTTAGTTTTATTCTTGTTATTATTATTATTATAAAATTTATTAAAAAAAATATAAAGAAAGGAAAAGAGAAAGTTTGGAATTGTAAAAAATATGGAGTATATATTTGTTTGTGCAAATTTACTAATGGATGTATACCCGCCCCAACGGATGGATTTGTGTTTGTGTTACTATAAGGACTAGGGTTTGATTCTTGCCCCCATCCTTTTTCAAAATGGTTTTTATTTTCAGTTTTTTCTATTTTTTATTTATTAGCACTATTCCTTTATTTTTTATTTTTACTATTATTATATTTTCTGTACTATTATTATTAGTATTATTTATTATTATTATTATTATTATTATTATTATTATTATTATTATTTATTATTACTATATTTCTATTAACTTTTTATAAATAATACTATCATTTTCAATTGCAAACTCACACTTTCTACAACGAAGACCTCACCTCCATAAGTTTCTTATTTTTTCAACACCACTACCTAACTAATACAACCATCACAAAAATTTCACGTGTTACATTATTTTATAAGACCCCATTTGTAAATATCTCATAAGCTCATTATCTTTGTTCTTAAATCCATTTACTATTATTTAAACAAAATCACAAAAAAAAAATCTTTTTAGTTTATTATCTCTATTCTTAGTGTTATTATTTCTATTATTGTTATTTTATTATTATTATTATTATTATTATTATTATTATTATTATTATTATTATTATTATTATTATTATTAATTTCATATAGTTATTTTTTTTATCACTTTCTTTATTTTTCTGCCAGCGCAACACATGTTATTATACCTCAATTTTGTCATATTGTTTTATTTTCGTTTTCACCTTTATTAAAAAAATCCAAAAAATGCATTTATCTAAAAAATTCAAAGTTCTCTGTTTTATCACAAGTTCTTTTATTCTATTTTTATTACTTAGTTCATTATCCAAAAATAAAAAAATCTATTTTTATTTCTATTAAAAACCATTTCCCATAAACCCATTAGCCCATTACAAAAAAAATCATTTTTATTATTATTATTTCTTATTTTATTTTATTATTACTTTATCTGTTATTTTTATTATTATTATTACTATTATTATTATTATTATTATTACTTTTTGTAATTCTCATTATTTTCACTTTTATTATTATTACTTCCATTATCATTACCATTATTATTAGTTTTATCATTTATTACTATTATTATTATCATTATTATTATAGTTATTTGCTATTTCTATTTTCATTTTATTGTTACTATTATTATTTTATTATTATGGTTTTTATTATTATTATCATTATTTTTTATTATAGTTGTTATTATTATTATTACTGTTATCACTATTATTTACTTATTATTATTCAAGACTCAGTTTGTCTTTCACAATCCATAAAACAAATATCTGCCACACAAAATATCTTTTTTTATAGACATCATCTTTTTTTATAGTATCATTGTTTATTTCATACATAGCATTAGCAGCAAAATAACCTGTACCCATTACACCACTAACCACTAATACACTCCCAAATGCACTTTCTCTTCATACTCGCCAGCTCGTCGGAGAAACTGTGAGGGAGACAACGTGAGGTAGTGAGTTTGTTCTTGTTTTTTTTGTTTATCGTGTTATGAGTTTCTTTACCCTGTTAATAGTTTTTTAAAATAAAATAAAAATTGTTGTGTGTTTTATAAAACCTAATATATATTTAATCCTTATTTATTGTTTTGATTTTTTTTTTATTATTTAAAAAAAATTGACTATAATTGTGGGTTTGTTTTTGACCAAAATCATTTAATACTTATTTTACTGATTTTTTCTCTATTGTTATGAAATACTGATTTAGGTTTGGTTTATTTATTTTTTACTTCAATTTTCTTTAAAATCACGTTAACACTGTTTTCAATCTTTAAATGGCTGTCTTTTTTTTAATTTTATTTATTTATTTATTTATTATATTTTAGTTTGTTTTGTGAAAAGGAGGTTTCATTTATTTTATTTTATAACTAATGGAGGTGATGTGCTTTGGAAGCCCATCTTGGCTATTTTCTCACTCAGATACTCACGGATACCATCGTACAACCCCCTATGTTTTTTTTTTGTTTTTTTTTATATAATTTTTATTATGATTTAGTATTGTTAGAAATTAGTTTCTATTTTATTATCAATAGTCTATTTCTTTTATTGTAATTTGCTTGGTTAGTTCTTTTTCTAATTTAGAAAAATGTCTTAAAAAAATAAATATTGGTGAATCGTTTGATTTTAATCTCTCTTATTTCGGGCCAATGACATAACAAAAGGCCGAGGCATTGCCCGATTTCGTTAAATCGGTGATACTCGGTCAATATGAGACCCTCCTTGTAATTAGTTTTTTTTTTTATTTATTTTTTATTATTTTGGCAAACAAACATGTAAATTAATTTAGTTTATTTTATTATTCTTAACATTATTTAATTTATTTAATTATTCAATTTATTATTCTATATTAATTTTCGCAATTCAATTTGTTTATTTATTTCCGCATTTCAAAAGTGATGTTTCGACTCCTTATAGAATGATTCCAATTTTGAATCGATTCTAAGGTAGTTCACAAACTAAATTTCGACGCGTCCCAAAAAGGTCCAACGCCTTCAAATAGTTGTTCCCGAATAAAAAGGCCGAACGCCTTCGAACCGTTCAAAACACTGCACACACGCTTCCTCTTGGGCTAATTACAACGAGACCCCTTTATTTCTCGCAATCCCTTGTATTTATTTTGTATCCCTCTCTCATTACTTTGTACGCACTTTATTTTCCGTATTTTATTTAATTCTGAATCCTTGGTCCAACGCCAAGCGATTGCACTTGCACACTTGCACTTTATTTTCCAGTTATTATTTCATTTATTAGGATCCACCTCTCCTTGCGAGCCGAGCGCATTGTGCCTCGCAAACAAACCACAAAAATAAACTCCACTTGCATTTACCCTTTAACCTCAAAAAACCAAAACGTTTCGATTAGATCCAAACCCTTGATCCAACGTCAAGCGGTCTTAGGAAATAAAACATTCTAATAATACGAGAAGATTTGTACGCCACGAGCCTTAAGCAGTAGAAAGGAGGATAACGAGCTCTCGTTACTCGCTCCGATTATTTCGACGCAAGACGCTCGTCTTGTTGGACGAGATAAACTATCCATAATCTTTAGTGCATTTCAACTCCTAAACCCTTTCATCGACGAAAGGTAATAAAACGAACATCCATTACCCTTAGCAGGCCGAACTACGAGGCTCTGACTTTCCCATTGCACACGGGAGTACGTAGGCACGAGGATCTCCATCCTTGTCGAGCACCTAGGTTCAATCTAACTTATAATTCAACTCGTTTCCCTCTAGCAAGAAATTCGTTTAAGCATAGACATCCTTTCGAGCATGATAACTTAGATGGTTCCCATCGAGTACGATGGATGTAGGGGGTGCTAATACCTTCCCCCTGCATAACCGACTCCCGAACCCAGGCAATGGTTCCGTTGACCTTTGTCCTCATCCTTTTCTTCCCGGGTTGTATCTATATCTTCCCTTCCCTCTTCGGGAATAAATAGAATTAGGTGGCGACTCTTCAGTCCGTCCGGCGCGTGACTCCGTCCTTTCGGATCGCGTAAGGTCGTATTTTTCGGGGTACAACACAAACATCCATGATAATTTAGTTTCAAAGTCCGTCTCCAAATTTGAATGAAATAAACTCCAAAATTTCAAGAAACCCTGACTCCATAGATCTTCAACTTTCATGCCTTGAGAAAACACATTATATGCAGGTTATGAACATGACCTAATGTAATGCCTATGCGTGAGCCACAAAAAAAAATGGCAAGGACATGAGGGAAAATTTCGGGGTGCAACACCCTTAAGAACATAATTTCATCCTTTTTTAACATGCATCATAAATGCGATAACTTCTTTCTTTGTTAACCCTATTTACTAGTGTTTTCCTGCATGAACTAAATCCTAAGTCAAAATTTACTCCATACTTAGCAATTCAAACTACTAAAAAATCTAACTACTTCTATGACTACTCATTACAGGGGTTCATCACAAGCTAAATTATATTGGTGCATATAATTTAAATACCTATTAATACATTGTTTTCAATATTTTTGAAGGGTCCAATAAGTTTTTTTCCACGGATCTTCAACTTTCATGCCTTAAGAAAACACATTATATGCAGGTTATGAACATGACCTAATGTAATGCCTATGCGTGAGCCACACGAAAAAAACGGCGAGGACATGAAGGCAAATTTTGGGGTGCAACAACTGCCCCTATTCAAACGGCTTAAACCTGAAAGGTGAAAGTGGTGTGAATACTAAAAGAACCAGAAAATTTGCACTCCACTGAGTAAAGAAAATATGGTGGAAATGTTTGATAGGGAACTATAAAACTAAAACTCCACTGGGAGGGGAAAAAATGACTCGACTGGGGATAAGACGCACATGGCTGTAACAAACTCCACACGAGAATTTTCTTTTGAGTGTAACCAGACGACAACTGGATTTCAAAATAGGTTAAAGAAAAGGTGACTAGACAAGAACCGACTTTGAGGTTGTCTACCAGGTGAGAACTGGCACCTGGATGAGTTTCCAGACTTGAAAGGAAGAAATCACCCACCACCAAATGTATGGTTGCCTAGGAAAAGGTATCAGACCAAATAAAAGAAAACTTCTCAAACATTCAAGGTTGTATGCCACGAATGAGTATTACTTGAAAAGATTAACGAACATCACCGAGGATCTTCAAAGAGATACAACTAATTGATTTGTAAAAGGGTTTCTCAAATAAAGAGAGAATCATCTGCATTGATTTTCACCAAACTTCTCATTGGAATTTTTCGTAGAGATGCCATTTGATAGAAAATATAAGTTTATACCAAACTTCTCACCGTGTCTTGGAGAGATGCCGTTTGGCGAAAAAGTAAGTTCATACCAAACTTCTCAACGTGTATTGGAAAAGTGCCATTTGATAGAACCCTAATCATACTTCCCTTCCTCTGAAAGAGACACCATACGATGGAGAATAACTTCACACTCAAGCTTCTCACCTTGTCTGGGAGAGATGCCATTTGACGAAAATTGGAAATTCACAACAAACTTCTCACCTTGTCTGGGAGTGATGCCCTTTGCTTGAAAAAAGAGATTCATACCAAACTTCTCAACGTGTATTGGAGAGATGCCATTTGATAGAACCCTCATCATACTTCCCTTCATCTGAAAGAGACGCCATATGATGGAGAACAACTTCACACTCAAACTTCTCACCTTGTCTGGGGGAGATGCCATTTGACAGAAATTGGAAATTCATAACAAACTTCTCACCTTGTCTGGGAGAGATGCCATTTGCTTGAAAAACAAAGAGATTCATATCAAACTTCTCAACATGTATTGGAAAGATGTCATTTGATATAACCCTCATCATACTTCCCTTCCTTTGAAAGAGATGCCATATGATGGAGAACAACTTCACACTCAAACTTCTCACCTTGTCTGGGAGAGATGCCATTTGACGGAAATTGGAAATTCACAACAAACTTCTCACCTTGTCTGGGAGATATGCCATTTGTATGAAAAAAGAAATTCATATCAAACTTCTCAACGTATATTGGAGAGATGCCATTTGATAGAACCCTCATCATACTTCCTTTCCTCTGAAAGAGATGCCATATGATGGAGAACAACTTCACACTCAAACTTCTCACCTTGTCTGGGAGAGATGCCATTGCTTGAAAAAAGAATAGCTTCGTTGGGGATGGATCAACTGTTTGGAAAGAGACTTCCATCCATTGATTCACTCAGAAGTCCAGGGATAAGAACAAGTTGCTCAAATAAAGAGACCGCCACTTGTTGTCAAGTATAAGTACTTCAAAAGAAAGTTGCAACAACACTGCTGGAGAGCAAAAAATTGTCTTCACTTGGGGAATCTTTAATAAATTATTTATGGGAGACAAAGTATTCAAAGGTGCAAAATAAATTCACTTTCCACCATATGGAAATTCAACCATCGAAACTGTCAAAGACCAAATTCAATCCAGGAACCAGTTGGAGAGAAACTGTCAAGCAAGACACTAACCCGTGAGGAATAAACTCAACTAGGGATTTATCCTATCCAAGTTTGGAAAGGAGAACTAAAGCAAAAATCTTCCACGAGGGTAAAAACTCAGTGGGGAATTAGAAAGATCGTACATTTTCTGCCTAAGGCTGACAACCATATTGGAGGGGGAAACTCATCGCTTGGGGATAAACACGACCAAGGTGGATGAAGTATGCATCAATGAATGCAACATGAATATGAATTCAATTATGATGTACATGTATGTATATGCGTTATGTTTATGCTGACAAACAGACAAAACAGACACAAGGGATAAACTGGTGAAAAAATAAACATCACAACAAATGGATACTCGACCAATCTCGTCACAGTGTACGCAATCACTGAAGATAGGGTAGAGAGCCATCCATGGAATAAAGTCCTGCTACAAAGCTCAAATATATTTGAGGAGAGAAAGATACTTCAATCGGGAAATAAACCCAAGCAAATCTTCTAACTTCAATGTCCATCAGAATGAAACAAACATACAAACTATGTTTGCTTAGGATGAAGTAAATTTGTACTCCGTTGGGGGAGAAAATCACATTCAGCTGGAGAAGCTTGAATAAAGGCTCAAATGGGGATACTAGACTTATTATCTCACTGGAAGCACTAAGTAGTAAAAGGAACCCACCAGAAAATACTGAGGCATGCACCTAACATATCATAGCAACTGGCATAAGGACCCTGTCATCTGGAGATACTTGCGAGGTAGATCACAAGAGTGTCTTGTTTAGGGAAACACGTGGTCATGCACCCACAAAATGGTTTGTGAGAAGAGATCATCTCAAGAGGATTTTATAGAAGACTTTACATTCAAAATGCCACGGTGTCTTCAAACTCTTGGAGAGATTTTGTCGAATCTCAACGTAACTGCCCCAGATTAACCCTGTTTAGTAAAGTCTTCAAGCAACATGCCTCTGTCTGGAAAAGTCTTCAAGCAACATGCCCCTGTATAGCAAAGTCTTCAAGCAACATGCTCCTGGGTATGATCATTCTCTGAAATGGTTGTTCAACTACTCATCAGAGTTTCAAATCTCAAGAGATTAAGCTCGTCACTAGTACTCATACATAAGCTTCTATGATATCAAGCAAATGCTAACAAGCAAAATGTTAATGTTGAGATTTCTAATGCAACACACATGTTTGTCTCGAAGTTTTTTATTGTTTTTGAAAAGATTTTCACAATAGCCTGTGACCGAATCACTAGCTAGGATGTGATATTCATTTTTTTTATAAAGCCAACACAAATTTTTAGCATAGCTCATAGGAGTCAGGAAACATTATCTCATCGAGTGTGCTTTCGAAATAAACCCCACTTCAATTAGGACTTTTGAGGGTTGTAATGTGGTTTGGTTCACGGTTCTTAAAAACAAAGGATAAAGGCTCAACGTTTATTTGGTGCCCACCCATTCTCTGTGATGTTCTCCAATCCTATGCTCAGTTAAATTGACATATACATTTGTCTTGATGGTTTTGTAGTGAAGATGAAGATCCAAGGTTTGCTTGAAATGACCGTCATCTTATTTGTCCCCTATGGATATCAGTGACCCCTTTGACTTTGATATGGTGGTCACTAAATCTTATGGATTTGAGGACTTCTTTTGATTGATTTATTCTATTCGGTCCCTAAGCCTCTCTTTGACTTAGAGGGATTCTCTTTTTATTTTTTCTCTTTTTTTTTTAAATATTTTTTTTTATCTTTGGAAGGTTGATAGTTGTGACTATCAAATCGTTGGTTGTAGTAGATTCCTTGATGGGATGTTTCTTCTTATGATTTGAATGTGTAACCAGATTAACTGAACACTACCCTGCCCCAGGTTAAGCGTAAAGGTTTTGAATTATCCAAAAGAAACTCCTACTTCTAGGCTCGAAGTGGTTGACTAGGGATTACCTCCTTATTTCTCCAGTGTTTGGGGATTCGAAACAATGCCTGTACATCGTCAGTAGGGTTTTGTTCAAAAGTGCTCAACTAGAGAATTTGCGTTCCAATTTCATCATCCTCCATCCAATTCTCTGCCTAAGCAGGAGATGGGATAATGTTGGCATTATAAAAGTAGAAAAAGCATTATGAGTGAATACGAATGGACTACTTCAAGACAAACATATTCATTGCATTAATCATTCAAAACAAATAAGTTCTTACATGCCAAAAACAAATGCATTGACAAACAAAGAAAATACATATGAAAAACAATGAACGAGCTAAACATTTGAGAGGATAGCTTCAGAGCATCAAACGACCATACACACAGAGGAACTTGTTCCATGCTCAAACGATCAACTAACTTTGAACTCTGGGATCACGCATTTCGAGTCTAGATATTCATCAGCATAAAGGTGCTCCATTCACAAATGGGTTTCCTCCTTCAAAGGTCAACACCCCGTAGTCGATCATCTCTTGAAACTCTTCCTAGAAGACTTTGCACTCTTCAATCGGATGCCCTAGTACTCCACCATGAAACTTACAACTGGTATTCAGATTGAACCAATGGGGGCGAGACCTCATGGCTCTGGTCTTCCTGGGCGTCATTATTGAATTTTGAGCAAAATAAGACTACAATTGACTATAAGTCATTGGGTTTGGGTCAAAACGATGGGTTGCTTCTTCTGGATTATTTAGAGATCTTCGTCGATTCTGACGCTGATTCTGATGTTGTTGCTGAGACAGTGGAACAACATTTAGCTCAACTTCCCATTGACTAGGTCGTTGATGAGTTGAAGCAGGACTTGGCTGACGCTGAGAAATGACCAGATCTTTGATCAAAGAAATCAATTGTCCTTTACCAATCTTCAGGATGTGAATCTCTTCATGGAGTTCATTATTCTCTTGCACAAGATTTTCTACTAGAGTTTTCATCGTAGTCGATAATATTCCCATATGGTTCCTCAAAGTAGCGACTTCTTCCCTAAGCTCTCTGTTTTCCTGCTCAAGTTGGTTCATCTTTCTCTGGTGACTGGTCGAGCACATTTTGACGATCAAAGAATAAGACATGTGAGTTTTAGGAGATAGTATGCAATGCAAATGTGAATGCAAATGATATGCGAATGAATGCAATGCTCAGAATGTTCAGGATCACAAACACAATCAGTTCCAGAATTAGATATGAAGGCAAGGTGTTGGATCCAAGGTACAAGTAATTCGGAACCTCCTAACTAGTAAGCCCTAAGTGGAGAGTTCTAAATTTCTCACCCATAAAGCCCTCTCACAGGGCAGCTTCTATGGTAATGGTATTAGGAAACTCAAGGTCACGGGCGTTTATCGTATTAACGCCCGCCGCAGGTCAGCTGCATTATGACGATAATGACGATAACATCTACCTTGAGTGGAGTTATCATGCTAGGCTTGCAAGGAACGAGTCCTTGGAGACTAACATTACATAACTTCCAATTTTGAAACTGGTTCTAGGGGTCCCAGAGTCACATCCCTTTCGTGAGTCAAATCACGCGACAGGCTAGCTGCGTTGCGAAAAGATCTACGAAAAGTCTAACTATCCGGGGGATCTTTCATGCTAGGCTTGCAAGGAGCGAGTCCTTGGAGACTAACATTAATAACATCCAATTATAACTTAGGTGATCCCTCTTTTTTTTTTCAAAACTCAGATTTAAAGTCAAACCCGTGATGTAACCCGAAGATCCAACAGGAAATAATAATGAGAATTGTAATAAAGAAGAAAGCAATAGATAAGATATCAATAGTAAGTAAAGAAGACAATCAAATATGTCAGCAAACAAACGCAAACTATCCTAAGTTAGGCTTGACTCTCTTATGCACAAAGCATTAGTAATCTCCCCAGCAGAGTCGCCAGCTGTCGTACTTCGAAAAATATGATCCTCGCGATGGAGCAGAAAACAACAGAGTTGCCACCTAATTCTATTTATTCTAACTAAAGAAAAGGGAGATATAGACACAACCTAAATTAGATAAGAAATGGTCAACGAAACCACTATTCTAAGTTCGGGAGTCAGTTATGCAAGAGGAAGGTATTAAGCACCCCTTACGTCCGTTGTACTCAACGGGAACCTCTTAGTTTAATTTGCGCTTAAATGTTAACTTATATTATTGTCTTCTTTTAATGATTAAGGGTTACTAAGATTGCCTATTAAAGGAAAAATGAATATTTTTAGTTATTGTTATTCGTTATGGAGAAATTGTTAGATTTTTATTATTGTGACGGGGAAATAATTAATTTTTTTTTATTATTGCGCTCGCGAAGGATTAAAATCCCCATGCCTACATATTCCCTTGTACAATGGGAAAGTCAGGGCTTCGTAGTTCGTGAAACTACAGTTTGTGTTTTTTAATGAACAATTGTTTGAAAACGCTTTCTAATCTGCTAATCATTGGCTTATACTCACGGCGGAGGCTGAAGCGCTAGCTTGTTTGCGAGATAGAAAGATTTAAACAATGTTTGTTTAGAGAAAATGTTTTGACCTTTGTTAAGTTGTTTTAAACGAAAGGGCGAATGAACCACGTCGCGTGGGGCTAGCCCAGGAGTGATTCACTCAAGAATTATGTGGATTGCAAGACTCCAGAATTCAGTTCCTTCGCTGATTAATTATAAAAATGATTTTATTTGTTGGTAGGTTTTAAGTTGTATTTTGAAGAGAAAGAGACAAGTCGTCATCTTTAAGGGAGATGTCCCGCTTATTCTACCACAAACATTTGAGGAATGAAATCGAAAGAAGCTTTAAACTTGGATACGGTGATCGACAAGAAATGCCACATTCTTTCTTTGAGAAATAAAATCGGAAGAAGCTTTAAACTTGGATATGGTGATCGACAAGCAATGCCACATTCTTCCTTGATAGAAAATATCTGATAAAATTGATTTGCTTGTGTTTGTGGGAATAGGAGAAATATATTTCCTATTGAGATGAATCATGTCTCATCCTTTGAGTTGTTAAGTGTTTTGAATACGAAAGAGTGAATGAATTACAACCCGAGGGCTAGCCTCAAGAGTAATTCAATTCAAGAACCCGAGGAATGCTAGATTTCTGAGTTCAGTTCTTCCGTATAATTAATTGAAAGATTCTCGGTATTTTAGGATTTAATGTTTTTAGTAACGAAGGAGTAAATGAAACACTACGCGTGGGGCTAGCCCAGGTGTGGTTCATTAAAGAACCCACAGAATGCTAGATTCCAAAGTTCAGTTCCTCGTAAATTTATTGTGACGCGTAAAAGTCGTACAGATGGCGATCACATAGGTGACCGACTTACGTGTGTGCGAAATGTAGGTGTATGAACTTACTTAGTGTTGGACCAAGAAATTAAATTATCTTTGAAATGATTTATTCTTAGTGTTCGCATTCATATTTTACTTAGCAATTTATGGTCGAAATGTAAAAGTATATCACATTAGTGAGCACAACATCATAAGCATACAAGCTAGGACAGACATTCAAGTGAACACGATTGTAACAAAAAAGTTTAAGTAAGATAAATCAAACATGAATCAACATAATTTCCTAAAAAGATAAAAAAAAATTGATGTATAATACTAAAAAAACAAATCTTATTTTTTTTTGGTTTTTGATAAAAAGAGGAATGAAATAAAAACTAAATTAAACAAAACATTTTTATTTTTTTTCGTAAAAAAACTTAAGGATTTCCTGCCAATTTTGTTTAAGCCCAATAACCCATCACTTGGGTTTGGGTCATGAGAACAATCTTCCAAATACGTGGCCCAAACATAGACCAAACTTTCTAAAACATAACCCTAATCCTTAAGTTACCAGCATCATAAGTTAATCACAATGTTAGCCTAACACATAGCTTCATGAGTAATACAAAGAAAAGATATGTGTATTGAGAAACATCTGGTCTGCAGCTTTTTACGTTTCCTTTCCCATTTAACACAATCAAAATGAATACCAATATTGAATAACTTTTTATATCTTCACATTTTTCACCGTAACAAATCTCAGATAGCAAAAAAAAAACAAATCTCAGATGCTTTTAACCTAGACTCAGCGTCAACAAGGTATTTTATCGCAAAAACATCAAACCTCCATGCTCAGTCAAAAACTTCACTGCACATCATGTGTTAGAAACTTGAAGGATCGATTCAAGCCAATGAGTAATTGCGGAAACAGAAGCAAACTGACTAAAAACATTGAAAAATGACAAAGATAGCACAAGAAAAGATATTAAGGCGCATCTTACCTATTTTGAGCGTTCTCAGAGCAACGTGACTCCTCAAGGTATCTTTCGAAACTCATCTTTTCCTTTTGCTTGCTCGGTTTCCCCTTCTTTTGATGTTTGCGTTGCCTTTGTGAATTTGTGCGATGAATAGATGGGGTTTGGCTCAAGTATACTTCAGAGTTCTGAGAATGTTTGGTGGTTGCTAATGTTTCTTTCTATAGTTGTTGATGTTCTGCTATGTTTTTTTGTGTGTTCTTTTGTCTGGATGCTCTCTTGTTGTGATTCTGATACAAAAGGTTTGGAATTTCAGTTAGTTGAATATTTTTGACGCCCCTCTCTCTGATGATAACTTCGTCCCTTTTTATAGAGTCAAATTAGGGTTTTTGATTTTGAAACTTGCTGAGTCTGAGCATATTTGGTTTTGCCTGCTATAACCTTTTTCACATTAAAAGTTTTTTTTTCCAATTTTGTGAAAATATCGGTTCTGCATCTTTGCTAATTTTTTTGTCTGTTTATACCTTGTTACTGAACTATTTTGACTTAACTTTCTTGGTTCAAAATGAATTAAATTAGCTGGATTCGGATTGAACTGATTTTCTCTTAGTTTCCTTGCTTTTTGTCTGCTTGTGGAATGGAATTATGGTAGTCCCAACTCAAGGGTTTCTGACTGTTGGATTATGTGATGCATGGGCTGTGGGAGATGGACTGGGTGCTGAATTTTTTTAGTACATAGTTCAAGAACATGGCTTTTCACAGCGGGTTGACCATTATAGAGGCCTTGTTAATCTCTTGGGTCGAGCAGGAATGTTACACGAAGCATTTGAGCTTATCAAGAGCTTGCCCATTAAGGGTGATGCTACTTCATGGCATATGCTGCTTTCTGTTTGCCAAGTCCATGGAGATGTTAAATTGGAGGAATGTGTGAAATTCAGACGATGGATGCTAAACAAATTCTATAGAGATATGGAGGTGCCTTGCCTTTTTTGCTTATGAGGTACCTGATATTGCTTTTAAAATCCTATTGAAAATTGCAGAATCTATTTCTTCGCATCATCTTGAAATAATAATCCCTTGTTGATACGTTAGATTATACTTCTTCTGTTTGTAGGTTTCTAAAAATCAAACTCAATAGTTCCTAAGGTGGTTTAAACATAGCAAATGATTAAGATGAGTCGTAAAGAAACGTCAAGTCGCATCCTGAATGTTGCCGTGATATATTGCCAAGCTGCACTGAACCATACTTCGAAGGTAATCAATTTTGACTATCATGAACATGAATTGTGGGCAATGTATTGTTGTTATTCTGGTGTTGCCAACTTTATAACCTTTGGTCTTTGAACGCGTTAATGCTACCTTTCATCATTTCCATTCCTTCATTCGTCGTAAAACTTGAATTTGGTCCTTGTTTTAACTCATCATTCTCTCTTTTTTGCATGCGAACATGTTGTAGATTTTGGCAACAACAATGGGTTCCAGTCATTCCCGGTTTGTTAAAGGCCTCAAGGGAAACATCACGGCCATCTTCACCAGTATTTCCGTCAATGCGACAATATTGGTATCCACGAAACATTAAATAATCTTCAAGTACGTCTAGCAACCTAGTCATCTGTGAAAATGTAAGGATAAATCCCTCTCTTTTAGTTTGAGAAGCAACTTATCCCTTAGAAACCATTTTGCCAGCACTTGTAACAAGATGATCCCCTGTTATGTAGGGAGGACCAGGTTCAACACCTTGGAAAAGATATGGGTGATTGCACCATTTACAAAATTACATTGCTATATTTAGAAACCGTTTCTGTAACACCCCATTTCCTAACCACGAGTATAACTGAAATCAGAGTTTATAAAAACTTTGCACAAAACGGGATATCACATTTTCAACTATAAACAAATTTCAACTTAAGGAAGTCATACTTAATACATAGTACTTTTCATAATAACATAAAACAACCTTAGTTTACTCAATTAAATCAACTTCATAAAACCTTACGCAGCGGATTCACATCACAACTCATAGCATTTTTGTTCAACCTAATAACAACTTTAAAATAAGAAATAAGTAACTCTAAGTTCTTCAACTAAATAAAATTTAGCAATAATAAAAACACACGTCAATCCCCCCCGAGTGCTACGTATCAGAGCGAATGACCACCGACTCGACTAATGATAACCGACTACTATTCAGGATTACCTGCACGTTGCCCCACAAGGACAACATTCAACAGAAGGGGTGAGTTACGATAATTATAAGCAGTATATGAAAAACAATACAATGAATAAGGATCATAAACAAACACCACTTCACAACTCCAACCAACATCAACACAAATAACTCAACAAGAATGCAACTTTAATGCGACTCGACTAATTATGCATGTGGTACCAATCGGAGTAAAACTCCCAACTTAATAATTGCCAGGTTATCGAGGCATCAAGGCATAAGCCTTCAACGGTCAACTTAACTTGCCAATCCAGGCCAACGTGGTGTGAGCAACGGCTCCGACAAATGCAATTGACTTAAATGCATACTCGACTCTACAACTCAGACAACATGACAACAAGATCAACACGCCAATGTTTACAACATAATAAACTTATATTCAACTTTAACTTATCAAGCCTACAACTTAGTAACTTTAATATTTTCCGTAACCGGAACAACTTACAACTCAGTTATACCTGTATCAACATTTTACAACATAATTCCAACAAAATAACTCATCAAAGTCAACTATAATATTACCCGACTTACCCCAACGAATTTCATTAAAATCCGAGCAACTCCGTTTTTCGCCTAATTCGGCTAAACCGACCAACCGGTTTTGTCTACCAACCTTCCGCAATTAATACGATTTTACTACAAAACTTGAATTTCATATGTCCTATTATAATCATCTGTCATGGAAATCGTATTGCTACCATTGGTTCTGCTAACTTATTAAACCTGCATTTTCTGCTAAACTACACACTACAGTGTTATTTTAAAAACTGGATTCTACTGTTCGAATTATATTTACTGGAAACACTAATCCTCACTACTAATTATAATTCATATTAAGTCTGTTAATTCTTAATTTAAATTAGATAATAGTCCACAAAGATTACTTAAACTATTTATAACTAATATTATTTATAATTTAATTAAGAAAGTATTAATTAAAAAAAATGAATTTCTTCCACACATGACAGGGTGGCCTGCGCCACCCTTGTCTCCCTTAAGAAGCATGGCCTGCGCCATGCATAAGGTGGGTGGCCTTATGGCCTGCGCCATACTTGGCTTATGGCCTATGTGGCCTGCGCCATAGGCATCCTCAAAAATGAACATGGTCTGCGCCATGTGTCTTGCACATGTATGGCCTGCGACACAGTCTCAATTCCCACTACCGGTCCGGTTCTCCGTCCCCAAATCAACAATTTCCAGAATTAAAACAACCCACTAACAGCAACAACCATCAACATAACGAAACAACTTTTTAATCTTCAAATTCAACAATCAGGACAACTAATTTTATAATCGAAAATTCCAAATCGTAATATACAAATTTCACAACCTAACTGCCCGAATCAACCCAAATCAAAGTATCGAAATTCATACCCGATTATAAGAATCGAACCCACCCTTACCTGATATTGGATTGAAGGTTGCTCTTACGATCGGATTTCGGAAATCGCTTCTGATTGAAGTTTTCCTCTCACGACTCCTCTCCCACGTTCTTGCACTTTCAGTTTTTTCTAAGTTTTCCTCTACTGATACAACCTAACTCCTGTATTTCTTATTATTTGTTTTTATTAAAATTAAACTAATATTATCACTACTAATGGGCTTAACAATAACACCTCCCATATTACTAAACCAAACGCGAATTCTAGCTCACTAACCAATTAACACCACAACTATATAATTAATTCTACCAATTAATTCTACGGCTTCCGACTTATTTTTCTGACTTAACGACTTAATTTACCATAATGACAAATCAACCGAATAATAATTAATGACTAAATACTTATTCCCGATTTAATCGATTACATTCCAATTATCAACCAAATGGTTCACACAATTCCGACAACATATCCAACAATACCTGAAGAATATTCTATATCGTATTCCCCAACTTTTATCAACTTAATTAATCAAATTCGACTTAAACAAACTTATAATTATCAACGTAATATTTCGATATTTTAGAAATCAAATTAAATCAACGCGACTTAACACAACATACCACAATTATATTTAATTAAATAATTAATTAAATAAACGGGCGTTACAGTTTCCGTTCACCACCAACATTTACAACCTCAAGATCCTTCTGCACATGCCTACTCTGAGAATGGTTTGCTCTGCCTATCCGAAGAAATGGAAGATCGATGACGCCGTCACAACGGTGATTAAGACCTTGGCAGCCTTGTATGAAGTGACAAAGTGTTTTCAACTTAGATTTTTTCCAAGGCATTATGATTCTTAAGCTTTAGCTTTGTAATTTGGTAGTGTCAGAACTTTCTTCCTATACAATCTTGCATATACAATATTGTATCCCACTTGGACAATTCTTTGGAACTTCAATTGTGAATTTTGTTTCCAACTTTGCTGGTAATGAACTCTTATGAAAAAGAAAGAACACACCTGCTTGGATAACCGAATCCCTATTGAATGCTATGAATTCTTTTCTTTTTTCAAATTGAATTTCAAAAATGAGAAATATTGTGTTGCATTATATCACACACCCAACACGCCCATCCATGCAAGCTAGCTCTTTTCAGTACAATCCATTAGAACATTCTTAACAGACAAAATCCATCATGGCTTGAAAATAAATTAAACATGGCCTAACATCAAATCATATATATAACTTGTACTTTCTACCAAACTTAAAAGAAATAAATTATGATGAAAAACTTGTTATTTTTAGAGCCTTGTAAATAAACCTTTAATCCGGTGTATCCTAAATCTTGATTTATCATTTTAGCGAACGATACATTAAGTAGTAAGGAGAAAGACAACCTTAATCACAACGAATCTTTAAACTGCGTCTTGTAACATGATTCATGTTCTTAACAAATCAATGCCCAAAAACCAACAGATCCTGAACTTGACAACCAGGTGAACTTCATACAGAAAAGAAACTTCGGAAAAAGGCTCTGAAGACACAAAACTTAAAGCCTTAATCTCTATCCTTGAAGAATGAAACCTTGTAATTTGATGTTCTAAAAACAAATAGAGGACCGTTCACTTCATGAGTCTTGATGCAAACATCCATGATAATAATGTTTCAAAGTCCGTCTCCAAATTTGAATGAAGTAAACTCCAAAATTTCAAGAAACCCTGACTCCACAGATCTTCAACTTTCATGCCTTGAGAAAACACATTATATGCAGGTTATGAACATGACCTAATGTAATGCCTATGCGTGAGCCACACAAAAAAAACGGCGAGGACATGAGGGCAAATTTTGGGGTGCAACACCCTTAAGAACATAATTTCATCCTTTTTTAACATGCATCATAAATGCGAAAACTTCTTTCTTTGTTAACCCTATTTACTAGTGTTTTCCTCCATGAACTAAATCCTAAGTCAAAATTTACTCCATACTTAGCAATTCAAACTACTAAAAAAACTAACTACTTCTATGACTACTCATTACAGGGGTTCATCACAAGCTAAATTATATTGGTGCATATAATTTAAATACCTATTAATACATTATTTTCAATATTTGTGAAGGGTCCAATAAGTTTTTTTTTTGTGATTAAGAAATTTTTCTGATGAGAGATTAAATTAATTATTATTTTTTTGTTTTTTTTTGTTTTTGTTATACTTTCAAACAAAAGTAAACTTAAAACTTTTCATTGATCAAACAAATAACAAAATAACAAGGAAAAGCAATAGAAATAATAAATGTGACACACTCCCAAACTTAAAGTAAGAACAATGTCTTCACTAAAAATATGATGAGTTTTAATACATCAGAACCTAAAAAATTTAAAAACTAAAAATACCTTTAATCTAGTGTGATTGGTTAGATGGTTAAATACTAGTCGGGTTTGAAGCATTCTGCTTTTCCTTGTTCTTGATGTGTTCTCAATTCTATTAATTTTCTTTATTTCTTCTTCATTCTTTCAATTTTTTTTTGCTTTGGCCTGCTTGTTCTTTGACCAAGCCCTTTCTTCAACAATAACTAATTTCTTCTTTTTGATATTCAGTTTTGGAGAGGACTCAATGGTCCTTTGTTAATCTGCCGAAGTATGTTGCGTGACAACTTTTGTCACGTTATATGGGCGATTTTCTATTTTAATTTTCTTTGAGATCTTATTCTTTTCATGGCTTTTCAACTTATTTGAGCTTTCTGGCATGTCTGAACTCTTCTTTGGGTCTGCCTTTTCACAACTGGTTCCTATTTTAGCACGTCAGAAGATGTGTATAACCCTGTCATTCCTAGCATGTTTGGGTCTTCCTTGCTCAACGCTCTGCTCCTAATGAATTTCTCCAGAGCCTTTTGTTCTAATACCATTTTCTTCATCATCAATACCTCCTTCATTTTTCACTTGTATATCATCAACATTAGTACTATAATCTTCCTATCATTCATTTGATATAATTTTTCTTCATTTTGTTCATGTTCCTTACCTACCATGGTCTTAGAGTCTTTTTTCTTGATTATCCTTAGATTTCTTGACCTCTTCTTTTGTTTTCCTCGTCAGTATCACATTTCATAACATCTTTCACTAGTATTTCCTCCTCAATCTTTTCTTCACCAGGCTCATTAATGTTAAATATTATTGAGGGTTTCTTCTTTAAATCAATGTCCTTTTTTGTTGGAGATTTCATCGCCTTTATAGGGATTTTGACCTTCTTTTTATTCATAGTTTTGGAAACCACCTGAGGCATGACACAATTCACCTCTAGTGAAAGAGATTACTTGGAAAAAGTGACTTTTTTCCTCCCTTCTTTCTGAATCTTATTCTTTTCCTAGATTCTTTTTGATTTCGTCTTTCTTGAAGAATTCTCCGCCTAGTTTTCCGTTTTAGGTTAAGTATTTAGGTCTCCCAAGATATGATTAAGGAATAAAAAAGGTATATTCATCACTTTTTCCTTATATAGGGAGTTGTGACCTCACTAAGCGTGCTAGGACTATTTTACGCCTTTGCACTGGTGGCGCTAAGCACACTCTACAACCGTTTAACGCCCTCCCTTTTAGAGACATATTTTTGGCACTTCTATAAATATATTCTTTAGATATTTTTTGAGTTGTACTTTCACTTTTCACATATTTTGAGTTTTAGATCAGAACTTCTAGAGTTTGATAGAGATTTTTCTTGAAGCATCAATGAACAAAGTTTTACCGCATCAACTCTCGATTCTTCGACTTTTGATGCTCGTACAACTTCCTTCCTTTCTTGTAATACAAGCTACCATGGAAATGGTTGGCTAAGTTCTCTCTTGTGTCAAGATTAGAGGTAGTTAATCTTTCTATTATGTATTTCTTTTGATCTTTTGTATGTGAATACAATTATGGTTAATATATAATGAACTAATTTGTGTTTCTTGGATTTGTAAGGTTTGGTTTGAGTTAGAAATGCGATTTCTAAACCTTGATCTAGTTGCTTCATCTATTAACGATCAAGTGTCGGAAACAGACTTGTGAATAAATATTATCTTGGATATGTTTATTGGTAGGAAGTTGGTGATACAATGAAGTAGAATAAAATGGAATATGTTTAAAGTTTCGTAGTAAGTAGTTGGAAATAAAGAATGCTTAAGGAACTGGTACCATACCTTGGGTACCAATCTCAAGTTCATCCTCAAAAATGTCTTTTCAATGGATTTGTTGGTCACTAGCCACTTATGGAGATAAAGGGAGTATTTGATTTCCTCCAAGTTAACTTCATCAACTTTCTCAAACAAATTTTGATAGGTGTCATCCAATTCTTTTAGTCCTAGTAATATGTTGAGAGTATTTAATGAGTATTGTACTATTAGACGATGACATGGATCTAGAAGGGGGTTGAATAGATCCCCTATTTCAAAACTTTGGCAAATTAAAAAATTACTTGAAAAAGCCGCGAAAGCTCCAGAAATTTTTTCTTCTAAAAACAATTCGTTATCGGAAGATCGGATATGCGAGATAAACCAAATGGAATTCTTAAGGTGAACTAATCAACATAATGCTAATTAATCACTTAAACTACACAAACAATTGATATTACTACTTCCAACAATGTTAAGGAAGGAGAAAATAAGCACTTAACAAATGGAATTGTGTACTTTTAATTTTATCAAACACTTTGTGTGCACACAACACCAAGGCTTATTTTGCTAAAAATTATACTGCATAATTTTTCTTAAGTTGCAATCAAAGTGATAATAACATTTATAAAACACCTTAAGTGCACTCCAATTTAGCAAAATAGAATTATCAATATCACACAATACCAATTAGTGCAGAATTTTAAAAAAGATAAGAAAAGGAAAAACGCACCGAATTTGCTTAGGCAATTCCCCTTTCGTCCTCGCTAAGGGTACCTCTGCCCCTAATTCGAAAACTAGAATTGGGATATTTATTATCTATTGCAATGTTTTTACAAAGAAGAAACAGTAACCACAAACCAATCTTAATAGTTGATTTAGCTGTTATGCTCCTCTTTGTCTCTTGATTCAAGATGAATCAAGTCTTCCAAACGATTCGATCAAACCTCTGATTGTTGCTACCTTCTTGCAAGAACCCACGATTCTTCAAACTTCTAGCACGACTGATTTGTATCAATATGTAGGTACCCACCACTTCCTTCACAATCCTCCAGTTACCGTGATTGGTTTGAACAATTCCATAAATCTATAAACCCCTTCACTCGGCTGAATTAATGAACTAAAGATGTGTGCAAAACCCCAAAATCCACCAGATATTGGAGGAGAAAACCACAAGGTTTTATTCAAGAAAAACCCACACCTCTCTCAACCCAAACATAATTACAATTCCTACATTTGAATGTTATCACCGCAAACAATCGACTTTGATCAACAAATATTATTAGGTGTAATTGTTGATGAATGCAAGAGAGGATGAAGATGAATAGAGAACAATATGTATATCTTTCCCTTTTCTTGTTATCTTTTTGAAAAAACGAGACTCCAACTATTTATATGATCTAAAGAACTAAGGAAAAATAACAAAATGGAAAAAATGGAAGCAAAAAGGCACAATGGCGCATAGCCACAAAGTGAATCGACTCACTCAAACAGGTTAGTCGGCCTGTTGAGACCCATGGGAACGTGTTTGAAAACGTTTTTATGAGTCGACCTGCTAGGCATTATGAGTCGAATCATTCAAAATTTCCAGCCATGAGTTGACCTATAACAAAACCCCAGTCAACCTGTTCATACCCGAAGCAACCCAGTAATTTTTGGAAGAAAATGAGTCGACCTATGGACCTGTATGAGTCGACTCATACATGCTTAAACTGCAAAAAATCTGCATTTTGAAGAAATTTTGACATGGGCAACCAAGCAATATGAAACCAATGCAACTCATGTGATTCAAGGTAGACAAGATGCGACATACTCATATGATTAGTACTAGATCTTCACATAGATCGTCTCTGAACTGTCTCTGTAACATATCTGAGCTAAATATCAGTACTAGATCTTCGTGTAAATCGTCTCTGAATTTTCTATGGGGGAAATAGATATCCTGCACTAAGTATCAGTACTAGATCTTTGTATAGATCGTCTCTGACCCGTCTCAGGAAAAATATCTTGATTGATTAAAGTATCAAAAGTAAATCTGCGTGTTGATTATTTCTGAAAAATATCCTGTACTAAGTATCAGTACTAGATCTTCGTATAGATCGTCTCTGAACCGTCTCAGGGAGAAAAGTGTATCCTGCACTAAGTATCAGCACTAGATCTTCGTATAAATCGTCTCTGAACTAACTACAGGATTCTGGTAATACTTATTTGACTGTAAATTATTCTGAAAAAGAGAGATTAGTTTATGCAGGATTGCATGTCATGAAACATAAATGAAGATGTTGTATGCATTATGTATATGCCATGATATGATGTGAATTATGTATGAATGTATTATGTAGTTGAAGCTTATTAGTAGCTTCAAGTAATAACTTCTAGTTGGGGAAAATAAATCCCGATTTGTTGTTGAGGAATATGAAGACTTCGTTCCCGTCTTGTTTTGGATTATTGTACTGAGGATCTTCCGTTTTTCGTTTGTCGTACTTCTTATTGAAGGATTAAGTTCCTGAATACCCTGACTGAGGATAAAAGAGATGGACATTCCCTGGGAGATTTATCCGGCCAAGTATCAATTCTTTGGAGGATATCAGACTTGAAAGAAACCTACTCGAAGATTTCGTAGAGTTGGAAGTACAAGAGGCTACTTGAAATGTTTCGTTAGAATATATCCGTAAAGATTACTTTGTGGGGATGAACCGGTGAAAATTCTTTGGATTCCTACCTCCGACCGTCCTTAGTAAATGCTATTATTATGTTTTATGCATTTCTGGTAAACATCAATCATATTCAAAAGCATATCTACATTCAAACATAATCAACGGACGTTTTCACTTAAGTAAAAAGGGAAAACTAAACCTGAATTCGAAAATAGAATTGTATTTATTTAGAAAGTGGCCTATAAATAGGCAAGTTTGAACAAGGAGACAAAAATCCTAGTAAGAGGAATTCGTCGTAGAAATTTTAAAAGAGTACAAAAAAAAGGAAAAATAGCTATGTGTAAGTGATCCTATTGAGTTTCAACTCTGCTATTTCCATTATCTTCAAGTATCTCATCCCTTGCTATCGGAATAGAAATGATTGCACTTGTTTGAACTTGATATAGGTAGTAAAACCAGTTGAGATTACATGGGTGATCCAACGAGACATAGTCGTACACTTTAATCCCTAACTTTTTCCTGGACTGCCCTTTCAGGTTTTCAGCCCACCGGGATACTCTTTTTTGCCCAAGCCTCCCTTTCGAGTTTTCAACTTTCCAGGTGTACAATTATATATATATATCCCAAATTTTTTCCCGAACCCTTTTGGTTCGCCGGGATGCCTTTATTTTTGCCTAGGCCAATCAACCTAGCAGGTCTCTTTTTATGCGTAATATCTTTTGACTATGTCTGCGTTCATAGGATCCGGGAAGTCTTCACCATCCATAGTAGTAAGCATCATGGCACCTCCAGAAAATACCCTTTTTGACTATAAACAACCCTTCATATGTGGGAGTCCATTTGCACCTAGGATCACCCTGTGGTAATATGATACGCTTGATTACCAAGTCTCCAGCCTGATATACTTGTTGCTTGACTTTCTTATTAAAAGCTTTGATCATACGCTTATGATACATTTGACCATGACAAACAGCTGCAAGCCTCTTCTCATCAATCAAGTTTATTTGGTCGAGTCGAGTCTGAATCCATTCATCTTCATCTAAGTCTGCATCCTTCATAATTCTCAAGGAGGGAATCTGAACTTCAATGGGTAGAACTACTTCCATACCATAGACAAGAGAAAATGGGGTTGCCCTAGTTGAAGTACATATTTTGGTACGATAACCATGAAGATCAAATGGTAACATCTCATGCCAATCTTTGTATGTAACTGTCATCTTCTGCAAGATCTTCTTAATATTCTTGTTGGCAGCTTCCATTGCGCCATTCATATTTGGTCGATATGGAGAAGAATTATGGTGCTTAATCTTGAACTGCGTGCAGAGGTCGGTAATCATAGTATTGTTCAGACTAGTACCATTTTCTGTGATAATCCTTTCAGGGATACCATACCTACATATAAGATTATGTTTGATGAATCGAGCCATAACATTCTTGGTAATAGAAGCAAACGAGGCTGCCTCTATCGACTTCGTAAAATAATAAATAGCAACGAGAATGAAACGATGTCCATTGGAAGCGGTAGGTTTAATCTCACCAATCATATCAATGCCCCACATGGCAAAAGGCCAAGGAGCAGTCAGAACATTTAATGGAACTGGAGGCACATGCACTTTATCAGCATAGATCTGACACTTATGACAAGTTTTAGAGTGCTGATAGCAATCAGCTTCCATGGTAGACCAATAGTAACCTGCTCTCAAAATCGTCTTAGCCATTGTATGCCCACTATAATGAGTACCAAAGATCCCATCATGCATGTCTTACATAATCTCTATTGCTTCCTTCTTATCCATACAACGAAGCAAAGTCAAATCGTGATTGCGCATGTATAAAATTCCATTACTCAGGAAAAACTTGGTAGAAAATCTCCTCAGAAACTTCTTGTCATTGAGAGATGCCCCTTCAAGATACTCCTGAGCTTCAAGATATTTTTTCACTTCATGGAACCAAGGTTTCTCTTCCACTCCTTCAATATAAACCTCATAAAAGTATGCTGGCTCATCTAATTGATCAATAGTAATTCTAGGAGCTTCATCATCCCAACTGATTTCAAACATAGTTGACATGGTGGCTAATGCATCTGCCAACTGATTCTCTTCTCATGGAATATGTCCAAAAGTAATCTCTTCAAAGTATGGGATCAGAAACAACACATGCTCTCTGTAAGGAATGAGATTTGGATGTTTTGTGTCCCATTCAACTTTAACCTGACTAACTACCAGGGCTGAATCTCCGTACACATTCAAAAATTGGATCTTTATCTCAATGGCAGCCTTGATACCCATAATACACGCTTCATATTCAACCATATTGTTAGTACAATCAAAAGAAAGTCTAGCAGTAAATGGTGTATAACAACCTTCAGGAGAGATAATAACAACACTAACACCATTACCAAGCGCATTAGAAGCTCCATCAAAAACCATAGTCCATCGGGATCCCTGTTCAGGTCCTTCATATTGTCTAAGTTCTTTAACAACAAGCATAATATCTTCATCCGGAAACTCAAAGATCATAGATTGATAGTCATCCACTACTTGATGAGCCAAATGATCAGCTACCACACTTCCTTTAATTTCTTTCTAAGTAGTATACTGTATGTCATATTCTGTTAAAATCATTTTCCATCTTGCTATTCGTCCGGAGAGAGCAGGTTTCTCAAATATGTACTTGATAGGATCCATTTTTGAAATCAATAAAGTGGTATGAGTCAACATATACTGTCTTAGTCGGCGAGCAGCCTAAGCCAAAGCGCAACAAGTTTTCTCGAGCAGTGAGTATCTTGTTTCACAGTCGGTAAGCTTTTTGATAAGGTAGTATATTGCTTTTACTTTTCGACCAGACTCGTCATGTTTCCCCAACACACGCCCAATTGAATGGTCCAATACTGTCAGGTACATAATCAAGGGTCTTCCTTCAACCGGTGGCATCAATATTGGAGGTTCCTGGAGGTATTTCTTGATCTCATCAAAAGCTACCTGGCCTTCATTGTTCCATTCCATTACTTGATCTTTCTTCAACAACTTGAAGATTGGCTCACCAATAGCGGTTAATTGGAAAATAAATCTTGCAATATAGTTCAGTCGTCCCAAGAAACCTCTGACTTCTTTCTCAGTACGGGGAGCAGCCATATCCTGTATAGCTTTTACCTTTGTAGGGTCCACTTCAATACCTTTCCCACTGACAACGAAACCCAACAGTTTACCAGATCAAATCCAAAGGTACACTTGTTTGGATTTAATCTCAGCTTGTATTTCTTTAGCCTCTCAAACAACTTGTGCAGATGATCAAGATGTTCTTCTTCAGTCTAGGATCTAGATATCATGTCATCAACATTGTAAACACCCCAAATTTGCCCTCACCCATTCACACCATGGCTTGTGATCATTTCATATGCATGAACATAATCATAGCATCTCATATCACATTTTTGATTCACTGCATAGGTTCCAAGTCATCTGCATCTAGGGTTTGTGATCTGAGCAATCCAAGAGTTTCTTGAACCACTCCAAAGGTCATCAATCACTTCAAAGGGGTCTATGTGTGTTCAAGCATCATATTATATCCTCTCAAAGTCAAGAATGTTAAAGGATCACAAGAACTGGGATTGGTATGGAAGCAGAGCCAGGCTAGACTGCACAGATGACCTAAAATTAGGGTTTTTGTTTCAGAGGCCATAACTCCAAATTTTTTGGTCATTCTTGTTTCTATTGGTCTCTATATGGTATAGGGAGTATGCATATCAATTTTCATGAAGAAATCCCATGGGGAAGTCATCTGATCAAGAGTTGACTTTCTAGACAAGTCAATGCAGAATCAGGGCATCTGAGGCCCCCAATGACCCAACCAAGGGGTGATCTTCATCATTTTGAGTGTATATGATCTTTACTTTATCATGGAAGAAGGTTGAAGTTCACAAAATTCAAGAATTACAAGTTTTTGCAAAGTTGACTTTTTAGGGCATGGTTGACTTTTAAGGAATTTGTCATTTTAGGCAATTTTTCAACCCTTACTTTTTGATCAAAAATGCTTCAAATGGAAAAACTTGGGTCATGAAAGTTGTAGATTAGATCTTTCCCTTTTCAAAAAGTACAAGAACATGACCTAATTCATTTTAGATCAAAAGTTATGGTGTGTCAAAGTTGGCAAAAATCACTAATTTTCAAAATATGCACCAAATGGAAAACTTGCAAAAACTTTGTACCAAGGCATTTGTGACTTCTAATTCATGTCTAACCATTACACAAACATCACATGTGACCTAAAGTTCAGAATGGACCAAGAGTTTCTCATGTTTCATGGTTTGTATAGCAAGATCTTTCCATATGAACCAAAAAGCAAGTAAGTTGCAAAATCATCATAACACTTCCATCCACTTGTTACCTTGGATGCTGAACCAGCCATAGCCTTTCCCCTCACCATGCTGCGCCAGCCCACACCCTTGTACTAGCCTAGAACACAACCCATGCTTCTCTTACACAAGAGTGGACTTTTTGCAAAAGCTAGCTCACCTATCACAGCAGGCCAAGTCACATCATCTGACCAATGGGATTAATTTATGCAAACAAAATGCTAGCCATTTCATACAACAAGCCAGCCTGAAGCCTCACCACAAGACACATTCACAAACTCTCTCCAACTTGCATTTTCTTTCGAATCTGATTCCACAAGCAAAAAACACCCAAACAAACTCCACTAATCAACTCACCTTGCTTCACTGAACCAAAACCAGCAAGACCTAAGCCTGAAACCAGCAAGAACATTGCTTTTCCATTTTTCACTCTCAAAGCCAAAGCTTTCGAAACTCATTCCACAGGCCACAAACACTTGAACAAGCTTCACAAACCTTCTCAAAACATCATCCTGATCACAAAGAACCACTCACCTTTGCCTGAAACTGCCTGAATCACAAACACCATTCTCACCTGAGCTTGAGCAGAAGCTGTTCAAACTCCCAAACTAGCCAGCATAAACTCTTGCTGAGCATCCAGACATCATCAAGGGGTCATAAGGAGTGGTTTGCATCAAAGGAAGGGGTCAGAAAGTTGCAAGACTGAAAGCTTCGAAACTCAGGTAGCTCAAGAACACTTTTTCCAGAAATCATTTTTTAAGTTCTCAAGCTGTTCTATATGCCTCCCTGATCATGAATATGTCTTCAGTTTTGAAAATGGTGGAGAGATGAGAGTTTAACATGCTTCTGAAACTTTTTGCCCTAAACTTTATTTGATTCGATTCAGTCATTTCAGAGATGATAAATGTTTTTTGATTGAGGGTTTTGGTTCGTGAGTGAGTGGGGATCATTCCTGTGTTTTTAGATTTCATTTTAGAAGCGTTTAGAGTGAGATTGGGTTTTGAGGTGAACGGAGAAGATGACCGGAACACTGTTCCGGTCACCTGAAAGTAATTAACGGTGGGATTAGGGCATAAGCATTGATTAGCTGAGTTTGAATTTGGTCCGTCCGTTTGCGCGCGTGGTCAGCTCCCGCGTCCTGGGGTTTGAATCTCAGCCATTAGATTGGCAGACTTTTTCTTTTTCCATTTAAATTCATCTTATTTTCATATTTAATTCATTTGTTTTGTGCAATTTATTTAAAATAGCAAAAATGCTTTAAAAATTATGAAATTTTTTACCAAAGGTTTCATTAATTTTTAAAACACAAAAATATTTTTATTTTCATTTTTAGCATTAAAAAAGTATTTTTAAATATTTAAAAGTTTATTTTTAATTGATTAATGAAAATTAATTTATTAAAAATACTTTTAGGTATTTAAAAATCACCAAAAAATTCATGAAATGTTTTAAGACATTTAGAAACATTGTCCAACCTTTAAACCAAATTTATTTTTTGATCTTGATGCATTTTGAGAATTTTTCATTGAATTAAAATCATTTTTATGCATTATTTTGATCCAAACTTCCAAAAATCATTTCTGCCTAACCCTAAAGAGTTGGACCTTGATTCTTTTTGCATTGCATTGTGTTTAGCATGTAGTTTGTGAGATTAAATGGCCATGATTTGATCTTTCATTTTCCATTTGTTTGATAATTTTCTTGTTAAGGAACCCTAAAACCCTAGAAAACTTAGAAAAATCATAACTTGAATTTGGTTAAGAGTTGAAACCTCTCCTTTGGGCATTGGTTTGGTATAGGATTAGGGGTCCTTTGAGTGCATTTTCAATTTTTTATAATGTTGTTTGCTTCTGATTTTGGTTTGTGTTTGATGCTTTGATCATAAACCCTAATTTGGGCTTCCATATGCATTCATCTTGCATTTTGCTTGCATAACATGACTTGCCATGACATTTCAAGCATCCATTTGATTCATTTGACATCATAAGACATATTTAAAGCATGTTTGACCATTGAATCTTGCATTTGTCATGTTGTATGCCATGTGCCTTCCATAACTTTTCATGTATGTTCTTGGTTCTTAACTTGCTTCATTTGCATTCATAAGCTTGTATGATCATCCACATGTGTTGTTTCTGGTTTGTAGCATCTCATAGCATCATTAACATCATGTATGTGCTTCTGGTTTTGATTTTCATCTTGCCATTTCATCTCATCTTGCATTACATTGCATTTTCCTTTCTAACTTTTCAGGTGGTAAGTGGATTTGAGAAGTGAATTTGCCTTCACTTCTCATAACTTCTCTTCATCTCTTTTATGCATCATTGCTGCATTTTGTTTTGTGTTTGAGTTTGAGCTTGCTCATCCTTCTTCTTCCCACTTTCTTTCTTCAAGTGACTTGACTTCTTGAATGAAGCAAGTTGCTTTGCTTCTCCTGATCCTTTCATCTGTTTCCTGGTGGTTTCCTCTGAAGACTTCTCTTGTAAACCTCACAAACCTTAGGAACAACCAAGCATGACAATGATTAGGGTTTTGATTAGTCTCCCCTCTTAGTTTTACCTTTGTGTCTCTTTGAGTCTTCTCTTCTCATCTCATAATCAGGGACTAAACCCTAAAGGCTTTAAGGTTTTGTGATTAAGCTTATGCCTGCATCCTTCTATTAGGATGGAGTGTATAACTTTAATCCTAAGTGTTAAACCCTTAATGTGTTTAAATCCTCTAATCAATTCACATAATAATCACCAAGACATCAAACTTGTAACTTGGGCCTTGCATTAGGGTTCTAATTCTTCCTTAATTGGTTAAGAAGGACTAACCCTAGTGTTAATGGACAAGTCCCCCTCAAGTTGTCTTACAAACCCTAAAATTCACTTCATCATCATACCATTAAATAAAATCCACTTAATCAAAGGCTTTGTTTTGTCATGAGTTTAATCCCTAATCATGGATTAAGTTGAGGAGCCTTCCTCAGCTTAAACATTCTCATCTATTATCCTTCTATTAGGATGGTGTAATGAGTCTGTTTAATCCCTGATTATGGCTTAACCTCATTACTTAACACTAAACAAAAACACCAAAAACATCTAAATAATCACAAATAGGATAATGATCTTAATCCTACACCAAAGGTGATTAAGTGTGAGAATCTGACTTCACACTTAAGGTATTCTCATTACCCCTAATCAGAGGGAAGATGTGATGAGTTTCATAAATCCATTGGTTTAGGCTTAAACTCATTAACTTATGACAAATTCTCAAAAGCAGTAAAAGACTGAAAACTCAAAAACAAACAATAATCGTCTCCTCCGGGATTCTTTTCTCATCTCATTCACTCACAAACGAGAACTTGCTTCTTCCGTCTAATGCAAGACAGTTAGCACCTGAGCCAGACAGGTCATACACTTGAGCATGGACAAGCAAGCAGTTCAATAGTCAATTTATCATTCAGTCTCTTTGGGTCGAACTACGGTGTTCTGACTTCCTCATTGCACGAGAGGATACGTAGGCATAACTTAACAGTTATCGAACAAAAGTCTCTGTATATTCCCCTTCTTTCAGCTTTATTCTTTGAGCCTCATGATCTTGAGCATCTTATTCTTGTTCTTACACTGACACTGTATATATCACACTTCACATTCTTTTACACTGACACCTGTACATCCTTTTCCAGCTATTTTATACACAGATTGCACTGACACTACCCCTTTAAAACACAAATCTTTTAAGCGTGGATCCCGTCGAGTACGGCGGACAATCTGGGTGCTAATACCTTCCCAGGTTGTAACCAACCCCCTTTCTCAGTCTCTCTGGTTCGCAACCGTCTTATCCATCTTTTTTCTAGGTCTATGCAGCATTGCCTTTCCTCCGGGATAAAAATGCCTAGCTGGCGACTCTTTTCTTCTCCAGTGAGTTCACGGCTGTGTGTTCTCATTGTTCCTCTCGCCGACCGTTCGCGTCTGTACCTTTATCTGGGCCTATTCCCCATTTATCGGGAGCGACAGCTTGGCGACTCTGCTGGGGAGCCTTATACTGTAACCAGGGCTTCTGGTTCTTTTTGTGGGTTCCTCCTAGCGCTTGATTGATTTGTGTTTACTGGGGTGTTATGTGCTATTTGTGTTTGTATATTTGTTTTATTTTTGCTTTATGTACAGTTGCTTTATTGCTTTCTTTATAGCTTTACATATATCATACTGTCATACTGTGCTGGCTGGATCTGTTTGTTTGCTTTGGTGGGTGGGGTTCTATTGAGAGTTAAGGTCCTATACCTGGGACCTGAGTGACACCTAGGCTAGAGTGGTTCATATTCTTTCCCATTCCATCTCGGTCTGGTGCGGGAATATGAAACACGGTTCAGATATGGGTTTCTTCTTGAGAACTCTGTGTTGCAGATTTCCTGCAGTACTAGGGCTATCTGGGAAGCCTGCTAAGTCTGGATGACCTTTAGTATTAACCTTCAGAAACTGAGGTGAATTAGAGGAGGAACTTTTATGGTTATTGTAAACATTGTACCTCCGGGTTAGAAGTGTTTACACTTCTCATAACTGATCCAAGTCTGAGGATCCTTGTTTTAGAACACCACCTGTGAGGGGGTTGGGCTGTTTACAGGTTTGCAGGTACCCTTGACCTCAGCATACCCTGTTACTTTGTTTGAATAAGAATACTCCATTTTGGAACAGTTTCTTGTGATTCTAAAACCCTGGACATGTGGCTCTTTATTTGAGTCCCCCACCTTGGTTACTGGACTTATAGACCTCCATCTGGATCCCTTGAACACACAGACTTATATCAGAGCATTTGATCAGATCCAGCTCAGTCACAAACCCTTGCATATCATTTGCATACATCCTCATTGCATCATTTTAACATGTGTTTATTTGTTTTTCAGGGTATCCATCCTATCATTTTGGCTTGGTTTTGACCCCATCATCAGCTTAGACCTGTCTTCATCAGCACTTGTTTCAGCTATCAGTCACCTACTTCAGTCGCTTGCATCCCCAGTCCCAGCCTATCAGTGGCCTATCTTCAGTGTTGTCCTCAGTCATCATCATCAGCACCCAGTCTTCAGCAACATGGCACCTAAGAAAGGTAACATCTCCTATCACTTCTTCGAGCCTGAGCTAGCCAGCATCAGGAGGATTCAGACCCTGATTACTCCAGACCACATACCATATTTCAGAGAACATTATGGAGGAATCCTGGATGTGGTATTGGATTTGGACCCTTCACAAAGGAGCTTGATACATACCTGCCTGCAGTTCTATGACCCTCCCCTGAGGTGCTTTACATTTCAGAATTTTCAGTTGGGACCATTGTTGGAGGAGTATTCATCATTGGTTGGTGTACCCATCAGGGGTGGAATCCCTTTCAACCCTGAGATGGCTTTCCCAAGTAATGAAGAGATAGCAAGAGCCTTACATCTGGAGCCAATTCTGATTGGGCAGAATTTGACATCTAAAGCTGGAATCTCTGGTTTTCATCTGGATTTCTTGACTTCTCAAGCAAGTCTGAAGGCCTCACTGGGGGAGTGGAAGGCAGTCTGTGCTCTGTTGGCCCTTAGCATATATGGGGTCATTCTTTTTGCAGATGAGCCTAGGTTTGTTAGCAAGAGTGCAATCCATCTTTTCATCCTGAGAAACCCAGTGCCCACCTTACTGGGAGATCTTTACTACTCTGTCCATCAAAGGAATGAAAAGCAAAGGGGAAGATTAGTGAGATGTTGTGCTCCTTTGTTCCATACTTGGCTGCTCAAGCATTTGCCAAAGACTGATGCATTCCTGAACCCTCACCAGCAGAAGAACTGGGCTAAAAGGCTCGTTGCTCTAACCTCAGATGATATCAGATGGTGTACTCAGAGTACTAAGGGCAGAGACATCATTACAAGTTGTGGACAATTTCCCAATGTGCCTTTGATTGGAGTGAAAGGGTGCATCAATTACAACCCTCTGCTGTTCAAAAGACAACTGGGCTATGCATTAGTCCATCCTCCTAGAGCACAGGATCTGACTGAAACCCTTTATGTTGAAATCAAGCCTAATTTGGATGTTGTCAGGCAAGCAGCCTGGGCCTGGGACAATGTGCAGACTAAAGGGGTAACCATTCTGGGAAAGTGCAACAATGTGGCATCATCACAGTACTATGATTGGTCCCATGCCAGGGCTCAATTCTCTGGGATGCCCTTTACTATTGAAGATATGCCTGGGCCTTCCACAACACCACCTCCAGCAACTGTCAGCTTAGAGGAGTTTGAGAAGTTGAAAGAGAGGAATGAAAAGCTGACTCAAGCTCTACAGAAGACCCTCTGGGAGAGGAGTGATGGTAGGTTGGATATTGAAAGGTTGGAGAAGTTGAAGGTGGAGCATTTGGCTAGAATTGAGAAGTCTGAGGATTATATTAAGAAGTCTAGGGCTGGAGAACAGATCTTGAAGAATGCCTGCAAGGAAGCTCAGTTCCAGAAGGCCAGGACTGATTTGTATTTGAAAGAGAGTCAGGCTAGGTGGGTCAGGATCACCGAAGCCCGTACTCAGGAGGACAAAAGGACTCAGGATAAGATTGAGCAACTGGAAGCTAGTGCAAAAGAGCAGCAGGAAGCCCTGGCAGCAGCCCAGAGGGAGATGTCAGAGCTGAAGATCAGAGCTGGAGTGAAGAGGTCAAAGGACCAAAATCAACACAAGAAGCTAACTGCAGCTGTTGCTACAAGGAACCTCCTTATCAGGAATCTCACGGAGCGTCCGGCTGATCCTGTGACCGAAGCACTTCTCAAGGAAGTTCGGGAGGATGAGTTTGGTCTTGGTGTTTGACCATTTGCTTGTTGTTGCTTTCATTCCATGTACTTTTATTTTCTTGTAATGTATTTTGACCCCTCAGAGGGCTTGTATTTGTAAACAAACTATGTACCATTTGCCTTTTGTAATATATGTATTAGTTTGTTCCATCCGAGTTTACTTCAAAAGCAGCATCAACAGCATCTTCAAGGGTCTGGAAGGGTCAAAACTGAATGCCAAGTCGGATACCTTGAAAACAAATAAGCATACTGCATTGCATGCTAACCCTTTGTTTGTTATGCAGGTTTTTTGTCTTATTGCTACTAACTCTGTTGTGATGTTCAGGAACTATTGCTCGACGCCGGGTATTTCCCCTCAACCGTCCACACAGATACCCGACCCGTAACAACCTTCCGGGCATACAGATGGATCAGATGCAGCAGGACCTTACAGAGGTCAGAAATCAAATGACCAACGAGAGGTTGGAAATGAGGAATCAAATGACACAGTTTATGGAGGTAATGAACAACATGGCTCAAAGCCAGGAGAGGTTAAGAGCACTGGTGGAAGGGAGAAATCAGGAAGATCATCAGCCAGGGACTGCTGGGACTAGCAACAATGAAAGAGTCCAACCTCATGTCAATCCCCCTGTGTTTGGTCCCCACCTTCATCCAGAGGTTAATATTCCTGCAAATGTTCAAGGGACTGCCACAGCAGGGAGGGTACTGCAAGAAGACCCCCAGGAAGATCAGTTCACAGTGATGGGAGCTGGGGAGGAGGCCTATGATAGAAGGCTGGATGAGATAGCTGAGAAATTAAGATCCTTAGAGTCTCAAAACTCTTTGGGTTTTGATGTCATGGATATGGGCTTGGTAGACGGGGTCAGGATCCCCCACAAATTTAAGCCACCATGCTTTGAGAAGTATAATGGGACTTCCTGTCCCCGGACCCATCTACAATCTTTTCTCGGGAGGCTGAAGGCCTATACCATGGACGAGAAGCTCTGGATGTTCTATTTTGAGGATAGCTTAACTGGAGCTTCGAGGGAATGGTACTCCCACCTGACAAGGGCAACTATCAGGTGTTGGAAGGACTTGGCAGAGGCCTTTATCAGACAGTATCAGTACAACTTAGACATGGCACCCAACAGGACCCTCCTAATGGGAATGTCACAGTCATCAAGAGAAAGTTTCCGAGAATATGCCCAGAGATGGAGGCAATTGGCTGCTGCTGTTCAGCCACCTATGTCAGAGAGGGAGATGGCAGATATGTTCATGAACACCCTCCAGGGGACTTACATTGATAGGCTAGCTGCCTTCTCATCTACCAGCTTTGCGGATGTAGTCATAGCCGGGGAGAGAATTGAAAGCCTATTGAAGATGGGTAAGATCTCAGACAACGGTGCAAGCTCATCCAGTAATGCAAGGAAGCCTTTTGTAGGCCCAAGAAGAACTGGTGAGACCAATGCTGTCCATACCAGCAGGGGCAGACCCCAGTATGTTCACGGGTCTGTGGCAGCAGTCACCATTCCCGCTCCAGCTCATCCACAACCAGCTTATCAACCACCGCAACAAAATTATCAGCAACAACCTCAGTACCAGCAACAAAATCAGTATCCTCCGAGAAATTACAACAACAGCAACACCAACAACAACAATCAGCAGAGACCATTCCAACAGAGAACTTCTCAGGCCAACAGGGTGATCGACCCGATCCCTATGCCCTATGCAACATTACTGCCACAACTCCTGAAACTCAACCTAGTTGAGCTAAGGACATTGGCCCCTCCAGATCCCAACAGTCTACCCAGAAATTACGACTCCAACGCCAGATGTGCCTTCCATTCAAATGCACCTGGCCATAGTACAGAAAAGTGCAGAGCTTTGCACATGAAGGTACAAGATCTGGTGGACTCTAAGGCTCTAAATTTCGCACCACCACCAAATGTTAATAAAAACCCTATGCCACACCATGGTGGTCCCCGAATCAATGCTATTGAAGAAGACAAGCCGTCTTATTTAATAACCAGTGTGGGTCAGATTCGGACACCGTTGGTGGAGATCAAAGCTCAGCTCCTCGAATGTCAAATGTTCCCAGGATGTGAGTTAGGGTGTGCTTATTGCAACATTTCAGTGAATGGTTGTGATAACTTGAGGGATGGCATAAATGGTCTCATTCAGAGTGGCCTGCTCCAGATTACAACATCATTCCCAACAAATCCAGCAATCTCATCAGCAACAATTCCAGAACCTCCTACAACTGCAACAACCATTGTTCCCGACAACTTTTCAGCTTCATCAACAAATGTTCCATCTGCCATTTCAACTGATCAGATATCAACTAACATTCCTTCTACAACTTCAGCACCACTTCATTTTGAATCTCCTACAACAACAACACCCATCCTTCCAACAATGACTCCTACAACATCAGCAGCAAACCATGAAGATGTCTCCACAGTTACGATTTATTATGATCCTGAAAACGATTCTGCTTACAACTCACAAAGTGCTACTCCCATCAGAGCACCTGTCACAATATATTATGATCCGCAGACTATCACAGTTCCTTCTGCAGCTGTCATCAGTCCAGTCACTGTCACAGTGCCTGAACCAGTACCTTATGAAAGCAGTAAGGCCATCCCTTGGCATTACGGCTCTGACGTATACTGCGAAGGACAGAAAATCACTCTTGAACCATCAACACCTGCACCACAAATAGACAATGTGGGAGGAGGCGGAGGCTTCACTCGAAGCGGACTTCTCTTTGCTCCACAAATTCAAAGACCCACTGCCGAAGCAGAAGCTGCTGCCAAGGCAAAAGGGAAGAGCCCGGTGCAGGAAGATCGAGCTATTAAGGAAACCTTGAAAACACCCTTTGATCAAGAAGTTGATGAGTTCATGAGGATCATCAAGAAGAGTGATTACAAAATAGTGGATCAGCTTCACCAGACGCCATCCAAGATCTCTATCCTATCATTGCTTATGTGCTCCGAAGCCCATCGGAATGCACTACTCAAAGTCCTGCACGCAGCTTACGTGCCTGAAGAGATCACCGTCAATCAGTTGGAAACCGTGGTTGGAAATGTTACTGCTAGCAATGGGTTAGGGTTCACCAACACTGACTTGACTACGGAAGGCCGCAATCATAACAAGGCCTTGCACATCACCATGGAATGTAAAGGTGCAGTCCTTTCCCATGTGCTGGTAGACACAGGATCATCCCTCAATGTCTTACCCAAAAAGGCCCTGGTGAAGCTAGAATATGAAGGATTGGCATTGCGTCCCAGTAACCTGGTAGTAAGAGCCTTTGATGGCTCTAAGAGATCGGTTCTAGGGGAAATTGAGCTGCCTGTAACGATTGGCCCACAAACTTTTAAAACGATCTTCTACGTGATGGACATTCAGCCTGCCTACAGCTGTTTGTTGGGTAGACCATGGATTCATGCCGCTGGCGCAGTAACGTCTACCCTTCACCAGAAGTTAAAATTTGAGTGGGAAGGTCAAATCGTTACTATCTGTGGAGAGGAGGATATATTTGTTAGCCATCTGGCTACTTACAAATATATTGAGATGGATGGGGAGATCCATGAGACGATGAGTCAGGGGTTTGAGGCCCTGAATGTAAATGAAACATCTGCTGTACCTGGAATCTCCATGTCATCTTATCAACAAGCCCGGAAGGTTGTTGAAGAAGGAACTGCCCAAGGCTGGGGCAAGGTTTTATCTGTGGAAGAGAAGAAGGACAAATTTGGGTTGGGTTACAGACCAACTCAACAAAATCAAGCAGAGGCTGCTGAGAAGCCTGGTTTTGTGAGTGGGGGGATGCTCACCCCTGATGCTATCAACAATTTGGAAGACGAGCTGGAAGAAGAACGCAACCTGGAAAGCTGGATTCGTCCAAAGATCCCGGGGAGCAGTATCTCAAACTGGTCTTCCCAGGAAATTATAAGAGTTACTCATGCAGAGTAATTATTATTTCCTGTATTTTTATAGCATGCATCAAGTCTTGCATCTTGCCCAAGATGACAAGACTCATTTTGTAATCGGGCCATCTGTACTTTTTGTGCAACAAGATTAATCAATGAAATATCAGACATCTTTTTGCAAATAAGTCTTTTTCTTTTCCGCTCACTGTTTTTCCATTTTTCTTTTTGTACAAAAACTAAATGGCGATGTTTTCAAAATGACAACTTTATTTCACTTTTCTAAAACAAGATTAAAATCAAATCACTAAAATGAACAAACTAAACCCTTGCAGAGAAAGCCTTCCAGACAGCACCGACAACAGCACGGCTATGACTTCGTATGACTTTGACAATCCAATCAATCAAGCTGATGAAGGGGTTGAAGAAGAATATGAGCTTCCTGAAGAGCTAGCCAGATTGTTGAGACAAGAGGAGAAGGTTATCACTCCTCATCAGGAGGAGGTAGAAACAATCAATCTTGGTACAGATGAAGACGTGAAAGAAGTTAAAATCGGGGCCTGCCTGCAAGACTCAGTGAAGAGACAACTGATTGACCTGCTTCAAGAATATGTGGACGTGTTTGCTTGGTCTTACCAAGATATGCCAGGGTTGGACACCGATATTGTTGTACACAACCTGCCTTTAAGAGAAGAATGTCCACCAGTTAAACAGAAACTGCGCCGTACTCGCCCAGACATGGCAATGAAGATCAAGGAAGAGGTACAAAAGCAGTGGGACGCCGGGTTCCTTGCTGTAACTAGCTATCCGTCGTGGGTTGCTAACATAGTACCTGTGCCTAAGAAAGACGGCAAAGTAAGGATGTGTGTTGACTACCGGTACCTGAACAGAGCTAGCCCGAAAGATGACTTCCCATTACCTCACATTGATGTATTGGTTGATAACACGGCTCAGTTCTCGGTATTCTCCTTCATGGACGGATTTTCAGGATATAATCAGATCAAGATGTCACCTGAAGACATGGAGAAGACAACATTCATCACACCCTGGGGCACGTTCTGTTACAAGGTGATGCCATTCGGACTGAAGAATGCTGGCGCAACCTATCAACGGGCTATGGTGACATTATTCCACGATATGATTCATAAAGAAATAGAATGTTATGTGGATGACATGATTGCTAAGTCCCTTACAGAGGAAGACCACCTGGTAAATCTGCTAAAGCTATTCAAACGTCTGAGGAAGTACCAACTGAAGTTGAACCCCAACAAATGCACATTCGGGGTGCGATCCGGTAAGCTGCTGGGATTTATTGTAAGCGAGAAAGGGATTGAAGTTGACCCTGATAAAGTCAAATCTATTCAAGAGATGCCTGCACCGAAAACTGAAAAAGAAGTTCGAGGGTTCTTAGGTCGATTGAACTACATTTCACGGTTCATATCTCACCTTACAGCAACCTGCGAACCCTTGTTCAAACTGTTAAGGAAGGAACAGACGGTCAGGTGGAACGAAGACTGCCAAAAGGCTTTTGACAAGATCAAAGAATACCTGCAAGAACCTCCAATCCTTATGCCTCTAGTTGAAGGAAGACCTCTGATAATGTACCTGACAGTATTAGAAGAGTCGATGGGGTGTGTGTTGGGCCAGCATGACGAGTCTGGTCGAAAAGAGTATGCAATATACTACCTGAGCAAAAAGTTTACCGACTGTGAACAACGTTATTCACTGCTCGAGAAAACTTGCTGTGCTTTAGCGTGGGCTGCTCGCCGACTAAGACAGTATATGTTGACCCACACTACTTTATTGATCTCAAAAATGGACCCAGTTAAGTACATTTTCGAGAAGCCAGCTCTTACCGGACGGGTTGCGAGATGGCAAATGATTCTCACGGAATATGACATCCAGTACACCTCTCAAAAAGCCATCAAGGGCAGTGTATTGTCTGAATATCTTGCTGAGCAACCCATTGATGACTACCAGCCTATGAGATTTGACTTCCCTGATGAAGACATCATGTTCATTAAAGCAAAAGATCATGAAGAGCCTGTTCACACTGAAGGGCCTGACCCAGAAGAAGAATGGACTATGATGTTTGATGGGGCTGTTAACATGAATGGTCGTGGTGTTGGTGCAGTACTCATTACACCTAAAGGAGTTCACATGCCTTTCTCGGCAAAACTCACTTTCAACTGCACTAACAACGAGGCTGAATACGAAGCTTGCATTATGGGTCTTGAGGAAGCCATTGACCTCAGGATCAAGACATTGACTGTATTCGGAGATTCAGCTCTGGTAGTTAATCAAACCAACGGGAAATGGTACACCCACCAAGATCATCTGATACCTTACAGGGATTATACAAGGAGGTTACTGACTTTCTTTACAACGGTCAAGCTTGAGTATATCCCTCGGGACGAGAATCAGTTTGCAGATGCTCTAGCTACCATTTCATCCATGATCAAAGTTCAAGCTGCTAACTTTGTACCTCAGATTTCAGTGTCCAGACTTGACAGACCAGCATATGTGTTCGCAGCAGATATTGTCAAAGATGATAAGCCTTGGTTCCATGACATTAAGTGCTTCTTGGAGGATCAAACATACCCACCTGGGGCATCTTCCAATGATAAGAAGACTTTGAGAAGGCTTGCTGGTAGTTTCTTCCTGAACACTGATGGGTCTTTATACAAAAGGAACTTTGATATGGTACTCCTCTGGTGTGTTGATAAGACAGAAGCAGATTTGTTGATGCATGAAGTGCACGAAGGATCCTTTGGTACCCATGCAGGAGGGCATGCCATGGCTAAAAAGTTGTTAAGATCTGGTTATTACTGGATCACAATGGATGCAGACTGTTGTGCCTATGCCAGGAAATGCCATAAATGCCAGATCTATGCAGACAAAGTGCATGTGCCTCCCAATCCTTTGAACATCATGTCTTCACCATGGCCCTTTTCCATGTGGGGCATTGATATGATTGGCAAGATTGAGCCAACTGCTTCAAACGGCCACAGATTCATCTTGGTTGCCATTGATTATTTCACCAAGTGGGTTGAAGCAGCCTCATATGCTAATGTTACAAGACAAGTGGTAGCCAGATTTCTGAAGAGGGATATCATCTGTCGGTATGGAGTCCCCGAGCGAATCATTACTGATAATGGTTCCAATCTAAACAACAAGATGATGGCTGAGTTATGCCGGGACTTCAAAATCCAACACCACAATTCTTCTCCTTACAGGCCAAGGATGAACGGCGCTGTTGAGGCAGCAAATAAGAATATCAAGAAGATTGTGCAAAAGATGGTAGTCACATACAAAGACTGGCATGAAATGCTACCGTTTGCCTTGCATGGGTACCGCACGTCAATCAGAACATCCACTGGGGCAACACCGTATCAGCTTGTGTATGGTATGGAGGCAGTCCTACCTGTCGAAGTTGAGTTACCCTCGCTACGGGTATTGATGGATGTTAAGCTGAACGAAGCAGAATGGGTTCGGTCCCGATATGAGCAACTGAGTCTGATTGAAGAGAAAAGATTGGCTGCAATCTGTCATGGGCAGCTGTATCAGAAAAGGATGAAGAAAGCCTTCGATCAGAAAGTCAGGCACCAGGAATACCAAGTAGGAGATCTTGTGCTGAAGAGAATCCTCCCTCCTCATACAGACCACAGGGGCAAGTGGACTCCAAATTATGAAGGACCATTCGTGGTAAAGAAAGTTTTCTCTGGTGGAGCACTGATGCTCGGTACCATGGATGGTGAAGATTTCCCGTCCCCTGTGAATTCAGATGCAGTTAAAAAATACTTCGCATGAAAAATGACCCGCTGGACATAAAAACAGAATGTAAGTCCAGGCAAAAATAGGGCATCCCGGCGAGTCAAAAACAGAATAAAAGACTCGGGCAAAAATAAGGGAAAATAAACAAAAAATGTACACCCGCTGAGTTGAAAAGCCGCATTGGACAATTCAGGCAAAAATGGGTATCCCGATGGATTGAAAACCCGAAAGGGCGATCCATGCAAAATAAGGGAATAAGCGAACAACTGCATTCTGAATTCGTCTGTATCACCTGCAACTTGGCAAACCTCGAAAGGATCAAGCTTCAATCAGAATCAACCTTCTCCAGAAAGCAAGACGAGAAGAACGTCAAAAGTCATACGAGTCATAGCAAGAGGGGAAGCTCCTTTGAAAGCGTCGTCAACATCGCCAGCATTTTGTTTCTCAATTTGTAACAATCTCCTCATTTCAGGAGATATGTTTCCTTGACTGTATCTCGCCAATTCAGGGCACATGAATTAATAAAATCAGATTTTTCAGTCATGTTTCGTCTTGTACATTTTTTATTTGCAAAAATGTCTGATGTCTCTAAAAAAGCTAATTGCATAAGTACAGATGCTTTTCTTCGAAAATAAAACACGTGCTTGCAGGGAATATACTTACTCTCAGAAGTGTATAACTCCTATGACGGAATCCGGTAAGGGATGCCTCGGGATTACTTGTGCGTTTCTCTATCTTTGCAGGATTGCAGGTATCCAGAGCACAACATGGGGCATGAAAGCTTCATCCCAGCAAGCTGGCAAATCAACACTCACTCAGTCTTAACACTCAAAGTGCTTTCTCCCCAGCTGAGTTGCCACTTATCACTTCCCCCAGCTGAGTTGCCACTTGTTGCTTCTCCCCAGCCGAAGTGCCAATCATTCTTCCTCAGCAGAATACAAAAGCCAGGGAACCATATCCCCATAGAGCTTCAACCTCTATTCAGAAGAGCAACGCATGAAGGAGTCACAACAGAGTACGGAAGGCTTCTACAAACCCCAGCTGGGTCCCATATTACAAGGATATGTCAATCAGTGACTTATTCCCCAAGCAGATACATCTCATCAGATCTACCGATGATCTCCTCCCCAGCTGGGATACACATTTCGAACAGATCAGCTAGAGATCTTCACAGCAACGGGATCCGAATCCCGGATCTGTACTCCTTGCATAATCATGGCATTTGCATCATATTCACCCACAAAGCGTAGCATTCCGTCTAATACGGAGCATTACGGCAAAAATCAAACACATAGCATAATCATAAGCCATGTTGTGAATCGAACACTTGTGAATAATAACCGTTCATCAACCATATACAGAAAATCCCCCAGAGTCCCCAGCAAAAGCAGTTGCCTCACATCCACCAATACCATTGTATACTCCTTTTGACACCCGTCCGTGTCATCTTTCCCCAGTAAAATCGCCTGAACACTCTTTACAAACAATACCACCCGTATTACAGATACTTCCTGACACCCGTCCGTGTCATACTCCCAGCAGAAAGCCAAAGCATCCTCTTTGCACTCACATACACTTACATATGACAATCCTTTGACACCCGTCCGTGTCATATCCCCAGCGCAGTCGCCTACACTTTCACAACCCATGTACTTGCTTGTACTATACTTTTCTCTTTTTTGACACTCGTCCGTGTCACTCTCCCCAGCAGTTAAATACTCATCTACAATACTCATACTCACTACTCATGTTACACTTATACAGATACTCGTCCGTATCCCCACAAATTCGACACTCGTCCGTGTTCTTTGTTAACCAGTTGGTACTCGTCCGTACCATCATCTCAGAATATGCGTCAAGTGTTTGTTTCTACATGATACTCGTTCGTATCATAGTCTTAAGGATGCTCGTCCGCATCTTTAATCCATACACCGTGTCAAACACTTTTGTCTTCTTGAATATAGATACTCGTCTGTGTCTATTATTCCCCAGAAGAGTCCCTTCAGATTCAACACTCGTCCGTGTTCCTTGTTAACCAGTTGATACTCGTCCGTATCATCATCTCTGAACACGTGTCAGTTTTTGTTTCTACTCGATACTCGTCCGTATCATAGTCTTAAGAATGCTCGTCCGCATCTTTAATCTATACACAACATCTAAACACTTATACTTTCTTTTCCTGGTTGTAAACACTCGTCCGTGTTTACTATATCCCCAGTAGATCGCCAACAAAGCAAGCAATTTTTCCTTTTTATCTGACACTCGTCCTATGTCATGATAAACTTTGAGAGCAGCCGTACCCTGCTAGGTGGTCGTCCTCCACCTCTTGATGGTCGTCCTCCATCATGCTCATCCGATGGTCGTCCCCATCGTCGATATTTTAGCAGCCGTCCCCTGCTAGGTGGTCGTCCTCCACCTTTTGATGATCGTCCTTCATCGTTTTATCCAATGGCCGTCACCATTGTTGATTTTGGTTATCTGACATTCGTCCTATGTCATGATAAACCTTGAGAGCAGCCGTCCCCTGCTAGGTGGTCGTCCTCCACCTCTTGATGGTCGTCCTCCATCATGCTCGTCCGATGGCCGTCCCCATCGTTGACCTTTTTATCCGGAATTCGTCCTATGTCGCGATATTTTTGGCAGCCGTACCCTGCCAGGTGGTCGTCCTCCACCTTAGATGACCGTCCCTCTTCTTATTCCCGACAGAGCAGCTGTCCCCTGCTAGGTGATCGTCCTTCACCTTTGATGACCGTACCTCATCATCTGTTTATTTCATTTATTCTTTAACCCGATGTCCGTCCCCGTCGTGGTCCCTTTTTCTTTTTCCTGATGATCGTCCTTCATCAGTTTAGCCCGATGGCCGTCCCCATCGTTGGTTACTTTGCTTTATGAACTTGATGGCCGTCCCCGTCATGTTTCATTCAACCTCCAGAAAATCTTGCAGCTTTACTTGATGGCCGTCCCCATCATAATATCTTATTTTTCCCAGCTAGTCGGCCGTCCCCGTCTTTGCTTCACCTTTTATCCCCAGCATGTCGGCCGTCCCCGTCATTGCTTTACTTCACACACTTTTCCCAGCATGTCGGCCGTCCCCGTCATTGCTCTTTACCCAGCAGTCGTCCTCTGCTCGACGGTCGTCCTCCGTCGCCCACACTTTACAATATACTTTATTTTCCTTTACAATCTATATCCCTTTTCTTCTTCATTCTGTGAGTGCAAATTTTGGACTGTCTTTGGTATTCAACCACAAGTTATCTTGTTTGCCTGTTAAGCCGTCGCTTACAACCTGCACAGCTAACTCATGTTTGAATAGGGGCAGCTGTAAACACCCCAAATTTGCCCTCACCCATTCACAACATGGCTTGTGATCATTTCATATGCATGAACATAATCATAGCATCTCATATCACATTTTTGATTCACTGCATAGGTTCCAAGTCATCTGCATCTAGGGTTTGTGATCTGAGCAATCCAAGAGTTTCTTGAACCACTCCAAAGGTCATCAATCACTTCAAAGGGGTCTATGTGTGTTCAAGCATCATATTATATCCTCTCAAAGTCAATAATGTTAAAGGATCACAAGAACTGGGATTGGTATGGAAGTAGAGCCAGGCTAGACTGCACAGATGACCTAAAATTAGGGTTTTGGTTTCAGAGGCCATAACTCCAAATTTTTTGGTCATTCTTGTTTCTATTGGTCTCTATATGGTATAGGGAGTATGCATATCAATTTTCATGAATAAATCCCATGGGGAAGTCATCTGATCAAGAGTTGACTTTCTAGACAAGTCAGTGCAGAATCAGGGCATCTGAGGCCCCCAATGACCCAACCAAGGGGTGATCTTCATCATTTTGAGTGTATATGATCTTTATTTGATCATGTAAGAAGGTTGAAGTTCACAAAATTCAAGAATTACAAGTTTTTGCAAAGTTGACTTTTTAGGGCATGGTTGACTTTTAAGGAATTTGTCATTTTAGGCAATTTTTCAACCCTTACTTTTTGATCCAAAAATGCTTCAAATGGAAAAACTTTGGTCATGAAAGTTGTAGATTAGATCTTTCCCTTTTCAAAAAGTACAAGAACATGACCTAATTCATTTTAGATCAAAAGTTATGGTGTGTCAAAGTTGGCAAAAATCACTAATTTTCAAAATATGCACCAAATGGAAAACTTGCAAAAACTTTGTACCAAGGCATTTGTGACTTATAATTCATGTCTAACCATTACACAAACATCACATGTGACCTAAAGTTCAGAATGGACCAAGAGTTTCTCATGTTTCATGGTTTGTATAGCAAGATCTTTCCATATGAACCAAAAAGCAAGTAAGTTGCAAAATCATCATAACACTTCCATCCACTTGTTACCTTGGATGCTGAACCAGCCATAGCCTTTCCCTTCACCATGCTGCGCCAGCCCACACCCTTGTACTAGCCTAGAACACAACCCATGCTTCTCTTACACAAGAGTGGACTTTTTGCAAAAGCTAGCTCACCTATCACAGCAGGCCAAGTCACATCATCTGACCAATGGGATTAATTTATGCAAACAAAATGCTAGCCATTTCATACAACAAGCCAGCCTGAAGCCTCACCACAAGACACATTCACAAACTCTCTCCAACTTGCATTTTCTTTCGAATCTGATTCCACAAGCAAAAAACACCCAAACAAACTCCACTAATCAACTCACCTTGCTTCACTGAACCAAAACCAGCAAGACCTAAGCCTGAAACCAGCAAGAACATTGCTTTTCCATTTTTCACTCTCAAAGCCAAAGCTTTCGAAACTCATTCCACAGGCCACAAACACTTGAACAAGCTTCACAAACCTTCTCAAAACATCATCCTGATCACAAAGAACCACTCACCTTTGCCTGAAACTGCCTGAATCACAAACACCATTCTCACCTGAGCTTGAGCAGAAGCTGTTCAAACTCCCAAACTAGCCAACATAAACTCTTGCTGAGCATCCAGACATCATCAAGGGGTCATAAGGAGTGGTTTGCATCAAAGGAAGGGGTCAGAAAGTTGCAAGACTGAAAGCTTCGAAACTCAGGTAGCTCAAGAACACTTTTTCCAGAAATCATTTTTTAAGTTCTCAAGCTGTTCTATATGCCTCCCTGATCATGAATATGTCTTCAGTTTTGAAAATGGTGGAGAGATGAGAGTTTAACATGCTTCTGAAACTTTTTGCCCTAAACTTTGTTTGATTCGATTCAGTCATTTCAGAGATGATAAATGTGTTTTGATTGAGGGTTTTGGTTCGTGAGTGAGTAGGGATCATTCCTGTGTTTTTAGATTTCATTTTAGAAGCGTTTAGAGTGAGATTGGGTTTTGAGGTGAACGGAGAAGATGACCGGAACACTGTTCCGGTCACCTGAAAGTAATTAACGGTGGGATTAGGGCATAAGCATTGATTAGCTGAGTTTGAATTTGGTCCGTCCGTTTGCGCGCGTGGTCAGCTCCCGCGTCCTGGGGTTTGAATCTCAGCCATTAGATTGGCTGACTTTTTCTTTTTCCATTTAAATTCATTTTATTTTCATATTTAATTCATTTGTTTTGTGCAATTTATTTAAAATAGCAAAAATGCTTTAAAAATTATGAAATTTTTTACCAAAGGTTTCATTAATTTTTAAAACACAAAAATATTTTTATTTTCATTTTTAGCATTAAAAAAGTATTTTTAAATATTTAAAAGTTTATTTTTAATTGATTAATGAAAATTAATTTATTAAAAATACTTTTAGGTATTTAAAAATCACCAAAAAATTCATGAAATGTTTTAAGACATTTAGAAACATTGTCCAACCTTTAAACCAAATTTATTTTTTGATCTTAATGCATTTTGAGAATTTTTCATTGAATTAAAATCATTTTTATGCATTATTTTGATCCAAACTTCCAAAAATCATTTCTGCCTAACCCTAAAGAGTTGGACCTTGATTATTTTTGCATTGCATTGTGTTTAGCATGTAGTTTGTGAGATTAAATGGCCATGATTTGATCTTTCATTTTCCATTTGTTTGATAATTTTCTTGTTAAGGAACCCTAAAACCCTAGAAAACTTAGAAAAATCATAACTTGAATTTGGTTAAGAGTTGAAACCTCTCCTTTGGGCATTGGTTTGGTATAGGATTAGGGGTCCTTTGAGTGCATTTTCAATTTTTTATAATGTTGTTTGCTTCTGATTTTGGTTTGTGTTTGATGCTTTGATCATAAACCCTAATTTGGGCTTCCATATGCATTCATCTTGCATTTTGCTTGCATAACATGACTTGCCATGACATTTCAAGCATCCATTTGATTCATTTGACATCATAAGACATATTGAAAGCATGTTTGACCATTGCATCTTGCATTTGTCATGTTGTATGCCATGTGCCTTCCATAACTTTTCATGTATGTTCTTGGTTCTTAACTTGCTTCATTTGCATTCATAAGCTTGTATGATCATCCACATGTGTTGTTTCTGGTTTGTAGCATCTCATAGCATCATTAACATCATGTATGTGCTTCTGGTTTTGATTTTCATCTTGCCATTTCATCTCATCTTGCATTACATTGCATTTTCCTTTCTAACTTTTCAGGTGGTAAGTGGATTTGAGAAGTGAATTTGCCTTCACTTCTCATAACTTCTCTTCATCTCTTTTATGCATCATTGCTGCATTTTGTTTTGTGTTTGAGTTTGAGCTTGCTCATCCTTCTTCTTCCCACTTTCTTTCTTCAAGTGACTTGACTTCTTGAATGAAGCAAGTTGCTTTGCTTCTCCTGATCCTTTCATCTGTTTCCTGGTGGTTTCCTCTGAAGACTTCTCTTGTAAACCTCACAAACCTTAGGAACAACCAAGCATGACAATGATTAGGGTTTTGATTAGTCTCCCCTCTTAGTTTTACCTTTGTGTCTCTTTGAGTCTTCTCTTCTCATCTCATAATCAGGGACTAAACCCTAAAGGCTTTAAGGTTTTGTGATTAAGCTTATGCCTGCATCCTTCTATTAGGATGGAGTGTATAACTTTAATCCTAAGTGTTAAACCCTTAATGTGTTTAAATCCTCTAATAAATTCACATAATAATCACCAAGACATCAAACTTGTAACTTGGGCCTTGCATTAGGGTTCTAATTCTTCCTTAATTGGTTAAGAAGGACTAACCCTAGTGTTAATGGACAAGTCCCCCTCAAGTTGTCTTACAAACCCTAAAATTCACTTCATCATCATACCATTAAATAAAATCCACTTAATCAAAGGCTTTGTTTTGTCATGAGTTTAATCCCTAATCATGGATTAAGTTGAGGAGCCTTCCTCAGCTTAAACATTCTCATCTATTATCCTTCTATTAGGATGGTGTAATGAGTCTGTTTAATCCCTGATTATGGCTTAACCTCATTACTTAACACTAAACAAAAACACCAAAAACATCTAAATAATCACAAATAGGATAATGATCTTAATCCTACACCAAAGGTGATTAAGTGTGAGAATCTGACTTCACACTTAAGGTATTCTCATTACCCCTAATCAGAGGGAAGATGTGATGAGTTTACTAAATCCATTGGTTTAGGCTTAAACTCATTAACTTATGACAAATTCTCAAAAGCAGTAAAAGACTGAAAACTCAAAAACAAACAATAATCGTCTCCTCCGGGATTCTTTTCTCATCTCATTCACTCACAAACGAGAACTTGCTTCTTCCGTCTAATGCAAGACAGTTAGCACCTGAGCCAGACAGGTCATACACTTGAGCATGGACAAGCAAGCAGTTCAATAGTCAATTTATCATTCAGTCTCTTTGGGTCGAACTACGGTGTTCTGACTTCCTCATTGCACGAGAGGATACGTAGGCATAACTTAATAGTTATCGAACAAAAGTCTCTGTATATTCTCCCTCTTTCAGCTTTATTCTTTGAGCCTCATGATCTTGAGCATCTTATTCTTGTTCTTACACTGACACTGTATATATCACACTTCACATTCTTTTACACTGACACCTGTATATCCTTTTCCAGCTATTTTATACACAGATTGCACTGACACTACCCCTTTAAAACACAAATCTTTTAAGCGTGGATCCCGTCGAGTACGGCGGACAATCTGGGTGCTAATACCTTCCCAGGTTGTAACCAACCCCCTTTCTCAGTCTCTCTGGTTCGCAACCGTCTTATCCATCTTTTTTCTAGGTCTATGCAACATTGCCTTTCCTCCGGGATAAAAATGCCTAGCTGGCGACTCTTTTCTTCTCCAGTGAGTTCACGGCTGTGTGTTCTCATTGTTCCTCTCGCCGACCGTTCGCGTCTGTACCTTTATCTGGGCCTATTCCCCATTTATCGGGAGCGACAAACATATACCTCTATCTCATGATGAATCATATCATGGAACAAAGCTACCATAACACGCTGATATGTATCCCCGACGTTCTTTAAACCAAATGGCATTACCTTATAACAGAAGGCGCCCCACTGTGTGACAAACGTAGTCTTCTCCATATCTTTAGGAGCCATATTAATCTGATTGTAACCAGAGAAACCATCCATAAAAGAGAATACCTTATGTTGAGCAGTGTTGTCTACTAGAACATCAATATGTCGAAGTGGAAAATCATCTTTGGGGCTGGCTTTGTTCAAACCCCTATAATCTACACACATACGTACTTTACCATCTTTCTTAGGCACCGGTACCACATTCGCAACCCATTTAGGATAAGAAATGACATCTAGTAACCCTGCATTAAATTGTTTCATCACTTCTGCTTTAATCTTTTCTGACATTTCAGGACTCATACGACGAACTTTCTGCTTTATCGGGCGACAACCTTCCTTCACTGGCAGACGGTGAACCACAATATCAGTATCAAGTCCCGATATATCTTAATAAGACCAAGCAAAGATCTCCACATAGTCATGTAGCATCTGAATCAATCTGTTCTTAACATTGTCCTTTAATTTAACTCCTATCTTGACCTCTTTCCTGTCTTTCTCAGTTCCCAGATTCACAACTTCAATTGGTTCTTCATGTGGTTGTATAACTTTCTCTTCTTGCTGCAACAACCTAGAAAGCTCTACAGGAACTTCATAATCTTCCTTATTTCCATCCTCGGCTTGATAGATCAGATTCTCGAAGTTATAATTGACAATAGCAGAACTGCTATCAACAAGATCCAGAGTGGATGAGGATCTGCATTTTAGTGACGTGGGTGTGTGTAAGAACACATAGCTTTTGATAAAGGAAAAAAATAAAGACAAAGAGCGCAATATTTACGAAAGCAAAAACGTCCACTGATTTTATTGAACGAAAATATGCAAATGAAATGATATCCCTAACAAGCATACCATTGTGCCCCGGGCAAGGCACAAGGCTTAAAAGTTTAATTGTTCAAAATTACAAACTTGAAAATAAGAAAAACAGTAATAACATTTACTCTTGACTAAAGGAGATAGGAATAATATCTTCAGCTCTCCAATTGTTGAGCCCACTGCCAATGGTAGGAAAGATCCAGCTATCCAAGTTGTAGTCTTCATCAGAATCCTCCACATCATTGACTTGATCTTTTTGATCTCCCTTGTTGGTGATACGAATAGCACGAGCACGACGAACAACCTTTTGAGATTCTGCAGTAAAACCCAAACCAAACTTGTCAGACTTGTAAGGAATGTCAAGAAGCTGACCCCAAATAGTACAACCACCTTCTTCAACTACAACTCTAGCATCCTTCAGAGAGGCCATTGTAGGAGGTACTCGAGTAGCAGCAGGAACTGATTTAGCAGCAGGGATAAACTCAACAGCAGGAACAACCTGAGGAACCACTTCAAATGTTTGGCAAGGAGTCTCAACAAATTCACCCTCCATCTCAACATACTTGAAAGTGTTTACATGACTGACCATATACTCTTACTCACCGTAGACAGTGACAATCTTGCTTTTCATTGGATATTTAAGCTTCTGGTGTAAATTGGAAGTCACAGCACCTGCCCCATGTATCCAAGGACGCCCCATGTAAATTGGAAGTCACAACAGGAATATGAAGGACAAATATCCATCACATAGAAGGTAGAATCAAAGACTTGAGAACCCACTTTGATTGGGAGGTCAACTTCTTCGTGCACCATTCTTCTTGAACTATCAAAGGCTTTCACCATCACATTACTGGGTCTTAGCACAATATCTTCAAAGTTGAGTTTGTCCAGAACATCCTTTGGTAAAAAATTTAATGAAGAACCATTATCCACCAAAACATGAGACAGAGTAGTGCCCATACACTAAATGGAGATATGTAGAGCTCTGTTGTGGTTTCTCTTGGCAGGAGTTAGATCAATATCAGAAAAGCCTAAGCCATTGTCAGTTGTTAAGTTAGCAACACAATTTTAGAATTAGTCCACAGAGATTTCATGTGGTACATGAGCAGACTTTAGGAGTTTTACTAAAGCCTTAGCATGGGATCTTAATTCCTAAGGTAACCCCTCTTTTACTAAGTACTCCCCACCAGAGTCGCCAGTTCTGTAACACGGTGGGAGAACTGACTTGGTGTTTTTGTTTGACAAAAACATGTGCAGATAGCAAGATTCACCACCGACTTTTATTTTATCCAATAGAAAAGGGTATAAAAGAACATGAAAGACCTTTTTAAATTTTTTGAGTTCAGGGGGTAAGTTATATAAAGGGAAGGTGTTAGTATCCTTTATATCCATGGTTATCCATGGGATCTTAGTTACTTAGCTCACTTTAACTTGTTTGAAAAATGTATAGTGTGTGTTTAGAAATTTTTATAAGTCTTTGTAATGATCCTCGTATGGGTGTATACAAAGCTTTGAGTTTGAAAATGTTTGAAAGTGAGGTGTGAAAAAGAGTTTTTGAAATTTGAGCAAGTAACTAAGAACTACCTATCCTAGAATAGTCTTTCATGTTTCTTTATTTCCTTTCAAGGGTAAGACTGTCCTTACTATTAAGGAGTAAGTAGTCATTTACCTTGGATGTTAAGGGACGGGCGTAGGGTCATTGTATGGTCAATGAAGCCAACTTGTAGAGGTGTCTTTAGCAATTCGTAGGGACTATCATCATTTTTTACCGAAGGGACCAGATCATTATTTCGTAGGCAACCTCGAAGGGGCTTATGATCTTTGAAATCTGAAGGGACTTGATGATTTTTCTGTTAAAGGGAATTTGCTTTTAAGACACTCCCACTATCGAGGGACTTGACCATTTATAAAGGCAACCAAGAGGGGAAACCCTAAGAGGTGCAGATCGCGATCGTAGTGTCGCTCCCGGGATTTTCATCCTAGTACAAACGCGAAAGTGGCGCGGAAAAGGTAGAGTCGCCCGCCAGGCATTTTTATCTTGAAGGAACGGGAAAGGTAACGCTGCACAAATCTGAGGAAGAAGGAAAGGACAAGGTCCTGCGAACCAAAGATCTGGGTTCGGGAGTCGGTTACGACCTGGGAAATTATTAGCACCCCAAATCGTCTGCCGTACCCGACGGGATCCACGCTTGCTTGTTTGCTTCAAAGGGTGAGAAAATAAAGTGCTACTAAACAAATGAACTGCTAACTGGAATGGGAATGGAAATAAGAAAGGAATAAGAAAAGAGAATGGAAAGAAAGAGGTAAATATAGGGAAATTAAAGAATGTTCTCTAACGGGCCCTACCCTGCTGCCTACGTACCTCATTGGGAAAAAGAGGATCAGAGTCGACGTAGTTCACCTAACTAAGGCGAGAACTATTTGTTTATGTTTTTATGGCTTGAACTGCGTATGTCTATGCTCAGGTGTTGCAGGCTCGTCTGATACGAGTGCGTTTACCGTCTTGCATGCGAGACAAGTCGTCGTAAGTTTGCATTTAGAATGAATGAGATGAGAAGAGAAGTTCCCGCAGGAAAGCCGCTTATTGTTTGTTGTTTACTTTTTAAGAGTTTTGTATGAATTTGGCACAAGGAAGTGAATTCAAACTCTTTTCCGTGGAATGTGTATGTGCTACTAAATTCCAAGATGGAATAATAGAACAAGCACACCAAGCAAGGAGAATTTATCCAAGACTTGTTTCCTAGGATTAGGGTTTAAGTTCACTAGCTTGTTGAACTTTATTACATGTTTTTGTAGTTTGTGAAGAAGTATCTTTTAGATTTTTCTTTATGAAACAACCCTTTGATAAGACTTGTACATCATACTAGACAAGCCTACACCATTCCAATATGGAATGAATGCAATTGTCCCATGGAATAAGGCTATACACAAAAGATCCTTTCATACATTTATTAAGTCTTTTTGGATTTTGTTTAAAGATGAGAAAAAAAGACTCAAAAGGCAAATGTCAAAGCTAATGGGGGACTAAGACACAACCCTAAAGTTATCTTATTATGTACAAGATGTGATCCTATGGTTAATGAGGTATTCTAACCTAAGGAAGAAAGAAACAAGTTAGAATTCAACTTACTTCCTAAGGAAGTTAAGTTGAATCTAAAGAAAAAAAGGGAACCTATGAACAAAGCACCAAGGTGCTAAAGCAAAGACAAATAAATGCATAAGAGATAGGAATGAATAATGATTACCTGATCTTCCCCCCTACAAAACAAATGTTAGCATGATGAAGTAATATGAATAATTATAACATGGAAAACTTCAAGAACAACTCACATTAGCTAAGGAAAGATGTTAGTGAACTTCTAAGGTTAATACCTAGGTCTAAGGCATTCTATAAGGTAACACACTTAAAAAGTCAGTAGCTAAATCATATTAAAAGTGTCTAAAGGGATTAAGTGAATTAAAGTCGAACTATGCCCTAAAGTGCTACTAAACCCCTAAGTGGAAACTAGGTGGATTTGCATGGAAAACTCGAATAAAGTCAAAGCACAAAAAAAAATGGTAAAGCTCCTGGAAAAATATGAGATTAAATCCTTAAGGTACCTAACCTAAATCTAATGTTGTGTTAAAAACCTCCTATATAATCCTAACCCAACTATGCCAAATGGTCACATGAATCTACATAGGATTTGTTCACAAACTTGCACAAACTATGCTTCCAAAACAGTGGATAAAATGGACCTAAAAATATGACAAAAATAATTCCAGGTTTTATTTTGAGTCCTCTAATCACAGCAAAAAGAATGGGACATAAAGATTACTGGAAGTAGGAGAAATAAAATGAACAAAATGAAGTGTAGCTGAAAGAATTCCATAGATAACTAATTAAATGGAAAATCCAAAATAAAATTGAAAAATGGAAAAAATTAGAAAGTAAAAGTGTGGAAAATTTCTAAAATGAATTAGGAAGTCTCTGTGATTTTTTGGGGAATTTTATCATGCGTTTTGGTATTTTTGTTGGATTAAAATTGAAAGTTATGTAAAATAGAAAAATAAAGAAAACACGGCAAATGGAGAGGGGTGCAGGAAGTGGAAAGTTGAACTGCATTGGGCTGGACCCAAACATGCTGGGGTGCAAATAGTGATCTGAAAAACTCTTCACAAAATATGGCACATGATTGGCACATGATCATTAATATGGTGGCAGAATCTGAAGCATTGGATTAAACTAATCTAAGGGTTGTGTTATATTTTCCACTTAATGCTAGGTTTATTATTCCGGTCACCGGAGCTAAACTCCGGTTATCTTCTCCAATCACTCTCCGGTTAGGGTTTGGACAAATGTCTACCAAACTAAAAAATAAGGCCATGGACGGATTCGTCTCCTCAAGTACATCAACAATCTAGGCTTGACTTTCTCCTAAGGCTCATGAATAATGCAAATCGAAGCACACAAGAATCAACCTAAAAACTGAATCTAAGCACCTAAGGTGCCTATCAACTAGCCAGCACAAACATTGTTCCTATTGAGCTCATATCAAAACAAAATAACCAAAAAAATCAGAATTCGTGTCAATGGAATTGAAGATGAAACCTGAAATTCAGTGGTGTTTAGAGTTGTAGAAATCTAGAGGTGAGGTTCCAATGTCTTTTATGCTTGATCTTGATCCTTTGTGAAGTGAAATAAACACTTTGTTGATGAAGAATCTTGAGAAATTAATGAAGATGCAAAAAATTCAGAAGTGAATTCTTGATGATTCAAGCTATAAACTCCATGGATATGCTGCAAATCATGATGCTGGTGATGAATTGATGCTCAATGAGGCATGTTGGATGATGATTTAGCTTGTTCAATCCAAAAGGTGGAAATGTTGTGATGATGCAACTTCAAATTTCCAGCTTCAAATCTCCATGAAAATGCACTATGAATGGTGCTTGAAGAAGCACAAGGAAGAAGAAGATCAATGATATGGTTGTGGAAGCTTAATCCTTCAAAATGCAGAGAATTTGCAGAGAAAATGCAGAGCCAAATTTGGAGGATTTTGGTGTGATTTGAGTGAAAATGAAGCTGAACCCCAAACTCAGTCACTACTCATCCTTTTATAGAGCATTAGACCTCTGGTTAACAGTTAGAACCAGGGTTAATTAGCCTTGGTTAACTGAGTGAAGTGAGTTAAATGAGTGAAGTTAGTTATGACATTTATGCCACCTGGATTTCTAGAACCTTCTTCAGTTGAAATCAATCCAATGCTGCAGAGAACGTGAAGCTTATGCTGAAGATTAGTGAAGTGAAACACCAGCTTAATTGCCAAACGATTGTAGCTTGAGTTTTCTCACTTGGTTGTGAGATGCACAACAATTAAAGTGGTCCTGCATACACTTAATGCCAGCCTGCTGATGCAACAAAAACAAAGTCCAAATACAGCTTGAGACCATGAACCCAATGTACACCAGCTCATGATCACTGGGGTAAGGATGCATTCTGATGTAGCAACAATGTTCGAAGTTTAAATTGAAGCAAACGTGAAGCTAAATGAGCTCTAGTACGTGAACACATCACCCTTGAACTCAGCCCTAAGATAGCACTGTCATTACCCATTGCTATATATCACACAACAGCTTTTTAGCAGAAAAACTGGCCTATGTATCGATACATCACACAGACGCATCGATACATGTCAGTTTTTTAACTGATATCGATACATGCTTGTATGCATCGATGCATACTGAAGCATTGGCAATTTTCAGCAAAAAAACCCAATTGTGTATCGATACATAACACAGATGCGTCGATACATGTCAGTTTTTAACTGATATGTATCGATACATAAGTCGTATGCGTCGATAGGCCTCTTATTTTTTTGGGAAAAACCTCTCTTGAAGTGGCTGCAAAAATGACCAAAACTTGCCATTTTTGGAAACCCAAATTTTCCAAAAATGGTAAGTTTCAGTTTTCTTGATTTTTCATGATCCCTCCATCATTTCTTGATAAAATTTGAACCCTAGGATCCTTGTAACCCTAATTTCATGATTTTGATCTCAAAAAGTCAGGAGTTGACTTTTTCTTCAGCATGGTTGATTTTTCCCCAAATTCCTGATTTTCGATCATCTGACCAATTGAACCTCTTCCAAAATTAATTTGTGGATGAAATTTGAACCCTATACACTTGTTGTCATATAGAACACAATGGAATCCACTTTTGCTCAAAAATTCATGGAGAAGCCCTTCACAATTGAAACCCTAATTTGGATCATTTCCTCAGGAGATGTTGCACTGCTTGCATTCCTTGGAGCCATTCACTTCTTTCCAAGACTTGAGGCTTCAAATGGAGACTTGTGGGATGTTGTAGACCCCTTGCACATGATTGAGGAGCTTTGTGGCCCTTTGATTGTATTTGTATAGCCTCCAATTGCTCCAGTCATTGACCACATACATATGCCTCAACTATGCTACAAATGATGCAATGTTTTTTTTGGTTATTTTATGAACTTATGTATGCTAAATGCTATGCCAAATGTTAAGGATATGAGAGGGAAAATTTTGAGGTATTACAGTTGCCCCTATTCAATCATCTGCAAGTTTGAATGAATAATTGCGAAAGCTTTTAGACCTTCAAGGTATGGAGTGATTGAATACTCGAATAAACCTGGAAATTTGAACTCGGTGGATAATGGAAATGCCATATGCTTTTTATTTGTTTGGTTTTGTTTTGTTTTGACCTCTGAATAGGTAGCGGGAAAAGAATAAGGTGGAATGAGATCATTGTACATAAACGAGAGCCCAGGCAAACAGGACCGTTGTACAAAATGATAACCTGCGATGTGACTGCTGAGCGAATCAAGCCACGGAAAAGGAAGAGCCTGTTGTACAAAATAGGGCTTTGGAACGAGACCATTGTACAAAACGGAACTCGGAAATGTGACTGCTGAGCGAATCAAGCCACAAAGGGAGCCTGTTGTATAAAAAAGGGCTTTGAACGAGACCATTGTACAAAACGGAACTCGAAAATGTGACTGCTGAGCGAATCAATTCACAAAGGGGGCCTGTTGTATAAAACAGGGCTTGAAAACGAGACCATTAGCGGAATGGAACTTGACAATGTGACTGCTGAGCGAATCAAGCCACAAATAAGGTGCATGTTGGCGAAACAAGGCTTGACGACGCAACTGCTGAGCGAATCATGCCACGGAAAAGATGACAAACATTGACATGGAAAGACAAAGAGAGAAGCAACATCAACCGATTTACGACTCAAGTAAGATCAACCGATCTATTATGGAGATGGTATCAACCGATCCATAACCAGGACAACGAGAATGTAATATCATCCGATTTACATCTCGAAGATAAGTGATATCAACCGATTCACAACTCGAATAAGATCAATCGATCTAACCGGGAAATGGTATCAACCGATCCATAACCCGAAAAACGAGATCGTAATATCATCTGATTTATGGCTCGAAGAGAAGTAATATCAACTGATTTACAACTCAAGTAAGATCAATCGATCCAACCAGGAAATGGTATCAACCGATCCATAACCCGGAAAACGAGAACGTAATATCATCCGATTTACGGCTCGAAGAGAAGTAATATCAACCGATTTACAACTCAAATAAGATCAATCGATCTAACTAGGAAATGGTATCAACCGATCCATAACCCGGAAAACGAGAACGTAATATCATCCGATTTACGGCTCGAAGAGAAGTAATATCAACCGATTTACAACTCAAATAAGATCAATCGATCTAACTAGGAAATGGTATCAACCAATCCATAACCCGAAATGAAACCATCGTATTGAGACAAGACCAAAAAGAACAGGATCATTGTACTTAAATAATAACCCGACACGAAACCGCTGTATTGAAACGAGGACGCGAAAAAAATGAGACTATTATACTGAAACAAGACCCAAAGACGAAACTATTGTACTTAAATGGAGACTCGAAAGGAATGGGATCGTTGTACTTAAACGAGAGCCCGAGACGCGACCGCTGTACTTAAACAGAGACGGAAAAAAATGAGATTGTTGTATTGAAACAAGACTTAACTGGGGATAACAAACAAGACTTGGTAGAAATAACCACACTGGGAAATGAAGTTGCATTCGGTGGGGAATACTTTAGTCTGATTGGAGATGTAACGTTTTGGGCGTCTGTGCAAGGTACCACAACTGGCTTATGCTTCATATGCATATGTTTGAATTTTCCATGGCGTAATGCTCCATAATGATGGAAATGCTACGCGTTTGAGGATGCAAATGTAATGATTATTACTAGATGAAAATGCAAATGCAAAGGGGTCTCTTGATGAGGAGATAACAGATATCCCATATGGCTTGACTGGGGAGAAATAATCACTGAATTGATTTGATGAATTCCTGTGGGGGAAAACAACTTTGTGGGGAATGCTGTTAATGATACACCGACTCTGAACTGCCATCATTGCCAAAAATAAATTGGACTTTAATATCGAAGAGCCAAGACCCTGTTGGGGATGAGCTTGATTTGAGAGGTACGTTACCCGTTGAACTTTGTTGAGGAAGTGATCCTCCTAGCTCGGCTGGGGAAACAAATGTGTTGGTACTCTGTTGAGGAAGAAACCTGATGGAGAGTAAGGAACTCCTCGTACTGTTGGGGGATTGCTCTTGTGTTAAAGGAAAATACCTGCTCGGGGAAGACACTAGTCTTCTGTTGCCTTGATGGGGGAGATTTCAACTTCCAACTCTACTGGGGATGAGACGATGATACCCTTCTGCTCAAGAAGTATCATTCCATTTGCTACACTGTTGGAGAAGGGATTGTCTAATGAGACTTGCTAAGGAGTTCTGATCAACGAAGCTTGCTGATGAAACAACTCTTGAAGTACTGTGTTGACAATGACTTTGCCTTTAGACTCTGGATTGATAGATTGCCAACTAATCATGAGTGAACAATGATTCTTTTCAATTTTCAACTCGCCTCATACCAAGATCTATCGAAAGAAATTGTCTCAAGAGGATTTTACAGAAAACCTGACATCTGAAATGCCTCAGTGACTTCAAACTCTTGGAGAGATTCGTAGGATCTCGAAATAACTGCCCCAGACTGCATGGTCTGTGAAAGAATTTGCTTCGTGAGGATTCATAAAAAGCCTCATATTACTGTGAGATATTCTGCCCCAGTATTTTGAACTTTGGGTAAGTGCCTCTAATTAACCGTCTTCGGGAGAAAGTAACTTCTAGTGCTCTTGGGGTTGCCTTCCCCAGTACGAGCCTTGAAGTGATCACCTATGACTAACTGTGCTTTGAAGAAAATGCACATACCAATTGTTCTTTGAGAGATTTGATCTCAAAGTGATTGCCCCAGTTTTGCTGAAATTTGAATGCATGCTTCAGACTAATGGCTCTTTGAGAGATTTGAATCTCGAAGTGATTGCCCCAGTTTGGATGAACTTTGGAGAGATTGCTCGAAGTGATTGCCCCAGATTGGATGGCTCTTACCACGACTGGTTGGGAAAGTTCCTACTCAATGGAGTTTCTTGGAAAAGTGCATCTTCATATGTTGGTCCCTCGAAAGTTTCAGACTTCTCAACTTTGGCAAGATTAAGCTTATGGACTGAGGTTCCACATGTGAACTTCTTATGATGCCAAAAAAATGTATGCAAGCAGAAAATGTTTATTTTGAGAATGAAAATTCTAATGCAAAACACATGTTAATCTTGAAGTTTTACTGTAAAAGGATGTCGCCAACCTTTGTGAGTGAATCACTGGTTAAAATACGACATTGATTTTTGATAGAAGAAAACATGCATATGCAACACCAACCCATATCTTTTAGCACAACTCATAGGAGTCAGGAACACGGTCTCGTGGTAGTACACTCTCGAAAGAACCCTATTTCAGTTAGGACTTTTGAGGGTTGTATTGTGGCCTGGTTCACGGTTATAGAAACAAAGGATAAAGGCTCGAAGTTTATTTGTGCCCACCCATCTTCGTGATATTCTCCATTCCTATGTTCAGCTAGCTTTCACAAGCGCTCAATGGCAGCAATACCCTTCTGGCTCTGTCTTTCAACCAAGCCTCATACTCCGGGAAGGTCTGATTGTTGCACTTTCCAAGCTCCAGCAACCTTCCTCACTAAAGGCATATTGTCCTTTACCGGGAAATAGAAAATAGGGGTCAACTTCAGTTCTTCTGGTACCTCTCTCAAGGCATATCCCAACTGTCTTCTTAACAAGATTGGATTGTAATTGATCCCTCCAGTTACTCCCATCAAAGGTACACTAAGATAGCTCCCACAACTAATGATGAAACGTGCACCTTGAAGCCTCTGAGTAATCCACCTGACATCCTTGGCAAGCAACTTTTCCAGCTTCTGAGCCCATACCAAGGTATGATCACTAAACACTCCAGTACTAGGCAGATGCCTTATGAACCACATATGAAATAAAGGAGCGCAACAACGAACCAAACCTCCCCTTTTCTTCTCAGTCTTGTAGTGCACCGAGTAATACAAATCTCCGAGCAACGTAGGCACAGGATTCTTCAGCAAGAAGAGATGTATGGCATTCATGTCTATGAACTTCTCCATATCTGCAAACAAAATAATGCCATAGATAGAAAGAGCCAAGATAGCACAAACAGAATCCCATTCCTCCTCAACAACCAACTCTTCCACCTTCTTTACTAAAGCCTCTAAAGAAAACTCAGGTACACCTCCCTTAATGATGGTCATAAAATTCACAACAGAAGTGTTCAAATAAAGAGCCTTAGCAATAGCCTCAGGTGCAGGTCTACTCATCTCAGCATTGAACGGAATCTGGTCTCGAACAGGAACTCCCAAGAGCAAAGCATACTCCTCCAGCAAAGGACCTAATTGAAAATCAGGAAAAGTGAAACAACGGAGCTGAGGATCATAATACTGAAGCAGGGTGTGAATGGCACTTATCTCAGAAGGATCTAACTCTACCACCACATCCAGAATACTCCCATAAGCCTTCCTGAACCTCTCTACATGATTGGGTGTGATCAGCTTCACCATCTTCTTTAACAGGCCAACCTTAGTGTCGAAAAACTTGAAATGAATATTCTGCTTGCGAGGATCTTCCATCTCTAAAGAGGATACCGGAACCGGAAGCAAAGATATGAACCTGTGAATGAAAACAAAACATGATTAATGATGAAATGATGCAATGTAAATGCAAAGACATATGATCCATCTAGGACTGTCTGGAATCTGGATGCCAAGGCCAAGTGATCAGAAACCCAAATCTTCTGAATAACAACCCACAAACACTCAGATAATCTCAGATACACCCAATCCAGAACCAGATAAACTCAAGAACTCCGGAACCAAAGTAATTGTATCAGAACATGAAACTGCACTGGTAACAAGGGTATGATGAGGTCAAGGGTTCCTGCAAACCTGTAAACCCATCCCCAATCTCACAGGTGTGCTCCGGGTCAAACATCACGGACTCTCAAAGCCGAATAGCAATAATACTTTTACCATTTCCGAGAAATGGCTCATGACCAAATCAGGGAATCGGTTAGGCATTATGTACTATGCAGGGAGGCCTCAGCTGAGTCCGGGAAAAACAAGCATCCCTTATAAGTTCCCAGCTTTGAGCACTGAAATCGAGAAACAATAGTACATTCAGCCCGTAGCAACATAAGCATACAAGCAAAGCAAAATGAAGAAAAATGACATCCTAACATCATGCAAACAGAAGTGAAGTCATACATACATAAACTCAATGCAAATCCAAGCCACAAGAATGAGAGAAGAAGCATACAAGTCAATTATGAAGCAACATGAAACACATGGCAAAACAAAGTGAATTTAAGAAGATGCAAAGCAAAAATGCACAAGACATGAACTTAAAGCACAAGACCAGAACCAAATCAAGTTAAAGAAATTCTTAAGAAGCAAGAGAGATGAGGAGAAAAGAAGCACAAGACCAAACAATCACATAATGAGAGGAAAGGAGCAAAGAAGAGAGGTGAATGAACAAAAGAAAGAAAGAACTTAAAAGGCAAACCAAATACAAAATTTCCAAAGCACAAACCCTAAACCAAGACCAGAAAGGAATCAATACCCCAAAGAGACCCCAAATGAGAAGAAGAAGTTGGGACAAGTGCCCTTCTAGGCTAATGAGAGAGCTTATGATCAAAAGGAAGCAAAATGGGACAAGTTATGAACCAAAATTCAAATCAAATCACCAATGCATCCAAAAATTACACAACTTAGGACAAAAGACCTTCAATCATGATATAACAATGTGCCAAGAGGATAGGAAGAAATTCAGAAGCCAAGTAGGTCAAATGAGACATAAACATGAACTAGGGTTAGGAAACTTCCTTCACAATTCAAAGGTCAAAACCAAATGAATAAGTTTCTAAAAATAAGGGCAAAAATCACACATGAACTACATCCTCTTATGAATTCAGAGCAAAAAGAACCAACAAGAAACTCAAAATGATGATCACTATGGAAATTGGACAAGGCAGCATGCACAAAAAAGACTCAAAATGAATTAATTAAGATGAACAATTAATTGACACGTGGATATTAAAAATAAATGGAAAAGAAAAATATAGAAAATTAAAGAAAACTCCAATGAATTTCCATGAATTAATTCATAATTTTTAGACACTTGGAAGTATTTTTAATAATTGAAAAGCAAAATGATTAAAAGAAATAAAAAGAAAAAGAAAATAAAATGAGAAAGAGAGTTGGGGGTGAGAAAAGTAAAGGAATCCAGTGCAAATTAATTGGGCCAAATGCAAGGGGGTGCGAATAGAAGTGGAAAGCCCACCCAGTCTGCGCAGGATCATCTTATGAGGGTGGAAATTCAAGAAAAATAATGGAAAAACACTGGCCAGAGGATTGGATGGACGCATCCTGTGACTCTCTCATTAATTGACGTGGCATGTGTATTGGATCAGAGGTGAGGAACACGCAAGTTAACATGGGACACATCACACAAAGCACATTCAGAGTGAAATTATAAAAAAGAAAAGCACGTGATGGAGAGGTGGTGTCATTAATTGACGTGGTGTGATCTTGAGCATGGAGACGAAAGATATGAGGGTGTAGAAGTCATCTTCAACCTTATGAAACCCTAACATAACATTCCCAGATTCCGGTGACCGGAGCTAGGGCTCCGGCACCGGAAAACTCACAACATGAACAGATCACAACCAAAATTAACAAAAAGCTCCAGATTGGACAAATGAAACATGCTGATTCCAAATATGGTGATGAAATTCTCATTGGATCAAAGAATCTTATGGATCGAACACAAACAGTTTCTACCATGAAAATCCAAATCCACAATACAAACTCAATAATGCATCAAATTCAAAACTAAAACTAGCTGAATGATCAACAAACATCAAGGATCAGAATGCACACCTCAAAAAACATTTCTAGATCTGAAGATTCAGATGCTTACCTGAGATTGCAGTTCTTGAAAAAGCTTGTGAGAAGCCAAGATAATGATGTCAATCCACTACAAATGCACTCTAGTTTCAAAATAAATGCAACTAGAGTCTTGAATCTTGTTCGATCTTGGATTTTGCAGCCAACTGCCTTGAAATGGCAAGGTTATGATTCTTGAGAAATAGCTTGCACAAGGGAGAGATTTGTGATCCTGAGCTCTCAAGGATGAAGGATCTGTAATTTGTTTTTGGAGAGAGCAAGTGTGTGAAGAGATTCGAAGCAAAATTCAAATTGTGCAAAAACTTGGAAGCTGAAAAATGAGAGAGAACTGAACCCTTCTAAAACCCTAATTCTCTTTTATATGATGTCATGACTCAATGCTGAAAGAATGAGATGATTTGCACGTGAGAAGAGAGAGAGTGTGAGTGATTTTGCAAATTTGGCAAGTTTGGTGTGATATCATGAAATCCTCATGCATTCCCTTGCCTCTTGCACATGTGCACTCCTATTCTGATCCTTGATTTCAAACCAAAAGAATCCTGGCCCTTGGATGAAGATGTCACACTTTTTTCATGAACATGCACTTTTTGCATTTTTTGATTGAAATTCTCATTGTGCACGAATTTGATGTACTTATTTGAGCAAAGTGAGCCATTTGCATTGCATTGTAACATTTCAACATTATTTGATCCATACCAACACTCAAAATTAAGCTTCAAGACTTTTGGCTTTGGTGCATAAGTGAAAAAATCAAATTTGCCCTAGTTTTTGTCAAATTTTCGAGGGCCATATCTTTGTAACCATGAAGGCTATGAAAAAGTACTTGTACTTTTTGAAAATGGGAGGCCTTAATCTCCAACTTTCATGTTTGACTTTGGTCCATTTGAAGAATTTTTCATTAAGTTATGCTCACTTGAAATTTAGGGCAAAAACTTGCCAAAAATGGCATTTTCCATAACCAACTTTGCACCAATTTTGCAAAACACCTCAAAACCTCATGATTCTCTATCTTTGAACTTGCCAAACCTCTTTTAACATTATAAGAACATCCCTTGGCTAGAAAAATTGGATTGGACCCCTTAAAATCTCACAGTTGACTTTTTTAAGGCACAGTTGACCAGTTTCTTCACTTGCAAGCAACTGAAGAAATGCTTGACTTCCACAAGGAATTTTCTCACCAGATTTGGTACCTAGGATCCTCTTAACATGTAAAAGACTTTGCCCAAATGAAATGGCCACAATTTTGAGGTTTTCATGCTTGAAACTCAAACCCTAGTTAATGACCATTGTGTAGGAGCTTTGCCCTAGCCTGGATTCCCTGATGATCTTCCAACCTTCTGAGCTTTTACAAATGAACTTGAACTTGTAAATGCAATGTAGACCCCTCATAGGACTTGTACAAAACCATTGGGCCCCTTGTCATGGCTTGTGATGCTTCAAGAACCTCCACAGGTGATCATATGCCTAATGCTAGGTCATGAGAAAAGTTATGCCTCATCTTTCCATGCTAGGATGCTAAGAATATGATATGTTCATGATGAATATGATGTGATATGATGCTTAAGATGAAGAGGGAAAATTTGGGGTGTTACAATAACCTACACAAAAAATACCAAAACTTCATCCTTCTCACTCAACTTCCCCATTTCTCACCAACCCTCACCTATGGCTTCAAGGACCAAAAGAAAGGCCTCAGCTGCAGAAAAAGGAAAGGGAAAGTCCTCCTCATCATCCAACATTCCAATTTATGAAGGATTATCCAATGAGAACATTGAAAAGTTTGAAAAGTTCTTCCAAAGAAAGATTGTTCAACAACCCAAGTATGGTGATCTTTCTTCTTTTTCTGAAAATTGCTTTACTTTTCAAACCACTCTAGACAACATAAAGTTAGGGACTGCTATTGCTTCCTCCGGACCATATTACCCAGATTTTGTTAGGCTTTTTTACTGCAATATGTGTATAGAAGAAGGAAGGTTTGTTACCTATGTTTTAGGAAAAAGACTTGTCTTGAACTAAAGACTTCTTGGAAACATCTTAGGGGTACCGTCATCCGGTAGTCTTCTATTTGATCCTGAAGATGAAAAATGGAATGACTATAAGAAGAGATATTTTTTCTACAAAATCGGTAGGATGACCGAAACAGAACTTTATGAACATAGAGTGAAGTCTCTAGGTGGTATTGAACCCTCTCGTAGTTCTTGGTCGGCTGGAAATTTCTACATTGATGATCGCATGCTTCACTACTTCCTTGCCTATGTTGTATTTCCGAAAAGTGGTAACTATTGTTCTGTTAACGATACAGAAATGCAGGCCCTTTATGTTATCAAGAACAACATTGAAGTTAATTGGGCTCGGATGATTTTGCATCACATGCTGTCCCATTCCGAGAGATCAAAAGTTCTGCCCTATGCATGGTTCATCACCCATATTTTGCAACACTTTAAGATTCAAGTTGATGGTTTTGAGTGTATTTTGATGGATACACCTTCTCACAAGATTTCTATTAGGAATTTGGATAGAAGAATGGGAGTCTACTATGATCGGGAAGCCGATACTATTACTTATCTTGGTGATGATGGTGGAGAACAAGAGGATAATGAACAACAACAACCCCTTAATGAAGAGGTTCTTGCTTCTCATGGTGTGAATGGTCCTTCTAACCAAGATCTTTTGGATTTCATGACACAACAATTCTCCAACATGAACAACAACATCAATGACCGCTACAATGTCGTTAATGCATCTGTCAACACAAGGATTTCAAACTTTCAGCATGATGTCAACCAACAATTCTCATACATTTATTCTCATCTCTACATAAAACCTTATGATCCATCTAACCTGGCTGCCCCACCAACTCGCCAACCACCTCTCAACCAACAATTTCCTAACCAAGACCCTTTTGACCCCAATATGGATCTGTTTTAAAAATGTTTTTCATGTCTTTTGTTTGGATGCTTTCTTTATGTAGTCGTTAATGCTTACTAGTTGTAATGTCTCATTTATGTTTCTTGTGTTTCCGTATGTTTCATTATGTTTCTTTACAATGTAAAATTCTGCACTTATGCTATGTATGCACTTCAAGTTTTAATCTATGATATGTTATTTCTAGTTTCATTATTTCTTGTTTATGGCTTTTATTATTTTCACCCATTTTCCCCTTCTTTTTGATAATGTCAAAGGGGGAGAAAGATGTTATGCTTGTACATTTTCTTGTTTTGAATGTCCTAAAGGTACAAAGCTCCGATTCACATACAAAGGGGGAGATATGCATCTTAGGGGGATAAGTATTCCGAAAATGTTAAAGCATATAAGAAGATTGTTTGTCATCATCAAAAAGGGGGAGAATGTGAAGTCAAGCTTCTCCATGGTCAACACTTGTTTTGATGAAGACACATCTCTTAGTTACAATATGATAAGAAGTCAAAGATGATTTTCAAGATTAAAGCATCATGTTCAAGACTTAGATTTCAAGAAGATGTTTCATGAAGGTATATTAACAATTATACACAAATATTAAAGTCTTAGATGCTCAATCAAAAACTAATATCATTGCATAATCATTTCTTAACCTTAGCATAATTTAAATTTGCATTTTTCAATTTTAAGATTGTGTAAATCGATTTTCATATATATGCAATCGATTTACATCTGTTTGTTTTAAGTATTTTTTGCCTTTTTAACTTGGTGCAATCGATTTGCACTTACCTGCAATCGATTGCATGTTTCAAAACTTTGAAAAATTTGGCAACGTATGCATGTGCAATCGATTTGCATTATAGTGCAATCGATTGCAACCTGTACAGATTTGAAAAATCAGTATTTTTCATAACACCTCTTCATGTATCTTTTCATGGAACCTTTTCATGATGCATTGACATTTGTTCATGAAATTTTACTGTTATTACATTGTTTCATAAGGGTGTTATGTGCATATAAATTCTAAACTTTTTCAAATCATTTGTCACCTCTTTCAAAAATATTTTCATAGTAAAAATTTACAAAAACTCTTAAACTTTTAACAAGAATTTTTCTGCATATCATATAATCAGAAAATTCTTGAGCCATCTAGTACTTTATGTCATTGTGGATTATTGTTAGTGAAAGATAAGATCAATTGTTATATTGATAAAATAATCAAAGCTTCAACTTTCTATCTTATAAAAATTCAGAATTATTGTTTTGTTCTTGTTATCCGGATTGTGGATACAAGAAGTCTTTTATTGAGAGGATTGTTCTCAATAAGACATAGTGGAAAATTCCAAGAGGATTGATCTTGGTGAGTATAGTTTAGTAACTTGTATAGAAAGACTAGGAAGAGTCTTGTATTGTCCAAAACTATAGTAAATTCTCTTTCGTGTTGAAAAGGGAGTGGAGTACTCTCAGATTGTGAGAGGAACCACTATATATTGCCGTGTCCACTTTACTTTTCCGCTTTACCGCATTTTAACTTAGAACAATAATCAAGAATTATTCAACCATCGATAAAATTCCAGAAAAATTTCTAAGAACCTAATTCACCCCCCCCCCCCCCTCTTAGGCGCACTCGTATACTTACAAGTTGCAATGACAACTAGGGTGGAACTGATTGCTCGGATCCGCTTGCTGGCGCAAGATAAATTGGCAATGGCTTCATTTTGCTTCCACAACACTGTTGAGCAGCTTAAAGTGAATAACCCTGGGATGGAGTTGGTTGTGGATGGTACTGGTCCATATCATCGCGTGGAGGAGGGCGTAATGATCCCTCCCAATAAGGAGTGAGGTTTCTTGGCCTGCGTGTCGTATTTATCTTGGTCTGTGTGCCTTTTTTTGATGTATTTTGATTTATGGGACTTAGTCCCACTTTTGTATAACTTATGACAGCATTCGGCCTATTGGTCGGTTTTAAATATATAATTATTGTCGTTTTATCCTGTTTGTGCATTATTATTCACAATATGTGTGCTTTTAAATATTTTATTGAACCGTGGATATGCTCGACGTGTTTTGATGAACTCGACAGTGTATGAAACTTGTCGAGGGGGGGTTAAGGACTCAGTCGAGTTCCTTATTCCCTTAAGGCTTAGACCTTTCCCATCGCAAGCTGGGAGTCTGCCACGCTAGTATGGCAACGACGGAGCTTGTTCGAGGTGTCCCTGTTGAGCGAATCATCTTCCTGATAATTGGGAAAGAGTTTGTTTTCGTTATGTTTAAGGGTTGTACCTATACCATGGTACATCCATGTGGCTGGGCATTTCCCCTCTGTTAACGGGGTAGATCCGTTGGCAACTATTTCGTGCTTTGGCTAGACTTAGCTGTAATATTGTTTAATCTTTTCAATGTTCCATGGTCGAGCAAATGGTTCCCTATTTAGTTCTTCAAGGTAGTAGGTCTATGTGCTGGTTTTTGACTTGACCCTATATGGGGCCTCCCAGTTAGTTGTGAGCTTGCCCTTGCGAGAATCTTTCTGATTTCTCCGGAGGACAAGACTGCCTACTTGGAATTCTCTTTTGATGATCTTGGTGTCGTAGCCCAGTGTGATATTTTGCTTTAGGGATTCTTCATGGAAAGCTGCCCATGAACGGATTTCCTCGACTAAGTCGAGCTCTTCTCCTAAAGCTTCATCATTGAGTTCTTCTTCCAGAGGAGACTCTATCTGTTGAGTATGATTTCCACGGGGATTACTTCTTCTGTACCATAGGTCATTCGGAATGGATTTTCTCTGATGGTCGAGTGTAGAGTTTTCTGGTAGGCCCATAGTACATTGTGGAGTTCCTTGACCCATCCTTTCTTTGCCTCGCTTAACCTTCGTCTAAGGCCTCACAAGATGACTTTGTTAGCAGCTTCGGCTTACCATTTCTTTTGGGGATGCTCGATCGACACAAAGTGCTTCTTGGTACCAGTCTTGGCAATAAAGTCTTGGAAATTCTTGTCCGTGAACTGAGTATCGTTGTTTGTGATCAGGGATTGAGGCACACTAAACCTGGCTAGGATATTTCTCTTATAAAATCGCAAGATTTTGAATGCAGTGATTCTGGCTAAAGCCTCGGCTTCTATCCATTTGGTAAAATAGTCGACGCCCACAATTAGGTATTTGTTTTGAAATGAACTTACTGTGAAGGGTCCATGGATTTCCATGCCCCATTGTGCGAATGGCCATGGAGAGGACATTGTTTTGAGTACATCTGGGGGGCGAGGTGCATCTCCCCATGACGTTGGCATTTTTCGCACTTCTTCACGTGCGCTTTGGCATCGTTCTGCATGGTTGGCCAGTAGTAGCCTACCCTTAAAGCTTTCCAAACACAGGATTTCATGCAAGATGTCCGACACACTTTATTCCTCGACGCACTTGAGATGTGGGATGGAAAACCCTTAGCGGTATAACTTGTTGTCTATCAGGACGTACGAAGATGCATGACGTCTAGTAGCACTGGCTTTCTTACTATCTTCGGGAAACTCGCCTGTTGTTAAGTAGTGGTAAACTGAAGTCATCCAACAATTATTTTCACCTATGACGTTGACGTCGATGACTTCAGTGTATTTCTCAATGCTAGGGTGTGGAACTGTTTCCTGTATGATGGAGTTGTTTCCACCTTTCCTTTGTGGGCTTGCTAATTTTGACAAAACATCCGCATGTGAGTTGCGTTCACGGGGAATGTGTTGTACCTCCTAGGAATTGAACTGCGCCAACCTCTGTTGTACCAATGTCAGATACTCGACCAAATGATTGTTTTTATCTTGGTAATCCCCTTTGACCTATGATGCCACGAGCTGGGAATCTGTGTAGATTTTAATCTCCTGAGCGCCCATGTCTTTGGCCAAGCGGAGTTCTTCCATGAAAGCTTCATATTTAGTCTGGTTATTAGACATTGGGAAAGAGAGAACCAAGGATACCTCGACCACGAGTCCCTATTTGTTTTTGAGGATGATCCCTGCTCCACTGCCTGATGTACTAGATGCTCCGTCGACGTAGAAGACCCATTTATGGGCACATTCAGGTGTAGCTTCCGTTGGGGTCATCTTGGCCACGAAGTCGGCTAGGGCTTGAGCTTTTAGAACTTCTATGCTCTCGTAGTGTATATTGAATTCATGCAGTTCTAGGGACCATCTCAACATTCTCCCAACCATATCTGGTCGGGCAAGTAGTTGTTTGATAGGTTAGTCAGTTCGTACGACCACGGTGTGTGCCAGGAAAAAGTGCCTTAGTCTTCTGGATGTATTCACGAGGGCGAATGTGACCTTATCTATTTATTGGTATCTGAGTTTTGGCTCTTGCAGCGCTTACTCGTAAAATACACAGGCTTCTTCCCTTCTGGATTTTCTCTAATGAGAGTTGCGCTAATGGCATCGGTATTAACAGAAAGATACAAGTAGAGGACTTCCCCGGTCGTTGGCATGGACAAAACTGACAATTCTGGCAATGCTCACTTGAGGTTCTGTAGGGCATGATCACGTTCATCCGTCCATTCAAATGTTGCTTCCTTGTGGAGTAACTTGAAGAAGGGTGAGACGTATTGGGCAGATATTTCCACAAAGTGTGATAACGACGTGAGCATGTCGTTCAAGGACTGAATCGACTTCTTCGAGTTAGGTGTAGGAAATTATGAGAAAGCAGCACTTGTCGGGATTAGCCTCGATTCCTCTTTCTGTAAGATAGAAATCGAGGAACTTTCCCGCCTTTACACCGAATGTGCAATTGTCGGGGTTAAAGCGCACTTTGCACTTCTTCGCCTGACTGAAGACTTCCTGGAGATGAGATGTGTTATCGTATTTTTGGGTGGACTTAATGATCATGTCGTCCATGTAAACTTCGAGCATATCCCAAATCTGAGATTGGAAGACCTTGTTCATCATGTGTTGATATATGGCTCCCGCATTTTTCATCCCGAAGGGCATTACATTAGAGTAATAATTGATCGTCGGGGTCATGAACGTGGTATTCCTCTTATCTTTCTCGGCCATAGGTATCTGATTTTAAGAATAAGCGTCAATGAAGGACAAGATCTTGAAACCTATAGAACTATCTACCAGTTTACCTATGTTCGGGAAAGCCCGATTGAGATCGGTGTAGTCAATACAAAGGCGTCATTCCCATTAGATTTCTTTACGAGTACAGTGTTCGAGATCCAGGTTGTATACCTGGCGTCAATTACAAAATTATCCTCTAGGAGGCCTTTAACTAATTTTTCAGCAGTTAAGGTTTTCTCTTCAGACTATTTGCATCTGCGCTGAGCAATTGTGTATGCTGATGGATTGATGGTGAGCTCGTGACATGCATTCTCAAGGGAGATGACGAGCATATCGGCGAAGCTCAAGGCGAAAAGGACGGTGTTGCTGCGTAGGCACTACTTCAGTTGCTCATTCACATCGTCGGGAAGCTCTGTACTGATGCGAACTCCTCTGTCTAGGTTATCCCCGAAGGTTATAACCTCGAACTCACACGCGGGCAAAGGATGCAGGATGGCTGAATTGTTTGCAGATGTGGTGTCTTCAGAATCTACCGGAATTGCGGGAGTCAAGGTCGACTATATTTATCTGAAGAGTTCGCTTCTTCTCAGGTTGGGCCTCTTCGGTCGGGGAGTCTTTGTCTCTTGGGCGTTTGTTACCTTTAGATGTTGTTTCGATCATAATATTCCCTTTGGTCGCTACCTTAAAACATCTTTGTGCGGTTTAATGTCTCCGTGAAGTGTAGCTATGTGTCCTTTCTCTGTATAGTATTTCATTTTGAGATGGATGGTGGAGGGTACAACGATGAGCTCGGCCAATGTTGTAACGCCCCATATAATATATATCTAGAATAATATCATACAAGTGTTTATTTGGTACTGACACCATCATAAGGGCCTAATAGTACAATTCACATTCTTAACCAATTCTAAAAACAATACAACTTATGGTGAGGGACATGGAAATTATACTAAAAAATAAGATACTAAGATCAATACAATATCCATTATTGTACAAAGATAAATACACAACAGAAACTAAAACTATGCTTCTCTTGAAACATCCCGAGCATAGCTCCACTAGTAAATCAACCTGGAAAAGAAACCTGAAAAACAACAATAATAGTGGGGTGAGATATCAACATCTCAGTGAGTTCCCTATCTTAGAGTTCTCTCGGCTCTAAATGTTAGAATTTAAACATTATGCAATATCTCTGGTTATTTCTCAAATAAGTAACCACAACAGGATGGAAAACATCCATACAACGCTCTCAACACCTTAGTGGAATACCCATCGTAAGTGTTATCGGCAAGACTTCCCGTGGGACTCAGTGTAATACCCACCAAAAGTCACTACTTAAGTCTTTACGAATTCTTCCCGTGGAACTCCATATAACCCACCTCAAGACTTACTCAAGACTTCACCGACAAGGCTTCCCTGGGACTCAGTGTAATACCCACCACAAACCACTGCCATGCTTCCTGTGGGACTCAATGTAATACCCACCACAAACCTAAACCATGTTTCCCGTGGTACTTAGTGTAATACCCACCACAAGCCTAAACCATGCTTCCCATGGGACTCGGTGTAATACCCACCACAAGCCTAAACCTCGACAAGACTTCATGTGGGACTCGGTGTAATACCCACCACAAGCCTAAACCATGCTTCTCATGGGACTCAGTGTAATACCCACCACAAGCCTAAACCATGCTTCCTGTGGGACTCAGTGTAATGCCCACCACAAGCTTAAACCATGCTTCCCGTGGGACTCAGTGTAATACCCACCACAAGCCTAAACCATGCTTCCCGTAGGACTCAGTGTAATACCCACCACAAGCCTAAACTATGCTTCCCGAGGGACTCAGTGTAATACCCACCACAATTCTAAGCCTCGGAAAGACATCCCGTGTGACTCAGTGTAATACCCACCATAAGTCACTACCCGCCTCACCAATGATTTCCGCATCAACCTAGGGTAATCCTAAACACCTCACAATTCATATCTTTTGTTTTTCCAATAGCTCACAATTTCCTAACTAACATAATTACGGTTAATTAGAAAAGTCGAGTAAAAGTCGGATCAAAATAACATTTTCCGGTCTTATAAGATAGAACATATTATTAGCTTCAAATCGATATAAAGAACAGTTAAATCGGATAAACGATGAAGAAGTTATGAATTTTCAAATGTATCAAAATAGTATTTTTAATCGGCATAAAATGAATAAATATTTTTCACTTCAAAAGTAATATTTTCCTCTACCATTGGATAGTACGGTGTCATAGCTTTTCAACGATATAAAGTTTGCCTCAATCAGATACCCGGGTAAGAAGTTATGGATTTTATAAGAATTAATATTTTCCAAGATTTACAGTGTTAACCGGTTAACCCATATGGTTAACCGGTTAACCAGTCTAAATTTCCACTTCCAGTGGCGTATCAGGGTCCTGTTAACTGGTTAACGCATATGGTTAACCGGTTAACCGAGAGTCAGTAGCATAAAAACCTGCGTTTTTCATAACCTAAACCCCATTTTCTCACCAATTTCACCTAGTAACCTCATAATACTTGTTGTTGATCACTTCCACACATAACATGATTATACACATGCATTTAATCGACACTTTAACCGTTAGAAATTCCTATTTAATCGATTAATAATTTTCTCACAATTCCAACCTAATCTCTAAAGCACAAAACTCTAGAAAAAATGAAAGTGTCTCTAACTAGAACCCACCTTGCAATCGACGAGGAGTTTAATGAAGATGATGATGGATGAAGATGAAGATGATCCAAGCTCTCATCTTCTAGGGTTTTCTTCCTCTTCTTCCTTCTCTCTTCTTTCTCTTCTTCCTTTCCATTCTTACTAACTTTCTCTCCTTTTCTCTTTTTATAACAAATACCACAATATAAATATTGATATAACTTTAATTAGTTACAACCGGTCCAAATTGAGAGTATCCAAAAATGTCTGAGTCAGATATTTAATAAAACCTCTGAGTCAGATAATACTAATTAATTAATTTGAGTTCGCCAGTTGCTCTAATTATTTTAATTGAAAACTCTCAGAGCACACCGGAACCATATTAATCTTAATTAATATTATCCAGAGCATTTATTAAAATACAGGTTATTATAAATGTCGACCTTTCCAAGATGCATTAGTAGAGTGACAGGCAATCGATGATTAGGAAATATGTCTTGATGATCTTGGACGCATCTCCTTCCCCAAACGTGACCATCAACTCGACATAGCCCCAGGGTTTAGCGGTAGCCCCATTGAATCCTTGCAAATCAGATCCAACTTACGGGTGTCATACCCTAATTTTTGACCCTAAGATTTTTCACATCTCATCTGCATCTTACATACAAACAAGATTACGTACTGGTTCATTTATCCTTTTCAGTTGCGGGTTTATGCCTCACAGGGGATCACCGTGTTTTTTATTTGCTTTTATTTGTTTATGTTTACTAACCATTAATTAAATCCAAAAAAAATATTTTGATTTCTTTCATTAACATTTTCAGGAGGAGGAACAATTGAAAATGCCAAAAATAGCAGTCCCGCAGCTCGAATGAATTTCACAGATAAAAGTTAAAGTTGATCCGCAAATAATTCAAAATTTTTCTGATCAAGGATTTCTCAAGTTAATTGATTTATTCAAGGAATTCCAAGGTTCATTTCCATGCTTTCTTCGACGTACAAAAGAAACGGGCCACAACAATCAAGCAATCATGTTTGAACAAAAAATTCAAATTTATGCTTGGTTAACCGGCTAACAATTTCCAGTGTATTTTGATTAACCGGTTAACCAGTGCGAAATTTGAGTCCATGTTGGATTTTGATCTTTGGATTGCTTTGATCTCTCATTTGCTTTGCTTTGATCTTTGGATTTTGATTTTATTCGAGTTGGCGCCCTCCCCATAATGATGTATGAGTCCATGCCTTCATTCTCATGGTAGATTTGTTTGGTCATCCACTTGAAGATGACAAATTCTCTTCACTTAATAAAATCAATCATAACCAACCATTTTCACTCTTTGTACCACAAACTACGAGGTTTTGATCTCGCATTGCACTTTGTGGGTATGTAGGCATGAGACGAATATCTCTTCAAACACAAAAATCTTAAAAAACATTTCTCTTCCCATCTCTTCAATCTCTTTTAACAAACCATTTTCAAACCACACTACGCCAAAAATGCTTTTTAACAGCGCATCTTAGACAGCGCTTTTAAGAGAAAGCGCTGTCTAAGGTTAAAATTAAAATTAAACACGGAAAATGGTCCAAAAAAATAATGAAAGCGCTGTCTAAGGGGGGGTCTTAGACAGCGCTTTCAAAAAGCGCTGTCTAAGACCCCCCCTTAGACAGCGCTTCTAGAAAGCGCTTTTATATATTTACCTTAGTCAGCGCTTTTGATAAAGCGCTGTTTAAAGTTTTTAAATTAAAAAAAAAATAAAACCAAAAGCGCTGTCTAAGGGGGGGGGGGTTTAGAAAGCGCTTTTGGAAAGCGCTGTCTAAGGGATACCTTAGAAAGCGCTTTAACCAAAAGCGCTGTCTAAGGTCTAATTAAAATTAAATTTCATACTTCTATTTTCATTCTCTGTTCTTTTCGTTTTCCCTCCTGCGAACGTTTCCAGACGAACCCTAACATCGAACGTTTCCAGAAGAACTTTGTCGTCATTGAAGTCACTGAAACTTGTTTGAATCGTTCTCCTGTCTTCATCGCGGTATGTCATTCACGTTTTCATTCATTCACGTTTTCATTCATTCACTCATGTTCTTCGTTCACGTCATTGAAGTCATTTCTGTTTTCGGATTTCAGTCTGGATTTCAGGCATTGCAATAGTTTAATCGGTCATTTCTGAAAGTTGTTGAAGAATCTCATTACGGTATGTGTTTCAGTTTTGATTTTATTAGGAATTGTTCATTTCCCTGTTTTAGCATGCTTTTTGTTCTGGTTCTGGTTCTGGTTGTGGTTGATTTAGCATGCTTTTTGTTACCACTTATCATAGTTGGAAAAGCTTGTTCTGAGAGAGTGTTCTTTGTGTGTGTAAAATGTTGAAGCAAAAGTGAGGAAGATTGAAAGAGGATGCAAATGAAGTATTTATATAGATATTTATCTTTTCAATGACTGACACATGGTAGACACATATTTGAAGTGAAATGTTTCATTTCTCATGGAGGGGGAAAGTTCATAGTAGTTAAGGAATTAGTGAAGTCGTGCAAACCCATGATTTCCTAGAAAGTGAGATTAATGATGAATTTCTAAAAAGATCTTTTGGAAAATGAAAATTTGCATTAAAGTTGTAACGATGACACTGATGTCGGCAAAAGAGTTAGAACAGTGTCAAAAATAATTTCAAAAATGACACTTTTCTCCTTTCTTATTAAAAGGATAGTTGAAATATAGCATTTTGGGGCAATTAATATATAAGTAGTGTTCACTAATAGTTTTAAAGGTTCGCAATCATACATAAATTTGTCTCAAAGTATCTGTGTGTTTGTTAGAAAAGAGTCATAATGTACGTATATGTGCTCCATTTTATAAATAAGTCTTTACTTTCAAATCACTTATTGCTTTGAATTTAATTTCGATTATTCTTTTAAGTTTCCTTTAGATTTCTCCCATAAAATGATTGAACGAACTCTTATATAGTTATAGGTATAGTTATAGGTATATTGTAATAGAAAAAGTTTGATTCTTGTAATATAAAAAATGAAAGTGATGAGGTAATTAAAGTTGGTATATTGGCGTATCGGATACGTCATTGAAGTTTATATTAACATTGGTTATGTATATGTTTTTTAAGTAGGAAAACCATGGATAAAACATGGATCTGTGCCGATCGAATGATCAAAGAGTACGAGAGTGGGGTTGCGGAATTCGTTAAGTATGCTGTTCAACACGCTGAAAACCCCAGACGAATGCATTGTCCTTGCTTGCGTTGTTGTTATATTGGTAAGGTTGACGCACATGGATTGAAATCGCATTTGCTGAGGCATGGAATTGATCAAAGTTATCAGTGTTGGATATTTCATGGTGAGAAAATTAACGGGAATGTTGAATCGAGTGGAAAAAGAAATACGACCTATGCTTCATACGACAAAGACACGGAAACATATGATTGTGATCGAGTTGAAGAGATTGTAGAAGCACTGGAAGAAGATCTTCATGATTGTCCTGAAATGTTTGAGAGGATGGTAAGCGATGCAGAGAAACCGTTGTACAAAGGTTGCACTAAATTCTCAAGACTTTCTGCGGTATTAAAGTTGTACAACTTAAAGGCGGGCAATGGATGGTCGGATAAAAGTTTCACAGAGTTGTTGGCCCTTATGAGAGAAATGCTACCGGATGATAATGTTCTTCCTAATCGAACCTATGAGGCAAAAAAAATGTTGTGCTCTATTGGCATGAGTTATGATAAGATACATGCTTGTCCTAACGATTGCATTTTGTTTCGTAACGAATATGCAACGTTAACTGAGTGCCCCAAATGCGGTTTGTCTCGATATAAGAAAAGATTATCTCCCGCAAAAGTCTTATGGTATTTTCCGATAATTCCGAGATTTAGGCGCATGTTTCGTAGTGAAACCGATGCAAGACATCTTACTTGGCATGCAGATGAAAGAATTACCGATGGAAAGTATCGGCATCCGGTTGATTCACCACAGTGGTCGAAGATTGATAATGATTATCCTGAGTTTGGATCAGAAGCAAGAAACCTTCGATTGGCATTATCTACTGATGGAATGAACCCACATGGTCTTCAAAGTATTTCACATACCACATGGCCTGTGATTCTTATGATTTATAACCTACCTCCGTGGCTATGTATGAAGCGTAAGTACATGATGTTATCTATGTTAATCTCTGGGCCTAAACAACCAGGTAATGACATAGACGTATACTTGACACCTCTGATCGAAGATTTAAAGATTTTGTGGGAGAACGGTGTGGAGGTTTATGATGGATATAGGAAAGAAAGTTTCAATTTGAGGGCGATGTTGTTTGGCACAATTAATGATTTTCCAGCATACGGGAATCTATCTGGGTATAGCATTAAAGGTCAACGTGCGTGTCCTGTTTGTGAAGACGGAACCGATACGATCCGATTGGAACTTTGCCAGAAGAATGTGTTTCTCGGTCATCGTAGATTCTTACATTCTAAACATCATTACCGTGGGTGGAGAAAAGCATTCAATGGAGACACCGAACATCGTAGAGCTCCACCCGCATTGTCAGGTGAACAAGTTTTTGAAAAGGTGAAAGATGTGCGTACTGAGTTTGGCAAGCCTTTTGCACATAAGATTGTGAAAGGTGGGTGGAAGAAAAGGTCGATATTTTTTGAATTGCCATATTGGAAGTCTTTGTACGTGAGACATTTTCTCGATGTTATGCATATTGAAAAAAACGTATTTGAAAGTGTTATCGGTACATTACTCAATATAAAAGGCAAGTCTAAGGATGGCCTTAAAGCAAGGGAGGACATGTTAAAAATGGGAATGAGAACTGAATTAGCACCCGTGAAGAAAGGAAGACGAACATATCTACCACCTGCTGCTTTTACTTTATCTAGAAAGGAGAAAAAAATTTTGTGTAAGTCTCTGAGTGAAGTTAAGGTTCCAGAAGGATACTCATCTGATATCAGAAGACTTGTTTCTATGAAAGACCTCAAGTTGAAGAATTTGAAGACACATGATTGTCATGTTATAATGGAACATTTTCTACCGATCGGTATACGTTCTATTTTGCCAGAAAAAGTAAGAAGTTCCATAACTAAATTGTGTTTTTTCTTTAGGTCAATTTGTGGTAAGGTGATCGATCCCGAGATGTTACCAACACTACAAAAAGAGATTGTAATTACCTTGTGTGAGCTTGAAATGTATTTTCCTCCGTCTTTTTTTGACATAATGGTTCATTTAGTTGTTCATCTTGTGAAAGAGACACAGTTGTGTGGACCAGCTTATATGAGATGGATGTACCCTGCTGAACGGTATATGAAAATATTAAAAGGGTACGTGAAATCCCGAAGTCGACCAGAGGGTTGTATTGTTGAACGATACATTGTTGAAGAAGCTGTTGAGTTTTGTACTGAATATTTGTCTAACGTTCAATCGATTGGACTCCCCAGAGCTCAGATTTTCGACAAAATGGAAGGTAAAAAATTAATTGGGAATAAAATTGTGACAATATCAAGGGATGAACGGGATCAAGTTCATTTGTATGTTCTGCACAATAATAATGAGGTTGAGCCATATGTTGAAATGCACAAGGATGTACTCCGAAGGTTAAATCCGAACAGAAATGAAAATTGGATAGTTATAGAGCACAATCAAAGTTTCATACAATGGTTGAAGGATCATATTTATTTGAAGCGCTCTTCAGATCCTTCTTCGGTAACAGAAAGGTTGAGATGTTTGGCATATGGTCCAAGTTTGCATGTGTTTTCTCATAGCGCATATTCAATTAATGGATACACATTTTATACCAAAGAACAAGATGATAAGAGTACTATGCAAAATAGTGGTGTCACCGTGCTAGCTGAAGCAATGCATATATCAAGTATGAAGGACTTAAACCCCAAATATGCAAATTTGTCATATTTTGGAGTTATTGAGCACATTTGGGTGTTTGATTACGAGAAGTTTCAGATTCCCATCTTTGGTTGCAAGTGGGTGAATAGTAGTGGCATACGAATGGATAAGTCTGGATTTTTGCAAGTTGATCTTACTAGGGTGGGGTACAAAGATGAACCTTTTATTCTAGCATCTCAGGCTAAACAAGTGTTCTATGTGAATGACCCGAAGAGTACAAAATGGTCTATAGTGCTTTTCTCTAACAAAGTGACTGATGATAGCGGTGTCGATCAATGTGATATTGATGTTGAGAATGAGTCATGCATTAGACGGAATGAGTTGAATAGAAATGATGAAGTTGAGGATCTTATACCGGATGAGTCATATATAAGAAACGATCATAATGAGGGAATTTGGATCAATTCATCCGTACGCATTGCTAAGAAACAAGTGATTAATATTCCAACAAAGAAAAGAAAGAGATGTTAGTGACTTAGGTAAATTATCCATGGTTTCTTTATTTTATTTTTTCGATTGTTTTGATTATAAGTTATATGTGATAATGCATGATTTCTTTATTTTTTTTTGTTTTCAATTGCTTTGATTATAAGTTATATATGATAATGCATGATTTCTTTATTTTTTTGTTTTCATTTGCTTTGATTATAAGTTATATTTGATATTTGATGGTTTCCTTGGTTTATTACAGGTTAGACATGGCTGATGACCAACCTGAGGAAGTTCCTAAAAAAGTATCCGCGGAAGAAGAAATTCGAAGAGGCATCACAGTAATGAGAAGGGTGGTCCAAGGAAGATCTCGAGGCATCATACTAGATGTCTATTGGAGCACCCAGGGACAGCTTATAGAACCTAATGGGCATACCTTAACTAGTTTTATCGGTGCACTAGTAAGGAATGAAATTCCCATTACATGTGATGATTGGAGAAACAAAGAGCTGAAAGAGTCCAAAGATAAAATTTGGAGTGAGATAAAGGTACAATCATTTGGCCCTTAATTATACGGAATCAATTATGTTTTTTCAATTACCGATACTAACTATCAATCTTTATGTTTTTCTTAGCGATGTTTTAACATCGAAGAAGAAAGAAGAGGCTTTTGTATGAAATTGGCCGGAAAGCTTCTAAGAGGGTTTCGGACATTTTTATCATCCAAGTTCCTTAAGGATGCGGATGGTAATTTTGTGGATGCGGAGCTTCCCAAAAAATATGAAAGTTTGATATCGGCTGAAGAATGGGAAGCGTTCAAATCCAAAAGACAAGACCCGGTTTTTCAAAGAATAAGTGCTACAAATCGGGAAAGAGCATCAAGTCCCGCATATCCGTACCGAAAAGGACGTGTCGGATATGGACGGTTAGAACAATCCATGGTAAGTATTTATAAATTGCGATAACAAATTTGTTCATCATATATTAGTTTTATCTGATCAAATTGTATGACTTAATGTGTAGCTGCAGAAGGAGGAAAGTTCAGAATCATCTCTTCCTGCACATGTTTTGTGGAAGGAAGCCCGTGTGGGCAAATCTGGAGTTCCTCAAGAAGAAGTTTTACAAGTATACCAGAAATGTGTAAGTATAACATTTTTTCATTAATTGAATAACATTTTTATACACAAATATTTGACAAGTGTACAATATTCATCTGATTTTTCAGGAGGAGCTATCTCAGTCTTTATCTCCCGATGATACTAGGAGCATACTTGGTCGGGCATTAGATGTCCCTGAGTATTCTGGTCGGGTGAGGGGTAAGGGATTTGGAGTCACTCCGACCTCCCTGAGTATTAAAAAAGCAAAGGCTCCTAGTAATCGGGAGCTTCATGCAAGAATGGAAGCCATGCAAGCTGAGCTTGATGCATTGAGGAGAGAAAGAGAGGCTAGCGCCTCAACAGTATACAGAGATGCTTCGGACAAAGACAGTATCAACTGTACCTTTCAGCCGAACATTCCAGAGGTAATTACATATAATTGTCTTAAATTGAACTATTTTCTTAAATTATGTATTTGACATATATACACATTAACGATTTCTTGTTATTATTGGTTTTAGGGCATTTCCCATTGTCAGCTGTATTTGTCGTCACCATACTATCGGATGGTTGGCAAGGGAAAAGTGCATAACGTTAGCGGAGTATTACTCCACACTAGAGAGCTCCCTGCTGGATGTTTGAAGGTATCAGTTGATATTGCAGTTGAGCCGAATGCAGCATTACCATATCCTAGCGATGATTCGGATGCAACAACGGTGCACGAAGCAGTAGGTTCGTTTGTTGCATGGCCGACAAACCTCATATGCGTAGGATATGAGGTATGATTAAAACTTATGTTAACTTTCCTTGGTATATTCAAAGTTTAAAATTTATGCTTAAAATTGTACTTTCATATTTTCCTATGTTAAATAGACTCCCACACAATCCAAATCAAAAGAAACTGCGATTCCACGACATACCGAGTCCACGATTTCAAGAAAAGAGGTAATATACAATTATATGACATATATTCATGGAAGTTGTTACATTCTTAATTAGATCTAACTATTTATATGACATGTAGGTTCAAGAAAATGAGGCTAGCAATGCCTCCGCACAACAAAAAAAGGAGGTTAGCAACGCCTCCGCACGGGTACAAAGTTCTGGTGCTAAGAAGTCCGTAGCTAGGAAAAAACCTACCACCAAGTATAGGTCGTGCCTCAGGACATTTCTAGAGATGACCGATATACCGACCGGAGGTGCTCAGATTATACCTATGGAGGTAGGGATTTTCGGCTTTGATTACGAACAAATGATTGGTAATGAGGACTTCATGCAAGTTTTTGGTCGTGAAGAAATCGGCGTCACCGTTGTCAATACATATGTTAGGTAAATTCAGACTACTTTGTTTTATTAATTAAACAACTTATTTTAATGATGTTTACTTTATGTTAATGATGTTTTTATATTAGGTTTTTGTATGACAAATTGATGCGCCCCAATGGTTTGGACGTGTCATTCGGATTCTTAGCACCCGCGACCGTCAGCTATAGTTTAATGATAAGTAGACCGGATACCGTGACGGAGTACGTTCTTCGGATCCTCGTGGAGAATAAAAATGCGGAGAAGTTGTTTTTTGTACCGTTTAATACCGGGTTAGCATTTCATTCTAAATTCATCTATTATAATTATTTTCCAAGTTACCATCTAACATTTGCCTAATCATTACAGTGGACATTGGTTGTTGCTCGCAATCAATCCTATCCGAGAAATTGTGTATTATCTTGACTCGTTAGGAAATGATTGGACAACATACCCGGTTATGAAGGACCTAATTGACACGTAAGTGAGAATGTTCAAAATTTTTCTTAGTTTATGTGAATTGTTCTAATTGCTTCATTTTTATTTTATTAGCGTCCTACAAGCTTTTCGTGCCCAACGAGTTATCCAGACCTCAAGGAGGGGCGCCAACTCCATTTCATGGATTAAAGTGGCGGTATATTTTTAATTACCGCGTTTTTTATTATATTAGTGATGACTACACTTGATAAAACTTAGGATTTATAATTCATATTTTTTTTTCATATGTAGTGTCCTCTTCAACGTAATCAAATAGATTGCGGGTATTTCATGTTGAGGTTTATGCGAGATACTCTCATGTTGGGCCGATTAGAGATTCCCACCGATGTATGTATTTCTAACTTATGAGTTATTTTTATATTTACACATATCTTATATAATTAAATAGTCGGAATTAATTCAAAATATGTTATATTATTATGTAGTACTTTGATGAATTCAAGTGTGCATCTTATACAAAGGATCAAGTGGACGAAATCAAAGAGGAGTGGTGTCAATACATGATAGAGCTCAAAGTGTGTAATTAATGTGTACATTTGTAGTAGTATATGTAATGACTTATAAATGTAAACATAAATTTGTATATATTTTGATACATTTATGGCAAATTTGGTTTGAATTGGTTTGAATTGGTTAGCCAAATTTTGGTAAAAAAAGGCCAAAATGGCATATATAAAATGTGATAATTGACTGCAAAAATCTGGTTGAAAACAGGTACCAATTCTGGTTTATAAACCTGGAAAAAATGTGGTTACAAACAAATCCTACAAAAAATTTCGTATACCTTAGACAGCGCTTTTGCCAAAAGCGCTGTCTAAGGGGGGGATTAGAAAGCGCTTTAGGCAAAAGCGCTGTCTAAGGGGGGGGGGGGGGGGGCTTAGACAGCGCTTTGTGAAAAGCGCTGTCTAAGGTATACCTAAAAAAATTAAAATAGGAGGGGCTTAGACAGCGCTTTTGGCCAAAGCGTTGTCTAAGGTATGGGCTTAGACAGCGCTTTTCAAAAGCGCTGTCTAAGGTGTACCTAAAAAATTTAAATTTAGAGGGTCTTTTAAAGCGCTTTTGGCCAAAGCGCTGTCTAAGGGTGGGGGATTAGACAACGCTTTTCACATTTTAAAAAGCGCTGTCTAAACCTTTAGCAGCGGAGGTTTAGACAGCGCTTTAAAGCGCTGTCTAAGGCTAAAAAAAGCGCTGTCTAAGGTCTTGTTTGTTGTAGTGCCAAAAGCAATAAATATTTCAAAGGGCTCTCGTGGAGTACCACAGACATTTTGGATGCGTAAAACCTTCCCGATTTGTAATTTATCTCCTTACCCGTTCTCTGCTTGTTTCTTTTAGCTCTTTTCTTTTAGATTCATTAGGGTTTTATTCGCTCTTTTTTCCTTTTCCATTTGGAATAAAATAAAAGCGCGGTGGCGACTCTGTTTATTTTGAGTTAAGTTAACCAATAACTTACACTAATGATTTTATCGCTACAACGGGGACAACTTCTTCTGATCGAGCCGCAATTCTCTGAAGAGGGAGGTGTACATTATGTTGATTGTGCTTCCTTGGTCGACGAGTATCCTGCGAACATCCGTCTTTGCCATCTGTGTGCAGATCAGAAAAGGGATGTGGAGTTTGAAGAGCCACCGAGGAGTTCTTCCATGTAGAATGTGATCGGCTGGGATTTACCCCTGACTTTCTCGAGGGATAAAAGTTGATTTGGCGGTGAATCAACCAAATACTTCGTCCTTGACACACTTCTTGAGATGCCCTTCCTTGATGAGGATATCAATAGCATCTTTGAGGTGTATGCAGTCTCCGTTCGGGTTTTCGTGGCTGCAATGAAAAGGATAATATTTACTTTTGTCAGTATTGGCCTTAACAACAGTTGATTTGGGGAAGCGAACTCCTCTTTGCTTGAATTCGGTATTGATGCACTCAGTCAAAATCTTCTCACGGGGAGCTGTGGGGAGGGTATACTCTAAGAAACGACCTGCAGGCCCCCTGCTTTCACGAGGACGATCATCCTTGCATTTTTCGCGCCGAGGAGCTTTTGTTTCGTCCCTTTGCTTGTGAGTCCGCGAATTCTCATGATTCCTCGAATCTCTTGTCTTGTACGCGGCCTCTTTCTCTTCATATTGGATGTAAGTCTGAGCCTTGTTGAGGAGTTCAGCGAGTGAATGAAGAGGCTCGATCCCCACAGCTTTCAGAACTCGTTGTTAGGGCGCAAGCCCTTCTCCAAAATGTACCACTTCATGCGGTCAGTAGTGTGTACTTCCACAACTTCTTTGTTGAACTTGTCTATGTATTCTCACAGAGGTTCCTTCTTGCCCTGGATGATCCCTTCGTGGGTGGCCTCAGATCTTGGATACACCCCGCGGGGAGGTGCTTGTACAATGATATGGCGCCTTTCTGTAGTGTGATGGAGAAAAGCCTACACTTGATGGCTCCTTCGACGTTGTCATAGTGGAACATGACCTCGATGTTCTTTACATGGTCATCGGGATTGGTGGTCCCATCATAAGTGGCTAGTGGAGTAGGCTTCTCGAGACCGCGAGGAATGCGGGTTTCCATAATCTTATGACTCAGGGGGCCACGGTTATCCTCGTCGTCGGTGCTTCCGGATGAAGGATATGGGGATCGACTTCGACGAGGGCTCCTGCTACGATGATGGGGACGATAGTCCTCATCGTAATGGGACTTCTTGGTACCTTGATCTCTCTCGTCTGTTGAACGTCTAGGCTTTCGGGGAGGAGATCGAGTGCGTTTCTTGGCCTTTTCTGGGTGTGGTCCTTTTGGCCTGTCTTGATTTGTCGGGGGAGAAAGTTGGCTGGTATCTTTCCTCGTGTTTCCTCGGAGGAGATCATGAGTGGCGTAAAGGGCTACGAGAGTCCTAGCGGCAATGTCTCCTTATGGGAGAAGGGGAGCAACGATCACCACAGACGACACCACTGTACAGAATTAATTCAGACAGATCCTCGTGATCTTCATCTAGAAATGTGACGGTGCTTGTAGGTGAGGGAGTATTGTACCTGCAAGGTACTCCGACACTTAAATAAGTTTCAGGGTGAGACAAACTAAAGCGTAAGAAAGAATGTGAGTGATTAGAATTGAATACCTGATCCTCCCACGACAGGGGGTATTTATAAGGACACATAGTCGTGATTTGCGAGCGTGTGGCCCTTGATTGAGTGTAACTGCTTCCAGAAGTTTCGGAGGATAGTTTGTCACATGAAAAACGTTAGAGCGCGTGTGGAGGAAGTCTCCAACGACTATATCCTAACAGTTCTATTCCCCAATGGTCATGAGGTCGCGGATCTCTTGATTGACTTATGCCCAAAACAAAACTAGATTGAGTCTCAATATGGTGTAAGACACCTGCTAGACTACACTTTAGGAAGAAAAAATTAATACTAAATTATATATATTCTCTTACAATACTTATAAATTATTAAAATCTATTTTTCTATTTTACTTTAAGTATTCATTAATATCATAAATAAATAACAATTTTGTAAAATCACTCATAATATTTTTAATGTAAAAAGTCCAAAAACAATTTAAATAAAAAATGTAGGCAGTATTTTATAGAAGAAAAAGAAAGGATAGAGATCTATCAACAACAAGAAAGAAAAAAAGAATACAGTCAGCAGCCAAATCTAAACAAACAGAAATAAATATATTAACCTTTAATTTGAACATACTAGTAAGTAACCAGTTAATTTGAACATTTAATATAATAAATATATTAACCTTGTTGCACCTACAAATCATAAAATAAAACCCTACAAACAAAGACTCCAAAAGTACATAGATAGATATACCAAAGTACATAAAAGATAGGTAATGCAGATTCAGTTAAGCATTTTGCATCCTTGTAGCAAAAGAATGAAAAAGTTCAGGATAGTAAAAAACATCTTCCATGATAGAAGACTCTGATGCATGATGATTTTCACCAACACACATAGCCACATTGTTGTTAAAGTTAAACCCGTTACCAAAACTCTCAAACTGTTGCATTGGAAAACCTTGATGTTGAAGTTGATCAAAAGAAACAGAACCAAAACCCTCGTTCTCAGGAAGCATGCTATGATGATGAGATATTATTGGTTGAGAAACTGAACCAACCAAACTATCAGTTTTCATCTTCTTTTCGTTATTTGTTGTTTTCGAACTTTTCATAAACTTGTGAACAATCTCTTCCAACAAACCAGAAGATTCTCTCGGAAGAAAATCCGAGTCATCATCGATAATGTCTTCAACAACATTAACATCAACAATCGAAGATGAAAATGAAGCTGAAGCTGAAGAAGAAGAAATAGTGTTATTTGTTTTGTATGGAAAATGTTGAACAAGGGAAGGAACAAAAGAGGCGTTGGTGTTTGAACAAGTGTGTGTGTGGTTAAGATAATCACCACCACCATTGAACTTGCTAACATGGCGGTGTTGAGATTGTTGATGTTTTTGAATATTGAAAGAATGAAAAAGACAATGTTGCTGTTGTTGGTGCTGTTCTTGGGTGGTTTCGGTTTCGGGGTTAAAGAAATTGGTTCTAGCTTTAGAACCGCGCATGGATATGGCGGCGCAGTCGTAAGCACACGCAGCTTGTTCGGCTGTATCGAAGGTACCAAGCCAGCGGCGTTCTTTGGAGTGTGGATCCCTTATTTCGGCGGCGTAACGGCCCCAAGGTCGACGTCGGACTCCGCGGTATCGTATTGTAGTGGCGGTTTTGTTTGTGGCTGCGGTGGAGGATGGAGTCTTTTTGTGGCGGCGGTGGTTGTCTGGTTGTTCCGGCGGAGACATTCCGTTGAAGCGTTGAAGTGGTTGCTCCATGATAAAATATGGAGTTATGAGGAGTCTGTGTCCTTTGGTCTTATTTATAGAGAAATTTCTTATTAGTTATGATTTTTTATTAGGAGAAATGATGTACGGTTGAAATTGAAAAGTGAAATAAGTTGTGAGAAAAAGGTAAAGAAAAAACAAAGAGAAAATGTTAATTGTGGTATAAAAAGGCTTGTAACTTTGTTAAAAGGTGGGGAATGCTATAGATCTAGTTTGATAAGCAATCGACTGCACACCGTGCATGCATGGCATCATTATAATTTCTTCTGCTTGTCCTTTGTGTTTCTTTTTGTCCCAACTATAATACTGTAGTTATATATAAAAGTTAAAGTCTCTAGTTTTGTTATAGTAAAAAAAAATGTAAAGAAAACTAAAATTTATATATGGAAAACTTTTTTTTTTTTATATAGAATATGGAAAACAATTCTACTTCAACCAATTATAAACAATAAGTTTATCAAAAATAAAAGAAACTTTAAGGCATCTTTTGTGATGAAAATTAGTAAGGAAAAATTAAATCAGCTCTTTTTAATTAATTCAGTTTTTTAAATTTATTGATGAGTTAGAGAGATATTTCATGTTTTTTTACTCTAATTTTTTATTAGTTTTTTTATTAATATAAATTAAAAACTAAACTAAGCTAAATGTGTGTTGTATAGTAGTATTGTTTCATTTATCCTTTCTTTTCTTTAAGAAAAAACAAAATCTTATTGTTCTTTGTCTTAGATGTTAGGTTTAGATATTATTAATCAATCTCTTCATGGTTGCTAAGTGCTAACCCTTGAATTAAACGGGCAGAAAGAGAGGCAAATCAAAATAATTTTGACTTTTGATCTGATGGATTATAAAGTTTTGTTAGAATTGACTTTAAAAGAACAATTCTACAAACCTATGGATATTTGTCTCACGAGTATTTCTAGACACCCATGCTGGTAGTACAATAGAAAGACACCAACTGATTCACGCTCTTTTACATGTCATTGTCAACTCATTTTTGTTTCTATTTTCTTTTTGGCCACACCTCTACATATCTTGTTGTAATATAGTGAAATTATAAAAATTATAAACCAGTCATGTTTAACTCATTCAAAAGTATAAATATTTTTAATGAATAAATACTATACTATCCTATTTATGAAAATATTATAATATCCTATTTATGAAAATATTATAATATCCTATTTTAAATGAATAAATACTATACTATCCTATTTATGAAAATATTATAATATCCTATTTATGAAAAGAAAATAGCTTTAAATAGTGCTTTTCAGTTTCAGTAAGTTAATAAATTGTAATTTTTTTGTCCCAATATTTTATATTCGTATTTTTGTATTTGTTTTAGTCAGTAAAACTAAAATCGTGAAAAAATTCGCAAGAAAATCTATTGAAAACCTACCGATTTTCCGACGGATTTTGACTTTAGAAACTCAACCACAAACAAAAGTTAAGATATATGGATAAAATCCAAAGAAATAAAACTTATAAAGACAAATACCAAAAACTCATTAATTTATAATGACGAAAATACTATTTAAACCAATATATATATATATATATATATATATATATATATATATATATATATATATATATATATATATATATATATATATATATATATATATATATATATATATATATAAAAGAAAATTTAGGGTACATATAAAAAATATATAGGGATCATTAAAAAGAAAGAAAATTTAACAGATTTATATATATTATATCAAATTATAAAATAAATATAAAATTAAACGAGTTTAAAATTAGTATACTGCCGATATAAATCAATTTTATATATACATTCAATCTTTATCATATTATATTAATATTTTAAAAATAAAGGAATGATTTGATAGGATACATATTTTTGATTAATTGACAATGTAAATATATTTTATAGTTTCAATGCATTTTCCATTTTCTCAAATTAAACACCTTACTTTTCCAGATGGGAGTAATTTATTTTCCGGTTGTGTAGCTCCACTCCACTCTAATTCTCCACCCAACATATAATAAATACTCAAGAATTATTCTACAGGAGAGAATGATAAAGTTAGTTTATGTTAGCTGTGTTTTTGTTTCTAAATGTAAATATTTTATGGGAAGTTGAAGATATTCTGAAATTTGAATGATTACATACTGTGGCGGCGCTCAGAATTTGTTCCTCCAACTTTGGTGTTTTAGGAACTCCATTTTCACTCGTTTTCCATTTAGGTTACTTTGATTGTGCCACTGTTCATAAATCTTAAATATTTTTATCAATCCCTGAGACATGTCGAGAGAAAAAACAAAGGATTTAAAGTTCACATGCACTTGTCTGAAAGTGACTAATAAGTTGTCATTAACGACTGTACTATTTGAGTGCAGAGAAAATACAAAAGATCTCTTTGCATTGCAAGATGCAACTAATGCACTTTTCGTTATGCTCTCTTTAAGTCCAATTCCAAATGTTCCCTGAAAATTTAGTACTTTTTCATTAAAAAAATGTTTATTCTAAGTGTATTATCGTACAAGAATAGAATAAAGGTTTTTTAATGAATTTTCTTTTTATGGTTATTTTGGGTTGTTATTTGTCTTTAATTTTCAAAAAAACAATTTTCCTAAAAAATATTTAGTCTCTAAACTCACCATAGAGTCGGGAGTCCATACAAGTTTGTGCAATTAGTATACCCTATTATTCAATTGTCAATAACTTTAGAAACATATTGTATACACATAATTTCGACACTATGGTTTTTAATAAATAAGAGCTTTAGAAGCTGATAGTTTCGTCAACTATTCTTCCACAAGTCACCATTATTCGACATTGAAGTTTCTCAGCACTCATCATCTCATTGTGCTTTGAACAATGATATACGTAACTGTGAAGATATTCGACAGATTAGGATCACTCTTTCTTCCAAACGTGTCCAGAATCTTGAGAAGGTTTGTAATGATTTGGTTTGTGGTACAACGAACGGATGTCTGTCGAAGGAGCGATCGAGATGCCAGCTGAAAGTTCTTCACATCACTACGAAGAAGTCTTCTTGTGTTTTCGACAAGGGATATGAAGGCAAGGATTCGACGAAGGAGACGTTATGACTTTATATTTGAATTTCAAATGAATTCGACGTGACGAGAAGACACGTCGCTTCGCCAGTTAAAGGGCAGTTTTAATATGAATAACGGTCTCGCTTGGTAGAAGATACGTGGAAGATTCCTAGTGATTAGTAGCATGCAGAACGCTAAGTGGCGAATTTTTAGGAGTTAACCGTTATTCGACAGTTATTTTATTTGTATATAAATAGGATAACTTTGTTTTGTTTTAAGTGTGTGAATTCTGTACAACATTCCTGTAAAAGTTACTCTAATACTCGTGTGTAAGAGAAAAGAGAATTATCTAGGAAATGTACGTGTAAACACCATTTATATTTCAATTATAAAATTTAGATTTCCTTTATTCCTTGTTCAAGTTTATGCTTTCAGTCATTTTTCAAGCAATTTACTTTCAAGCAAATTTACATTCCAGAAATCCTTTAATGCGAACTTCAAGTTCTTTGTTAGTTTTATTATACAAACATATTCATACTTTGATATAAACAAGAACAATTTTATTAGAGATCGTTCGACAGACTTACAAAAACTAGTAAGACTTTTATATTAAGAAACAAACCCCAAGAATTTAGCACATGTGTCCTAGGACTTGTGTGGTTGGTCCTGCAAGTAACCCAGTTCCAAGGAATTGGTAAATCAGAGGTTGTTCGCCAAAATCACAAGCAAACAAATTGGCACACCCGGTGGGACCAGTGCTAAAATACTAAAAAGGATTCTTCTTAATCCAAAAAAGTCTTATTACGTTGTATGATTTTACGAAGCGGTAAACTAACCGTGACTGGCGTAGAAAGACCTAGGCGAACTAGAGTAAGAAAAATGGCTAATCCGCCAGTAAATCCTAACGAAATTCCAGTTTCCAATGTTATTCCTTCGGCGGGGGGAAATAGCGAACAAATCCACGTTTCATAAGGGGGAAATCCCTCATCATCTGGATCGATACCAACGGTGTCTTTCTCTCAGAATGCACCCAGTTCCTCCAATTTAGGACATTCGATGCCTATGGGAACCCCTCCCCTCCCCTTTGAGGAAATAACTTTAGGTCGTATCAAACAAATTTTTCCATACCTATGTTTGGAAGAGAACAACCTTATGGAATGCCAACTTCAGTGATGACTAATTTACATAACATAACACCTTTGTATTCTGATGCCATGGTTCACATGTCTTCACCATTACAAGGGTCATGTTATGGTGGGAACGTTAGTAGACCAAACCAACCCCCACCAGGATTCCAAATGCCGGCAATTACAACTAATTATGCGCAAGCAATACGTCAACAAATGGACGAAAGTAATCACGAAATGGTCCATAGGTTGACGCAACAAATGAAGGAAGTATTTAACCCTTTAATACAAAACACTACTCAAACGAATCAGATACTGGAAGCGCAAATGGTGCGTATTGCTGAGTTCTTTGGAGTCCCTCAAATTCGACAAAGAGAACCTGTGATTCAGAATCCAGTAATCAATGTCGAAGAAGAACCAACAATAAATCAAAGACCTTTAGACAACCCTCAGGAAAATCCTAGAATCCAAGAAGAGGTTGTCGAACAACCTCGTGTCGAAGTCCCTATCCAACGAGAGTCTAGGAGGTTGATAGTTTAGAGAGGTCAAGACACTGATGACATTTTACAACAGAGAATGCGTTATAATAATCCACCTGCCGAAAAAAATTTGACAGTCATGGTCGAAAGAATAATGACGCAAAATGGGGTAAACGTGGGGTTTCATAGGCCTAGTTACGCTTCCCCACTATCTGAATATGTTTTGCAATAAGAATTACCTTCAAGGCGGAAAATCACCAAATTCACAAAATTTTCAGGGGATACTAGTGAATCCACCATAGAGCACATAGCGCGTTACTTGATCGAAGCGGACGAAATAACACCTAATGAAAATCTAAGGATGAAATATTTCCCAAGCTCTTTAACAAAAAATGCGTTCACTTGGTTTACATCCCTACCAGCAAATTCCATACATACATGGACTCAGTTGGAGAGATTGTTCCATGAATAATTCTACATGGGACAAACTAAAATAAGCCTGAAAGAATTAGCCAGCGTTAAAAGAAAATTATCAGAGCCTATAGATGACTACCTTAACAGATTCAGACTGCTAAAAGCAAGATGTTTCACGCAAGTGCCAGAACAAGAACTGGTCGAAATGGCTGCAGGAGGTCTAGACTATTCCATAAGGAAGAAACTAGATACTCAATACTTAAGAGATATGGCACAGTTAGCAGATAGGGTAAGGCAGATCGAAAGGCTAAAAGCTGAGATGTTTAGGGCTAACAAAAGTAAAAAAGAAAGAGTGGCATATGTAGGAATATGCCAAGAAGATGACTGTGAAGAAGACGAATCAGTCGTTTTCGACGACCAAGAAATTGACCTGGCAGAATTAAAGCAAGGTCTACCATATTCTTGCAAAATGTTAACTCCGTCGAATGGAAAGAATCCTATCGAACCGGAGAAGAACAATAAATTCCATAAAAGAACATATACGTTCAACGTCACCAAGTGTGACAAAATCTTTGATTTGTTGGTAAAAGTTGGTCAACTAATAAGACCACCAGGAGTTAAAGAACCCCCTATTGACCAACAAAAAAAGAGAGGTTTTTGTAAGTACCATAATTTTTTGGGCCATAAAACTTCTCAATGTTTTCTTTTCAGGGATCTAGTTCAAAATGCAATTCAGGATGGAAGGCTGAAGTTTGGGGACAAGCCGAAGCAACAAATGAGGATTGACACCAATCCTATGCAGATCCTGGAAGCCAACTATGCTGAACCATTCGACATGAATATGGTCGAAATGGAGAAGATGTCTGATGATAGCTTTGAGATGATTGAAGCCACTAAAGGCTTCGACACCTACGTTAACATGGTGGGGATTACTGAAGGTTTCCCTATCCAGCCCAACGTGGAGGAAGTGTCAAAAGACGAGCTAACCATGCCCGTATTGATCAAGGTTACTGATGATCTTGAGGTGAAGAACAATGTCAAGGCCACTGAGGGTTTCGACGTTCCAAAACAGGTTAAGACTACTGAGGGTCTCGACAACACCACCAACATTGAGATTACTGAAGATTTCAAAAACCAGAACAAGGTTGAGGCCACTGAGGGTTTCGACCATCAAGACAAGACCAGGGTTACTAAAAGCTCTGAGTGTCTGAAGAAGGAAGCTACTGAAGGCTTCGACAAGAGAAACAACAACTTGGCTGAAGATGGAGTAATATGGGACACCTTGGGAGAGTCTAGCAAAAAGTTCGACTACCTGGTGAAATATACCGCTCCTGCCAGTGCCCATATCGACATCAACAAAATCCAACCAACAGGTTGGGAAGACATCCTTGAGAACACTGAGGAAAAATATGATGTTTCCCTCAGCGTCGAGAAGAAGGCTACTGAAGGCCTCAACAATGAAGACAAAACTGATGAAGGTGCTACTCCTGACCAAGAAAAAGAAGATGATATCGGGAACCTCACTAATGATGTCGAGACTGCAAACGAGAGCACTACAGAAGCCAGGGTGGAAACTGTCGAAGAAGCCCTCATCAAGAAGATGGATAAGCTGAGCATTGTTGGAGGAAAGAAAATAGATATCAACATGGTAGAAGCCTCTCGAGAGAGTAAAGAGAATAGTGAAATGGAACGCCGTCGAGAGGAATACCAAAGGACAACCTACCCAAAAGAAGATGAGAACTTGGCAGAATTCATTCAAAGATGTCAAAAGAAAAAGACTGAAATAATGTTATGTCCAAGATGCAACGCCATATTCGACAGAAAAGAAGCAACAAACTTGGAGGATATGGAAAAGACCAAAATAAGAGGAAATTGGGGACCAAGGCCAGCAGTCGAAGCATGTAGATGTGATCCAAGAGAAGGCAAGTATCACTTTCAGAATCCTGGGGGCAGATACTACAACACCTACAAACCGTCTGGCAAGGTACCTGATGATAGATGGGTGCAACCCATTAGAGATTCCCAAGGACCAAGAAAATGGAAGAATTTTGAAGTCCAAAGAGGATCTTCAGTCGAAATAAAGAAAGAAACCGGGAAACATAAGCCAAGACCGTACCCCTCGGAGAATTATAAAGGAAAAAGCCCCTTGTCAAAGTAAAGAATCAATAAAACCGGAAAAACTTCGAAGAATTTTTAAAACACCTAATTCACCCCCTATTAGGCACTTCTCAGATTTATAATTGGTATATATCAGAGCAAGTTATAGGCAACTTATTCCTAAAAGATCCAGAATGGCTTTCGCAATTCTGGTTTTCAAAGACGGTGGTAGTAGCAACAAGCCCCCTCTATTCTCTTGAGAGTATTTTGATTTTTGGAATATCCGAATGAAGGAACACTTAGAAGCACAAGGAGATGGTATATGGGAAGTTGTTGAAAATGATCCGCATACTCCTATCAGTATGATCGATGGTGTTAGCACTTCTAACGCAAAAAACTCATATGATGAAGATGACAAGAAAAGAATTCTAAATGAAAAGAAAGCTATCAATATTCTTCAAAGTGCATTAAGTATGGACGAGTTTTTCCCAATTTCTCAATGTAAATAGGAAAAGAAAATATGGGATACTTTGGTGGAGACTCATGAAGGAAATGTTGAAGTAAAAAGATCAAGATTGAATACATTGAGCCAAGAATACGAGATGTTCAGAATGCAGCCCCGAGAATCAATACTCGCTCTACAAAAGAGATTTGTTCACTTAACCAATAACCTGATCGCTCTTGGTAAGACTTTTACTAACGATAAATTAAATCTTAAAGTGTTTAGGCATTTAAACAGGGAATGGCAACCAAAGGTGACATCAATTTCAGAAAAGAAGAGTCTTTCTACAATGACATCCGCTTCCTTGTGAGAAAACTTCAAGAGCATGAATTAGAACTTGAAAGATTGGAGAAGCATGAAATTAAATTAAATGATTTAAAAGATGCCTCATTAAATACAAGAGTAAAAAATTATAATAGCAATCAAGAGGATGAATTCAATAGTGATGAAGATGATGAACTTATCAAAAAATTTGAAAAATTTCTGAGAAAAGAAAGAAAAAAAAGGAATCATTAAAGAAGAAGCACCTACATGGAAGATTAAATGTTTTGAATATGGAGAAAAATGTCATGTTAAAAGTGAATGTCCTACACTTAAAAAGAAGGATACACACTTCAAAAGAAAGAAGCACAAAAGGCCAAAGAAAACATATGTTGAATGGGATGACAATGAAATAAGTTCATCTTCAGATGAAGATCATGCAAACAAGGCATTGATGGTCTCAAATAATTCAAGTGATGAAGAACATGAGGTTAACAATAATTTTTCAATTTATGATAGTGATGCTCAAGGAGCAATTGATGAACTATTAAGTGAATGCAAAATTCTGTACAAAACAATTTCATCACAAAAGAAAGAAATCTCAACTTTAGAAGAAAAGGTTGAGACCATGGAAAATGATTTCAAAGATGAAAAACATAAATTAATTAATAATTAAAAACAAAATTTTGTATGCACAAAGTGTGAGTCACTTTCACTCCAAATTGTCCAACTAAAAAGAGTCCTTGAAAGTTATGAAAAAGGAAAATTTAGATTGAAGTGTGTTCTTAGTCAACAAAGGTATTAAAATGATAAGAGTGGTCTTGATTACTCAAAATTTTCTAAACTAAGTTCTAACAAGACCATCTTTATAAAGGCTCGTGAACAAATTCCTAAAGTGAAAGTGGACAAACCTAAAGTGGTTCATCCATATCCTAAAAGAAAAAGATTTGGTAAGAATAAGTCTTATGTTCCTAGGTATAAAAGCAACTTTGAACCAACATGTTTTTACTGTGGAATAAGTGTCCATACACCTAATGCACGCTATATGAGAAATTTTAGTATAGCATAAGGGCATTATGTGTGGGTCAAGAAAGGAACTAATTATGATGGATCCAAAGCACATTGGGTATTAAATAAAACTTGATTGTTTTGTAGGTTTTCTTGGAGACCACTTAAAATCTATTTTATTAATAAAGTGGTTGTTCTAAGTTTTTTTGGGGAGGCATAAACTAACTTTCATTTCTAATTCCAAAGTTCAAGGGTTATTTCATATATGAGGATTCCCTTAAAGAAATAATTTTTGGCATAGGCAAAGTTGAAGCACTAACTTTCACATCTATTGAAGATATACTTTAAGTTGACGAACTAAAGCATAATATTTCAAGTACAAATCAACTTTGTGACAAAGACTTCAAAATCGTGTTTCGACAAGGATAAGTGTTTGATGAAGTCTCATGAGGTAAAACTCATAGGTAAAAATTATGTTTTGTTTATTTATTTTTCAAAGATTTCTTTATATACTTCAAGATTTTTCCATCTTTTTTACTAATGACAAAGGGGGAGAAAGATTGTTGTTTCTCTAACACTATTATGCAGAATTTTTTTTATAACTTCTTTGATTGAGGGAGAACATCAATCAAGGGAGAGTTTTTCTTTGGAGAAACAAAATGGGAGCAAATTTTTTAGAATAGGTTGTCATCATCAAAAAGGGGGAGATTATGAAGACAAGTTTCCTTCAAGTATTTTGTTTTGATGAAGACAACAAATTATACTCAAATGTGTATGTGCAAAAAGGAAGAGAATCATTTGGATCAAGCTTCAAACATCATTCAATAAATATTCAAGAATTGAAGAACAATTTGAAATAACTCAAAGGTATAACAATTATTGTTCAAAATATTTATACAAGTGTTCAAAAATGCCTCATACATAATATACATGTTTAGGAATAATATGAAAACACATGCCATAAGTTTCATGCATTAAAAAAATAAATATTTAGACAATTTTTTTGTTTTTCAATTTTTAAAACATTCATTTTTGGTAAATTATGGCAGTTTGAACTGTCGTAACAGCACAAACAAACCGCCGTAATTTGCACAGCTCTTTTAATTTGAATATTTTTGGATGTTGAAGTGTTAACCAATTAACATATATGTTAATTGATTAACACTGTTGCTGGAGGCAAAAATAGGCAATCTTTCATGAAAATATTCATTGTTTCTTTATTTTAAACCATGACATCTTTTCATTTTATCATACCTTTATGAAAGGGTGTTTTGTGCATTATATAAACAAATTATTTTCAGATTTTACACTCACCTCCAATAATTTTCATAATAAAAAATCACTCATATTCTTCATCTTTCAAATAATTTTCAAGTGTTCATATTCAAACTTTTTGAGAAATTTTTTTCATAAATTTTCAAGAACATCATTCTAGTTTCATCTCATTTATTCAAGAACACTTGTATATTTATTGTTGAGTGATATTTACTCCAAGGAGAAGATCAATATTTATATTGATAAAAGATTCAAAGTTTCATCTTCCATACACTTACAAAATTTAGAATTATTATTATTCCTTTTTGTCCAAGTTTGTTGGAAACAAGAGAGTAGAAAGGAAAGAATTGTTTTTTGTTCTACTTGGGTGGTTTTACTTGTTATCCAAATTGTGGATACAAGAGGTCCGTTGTGAGATTTGTTCTCAATAGGACTTTAAATTTGTAAAATCCAAGAGGTTGTTCTTGGTGGGTTGTTGTTAAAAGATTGTAGGATAAGTCTTGGGATTAGGCTTGTACAAAGATCTAACAATAGTGGAAATCTCTTTCAGTTTGGAAAGGGAACTGGATGTACCTTCGAATTGTGAAGGGAAACATGATAAATCTCCGTGTCTCTTTTGCTTTCCGCATTTTATCTTCCTTCACTTAGATTCCGTAAGAAAGTAAAGAATCGACAAAATCGAAAAAAATTCGAAGAATTTTTAAAACACCTAATTCACCCCCTTTTAGGCGCATCTCAAATTTACAGTTTTGAATTAGAGGATAATAGACATCATCCGGGTTGAATGTAAAATCATGTTAAGAGAATGCAATGTTAAATGTTTGAAGTTGAGATTGAGGGTTTAACTAGTCGAAGATTGGTTGAGGAATTGGAGTGTATTATATGGGTGGTCGATACGTGGTTTCTTGTTGATATAGTTGGTTGTAGTAGTAGTTTGTTTGAGGTAATAGAGGGTGATGAGTTTGTTGTTGGGATGAGGTGGCATAAAATGTTTGTTATTGTGTGGTATGGGTGTCATGATATGTTTGTTACTACAATGAAGATGTCTGAATCCTAAATTAGGATGTGATGATATATTTATTGTGTTGAAGAAGAGACATATTGACGAGGGTCGTTAAGAAATTATGTGTCGCCAACATGCATAAATGGAATTGACCGAAACCAATCCATATATTCTCGACTTGGCTTACACCCACCAACTACCGTGTTCCCCTCCAATACCAAATGCCTTCTTTTTTTCTTCCATTCTTTGACCTCATCTTTGTTCAAATCTTGCCAATGCCTATCCCATGCTTGGACCATAGTCGTGTTGATGATTGCAATCAGTGTTCTAAAATTTTATTATGGATCTAAGCATTTTTTTGTCTTGCTCATAAAACACAAGAGCCCATACAAATATGTTTTAAAAACAATTTACTAGGTGAACTGAATTATGTTTCTTCACATCAAACTTCTTATAGAAAATTAAAATATGAATGTTCAGTCATTGACAGAGGGTTTACTAACAGAGGCATCCAACGACCAATGAATGTCATAGGTGATTAAAATATTATTCAAATTAAATAAATAGTACCAATATTTTAAATAATTATTAAATTAACAAAGCAATTAATATCTTCTTTTTAAATAACTAAAAAATCTTAGTTAAAAAAATAAATTTTAAAAATATTTTTTTATTAATAAAAAATTAAAATTAAAATCATACTTATAAATAAACTAACATTAAATAAAAAAAACAAAAAAAAATTATAATATTCAAGTCCTCCTCCTTTTATTGGCCGATGCTCCGAGCTAATAAAAGATCTGAAAGCTTCTTCCTTTTAACCTCCGGTCACTTAAAACCAGAAACCTTTTTCACAAAAAGGTAACAAATCAAACACATCGAGCCATCTAAGGAATTAATTAAAAATGACGGCTATCTGTATATCTGTAACCTGTAAACTTATTTCATACTAGTAGTAATCAATCAGATACAACAAAATCCGCATGCATGGTTTCCAGAGAGACAACAACCCGGATATTATTAATTCAATATATTCCTATTTATGTTATTCTGTCATATATATGTGATTTCTAAGTGATTGGTTTTTTCTGTGTAAAATTTCTGCAACTTACATGACCCATTGAAGACATTCAGGACATGCAGTAGCATATCCTGCTGCAATTCTCAATGGCAGATTCATCAAGACGCGGTTTTGATTACCTTGCGTAGCACTCAAATAAACATTGAATACACAGGTGTACACCGTTGTACACAACTAGCTCAAAATTAATGTAACTTTAATAAATAAATTTTATTTTAAAGAAAATATTATTATCATTTTCTAATTAATATGTAAACTTATTTTTTTATCATTTTTAATTAATGCAAAATAAAAAATTAATCACATTATATTTGCTACTACTGACTTATAGTATATAAAGCTGAAAAATCTGTATACAATGTTGTATCATGAATATCACATGGCAAACTGTTGTGACGCGATTTTTACGTAATAAAATTAAAACGTGATTTTCATGACACAATAAAATTGTTATACGTATTTTTGCCACGTGAATATCCAAGTTGCAAAAAATCGTGTTGTGAAGTAAATATCACCGTGAATACTAACCATTTTTTTTAATAATTTATCTTAGTTAATGGTCAGTAACTCATTTATTTCAACTAACAAATATTAATTGAATTATATTTCTCTTTAAATTATTACAATGTATATTATTTTCAAAGCGTTAATAAAACTATTTTAATAAAAGGGTTTAAGTGGGAAGTACTTAGTGTACGGTGGATGAAGCTGAATTATGATGGGTCAGAGACAAATGTAGGATAGCGGGATGTGGAGGTATTATTAGAGTAAATGAAGTAGAGGGTTTGGGGGATTTTCAAAATATATTGGAGTTTGTGATGTGTACATAGATGAGTTTTAGAAGGTTTTAAACTTGCAATTAATAGTAATATAGCAACACATAAAACATAGATAATAAGTACATCATAAACTTTTGTATATGTTTGAACTCAATTAAGAAAATTGAATTCTTTCTTCTTTTTTCCTCTTCATTCATCTTCTAACTTTATATATCTCTCTTAGTCTCATTCACTTTTTATTATCAAATTAATTTATTTTGAAAAGAGAGTAACTGGGATTATGAGAAAGATATACAATTAGAAAGAGGAATGAAGACCAAAAGAAGAGAAGAAGGTCCAAGTCCTTAAAATAACATTATTATTGAAAATTAACGTCCAAACGGGCACTCCTGTGTCTGTTTTTTCGCTTTTTTAAGGTGTACCGCGTAAAAATATTAACAATGTCAATTTTTATAAGTTTGATTTTAACATAACTATTTATATGATGAGGTTCATGTCATGCTAAAACTAATATTGTATTAGCCACATAGATCCAAATAAAGGTGTGTATATCTTTTTATGATGTTATTTTTATATGTTGTATTAATAAATGATATTATTTAGAAACCGTCAAGTAGACTTAAAATCAAAACGATAAACAGAAAATTTAAAATTAGAACAGTGAATGAAATATATATATATATATATATATATATATATATATATATATATATATATATATATATATATATATATATATATAAACTTTATTACGCTAACATGTATATGTCTTTTAAAAAGTTTTTGATATACGTCATGCTAAAACTAATTCAATATAAATAATACATTTTTGATCGTACCTGGAGATCAGGATCCGATACGGATGGCTTCGAGAGCTGATGAAAGACGGTCGGTGAGGAGAGAAAGGGGGTGTACCTGCAAGGCACTCCGATGCTAAAGTAAGTAACCGAGCAAAGAGTGAGCAAGTACGAGAATAAAGGTCAGAGAATTGAATACCTGACCCTCCCAAATGAGAGGGTTTATATAAGGGGCTAAATGGAAGATTATTGGTCCATATTGTGAGGCGCGGATCGAGGAATCCGTATAAATAGGTAACAGTCAAAACTAGTTGTTGGGAAACTTTGTCGTGGTCGGTATGCTTGTGGTCGACAGAGACCACTATTCTCAATTCTGCTCGACGTCGAGCACTTCTATTGAGTTGGTTTGCTTGGCCCAATTGTGGGAATTGAGCCAGTCCAGAACAGGAGCCCCCAAGTTATTGATCGTGCGGAAGAGCAGTGACTTAGTAATGATTTCGTGCTCGAGGACGGGCAGTGTCAAGGCTAGGAATTTACGCTGTCGGTCTTCGAGGAACGGGCAGCCGGTACGTTGCTTGACGGGAGAATGTGAAACGAAAAGCTGGAATATTTGGGGATTTGCGCTTATTAATGATTTGACGCCTAGCCTAGGGGCTAGCGTGTAGGGGTCACGCGTGCTTTCCCTCTTATAAATAGGGTTCCCAGGCCCTATTCTGAACATTTCGCTTCATCTTCTTCTCCGACGCCTTGCTCGTTCAACTGCCACCACTTCCAGCCGTCGACCACCGCATCTCCTTGCCGACCACCGTTTCCAGAACACATATCTTTTGCAAAAATGTCTTCCCAAGCGCAAGGTACGGTTCCTTTTCGCTGTTTTAGGTGTTTATAGCTTAGGTATCATAGAAATGCATGTGGTTTAGGATAGTTTTAACGGTAGTCTTAGATTTAGAACCGGTAAACTTTAGGACTTCTGCCACCGTAGTCGGTCGGCTGCAAACCCTAAATCATGGTCGACATAGGTTCTGGTCGACCTTGACTTGGGATTTGACAAGTATTTAGGTTAGATCCCGTAATTCATGACGTTGGGCGTAAGCCATTGCTCCATGCGATGGTCAGCCAGGGCTACAGCTCGGGACCCAGTCCCTGAGCTGATGCGCGCCCTTTCACTTGTCGAGCGGTGGAAGGGTGGATTTGATATTCTTAATCGAATTCACTAACGCCTTTCCTTTGCTTTTCAGGTGAAAACTCGCTCATGGATCCATTAGACGTGTCTTCGGAAGAGACGTCCTCGGAAGATTCAGGATCTTCTGCGTCAGTCCCCTCTGGTTCTGGGAGTTCCTCGGGAGATTCGGGCACGAGTACTACAGAAGAAGGAGCATCAACAGATTCGCACCAGTGTCCCGAACAGACAAGGATATGGCCTGAAGAATGGATGGTGGAGGATCTGTTGGACAAGGTGTCCTCATTTTCAAGACCTCGAGCGGAGCCGCTGCCTATCGTCGGCGACCCTGCTGATTGGGTCGTAACTTTCCCGGGAGACGACGACCGCATCTTCTCAGATTTTAGAGGTCGGACGTTCTCTATGTACGAATATGCAGTCTCGGTCCTGGGGGTAACTTTGCCCTTTAGTGACTTTGTGAGTGCCGTGCTCGGGCACCTATGCGTTACTCCTTTCCAGCTGCATCCCAATTCATACGCGTTCCTGAAGGCGTTTGAGATGACGTGTGCCCATCTGGGTGTTGGTGCCACGCTTCCTCTGTTCTTCCGTCTGTTCTCCCTGCAGCGCCAAGTCGGGCGAGGAACTGATCGGAAGGGGTTCATGTCTTTCAAACAGGGGACGAAGATTTTCAAGGCCCATTCAGAGTCTATCCGAGCCTTCAAAACTGACTACTTTCTGATCAAACCCGCGAGCGCGGTGGCCGTGAGGGCGATGAGCTTTTTAGGGATAGACACCGACGAGAACGACGAACCCAAGCTCGACGATCAAGGGCAGGTGATCCCGAGGAGGCTTTGGTTGTTCCCATTTTCCTGGAGTTACGCCCATTATGAGAGACCTGTTGGTGAGTTCGTCCATGTGGGGGACTCTTTGAATGACGATGACGCGACCAGTTTCGAGGCCTTCAAAAGATTGATAACGTCTTTCACTCCGACCCCCCTGCTGGACAGAGAGGGAAAAGTTATGCTTGATCAGGATGGGGGGAAGCTGTGGAGCATCCCTTGATCGATGTTACAGAATTACTAGCCTGCAATACCGGGCAGGAAGTGTCCGACTTCTTTGGTATCTGTTTATTTATATTAGTCATATCTTTGATTTAATTTTGTCGTCCACGACTAATCTAATATTTTTCTTTTTTCAGGCTCTCTGTCGAACCCACTTGATAAAATCCAAGAACGCCTGCGTCAGCAGCAAAAGAAAAGATCGAGGGTTGTGCAGACCAAGCTGACCGAGACAAGTGGTTCGGGGTCGGGCCCCTTGGTCCAAGGCTCTCTGAGCGCCTCTACTGGCTCTCTGATGAAGAAACACAAGTCTGCAGCCACTGTGGACCTGACGGCCAACGCTCCTCCGAAGCCGAAGCATGGACTGCCGCCGTGCTTCGTGAAGCGCAATTTTTTCGAGGGGACAAGCATGGAGGTGGAACGTGCGGATTCCTTGTTCCTGGAAGGCATGGATCGCCCTGCCCGGCGGTTGTCCCTGGCCCAGGACGCAAGTGCGGTCATGCGGGTCCTGACAATGGTCTGGCTGATGGCCGAAGGGAGTCCTGGACAGGAGAGGGAGATGGGTAGGCTGAAGGAGCAGCTGGCTGCCGCTGAAGCGAAACTGAAGACGGCCACCGAAGAGGCTAAAGCCACGGCCAAGGAGTTGACTGAACGGGCCAACGTCATTGCCAAGTTGGAGGTTGACAAGAAAAGGGTGTTGGAGCAGAATAAAAAGCTGAAGGACGCTTTCTGCCTGAAGGAGGACGAGGATGACGAGACCAAAAGCATGGTAACGAGGGCTCAGTTTCTTGCTCGGATCGACCAAGACATGGAAGATCTGAACTCATCAACTGAGCTCAGTTTCCAGAATGCGGTGGATCAAATAAGGGTTCTCCATCCCGACCTGGCTTTGGACGTTGGTCGAATCAGCTACCTGTACAAGGTCGAGGACGACCAGATCGTGGTTCCTTCGGACCTGGTGGTGGATGATTCTCAGCCGGGGTCGATCGTTCAGCCTGGTCAGCCTGAAGCGCAACCGGAGCAGGAGGAGGCTCGCCAGGAAGAAGGCCGCCCGGAGGGCGAGGGCAATTAGTTTCTGGCCTGTGTGCCTTGTAATTTTATGTCTTAGTTTTTCTTTTGGGGCGTAGTCCCCTATGTAATTAAATATGAACAAGTCGGCCCTTCGAGGTCGCAATTTTGTGTTCACATTCTGATGTTAATTAATGGTCGTTTATTTTGTTATATCCGTTGTTCAATTGCTCGTCCGTCGGAGGACAGTTTTCTATATTTTAAATGCTAAGTGTTTGTTGTGCGTTTTTGCACTCGATCAGATGTGATTTAATGTGCACGGGGTTTTTTTTGTGTTCCATTGGTTTGAGGGACCAAGTAGATTCTGGAGATTTTACTCCTGGTCGGTGCCCGGGCTAAGGTATTGGTCCGGGCTCCGCGGCTTGAACGTCCCATCGCGAGCTGGGGTTCTGCCTGGTCGTGGTACTTAGGCGATGTCGGACTCGTTTGAGTATCCGTCCGTGCGGCAAGTTTCTCTTTCCCTTGAAAGGAGATCTTGCTTGATTATGTCATTTTTGGGCTGTCGTGCTTGTACCTAGGCACGTAGTCTTCAGTCGGTCCTTTCGCTCCTCGCTTGAGAGTTAAGCAAGGCGACTTTGTGATTTAGCTGTAATATTGCTTGAGTTTCTCGGCGTTCCAAGGCCGAGCAAGCTCTTCCCCGTGTAAATTTTCTAAATAATAGGCTCCGTTTTCGGTTTTTGCTCGGACGCGATACGGGCCCTCCCAGTTGGGTGTAAACTTTCCCTCGCGGGGATCCCTGTGATTTCTTCTGAGAACAAGACTGCCTACCTCGAACGTTCGTCTTATGACTTTAGAATCATACCGATCGACTATTTTCTGTTTGAGAATGGTTTCTCAAAGAGCAGCTTCTGATCGAACTTCTTCGATCAGGTCGAGCTCGTCCCTCAAAGCCTCGGAAGTGGTGTCTTGGTCCATAGGGGATTCCGTGCGTCTGGATAGGACGTGCATTTCTATAGGGATCACCGCCTCGGTTCCATACGCCAATCGGAATGGGGATTCCCCGGTTGTTGAGTGGGGTGTGGTCCTATATGCCCATAGTACGCTATGTAACTCCTCGACCCAGTGCTTCTTATGCTCGTCCAGTCTTCGTTTCAAACCTCTTAGGATTACCCTATTCGCGGCCTCTGCTTACCCGTTAGTTTGGGGGTGCTCGACCGAAGCAAAATGTTGTTTCGTTCCTATTGATGCGACGAATTCTTTGAAGTGTTTATCCGTGAACTGAGTGCCGTTGTCGGTCACGATGGCGAGCGGTACCCCGAACCGGGCGAGGATGTTTCTCTTGAAGAAACGTAGTATGTTGAGCGCAGTCATTTTGGCTAAGGCCTCAGCTTCTATCCACTTGGTGAAATAGTCGACGCCCACAATTAAGTACTTATTTTGACCGGACCCGACGACGAATGGTCCTAAGATATCCATCCCCCACCATGCGAATGGCCAAGGCGATGATAATGATTTTAGCTCGGATGGGGGTGCTACGTGTACATCCCTGTGTCGTTGGCATTTGTCGCACCTTTTCACGTGCTCCTTTGTGTCGTGTTGAAGTGTGGGCCAATAGTATCCTGCCCGAAGAATTTTTCGAGCCAACGACCATCCGCCAGGATGTTGCGTGTTGATTCCTTCATGGACTTCTCTTAGTATGTGCGGGACGTTTTCTTCTTCTACGCACTTGAGGAGGGGCGTAGAGAATCCTCGACGATACATACGTCCACCTACTAGAGAATATGAGCATGCCCTTCGTCGTATGGTACTGGCCGCTTTTGGGTCGGTCGGTAATTCTCCTTTAGTTAGGTAGTTAAATACTGGGGTCATCCAGCAGCTCGTGTCACCCACGAGATTAATGTCTACGTGGACCGATGATTTCCCAATGTTAGGTCGGGGAAGCGTTTTCTGTATGACGGATTTGTTGTTTCCTTTCCTTTTAGTGCTCGCCAATTTGGAAAGGATGTCGGCACGGATGTTGTTCTCTCGCGGGACGTGTTTGACTTCCACACTTTTGAATCGTTTCAGCTCGCCTCTTACGAGGTCCAGATATTCGGCCATGTTATCGTTTTTGGCTTGAAAGTCTCCTCGGACTTGGCTCGCGACCAACTGAGAATCCTTGCAGATTGTGATCTCTTCTGCTTCCAAATCGGTCGCGAGCCGTATGCCCGCTAGAAAAGCTTCGTATTCTGCCTGGTTGTTGGAAGTGGGGAAAGATAAGGTTAGGGATACTTCGATGACGTTTCCCTCTTCATTCTCCAAGATAACCCTAGCTCCGCTACCTGCTGGGCCGGATGCTCCGTCCACGAAAATAATCCACCTGGAGGAGGATTTCGGCTCTTGCTCAGTGAAAGTAAGTTCAGCCACGAAGTCGGCCAACGCTTGAGATTTGAGAGCTTGTCTTCCCTCGAATTTGACGTCAAATTCGGATAGTTCCAACGACCATTTTAGCATTCGTCCGGCCATGTCTGGTCGATCGAGCAATTGTCTTATGGGTTGATCGGTTCTTACGATGATGGTGTGAGCCAGGAAATAATGGCGTAGCCTTCTGGATGCGAGAAGGATGGCCAAAGCCACCTTTTCTATCTGGAGATATTGAATTTCTGGGCCATGGAGTGCTTTACTTGTAAAATAAACAGGCTTTTGCCCCTCAGGTAGGTCGCGCACGAGTGCCGCGCTTACTGCCTCGTTTGCAACGACAATGTAGAGATAAAGTACCTCCCCCTCTTCGGGTCTAGACAAGACTGTGGGTTCACTTAGTGCCCTTTTTAGGTGGGACAACGCTAGCTCTCACTCCTCTGTCCATTCGAAAGTTGCCTCTTTGCGGAGGAGCTTGTAAAGGGGGAGAGCGTGTTGAGCGGATTTCGCTACGAACCGAGCGAGGGAGGTGAGGACCCCGTTTAGTGACTGTATGAATTTTTTAGAAGTAGGAGTCGGGAGTTCCGCGAATGCCCGGCATTTGTCGGGGTTGGCCTCGATGCCTCGTTCGGTCAGGTAGAATCCGAGGAACTCCCCTGCTCGGACCCCAAACGTGCATTTCTCAGGGTTGAAACGCATTTTGCATTTTCGTGCCTGATCGAACACTTTTCGTAAGTGGGAAGCGTGGTCCGTTTCTTGTTGAGACTTGACGATCATGTCGTCCATGTATACTTCGAGCATATCCCCGATTTCCGCTCGGAAAACCTTATTCATCATGCGCTGATATGTCGCGCCCGCATTTTTCAGACTGAAGGGCATGACGTTGTAAAAGTAATTTCCCGATTCGGTCATGAAGGCCGTGTATTTTTTGTCAGACACAGCCATGGGTATTTAATTATACCCTGAGTAGGCATCCATGAAGGACAATAGCTTGAAGCCGGACGAATTGTCGACCAATTTATCAATGTTAGGTAAAGGGTATGCATCTTTCGGGCATGCCCGGTTGAGATCGGTATAGTCAACGCACATTCTCCACTTTCCATTAGATTTTTTCACAAGTACAACATTTGAGAGCCAGGTTGTGTACCTGGCCTCGGTTACAAATTTAGCCTCTAGGAGGTCTTTAACAGCAGATTCAGCTGCTTCAGTTTTTTCGGTCGACTGCTTCCTTCTGCGTTGAGCGACCGCCTTGTGTGCTGGGTCAATGGAGAGGTGATGGTAGGCTGTCTCGGGGTGGAGTCCCGACATCTCTGTAGCGCTCCAGGCAAATAGATCTGCGTTCCCTCTGAGGCAAGCTTCCAATTGTCGCTTCACCAAATCGGGCATATGTGCCCCGATTTTAACGCACCGAGCTGGGTCCTCTCCCAGGGGAATCAGCTCGAACTCTCCATCTGGGATTGGTCGGGATAGCGAATCTGTTGGCCTTTGGACACCCTCGCTATTGTCCAAGAATCTGCAGTCCAGGTCGATTGAGTCCATCTGAGGGAAAGCCCTGGGAACATCTGGTGAATTTGATGTCGAAGGATTCAGTTGGTATGATATTGAGCTAAGACCCTTCGATGTTGCTTCGAAACACCTGCGAGCAGCATCGACGTCCATGTTCAGTGTGGCGACCTTACCTGAAGTAGTGTAGTACTTCATCTTCAGGTGGACGGTGGATGGCACGGCGATTAGCTTGGCTAGTGTTGGTCATCCTAGGATGCATTGGTACAGCGACGGGCAGTCCACGACTAGGAACTGGACTCTGACCGTCCTGGCTGTCTCACCTGCCCCGAAGGTGACAAATAGATCGACATAGCCCCATGGTCGGGAGACTGCTCCGTTGAAACCCTGCAGGTCTGATCCGACGTACGGAGTCAGGTGTGTCTCGTTCAGCTGGAGTGTCGAAAACAGCTGGGAGTACATAATGTCGCAGGAGCTGCCCTGGTCCACCAGGATTCTCCTCACATCGAAATTTGCCATGCGTGCCCGGATGAGCAAAGGAATGCTGGCGTTGGGCGCCCCTCCCAGGAGTTCTTCTCGGTAAAAGGCAAGGGGTATCGAGCCCTCCCTTGGTGGGTCCAGGGTGACGTTTTGCGCGGGTCCCTTTGCAATCGGTTGGTCGAATTTCCGTTTCACGGATCCGACCGTGATTTTATTGAACCCTCCTCCCGAGATGACCATTGCGGAAGGAAAGGTTTCCCATGGACTATGGGAGGAGAGGTACCCCGGATTCTCGGTGGGATCTGGTAGGAAGAAATCTTCCGGGCGATAAATGCTTAGTGCAACCTGCATGTTCGCATCTGCAGGGATGGGTATGGCTTCCTCGACATTTTGAGTCTCCTGCGCTTCTTGTCGAGGAGTGTCTCTGGATTTGGTGAACTGTTTAAGGTGCCCGTCCTTGATAAGAATTTTGATTGCATCCTTGAGATGGATGCAGTCTTCTGTGTTGTGGCCATGACTCTTGTGGAATCTGCAATATTTCGTTTTATCCGTGCCCGGTTTGCTGGGTTGTTGCCTTGGAAAATGTACCCCTGCTTGCCTGAACTCCGACTTGGCACACTCGGACAAAATTTTCTCCCTGGAGGCCAGGAGAGGTGTGTATTCGTGGAACCGACCGACGGGTCCTCGGTGCTCCCGCAGTTCACGGGAGCGATCGTCCTTTCTTTTGTCTCCTCCCCGACGAGATGTCGAGGGCTCATCGACTCGGTGGGGCTTAGCATCTTCACGACGTCGAGCGTCTCTTACCGAGCTGGCTGCTTGTTTTTCCTCATACTGGATGTAGGCTTGGGCTTTCAGTAAGAATGCGTCGAGGGTGGCAGGGGTCTTAATGCCGACCGCTCGGTGAAAATTTGTCGACGGGCACAATCCTCGTTCTAGCAAATATTTCTTCATGTCGTCGGTCGTGGATACTTGGACCGCCTCTTTATTGAACCTTTCGATGTAAGTTCGTAAAGGTTCGTCCTTCCCCTGGATGATCGCTTCGAGCGAAGCTTCTGTCTTCGGATGCCGCCTTGATGCGGTGAAGTGCCTGGAGAACGTGCGTCCAAGTTGTTTCCAGGAGGTGATGGAATCAGCCTCGAGGCTTTTGTACCATGTCATCGCTCCTTTCCTCAGCGTCGTAGGAAAAAGGCGACATTTGATTGCTCCCCGTACTCCTCGGTAATCGAGCAGCGCATCGATATTCTCGATATGCTCGTCTGGATCTGTGGTTCCGTCGTATGAGCCTAGCGGTGGGAGCTTCTCTAAACCTCTTGGAAGTTTAGCTGCCATGATTTCAGACGAGAGGGGACCCCGAGCGTCCTCGTCGTCACTGGAGTTGAATGAAGGAGACCTGTGAGCGCGTTTCTTCGTTCGCCGGGGAGAGGCAGATCTTGATCTGCTCCTTCTTGATTTTCTTGGAGGAGAAGATCGTGGGGAGGACTGGCGAAGACGCTTGTCGCCCGTTGATTCGTTAGCGTGCCCTTTCCTCTTCTTCCTGGCGGGAGAGGGAATGCGCCTTCTTTGGGGTCTCGCGGGAGACGGTGGTCGACGAGAATTATCTTCGAGACGGGCGATTTTCTCGCCGTGGGCGAGGAGCAGCAGGTTTGTCTGATTCAGGATTTCGGCCAGTGCGGCGAAATCCGATCCTGAAGGAGTCGAGGGAAAGAGAGTTTCCGGGCGACTCTCCAGAGGTTGATCGCGATCGGGCGAAGGCGATGCTGTCTTCCCGTCCGGGTGATCTTGCACAGTTTCCTCGTGCGGAGGAGGATGAATGTTGCTCTCACGTTGCGTGAGAATCATGCCATCATTTGATCGGTTTTCTTGGTTGTCCCGAGCAGCCATGGATCTTGTTAAAACTTTGGTTCTTTGAAGATTTTGAAAGAAGAACGGGGAAATCAGTTTCCCACAGACGGCGCCACCTGATCGTACCTGGAGATCAGGATCTGATACGGCTGGCTTCGAGAGCTGATGAAAGACGGTCGGTGAGGAGAGAAAGGGGGTGTACCTGCAAGGCACTCCGATGCTAAAGTAAGTAACCGAGCAAAGAGTGAGCAAGTACGAGTATAAAGGTCAGAGAATTGAATACCTGACCCTCCCAAATGAGAGGGTTTATATAAGGGGCTAAATGGAAGATTATTGGTCCATATTGTGAGGCGCGGATCGAGGAATCCGTAAAAATAGGTAACGGTCAAAACTAGCCGTTGGGGAACTTTGTCGTGGTCGGTATGCTTGTGGTCGACAGAGACCACAATTCTCAATTCTGCTCGACGTCGAGCACTTCTATTGAGTTGGTTTGCTTAGCCCAATTGTAGGAATTGGGCCAGTCCAGAACAATTTTATTTCGTCCTGCTCTCAGATTCTCAAAATGGTATCAGAGCTCACATCAGTGAGTTATGGTTCATCACTTCCGATCAAAAACCCTAAGTTTCTTTTTCTTCTTCGTTCAGAACTTTGATTGATTTCTGCGACCTTATTTATTTGGATTCTTGATTCAACTTTTTTTTATTGTGCTAACGTCTGTATGTCTTTAAGGATATTTTTGGTATATGTCATTAAAATTTGATTAAGTTCTATATAGAATGTTTGCAAAATATATAAATATCGAAGAATATTTGAAAATTTCTCTCTCTCTCTCTCTCTCTCTCTCTCTCTCTCTCTCTCTCTCTCTCTCTCTCCTCCTCCTCCTCCCCATCCCCATCTTTCTCTCTATCTCTCTCCCTCCCTCCCCCTCTTGCTCTCATATTATTATTGAGTTAATTTTTTTTATGATTTTTGTGTCAGTTTGTGCTTCACGCTATTATGTATTCTATAAGACTTATTTTGTGTACATGAAATGAAAAGTAAATTATTTAGACACATATTTTAGAATTAAAAGTAAAAATACTTTATTTAAATTATTAAAGTTAAAAATAAGTTAATAAATATGCATGTTCCATATATTTTAATATTTTACTCTCTTAGTCCTCACTTGTAATGTGTTTTTCTCTAGTATTTTTGTGTTTGTTTTTGTTGCAATACACTATGTAACTTATGAATAATTTTTTTCCATCTTTAACATATTTTAATAAGGTGACCTAGTATTGAACATCATAAACAAAAAAAAATATAGCATATTATATAAATATTGTATCACTTTTTTACATCACTTTTTGTGTGCTAAATATTACAGTAATAGTAAATCATATTAAAGAGAAAGTAACCATATTGTATCACCATTCTCTTTTAAAAACAAAAAACAAAACTATTCTCTTGTTTCGTTGTGTAACATGCTGCAATTTCGTATGTAATTACTATCAAGCAAGAGGTGTGTAAATTTTTTAAAATGGTCATGAAGAACATCGACTTACAATGAATGTATGTCTTAAAGTCTAATGATTGGTTTAAATTTCCTTTCAATTGGCTACAATATTTCGTTGTTTTGTTGGGGTTTCTTGGATTTATCCAGTTGATGGATTGTATTTCGCTTTTTCGGTTAGAGATTTTCCTAATCTGTTTTTGAAGTTAATGAAGGTTTGCTTATAAAAAAGAAATGTCTTAAAGTCTAATACTATTAGTAGTTTTATTTCGACCTTAAGTAACTTTATGGTTAGAAATATTTTATTTAGATGCAGTAGAAAAAACTTGTAAGTGAGAAATCATATTGAGAACTAATGTTTTTAAAAAATAGAAATACTTGAGAATTCTGATAAAAGTATTGAAAAATGTAATAGTAGTATTGATTAAAGAATAAGCAAAAAAAAACATGTTTGTCCGTTTTTTACTACATACATGCTTGAAAATCTCAACTAATTGTGTCAAAAATCTCAATTGATTTTTTCTTGTTCTTAGTAAAAGTTATATCTAACTTATTTCATGAGATGTTACTTTGGTATATCCAAATTGATGGAGATTAAATCAGTTTCTTCAATTTTATGAATTTATTAGTTTTTAAATATAATAATACCCACAATCACAATCAATAGAATAACATTATTTTTGTGAGAGATTTCCATAAGAAATAGAAAATAATATTATTAACAATGGAATCAGTTTTTTTTCCTTGCCTCGTTACAATTTCTTGACTTTTATATTCTTCTAATCCTCATGATTATATGTTACTGAAAAAAATAACAATAAAAAGAATCATAACAAATAATAATAAAATGCAAGACTAATATAGGAGAAACAAATATAAAAATACATAGAAAAATATTATAAAACATTAACAAATATAATCACTATTTTTGAAACGGGAGGAAAATTAAAGAAAAACATTACCAAATATAATCACTATTTTTAAAAAATGTAAGCAATAAATGAAAGTTTTGTCTATGATTATATTGTTCGTTCAATTTGCCATAGATATTATCACTTTGTAAAAAAACAACTCTATGTAAATATAAATTGGTGAAAGCAATTCACTTATAATTAAATATTGGAAATACAAATTAACAAAAAAAAACTAATCAGAATGCAAAAACGTATAGAATAAAAATATTTCAATTAAAAAGAAGAGATGCAAAAAGAAAAGAAATATAAGATGAATTTTGCGCCATGTGATTTTCTAATGGAAGTTCTAACCACCCCTTTTATGGATTGTATTTTGTTATTATTTATTAAGAAAAATAAGAATATTTTTGGAAGAAATAAAAAGAACCGACCAAAACAATATATCATCAATATCTATAGTAATATATAACATTCCGATGCATTAAAAACAATAAGTTATTTTCTACCAAAAATAAACAATAAAGTGACTACTTTAAACTTTTAGGTTGATTTAGTTTTTCTCGACAATTTTGATCAAATTAAGAGATATTTAAACATTTAATAAACATAAATCGTGTGGTCTTATAAATAGAAACAAATGAGCATAGTACTTAAATTGAATCTTTTTATAGAATATCATTCAAATGATTTTTTTTTTAAATTATGTTTTAAAAAATCACTTGTTATTAAAAAGAAACATCAGACTCCTTGAGTGTGTTTTACCCCGTGTTTTAAAAATCGGATCGGATCGGCCGGTCGGACAGGTCGAATCGGGAACCGGTCTGGTTCGAATGTTGTATTGCTTATGTTATTGAACCGGTACGAACCGGGAAAACCGGCGATTTTCATAAACCGGCGGTTTAATTGCTATTTTTTTAAATTTTTTATTTATTATTTTAATTAAAAAAATAAAATAAAAAATGAAATAAAAATTAAAAATAAAAATAAAATATAAAATGAAATAAATCAAATAAAAAATAAAATTAAAATTAAAAAATAAAAAATAAAACATAGTAATGATATTATTGACGAGGAAATTGTTGCAGATGCGGTTGATTTTATTGCAAATTATTTTAATTTTAAAGAAGGAGATCCCAATATTGAAACAATTTTCCCTCCTTTAAACTAAATTTGATACACATTTGAGTTATTTTGTTATAAACTATTTAATTAAATTATATTGCAATTAGACTTTGTTTGCAATTAGACTTTGTAATTTTATACTATTTTGTTATGTGTGATACCTTTATTTAAAATTTGAATTTAGATTATGAATTTGTGAATTTATGATATTATATTTTAAAAAAATTTAAGTGTTATTTATATTTTGTAGATATTGAATCATCCAGTTCGACCAGTTTTATATCTATATAATTTTCTTATAAAAAGACTGGTCTATTTAACCGAGTTATCCGGTTTGGTCATGCGGTTCGATCAGTGACTCAGTGGTTCAACCAATAAACTAGTGACCCAATATCCTCACCGGTTTGATGATTAGTCTGATTTTTAAAACACTGGTTTTACCCTTATTTTTTTCCACAAGTGTGTCAAAGTTTTACCATCCCACCCTACTAAATAATTATACGTAATACCCCTACAATTAAGTTTATTATATATAATATAGATTGTTTATTTTATCAAACCTTAAATGAATATATAACTTTTCAAATTGGTCTACAAAATAATTATATGAACAATTATATTATCTTTGAAAAATCAGTTTACACTAATCAATGGTTTTTGAGCATCATGTAACTCTTTAATAGTTCGAATCTCGTTCAATATTTCAAGTTCTTCATTGAATATACACTTTCTTTTCTACTAATTCATTCTACAAATCATAAAATTTGATGTTTTGCAAAATAAATAAGTATAGATGAAACTTGAACGAAAATTAGAAGCATTGAGAGAGATTTTAACCATTAAAGAACGTCAGATGAAAGATGAGTTACAAAATGCTCGAAAAACATTAATTAGTGTAAGATGTTTTCAAATAAAACTTAATTTTTCATATTATTATTTTCAAAATTAATTTAATAGGTTATTGTTCAAAGATAGCACTACTACAAATATACATTCCGTAATGAACTATTACATTGCGCAAGTTATCAATCGTGGTAAAATCTATTCAATTAGGCGTATGTGTCCCTTTTATTTTAAATTTTAAGGCACGTTTTACCATGGTTGGAATTCCAACCATGATGAAAAAGTGGCATATGACAACTTTTTACGACGGTTAGAATTATAATCGTGGTGAAAAGTGGCGTCATGAGTTCAAATCCTATCACCAGTAGTTTTGACATTTTATTTATTTTTAATCCATTTTTTTTACCATGGTTGAAATTTCATCCGCAAGAAAAAGTGGCATCTTTTACCATGGTTGGAATTTCAAGCGTTCTGAAAAGTAGCATTTTGTCATGAGTTTGAATCTCAGCACCAACAATTTTCCTTTTTATTTATTTTTAAGTCAATTTTCACCAAGGTTGGAATTTCAACCGTGATAAAAAGGGACATTTTCCTATTTTTTTTTTTAAATTAAAAATGAATTACATTTCCAAGATATATAGTACTCCATGTTCATTCACTTTTTTCATAGACAAACTTCATCTTCTACCTCTAAACTTCATCTTTTATTTACGAAACTCTAGTTTTTTTCACTATAACAAACTCGAAAACATTTTTTTTTTCATAAATGAAAGTAGAAAACATAATTTCTTTCATTTACAAATTTCAAAACTCCATCTCCTCTCCAACTTGAACGAGGTAAGAAAAACATGAATTCTTGTAAACAATGTTAGTTGTTGTTGTGTTAGATAAAATATTTAATGTTATTATTTTTTAGATTCAATGCTTTACGATTTTGTTGTTGTTGTTGTTGTCGTTTTTATCTTCTTTTTTTTGTTTTTATTATATTTGTTGTTGAGATTTAATATTTAAAGATTGTGTTGCTTTTGCTTTGTTGTTGTTGAGATTTATTGTTTAATGATTCTATTGATTTATTTTTGTAGTTTTTGTTCATGTTTTAGCTAGTGTTCTTTTTTGTTCTTGTTCTTATTGTTCTTGTTCTTGTTGTTGTCGTGTTATAATATTTGATATCATATATTATGATGGAAGTTCTCAATGTAGTCAGCCAAAACATGTGGCTAAAACAAAAAATGGGCTGATTGGGTTTTCACCACGGTTGGAACTTCCAACCGTGGTGAAAAGTGGGTTGGCTGACATTTCACAACGGTTGGAAGTTCTAACCCTGGTGAAAAGTGGGTTGACTACATATCAACACAGTTGTAATTCTTAACCATGGTGAAATGTAGCGTGCTATCCAGTTTTCCACTACGTACCTTAGCTCGTGGTGGAATGTAGCGCACTTACTATGACTCATTACCTTACCACCGTTGGTCAACCGTGATGGTACTCGTTTCTAATTGTGGTGAAAGGGCTTTTACATAGTAGTGGGGATTACTGAAACAAAATTCGATATTAGATATAATAAACTCAATTGTATTTTTTGTCACTCTAATGTCCTCTTGACATGTTCGGGGAAACTGCTGCATCTCGCAAAATGCGATCCTTCACAAAGCGTTTTGCACTCGCGGAAAATGATTTGAACATAGTCGCTATCAAACTTTATTTATTCAAAAGAAGGAAAAAGAAAATATCGATAAAAACCTTAAGAAAAAGAAGATGGTCATCACAACCATATTCGAGTTCGGGAGTTGATTACGCAAGGGAAAGGTATTGGCACCCCTCACATCCTTTGTACTCAACAGGAACCTTTTAGTTAAACATGTGATTGAATGTTAGCTTATGTTAGTTATTTTCTTCTAATAGTAATAAGAGTGTAAAAGGAAAATAAAAGGGATTCCAAAAAGGTTTTTATTAGGATGCTTAAAAATATTTCAAGTCTTATTCCTACCTATGCTCGGGTACAATGAGGAACTCAAAGCTTCATAGTTTGGAAAGACAAAGATATTTTTGGGTTTTTGGTTATAGTGCTTGACAAGACAATGAATCGAGCTCTTATGTATATCCAGGTATGATGGAGAAATCAAGGTTGCATAGCTCTTGATAACAAATAAGTGTTGGTTGATTGATTCTATTGAACGAATGTTTAGGTCTCATTTCAGCCGTTAAATGTTGGCTTGTATGCTCGCGCATGGGAGACTTAAACGTTTGTTTGTTTCGCGATAGATAGGATCATGTTTGAGCGTGTTCTTGTGGTTTGAACATTGCTTGTATGCTCTCACATGATAGACTTAAACACTTGTTTGTTTCGTAGTATAATGGATTAAACAATGTTCTTTTGTGAAAAGGTTTCAATCACACAGGGCAAGAAAAAGATATGTTTGATTATTTGAAGTTTGTTTTAGGGTTTGGAAGACAAACATTTGGGATTTCAATCTATTACGACTTGGGCCTAGTATTCAGGACTATGACTAGACCTTTCACCCAGGTAGTTTTTTTTCTTTCCAATTTTTTAAAGGAAACGCATTGGAATGTTGGCGAAAGACGAGTATTATGAATTACAAGATATTATAACTTGAGCCTAACACTCGGGGCTATGACTGGACCTTTCATTCATGTAGCCTTTTTCTTTCAACAATTGTTTGAAATAGTCAAAGTATGAATTATACGTTTTGATTTTGACTATGAAAAGAGCTTGATGTTGGGTTAGGTGTTTTATTTGCACTGTAAAGCGAATTGTGAAAATGGTTATGAATTTGTTTTGAATTGATGGTGAAAATGTTTGAATACTAAACAAAAGGTGAGAATCGTAACGTAGTGGAAAATTCTAGTGTGGGGACATGAACTTTAGCACAAGGCTTAAGCTAACTCCACATGGTAAATCGAATCACAATATGATAAAGCATAAATGTAGCGGTAAAAATCATGAGTGTAAGCTATTGATTAACTTAACTCAAGGTAAATAGAGTCGCCACCGCGCTTTTATTTTATTCCAAAAGGAAAAGGAAAAAAGAGCGAATAAGTCCTAATGAATATAAAAGCAAAAAGCTAAAAGAATCAAGAAAAGAAAGGGTAAGGGGTTGGTTACAAAATGGGAAGGTTTTAAGCACCCAAAATGTTCGTGGTACTCCATGGGAGTCCTTTAAAAAATTTATTGCTTTTGGTTTCAAAATGGTTTGTTAAATGAGATTGAAGAGAGGAGAAGAGAAATGTTTTTTTTAAAGATTTTTGTGTTTGACGAGACTTTCATATCACGCCTACGTATCCACAAAGTGCAATGCAAGATTAAAATCCTGTAGTTCGTGGTACAAATAGTGAAAATTGGTTTGTTAAATTGATTTTAAAATGTAAAGACAAGTTGTCATTCTTTAGCGAATAATTCCGCTAGAAAGAATGAATCATGTCTAAACATATGAAAATGATTAAAAAGAAAAGTGCACGAGGGCACAAAAAGGATTGAATGGGTTTTGCATTTTTAAAGTCTTTTGAAAAAGGTGTCAATATGCTTATGTAGTTTAGCATTTATTAAGAAATGAAATGAAAAGAGTAAAGTCGCTTGACCAAAGTCAATGTTTAATTTATTAAAAAGGTTAATGTTTGAAAGCAAAGAAGTTTTTGAAAAGAGGGAGAAGTTTTTGAAAATTGAAGAAGGGGATGAGATGAAGAGGCTATCCTAAAAATAAAAAAAAGAGATAAAGAAGGAAAGATCTAACCAATTTGTGACTTCCAAGCATAAGCACAAGAGTTCCATCCTTATAATAATTAGATAGCAAATGGCCAAATAAAGACTAAAGTACCAACTTCATGATGATCAAAGCAAAGGGAAAGTGTCCAAGAATCTAAGTCCAAAACTTCAATTACAATGCAAAGGATAGTAACCATAGTCCAAGATCAAAATCATAAGTTTTTTAAAGATTTAATCCTTTATTAATATTTTTGTGTCCAAATGGACAAAGGAAAAAAGCACAACCAAAAGGTGCGAGAAGGAAAATTAAAATAGTAATATAATAGTAGTAATAATAATATGTACATAATAGTGGTATAGCGAACTTAATCATCCACAACCAAAAGAGTAACAAGACAATTAGTGCCAAAACCGAAAAGGCAACCGATTTCGCTTAGTATCTTACACTATAGTGATTAACTGATGCGATTAGACCCAAATTCGATGAAACTTGAAAGAAGATTGGGATATCCAAAGCAACTACGCATCAAGCTTCAAAAGTCTTGGATCTAACGCAAATGACTAACCACTTTGGGATTACGCGACCAACACGAGGTCCGGTCCACGAAAGTGCAAGTATCCAATTGGATTTTTATTTCGAAGTAGGGACACATTTAGGTCTATGTTAAGCAATCGCCGAGTAATTTACGGATTAATTGCCCTACAAATGAGGTCGGCCAAAACTAATTAAGGTTAACGATATTAGTGCTAATACATGTGAGATAAACAATATGTAAATCGTTATCCAAACGCAATGCTGCACAAAAATAAAGATGAATACCAAATTGAGTTACACTTATGGTATTTTTTCATCTTTAAGTTCAATCACTCATTTTGGTGGATTCAAGTATGAAAATATCTCACTAATGCAAAGTACCTAAAGTGAATTAAATAATTCACTTAGAGGTAGATTTGAACTAATGAATACTAACCACTCTAATCTACACCCAAAGTCCATTGAATTTAAAGAGAAATCAGTCCCAAGAATGTATCCCAAGGTAAGAATAAGAAGAAGGGAGAAGAAGAAGCAAAAGGAACCAAAAACAGGTAAAAAAACAATCCAAAAATTGCTACTGAAGCATTGTTAATTGGTTAACCAAATGGTTAATCGGTTAACACAAGAAAATTTTGAATTGTGGGGCAAAAAATACATTGGTTAACCGGTTAACCAATTTGCACTGCAAATGGTTAATCAGTTAACACTGCACCAGTAGCAGAAAATTGGCCAAAATTCAGCATGATCCTTTTTTAAAACAAATCTCAAACACCTTATGATCATGAACTGAATTGGAACGAATTTTAAAGTGTATAACAATGAGATCCCTGCAATCAAACAATAATTTATGATCCAAAAGATCAACAACCAATAGCACTAAAGATCTACATCTTGAAAGATGGTGATGAAGGTGTAACAATGGAGGAATATAAATTACCAAGAAAAAACTTCAAATTACTCCACTAGAAAGCTTGATCTACTGAAATTGATGAAGAAGAATGAAAAGGATGAAGGTTTAGCTCAAGTTATTCAAGAATTCAATGCAAATTCTTGATAACTTTCATAAGAAGAAAATGAGCTTTAGGTGATTTTTGTGGTTTGAGGATGTATTTTGCAAGGGATTTTTTATCTATCAAAAGCTTAACACTATACCAAACAAGGGCTAAGACAACGCTTTTTTTTACCTTTAACAACGCTTAAAAGCGTTGTCTAAGGTAGCACTTTTGTAAGAAAAGACAACATTTTTTTAAGGAAAAAGCCTGCTAATGGACCATTTTAGAAAGCACTTTACCTTTAAAAGCACTTTCTAAAGTAGACCTTTAACAACGCTTTTTCCTTAAAAATGTTCTCTAAAGTGGGCCTTTAGACAACGCTTTTAAAAGCGTTGTCTAATATATACGTATAAAATTATAATGAATTTTTTTATATACCTTTAGAGGGCGTTTTTTGAGGATATAACACTTTCTTTTGTCCTCCTTTAGACATCACTTTATGAAAGCGCTCTCTAATGTATACCTATAATTTTAATGAATTTTTTTATATACCTTTAGAGAGCGCTTTTTAAAGAAAGCGCTTTCTTTTATGGATTATAGAGATCGCTTTTTCTTAAAAGAGATGTCTTTTCTATACGTATAATTTTAATGATTTTTAAAAAATCCCATTTTAACCATTTTTTATGCAGAAACCTGTATAATTCAATTCATTTCAATAAACTTGTATAACTCACATTTCTATAAACCTGTATAAACCACAAATACCATTATAAACCATTTCAATTTAAAACTATACAATTCAAGTCATTGACATCTCAAAACTAATACCATTTCACTAATACCACTAATACCATTTCAATACAAAACTTTACAATTCAAGTCATTTACATAAACCATAAGTCATTTACATAAACCATAAGTCATTTACATAAACCACAAGTCAATAACATTCACATAATCCCATAATCATATATCTTAAACTATTCTTTTTTCAATAATATATTCGAACAATTCCTCCATAATTTCACCCACTTTTGAGGGCGTGTAATGAGAACACACGAATTCATCAAAGTACTACATAACAAAAAATATATGCATTAGTTAGTTTAAAATAATAAATTATGACATATCCGATAAATATTAAATAAATCCTAAGTTATAAATCCATGCATACCTGAATAGGAATCTCTAATCGATCCAATTGAAGGATTTCTCTCATAAACCTCAAAACGAAATACCTGTAATCTATGTTATTTTTTTGTTGAGGACACTACACATAGAAAAACAAATAAGAATTAATATATAGTTGTTTGTGTTATCAAGTAGCATCACTAATAAGCAACATTGTGAAAATTAAATTAATATACCTGCACATGGATCCATGGAGTAGTGCTTGCTTTAGCCTGTGCTACTCGAGCATCTCTTTATGCTCGGTATACTAGTATAGATCTATAAAAGAAAAACGTAAATTTAGAACAATCTTAAATATACAAATACACACGAATATCTCGAACAATCTCACTTACATATCAACCACTTCCTTCATACTCGAATATGTTGACCAATTATGCTCCAATGAATTCATATAATAGACCACTTCTTTTGTAGGATTAATAGCAACCAACAACCAGTATCCACTGTAAAATATAACAAAAGTTTAGATGGATTATTTCTACGCAAGAAATACAAAGATTAGAATGAAAATCTTACTTGTGTCCAGTATTATACGGTAAAAAAAACAAAGTTTCTGTATTGGCCTCCGTAAATCTCTCAATTAAGTGGTCTCTTACTGAAACTGAATTCAAACCAATTGTTATTGCATTGACACAGGTGGAAGCAAAGAAACGAAATTTGTTTGACAATTGCATCCCGCGCATAATTTATTCATACAAAAATCTTAAATAAAAACATATATAATAAACATTAGGCTATTTTCATTGAAATGTGTAAATAAAATGTTCAACTAAATAAATAATAGATTGATCAGTGTACTAGATGTATGCATGCCTAACAACGATGCCTAATTCAAGATGCCTGAAAATCTTCTCCATGTCCTCTCTTCCTATTATCTTAGAATGAGGAAAAACAAAATCACCATCGTCCATGTCTATTTGAAGAATACAACCTTGCATCACATCTGATGTTGACACAAGTGTCTCAAGACACAACCGAAAGCGATTTACATGAGCTCTTTTTGCCTGCATGGTTCTTGCAGGAACCTTTTTCTTGCTAATGACATGTTGTGAAGCTTGAGCAGGAACCTAACAATCATATAAGTTAGGTAAAGTAGAAAATCATGAAACTTTTGAATTCATACCATAGAATAAAACTTTAAATATACCTCTCTTTGTGATGCAACAGACTATTTTTCCGGCAAAATCCCTTTATCCTTAGATGCAGGTTTTGTAGGAGTTTAACATTACCATGTAAAAAAATGTACGTAATGGTTTAGAATAATTTTCATAATGGTTCAGAATTGACATTTGAATACTAAGATATTCATAATGGTTTTAAACTTACCACATCATCTATGAAAATGAGGTCTGACATCCATGCAACAAACAAGCCTATTGCATCTCCCACCAATGTTATCTCTGAAACCAAGTAAGGTATAGGTAGTATCGCATCCCTATCTATAGCAATATCAACTGACAGTTTCAGATATCCATGAGGGAGCGGATTATAGTGAAGTAACTTTCCCACTCTGTTATGCACTTTTCCCTTGCTAACCATACGATAAGTCGGTAACGACAAATACAGCCAACAAGATGAAATGCCCTGAAGCAATAGTGAATGCATAATTGTTAATGCGTATAAAGGTCAATCAAAATAAATGTGTTAATTTAATTAAAATAAATATGTGCTAATTACCTCAGGAATTTTATTTTCACAATTGATACTAGCTTTGTCACTAGTATCTTTCAACCCGGAACCACGCTTTTCCGTCTCATATCTCTCTATCCTTTTGCAATTCACGGACTTGCGCTTTTAGTTCCTCCAATGATTGCATCACTTCTTGATTGCTAGGCTTTTTTATCTTTGGTTGCTTATACAAGGAAGATGGACTCAACCAAATCCTTTACCCCTCACCTGACCGGAATACTCAGGAACTTTTAGTACTCGACTAAGAATGCTTCTGCAATCCTCCTCACTAGTGGTTAAGGATTTAGATAGAGTCTCCTGAAATTCATTGAAAAATCGAAAATTATTAGTGGAGATTAAAAATTAATTATATTTTAAGGACATAATATTATACTTACACATTCCTCATAAAAATGTTGAACATCTTCACTAGCAACTCCACTCTTGCCCACACGAGCAGCCTTCCACAAAACATGCTCCGAAAGAGATTTTTCTTCACTTTTCTCCTCTTCAAACTACACATTGAGACAAATAATAAGATCTTGAACTATAAAATATTGAGACAATTAATAAGATCATATCATTTATATATAGTTACTATTTGTTGTTGTAAGCGTGCATATCCCAAACACCCTTTTATGTATGGATATGCGGGTTTTGATGCTCTTTGGCGATTAAGGCACTCAAATCCTGGATAAACAAGTTTAAGTCATATCAGAACAAACTAATGCAACAAGTATATAATAAAATTAATAGACATGAAAAGATAACATTACATTGAATTTTCCAGTTTTTCGTTTGGCTACAAAAGCGCCTCATTCTTCCGGTGTAATCAAATCCACAAACAAGTGTGGAAGTTCTGCTTCAACAAATTTTTTCATCATCCCTCAGATATTTGTTTGATAATAAGGCTTGAAACCCCATATGTCTCTTTCCGGCCAATTGGAGACAATACTTCCGCAAACTTTCATCAATATTAAAGGACCTCTACAAAAAAACACACACATATAATAAACATAAAGTGTGTTAGTATAAGTAAAAAAATCTAATAACACATCAATCATGTCTGGTAAGTACCTGTATCTCACTCCATATCTTATCTTTACCAGCTTTCAACAATGGATTCCTCCAATTATCACTGGTAATTAGAATGTGATGGCAGACAAGTGAACTAATGTATGAAGACAACATTGAACCGTTAGGCTCAATTAGTTGGTTCTCCTCACTCCAATGTGCATCAAATTTCACCCCTTTGTCTCTAGAACGAACGATTGAATTCATAATTGTTATTCCAATTTTATTTCACTTTCTACATTCTAAGCTTCATTTTGAGCTTCATTTTGAGCTTCTTTTATATCATGTGTCTCGTGTGTGTCTTCCTTATTACTGGCCATTAGACCTGTAAGAAAGAAAAAACAAAAATTAAATGAAAAATTATAAAAATCCATAATCTATAATCCATTGAATGATATAACATGACAAATTAAATGACAAATATAAAAATCCATAATCTATTTATAACTAGTACCTTTTTTAGGCACGTCTCTTTCTTTTCTTGGTTGGAATATGTTGTACCCGTCAATTAACAACACAAACGGTTGGAATGATCCAAATACACACATTATGAATATTTCTAATATATGATATATTCGCTATAATATTTTCATCTTGATCATTTCTAGTAAATGATTCAATATCAACATCAATTCACCTTGATCTCCAATGTTTTCATCAATTACTTTGTTAGATAAAAGCACTATAGACCATTTTGTACTTGTCGGATTAGTGACATAGAAACTTGTTTAGCTTGAGAGGCTAGAATAAAAGCCCATATTTGTACCCCACCCTATTAAGATCCACTTGCAAAAATCCTGACTTATCCATTTGTATGTCATTATTGTTTTCAACCCACTTGCAACGAAATACAAGAATCTGAAACTTCTCAAAATCAAACACCCAAATATGCTCAGTAACCCCAAAATATGACAGATTTGCAAATTTGGGGTTTAAGTCTTTCACACTTGAAATATGCATTGCTTCAGCTACCACGGTGACACCACTATTTTACCTAGTACTTTTATCATCTTGTTCTTTGGTATAAAATGTGTATCCATTAATTGCGTATGCGCTATAAGAAAACAGAACCAAACTTGTACCATATGCTAAATATCTTAATATTTCTGTCATTGAAGCAGGATCTGAATAATACTTTTTGAAAATGTGATCCTTAAACCAAGGTATGAAACTCCGATTATGCTTTCGTAATATCCAATTCACATTTTATTCGGATTTAAACCTCAGAGAACATCCTTTTTCATTTCAACATACGACTCAACCTCATTCTCATTGTGTAGAACATACAAATGCACTTGATCCCGTTCGACCCTTGATACTATCACAACTTCATTTCCAATTAACTTTTTCCTGCTTTTTTCCCGACAATATGAGATTTAGGGAGTCCAATTGATTGTACATTGGACAAATATTCAGTATAAAACTCAATCGCTTCTTTAACAATGTATTGTTCGGCAATACAACCCTCTGGTCGACTTCGGTTTTTCATAAACCCTTTTAATATTTTCATATAACGTTCAGTAGGGTACATCCATCTCATATAAGCCGGTCCACACAATTGTGTCACTTTCACCAGATGAACAACTAGATAAACCATTATGTCAAAAAAGGAGGGAGGAAAATACATTTCAAGATCACACAAAGTAATAACTATTTCATTTTGCAATATTGTTAAGATCGTAGGATCGATCACCTTACTGCAAATTGACTTGAAGAAAAAACACAATTTAGTTATTGAGCTTCTTACTTTTTCAGGCAGAATAGAACGTATACCTATTGGTAGAAAATGCTGAATTATAACATGGCAGTCATGTGTCTTTAAACTCTTTAACTTGAGGTCTTTCATAGACACAAGTATTCTAATATCTGAAGAGTATTCTTCTAGAAATTTAACTTCACTTAGAAACTTACACAATACTTTTTTCTTCTTTCTAGATAGAGTATATGCAGCAGGTGGTAAATATGTTCGTTTTCCTTTCTTTAAGGGTCCTAATTCAGCTCTTATCCCCATCTTTATCAAGTCCTTTCTTGATTTAAGGTCATCCTTAGACTTTCCTTATATATTGAGTAACATACCAATAACACTGTCAAACACATTTTATTCATTATGCATAACATCGAGAAAATGTCTTACATACAACGACTTCCAATATGGCAGTTCAAAAAAAAATTGACCTCTTCTTCCACCATTTCTTGACAAGTGTATGTGCAAAAGGCTTGCCAAACTGAGTACTCACATCTTTCACCTTTTCAAAAGTTTGATCACCTGTCAATATAGGTGGAGCTCTGCCTTGTTTTGTGTCTACATTGAAGGATTTTCTCCGCCCACGGTAGTGATGTTTCGAATTTAAGAATCTACGATTTCCGAGAAAGACATTCTTCTGGCCAAACTCCAATCATGTCCAATCTGTTTTATCTTCACAAATAGGACACGTACATTGATCTTTTATGATGTACCCTGATAGATTTTTGTATGCTGGAAAATCATTAATTGTGCCAAACAACATCGCCCTCAAGTTGAAACTTTCTTTCCTATACCCTTCATAAACCTCCACACCATTCTCCCACAAAAACATTAAATCTTCGATTAAGGGTGTCAAGTATACTTCTATGTCATTCCCTAGTTGTTTAGGCCCATAAATTAACATAGATAATATCACGTACTTATGCTTCATACATAGTCATGGAGGTAGGTTATAAATCATTAAAATCACATGCCAAGTGCTATGTGAGATACTTTAAAGACCGTGTGGGATTATTCCATCAGTAGATAATGCCAAGCGAAGGTTTCTTACTTCTTTTCCAAATTCAGGATAATCATCATCAATTTCATCCACTGTGGTGAATCTGCCGAATGTCGAAACTTTCCATCAATAATTATTTCATCTGCATGCCAAATCAAGTGTCTTGAATCGGTTTCACTACGAAACATGCGTCTGAATCTCGGAATTATAGGAAAATACCATAAGACCTTTGCTGGAGACAACTTATTCTTATATCAAGAAACACCACATTTATGACACTCATTTAAGAATGCATACTTGTTTTGAAACAAGATGCAATCGTTTGGACAAACATGTATCTTATCATAGCTCATTTCAATAGAGCAAAACATCTTTTTGGCCTCATATGTTCGATTGGGAAGAACATTATCCTCTGGAAGCATATCTTTCATAAGGGCCAATAACTCTGTGAAACTTTTATTTGACCATCCATTACCCACCTTTAAGTTGTATAACTTTAATACCACAGACATCTTGTGAATTTAGTGCAACCATTACACAACGATTTCTCTGTATCGCTTATCAACCTCTCAAACATTTCCGGACAATCCTTAAGATCATATTCAAGTGCTTCTACAATCTCTTCAACTCGATCATAATCGCATGTATTTATTTCATTGTCGTTTGAAGCATAGGTCGTATTATCTCCCGGTTCAACAATCCTGTTAATTTTCTCACCATGCAATTTCCAACATTTATAACTTCGATCAATTCCATGCCTCTTTAAATATGATGCCAACTGAATTGCGTCAACCCGACCCACAAAACAACAACCTAAACAAGGACATCTCATTCAACTGGGGTCTTTGGCATGCACACAACAAACTTAATGAATTCTGATACCCCATTCTCATACTCTTTCGACAACCGACTTGAAGACATTCATAGGGAAACGATCCGACTTTTGTAACACCCAAATCTACCCCGCGGAAATTCATAAATCAGAGTTTAAAAAATTCAACGACTTATATAGGATGCCACATTTTCGACGTATTAAAAACATGTTCATTTAATTTCATGATCATCGATACATAACACTTTCATTTAGGATGAAACCATAACAAAAACTTTATATAACAACAAAACAACTAAGTGTTCATCCCCCCCGAGTGTTACATATCAGAGCACCGACACTGACTTGACTAATAAAGATAACCATATTCCTACAAGCTACCTGCAAGTTACCAACATAGGGGTAACATTCAAACAGGAGGGGTGAGATATCGAACCATATAAACAAGAGTATGATAATTAATATGCTAGATAGAATCATACAACTTGCATACTATCCAACAACAACATCTTTCCAATCACCCACAACTTATCAACATACTTTATCAACTTAATTCACATATCAGCATAATCAATTTCAACTATAAAATCAGCATAGACACCTTCATTAACTTCGACAATTATATATAACATATTCAACTTCTTCCATATTAGCATAATCAACTTTATGAACATAAACATATAAACAACTCATGCAACATAACCATATAATCAACTTATTCCACATAATCATATAATTAACTTAGCAACATAATCGACTTATTCAACATGAAACACTTACTCAACGTAATCAACATAAACCACTTAATCAACTTAAATCTTCATAAACAACTTAATCCACTTGAGCAACGTAAACAACTTTAGCAACTTAAGCAACATGAACAACTTTATCAACTAAGCCACATAAACAACATAAACAAAATAAATAATGTGATACAGGATGCGACTCGACTATGCATATGCATGTGGTACCATTGGAGTAAAACTCCCAACTTAGAATATAGCAGGTTATCGAGGTATCTGCAAGACATAAGCCTTCAACTTAAATATTTTGGCAATCTAGGCCAACATGGTGAGCATCCGCTCCAACTTAGAAATGCAATGTATGCCATGAGACCAACAGCGCAACACATAAACAACGGACAACTCAAAACAACATACAACAAACAACATAGAAATTTAAATTCAACACGATTCAACCTTGGCCATAGGCCTACAACTTTCAACGTTGGTCATACGACCTGCAACTTTAATAATCAACATTAGTCCTTCGACCTTCAACTTAAAAATGCTCCCAAACCGGGATAAGACAACATAAGCAACTATACTAAAAAATGCACACATTCAACACGAATACACAAATTACACCGACTAAAATCACCTACTAATTATTTCGAACTAACTCGACAATTTTCGTTAAATTCCAAATAACTAAATTTTCCGCTTAATCAACTAAATCGACTAAATCGGCTAAACCGGCTAAGTCGGCACTATATAATTTTTTGTAATAGCTACTGATAAATTCCACTTATTTTGCTCAATTCCAACTTACCAATACATACATCTCTTTGCTACTAGTTTTTGACTGTTATCGAATTCGATTCTACTACAATACCATTACATGCTAAATTCTCATTGTCATCCACATTCTACTCTGATACGAAACTTGCTATTGCTACTGTTATGTCTAAGTCCTCAACATTATTGTCATTCCTTGCATTATCAAATCGATTCACGTTGAGAAGGAACATATTATTCATCTGGCTAACTTACCCATTAAATAATCCTATTAATCATGTGATGATAATTAATTTCCCTAAGCATTTTATAAAACTGACTACCATTTAATATAATTATATAATATAAGCACATGAATTAGTAAACAAAACCAAAATGTAGTGGTCCCTGTCGCTCCCGAAGATTTGCATCCCGGTACAAGCGCGAACGGTAGGCGAAAGGAGGAATGAAGTGAAGTGAAAAAGTCGCCAGCTAGGCATTTTTATCCCGAAGGAAAGGTAATGCTGCATAAACCTAGGAAAGATATGGATAAGACGGTTGCGAACCAGAGAAACTGAGAGAGGGGGTTGGTTACAACCTGGGAAGGTATTAGCACCCAGATTGTTCGTCGTACTCGAAAGGATCCACGCTTAAAACTTTGTGTTTAAAGGGGTAGGTTCATGTGCTATCTGTGTGCAAAAGCTGGAAAAGAATGTACAAGTGTCAGTGCAAAAAGGAAGTGAAATGCTCAGGAATGAGGCTTAAAAAAAGAATGCTGAAAGAGGGGGAAGAGACAGAGACTTTTGTTCGATAACAGTTAAGTTATGCCTACATATCCTCTCATGCAATGAGGAAGTCAGAACACAGTAGTTCGACTCAAAGAGACTGAAAGATAAATTGACTGATGAACTGCTTGTTTGCCTATGCTCAAGTGTATGACTTGTCTGGCTCAAGTGCTAACTGTCTTGCATTAGACGGAAGAAGCGAGTTCTTGTTTGTGAGTGAAGATGATGAGAAAAGAATCCCAAAGGAGATAATTGTTGTTTGTTTTTGTGTTTTCAGTCTTTTATTGTTTTTGGTGTTTGTCATAAGTTAATGAGCTTAAGCCAAACCAAAGGCCTGTAAACTCATTATATCCTCCCTGATTAGGGATAATGAAAGTACTTTAAGTATGAGATAATCATCTCAACTTAATTGCCATGTTGATGTAGGATTAAGGTCATTAACCTACTTGTGATTATTTAGATTTTTTTGGTTTTTTTGTTTAGTGTTAAGTAATGAGTTTAAGCCATAATCAAGGATTAGTGAACTCATTACACCATCCTAATAGAAGGATAATAGATGAGAACACTTAAGCTGAGGAAGATACCTCAACTTAATCCATGGTTAGGGATTAAAATCATTAGATGACAAGCCTTTATTAAGTGGATTTTAATTAAGAGATGAGATTAAGAAATGATTTTTATGATTGGTAAGACAACTTGAGGAGGACTTGTCCATTAAACACTAGGGTTAGTCCTTCTTAACCAATAAAGGAAGAATTAGAACCCTAATGTAAGGCCCAAGTTATAAGTTAATGTCTTAGTGATTATTAGATGGATTGATTAAGAGGTTTAAACAAATTAAGGGTATAACACTTAGGATTAAAGTTATACACTCCATCCTAAGAGAAGGATGCAGGCATAACCCTAATTCCAAAGTCCTAAAACCTTAAAGGTTTAGTCTCTAATGATGAGATGAGAGGAGAGACACAAATAAGACTCAAAGGTAAAACCTAAGGGGGGACTAATCACAACCCTAATTATTATCATGCTTGGATATTCCTATGGTTTGTAAGGCTTGAGAAAGATCTTCAAAGAAGCCACCAATGGAAGAAGCAGATGGAAGGAAGGAGAAGCAGAAGAAACAAGTTACTTACTTCACTAAAGAAGATAAGTAACTTAGAGGAAGAAAGTGAGAGATGAACATGAATGAGCAAGCCCATGCAAATTCAATCAAAAATGCAGCAAATATGCATATGAAGAAAATGAAGAGAAATGAGAAGTGAAGGCAAATCCACTTCTCAAATTAACTTACCACCTGAAAATGTTAGCATAAGGAAAGAAATGAAATGAAATGAAGCATATGCAAAGTCAAAAACCAAAACCAGAAGCAATCACATGATGAAAATGATGCTATGACATGATGCAAAGACATACAAAGTGCAATGGATGATCATACAAGAGAAAGAATGCAAATGAAGCATGTGGGAAGCATGAAAACACATGGATGTTTATGAAATGAAATGGATGCAAAGCATGGCAAATGTATGAATAAATGAACAAGAAATGTTCAAGTAATGTCTTAAGATGTCTAAGATGACATATGAATGCATGAAATGTCATGGCAAGTTCATGTATGGATGCATATGCAAGATGAATGCAAATGAAGATGTAAAATTAGGGTTACATAAAAGGGTGAGATGAAAATGATCAAAACAGAAGCAACTCACATGATAAAAATTTGCAAGTGAGCTCAAACAAACCATAACCCCATATGATATCACACCCCAAAGGAGAAGGTCTAACTCTTAACCTAAAGGAAGTTATGTTTTTTCTAAGTTAACTAGGGTTTTTGGGTATCTTAAAAGGAAAAATGCAAATCAATTTGAAAATGAATGATAAATTCATGCCAAAAATATCCTAGTAACTAGATGTTATATGGAAAACAATGCAAAAAGAATCATTATCAAACCCTTCATGGTTAGGCAAAAAAGATTTTTTAAAGTTAGGGTTCTAAAAAGGGGATTTTATGAACCCTAAATTCAAAGAAAATGTCAAAGTATGTTCAAAACAAAAAAGAAATTTGTATGAATAGTTTGACAATGTTTCTAAATGTTTTTAGAATCCTAAATGGTATTTAATTAATTAATTTCCATTAATTAATTAAAATAAAAATTTAAATATTTTAAAAATACTTTTTAAATGCAAAAAATAAAAATAAAAATATTTTTGGTTTCTGAAAATTAATAAAATACTTGATAAAATTTTCAGAATTTTTTAATGATTTTTACTATTTTTAATAAATATGTAAAATAAAATGCAAAGAAAATGAAATAAAAATAAAATAAAGGGAAAGTATGACAATCCAAAGGCTGAGGTTTAAACTGGGGGGAAAACCATTGACCAGCGCGCAAATCAAAGATTCATTTTGACTTAATTAAATCAAATTGAATTAATTAATTAAAGATTAGGGTTAATGAGGGATCTGGACCATCCAAATACGCGCGAGAGACATCATCCAAGGGCTAGAATTCAAACTTCCTTAATTACGCAGATTAAACCCTAATCAGTCTCAGGTGGCCGGAGAAGACTTCCGGTCGTCTTCTCCGGCGAGACCAAACTACAAACTTCTTCCCTAGGCCATTTCAGGAGCTCTAAAGCTCCAGATCAAATCCCCAAACCTTCCCCAGCAAGAATCAACCCTTAAAATCAATTTCTAATGCATCATTAACAAGATACGAATCAAAACTCAAAAATGGCAAAACTTTCAGACAGTCATGAAATACTCAATACGCAACCATTTTCAAAACCAACAAGTGCAGTGTGATCAGTGAAGCATATAGATCATTTCTATAACATAAAAAACAAGTTCTGGAAAATTTGTTCTTGAGGTATACCTAAGATGAAGCTTTTCAGTTTGGCACTTTCTGGACCTCTCTCTTGTGCAAATAGCCTTCACTTGATCCACTGATGATATTGCAAGGCTTGGAAGGAGTTGAAATGAGCTGGTTTGAGAGATTGCAGCTCAACTGCACTGGAATCGAGTTTTGTGTTTGTGGGGTTTCAGGCTTGTTTAATAGCTGGGAAATGTTCTATTGATGATGGTGAGTTGAATGGTGAAGTTTGTTTGGGGTTTTAGTGGCTGAACAAAGAGAATCGAAAGCTTGAAGGTTGAGGGTGATTTTTTGAAACTTGGCTTATGAGAGTGTTCAGGCATGTGTTTCTTGTGTTATGGCTTGCTTTTGGTCCACATAACCTGTCTCTATTGGCCAGAGAGTTGTTGTGGCTGCAGCTGATTGGTATGGGTCCAATTGCAAAAAGACAACAACTTGTGTACTTGAGGTATGGGCTTGTGTAGTAGCTGTTTCATGGCATGTCTTGGTTCAACATTGATCAAGGAGGTCCATAGAAAATGATTTGGGGTGCTGCAGCAAGTGTATGAGAAGATTCATGCCGTTTTGCAATTTTGAAGAACTTTGGCCCTTTTGGAATTTCTTGAAGTTCAAGGCATGAAATTGAATGATTCTTTGGGCAATTATGATCACAATGCATTGTACTATGTTTGTATGATGCTTAGAGGTGCATTAGAGGTCACAAAATGGCTTGTCATGTGAAATTGCAAAAATCCTCTTTGGTGTGAAAGTGAAAATTATAGGATTTTTGCCAACTTTGCAAGGCCATAACTTGAGTTCCATAATGAATTAGAACATGTTCTTGTACTTTTTGGAAAGGGAATGATCCAATCTATAACTTTCATGACCAACAATTTTTCATTTGAAGCATTTTTGGTTGAGAAAGAGGAGGTTGAAGAACTTTCCCAAAATGGAAAGTTTCCATTACAAGTCATTTCCATTTTTGGCAACTTTTGGTTTAGCTCAAATTTCTTCAATTTTGTGAATCCAAGCACTTCAATGATCAAATAAAGATCATATAACTTCAATTTGATGAAAATACCACTTTGGTTCCATTGTTGGGGGTCTCAGATGCCCTGATTTTGCTCTGACTTGCTCAAGAAGTTACCCAGTGAACATATGACTTCCACAATGAATTTCTTCATCAAAATTGGTACACGTGATCCTTATAACATCTTAAGAACATTAGAAACAAGAATGACCCAAAAATTTTGTGTTATGGCCTCTGAAACCAAAACCCTAATTTTGGTCATCTGTGTAGTGAAACCCTAGCTCTGCTTCCATGCCTTGCCATTTCTTGTGATTTCTTGACTTCCTTGATCTTTGAGGGATATAATATGATGATAGAACACACATGGACCCTCTTGGAATGCTTGGAGGCCTTTGGAATGGATTAGATGGATCCTTGGATTGCTCAGATCACAAACCCTAGATGCAGATGAACTTGAACTAATGCAGATGAAAAAAGTGTAATATGAGATGGTATGCTTATACTAATGCAAACATGAAAGATCACAAGCCATGGTGTGAAATGAGTGAGGGCAAATTTGGGGTGTTTACAGCTGCCCCTATTCAAGCATGAGTTAATTGTGCAGGATGTAAGCGCCTGGCTTAACAGACAAACAAGATAACTTGTGGTTGAATACCAAAGACAGTCCAAAATTTGCACTCACCGGGGAGAAGAAGAAAAGGGATATAAATTGTAAAGGATAGTAAAGTATGATTTATTAAAATGCGGGCGATGGAGGACGACCATCGAGCAGACGACGACTGCTGGAGATAAGGCGGTAAGCTAAGCAATGACGGGGACGACCGACGAGTTGGGGAAATAATGAGATCATGACGGGGACGGCCATCAAGAAAAGTAACAAGGTTATCTGGGAATTAAAGTAAAGGCAATGATAGGGACGGCCATCAGGGTTGTAAAGTAAAGTAAATATCAATGGGACGGCCATCGGGTCAAAGAATAAATGAAATAATGATGAGGGACAATCATCAATGGTGAAGGACGATCACCTAGCAGGGGCGGCTGCTCTTTATCACGACATAGGACAAATGTTGGATAGAAAAGGTTGACGATGGGGACGGCCATCGGATAAGCATGATGAAGGACGATCATCAAAAGGTGAAGGACGATCACCTAGCAGGGTACGGCTGCTTTCGGGGTTTATCACGACATAGGACGAATGTCAGATAACAAGATCAACGACGGGGACGACCATCGGATAAAAAATGATGAGGGACGGTCATCAAAGGGTGAAGGACGATCACCTAGCAGGGGACGGCTGCTAAATATCACGACATAGGACGAATTCCGGATAGAAAAGGGTTCCAATAATGGAGACTCCGGTGGGGAAAGGATGAGGGACGGTCATCCAAAGGTGAAGGACGATCACCTGGCAGGGGACGGCTGCCGAAAGTATCACGACATAGGACGAATGTCGAATAGGAGAAAAGTTGTTCTGTTGGCGACTTATTGGGGAATGGTAAACACGGACGAGTGCTTACGCTTAATAAATAAAAGGTATAAGTGTTTTGACGTTATGTATAGATTAAAGATGCGGACGAGCATCCTTAAGACCGTGATACAGACGAGTATCGGTAGAAACAAACACTGACGCATGTTCAGCGATGATGGTACGGACGAGTACCAACTGGTTAACAAAGAACACAGACGAGTGTCGAATCTGTGGGGGGATGAATATATATACAAGATAAGGACGAGTATCTGTATACATAAGTATTGTGAAGTATGAGCAAGACACGAACGAGTGTTCAACTTGCTGGGGAAAGGTGACACAGACGAGTGTCAGAAGAGAAAGTGTATAAGTTATTGTAAACACCCCAAATTTTCCCTCACTCATTTTACCATGGCTTGTGATTCTTTTCATTTGCATAAGTTCAATCATATCATCTCATATTGCATTTTTGCTCCACTGCATTAGTTCAAGTCATCTGCATCTAGGGTTTGTGATCTGAGCCATCCCTGAGCCATTTGAGCCACTCCAAAGGGCTTCAATCATCTCAAGAGGGTCCATGTATGTTCAAGCATCATATTATATACTCCCAAGATCGAGGAAGTCAGAGAATCACAAGAACTGAGAAAGGCATGGAAGCAGAGCCAAGCTTAACTGCACAAATGACCTAAAATTAGGGTTTTGGTTTCAAAGGCCATAAATCCAAATTTTTTGGTCATTCTTGTTTCTATTGGTCTCCATATGTTATAAGGATCTTACACACCAATTTTCATGAAGAAATTCAATGGGGAAGGCATCTGATCAATAGATGACTTCTTGAACAAGTCAGTGCAAAATCAGGGAATCTGAGGCCCCCGATCATCCAACAAAAGGGTCTTCTCCATCATTTTGGGTGTATATGATCTTTATTTGATCTTAGAAGAAGTTAGAGGTTCACAAAATTGAGGAATTTCAAGCCATTTGCAAAGTTGCCATTTTGGGAAAGTGACTTGTAATGCAAACTTGCCATTTTGGGAAAGTTTTTCAACCTCCTCTTTTTGATTCAAAAATGCTTCAAATGAAAAATTCTTGGTCATGAAAGTTGTAGATTGGATCATTCCCTTTTCAAAAAGTACAAGAACTTGATCTAATTCATTTTGGAACTCAATTTATGGCTTGTCAAAGTTGGCAAAAATCACATAATTTCCAAGAATGCACCAAAGAGGATTCTTTGCAAAACCACTTGCCAATTCATTTTGTGACTTCAAACACACTTCTAATCATCATACAAAAATAGTACATTGCATAAAACTCAGAATTGCCCAAAGAATTACAAGTTTTCATGCCTTGCCCATGAAGAAATCTCAAAAGGGCCAAAGCTTCATGAAATTGCAAAATGATACACAACCTTTCATACACTTGCTGAATTGCCTCAAAACCAATTCCATGGACATCCTTATTCCTTGATGAACCAGACACCCCATTGTACCACCTCTGAACCAGCCCATACCTCAAGGACAAAAACTTTTGACTTTTTGGCAAGAAGCCCATACCAATCAGCTGCATCCACCACCCACTCTCTGCCCAATCCAGACCTTACAAGCATGCTCCAAGGGTTCATTTTCATAACACACACAAGCAAAAACCTCCAAGAACTCAGCATTCCAAAAAACTCTCCAACTTGCAAAACCCTTCGAATCTCTCAGCTCACTCACTCAATTTTCAAACAAATTCCACCATTCATCTCTAAATCACTCACTGATCACAAACCAACCATTAAAACAGCCAAAAACACCTCACAAACCAAATACGATTCCTGACCAGTTGGGTTGCAAACTCACAAACTAGCCACAAAACACTCCAACCAAGCATCAAAGCTTCATCAGGAGTTCAAGGGGAGTGGTTTGCACAAAGAGAGAAGGCCTGAAAGTCCCAAATTGAGAAAGCTCAAGCTCAGGTACCTCCCTGAAACATTTTTCCAGAACTTGTTTCTTTAGTTATAGAATGGTAGAGTGTGTTCCACTGATCACAATGAGCCTTGAATGATGAAAAATGATTAAGATTTGAGCGTGTATGCATGTTCTGAAATTTTTTTCAGTTTTTATGTTTGTGTTCGAATCTTGATATTGAGGCAAGATAAATGAGATTTGTTGATGGATTCTGGTTTGTTGTTGATTAATGTTGAGTTCTGGAGATTTTGGCATGTTTTTGTAGCTTGGGGAGTGAGATAGGGTTTTCTCAGGGGAGAGGTGGCCGGAGAAGATGACCGGAGGTCATTTCCGGCCACCTGAGAGTAATTAGGGTTTGTAATCAGGTTTAGGGTTTAGTTTGAATTTGGAGCGTACGATCTTGTTTCCCGCGTGCGTTTGATGGCCCAGATCGTCCCACTTAACCCTAATCCACTTAGTTAACTTAATTAATTAGGTTTTAAATTTAAATTTTCCAGTTTGAACCTGGACCGTCCATTCACGCGCCAGTCAACTCCCGCGCGTTTCATTTATATCCTGGCCTTTAGATTGGTTTACTTTTCTATTTAATTTATTTAAATTCACATTTTTGTTATTTGTTTTGCATATTTATTTTAAAATAGCAAGAGACTTTCAAAAAAATTTATTTTTTGCATCATGACTTTAAATATTTTTCTCATTCTGAAAATAATTTTTATTTTATTTTTTGCATAAAATTTGTATTTTTAAAATATTTAAATGTTTCTTTTAATTAATTAATGGAAATTAATTAATTAAAATACCATTTAAGTTTCTAAAAATCACCAAAAAAATCACATTGCATCTTGACACATTTAGAGACATTATCAAACCATTCATACAAATTTCTTTTTGGTTCTTGATCCATTTTGACATTTTCTTTGGATTTAGGGTTCTTAAAAATCAATATTTTTGACCCTAACTTAGAAAAATATTTTCTGCCTAACCATGAAGAGTTTGGTAATGGTTCTTTTTGCATCGCATTCCACATATCATGTAGTTTCTAGGATAAAATTGGCATGAATTTATCTTTCATTTTTGATTTGTTTTGCATTTTTCCTTGTGAGGTACCTTAAAACCCTAGCAAACTTAGAAAGATAATAACTTTCATTAGGTTAAAAGTTGGGTCTTCTCCTTTGGGGTGTGATATCATATGGGTTTAGGGTACCTTTGATCCCATTTTCAATTTTTTTTATCTTGTCATTTGCTTCTGATTTTGAATTTTGCATTGCATCTTGTACATAAACCCTAATTTTTGCCTTCATTTGCATTCATTCTTCATATGCTTGCATACATGAACTTGCCATGACATTTTGTGCATCCACATGACATATAAGACATCTTAGTACATATTGAAATCATGTTTGATCATTGCATCATCCATTTACCATGTTATGCATCCATTGCATTTCATACGTTTTCATGAACTTTCATGCTTCCTTTCATGTCTCATTTGCATCTTCATTACTTGTATGATCATCCTCATCTCTTGACATGTTTTCATACCCTCTCATAGCATCATTTGCATCATGATTATGCTTATAATTTTGGTTTTCACCCTTGCATCTCATCTCATTTTCATTTCATTTCATTTCATTTCATGTCTTGTTGCTAACTTTTCAGGTGGTAAGTGTTTAAGAAGTGAATTTGCCTTCACTTCTCATAATCTCTTCTCATCTCTCTTATGCATCATTGCTGCATTTTGCTTGTGAATTAGAGTGAGCTTGCTCATTCATGTTCCCTTTTCCTCTTTCTTTCTTCAAGCAACTTATCTTCTTAAGGGAAGTAAGTTGTCTTGCTTCTTGCTGCTTCTCTTCCTTCCATCAAGCTTGTAACTTGGGCCTTGCATTAGGGTTCTAATTCTTCCTTAATTGGTTAAGAAGGACTAACCCTAGTGTTAATGGACAAGTCCCCCTCAAGTTGTCTTACAAACCATAAAATCCATTTCTTAATCTTACCATTAACTAAAATCCACTTTAATAAAGGTTTGTTTTGTCACGAGGTTAATCCTTAATCATGGATTAAGTTGAGGAGCCTTCCTCAGCTTAAATGTTCTCATCTATTATCCTTCTATTAGGATAGCGTAATGAGTCCATTACATCCCTGATTATGGCTTAAACTCATTACTTAGCACTAAACAAAAACTCCAAAAACATCTAAATAAATGCAAGAAGGTTAATGATCTTAATCCTACATCATGGTGATTAAGTGTGAGGTGTTTACTTCATACTTAAGGTATTCTCATTACCCCTAATCATAGGGAGGATGTGATGAGTTTACTAACCCTTGGTTTAGGCTTAAGCTCATTTTCTTATGACAAACTCCAAAAAGCAATAAAATATTGAAGATATCAAAACAAACAATAATCGTCTCCTCCGGGATTCTTTTCTCACCTCATTCACTCACAAACGAGAACTTGCTTCTTCCTTCTAATGCAAGACAGTTAGCACTTGAGCCAGACAGGTCATACACTTGAGCATAGGCAAGTAAGTAGTTCACAAGTCAATTCATCTTTCAGTCTCTTTGAGTCGAACTACGGTGTTCTGACTTCCTCATTGCACGAGAGGATACGTAGGCATAACTTAATGGTTATCGAACAAAAGTCTATGTCTATTCTCCCCTCTTCCAGCTTTATTCTTTAAGCCTCATTGTTTTGAGCTTTGCACTCTTTCCTTGCACTGACACTTTATTTCACTTCACACTTCTTTTGCACTGACACTTGCATTTCTTTTCCAGCTTTTGCACACAAAATAGCACTGACACTACCCCTTTAAAACACAAATCTTTTAAGCGTGGATCCCGTCGAGTACGGCGGACAATCTGGGTGCTAATACCTTCCCAGGTTGTAACCAACCCCCTTTCTCAGTTTCTCTGGTTCGCAACCGTCTTATCCATTTCTTTCTAGGTCTATGCAGCATTACCTTTCCTTTGGGATAAAAATGCCTAGCTGGCGACTCTTTTCAGTTCACCCTTGTGTTCTCTCCTTTCGCTGACCGTTCGCGTCTGTACCCCTCTTGGCCCCTGTGTCATCAGGTGGGAGCGACAGCTTGGCGACACTGCTGGGGACCCTTATACTGTAACCAGGGCTTCTGGTTCTTTTTGTGGGTTCCTCCTAGCGCTTGTTTGATCTGTGTTTACTGGGGTGTTATGTGCTATGTGTGTTTAGTTATTTTGCTTTATTTACTGCTTTATGTACAATTTCAATTACTGTTTTCTTTACAGTTTTTTATATGCATCATACTGTCATTGCTGGATCTGGTTTGCTGTTTTGGTGGGTGGGGTTCCATTGAGAGTTTAAAGTCCTATACCTGGGACCTGAGTGACACCTAGGCTAGAGTGGTTCATGTTCTTTCCCATTCCATTTCGGTCTGGTGCGGGAATATGAAACACGGTTCAGATGTGGGTTTCTTCTTGAGAACTCTGTGCTACAGATTTCCTGTAGTGCTAGGGCTATCTGGGAAGCCTGCTAAGTCTGGATGACCTTTATTATGACCTTCAGAATCTGGGGTGAATTAGAGGAGGATCTTTTATGGTTATTGTAAACACTGTACCTCCGGGTTAGAAGTGTTTACACTTCTCATAACTGATCCAAGTCTGAGGATCCTTGTTCTAGAACATTACCTGTGAAGGGGGTTGGGCTGTTTACAGGTTTGCAGGAACCCTTGGCCACATCATACCCTGTTACTGTATTGTTTAAGAATACTTCACTTTGGACAGTTCTTGTGATTAACCCCGAACATGTGACTCTTTATTTGAGTCCCCCACCCTGGTTACTAGATTTCTAAGCCTCCATCTGGACTTTTGAACATTGTCGCTCCCACCAAATGAGGCTAAGTCAAAAGGGGTACAGACGCGAACGGTCGGCGAAAGAGGAAGGAATGAATAAAGTCGCCATCTAGGCATTTTTATCCAGAAGGAAAGGTAATGCTGCATAAACCTAAGAAAAGATGGATAAGACGATCGCGAACCAGAGAAACTGAGAAAGGGGGTTGGTTACAACCTGGGAAGGTATTAGCACCCAGATTGTCCGTCGTACTCGACGAGATCCGCGCTTAAAAGATTTGTGTTTAAAGGGGTAGTGTCAGTGCAAACTGTGCATCAAAGCTAGAAAGAATGCAAGTGTCAATGCTGGAAGAAAGTGAGGTAAAGTATAAGAAGTGTCAGTGTAAGAAAAGAATGTGAAGCTCAAGATTATGAGGCTTAAAGATAATGCTGGAAGATGGGGGATATATAGAGACTTTTTTTTTGTTCGATAATGTTGCACCCCAAAATTTGCCCTCACAAGACAAGACTATGTGTACTAAGAGGTTCACAAGGTTCACAAGACCTCTTATGAGATTCACAAGGTTCAAAAGACATATTATGAGGTTCACAAGGTTCACAAGACATCTTATGAGGTTCACAAGGTTCACAAGACATTTCATGAAGTTCACAAGGTTCACAAAGTTCACAAATAGTCAGAAGATTTGACATTTCCCTCAGACAATGCCTCCTCCTAAGCAATGCATCCTAAACTAGGGTTTTGACTTTAATCAAGCTAAATGGACTTCCAAGACTTCAAGTGAGTTTCATAACATCTTATGTGTGTTCAAGAATCCCCATGACAAGTTTCAAGACTTTTCCCAAAGGTTTGCTCAGTCAGATGATCAGATAGGTCAAAATCAGTCAAAGCAGTTAAAAAGTCAAACTGAGGTCAAACCAAAGTCAAACTTCATGATTTTTGTCAACATCAATTATATGAAGTAAAATTCATCATTTGATCAAGGTTTGATCATGATTCATCAAGGATATTTCAGATCATCAAGAATCAGAGGTTTCTAAATTAGGGTTTTCTCAGGAAAAGTCAACTGAACTTTGACCAGCCATAACTTTCACATGCTTCATCACATTTTTTCCATCCAAAGCTCATTTTGAATGAAATTGAATTCTCTACAACTTTGTATCTCACAAGCCAAGCCCAAAAATGCTTCATTTGGAAGGTATGAGCTAAGACATTATAGGTCCTTTTAAAAGTCAACAAAAAGTCAACTTCAAAAGGGCATAACTTGAGAATGGTAAATGATATGGACATGAAACCAATGGGGTTGGTTATAGGACTCTTCAAGCTTTCCAAAATGTCCAAGAACACCCTCATATCATTAAAATTGAAGGATATGTGCCCTTGCAAAGTTGGGAAATTTTTGGGTGGTTTATGAAGAAAATAGGGTCTTAAAACCAAATTTTTCTAAATGGGCTGAACTTTTTGTGACCCAAAGTATTCCATGACATCATGCACGAAAATTATTTGATATTTTCATAATTTTATTTTATTTATTATGATTTTTTATGTTAAAAATCATTTTAAATTTAAATAAAATATCAAATATGAAAATTTAAAAAATATTTTTGTTCTAGAAGGTCATTAACATGAATTAGATTGAATTGATACACAATTGATGATGATTGGCTTGAAATAGAAAGGTCTTATTCAAAAATATATGAAATTTAAGATCTAATCTTTTTCAATCTCCAAAATCAAAAAAATCCATACAATGATCCAATCTTTCTGACCTAATTCATTCACTATAAGTATATGAAGAGAACACAATGCATAGGGACGAATTTCACAGCCTCAAAGAGTAAGTTTGCACATTAAAAAAAACTCACCAAAATTCAAATTCGGATTCCATCATTCAAGCCCTTTCAAGACAATTTGAAGGTAGCAACTTGTTCCTGGGAGTTCATAGAGTGATTTTGGATCACAACATTGGTCCTTCATGCCTTAATTCGCATAAACCGAATGCATCCCTTTCACATTTTGAAATTTTTCGATTTGATTGATTCATGTATTAATATTGAAAACTAATCATATATTTGTGTTTGTTGTGATGTTTAGAAGCTTTTTGCATAGATTAATTGAATTATCATGGACTGTGTTGAAGATTGCCATTATTAGGGTTTGAAGGTTCAAAACGGGAACCATACATTTAAGACCTTAAAATCAATTCTAAAACCATGGTTGTGATGTATGAGCTTTGTACAATTGATCTGGGCCATTAATTTTGGTTATCATGATGGTTTGCGTGATGTTTCGAAAAACACAGGTTTAGGGTTTTGAAAAATTCACAGGAAATTGCCCAGGAAGATTCGCAGGAAAAAACGCAGGTCTGGAGGAGGAAGAAGACCCCTGGCGCGAATTCCAGAATTTAAATATTTGATATAATATTTTATGTTTTATTATTGATATTGTTTCACAAACGGATGCCTAGCCCAGTGGTGAGAGACGCACGCGTATGACCTTAAAGCTTGTGTTCGAATCCTGGCTGCAGCAATTTTTCTTATTTTTTCTATTTAATTGTTAGACTGAATATATTATTGATTGTGATGGATATACTATCAGTTGCACCCTCCCGGCTGGATGGTAAGTGTGCTTGCGTATTGTGAGAAGGTCCTGGGTTCGAATCCCCCCCAGGCCTTTTGTGTTGTTTCTTTTTGCTTTGTTATGTTTTGTTTTCAGGTTAATAACAAAACCCCATGGAGTGCATTCTTTCTCACCTGTGCGCGCATGGTCCAGTGGCTTGTGTGTTAGTCTTGAGGGTTGAAAGCTTAGGGACTGAGTTCAAATCCCAGCCCAGGTAAGTTTTGTTTTTTTTTCATTCTTTTTCTGTTTTTCTTATTTATTTAATTTATATTATAGTTAAATAAACTTAAATAATAAAAAAAATAGAATGTTTATATTATTATTATATTTTAGAACTCATCTTTTTAATTTAAATCTTATTAGAAAAATTATTTATTTTTGTAAATTATTAATATTGTATAATTCTATATAGTATTTAATTAATCCTAATTTATTATTCTAAAAAACATATAAACCCTAATTTTCTAAAACCCTAAAATATTTTGTGAAACCTAATTATTTTTTTATAAACCCTAATTATAAATGTTAATTTATTTGTTAATTATAACTTTTAATAAACTTTAATTATATGAATATATTTTATAATTTGTTTGAAATTATTATTTAATTCTTGTATGTAAATAATTTTTTAGTGTATGCTTAAAAATAATTAAAACTTGCTAATTTAATTTTGTAAATATAATTTATTTTCATAATATGTTTATAATTAACCTTATTTTTATAATATGTATATAATTTAAAAACTTTATGATAATTAGTATATAATATGAATTATTTATGTTTTCTTCTTAATAATTGTTACTAACCCAATTATTGTTACTAACCCAATTATTTTATTATTACTTATTTTGCTTATTTATTTAATTTGATTTAATTATTATTATTATGTAATTGTCTCCTTTATGTAATATTTTAGTAGTAATATTTAATATTTATTTTTAAATGCTATGGTTAGTAAAATAGGGAGTGAAACGTATTTGTATTTAAAATTGATTTAGATCACTAATCTTAAAAGATAAATATTTAAAATTGTACACTCACACACGTAAGTCGATCTTTGATCGCCATCTCACTTTCTAGGGATACCTCTCATGTTGCCTAAACCAAAGGTCAAGTAGGGTGTATAAAGCAAAGTCCCTCTTTTTCACATCATCTAGTCCCTTAACAGATAAAAAGATCAAGTCCCTTCGAATGTTGCCTTCGTAATGATCTTGTCCCTTTCGAATAAAGATGATAAGTCCCTTCGAATTGCTTATACACCCCACAGTTGCCTAAATAAACAGATGTCCCTTCACTTGTCCCACACATCCAAGGTAATGACTACCTATTCCTTAATAATAGGGATAGTCTTACCATTTAAAGGATATTTAAGAACAGAAAAGACTTAACTTAGGGTAGGTTCCTCTTATGTACTTGCTCACTTTTCAAAAACAATTCAAACACTTCATACATTTCAAACAAATTTTCAAAAACAAAGGTTTTATATACATCCGTACATGGATCATTATAAAATACTTAAGAAAATTTCTATTCACACACTTCACATTTCAAAAACATTTTAAAGTGAGCTAAGTAACTAAGAGCCCATGGATAACCATGGATGTAAAGGGTGTTAACACCTTCCCTTTACATAACCTACCCCCGAACCCAAAAATCTTTTAAGGTCTTTCCTGTTCTTTTATGCCCTTTCCTTTTGGATAAAATAAAAGTCGGTGGCGACTCTTGCTATCCGCAACATTTAACTAAAGTCAGTTCTCCCACCGTGTTACAGAACTGGCGACTTTGCTGGGGAATTAATAAAAGAGGGGTACCCTTAGGAATTAGATCACTTTAAACTTGTTTGCTTTGTTTGCTTTACTTTACTTGTTGGGTGCTCTTATGTGTGAAAGATCCTAACCCGGATCTAGTGTACCTTAGGTAAATGGCAATAGACCAAGGAAACAGTACGGCGTTTACCGATATGGTTGATCTGGTGGCCATAGTTAGTGTGACTTCTTGGTTGGTGCTTATGTTCCTTAAGCAAGTTGAGGATAATATGAGGCTGCCATATGTTGTCAATGCACTAACTAACTTTTAGAACCCTAGTTATCCTATCTTGGCCCTTAGAAAGGTAGTGAGGTAACCGGCTTTGGTGAAGACTGAAGTTGGTTGATACTCGATACTACGCTCATTGAGATTCTAAACTTGGAGGGTTTTGGTTGGAAAGTAAGTTGCCTACTGAACAACCACCCTTGTGAAGGATCAATGATATTGAGATCCCTTAGAACCTGGTTACTTTATAGGATAGGATGAACCATCTAAACTTCAGGGGAGGGTACTTACCTTTGAACCTCATGCAAGCCTTTAAACCTAGGGCTATTGTGTGACTTGTTTGTGTATGCCACATGTTTGTGATTGAGCATAACATCATATCATCATCATGCATCATAAGCATAGCATTTTCACTAACCATTTCAAGGACCAAAGGATTTATCTTTGTTCTTTGTTTGCAGGTCATGGCTTCTGCTCGTAGAAACACTATTAGGATCAACTTTGTAGGAATACCTCCTAAGCTTAAGGAGTTGGTTTCTCAAGTTTCTGAAAACTCCCAGTTCATCAAGAGACATGGTCACCTACTTGATCTAGTCACTTCAGGGTTCAATGAAGACATGATGAGTGTTCTGTTTCAGTTCTTTGATCCTAAGCACCACTGCTTCACATTCCCCGACTATCAGCTGGTTCCTACCATGGAGGAGTTCTCCAAACTTTTGGGTATACCTGTACTTGATCACAAACCATTCACAGGCTTGGAAAAAGAGCCTAAACCTGAGGTTATTGCTGCAGTTCTACATCTGAAGAAGTCAGACATTGTTCTTGAAACAAGAAGCGGAGTTAAGGGTATTCTTGCCAAGGTGTTGATAGAGAAGGCTCAAATGTTCTTGAAAGCTATGAGCTATGATGCTTTTGAGGAGATCTTAGCCTTGCTGATTTATGGCTTAGTATTGTTCCCCAATCCTGATCAGTTCATAGATGTTCATGCCATCAACATATTCCTGAGTCACAATCCAGTGCCTACATTGCTTGGAGACATCCTACATTCTCTTCATACCCGTACTACAAGGGCAAAAGGAACTTTGATGTGTTGCATACCTTTGCTATCTAGGTGGTTTGTTTCTCACCTTCCTCGCTCAGTGATGAAGAATGAGCAAGGGTTCAGGTGGTCCAAGAGGATTATGTCACTCTCTCATTCAGATATCCATTGGTGCTCTAGATCTATGGAGAATGTCACTATCATTGACCGTTGTGGGGAGTTTCCTAATGTGCCACTTCTAGGCATAAGAGGAGGCATTACTTACAACCCTTCCTTAGCTTTACGACAGTTTGGTTACACTCGGAGTGATGGTCCACATGACATGTTGATTCAGGGTATTGTGTTTGACTACGACAACGATCTACAAGGTTACCGTCAAAGGTTCATACGAGCATGGGGGAAAGTGAACAAGGTTGACAGCAAGACTCTGGAACCCAAGTACACTATTCCTATGGAAGCTTACCTCAGATGGGTGCGTTCTCGTGCTCAGACTCTTATGATGCCATATCCTGCCATCCTGCCAGTTACTATGGAGACTGTTGCTGAAGGGGATACTTCTTATACCATCCTTCACCCAGACATGCCCACTGACATGGAAGACTTATAGAGGTCCTGGATCCAATTGAAGGAGCAAAGAGATACTTTTGAGACTCATTACAAAGCAAGTCAAGAAAGAATCCTGGAGCTAACAAAACAACTTCACGAGGAACGGAATCTCAACTCATACCTCCACACCAAGAGGAAACGTCCATGGGAGACTTAAAACCCCATCTTTTGTATTTATTTCATTTCATTTTGTAAGCCCAAAGGGCAAACAAATTTATTACTAATAAAAGTTTACTTTCTTGATTGTTTAAGCAAATTTAAATCATGCGGTCCTTGAAAACATTGCATACGCATTTGCATACCATATCATTGCATCACAGGTTTCTTGTGCACAGGTTTCTTATCTTCTCGCTGTTTATTTCAGCAATGGCTCTTGAACAAATTGTCAAAAATCTCCAGGCTCAGAATGCACAATTCCAGGAGTTGATTCTGAACTTGTCCAAGGGACAAGATGAGTTCAAGGCACTGCTGGCTAAGAAGAAGAATCCTGAGGACAACAAGGATGATCGGCTGGAACAACTACAAGCTGAGATAACAAAAATGAGGACCCAAATGAATGACCAGGTGGCTCTTATTCAAAGTTTAGCTCAGGGGCAAGAAGAGCTAAGAACCTTTGTCCATAAATTTCAAAGTAATGAAGTTAGGAATCTAAGTGTTAGTCAACCTCCATTAAAACAAGCTGATCTGGTTGAAAGGAAGATGAGGATAAAAGAAGGTAAGAGACAGGTTGCCATTGATTGTTCCTCAATTGAAGAAGAAGGACCTCATAAGGTTAATCCACCTCAACACAAGGAATGTAGAAGGCAGTTTATCAAGTTCAACACTCCAATTTCACAAGTTTTGCAATGCTTGTTGGAGATGAAGCTAATTTCCTTAAAAAATCCTCCTCAAAATCCTAAAACTTCCTCTCCTCACTATAATCCCAAGGAAAGGTGTGAGTATCACTCCAACAGTCCTGGACATGATACTAATAACTGTTGGGCATTGGAGAAAAAGATTCAAGACCTGATTGATGAAGGAATCCTAGAGGTTACTCCAGAAGGTCAAGTTGAGTTCTACTATCGTCCATCAAACACCGAAGCTGCAAGACAAGTGGCTCAAAGTAGCAAGAAAGGAAGCCTACCTATTCCTGTTGAGATATGGGGCACCTTGGGACATCCAAGTGGAAAATTTGATTTCATGGTGAAATATACTTCTCCTGAAAGTTCACAGATTGCAATTGAAGACATTCAGCCAACTGGATGGGACAACATTTGAATTTTCATTTGTAATTTCTTTTATTTGTTTGAACACTTACTATTATGTTAAACTTTTGTTTTCATTAATGCATTGCATATGTTTGTTTTGAATTAATCCATTCGTTTCACTATATTTAAAATTATGCTTCTTATTTCTATCTTGTGATATTTAACTCCTGATAAAGCTATAAGCCTGTAGAGGGAGGATGACGAAAACAATACCATAATATTAGGCAGTATGCTTTTGAACGGACTATGCTGACGATGTACAGGCATTGTTTCAATTCCTAAACAGTGGAGATATAAGGAAGTTAATCCCTAGTCAACCCTTTTGAGCCTATGAAGTAGGAGTTTTCATTCTCGCACAAATTAAAACCCTTATTCATAACCTGGGGCCGGGTAGTTACTCGGTTAACTCAAATATACTAATTATTTGTGTTGTACACAACTAATGATGGTTCTCTGTAATCATTAAACCTGACAGTCAATATCCAACAAAAGAAAAGCTTACTAAGTCAAAATCTATGAAGAAGACTTAGTAAAACATTAAGACATCCCGCCGACTGTAACCTTGAAATAAGCAGTTCAGGAGGGATAATAAAGTCAAAAAAAAAAGAGGTCACTATGAATCCTCAACAAAGAAAGATGACTGAATGTTCAAATAAATCTTTGGTTTCTGAACCATCATAAATGTCAGTGTTACAATTCCAAACTCCATTGAGCCTCAATGCATAAGTTAACTGAGCATAGGACTGAAGAACATCACGAAGAATGGGTTGGGTACAAATAAATTTGAGCCTTTATCCTTTGTTTCTTAAACCGTGAACCAGGCCACGTTACAACCCTTTAAAAGTCCTAACTGAAGCATGGTTAGTTCGAAAGCGTACTGCTACAAAAAGGTATCCTGACTCCTTTAGGGCTTATTATAAAACTTGAGTTAATATCACAGTTTTCATAAAAAATTGTTTTTTCTAAAAATAACTTTTTTTCAAAATTTCAAGACAAACATAAGCATTGCATTTTTGAATATATTTGTTGACATATACTTAAGTGTTTGATAAACAGAGAAACTTACAGGATGAATGTTCAAAGTCCTTCCGATAAACAAAGTTGCTTCCTGGATCAAAGTCCATGTATACAAAGGGGCATAGTCATTATCTCCCAATCAAGGGGGCAGGCCATGATACTGCCTAACTCATTTGGAGCAATCAGGACAGGAATCAACTATGTTTAAGTAGCCAGGGGAAGATCTCCTCATCTATCTAAGTTACCAAGGGTAACATTACAGAGTTCATAATTCCAATCAAGGGGGCATACCAAGTTACTGTTCAATTCATTTGGGGCAATCAGGTCCAGATTCAACCGTGCTTAATAGCCAGGGGCTGTTTTCCTCATACAGTTGAATTACCAAAGGTGACATTACAGAGTTCACAATGCCAGGGGCATATGCTTATGGGGCATTCTGTTTGTTTCTCTTGAGGTAGCTCATTTCAGATACTTCCATTATGGGATAATTCATCCTTAACCAAGGGGCAATGCTTTCTTTTCAAATCTAATACCCGGAGCGTATATGGTCCATCACAATTTGAAGACACATTCCTCTCATTGTGTTACATTGATATTGGATTCTCAGCAGAAGCCATGGTGGAAATTAATTGTCTACGCCAGTAGTATCAGATGGTGTCAGTATCATGTCTTCAGATCCAGCTATGAGGATTTCTGGGAAGGTATTCAGGAAAGTTAAGAATTTCAGGAGCTCTAAATCCAATTGGTTATACACTCTCAAAGTTGAAACGATTTTGTTTTCAAGTTCAGCTTTACTTTTCCATCTTTGAATCCAGATTTACTTTTACCCTATTTACATAAGCGGAACGTCCATTGGCTATGTTTGAATGTATGTATGCTTTTGAATATGATTGATGTTAACCAGAAATGCATTTACTAAGGACGAACGAGGGAGGGAATTTCACGAAGCTTCGCCGGTTCATCCCCACAAGAAAGCTACAAATCCCCCAGTAGGGCAAATCCATCTTCATAAATACTTCAAGTCACATCTCTCCTGGAATTTATATCCATCTCTTTTATCCTCAGACGGATAGTCGGGAATTTATTCTTTCAATAGGAGTACGACGAACGAAGACGGGAGGTTATGAATATTATGTTATCAAACGAGACGGGAACGAGTTCCTCATATTCTTCACTGTATTATCAAACAAGACGAGTTCCTCATATTCTTCAGCAACAAATCGGGATTTATTTTCCCTGGCCAGCAGTTGTTATACGAAGATATTCAGACGCTTCAGGCTACATACACCATTTACATCATACCATAACATACATATCCATAAGTACATAATACATTACTTAAGTACATCATACTATGCATGCATACATAGTGCATAAACTAATATTCTCCTTGCAGGATAGTTATATGCAGATAATACAACATCAACAACTTATACCTCGGGACGTTGTTTATCCTCCTGAAAGCTATCACGACTTTGGGTCGTTGTTTATCTTCCCAAAAGTTATACTTATACCTCAGGACGTTGTTTATCCTCCTGAAAGCTATCACGACTTTGGGCCGTTGTTTATCTTCCCAAAAGTTGTACATTACCTCGGGACGTTGTTTATCCTCCTGAAAGCTATCATAACCTTGGGCCATTGTTTATCTTCCCAAGTACCCTATCATGACTTTGGGTCGTTGTTTATCTTCCCAAAAGTCATACCATTACCTTGGGCCGTTGTTTATCTTCCCAAGTACCCTATCATAACTTTGGGCCGTTGTTTATCCTCTCAAAAGTTATACCCGTACCTCGGGACGTTGGTTATCCTCCTGAAAGCTATCATTGCCTTGGGCCGCTGTTTATCTTCCCAAGTACTCTATTATCACTTTGGGCCGTTGTTTATCTTCCCAAAAGTCATACCCTTACCTTGGGCCGTTGTTTATCTTCCCCAAGGTAATGTTGGGACGTTGTTTATCTTCCCAAAAGCTATATCTTCATACTTTGGACTACCTTATTCTCCAAGAAGTACATTTGAAGAACTTTCTTCCTGATGGCATCTCTAAGCCCATCTCCAGTTCCTCCAAGTGGTATCTTCAAGCCCACTCAATCATATACAACATATCAACAGTATTACTCTATGCACTGGTGAGTGCAAATTTTTGGGCTTTTGTGTTCAATCCCCTTCAACCTTCCAGGTCACGACTGGTACATATACCAATCCAACCCCTCAGGTTTCAGAAATTTGAACAGGGGCAGCTATTGCACCACAAAATTTGCCCTCACAAGACAAGACTTTCTGTACTAAGAGGTTCACAAGGTTCACAAGACCTCTTATGAGATTCACAAGGTTCACAAGACATCTTATGAGGTTCACAAGGTTCACAAGACATCTTATGAGGTTCACAAGGTTCACAAGACATTTCATGAAGTTCACAAGGTTCACAAAGTTCACAAATAGTCAGAAGATTTGACATTTCCCTCAGACAATGCCTCCTCCTAAGCAATGCATCCTAAACTAGGGTTTTGACTTTAATCAAGCTAAATGGACTTCCAAGACTTCAAGTGAGTTTCATAACATCTTATGTGTGTTCAAGAATCCCCATGACAAGTTTCAAGACTTTTCCCAAAGGTTTGCTCAGTCAGATGATCAGATAGGTCAAAATCAGTCAAAGCAGTTAAAAAGTCAAACTGAGGTCAACTGTGGTCAAACCAAAGTCAAACTTCATGATTTTTGTCAACATAAATTATATGAAGTAAAATTCATCATTTGATCAAGGTTTTATCATGATTCATCAAGGATATTTCAGATCATCAAGAATCAGAGGTTTCTAAATTAGGGTTTTCTCAGGAAAAGTCAACTGAACTTTGACCAGCCATAACTTTCACATGCTTCATCACATTTTTTCCATCCAAAGCTCATTTTGAAGGAAATTGAATTCTCTACAACTTTGTGTCTCACAAGCCAAGCCCAAAAATGCTTCATTTGGAAGGTATGAGCTAAGACATTATAGGTCCTTTTAAAAGTCAACAAAAAGTCAACAACTTCAAAAGGGCATAACTTGAGAATGGTAAATGATATGGACATGAAACCAATGGGGTTGGTTATAGGACTCTTCAAGATTTCCAAAATGTCCAAGAACACCCTCATATCATTAAAATTGAAGGATATATGCCCTTGCAAAGTTGGGAAATTTTTGGGTGGTTTATGAAGAAAATAGGGTCTTAAAACCAAATTTTTCTAAATGGGCTGAACTTTTTGTGACCCAAAGTATTCCATGACATCATGCACGAAAATTATTTGATATTTTCATAATTTTATTTTATTTATTATGATTTTTTATGTTAAAAATCATTTTAAATTTAAATAAAATATCAAATACGAAAATTTAAAATATATTTTTGTTCTAGAAGGTCATTAACATGAATTGGATTGAATTGATACACAATTGATGATGATTGGCTTGAAATAGAAAGGTCTTATTCAAAAATATATGAAATTTAAGATCTAATCTTTTTCAATCTCCAAAATCAAAAAAATCCATACAATGATCCAATCTTTCTGACCTAATTCATTCACTATAAGTATATGAAGAGAACACAATGCATAGGGACGAATTTCACAGCCTCAAAGAGTAAGTTTGCACATTCAAAAAAACTCACCAAAATTCAAATTCGGATTCCATCATTCAAGCCCTTTCAAGACAATTTGAAGGTAGCAACTTGTTCCTGGGAGTTCATAGAGTGATTTTGGATCACAACATTGGTCCTTCATGCCCTAATTCGCATAAACCGAATGCATCCCTTTCACATTTTGAAATTTTTCGATTTGATTGATTCATGTATTAATATTGAAAACTAATCATATATTTGTGTTTGTTGTGATGTTTAGAAGCTTTTTGCATAGATTAATTGAATTATCATGGACTGTGTTGAAGATTGCCATTATTAGGGTTTGAAGGTTCAAAACGGGAACCATACATTTAAGACCTTAAAATCAATTCTAAAACCATGGCTGTGATGTATGAGCTTTGTACAATTGATCTGGGCCATTAATTTTGGTTATCATGATGGTTTGCGTGATGTTTCGAAAAACACAGGTTTAGGGTTTTGAAAAATTCACAGGAAATTGCCCAGGAAGATTCGCAGGAAAAAACGCAGGTCTGGAGGAGGAAGAAGACCCCTGGCGCGAATTCCAGAATTTAAATATTTGATATAATATTTTATGTTTTATTATTGATATTGTTTCACAAACGGATGCCTAGCCCAGTGGTGAGAGACGCACGCGTATGACCTTAAAGCTTGTGTTCGAATCCTGGCTGCAACAATTTTTCTTATTTTTTCTATTTAATTGTTAGACTGAATATATTATTGATTGTGATGGATATACTATCAGTTGCGCCCTCCCGGCTGGATGGTAAGTGTGCTTGCGTATTGTGAGAAGGTCCTGGGTTCGAATCCCCCCAGGCCTTTTGTGTTGTTTCTTTTTGCTTTGTTATGTTTTGTTTTCAGGTTAATAACAAAACCCCATGGAGTGCATTCTTTCTCACCTGTGCGCGCATGGTCCAGTGGCTTGTGTGTTAGTCTTGAGGGTTGAAAGCTTAGGGACTGGGTTCAAATCCCAGCCCAGGTAAGTTTTGTTTTTTTTTCATTCTTTTTCTGTTTTTCTTATTTATTTAATTTATATTATAGTTAAATAAACTTAAATAATAAAAAAAAATAGAATGTTTATATTATTATTATATTTTAGAACTCATCTTTTTAATTTAAATCTTATTAGAAAAATTATTTATTTTTGTAAATTATTAATATTGTATAATTCTATATAGTATTTAATTAATCCTAATTTATTATTCTAAAAAACATATAAACCCTAATTTTCTAAAACCCTAAAATATTTTGTGAAACCTAATTATTTTTTTATAAACCCTAATTATAAATGTTAATTTATTTGTTAATTATAACTTTTAATAAACTTTAATTATATGAATATATTTTATAATTTGTTTGAAATTATTATTTAATTCTTGTGTGTAAATAATTTTTTAGTGTATGCTTAAAAATAATTAAAACTTGCTAATTTAATTTTGTAAATATAATTTATTTTCATAATATGTTTATAATTAACCTTATTTTTATAATATGTATATAATTTAAAAACTTTATGATAATTAGTATATAATATGAATTATTTATGTTTTCTTCTTAATAATTGTTTATATAAAAATTGAACTTTTAATCATTATGCTAATATTCTTGTTTATGTTATTATTAATTCTATTTATATTTATCTTATTATTACTAACCCCATTTATATATATATTGTGATTATTTATTATTAATGTTACTAACCCAATTATTTTATTATTACTTATTTTGTTTATTTATTTAATTTGATTTAATTATTATTATTATGTAATTGTCTCCTTGATGTAATATTTTAGTAGTAATATTTAATATTTATTTTTAAATGCTATGGTTAGTAAAATAGGGAGTGAAACGTATTTGTATTTAAAATTGATTTAGATCACTAATCTTAAAAGATAAATATTTAAAATTGTACACTCACACACGTAAGTCGATCTTTGATCGCCATCTCACTTTCTAGGGATACCTCTCATGTTGCCTAAACCAAAGGTCAAGTAGGGTGTATAAAGCAAAGTCCCTCTTTTTCACATCATCTAGTCCCTTAACAGATAAAAAGATCAAGTCCCTTCGAATGTTGCCTTCGTAATGATCTTGTCCCTTTCGAATAAAGATGATAAGTCCCTTCGAATTGCTTATACACCCCACAGTTGCCTAAATAAACAGATGTCCCTTCACTTGTCCCACACATCCAAGGTAATGACTACCTATTCCTTAATAATAGGGATAGTCTTACCATTTAAAGGATATTTAAGAACAGAAAAGACTTAACTTAGGGTAGGTTCCTCTTATGTACTTGCTCACTTTTCAAAAACAATTCAAACACTTCATACATTTCAAACAAATTTTCAAAAACAAAGGTTTTATATACATCCGTACATGGATCATTATAAAATACTTAAGAAAATTTCTATTCACACACTTCACATTTCAAAAACATTTTAAAGTGAGCTAAGTAACTAAGAGCCCATGGATAACCATGGATGTAAAGGGTGCTAACACCTTCCCTTTACATAACCTACCCCCCGAACCCAAAAATCTTTTAAGGTCTTTCCTGTTCTTTTATGCCCTTTCCTTTTGGATAAAATAAAAGTCGGTGGCGACTCTTGCTATCCGCAACATTTAACTAAAGTCAGTTCTCCCACCGTGTTACAGATAACAGTTAAGTTATGCCTACGTATCCTCTCGTGCAATGAGGAAGTCAGAACACCGTAGTTCGACTCAAAGAGACTGAAAGGTAAATTGACTGATGAACTGCTTACTTGTCTATGCTCAAGTGTATGAGCTGTTGTAACACGGTGGGAGAACTGACTTTAGTTATGTTGCGGATAGCAAGAGTCGCCACCGACTTTTATTTTATCCAAAGGAAAGGCATAAAAGAACAGGAAAGACCTTTTAAAAGATTTTTGGGTCCGGGGGGTAGGTTATGTAAAGGGAAGGTGTTAACACCCTTTACATCCATGGTTATCCATGGGCTCTTAGTTACTTAGCTCACTTTAAAATGTTTTTGAAATGTGAAGTGTGTGTTGAGAAATTTTCTTAAGAGTTTTATAATGATCCATGTACGGATGCGTATAAAACCTTTGTTTTGAAAATTGTTTGAAATGTATGAAGCGTTTGAAATGTTTTGAAGAGTGAGCAAGTATCTAAGAGGAACCTACCCTAAGTTTAAGTCTTTTCTGTTCTTGAATCCTTTAAATGGTAAGACTATCCCTATTATTAAGGAATAGGTAGTCATTACCTTGGATGTGAGGGACAAGTGAAGGGACATCTGTTATTTAGGCAACTGTGGGGTGTATAAGCAATTCGAAGGCACTTATCATCTTTATTCGAAAGGGACAAGATCATTATGAAGGCAACATTCGAAGGGACTTGATTTTTTTATCTGTTTAAGGGACTAGATGATGTGAAATGAGGGACTTTGCTTTATACACCCTACTTGACCTTTTGTAATAGGCAACCTGAGAGGTAACCCTAGAAAGTGAGATGGCGATCAAAGATCGACTTACGTGTGTGAGTGTACAATTTTAAATATTTATCTTTTAAATTAGTGATCTAAATTAATTTTAAATACAAACATGTTTTCACTCCCTATTTTACTAACCATAGCATAAAATAAATATTAAATACTTATTACAATATTACATAAAGGAAACAATTACATAAAAATAATAATTTAAAGCAAATTAAATAAATAAGCAAAAATAAATAATAATAAGTAATTGGGTTAGTAATAATAATAATAATAAATCACAATATATAAATGGGGTTAGTAATAATAAAATATCATATAAACATAATTAATAATATGAACATAATAATTAAAAATCAATTTTTATAAACAATTATTATTTAAGACTAATAAGAAAATATGAGCAATTATACTAATTATTATAAAGTTTTAAGTTATATGTAAATTATAAAAAGTAAGTTAATTATAAACATATTATGAAAATAAAATTATAATTACAAAATTAAATTAGCAATTTTTAACTATTTTTAAACATATATTAAAAATTATTTATATACAAAAATTGAATTATAAACAAGTTATAGAATATATGCATATTATGAAAATAAGATTAATTATAATTATATTTACAAAATTTTAATTATTTTAAACAAGATTTAAATTATAAACAAATTATAAAATATGTACATGATTAAATAAAATAGGATTAAGTTTTAAATAGAAGAAAATTAGGGTTTGATTATTAAAAAACATTAAGATTTATTTATTAATTAAAACATAAACAAGAATTAAAATAAACAAATAAACTAATATTAACAATTAATAGAAAATTAGGTTTTATGAAAATATTTTTAGGGTTTTTAGAAAATGCTATTAGAATTAATTTTAATAATAATAAACAAACAAACAAAACAAGAAAAATAATGAAGGAAAAGAAAAGGGGGGAGGCCTGGTTTTGAACCCAGGACCTCCCCAATACCTGAAGAAGATTCCAGCCACTGGGCTACATGCGCGCGTGTGATAGCAAATCCACTCCATTTGCTTTTGTTGCCTAACCTGAAAAAATCATGAAAAAAGAAAACAAAACAAAAGGCCTGGGGGGGATTCGAACCCAGGACCTTTACATAATACGCAGACATACTTTCCATCCAGCCGGGAGAGCGCTTCTGATAGTGTAATGGCTATAATGCATTATATATTAAGCCTGTTTAATAAATGGAAAAACAAGAAAAAATTGTTGAACCCAGGATTCGATCCCTGGACCTTGGCCTCACACGCGCATCCCCTTACCACCAGACCAACTGCAGGTTGGTGATTATAACTGAAACAAATAATATAAAAAATAAGTCCAGAATTCAAATTTCCAGAACGCGTGAAACTTCATCTCCTAGCTCCAGACCTGCGAATTTAGCTACGAATTTAGCTATGAAGTTTCCTGCGATTTTTTAAAACCAGAAACCTACGAAATTGGAAGATCATCAAAACAGTGAAATTTCTCAAAAATAATTGGTGCGTTATGATCCCCAAGGTTCACATGATTGTTCTATGTTCTTAGAATTTGTTTATGTTAGGTTTAAAGCAAAGCCCTAATCTCATGGCCGAAACCCTAGCCATGGTGAATCATGATACCTGCACGCAAAACTCAATTAAACCACCCAGAATCAATCCAGGGGTCATCACAAACATCATCCAGCAATCAAAAACAATTTAAATTCGGTTAATCAATGAAATCGAAATTTGAGAAATAAGCTTGAAGCCATGATTCGGTTTATGCAAATTAAGTCATGAAGATGCAATGTTATGATCCAAAATCACTCTAAGAACATCCAGGAATAAGTTGCAACCTTCAAATTGCCTTGAAAGTGGCTGTAACTTGGAATCCGAATGTGACTTTTTGGTGATTTTTTTGATAATGTGAACTTACTCTTGGAGGCCAGAAATTCGTGTCTTGTGCAAGGAGTTATGTTGTATACTTATAGTACAATGGAATTAGGTTAAAAAATTTGATTGTTGTGTGGATATTTTGGATCAATGAGATTGAAAAAGATTCAAGCTTAAATTTCAAATATTCTTGAATAAGACCTTTCTATTTCAAGCCAATCACCATAATTTTTATATCAATTTGATCCAAGCCATATTTATGATTTTCTAGAAGCACAATCTCATTTAAATATTTGATTTTTCTATTTTATTTTAATTTAAAATGATTTTAAATGAATAAAATCAAAATAAATAAAATAAAATAATAAAAAATCTGAATAATTGAGGGTTGGGTCGTGCATGAAGAGTTTGTATGGATTGGATCATCACATGGCAAGTCCATTTAGAAAAATTTGGTTTTAAACCTCCATTTTCTTCATAAATCAACCAAATATTTCCCAACTTTGCAAAGGCACACATCCTTCAATTTTAAAGCTATGAGGGTGTTCTTGGACATTTTGGAAAGCTTGAAGAGTCCTCTAACCAACCCCATTGGTTTCATGTCCATATCATTTACCATTCTCAAGTTATGCCCTTTTGAAGTTGTTGACTTTTTGTTGACTTTCAAAAGGACCTATAATGTCTTAGCTCATACCTTCCAAATGAAGCATTTTTGGGCTTGGCTTGTGAGACACAAAGTTGTAGAGAATTCAATTTCCTTTAATATGAGCTTTGGATGGGAAAAATGTGATAAAGCATGTGAAAGTTATGGCTGGTCAAAGTTCAGTTGACTTTTCCTGAGGAAACCCTAATTTAGAAACCCCTGATTCTTGATGATCTGAAATATCCTTGATGAATCATGATCAACCCTTGATCAAATGATGAATTTTACTTCATATAATTGATGTTGACAAAAAATCATGAAGTTTGACTTTGGTTTGACCACAGTTGACCTCAATTTGACTTTTTAACTACTTTGACTGACTTTGACTTATCTGTTCATTTGACTGAGCAAACTTTTGAGAAAAGTCTTGAAACTTGTCATGGGGGTTCTTAAACACATATAAGATGTTATGAAGTCCACTTGAAGTCTTGGAAGTCCATTTAGCCTGATTAAATCCAAAACCCTAGTTTTGGATGCACTGCTTAGGAGGATGCATTGTCTGAGGGAATTGTCAAATCTTCTGACCAATGATGAACTTTGTGAACCTTGTGAACCTTATAAGATGTCTTGTAAACTTCATGAACCTCATGAAAGGTCTTGTAAACTTCATGAACCTCATGAAAGGTCTTGTGAACCTTGTGAACTTCATAAAGTGTCTTGTAAACTTCATGAACCTCATGAAAGGTCTTGTGAACCTTGTTAACCTCATAAAGTGTCTTGTAAACTTCATGAACCTCATGAAAGGTCTTGTGAACCTTGTGAACTTCTTAGCACACAAAGTCTTGTATTGTGAGGGCAAATTTTGGGGTGCAACAGCTGTCTGGCTCAGGTGCTAACTGTCTTGCATTAGACGGAAGAAGCGAGTTCTCGTTTGTGAGTGAAGATGATGAGGAAAGAATCCCGGAGGAGACGATTATTGTTTGTTTTTGTGTTTTCAATCTTTTATTGATTTTGAAATTTGTCATAAGTTAATGAGCTTAAGCCTAAACTAAAGGGTTAGTAAACTCATCACATCTTCCCTCTGATTAGGGGTGTCGCTCCCGCCAAATGAGGCTAAGTCAAATGGGGTACAGACGCGAACGGTCGGCGAAAAGGAGAGAGCACACAAGGGTGAACTCAAAAGACAAGAGTCGCCAGCTAGGCATTTTTATCCCGGAGGAAAGGTAATGCTGCATAAACCTAAGAAAGATATGAATAAGACGATCGCGAACCAGAGAGACTGAGAAAGGGGGTTGGTTACAACCTGGGAAGGTATTAGCACCCAGATTGTCCGTCGTACTCGACGGGATCCACGCTTAAAAGATTTGTGTTTTAAAGGGGTAGTGTCAGTGCAATTTGTGTATCAAAGCTGGAAAGAATGCAAGTGTCAGTGTAAAAGAAAAGTGAAGTGTATAAGAGAAGTGTCAGTGTGAGGGCAAAAATGAAATGCTCAAGACTATGAGGCTTAAAGAATGATGCTGGAAGAGGGGGGAATATACAGAGATTTTTGTTCGATAACTGTTAAGTTATGCCTACGTATCCTCGCGTGCAATGAGGAAGTCAGAACACCGTAGTTCGACTCAAAGAGAATGAAAGATAGATTGACTTGTGAACTGCTTACTTGTTTATGCTCAAGTGTATGACCTGTCTGGCTCAGGTGCAAACTGTCTTGCATTAGACGGAAGAAGCAAGTTCTCGTTTGTGAATGAATGAGATGAGAAAAGAATCCCGGAGGAGACAATTATTGTTTGTTTTTGATATTTTCAATCTTTTATTGCTTTTTGTGGTTTGTCATAAGAAAGTGAGCTTAAGCCTAAACCAAGGGTTAGTAAACTCATCACATCCTCCCTCGGATTAGGGGTAATGAGAATACCTTAAATGTGAAGTAAGCACCTCACACTTAATCACCATGATGTAGGATTAAGATCATTAACCTACTTGTTATTATTTAGATTTTTTTGGTATTTTTGTTTAGTGTTAAGTAATGATATTAAGCCATAATCAAAGATTTAATGGACCCATTACACCATCCTAATAGAAGGATAATAGATGAGAACATTTAAGCTGAGGAAGGCTCCTCAACTTAATCCATGATTAGGGATTAACCTCATGACAAAACAAAGCCTTTATTACATGGATTTTAGTTAATGATAAGATTAAGAAATGGATTTTATGGTTTGTAAGACAACTTGAGGGGGACTTGTCCATTAACACTAGGGTTAGTCCTTCTTAACCAATTAAGGAAGAATTAGAACCCTAATGCAAGGCCCAAGTTACAAGTTTAATGTCTTAGTGATTATTAGGTGGATTGATTAAAGGATCTAAACACATTAAGGGTTTAACACTTAGGATTAAAGTTATACACTCCATCCTAATAGAAGGATGCAGGCATAAACTTAATCACAAAGCCTTAAAACCTTTAAGGTTTAGTCCTTGATTAAGAGATGAGAAGAGAGACTCAAGGATGATACAAAGGTAAAATAAATGGGGGACTAACCAATCCCTAATTATGATCATGCTTGGGTATTCCTAGGGTTTATGAGGCTTGCAAAAGATCTTCAGGAGAAAAGCCACCAAGGAAGAAGCAGATGGAAGGAGAAAGAAACAGAGAGAAGCAAAACAACTTGCTTCACTTAAGAAGATAAGTTGCTTGAAGGAAGAAAGTGGGAAAGAGCATGAATGAGAAAGCTCACTCTAATACAAATATAGAATGCAGCAATGATGCATAAAAGAGATTGTGAGAAGTGAAAGCAAATTCACTTCTCAAGACAACTTACCACCTGAAAAGTTAGCAAAGGAAATGAAATGCAATGAAAATGAGATGAAATGCAATGATGCAAACCAAAGTCAGAAGCATAAACATGATGTTAATGATGCTAAGAGATGATGCAAACACATGTCAAGAGTTATGGATGATCATACAAGGATGTGGATGCGCATGAAACATGCTTTGAACCATGAAAGTTCATGAAAGTTTATGAGATGGAATGAACATATAACATGGCAAATGAAAGATGCAATGATAAAAAATGATTCTAATATGTCCTAAGATGTCTTATATGTCATGAGGATGCACAAAATGTCATGTCAAGTTCTTGAATGCAAGCATATGAGAGATGAATGCAAAGGAAAGCAAGAATTAGGGTTTATGAACAACATGCAACACAAAAATCAAAAATCAGAAGCAAATGACAAGATAAAAAATTGAAAATGGGATCAAAGGAACCCTAACCCTAAACAAGTTCACTGCCCAAAGGAGGGGACCTAACTCTTAACCTAATGGGTGTTATGATTTTCTCAAGTTAACTAGGGTTTCAAGGCACCTCAAAAGGAGAAATGCACATTAAATTGAAAATGAAAGATAAATTCAAACCAATTTTACCCTAGAAACTACATGCTATTAAGGATGCAATGCAAGAAGAACCATCATCAAACTCTTTATGGTTAGGCAGAATGAATTTTTCCAAGTTTGAACAAAAATATTGCCTTTAAACAACTTTATTCCAATGAAAATTGTCAAAATAGGTCAAGAACCAAAAAGAAATTTGTTTTGAGAGTTTGATAATGTTTCTAAATGTTTTAGGATGATTCATGATTTTTTTTGTGATTTTTGGAAACCTAAATGCTATTTTAATTAATTAATCTTCATTAATCAATTAAAATAAACATTAAAATATTTTTAAAATAGTTTAAAAATGCAAAAAATAAAATAAAAATTGTTTTCTGGTTAAGAAAAATATTTGAAACAAAAATGCAAAAGGAAAATATTTTTGGAATTTTCTAACTATTTTTAATAAATGATGGAAAATAAAACAGAAAATATGAAATAAAAATATGAATTAATGAAAAGTAAGCGCATCTGATGGCCCAGATTCAAAAGGAAATGGAGGGAATTGATTCGCGCCTTATCCAAGGGCTGAGGTTCAAACTGGCAAATTCAAAAACTTAAACTTAATTAATTATCCTAATGACTGGATTAGGGCATAACCAAGCAATCCAGACCGTTGGTACGCGCGCGGGAAACCAAATCAAAGGCCCACATTCAAACTTTGCCCTAATCACAATTAACCCTAATCACCCTTCTGATGTCCGGAACAGTGGTTCCGGTCATCTTCTCCGATCAACCAAAAATCAAACTCACTCCCTAGGTTGTTTCAAGTGCTCTAACTCTCCAGATTTCATCCTCTACCCACCCTAAACATGAATCAATCACAAAATCACATTTACAATGCATCAACAACAAGATTCGAGCAAAATCAAGAAAACTGCAAAAATTTCAGAACATGAATACACACTCATTTCTCAACCATTTTCAGTGGTTCAAAGCTTAACATGATCAGTGAAACAAACTCTATCATCCTATAACAAGAAATTGCATTTCTGGAAAAAATGTTCTTGATGATACCTGAACTGGAGATTTGAACTTTGGAGCTTTCTGGCTGCTTCTTTGGCCCAAGATGCCTTTAATGAGCCTCCTGAGAAGTTTGCAATGCTTGTTTGGAATTCCTTATGGCTGGTTTATGAGATTGATGAAGTTCTGACCAAGGGGAGTGAAAAATCATATTTCTGTTTGTGGGCTTTTCAGGGCAAATTGATGGTTGGGAAATGATCAGAGGATCATGTTGAGTGATTCTGTGAAGTTTTGTTTTGAGGTTTTAGGCTTGTGTATTGAGTTTTGAAAGAAAATGCATATGAGAGGATTTTTGTGAATGTTGCACTATGGGAGGTTTTAGCTTCCAAGATTGTGTGAGAAATGATCCATGAGGCATGTATGTGAAGCTGTGATTGGTCAGAGTAGTTGGTGTGGCTCAGCTTGATTGGTATGGCTCAAATTGCATAAAGTCAACTTTTGTGTAAGAGGAGGTATGGGCTGGTTCAATCATGGTACAAGGGCATGGTTTGAATCAGCATGCTTCAAGGAGGTCCATGGAAGTTACTTTTGGCAGCTGGCACAAGTGGATGAGAAGCTTTGATCCATTTTGCAATTTTGGGGAAGTTTGGCCCCTTTTGAAATTTGTGAAGTTCATGGCATGAAACTTGAGAAATTCTTGTGCAATTCTGAGTTTTGGGTCATGTGTGAGGTTTGTGCAATGGTTAGAGGTCAATTAGAGGTCACATAAAGGCTTGGCATGTGAATTTGCAAGTTTCCCTCTATGTGCAAAAGTGAAAATTTCATGATTTTTCCCAACTTTGCATGGCCATAAATTTTGATCCAAAATGAATTAGAAAGAGTTCTTGTACTTTTTGAAAAGGGAATGATCCAATCTAACACTTTCATGACCAAAGTTTTCTCATTTGAAGCATTTTTGAATCAAAAAGAGGAGGTTGAAAAACATTCCCAAAATGGCAAGTTTACATTATAAGTCACTTTCCCAAAAAGGCAACTTTGCAAATGACTTGAAATTTTCCAATTTTGTGAACTTCTAACATCTTCTAAGATCAAATAAAGATCCTACACATTTAAAATGATGGAGAACACCCTTTGGTTGGGTCATTGGGGGCCTCAGATGCCCTGATTTTTCACTGACTTGCTCAAGAAGTCATCGCTTGATCAGCTGCCTTCCCCATTGAATTTCTTCATGAAAATTGATATGCATGATCCTCATAACATATAGAGACCAATAGAAACAAGAATGACCAAAAAATTTGGAGTTATGGCCTCTGAAACCAAAACCCTAATTCTAGGTCATTTGTGCAGTTAAGCCTGGCTCTGCTTCCATACCTTTCTCAGTTCTTGTGATTCTTTGACTTCCTTGACCTTGTGAGGATATAATATGATGCTTGAACATACATGGACCCCTTTGAAGTGATTGATGACCTTTGGAGTGGCTCAAATAGCTCATGGATTGCTCAGATCACAAACCCTAGATGCAGATGGCTTAGAAACAATGCAATGAAGCAAAAATGCAATATGAGATGCTATGATTGAACTTATGCACATGAAAAGATCACACGCCATGGTGAAATGAGTGAGGGAAAATTTGGGGTGTTTACAGCTGCCCCTATTCAAGCATAAGTTAGCTGTGCAGGATGTGAGCAACGGCTTAACAGGCAAACAAGATAACTTGTGGTTGAATACCAAAGACAGTCCAAAATTTGCACTCACAGAATGAAGAAGAAAAGGGATATAGATTGTAAAAGAAAATAAAGTATGATTATAAAGTGCGGGCGACGGAGGACGACCGTCGAGCAGAGGACGACTGCTGGGGATAAAGCAATGACGGGGACGACCGACATGCTGGGGAAAATGCGGGAAATAAAGCAACGACAGGGACGGCTGACAAGCTGAGGATATAAGAGATTATGATGGGGACGGCCATCCAGTAAAGAAATAAGACTTTCTGGGGATTAAAGGTGAAGTGAATGATGGGGACGACCATCAAGTTCAAAGCATAAATGAAATAAATGATGAGGTACGGTCATCAAAGGTGAAGGACGATCACCTAGCAGGGGACGACTGCTCGGTTGGGGATAAGATGAGGGACGGTCATCTAAGGTGAAGGACGATCACCTGGCAAGGCACGGTTGCCAAAAGTATCGCGACATAGGACGAATGCCGGATAAAAAGGTCGACGATGGGGACGGCCATCGGATGAGCATGATGAAGGACGATCATCAAGAGGTGAAGGACGATCACCTAACAGGGTACGGCTGCTCTCGGGGTTTATCATGACATAGGACAAATGTCAGATAAAGGAATCAACGATGGGGACGGCCATCGGATAAAAATGATGAAGGACGATCATCAAGAGGTGAAGGACGATCACCTAGCAGGGGACGACTGCTAAAAATATCACGACATAGGACGAATGTCGGATAGGAAGTGGTTCTATGAATAGAGACTCTGCTGGGGATGATGAAGGACGATCATCAAAAGGGTGAAGGACGATCACCTGGCAGGGGACGGCTGCCGAAAGGTATCATGACATAGGACGAACGTCAGATAGAGGAAAATCAATTCTGCCGGGGAATGATAAACACGGACGAGTGTCTACATTCAAGAGATGAAAGGTATAAGTGTTTGACACTAGGTATAGATTAAAGACGCGGACGAGCATCCTTTAGATTATGATACGGACGAGTAATGATAGAAACAAACACTGACGCATGTTCAGAGATGATGATACAGACGAGTACCAACTGGTTAACAAAGAACACGAACGAGTGTCGAATCTGAGGGGACTCTTCTGGGGAATAATAGACACAGACGAGTATCTAAATTCTAACAAAAGGGTAAAAGTACCTGACATTGTGTATGGGTTAAAGATGCAGACGAGCATCCTTAAGACTCTGATACGGATGAGTATCGGTAGAAACAAATGCTTGATGCATGTGTAAACACCCCAAATTTGCCCTCACTCATTTCACCATGGCTTGTGATATTTTCATTTTACATAAGTCCAATCATATCATCTCATATTACATTTTTGCTTCACTGCATTGGTTCAAAGTCATCTGCATCTAGGGTTTGTGATCTGAGCCATCCCTGAGCTATCTGAGCCACTCCAAAGGTCATCAATTACTTCAAAGGGGTACATGTATGTTCAAGTATCTTATTATATCCTCATAAGGTCAAGAAAGTCACAGAATCACAAGAACTGAGAAAGGCATGGAAGCAGAGCCAGGTTTAACTGCACAGATGACCTAGAATTAGGGTTTTGGTTTCAGAGGCCATAACTCCAAATGTTTTGGTCATTCTTGTTTCTATTTGTCTCTATATGTTATGAGGATCATGCATATCAATTTCATGAAGAAATTCAATGGGGAAGGCATCTGATCAAGAGATGACTTCTTGAGCAAGTCAATGCAAAATCAGGGCATCTGAGGCCCCCAATGACCCAACCAAAGGGTGTTCTCCATCATTTTGAATGTGTGTGATCTTTATTCGATCATAGAAGATGTTAGAAGTTCACAAAATTGAAGAATTTCAAGCCATTTGCAAAATTGCCTTTTTGGGAAAGTGACTTATAATGAAAACTTGCCATTTTGGGAAAGTTTTTCAACCTCCTCTTTTTGATTCAAAAATGCTTCAAATGAAAGAACTTTAGTCATGAAAGTTGTAGATTGAATCCTCCCATTTTCAAAAATTACAAGAACTCATTCTAATTCATTTTGGATCAAAAGTTATGGCTTGTCAAAGTTGGACAAAATCATGAAATTTTCACTTTTGCACAAAGAGGGAAACTTGCAATTTCACATGCCAAGCATTCTCATGACTTCAAAATGACTTCTAATCTTCACACAAACATAAGTCATGACCTAAAAATCAGATTGGCCCAAAGAATCATTCATTTCCATGCCTTGATCATTAAGAAATCACAAAGGGGCCAAAGTTGTACCAATTTGCAAAATGACCCAAAGCTTCTCATCCACTTGTGCCAGCTGCCAAAAATGACTTCCATGGACCTCCTTGAAGCATGCTGATTCGAACCATGCCCTTGTACCATGACTGAACTAGCCCATACCTTCACTTACACAAAAGTTGACTTTATGCAACTTGAGCCATACCAATCAAACTGAGCCACACCAACTACTCTGACCAATCACAGCTTCACATACATGCCTCATGGATCACATTTCACACAATCTTGGAAGCTGAAACCTCTCATAGCACAACATTCACCAAAATCCTCTCATATGCATTTTCTTTCGAAACTCAATACACAAGCCTCAAACCTCAAAACAAACTTCACAGAATCACTCAACATGATCCTCTGATCATTTCCCAACCATCAATTTGCCCTGAAAAGCCCACAAAGGGAAACACGATTTTTCACTCCCCTTGGTCAGAACTTCATCAATCTCAAAAACCAGCCACAATACACTCCAACTAAGCCTCAAAGCATCTTCAGGGAGATCATTGGAGGGGCTTTGAAGCAAGAAACTGGCCAGAAAGCTCCAAAGTTCAAAGCTCCAGTTCAGGTATCATCAAGAACATTTTTTCCAGAAATGCAATTTCTTGTTATAGGATGATAGAGTTTGTTTCACCGATCATGTTAAGCTTTGAATCACTGAAAATGGTTGAGAAATGAGTGTGTATGCATGTTCTGAAATTTTTGCAGTTTTTTTGATTTTGCTCGAATCTTGTTGTTGATGCATTGTAAATGTGATTTTGCGATTGATTCATGTTTGGGGTGAGTAGATGATGAAATCTGGAGAGTTAGAGCACTTGAAACAGCCTAGGGAGTGAGTTTGATTTTTGGTTGGCCGGAGAAGATGACCGGAACACTGTTCCGGTCATCTGAAAGTGATTAGGGCTCAGGATTAGGGTTTAATCATAATTAAGTGAGTTTGAATTCCAGCCGTTCGTTTGCGCGCTAAGTCAATTCCCGCCCCTTGAGTTTGAATATGGGCCTTCAGATCCTTTGACTTTCTCATTTTTCATTTAATTTCATTTTTATTTTATTTGTTTTGTATTAAATTTGTACGAATTTCTAAAAATAGCAAAACACATTAAAAAATTCTGAAATTTTTTGTCAAACATTTAATTAATTTTCAGAACCCAAAAATATTTTTATTTTTATTTTTTGCATTAAAAATCATTTTTAAATCATTTAAATGTTTATTTTTATTTAGTTAATGGAAATTAATTAATTAAAAATGCATTTAGGTATTTAAAAAATCACAAAAAAATCATATTGCATTCTTTAACATTTAGAAACATTATAAAACTCTCAAAACAAATTTCTTTTTGGTCCTTGATGTATTTTGACAATTTTCATTGGAATAAAATTTGTTTAAAGGCAATATTTTTGATCAAACTTAGAAAAATTCATTCTGCCTAACCATGAAGAGTTTGATGATGGTTCTTCTTGCATTGCATCCTTCATATCATGTAGTTTCTAGGGTAAAATTGGTTTGAATTTATCCTTCATTTTCAATTAAATGTGCATTTTTCCTTTTGAGGTGCCTTGAAACCCTAATTGACTTGAGAAAATCATTACTTCTTTAGGGTTAGGAGTTAGGTTTCCTCCTTTGGGCAGTGAACTTGTGTAGGGTTAGGGTTCCTTTGATCCCATTTTCAATTTTTTATCTTGTCATTTGCTTCTGATTTTGAATTTTGTGTTGCATGTTGTTCATAAACCCTAATTCTTGTCTTCATTTGCATCCATCCCTCATATGCTTGCATTCCTAAACTTGCCATGACATTTTATGCATCAATATGACATATAAGACATCTTAGGACATATTAGAATCATGTTTGGTCATTGCATCATTCATTTGACATGTCATACCTTCATTGCATTTCATAAGCTTTCATGAACTTTCATGGTTCAAGGCATGCTCCATATGCATCCATTCTCTTGTATGCTCACATATATGCATCTTGTATGAATTTGCACCATCTCTTGACATCATTTGCATCATGTGTGTGTTTCTGACTTTGGCCTTTACCCATCCATATGCATTGTTTCATCTCATTTCTTCCCTTATGCATCTTGTACTAACTTTTCAGGTTAGTGGTAAGTTTGTTTGGGAGGTGGATTTGCCTTCACCTCCTACCTCTTCTCACCTCATCATTTTACATCCTTGCTGCATTTTTACTTGTCTTGGAGTGAGCTTGCTCACTTGTGCCTCTCTTCCCTCTTTTCTCTTCTCATCTCATCCCTTTTCTATCTTGCTTCTCCTTGGTGGCTTCCTTGAAGATTTCTCCTCTTAAGCCTCACAAACCCTAGGACTTCCAAGCATGATAACATTTTAGGATTGTTTAGTCCCCCTTAGACTCTTTCCTTTGAGTTTTCTTTGAGTCTTCTCTTCTCACCTCATAATCAAGGACTAAACCCTAAAGGTTTTAAGGCTTTGTGATCAAGCTTATGCCTGCATCCTTCTATTAGGATGGAGTGTATAACTTTAATCCTAAGTGTTAAACCCTTAATGTGTTTAAATACTTTAATCAATCCACCTAATAATCACTAAGACATCAAGCTTGTAACTTGGGCCTTGCATTAGGGTTCTAATTCTTCCTTAATTGGTTAAGAAGGACTAACCCTAGTGTTAATGGACAAGTCCCCCTCAAGTTGTCTTACAAACCATAAAAATAACTTCTTCATCTCATCCATTAACTAAAATCCATTTAATAAAGGCTTTGTTTTGTCATGAGGTTAATCCCTAATCATGGATTAAGTTGAGGAGCCTTCCTCAGCTTAAATGTTCTCATCTATTATCCTTCTATTAGGATGGTGTAATGAGTCCATTAAAATCTTTGATTATGGCTTAAACTCATTACTTAACACTAAACCAAAACTCCCAAAACATCTAAATAATTACAAGTAGGTTAATGATCTTAATCCTCCATCATGGTGATTAAGTGTGTGGTGCTTACTTCACACTTAAAGTATTCTCATTACCCCTAATCAGAGGGAGGATGTGATGAGTTTACTAACCCTTGGTTTAGGCTTAAGCTCATTAACTTATGACAAACACAAAAAAGGCAATAAAAGATTGAAAACACCAAAAAACAAACAATAATCGTCTCCTCCGGGATTCTTTTCTCATCATCTTCATTCACAAACAAGAACTTGCTTCTTCCGTCTAATGCAAGACAGTTTCCACCTGAGCCAGACAGGTCATACACTTGAGCATAGACAAGTAAGCAGTTCACAAGTCAATTTATCTTTCAGTCTCTTTGAGTCGAACTACGGTGTTCTGACTTCCTCATTGCACGAGAGGATACGTAGGCATAACTTAACAGTTATCGAACAAAAGTCTCTGTATATTCCCCCTCCTTCCAGCATCATCCTTTAAGCCTCATAGTCTTGAGCATTTCATTCTTGTTCTCACACTGACACTTCTCTTATACACTTCACTTTTCTTTTACACTGACACTTGCATTCTTTCCAGCTTTGATACACAAATTGCACTGAGACTACCCCTTTAAAACACAAATCCTTTAAGCGTGGATCCCGTCGAGTACGACGGACAATCTGGGTGCTAATACCTTCCCAGGTTGTAACCAACCCCCTTTCTCAGTTTCTCTGGTTCGCGACCGTCTTATCCATATCTTTTCTTAGGTTTATGCAGCATTACCTTTCCTCCGGGATAAAAATGCCTAGCTGGCGACTCTTTTCTTTCTGAGTTCACCCTTGTGTGTTCTCACTCCTTTCGCCGACCGTTCGCGTCTGTACCCCATTTGACCCGGCCTCATTTGGTGGGAGCGACAGCTTGGCGACTCTGCTGGGGACCCTTATATTGTAACCAGGGCTTCTGGTTCTTTTTGTGGGTTCCTCCTAGCGCTTGTTTGATTTTTGTTTACTGGGGTGCTATGTGCTATTTGTGTTTGTTTATATGCTTTATTTATTGCTTTATGTACAACTTTATTTATTGCTTCCCTTTACAGTTTTTCATTTTTCATACTGTCATTATCATTGCTGGATCTGGTTTGCTGTTTTGGTGGGTGGGGTTTTTATTGAGAGTTTAAGGTCCCATACCTGGGACCTGAGTGACACCTAGGCTAGAGTGGTTCATGTTCTTTCCCATTCCATTTCGGTCTGGTGCGGGAATATGAAACACGGTTCAGATGTGGGTTTCTTCTTGAGAACTCTGTGCTACAGATTTCCTGTAGTGCTAGGGCTATCTGGGAAGCCTGCTAAGTCTGGATGACCTTTATTATGACCTTCAGAAACTGAGGTGAATTAGAGGAGGATCTTTTATGGTTATTGTAAACACTGTACCTCCGGGTTAGAAGTGTTTACACTTCTCATAACTGATCCAAGTCTGAGGATCCTTGTTCTAGAACACCACATGTGAGGGGGTTGGGCTGTTTACAGGTTTGCAGGTACCACGGGCCACATCATACCCTGTTACTTGTTTTGATTAAGAGTACCTCATTTTGGACAGTTCTTGTGATTTAACCTTGGACATGTGACTCTTTATTTAAGTCCCCCACCCTGGTCACTGGATTTCTGAACCTTCACCTGGACCTTCCTTGAACATACATGGACTTATATCAAGACAGATAATCATATCCAGCTTGATCACAAACCCTTGCATATCATTTGCATACATCATCATTGCATCATTTAACATTTGTTTATTTGTTTTTCAGGGTATCCACATTATATCTGGCTTGGTTTTGACCCCTCTCTTCTGCATAGACCTCTGCTTCATCAGTTACCTGCTTCAGCTGTCTTCATCAGTTGTCTGCATCATCACCAGCACCAGCCTGTTAGTGGTTCATCTCCAGTATCAGTCTTGACCCTCATCAGCACTTGTCTTCAGCTCTTCATCAGCATTCATGACTACTCCCAGGAAGAGCAACATATCCTACCATTTCTTTGAGCCTGTGTTGACTGGCATCAGGCAGGTCTAGTCACTTATCACCCCTGACCACATCCCATTGTTCAGAGAACACTATGGAGGTATCCTGGATATGGTTATGGACCTTGACCCTTCTCAGAGGAGCATGATCCACACATGCTTGTAGTTTTATGACCCTCCTTTGAGATGCTTCACCTTCCCAGACTTTCAGTTAGGGCCTCTGCTGGAAGAGTTTTCCTCCTTGATTGGAGTGCCTATCAGGGGTGGACTCCCTTTCAACCCAGAGATGACTTTTCCCAGCAATGGAGAAGTGGCAAAAGCACTGTACTCGGAGCCTGCTTTGATTGAGCAAAATATGACAACAAAAGCTGGAATCTCTGGTTTGCACTTAGACTTCTTGATTTCTCAGGCCATCCTAAAAGCCTCCTTGGGAGAATGGAGGGCAGTCTGTGCATTGTTAGCCCTCAGCATATATGGGGTTATACTGTTTGCAGATGAGCCCAAATTTATCAGCAAGAATTCCATTCATCTTTTCCTTCTGAGGAACCCAATACCCACCTTGCTGGGAGATTTCTATTACTCCATCCATCAGAGGAATGAGAAACAAAGGGGGAAGTTGGTGAGATGTTGTGCTCCTTTGTTTCACACCTGGCTGCTCAGACACCTACCTAAGACAGATGCCTTCCTGAACCCTCACCAACATAAGAATTGGGCCAAGAGGCTCATTGCTTTGACTTCAGATGATATTAGATGGTGCACCCAGAGCACCAAAGGCAAGGACATTATCACCAGCTGTGGGCAATACCCAAATGTACCTCTGATAGGAGTAAAGGGTTGCATCAACTACAATCCTTTGCTGTTTAAGAGACAACTGGGCTATGCTTTGGTTCACCCTCCTAGAGTGCAAGATTTAGCTGAGACCCTGTATTGTGAAGTAAAACCTAATTCAGTTGTTGTTAGACAAGCATCTTGGGCTTGGGACAACATCCAGACAAAAGGGATGGCTATTCTTGGAAGGTGTAATAATGTTGCTTCAACTCAGTACTATGACTGGTCCCATGCTAGAGCTTAGATTACTGGAATGCCCTTCACCTTGGAGGACTTACCTGGACCCTCTACAATACAGCCAGCAGCCACTGTCAGCCTGGAAGAATTTGAGAAGCTGAAGGAAAGGAATGAGAATCTGTCTCAAGCTCTGAAGAAGACCCTTTGGGAAAGGAGTGATGGTCGTCTGGACATTGAAAGGTTGGAGAAGCTTAAGGTGGAGCATCTGGCCAAAATTGAGAGGACAGAGGACTACATCAGGAAAGCAAGGGCTGGGGAACAAATATTGAAGAATGCCTGTAAAGAAGCCAAGATTCAGAAGGCCAGGACTGAGCTCTATCTGCAAGAAAGTCAGGCTAGGTGGGTCAAGATCACTGAAGCCCGGACACAAGAAGATAAGAGAATTCAAGCCAAGATTGAACAGTTAGAGGCCAATGAAAAGAAGCAGCAGGAAGCTTTGTTGGCAGCCCAGAAGGAGATTTCAGAGTTGAAGCTTAGAGCTGGACTGAAGAGGTCAAAGGACCAAGATGGGCACAAGAAGCTGACCACTGCCATTGCTACCAGGAACCTCCTCATTAGGACCATTACAGAGCACCCAGCTGGTCCAGTGACTGAGGCACTTCTGAAAGAGGTCAAGGAGGATGAGTTTGGACTGGATGTCTGACTCTTTGTTTGTTGTCGTTTCCATTTGATGTACTTTTCTTTTGTTGTATTTTGACCCTCCAGGGGCATGTGTTGTAAAACAAACTATGTATTGTTTATCATTTGTAATATATTAGTTTGCTTTCATTGGGTTTCTTTTCTCAAGCAACATCAAGCATCTTCCTCGAGGTCTGGAAAGGTCAAAACCAAGAACCAAGCCGGACACCTTGGAAAACAAATAAGCATACTGCATTGCATACTAACTTTTGTTTTGTTTTGTAGGTTTTGTTATTATCTTTGTTTCTAACCTTGTTGTGGTCTCAGGAAATATTGCTCGTCACCGAGTGTTCCCTGTCAACCGTGCGCACCGGTACCCTACTTGCAACAACCTTCCTGGTATTCAGATGGAGCAAGTACAGCAGGACCTGACTGAGGTCAGAACTCAGATGGCTAATGAAAGAGTGGAGATGAGGAACCAAATGACTCAATTCATGGCTGTAATGACTGGCTTGGCCCAGAGCCAAGAAAGGTTAAGGGAATTGGTGGAAAGACAAACTCCCGAGGAACCTCATCTTGGAACTTGAGGAACTAGCAATAATGAGAGGGGTCAGCCTCATGTTAATCCACCAGTATTTGGACCTCATCTACATCCGGAAGTCAACATCCCGGGAAATGTGCAAGGAAATGCTGCTGGGGGGAGAATCTTGCAAGAAGATTCCCAGGAAGAGCAGTTTACTGTCATGGAAGCTGGAGACGAAGTCTATGACAGGAGGTTGGACGAAATTGCTGAGAAGTTGAGATCTCTGGAGTCTCAAAATTCCTTGGGTTTCGATGTACTGGATATGGGGCTAGTGGATGGGGTTAGAATTCCCCACAAATTCAAACCCCCGTGCTTTGAGAAATACAATGGAACCTCCTGTCCATGAACTCACCTGCAGTCTTTCCTGGGAAGACTTAAAGCTTATACTATGGATGAGAAGCTGTGGATGTTCTACTTTGAAGACAGTTTGACTGGGGCTTCAAGGGAGTGGTATTCACACTTGACCAGAGCTACCATTAGATGCTGGAAGGACTTGGCTGAAGCCTTCATCAGACAATATCAATACAATCTAGACATGGCTCCTAACAGGACCCTTCTGATGGGAATGTCTCAGTCTTCCAGAGAAAGCTTTAGGGAGTATGCCCAGAGGTGGAGACAGCTTGCTGCTGCTGTCCAACCACCCATGTCGGAAAGAGAAATGGCCGATATGTTCATGAATACTCTGCAAGGAACATATATTGATAGACTGGCTGCCTTTTCTTCTACTAGCTTTGCAGACGTAGTTATAGCTGGGGAAAGGATTGAAAGCCTTTTAAAAATGGGTAAAATTTCTGATAGTGGTGCCAGTTCATCCAGTAACCCCAGGAAGCCTTTTGTGGGACCTCGAAGAGCCGGTGAGACAAACTCCATTCATGCCAACAGGGGCAGACCTCAGTATGTCCACAGATCAGTAGCAGCTGTCACTATTCCAGCTCCGATTCCTCAGCAATCAACATATCAACAACAACAACCACCACAATATCAACAGCAAGTTCAGTATCCGCAACAGAGAACCTACAACAACAACAATAGCAATCAACAACAACGACCCTTCCAACAAAGACCATCACAGGCAAACAGGGTAATTGACCCCATCCCTATGCCTTATGCCGCTTTATTGCCACAACTCCTGAAGCTTAACTTGGTTGAGTTAAGGACGTTGGCACCACCAGATCCTCTCAACCTTCCAAGGAATTATGATGTCAACGCCAGGTGTGCTTTCCATTCCAATGCACCTGGTCACAATACTGAAAAATGCAGGGCCTTACAAATGAAAGTCCAAGATCTGGTGGATTCTAAAGCCCTCAACTTTGCACCTCCTCCGAATGTCAACAGAAATCCTATGCCTAATCATGGCGGGCCAAGGATTAATGCCATTGAGGAAGATAAGCCATCTACCTTGATCACCAGTGTTGCACAAATACGAACACCTCTGGTCGAAATTAAAGCTCAGCTTCTAGAGTGCCAAGTATTCCCCGGGTGTGAGCTCGGTTGTGGGTATTGCAACATTGCAGTCAACGGGTGTGAAAAGTTGAGAAGCGACATAGATGGTCTTATTAAGGATGGTATCCTTCAGATCTCAACAACGGCGCCTACAAATCCAGCAATTCCTTTAACAACGATTCCCGATTCTTCTACAACAACAGCAACAATCATTCCTACCAATTCATCAGTATCATCAGCAATGGCTCCGTCCATCACTTCAACAAATCAAACTTCAACAACCATTTCTTCTACAACATCAGCATCCATGTTATTAGCAGGATATTCTACAACGCCAGCAAAAATTAATGAAGATGTCTCAGCAGTTACAATCTATTATGACCCATCAGATGTTCCTCCCAGCAGCAATTTCCAACAACAAACATTGGCACCTCCTGCCAGGTCACCAGTCACAATTTACTATGATCCGCATACTATCACAGTACCCTCCTCTGCAGCAGTCAGTCCAGTCACCATTACAGTTCCTGGACCAGTCCCTTATGAAAGCAGTAATGCCATACCTTGGCATTATGGCTCTGATCTCTACTGCAACAGAGAGAAAATCACTCTGGATTCATCAACCTCTTCTCCACAAATTGATAATGTTGGGGGAGGCGGAGGCTTCACCAGAAGCAGACGCCTTTTTGCCTCACAAGTACAAAGACCTAATGTTGAAGCAGAAGCTACTGCCAAAGCAAAAGGAAAGAGTGTGGTGCTTGAAGAGCCAGCTGTCAAAGAAACTCAGAAGACATCTTTTGAACAAGATGTAGACGAGTTCATGAGAATCATAAAAAGAAGTGATTACAAGGTGGTGGATCAGCTTCACCAAACTCCCTCAAAAATCTCCATATTATCACTGTTGATGTGTTCCGAAGCTCACAGGAACGCATTGTTGAAAGTCCTGCACGCAACATACGTGCCAGAGGAGATTACCGTTAATCAGCTAGAAACTGTGGTTGCAAATGTCAATACCAGTCATGGACTGGGCTTTACCAATGTTGACTTAACAACGGAGGGACGTAACCACAACAAGGCTTTACATATCACCTTGGAATGCAAGGGTGTTGTTCTATCCCATGTGCTGGTGGACACTGGATCATCACTCAATGTTCTGCCAAAGAAAGCCTTAGTGAAGCTAGAGTATGATGGTTTGGCACTGCGTCCGAGTAATTTGGTGGTAAGAGCATTTGATGGCTCTAAAAGATCAGTGCTTGGGGAGATTGATCTGCCTGTGATGATTGGCCCACAAACTTTTAAAACTACCTTCTTTGTGATGGACATTCAGCCGGCCTACAGCTGTTTGTTGGGTAGACCCTGGATCCACGCCGCTGGGGCTGTTACGTCTACCCTTCACCAGAAGCTGAAATTCGAGTGGGAAGGCCAGATCATCACCATCTGTGGGGAGGAAGACATCTTTGTTAGCCATCTGGCTACGTATAAGTATATAGAAATGGATGGAGAAATCCATGAAACCATGAGCCAGGGGTTTGAGGCCTTGAACATTAATGAAGCATCTGCTGTACTGGGAACCTCCATGACGTCATATCAGCAAGCCCGGAAGGTTGTTGAAGAGGGTACTGCCCAAGGCTGGGGCAAGTTGCTGCCCGTGGAGAAGAAAGAAGACAGATTTGGGTTGGGTTACAAACCAACTCATCAAGATCAATCAGAGGCTGCCAAAGAGCCCAATTTTGTTAGCGGGGGAATGCTCACCCCGGATGCTGTGAACAATTTGGAAAACGAGGAGGAAAGCGACCGCAACCTGGAGAGCTGGATACGTCCAAGGATCCCAGGGAGCCAAGTCCTTAACTGGTCTTCCCAGGAAATTATAAGGGTTACTCCTGCAGAGTAATTATTATTTCCTGTATTTTAAAGCATGCATCAAGTCTTGCATCTTGCCCAAGATGTCAAGACTCATTTTGTAATCGGGCCATCTTGTAATTTTGTGCAAATGGATTAATCAATGAATATCGGACATCTTTTGCAAATAAGTCTCTTTTTCGCTCACTGTCTTTTCATTTTTCACTTTTGAACAAAACAATGAAATGGCAATGTTTTCAAAATAAATAACTTCATTTCACTTTTTCTAAATAAGAATAAATTGATCACTAAAATAAACCAATCTAAACCATTGCAGAAAGTGCCCTCCAGACTGCACCGACAACAACACTGCTATGACTTTGTATGACTTTGACAATCCAATCAATCAAGCTGATGAAGGGGTTGAAGAAGATTATGGGCTACCTGAAGAGCTAGCCAGGTTGTTAAGGCAAGATGAGAAGGTTATCACTCCTCATCAGGAGGAGATTGAAACGGTTAATCTTGGTACGGAAGAAGACGTGAAAGAAGTTAAGATCGGGGCCTGCCTGCAAGGTTCAGTGAAAGAACAACTGATTGACATGCTTCGGGAATATGTGGATGTTTTTGCTTGGTCTTATCAAGATATGCCAGGGTTGGACACCGACATTGTCATGCACAAGCTACCTCTGAAAGAAGACTGCCCGCTGGTAAAACAGTAATTGCACCGTACTCGCCCAGATATGGCAATGAAGATAAAAGAAGAGGTACAAAAGCAGTGGGACGCCGGTTTCCTTGCTGTGACTAGCTATCCGCCATGGGTTGCTAATATTGTACCTGTGCCAAAGAAGGATGGCAAGGTGAGGATGTGTGTGGATTACCGGGACCTAAACAGAGCCAACCCGAAAGATGACTTCCCTCTACCTCACATTGATGTATTGGTCGACAATACGGCTCAGTTCTCGGTATTCTCCTTCATGGACGGATTTTCAGGATACAATCAGATCAAAATGTCACCTGAAGACATGGAGAAGACCACTTTCATCACACCCTGGGGCACATTCTGTTATAAGGTGATGCCCTTCGGACTAAAGAATGCGGGTGCCACTTACCAACGGGCTATGGTAACATTATTCCATGACATGATCCACAAAGAAATTGAATGTTATGTGGATGACATGATTGCCAAGTCCCTCACAGAAGAAGACCACCTGGTAAATCTGTTGAAGCTGTTCAAGCGTATGAGGAAGTACCAACTGAAATTAAACCCCAACAAGTGCACGTTCGGGGTGCGATCCGGTAAGCTGCTAGGATTTATTGTAAGTGAAAAATGAATTGAAGTTGACCCTGACAAAGTCAAAGCCATTCAAGAAATGCCTGCACCGAAGTCAGAAAAAGAAGTTCGGGGGTTTCTAGGTAGATTGAACTACATTTCAAGGTTCACATCTCACCTTACAGCAACCTGTGAACCTTTGTTCAAGCTGTTAAGAAAAGAAGAAACGGTCAGGTGGAATGAAGACTGCGAGAGGGCTTTTGACAAAATCAAGGAATACCTACAAGAGCCTTCGATCCTTATGCCTCCAGTTGAAGGAAAACCTCTAATCATGTACTTGACAGTATTAGAAGAGTCAATGGGGTGTGTGCTGGGCCAGAATGACGAGTCTGGTCGAAAAGTGTATGCAATATACTACCTAAGCAAAAAGTTTACCGACTGTGAACAACGTTATTCACTGCTCGAGAAAACTTGTTGTGCTTTAGCATGGGCTGCTCGCCGACTAAGACAGTATATGTTGACCCACACTACTTTATTGATCTCAAAGATGGATCCAGTTAAGTACATTTTTGAGAAGCCAACACTTACCGGACGGGTTGCAAGATGGCAAATGATCCTCACAGAATATGACATTCAGTACACATCTCAGAAAGCCATCAAGGGCAGTGTGTTGTCTGATTATCTTGCTGAGCAACCCATTGAGGATTACCAGCCTATGAGATTTGACTTCCCCGATGAAGACATCATGTTCATAAAAGCAAAAGATCATGAAGAGTCCGTTCACACTGAAGGGCCTGACCCGGAAGAAGAATGGACTATGATGTTTGATGGGGCTGTTAATATGAATGGTCGTGGTGTTGGTGCAGTACTCATTACATCTAAGGGAGTTCACATGCCTTTCTCGGCCAAACTCACCTTTAACTGCACTAACAACGAAGCTGAATACGAAGCTTGTATTATGGGTCTTGAGGAAGCCATTGACCTCGGGATCAAGACTTTGACTGTATTCGGAGATTCAGCTCTGGTAATCAACCAAACCAACGACAAATGGTACACCCATCAAGATCATCTGATACCTTACCGGGATTATACAAGGAGGTTATTGACTTTCTTCACAACAGTCAAGCTTGAGTATATCCCTCGAGATGAGAATCAGTTTGCAGATGCTCTGGCTACCATTTCATCTATGATCAAAGTCCAAGCTGCTAACTTTGTGCCTCGGATTTCAGTATCCAGACTTGACAGGCCAGTATATGTATTCTCAGCAGACCTTGATAAAGATGATAAGCCTTGGTTCCACGACATCAAATGCTTCTTGGAGGATCAAACATACCCACCTGGGGCATCTTCCAATGATAAGAAGACATTAAGAAGGCTAGCTGGTAGTTTCTTCTTGAATGCTGATGGTTCCCTGTACAAGAGAAACTTTGATATGGTACTTCTCAGATGCGTGGATAGGGCAGAAGCAGACTTGTTGATGCACGAGGTGCACGAAGGATGTTTTGGTACTCATGCTGGAGGGCATGTTATGGCTAAAAAGTTGTTAAGATCGGGATACTACTGGATCACAATGGATGCAGACTGTTGTGCCCATGCCAGAAAATGCCATAAGTGCCAGATTTACGCGGATAAAGTGCATGTGCCTCCGAATCCTCTGAATGTGATGTCTTCACCCTGGCCCTTTGCCATGTGGGGCATTTTTATGATTGGCAAGATTGAACCGACTTCTTCGAATGGCCACAGATTCATCCTAGTTGCCATTGACTATTTTACTAAGTGGGTTGAAGCAGCTTCATATGCAAATGTTACAAGGCAAATGGTAGCTCGATTTCTGAAGAGAGATATCATTTGTCGGTATGGAGTTCCCGAGCGAATCATTACTGATAATGGTTCCAACTTGAACAATAAAATGATGGCAGAGCTATGCCGGGACTTCAAGATCCAACACCACAATTCTTCTCCTTACAGGCCAAAGATGAATGGCGCTATTGAGGCAGCTAACAAGAATATCAAGAAGATTGTGCAGAAGATGGTAGTTACCTACAAAGACTGGCACGAAATGCTACCATTTTCCTTGCATGGGTACCGAACGTCAATCAGAACATCCACTGGGGCAACACCGTATCAGCTTGTGTATGGTATGGAGGCAGTCCTACCTGTTGAAGTTGAGTTACCCTCTTTACGAGTATTGATGGATGTTAAGTTGAACGAAGCAGAATGGATCCGATCCCGATACGAGCAACTGAATTTGATTGAAGAAAAGAGATTGGCTGCAATTTGTCATGGGCAGCTGTATCAGAAAAGAATGAAGAAAGCCTTCGATCAGAAAGTCAGGCTCCGAGAATACCAAGTAGGAGATCTTGTGCTGAAAAGACTCCTCCCTCCTCATACAGACCACAGGGGCAAGTGGACTCCAAATTATGATGGTCCGTTCATAGTAAAGAAAGTTTTCTCTGGTGGAGCACTGATGCTCAGTACTATGGATGGTGAAGACTTCCTGTCCCCTGTGAATTCAGATGCAGTTAAAAAATACTTCGCATAAAATGACCCGCTGGACATAAAAACAGAATGTAAGTCCAGGCAAAAATAGGGCATCCCGGCGAGTCAAAAACAGAATAAGGGACTCAGGCAAAAATAAGGGAAAAAAAATAAAAAAATGTACACCCGCTGAGTTGAGAAGCCGCATTGGACGACTCAGGCAAAAATGGGTATCCCGGTGGATTGAAAACCCGAAAGGGCAATCCACGCAAAATAAGGGAATAAGCGAACAACTGCATTCTGAATTCGTTTGTATCACTTAAAACGTGGTAAGCTCCGAATGGTTCAAACATCGGTCAGAATCAGCTTCCTTCAAAAGCAGGGTGAGAAGAATGTCAATGTCATACGAGTCATAGCAAAAGGGAAGCTCCTTGAAGCGTCATCAACATTGCCAACACCTTTTTGTTTCTCAATTTTGTAACAATCTCCTCATTTCAGGGGATCTGTTTCTTTGTAACAATCACTATCTACTCGGCCCATCTTCCAAACAGCACCAGAGAGTCTTTCTCCCCATCGGAGTTGCCAGGCATCACTTCTCCAGCATTTCCTTCAGAGTAGCACCAGAAGGTGTTCATTTCCCCAGCTGAGTTGTCAGTTATTATCATCCTCAGCAGGATCCCTACAGAGATCTCTAGGAGGATCGTTCAGTGATTGTTCCTCCCCAGCCAAGTGATAGGGAACCATCTCCCCACAGAACTTCAGCCTCTGTCCAGAAGAGCAATACCTGAAGATCTCACAACAGAGTGACGAAAGCTCCCGCAGACCCCAGCTGGGTCCCTCATTACCATGATAGGTCTATCAATGATCTATTTCCCCATGCAGAGTCAGATATGCCAGATCTACCAATGATCTCATGCCCAGCTGGGATGTCCACTTCAAGTAGATCAGCCAGAGATCTCCTCAGCAACGGGATCCGAATCCCGGATCGGTATCTTTGCATAATCATAGCATTCGTATCATATTTCCCCCCAGAACATAGCATTCCGTCTAATACGGAGCATTAGGGCAAAAATCAAACGTATTGCATAATCATAAGCCATGTGTCGAACACTTGTAAATACCATCATTCCATCAACAATATACAAAATACCTCTCAAATTCCCCGACAGAATATCAAAGCATTTCCTTTACACTCACATATACAGATACATGCTCCCTTTGGCACTCGTCCGTGTCATCATTCCCTAGTAAAGTCGCCCGAGCAAACAGATGCTTATACATTACGGATGCTTCTTGACACTTGTCTGTGTCATATTCCCAGCAGAAAGCCGAAGCATCCCCTTTGCACTCACTACACAGATACATATATATACAATTCCTCGACACCCGTCCGTGTTTACCCTTCCCCAGCATAGTTGCCTAAAAACTTTGGGAACCATATACTTGTTTATAATACACTTCTTCCGACACCCGTCCGTGTCGTGTTCTCCACAGCAAGTTGAACACTCATCTATATCTCACTCATCACTTTTTACTCATACAGATACTCGTCCGTATCTTGTATATGCCACTTAAATCCCCTCAGATTCAACACTCGTCCGTGTTCTTTGTTAACTAGTTGATACTCGTCCGTATCATCATCTCTGAACATGCGTCGGCGTTTGTTTCTACCGATACTCGTCCGTATCATAGTCTTAAGGATGCTCGTCCGCATCTTTAATCCATACACAATGTCAAGATACTTTTACCTTTTTTAGAATTTAGACACTTGTCTGTGTCTATTATTCCCCAGAAGAGTCCCCTCAGAATCAACACTCGTCCATGTTCTTTGTTAACTAGTTGGTACTCGTCCATATCATCATCTCTGAACATGCGTCAGCGTTTGTTTCTATCAATACTCGTCCGTACTATAATCTTAAGGATGCTCGTCCGCGTCTTTAAGTTATACACAGTGTCAAACACTTATACCTGTCATCTCTTGAATGTAGACACTCGTCCGTGTTTACCATTCCCCAGCAGAAATGATTTTCTTTCATCTGACATTCGTCCTATGTCATGATACCTTTCGGCAGCCGTCCCCTGCCAGGTGATCGTCCTTCACCTTTTTGATGATCGTCCTTCATCATTCCTAGAGGAGTCTCTATTCATTAGAACCTCTTTCTATCCGACATTCGTCCTATGTCGTGAAATTTTTAGCAGCCGTCCCCTGCTAGGTGATCGTCCCCCACCTCTTGATGATCGTCCTTCATCATTTTATCCGATGGCCGTCCCCATCATTGGTCTTGTTATCTGACGTTCGTACAATGTTATGATAAACCCCGAGAGCAGCCGTACCCTGCTAGGTGATCGTCCTTCACCTCTTGATGATCGTCCTTCATCATGCTTATCCGATGGCCGTCCCCATCGTCGACCTCTTTATCCGGCATTTGTCATATGTCGTGATACTTTCGGCAGCCGTACCCTGCCAGGTGATCTTTCTTCACCCTAGATGACCGTCCCTCATCTTATCCCTAACAGAGCAGCCGTCCCCTGCTAGGTGATCGTCCTTCACCTTTGATGACCGTCCCTCATCATTTATTTCAATTAACCTGATGGCCGTCCCCATCGTTGCCTTTATTTAAAATCCCCAGAAAGTCTTATTTCTTTACTTGATGGCCGTCCCCATCATAATCTCTTATATCCCCAGCATGTCGGCCGTCCCCGTCATTGCTTTATCCCCAGCAGTCGCCCGCACTTTATAATCATACTTTATTTTCTTTTACAATCTATATCCCTTTTCTTCTTCATTCTGTGAGTGCAAATTTTGGACTGTCTTTGGTATTCAACCACAAGTTATCTTGTTTGCCTGTTAAGCCGTTGCTTACATCCTGCACAGCTAACTCATGTTTGAATAGGGGCAGCTGTAAACACCCCAAATTTTCCCTCACTCATTTCACCATGGCTTGTGATCTTTTCATTTTACATAAGTCCAATCATATCATCTCATATTACATTTTTGCTTCACTGCATTGGTTCAAAGTCATCTGCATCTAGGGTTTGTGATCTGAGCCATCCCTGAGCTATCTGAGCCAGTCCAAAGGTCATCAATTACTTCAAAGGGGTCCATGTATGTTCAAGTATCTTATTATATCCTCATAAGGTCAAGAAAGTCACAGAATCACAAGAACTGAGAAAGGCATGGAAGCAGAGCTATGTTTAACTACACAGATGACCTAGAATTAGGGTTTTGGTTTCAGAGGCCATAACTCCAAAGTTTTTGGTCATTCTTGTTTCTATTTGTCTCTATATGTTATGAGGATCATGCATATCAATTTTCATGAAGAAATTCAATGGGGAAGGCATCTGATCAAGAGATGACTTCTTGAGCAAGTCAGTGCAAAATTAGGGCATCTGAGGCCCCTAATGACCCAACCAAAGGGTGTTCTCCATCATTTTGAATGTGTGTGATCTTTATTTGATCATAGAAGATGTTAGAAGTTCACAATATTGAAGAATTTCAAGCCATTTGCAAAATTGCCTTTTTGGGAAAGTGACTTATAATGAAAACTTGCTATTTTGGGAAAGTTTTTCAACCTCCTCTTTTTGATTCAAAAATGCTTCAAATGAAAGAACTTTAGTCATGAAAGTTGTAGATTGAATCCTCCCATTTTCAAAAAGTACAAGAACTCATTCTAATTCATTTTGGATCAAAAGTTATGGCTTGTCAAAGTTGGACAAAATCATGAAATTTTCACTTTTGCACAAAGAGGGAAACTTGCAATTTCACATGCCAAGCATTCTCATGACTTCAAAATGACTTCTAATCTTAACACAAACATAAGTCATGACCTAAAAATCAGATTGGCCCAAAGAATCATTCATTTCCATGCCTTGATCATTAAGAAATCACAAAGGGGCCAAAGTTGTACCAATTTGCAAAATGACCCAAAGCTTCTCATCCACTTGTGCCAGCTGCCAAAAATGACTTCCATGGACCTCCTTGAAGCATGCTGATTCGAACCATGCCCTTGTACCATGACTGAACTAGCCCATACCTTCACTTACACAAAAGTTGACTTTATGCAACTTGAGCCATACTAATCAAACTGAGCCACACCAACTACTCTGACCAATCACAGCTTCACATACATGCCTCATGGATCACATTTCACACAATCTTGGAAGCTGAAACCTCTCATAGCACAACATTCACCAAAATCCTCTCATATGCATTTTCTTTCGAAACTCAATACACAAGCCTCAAACCTCAAAACAAACTTCACAGAATCACTCAACATGATCCTCTGATCATTTCCCAACCATCAATTTGCCCTGAAAAGCCCACAAACAGAAACACGATTTTTCACTCCCCTTGGTCAGAACTTCATCAATCTCAAAAACCAGCCACAATGCACTCCAACTAAGCCTCAAAGCATCTCCAGGGAGATCATTGGAGGGACTTTGAAGCAAGAAACTGGCCAGAAAGCTCCAAAGTTCAAAGCTCCAGTTCAGGTATCATCAAGAACATTTTTTCCAGAAATGCAATTTCTTGTTATAGGATGATAGAGTTTGTTTCACTGATCATGTTAAGCTTTGAATCACTGAAAATGGTTGAGAAATGAGTGTGTATGCATGTTCTGAAATTTTTGCAGTTTTTTTGATTTTGCTCGAATCTTGTTGTTGATGCATTGTAAATGTGATTTTGTGATTGATTCATGTTTGGGGTGAGTAGAGGATGAAATCTGGAGAGTTAGAGCACTTGAAACAGCCTAGGGAGTGAGTTTGATTTTTGGTTGGCCGGAGAAGATGACCGGAACACTGTTCCGGTCATCTGAAAGTGATTAGGGCTCAGGATTAAGGTTTAATCATAATTAAGTGAGTTTGAATTCCAACCGTTCGTTTGAGCGCTAAGTCAAGTCCCGCCCCCTTGAGTTTGAATCTGGGCCTTCAGATCCTTTGACTTTCTCATTTTTCATTTAATTTCATTTTTATTTTATTTGTTTTGTATTAAATTTGTACGAATTTTTAAAAATAGCAAAACACATTAAAAAATTCTGAAATTTTTTGTCAAACATTTAATTAATTTTTCAGAACCCAAAAATATTTTTATTTTTATTTTTTGCATTAAAAATCATTTTTAAATCATTTAAATGTTTATTTTTATTTAGTTAATGGAAATTAATTAATTAAAAATGCATTTAGGTATTTAAAAAATCACAAAAAATTCATATTGCATTCTTTAACATTTAGAAACATTATCAAACTCTCAAAACAAATTTCTTTTTGGTCCTTGATGTATTTTGTCAATTTTCATTGGAATAAAATTTGTTTAAAGGCAATATTTTTGTTCAAACTTAGAAAAATTCATTCTGCCTAACCATGAAGAGTTTGATGATGGTTCTTCTTGCATTGCATCCTTCATATCATGTAGTTTCTAGGGTAAAATTGGTTTGAATTTATCCTTCATTTTCAATTAAATGTGCATTTTTCCTTTTGAGGTGCCTTGAAACCCTAATTGACTTGAGAAAATCATAACTTCTTTAGGGTTAGGAGTTAGGTCTCCTCCTTTGGGCAGGGAACTTGTGTAGGGTTAGGGTTCCTTTGATCCCATTTTCAATTTTTTATCTTGTCATTTGCTTCTGATTTTGAATTTTGTGTTGCATGTTGTTCATAAACCCTAATTCTTGTCTTCATTTGCATCCATCCCTCATATGCTTGCATTCCTAAACTTTCCATGACATTTTATGCATCAATATGACATATAAGACATCTTAGGACATATTAGAATCATGTTTGGTCATTTCATCATTCATTTGACATGTCATACCTTCATTGCATTTCATAAGCTTTCATGAACTTTCATGGTTCAAGGCATGCTCCATATGCATCCATTCTCTTGTATGCTCACATATATGCATCTTGTATGACTTTGCACCATCTCTTGTTATCATTTGCATCATGTGTGTGTTTCTGACTTTGGCCTTTACCCATCCATATGCATTGTTTCATCTCATTTCTTCCCTTATGCATCTTGTACTAACTTTTCAGGTTAGTGGTAAGTTTGTTCTGGAGGTGGATTTGCCTTCACCTCCTACCTCTTCTCACCTCATCATTTTACATCCTTGCTGCATTTTTACTTGTCTTGGAGTGAGCTTGCTCACTTGTTCCTCTCTTCCCTCTTTTCTCTTCTCATCTCATCCCTTTTCTATCTTGCTTCTCCTTGGTGGCTTCCTTGAAGATTTCTCCTCTTAAGCCTCACAAACCCTAGGACTTCCAAGCATGATAAAATTTTAGGATTGTTTAGTCCCCCTTAGACTCTTTCCTTTGAGTTTTCTTTGAGTCTTCTCTTCTCACCTCATAATCAAGGACTAAACCCTAAAGGTTTTAAGGCTTTGTGATCAAGCTTATGCCTGCATCCTTCTATTAGGATGGAGTGTATAACTTTAATCCTAAGTGTTAAGCCCTTAATGTGTTTAAATACTTTAATCAATCCACCTAATAATCACTAAGACATCAAGCTTGTAACTTGGGCCTTGCATTAGGGTTCTAATTCTTCCTTAATTGGTTAAGAAGGACTAACCCTAGTGTTAATGGACAAGTCCCCCTCAAGTTGTCTTACAAACCATAAAAATCACTTCTTCATCTCATCCATTAACTAAAATCCATTTAATAAAGGCTTTGTTTTGTCATGAGGTTAATCCCTAATCATGGATTAAGTTGAGGAGCCTTCCTCAGCTTAAATGTTCTCATCTATTATCCTTCTATTAGGATGGTGTAATGAGTCCATTAAAATCTTGGATTATGGCTTAAACTCATTACTTAACACTAAACCAAAACTCCCAAAACATCTAAATAATTACAAGTAGGTTAATGATCTTAATCCTCCATCATGGTGATTAAGTGTGTGGTGCTTACTTCACACTTAAAGTATTCTCATTACCCCTAATCAGAGGGAGGATGTGATGAGTTTACTAACCCTTGGTTTAGGCTTAAGCTCATTAACTTATGACAAACACAAAAAAGGCAATAAAAGATTGAAAACACCAAAAAACAAACAATAATCGTCTCCTCCGGGATTCTTTTCTCATCATCTTCATTCACAAACAAGAACTTGCTTCTTCCGTCTAATGCAAGACAGTTTCCACCTGAGCCAGACAGGTCATACACTTGAGCATAAACAAGTAAGCAGTTCACAAGTCAATTTATCTTTCAGTCTCTTTGAGTCGAACTACGGTGTTCTGACTTCCTCATTGCACGAGAGGATACGTAGGCATAACTTAACAGTTATCGAACAAAAGTCTCTGTATATTCCCCCTCCTTCCAACATCATCCTTTAAGCCTCATAGTCTTGAGCATTTCATTCTTGTTCTCACACTGACACTTCTCTTATACACTTCACTTTTCTTTTACACTGACACTTGCATTCTTTCCAGCTTTGATACACAAATTGCACTGACACTACCCCTTTAAAACACAAATCTTTTAAGCGTGGATCCCGTCGAGTACGACGGACAATCTGGGTGCTAATACCTTCCCAGGTTGTAACCAACCCCCTTTCTCAGTTTCTCTGGTTCGCGACCGTCTTATCCATATCTTTTCTTAGGTTTATGCAGCATTACCTTTCCTCCGGGATAAAAATGCCTAGCTGGCGACTCTTTTCTTTCCGAGTTCACCCTTGTGTGTTCTCACTCCTTTCGCCGACCGTTCGCGTCTGTACCCCATTTGACCCGGCCTCATTTGGTGGGAGCGACAGCATGTTCAGATGATGTTACGGACGAGTACAAACTAGTTAACAAAGAACACGGACGAGTGTCGAATCCGAGGGGATTTAAGTGGTATATACAAGATACGGACGAGTATCTGTATGAGTAAAAAGTGATGAGTGAGATATAGACAAGTGTCCAACTTGCTGTGGAGGACATGACACGGACGGGTGTCGGAAGAAGCGTATTATAAACAAGTATATGGTTCCCCAAAGTGTTTGTTTAGGCAACTATGATGGGGAAGGTGACACGGACGGGTGTCAGGGAAGTATGTAGATATATGTAAATATGTATTTGTGAGTGCAAAGGGGACGCTTTGGCTTTCTGCTGGGGGTATGACACGGACGAGTGTCAAGAAGCATCTGTAATGTATAAGTATCTGTTTGGGCAACTTTACTGGGGAATGATGACACGGACGAGTGCCAAAAGGAGCATGTAGTTGTATTTGTGAATGTAAAGGAAATGCTTTGATATTCTGCCGGGGAGTTTTGAGAGGTATTTTGCATTCTGCTGATGTAGTACTGTTGGTATTTACAAGTGTTCGACACATGGCTTATGATTATGCAATATGTTTGATTTTTTGCCGTAATATTCCGTATTAGACAGAATGCTACGCTCTGGGGGAAAATATGATGTGAATGCTATGATTATGCAAAGATACCGATCCGGGATTCGGATCCCGTTGCTGTGGAGATCTCCGGCTGATCTACTTGAAGTGTATGTCCCAGCTGGGGATGAGATCGTTGGTAGATCTGACATATCTGACTCTGCATGGGGAAATAGATCACTAATAGACCTATCTTGGTAATGAGGGACCCAACTGGGGTCCGTAGAGGCTTTTGTCACTCTGTTGTGAGATCTTCAAGTGTTGCTCTTCTGGACATAGGTTGAAACTCTGCGGGGGGATGGTTCCCTGTCTAGCACTTGGCTGGGGAAGAAAAAAGATCACTGAAAGATCTTCCTAGAGATTTCTGTGGGGATCCTGCTGAGGATGATACTTGACAACTCAGCTGGGGAAATGAACAACCTCTGGTGCTGTTTGGAAGATGTGCTGAGTAGATAATGATTTGACAGCTTGCTGGGGAGTTGTTTTCCGTGCCCCATGTTGCGCTTTGAACACCTGCGATCCTGCATGACAAAGAAACGTACAAGTTTCCCGAGGTATCCCTTACTGGATTCCATCATAGGAGTTTAGATACTCCCGGGAGTAAATATATTTCCTGTAATCATGGATTTTTAGAAAGGAAGCATCTGTATTTATGCAATCAATATCTTAAGGACATCGGACATTTTGCAAATGAAAATAAAATGTACGAGACAAAATATGACTAAAAATCTGATTTCATTAATTTCTGTGCCCTGAATTGGCAAGATACAGTCAAGGAGACAGATCCCCTGAAATGAGGAGATTGTTACAAATTGAGAAACAAAAAGATGCTGCCAATGTTGATGATGCTTCAGTGAGCTTCCCTTTTGCTATGACCCGTATGACTTTGACGTTCTTCTCATCTTGCTTTCTGAAGTAGGCTGATCTCGACCGATGCTTTAACCTTTCGAAGTTTGCCATGTTGTGAGCGATACAGACGAATTCAGAGTGCAGTTGTTCGCTTATTCCCTAATTTTGCGTGGATCGCCCTTTCGGGTTTTCAATCCACCGGGATACCCATTTTGGCCTGAGTTGTCCAATGCGGCTTTTCAACTCAGCGGGTGTACGTTTTTTTTTCTTTTTATTTTCCCTTATTTTTGCCCGAGTCTTTTATTCTGTTTTTTTTTACTCGCCGGGATGCCCTATTTTTTCCTGGACTTACATTCTGTTTTTATGTCCAGCGGGTCGTTTTATGCGAAGTATTTTTTAACTGCATCTGAATTCACAGGGGACAGGAAGTCTTCACCATCCATAGTACTGAGCATCAGCGCTCCACCGGAGAAAACTTTCTTTACTATGAATGGCCCATCATAATTCGGAGTCCACTTGCTCCTGTGGTCTGTATGAGGAGGGAGGAGTCTTTTTAGCACAATATCTCCTACTTGGTACTCTCGAAGCCTGACTTTCTGATCAAAGGCTTTCTTCATTCTTTTCTGATATAGCTGCCCATGGCAGATTGCAGCCAATCTCTTTTCTTCAATCAGACTTAGTTGTTCGTATCGGGATCGGACCCATTCTGCTTCGTTCAACTTAACATCCATCAATACCCGTAAAGAGGTTAGTCAACTTCAACAGGTAGGACTGCCTCCATACCGTACACAAGCTGATACGGTGTTGCCCCAGTGGATGTTCTGATTGAGGTACGGTACCCATGCAAGGCAAATGGTAGCATTTCGTGCCAGTCTTTATAGGTGACCACCATCTTCTGCACAATCTTCTTGATATTTTTGTTAGCCGCTTCAACGGTGCCATTCATCTTTGGCCTGTAAGGAGAAGAATTGTGTTGTTGGATTTTAAAGCCCCGGCATAGTTCTGCCATCATTTGTTGTTTAAGTTGGAACCATTATCAGTAATGATTCGCTCGGGCACTCCATACCGACAGATGATGTCTCTCTTCAGAAATCGGGCTACCACTTGTCTGGTGACATTTGCATAGGAAGCTTCTTCGACCCACTTGGTAAAATAGTCAATGGCTACCAGGATGAATCTGTGGCCATTTGAAGCAGTCGGTTCATTCTTGCAAATCATATCAATGCCCCACATGGCAAAGGGCCAGGGTGAAGACATCCCATTCAAAGGATTGGGAGGCACATGCACTTTATCCGCGTAAATCTGGCATTTTCTAGCATAGGCACAACAGTCTGCATCCATTGTGATCCAGTAGTAGCCTGATCTTAACAACTTTTTAGCCATAGCATTCCCTCCAGCATGGGTACCAAAATATCCTTCGTGCACCTCGTGCATCAACAAGTCTGCTTCTGCTCTATCAACGCATCTGAGAAGTTCCTCCAAGAAGCACTTAATGTCATGGAACCAAGGCTTATCATCTTTAACAATGTCTGCTAAGAACACGTATGCTGGTCTGTCGAGTCTGGATACTGCAATCCGAGGCATAAAGTTGGCAGCTTGAACTTTGATCATGGATGAAATGGTACCCAGAGCATCTACAAACTGATTTTCGTCTCGAGGGATATACTCAAGCTTGACTGTTGTGAAGAAAGTCAACAACCTCCTTGTATAGTCCCGATAAGGTATCAGATGATCTTGGTGGGTGTACCACTTTCCGTTGGTTTGATTGACTACCAAAGCTGAATCTCCGAACACAGTTAATGTTTTGATCCTGAGGTCGATGGCTTCCTCAAGACCCATAATACAAGCTTCGTATTCAGCTTCGTTGTTAGTGCAATTAAAGGTGAGTTTTGCCGAGAAAGGCATGTGAACTCCTTTAGGTGTAATGAGTACTGCACCAACACCGCGACCATTCATATTAACAGCCCCATCGAACATCATAGTCCATTCTTCTACTGGGTCAGGCCCTTCGGTGTGAACAGGCTCTTCATGATCTTTTGCTTTTATGAACATGATGTCTTCATCAGGGAAATCAAATCTCATAGGCTGGTAATCAACAATAGGTTGCTCAACAAGATAATCAGACAACATACTGCCCTTGATGGCTTTCTGAGATGTGTATTGGATGTCATATTCTGTGAGGATCATTTTCCATCTTGCAACCCGTCCGGTAAGTGCTGGCTTCTCAAAAATTTATTTGATCGGGTCCATCTTTGAGATCAATAAAGTAGTGTGGGTCAACATATACTGCCTTAGTCGGCGAGCAGCCCACGCTAAGGCACAACAAGTTTTCTCGAGCAATGAATAACGCTGTTCACAGTCGGTAAACTTTTTGCTTAGGTAGTATATTGCGTACTCTTTTCGACCAGACTCGTCATGCTGGCCCAGCACACACCCCATTGACTCGTCTAATACTGTCAAGTACATGATTAGAGGTCTTCCTTCAACTGGAGGCATAAGGATTGGAGGCTCTTGTAAGTACTCTTTGATTTTGTCAAAAGCCCTTTGGCAGTCTTCATTCCACCTGACCGTTTGTTCTTTTCTTAACAGCTTGAACAAAGGCTCACAGGTTGCTGTAAGGTGAGATATGAACCTTGAAATGTAGTTCAATCTACCTAGAAACCCCCGAACTTCTTTTTCTGACTTCGGTGCAGGCATTTCCTGAATGGCTTTGACTTTATCAGGGTCAACTTCAATCCCTTTTTCACTTACAATAAATCCTAGCAGCTTACTGGATCGCACCCCGAATGTGCATTTGTTGGGGTTTAACTTCAGTTGGTACTTCCTCAGACGCTTGAATAGTTTCAGTAGATTTACCAGGTGGTCTTCTTCTGTGAGGGACTTGGCAATCATGTCATCCACATAACATTCAATTTCTTTATGGATCATGTCATGGAATAATGTTACCATAGCCCGTTGATAAGTGGCACCCGCATTCTTCAGTCCGAATGGCATCACCTTATAATAGAATGTGCCCCAGGGTGTGATAAAAGTTGTCTTCTCCATGTCTTCAGGTGACATCTTGATCTGAATTTATCCTGAAAATCCATCCATGAAGGAGAACACCGAGAACTGAGCCGTATTGTCGACCAATACATCAATGTGAGGTAAAGGGAAGTCATCTTTCGGGCTGGCTCTGTTCAGATCCCGGTAATCTACACACATTCTCACCTTGCCATCTTTCTTAGGTACAGGTACAATATTAGCAACCCACGGCGGATAGCTAGTTACAGCAAGGAAACCGGCGTCCCACTGCTTTTGCACCTCTTCTTTTATCTTCATTGCCATATCCGGACGAGTACGATGCAGTTTCTGTTTTACTGGTGGGCATTCTTCTTTCAGAGGTAGCTTGTGCATGACAATATCGGTGTCCAACCCTGGCATATCCTGATAAGACCAAGCAAAACATCCACATATTCCCGAAGCATGTTAATCAGTTGCTCTTTCACTGAATCTTGCAAGCAGGCCCCGATCTTAACTTCTTTCACGTCTTCTTCCGTACCAAGATTAACCGTTTCAATCTCTTCCTGATGAGGAGTGATAACCTTCTCCTCTTGTCTCAATAACCTGGCTAGCTCTTCAGGTAGCTCATAATCTTCTTCAACCCCTTCATCAGCTTGATTGATTGGATTGTCAAAGTCGTACAAAGTCATAGCAGTGTTGTTGTCGGTTCAGTCTGGAGGGCACTTTCTGCAAGGGTTTAGATTGGTTCATTTTAGTGATCAATTTAATCTTGTTTAGAAAAAAGTGAAAATGAAGTTATTTATTTTGAAAACATTGCCATTTTATTGTTTTGTACAAAAGTGAAAAATGAAAAGACAGTGAGCGAAAAAGAGACTCGTTTGCAAAAGATGTCTGATATTCATTGATTAATCCATTTGCACAAAATTACAAGATGGTCCGATTACAAAATGAGTCTTGACATCTTGGGCAAGATGCAAGACTTGATGCATGCTTTAAAATACAGGAAATAATAATTACTCTGCAGGAGTAACTCTTATAATTTCCTGGGAAGACCAGTTAAGGACTTGGTTCCCCGGGATCCTTGGACGTATCCAGCTCTCCAGGTTGCGGTCGCTTTCCTCCTCGTCTTCCAAATTGTTCACAGCATCCGGGGTGAGCATTCCCCCGCTGACAAACTTGGGCTCTTTCTAAATCTGTCTTCTTTCTTTTCCACGGGCAGCAGCTTACCCCAGCCTCGGGCGGTACCCTCTTCAACAACCTTCCGGGCTTGCTGATATGACGTTATGGAAGTTCCCAGTACAGCAGATGCTTCATTTATGTTCAGGGCTTCAAACCCCTAGCTCATGGTTTCATGGATCTCCCCGTCCATTTCTATGTACTTATACGTAGCCAGATGGCTAACAAAGATGTCTTCTTCCCCACAGATGGTGATGATCTGGCCTTCCCACTCGAATTTCAGCTTCTGGTGAAGGGTAGACGTAACAACGCCAGCGGCATGGATCTAGGGTCTACCCAACAGACAGTTGTAGGCCGGCTGAATGTCCATCACGAAGAAGGTAATTTTGAAGGTCTGTGGGCCAATCATCACAGGCAGATCAATCTCCCCAAGCACCGATCTTTTAGAGCCATCAAATGCTCTCACCACCAAATTACTCGGACGCAGTGCCAAGCCATCATACTCTAGCTTCACTAAGGCTTTATTTGGCAGAACATTGAGGGATGACCCAGTGTCCACCAGTACATGAGACAGAACAGCTCCCTTGCATTCCAAGGTGATATGCAAAGCCTTATTATGGTTGCGTCCCTCTGTTGTTAAGTCAGCATTGGTAAAGCCCAGTCCATGACTGGTGCTGACATTTGCCACCACAGTTTCTAGCTGATTAACTGTAATCTCTTCCGGCATGTATGCTGCGTGCAGGACCTTCAACAATGCGTTCCCGTGAGCTTCAGAGCACATCAACAGTGATAATATGGAGATTTTTGAGGGAGTTTGGTGAAGCTGATCCACCACCTTGTAATCACTCCTTTTTATGATTCTCATGAACTCGTCTACATCTTTTTCAAAAGATGTCTTCTGGGTTTCTTTGACAGTTGGCTCTTCAAGTACCACACTCTTTCCTTTTGCTTTGGCAGCAGCTTCTGCTTCAACATTAGGCCTTTGTATTTGTGAGGAAAAAAGGCGTCCACTTCTGGTGAAGCCTCCGCCTCCCCCAACATTATCAATTTGTGGAGAAGAGGTCGATGAATCCAGAGTGATTTTCTCCTCGTTGCAGTAGATATCAGAGCCATAATGCCAAGGTATGGCATTGCTGCTTTCATAAGGAACTGGTCCCGGCACCGTAATGGTGACTGGACTGATTGCTGCAGAAGAGGGTACTGTAATGGTGTGCGGATCGTAGTAAATTGTGACTGGTGATCTGGCAGGAGGTGCCACTGTTTGTTGTTGGAAGTTGCTGCTGGGAGGAACATTTGAGGGGTCATAGTAGATTGTAACTGCTGAGACATCTTCATTAATTTTTGCTGGCGTTGTAGAAGCTAAAATGGATGTTGATGTTGTAGAAGAAAGGGTTGTTGACATTTGATTTGTTGAAGTGATGGACGAAGTAATTGCTGACGATATTGATGAATCAGTAGGAATGATTGTTGCTGCTGTTGTAGAAGAGTCGGGGATTGCTGTTAAAGGAATTGCTGGATTTGTAGGCGCCGTTGTCGAAATCTGAAGGATACCATCCTTAATAAGGCCATCTATGCCGCTTCTCAAATTTTCACACCCGTTGACTGCAATGTTTCAATACCCACAACCGAGCTTACACCCGGGGAACACTTGGCACCCTAGAAGCTGAGCTTTAATTTCGACCAAAGGTGTTCGAATTTGTGCAACACTGGTGATCGGGGTAGATGGTTTGTCTTCCTCAATGGCATTAATCCTCGGCCCTCCATGATTAGGCATAGGATTTCTTTTGACATTCGGAGGAGGTGCAAAGTTGAGGGCTTTAGAATCCACCAGATCTTGGACTTTCATTTGTAAGGCCCTGCATTTCTCAGTATTGTGACCAGGTGCATTGGAGTGGAAAGCGCACCTGGCGTTGACATCATAATTCTTTGGGAGGTTGAGGGGATTTGGTGGCGCCAATGTCCTTAACTCAACCAAGTTAAGCTTCAGGAGTTGTGGCAATAATGCGGCATAAGGCATAGGGATAAGGTCAATCACCCTGTTTGCCTGTGATGGTCTTTGTTGGAAGGGACGTTGTTGTTGATTGCTATTGTTGTTGTTGTAGGTTCTCTGTTGCGGATACTGAACTTGATGTTGATAATGTGGTTGTTGTTGTTGTTGATATGTTGATTGCTGAGGAATCGAAGCTGGAATGGTGACTGCTGTTACTGATCTGTGGACATACTGAGGTCTGCCCCTGTTTGCATGAATGGCATTTGTCTCACCGGCTCTTTGAGGTCCCACAAAAGGCTTCCTTGGATTACTGGATGAACTTACACCATTATCAGAGATTTTGCCCATTTTTAACAGACTTTCAATCCTTTCACCGGCTATAACAACATCAGCAAAGCTGGTGGAAGAAAAGGCAGCCAGTCTATCAATATATGTTCCTTGCAAAGTATTCATGAACATATCGGCCATTTCTCTTTCCGACATGGGTGGTTGGACAGCAGCAGCAAGCTGTCTCCACCTTTGGGCATATTCCCTGAAGCTTTCTTTGGAAGACTGGGACATTCCCATTAGGAGGGTTCTGTTAGGAGCCATGTCCAGATTGTATTGATATTGCCTGATGAAGGCTTCAGCTAAGTCCTTCCAGCATCTAATAGTAGCTCTGGTCAGATGTGAATACCACTCTCTTGAAGCCCCAATCAGACTGTCTTCAAAGTAGAACATCCACAGCTTCTCATCCATAGTGTAAGCTTTAAGTCTCCCTAGGAAAGACTGCAGGTGAGTTCGTGGACAAGAGGTTCCATTGTATTTCTCAAAGCATGGGGGTTTGAATTTGTGGGGAATTCTCATCCCATCCACTAGCCCCATATCCATTACATCGAAGCCCAAGGAATTCTGGGACTCCAATGATCTCAACTTCTCAGCAATTTCATCTAACCTCCTATCATAGACTTTGTCTCCAGCTCCCATAACAGTAAACTGTTCTTCTTGGGGATCTTCTTGCAAAATTCTTCCCCCAACAGTATTTCCTGGCGCATTTCCCGGGATGTTGACTTCCGGATGTAGATGAGGTCCAAATACTGGTGGATTAACATGAGGCTGACCCCTCTCATTATTACTAGTTCCTCCAGTTCCAAGATGAGGTTCCTCAGGAGTTTGTCTCTCCACTAGTTCCCTTAACCTTTCTTGGCTCTGGGCCAAGCCAGTCATTACAGTCATGAATTGAGTCATTTGGTTCCTCATCTCCACTCTTTCATTAGCCATCTGAGTTCTGACCTCTGTCAGGTCCTGCTGTACTTGCTCCATTTGGATACCAGGAAGGTTGTTGCGAGTAGGGTACCGGTGCGCGCGGTTGACAGGGAACACCCGGCGGCGAGCAATATTTCCTGAGACCACAACAAGGTTAGAAACAAAGAATAACAAAACCTACAAAACAAAACAAAGTTAGTATGTAATGCAGTATGCTTATTTGTTTTCCAAGGTATCCGGCTTGGTTCTTGGTTTTGACCTTTCCAGACCTCGAGGAAGATGCCTGATGTTGCTGAGAAAAGAAACCCAATGAAAGCAAACTAATATATTACAAATGATGAACAATACATGGTTTGTTTTACAACACATGCCCCTGGAGGGTCAAAATACAAAAAGAGAAAAGTACATCAAATGAAAATGAACAACAAACAAAGAAGTCAAACATCTAGTCCAAACTCATCCTCTCTGACTTCCTTCAGGAGTGCCTCAGTCACCGGACCAGCTGGGTGCTCTGTAATGGCCCTAATGAGGAGGTTCCTGGTAGCAATGGCAGTGGTCAGCTTCTTGTGCATGTCCTGGTCTTTTGATCTTTTCAATCCTGCCCTAAGCTTCAACTCTGAAATCTCCTTCTGGGCTGCCATCAAAGCTTCCTGCTGCTTCTTCTCATTGGCCTCTAGCAATTCAATCTTGGCTTGAGTCTTTTGGTCCTCTTGTGTCCGGGCTTCAGTGATCCTGACCCACCTAGCCTGACTTTCTTGCAGATAGAGCTCAGTCCTAGCCTTCTGAATTTTGGCTTCTTTACAAGCATTCTTCAATATTTGTTCCCCAGCTCTTGCTTTCCTGATGTAGTCCTCTGTTTTCTCAATTTTGGCAAGATGCTCCACCCTAAGCTTTTCCAACCTCTCAATATCCAGACGACCATCACTCCTTTCCCAAAGAGTTTTCTTCAAAGCTTGAGACAGATTCTCATTCCTTTCCTTCAATTTCTCAAATTCTTCCAGGCTGACAGTGGCTGCTGGCTGTACTGTAGAGGGTCCAGGTATGTCCTCCAAGGTGAAGGGCATTCCAGTAATCTGAGCTCTAGCATGGGACCAGTCATAGTACTGAGCTGAAGCAACATTGTTACACCTTCCAAGAATAGCCATCCCTTTTGTCTGGATGTTGTCCCAAGCCCAGGATGCTTGTCTGACAACAGCTGAATTAGGTTTCACTTCACAATACAGGGTCTCAGCTAAATCTTGCACTCTAGGAGGGTGAACCAAAGCATAGCCCAGTTGTCTCTTAAACAGTAAAGGATTGTAGTTGATGCAACCCTTTACTCCTATCAGAGGTACATTTGGGTATTGTCCACAGCTGGTGACAATGTCTTTGCCTTTGGTGCTCTGGGTGCACCATCTGATATCATCTGAAGTCAAGGCAATGAGCCTCTTGGCCCAATTCTTCTGCTGGTGAGGGTTCAGGAAGGCATCTGACTTAGGCAGGTGTTTGAGCAGCCAGGTGTGAAACAAAGGAGCACAACATCTCACCAACTTCCCTCTTTGTTTCTCATTCCTCTGATGAATGGAGTAATAGAAATCTCCCAGCAATGTGGGTACTGGGTTCCTCAGAAGGAAAAGATGAATGGCATTCTTGCTGATAAATTTGGGCTCATCTGCAAACAGTATAACCCCATATATGCTGAGGGCTAACAGTGCACAGTCTGCTCTCCATTCTCCCAAGGAGGCCTTCAGGATGGCCTGAGAAATCAAGAAATCCAAGTGCAAACCAGGGATCCCAGCTTTTGTTGTCATGCTTTGCTCAATCAAAGCAGACTCCAAATACAGTGCTTTTGCTACTTCTCCATTGTTGGGAAAAGCCATCTTTGGGTTGAAGGGGACTCCACCCCTGACAGGTACTCCAATCAATGATGAAAACTCCTCCAGCAGAGGTCCTAACTGAAAGTCTGGAAATGTGAAGCATCTCAAAGGAGGGTCATAAAACTGCAGGCATGTGTGGATCATACTCCTCTGAGAAGGGTCAAGGTCCATAACCATATCCAGGATATCTCCATAATGCTCTCTAAATAACGGGATATGGTCAGGAGTGATAAGTGACTGGACCTGCCTGATACCAGTCAACACAGGCTCAAAGAAATGGTAAGATATGTTGCTCTTCCTGGGAGTAGCCATGAATGCTGATGAAGAGCTGAAGACAAGTGCTGATGAGGATCAAGACTGATACTAGAGATGAACCACTGATAGGCTGATGATGAAGATAGCTGAAGTAGGTAGCTGATGAAAAAGAGGTCTATGCAGAAGAAGGGGTCAAAACCAAGCCAGATATAATGTGGATACCCTGAAAAGCAAATAAACAAGTGTTAAATGATGCAAATGATGAGTATGCAAATGATATGCAAGGGTTTGTGATCAAGCTGGATCTGATTATCTGTCTTGATATAAAGCCCATGTATGTCCAAAGGTCCAGATGAAGATTCAAAAATCCAGTAACCAGGGTAGGGGACTCAAATAAAGAGTCACATGTCCAGGGTTAATCACAAGAACTGTCCAAAATGAGGTACTCTTAAACCAAATAGTAACAGGGTATGATGTGGACAAGGGTACCTGCAAACCTGTAAACAGCCCAACCCCCTCTCATGCAGTGTTCTAGAACAAGGATCCTCAGACATGGATCAGTTATGAGAAGTGTAAACACTTCTAACCCGGAGGTACAGTGTTTACAATAACCTTAAAAAGTCCTCTAATTCACCTCAGTTTCTGAAGGTTATAATAAAGGTCATCCAGACTTAGCAGGCTTCCCAGATAGCCTTAGCACTACAGGAAATCTGTAGCACAGAGTTCTCAAGAAGAAACCCACATCTGAACCGTGTTTCATATTCCCGCACCAGACCGAAATGGAATGGGAAAGAACATGAACCACTCTAGCCTAGGTGTCACTCAGGTCCCAGGTATAGGACCTCAAACTCTCAATGGAACCCCACCCACCAAAACAGAAGCTAGATCCAGCAATGATAATGACAATATGAAATATGAAAAACTGTAAAGGAAAGCAATAAATAAAGCTGTACATAAAGCAATAAATAAAGCAAACAAATAAACACAGTTAGCACATAACACCCTGGTAAACACAAATCAGACAAGCGCTAGGAGGAACCCACAAAAAGAACCAGAAGCCCTGGTTACAGTATAAGGCTCCCCAGCAGAGTCGCCAAGCTGTCGCTCCCACCAAATGAGGCTAAGTCAAAAGGGGTACAGACGCGAACGGTCGGCGAAAGAGGAAGGAATGAATAGAGTCGCCAGCTAGGCATTTTTATCTCGAAGGAAAGGTAATGCTGCATAAACCTAAGAAAAGATGGATAAGACGATCGCAAACCAGAGAAACTGAGAAAGGAGGTTGGTTACAACCTGGGAAGGTATTAGCACCCAGATTGTCCGTCGTACTCGACGGGATCCGCGCTTAAAAGATTTGTGTTTAAAGGGGTAGTGTCAGTGCAAACTTTGCATCAAAGCTAGAAAGAATGCAAGTGTCAGTGCTGGAAGAAAGTGAGGTAAAGTATAAGAAGTGTCAGTGTAAGAAAAGAATATGAAGCTCAAGATTATGAGGCTTAAAGATAATGCTGGAAGATGGGGGATATACAGAGACTTTTTTTTTGTTCGATAACAGTTAAGTTATGCCTACGTATCCTCTCGTACAATGAGGAAGTCAGAACACCGTAGTTCGACTCAAAGAGACTGAAAGGTAAATTGACTGATGAGTTGCTTACTTGTCTATGCTCAAGTGTATGAACTGTCTGGCTCAGGTGCTAACTGTCTTGCATTAGACGGAAGAAGCGAGTTCTCGTTTGTGAATGAAGATGATGAGGAAAGAATCCCGGAGGAGACGATTATTGTTTGTTTTTGTGTTTTCAATCTTTTATTGATTTTGAAATTTGGCCTAAACCAAAGGGTTAGTAAACTCATCACATCTTCCCTCTGATTAGGGGTGTCGCTCCCGCCAAATGAGGCTAAGTCAAATGGGGTACAGACGTGAACGGTCGGCGAAAAGGAGAGAGCACACAAGGGTGAACTCAAAAGACAAGAGTCGCCAACTAGGCATTTTTATCCCGGAGGAAAGGTAATGCTGCATAAACCTAAGAAAGATATGGATAAGACGGTCGCGGACCAGAGAGACTGAGAAAGGGGGTTGGTTACAACCTGGGAAGGTATTAGCACCCAGATTGTCCGTCGTACTCGACGGGATCCACGCTTAAAAGATTTGTGTTTTAAAGGGGTAATGTCAGTGCAACTTGTGTATCAAAGCTGGAAAGAATGCAAGTATCAGTGTAAAAGAAAAGTGAAGTGTATAAGAGAAGTGTCAGTGTGAGGGCAAGAATGAAATGCTCATGACTATGAGGCTTAAAGAATGATGCTGGAAGAGGGGGGAATATACAAAGACTTTTGTTCGATAACTGTTAAGTTATGCCTACGTATCCTCGCGTGCAATGAGGAAGTCAGAACACCGTAGTTCGACTCAAGGAGAATGAAAGATAGATTGACTTGTGAACTGCTTACTTGTCTATGCTCAAGTGTATGACCTGTCTGGCTCAGGTGCAAACTGTCTTGCATTAGACGGAAGAAGCAAGTTCTCGTTTGTGAATGAATGAGATAAGAAAAGAATCCCGGAGGAGACGATTATTGTTTGTTTTTGATATTTTCAATCTTTTATTTCTTTTTGTGGTTTGTCATAAGAAAGTGAGCTTAAGCCTAAACCAAGGGTTAGTAAACTCATCACATCCTCCCTCAGATTAGGGGTAATGAGAATACCTTAAATGTGAAGTAAGCACCTCGCACTTAATCACCATGATATAGGATTAAGATCATTAACCTACTTGTGATTATTTAGATGTTTTTGGTATTTTTGTTTAGTGTTAAGTAATGAGATTAAGCCATAATCAAAGATTTAATGGACCCATTACACCATCCTAATAGAAGGATAATAGATGAGAACATTTAAGCTGAGGAAGGCTTCTCAACTTAATCCATGATTAGGGATTAACCTCATGACAAAACAAAGCCTTTATTACATGGATTTTAGTTAATGATAAGATTAAGAAATGGATTTTATGGTTTGTAAGACAACTTGAGGGGGACTTGTCCATTAACACTAGGGTTAGTCCTTCTTAACCAATTAAGGAAGAATTAGAACCCTAATGCAAGGCCCAAGTTACAAGTTTAATGTCTTAGTTATTATTAGGTGGATTGATTAAAGGATCTAAATACAGTAAGGGTTTAACACTTAGGATTAAAGTTATACACTCCATCCTAATAGAAGGATGTAGGCATAAACTTAATCAAAAAGCCTTAAAACCTTTAAGGTTTAGTCCTTGATTAAGAGATGAGAAGAGAGACTCAAGGATGACACAAAGGTAAACTAAATGGGGGACTAACCAATCCATAATTATGATCATGCTTGGGTATTCCTAGGGTTTATGAGGCTTGCAAAAGATCTTCAGGAGAAAAGCCACCAAGGAAGAAGCAGATGGAAGGAGAAAGAAGCAGAGAGAAGCAAGACAACTTGCTTCACTTAAGAAGACAAGTTGCTTGAAGGAAGAAAGTGGGAAAGAGCATGAATGAGCAAGCTCACTCTAATACAAAGATATAATGCAGCAATGATGCATAAAAGAGATGAGAAGAGATTGTGAGAAGTGAAAGCAAATTCACTTCTCAAGACAACTTACCACCTGAAAAGTTAGCAAAGGAAATGAAATGCAATGAAAATGAGATGAAATGCAATGATGCAAACCAAAGTCAGAAGAATAAACATGATGTTAATGATGCTAAGAGATGATGCAAACACATGTCAAGAGTTATGGATGATCATACAAGGATGTGGATGCGCATGAAGCATGCTTTGAACCATGAAAGTTCATGAAAGTTTATGAGATGGAATGAACATATAACATGGAGAATGAAAGATGCAATGATCAAACATGATTCTAATATGTCCTAAGATGTCTTATATGTCATGAGGATGCACAAAATGTCATGTCAAGTTCTTGAATGCAAGCATATGAGAGATGAATGCAAAGGAAAGCAAGAATTAGGGTTTATGAACAACATGCAACACAAAAATCAAAAATCAGAAGCAAATGACAAGATATAAAATTGAAAATGGGATCAAAGGAACCCTAACCCTACACAAGTTCACTGCCCAAAGGAGGGGACCTAACTCTTAACCTAATGGGTGTTATGATTTTCTCAAGTTAACTAGGGTTTCAAGGCACCTCAAAAGGAGAAATGCACATTAAATTGAAAATGAAAGATAAATTCAAACCCATTTTACCCTAGAAACTACATCCTATGAAGGATGCAATGCAAGAAGAACCATCATCAAACTCTTTATGGTTAGGCAGAATGAATTTTTCCAAGTTTGAACAAAAATATTGCCTTTAAACAACTTTATTCCAATGAAAATTGTCAAAATAGGTCAAGAACCAAAAAGAAATTTGTTTTGAGAGTTTGATAATGTTTCTAAATGTTTTGGAATGATTCATGATTTTTTTGTGATTTTTGGAAACCTAAATGCTATTTTAATTAATTAATCTTCATTAATCAATTAAAATAAACATTTAAATATTTTTAAAATAGTTTGAAAATGCAAAAAATAAAATAAAATTTTTTTTCTGGTTAAGAAAAATATTTGAAACAAAAATGCAAAAGGAAAATATTTTTGGAATTTTCTAACTATTTTTAATAAATGATGTAAAATAAAACAGAAAATATGAAATAAAAATATGAATTAATGAAAAGTAAGCGCATCTGATGGCCCATATTCAAAAGGAAATGGAGGGAATTGACTCGCGCCTTATCCAAGGGCTGAGGTTCAAACTGGCAAATTCAAAAACTTAAACTTAATTAATTATCCTAATGACTGGATTAGGGCATAACCAAGCAATTCAGACCGTTGGTACGCGCGCAGGAAACCAAATCAAAGGCCCACATTCAAACTTTGCCCTAATCACAATTAACCCTAATCACCCTTCTGATGACCAGAACAGTGGTTCCGGTCATCTTCTCCGATCAACCAAAAATCAAACTCACTCCCTAGGTTGTTTCAAGTGCTCTAACTCTCCAGATTTCATCCTCTACCCACCCTAAACATGAATCAATCACAAAATCACATTTACAATGCATCAACAAGATTCGAGCAAAATCAAGAAAACTGCAAAAATTTCAGAACATGAATACACACTCATTTCTCAACCATTTTCAGTGGTTCAAAGCTTAACATGATCAGTGAAACAAACTCTATCATCCTATAACAAGAAATTGCATTTCTGGAAAAAATGTTCTTGATGATACCTGAACTGGAGCTTTGAACTTTGGAGCTTTCTGGCTGCTTCTTTGGCCCAAGATGCCTTTAATGAACCTCCTGAGAAGTTTGCAATGCTTGTTTGGAATTCCTTATGGCTGGTTTATGAGATTGATGAAGTTCTGACCAAGGGGAGTGAAAAATCGTATTTCTGTTTGTGGGCTTTTCAGGGCAAATTGATGGTTGGGAAATGATCAGAGGATCATGTTGAGTGATTATGTGAAGTTTTGTTTTGAGGTTTTAGGCTTGTGTATTGAGTTTTGAAAGAAAATGCATATGAGAGGATTTTTGTGAATGCTGCGCTATGGGAGGTTTTAGCTTCCAAGATTGTGTGAGAAATGATCCATGAGGCATGTATGTGAAGCTGTGATTGGTCAAAGTAGTTGGTGTGGCTCAGCTTGATTGGTATGGCTCAAATTGCATAAAGTCAACTTTTGTGTAAGAAGAGGTATGGGCTGGTTCAGTCATGGTACAAGGGCATGGTTTGAATCAGCATGCTTCAAGGAGGTCCATGGAAGTCACTTTTGGCAGCTGGCACAAGTGGATGAGAAGCTTTGATCCATTTTGCAATTTTGGGAAAGTTTGGCCCCTTTTGAAATTTGTGAAGTTCATGGCATGAAACTTGAGAAATTCTTGTGCAATTATGAGTTTTGGGTCATGTGTGAGGTTTGTGCAATGGTTAGAGGTCAATTAGAGGTCACAGAAAGGCTTGGCATGTGAATTTGCAAGTTTCCCTCTTTGTGCAAAAGTGAACATTTCATGATTTTTCCCAACTTTGCATGGCCATAACTTTTGATCCAAAATGAATTAGAAAGAGTTCTTGTACTTTTTGAAAAGGGAATGATCCAATCTACAACTTTCATGACCAAAGTTTTCTCATTTGAAGCATTTTTGAATCAAAAAGAGGAGGTTGAAAAACTTTCCCAAAATGGCAAGTTTACATTATAAGTCACTTTCCCAAAAAGGCAACTTTGCAAATGACTTGAAATTTTCCAATTTTGTGAACTTCTAACATCTTCTAAGATCAAATAAAGATCCTACACATTTAAAATGATGGAGAACACCCTTTGGTTGGGTCATTGGGGGCCTCAGATGCCCTGATTTTGCACTGACTTGCTCAAGAAGTCATCCCTTGATCAGATGCCTTCCCCATTGAATTTATTCATGAAAATCGATATGCATGATCCTCATAACATATAGAGACCAATAGAAACAAGAATGACCAAAAAATTTGGAGTTATGGCCTCTGAAACCAAAACCCTAATTCTAGGTCATCTGTGCAGTTAAGCCTGGCTCTGCTTCCATACCTTTCTCAGTTCTTGTGATTCTTTGACTTCCTTGACCTTGTGAGGATATAATATGATGCTTGAACATACATGGACCCCTTTGAAGTGATTGATGACCTTTGGAGTGGCTCAAATAGCTCATGGATTGCTCAGATCACAAACCCTAGATGCAGATGGCTTAGAAACAATGCAATGAAGCAAAAATGCAATATGAGATGCTATGATTGAACTTATGCACATGAAAAGATCACAAGCCATGGTGAAATGAGTGAGGGAAAATTTGGGGTGTTTCCAAACATACATGGGCCTTATATCAAGACAGATAATCAGATCCATCTTGATCACAAACCCTTGCATATCATCTGCATATATCATCATTGCATCATTTGACATTTGCTTATTTGCTTTTCAGGGTATCCACTTCATTGTATTTTGGTTTTGGTTTTGACCCCTTCTTCTACATAGACCTCTGCTTCAGCTGTCTTCATCAGTTATCTGCTTCAGTTATCTCCACCCTCACCAGCACCAGTTTGTCAGTGGTCCATTTTCAGCATCTCAGTCTGTGATCTTCATCAGCACTTATCTTCAATTTCTTCAGCAACACTCATGACTACTCCCAGGAAAAGCAACATATCCTACCACTTTTTGGAGCCTGTGTTGACTGGTATCAGACAGGTCCAGTCACTCATCACACCTGACCACATCCCACTATTTAGAGAGCACTATGGAGGTATCCTGGATATGGTTATGGACCTTGATTTACAGTTTTATGACCCTCCTTTGAGATGTTTCACCTTTCCAGACTTTCAGCTAGGGCCTCTACTGGAAGAGTTTTCTTCATTGATTGGAGTACCTATCAGAGGTGGAATCCCTTTCAACCCAGAGATGACTGCTCCCAGAAATAAAGAGATAGCAAGGGCACTGTACTTGGAGCCTGCCCTTATTGAGCAGAGCATGACAACAAAAGCTGGAATTCCTGGTTTGCATTTGGACTTCTTGATTTCTCAGGCCATCCTGAAGGCTTCATTGGGAGAGTGGAGGGCAGTTTGTGCACTGTTAGCCCTCAGCATATATGGGGCTATACTGTTTGCATATGAGCCCAAATTTATCAGCAAGAATGCTATCCATCTGTTTCTTCTGAAGAACCCAGTACCTACATTGCTAGGAGATTTTTACTACTCCATTCATCAGAGGAATGAGAAGCAGAGGGGGAAGTTGGTAAGATGTTTGTGCTCCTTTGTTTTACACCTGGCTGCTCAGACATCTGCCTAAGTCAAATACTTTCTTGAATCCCCACCAACAGAGGAATTGGGCCAAGAGGTTCATTGCCTTGACTTCAGATAATATCAGATGGTGCACCCAGAGCACCAAAGGCAAGGACATTATCACCAGCTGTGGACAATACCCAAATGTGCCTCTGATAGGAGTGAAGGGTTGCATCAACTACAATCCTTTACTGTTTAAGAGACAACTGGGATATGCCTTGGTCCACCCTCCCAGAGGACAGGATTTAGCTGAGACCTTATATTGTGAAGTACAACCTAATTCAATTGTTGTCAGACAAGCATCCTGGGCTTGGGACAACATCCAGACAAAAGGGGTAGCTATTCTTGGAATATGTAACAATATTGCTTCAGCTCAGTACTCAGACTGGTCCCGTACTAGAGCTCAGATTACCAGAATGCCTTTCACCTTGGAAGACATACCTGGGCCATCCACAGTACAGCCTGCAGCAACAGTTAGCCTGGAGGAATTTGAAAAGTTGAAAGAAAGGAATGAACAGCTATCTCAAGCCTTGAAGAAGACTCTTTGGGAAAGGAGTGATGGTCGTCTAGACATTGAGAGATTGGAGAAGCTCAGGGTGGAGCATCTTGCCAAAATTGAGAGGACAGAAGACTACATAAGAAAAGCAAGGGCTGGGGAGCAGATATTGAAGAATGCCTGTAAAGAGGCCAAGATTCAGAAAGTTAGGGCTGAGCACTATCTGCAAGAGAGTTAGGCTAGGTGGGTCAGGATCACCGAAGCCCGTACACAAGAAGACCAGAAGACTCAAGCCAAGATTGAACAGCTAGAGGCCAATGAGAAGAAACAGTAGGAAGCTCTGTTGGCAGCTCAGAAGGAGATATCAGAATTGAAGCTTAGAGCAGGATTGAAGAGATCAAAAGACCAAGACATGCATAAGAAGCTGACTACTACCATTGCTACCAGGAACCTCCTCATTAGGACCATTACAGAGCACCCAGCTGGTCCAGTGACTGAGGCACTCCTGAAGGAGGTCAGAGAAGATGAGTTTGGACTGGATGTCTGATCCTTTGCTTGTTGTTTGTTCCCATTTTATGTACTTTTTCTTCTGTTGTATTTTGACCCTGCAGGGGCATGTATTGTAAAACAAACTATGTACAGTTCATCATTTGTAATATATTTTAGTTTGTTTTCATTTGGACTTTTCTCTCAACAACATCAAGCATCTTCCTCGAGGTCTGAAAAGGTCAAAACCAAGAACCAAACCGGATACCTTGGAAAACAAATAAGCATACTACATTGCATACTAACTTTGTTTTTGTTTTGTAGGTTTTGTTATTATTATTGTTTCTAACTTTGTTGTGATCTAAGGAAACATTACTCGTCGCCGAGTGTTCCCTGTCAACCGCACGCACCGGTACCCGACTCGTAACAACCTTCCTGGCATTCAAATGGAACAAGTACAGCAGGATCTGACTGAGGTCAGAAATCAGATGGCCAATGAGAGAGTAGAGATGAGAAATCAGATGTCTCAGTTCATGGCAGTGATGACTGGCTTAGCCCAGAGTCAAGAAAGGTTAAGAGAGCTGGTGGAAAGACAAACTCCTGAGGAACCTCATAATGGAACAGGAGGAACTAGCAACGGTGAACGGGGCCAGCCTCGTATTGACCCACCAGTATATGGACCTCATCTTAATCCAGAAGTTAACATCCTGAGGAATGGTCAAGGTAATGCTGCTGGGGGCCAAATCCTGCAGGAGGATCCACAAGGAGAACAATTTACTGTCATTGGGGCAGGAGATGAGATATATGACAGAAGGTTGGACGAGATTGCTGAAAAGTTAAGATCTTTGGAATCTCAGAATTCTTTAAGCTTCGATGTGATGGATATGGGACTAGTAGATGGGGTGAGAATTCCCCAAAAATTCAAACCCCCATGCTTTGAAAAGTACAATGGTACCTCTTGTCCTCGCACTCATCTGCAGTCTTTCTTGGTAAGGCTCAAAGCTTATACCATGGATGAAAAGTTATGGATGTTCTATTTTGAGGACAGTCTGACTGGAGCATCGAGAGAATGGTATTCGCATTTGTCTAGGGCCACCATAAGATGCTGGAAGGATTTGGCCGAGGCTTTCATCCGTCAATATCAGTACAACCTGGACATGGCTCCCAATAGAACTCTTCTAATGGGCATGTCTCAGTCTTCTAGAGAAAGCTTCCGGGATTATGCTCAGAGGTGGAGACAGCTTGCTGCTGCTGTCCAACCACCCATGTCAGAAAGGGAAATGGCTGACATGTTCATGAACACATTGCAAGGGACTTATATTGATAGACTTGATGCCTTCTCCTCCACCAGTTTTGCTGATGTGGTCATAGCTGGTGAGAGGATTGAAAGTCTCTTGAAGATGGGCAAAATCTCCGACAGTGGTGCAAGTTCCTCCAGCAATCCTAGAAAACCTTTTGCGGGACCCCGAAGGGCAGGTGAAACAAATTCCATTCATACAAGCAGGGGCAGACCTCAATATGCTCACCGGTCAGTAGCAGCTGTTACCATCCCAGCTCCAATTCCACAACAATCATCATATCCTCAACAACAACAACCACAGTATCAACAACAAGCTCATTATCCACAACAAAGGTCGTACAATAACAGTAATTGCAACTAGCAGCAACGTCCCTTCCAACAAAGGCCATCACAAGCAAACAGGGTAATTGACCCAATCCCAATTCCATATGCTGCACTCTTGCCACAACTCCTAAAGCTCAACCTAGTTGAGTTAAGGACGTTGGCTCCTCTAGATCCTCTCAATATGCCGAAGAACTATGATGCAAATGCCAGGTGTGCATTCCACTCAAACGCACCGGGGCATAATACTGAAAAATACAGGGGCCTACAGATGAAAGTCCAGGATTTAGTGGACTCAAAAGCTCTCAATTTTGCGCCTCCTCCAAACGTCAAAAGAAATCCAATGCCTAGTCACAACGGGCCTAGGATTAATGCTATTGAGGAGGGAAAACCATCCACATTAATTAACAGTGTTGCACAAATCCAAACACCCTTGGTTGAAATCAAAGCTCAGCTGTTAGAATGCCAAGTGTTCCCCGGATGTGAGGTCGGCTGTGGATATTGCAACATTGCTCTTAATGGATGTGAGAGACTGAGAAACGGCATAGATGGCCTCATTAGAGATGGAATTCTTCAAATTACGACAACAGCGACTACAACTCCAACAATTCCTTCATCAACAATCACAGATACTCCTACAACGTCAACAACCATTGTTCCAACAGATTCTGCTACAACTCCAACAAATATTCAATCAATCACTTCAATGGATACAAGTTCAGTCACAATTCCTTCTACAACAACAACACCCATTACTCCATCAGTTCCTGCTACAACTTCAACACCAGTACCGTCTACAACATCAGCAACAGTCAATGAAAGCGTCTCAGCGGTTATGATATAATACGATCCCGCAAATGTTCCTTCCAACAACTCACAACAAAATGTTACTCCTGTCAGAGCTCCGGTTACCATATATTATGATCCACACACCATTGTGGTCCCTTCAGCAGCTGCTATTAGTCCGGTCACTATCACGGTGCCTGGGCCAGTTCCTTACGAAAGCAATAATGCCATCTCTTGGCATTATGGCTCAGATCTGTACTGCGAAGGGCAGAAAATCACTTTAGAGTCATCAACTTCTTCACCTCAGATAGACAATGTGGGGGGAGGCGGAGGCTTCAATAGAAGCGGACGTCTCTTTGCCTCACAAATACCAAGACCCATTGCTGAAGCAGAAGCTGTTGCTAAGGCAAAAGGGAAGAACGTGGTGCAAGAAGAACCGGTTGCTAAAGAAACTTTGAAGACTCCTTTTGATCAAGAGGTTGATGAATTCATGCGGATAATCAAGAAGAGAGATTATAAGGTGGTGGATCAGCTTCACCAAACACCTTCCAAAATCTCCATACTATCATTGCTAATGTGCTCCGAGGCTCATCGGAACGCACTATTAAAGGTCCTGCATGCAGCTTATGTGTCGGAGGAGATTACTGTCAATCAGTTAGAGGCTGTGGTTGGAAATGTCAATGCTAGTCATGGACTAGGATTTACCAACGTTGATCTGACAACGGAAGGTCACAATCACAACAGGGCTTTGCACATTACCTTGGAGTGTAAGGGTGCAGTTCTTTCTCACGTATTGGTGGACACAGGGTCATCACTCAATGTCCTACCCAAGAAAGCCCTTGTGAAGCTGGAGTATGATGGATTGGCACTACGCCCAAGCAATTTGGTAGTGAGAGCCTTTGACGGTTCTAAGAGATCAGTTCTGGGAGAGATAGAGTTGCCAATAATGATTGGCCCATAGGTTTTAAAAACGACCTTCTTCGTGATGGATATACAGCCTGCCTACAGCTGTCTATTGGGTAGACCATGGATACACGCCGCTGGCGCCGTGACGTCAACCCTTCACCAGAATTTAAAATTCGAGTGGGAGGGCCAAGTCATTACCATTTGTGGGGAAGATGATATCTTCGTTAGCCAGCTGGCTACTTTCAAATACATTGAAATGGATGGGGAGATCCATGAGACCATGAGTCAAGGGTTTAAAGCCCTTAATATCAATGAAATATCTGCTGTGTCTGGGACCTCCATCACATCATATCAACAAGCCCGAAAGGTTGTTGAGGAAGGTATCGCTCAAGGATGGGGCAAGCTGCTGCCAGTTGAAAAGAAAGAAGACCGATTCGGGTTGGGTTACAGACCACTCGATAAGATAAACCAAAGGCTACAATGGAGCCCAAGTTTGTCAGCGGGGGGATGCTCACCCCGGATGCTGTGAATAGTTTGGAAGATGAGTCAGAAGACGAGCGCAACCTGGAAAGCTGGATACGTCCAAGGATCCCGGGGAACCATGTCTCAAACTGGTCTTCCCAGGAAATTATAAGAGTTACTCCTGCAGAGTAATTATTATTTCCTGTCTTTAAGCATGCATCAAGTCATGCATCTTGCCCAAGATGTCAAGGCTCATTTTGTAATCGGGCCATCTTGTATTTTGTGCAAACGATCAATTAATGAATATCAGGACATCTTTTGCAAATAAGTCTTTTCTTTTCCGCTCACTGTTTTTCATTTTTCATTTTTTGTACAAAAATAAAATGGAAATGTTTTTCAAAATAACAACTTCATTTTCACTTTTTCTAAACAAGACAAAACTGATCACTAAAATGAACAAATCTAAACCCTTGCAGAGAATGCCCTCCAGACTGCACCGACAACAACACCGCTATGACTTCGTATGACTTTGACAATCCGATTAATCAAGCTAATGAAGGGGTTGAAGAAGATTATGAGCTACCTGAAGAGCTAGCCAGGTTGTTGAGACAAGAGGATAAGGTTATTACTCCTCATCAGGAGGAGGTTGAGACGGTTAATCTTGGTACAGAAGAAGACCTGAAAGAAGTTAAAATCGGGGTCTGTCTGCAAGATTCAGTAAAAGAACAACTTATTGACATGCTTCGGGAGTATGTAGATGTTTTTGCTTGGTCTTATCAGGATATGCCAGGGTTGGACACCGACATTGTGATGCACAAGCTGCCTCTGAAAGAAGACTGTCCGCCAGTAAAACAGAAGTTGCGCCGTACTCGCCCAGATATGGCAATGAAGATAAAAGAAGAGGTACAAAAACAGTGGGACGCCGGTTTCCTTGCTGTGACTAGTTACCCGCCGTGGGTTGCTAACATTGTGCCTGTGCCTAAGAAGGATGGCAAAGTACGGATGTGTGCGGATTACCGGGATCTGAACAGAGCCAGCCCGAAAGATGACTTCCCATTACCTCACATTGATGTATTGGTCGACAATACGGCTCAGTTCTCGGTATTCTCCTTCATGGATGGATTTTCAGGATATAATCAGCTCAAGATGTCACCTGAAGACATGGAGAAGACAACTTTCATCACACCCTGGGGCACGTTCTCTTATAAGGTAATGCCATTCGGACTGAAGAATGCTGGTGCCACTTATCAACGGGCTATGGTAACATTATTCCATGACATGATCCACAAAGAAATTGAATGTTATGTGGATGACATGATTGCCAAGTCCCTCACAGAAGAAGATCACCTGGTGAATCTGTTGAAGCTATCCAAGCATCTGAGGAAGTGCCAATTGAAGTTAAACCCCAACAAATGCACATTCGGGGTGCGGTCCGGTAAGCTGCTAGGATTTATCGTAAGTGAGAAAGAGATTGAAGTTGACCCTGATAAAGTCAAAGCCATTCAAGAAATGCCTGCACCGAAGACTGAGAAAGAAGTTCGAGGGTTTCTAGGTAGATTGAACTACATTTCACGGTTCATATCTCACCTTACAGCAACCTGTGAGCCTTTGTTCAAGCTATTAAGAAAAGAGAAAACAGTCAGGTGGAATGAAGACTGCCATAGGGCTTTTGACAAAATCAAGGAATACTTGCAAGAGCCTCTGATCCTTATGCCTCCAGTTGAAGGAAGACCTCTAATCATGTACTTGACTGTATTAGAAGAGTCAATGGGGTGTGTGCTGGGCCAGCATGACGAGTCTGGTCGAAAAGAGTATACAATATACTACCTAAGCAAAAAGTTTACCGACTGTGCACAACGTTATTCACTGCTCGAGAAAACTTGCTGTGCTTTAGCGTGGGCTACTCGCCGACTAAGGCAGTATATGTTGTCCTACACTACCTTGTTAATCTCCAAGATGGATCCAGTCAAGTATATATATGAGAAGCCAGCACTTACCGGACGGGTTGCAAGATGGAAAATGATTCTCATAGAATATGATATTCAGTACACCTCTCAGAAAGCCATCAAAGGCAGTGTATTGTCTGATTATCTTGTCGAGCAGCCAATTGATGATTACCAGCCTATGAGATTTGACTTCCCTGATGAAGACATCATGTTCATAAAATCAAAAGATCATGAAGAGCCTATTCACACTGAAGGGCCTGACCCAGAGGAAGAATGGACTATGATGTTTAATGGGGCTGTTAATATGAATGGACGTGGTGTTGGTGCAATACTCATTACACCTAAGGGAGTTCACATGCCTTTCTCGGCAAAACTCACTTTTAACTGCACTAACAACGAAGTTGAATACGAAGCTTGTATTATGGGTCTTGAGGAAGCCATTGACCTCAGGATCAAGACTTTAACTGTATTCGGAGATTCAGCTCTGGTAATCAATCAAACCAACGGCAAATGGTACACTCACCAGGAGCATCTGATACCTTACCTGGACTATACAAGGAGGTTACTGACTTTCTTCACTACAGTCAAGCTCGAGTATATCCCTCGAGATGAAAATCAGTTTGCAGATGCTCTGGCTACCATTACATCCATGATCAAAGTTCAAGCTGCCAACTTTGTGCCTCGGATTTCAGTATCCAGACTTGATAGACCAGCATATGTATTCTCTGCAGACCTTGCTAAAGATGATAAGCCTTGGTTCTATGACATTAAGTGCTTCTTGGAGGATCAAACATACCCACCTGGGGCATCTTCCAATGATAAGAAGACATTAAGAAGGCTAGCTGGTAGTTTCTTCCTGAATGCTGATGGTTCCTTGTACAAGAGAGACTTTGATATGGTACTTTTCAGATGTATTGATAAGGCAGAAGCAGATCTGCTGATGCACGAGATGCATGAAGGATCTTTTGGTACCCATGCTGGAGGGCATGCAATGGCTAAAAAGTTGTTGAGATCAGGCTATTACTGGATCACAATGGATGCAGACTGTTGTGCTTATGCCAGGAAATGCCATAAATGCCAGATTTATGCAGATAAAGTGCATATGCCTCTGAATCCTTTGAATGTGATGTCTTCACCCTGGCCTTTTGCCATGTGGGGCATTGATATGATTGGCAAGATTGAACCGACTGCTTCAAATGGCCACAGATTCATCCTGGTTGCCATTGACTATTTTACCAAGTGGGTTGAGGCAGCTTCGTATGCAAACTTCACCAGGCAAGTGGTAGCCCGATTCCTGAAGAGAGACATCATCTGTCGGTATGGAGTGCCCGAGCGAATCATTACTGATAATGGTTCCAACTTGAACAATAAAATGATGGCAGAACTATGCCGGGACTTCAAGATCCAACACCACAATTCTTCTCCTTACAGGCCAAAGATGAATGACGCTGTAGAGGCAGCTAACAAGAATATCAAGAAGATTGTGCAGAAGATGGTGGTCACCTATAAAGACTGGCATGAAATGCTACCATTTGCCTTGCATGGGTACCGTACCTCAATCAGAACATCCACTGGGGCAACACCGTATCAGCTTGTGTATGGTATGGAGGCAGTCCTACTTGTTGAAGTTGAACTACCCTCCTTGCGGGTACTAATGGATGTTAAACTGAATGAAGCAGAAATGGTCTGATCCCGATACAAACAACTGAATCTGATCGAAGAAAAGAGATTAGCTGCAATCTGCCATGGGCAGCTGTACCAGAAAATAATGAAGAAATCCTTCGATCAGAAAGTCCGCCTTCGGGAATACCAAGTAGGAGATCTTGTGCTGAAATGACTCCTTCCTCCTCATACAGACCACAGGGGCAAGTGGACTCCGAATTACGATGGTCTATTCATAGTAAAGAAAGTTTTCTCTGGTGGAGCACTGATGCTCAGTACTATGGATGGTGAAGACTTCCTGTCCCCTGTGAATTCCGATGCAGTTAAAAAATACTTCGCATAAAAAGACCCGCTGGACATAAAAACAGATTGTAAGTCCAGGCAAAAATAGGGCATCCCGGCGGGTCAAAAATAGAATAAAAGACTCGGGAAAAAATAAGGGAAAATAAATAAAAAATGTACACCCGCTGAGTTGAAAAGCCGCATTGGACAGCTCAGGCAAAAATGGGTATCCCGGTGGATTGAAAACCCGAAAGGGCGATCCACGCAAAATAAGGAAATAAGCGAACAACTGCATTCTGAATTTGTCTGTATCGCTTACAACATGGTAAGCTTCGAAGGGTTAGAACATCGATCAGAATCAACCTTCTTCAAAAAGCAAGATGAGAAGAACATCAATGTCATACGAGTCATAGCAAAGGGAAGCTCATTGAAGCGTCATCAACATTGCCAGCATCTTTTTGTTTCTCAATTTGTAACAATCTCCTCATTTTAGGGGATCTGTTTCTTTGACTCTATTTGCCAATTCAGGGCACCCAAATTAATAAAATCAGATCTTCAGTTACACTTTGTCTCGTACATTTTATTTTTCATTTGCAAAAATGTCCGATGTCCTTAATATAATGGTTGCATAAATACAGATGCGTCTTTTCTAAATTACATGCTCGTAGGAAATATATTATTTACTCCCGGGAGTGTCCAAACTCCTATGATAGAATCTGGTAAGGGATACCTCAGGGTACTTGTACGTTTCTTTGTCATAACAGGATTGCAGGTATTCAAAGCGCATCATGGGGGCATGAAAGCTCCTCCCCATCAGAGCAGCATCAGAAGGGGCTCATTTCCCCAGCTAATTTCATCATCCTCAGCAGGATCCCCACAGAAATTTCTAGGAAGGTCGTTCAGTGATCATTCCTCCCCAGCCAAGTGTTAGACAGGGAGCCATCTCCCCGCAGAGTTTCAATCTCTACCCAGAATAACAATGTTTGAAGATCTCACAACAAAGTGGCGAAAGCTTCCGCAGACCCCAGCTGGGCTCCTCATCATTAAGATAGGTCTATCAGTGACTTGTTTCCCGAAGCAGTCATACATCTTATCAGATCTACCAATGATCTTTTCCCCCAGCTGGGACATTCTTTCAAAGCAGATCAGCCAGAGATCTTCACCGCAACGAGATCCTAATCCCTGATCGGTATCTTTTGCACAATCATAGCATTCACATCATATTTCCCCTCAGAGCGTAGCATTCCGTCTAATACGGAGCATTGCGGCAAAAATCAAACATATTGCATAATCACAAGTCAGGTTCGAATCAGTCACCTGTAAATATCAACAATACCACATTAGCAATATACAAAATACCTCTCAATTTCCCCGACAGAAAACCAAAGTGTCCCCTTTGCACTCTCAAATACAGATACATGCTCCTTTTGGCACTCGTCCGTGTCATTTTCCCTAGTAAAGTCGCCAGAACATTCTCCACAAACAGATATTTATACACTCTTTGGACACTCGTCCGTGTCACTTTTCCCCAGCATGGTTGCCTAAAACACTCATTGTAAGCAAAACACTTGTTTTTAATGCACTTCTTTCGACACTCGTCCGTGTCATCCTATCCCCACAGGTCACCAGATTAACTTATACACTTCCTCTTATGATACTCGTCTGTATCATACTTTCCCCAGCAAATTGAACACCCATATGTGTCTCACTCATGCTTATTTTTACTCGTACAGATACTCGTCTGTATCTTGTATACACCACTTATCTTCCTCAGATTCGACACTCATCAGTGTTCTTTGTTAACCAGTTGGTACTCGTCCGTACCATCATCTCTGAACATGCGTCATCATTTGTTTCTACCGATACTCGTCCGTATCGTAGTTTTAAGGATGCTCGTCTACATCTTTAATCTATACATGGTGTCAAACACTTATACCTTTTTCTTGAATTTAGACACTCGTCTGTGTCTACCATTCCCCAGAAGAGTCCCCAGCAAATCCCGATAAATTATTTCCTTTCTATCTGACATTCGTCCTATGTCATGATACTTTCGGCAGCCGTACCCTGCCAGGTGATCGTCCTTCACCTTTTGATGATCGTCCTTCATCATTCCCCAGCGGAGTCTCCATTATTGGAACCCTCTCCTATCCGACATTCGTCCTATGTCGTGATATTTTTAGCAGTCGTACCCTGCTAGGTGATCGTCATTCACCCTTTGATGATCGTCCTTCATCATTTTATCTGATGGCCGTCCCCATCGTTGATCTTTTTATCTGACATTCGTCCTATGTCATGATAAACCCCGAGAGCAGCCGTACCCTGCTAGGTGATCGTCCTTCACCTCTTGATGATCGTCCTTCATCATGCTTATCCGATGGGCGTCCCCATCGTCGACCTCTTTCTATCTGACATTCGTCCTATGTCATGATACATTCGGCAACCGTACCCTGCCAGGTGATCGTCCTTCACCTTGGATGACTGTCCCTCATCCTTATCCCCAACAGAGCAGCCGTCCCCTGCTAGGTGATCGTCCTTCACCTTTGATGACCGTCCCTCATCATTATTTCATTAACCTGATGGTCGTCCCCATCATTGACTTTACCTTCAATCCCCAGAGAATCTTGTTACTTTCCCTGATGGCCGTCCCCATCATAATCTCTTCATCTCCCCAGCATGCCGGTCGTCCCCGTCATTGCTTTATCCCCAGCAGTCGTCCTCTGCTCGACGATCGTCCTCTGTCCCCCGCACTTTTATAATCATACTTTTCTTCCTTTTACAATCTATATCCCTTTTCTTCTTCACACCCAGTGAGTGCAAATTTCGGACTGCCTTTGGTATTCAACCACAAGTTATCTTGTTTGTCTGTTAAGCCAGGCGCTTACATCCTACACAACTAACTCATGTTTGAATAGGGGCAGCTGTAAACACCCCAAATTTGCCTTCACTCATTTTACCATGGCTTGTGATTCTTTTCATTTGCATAATTTCAATCATATCATCTCATATTGCATTTTTGCTCCACTGCATTAGTTCAAGTCATCTGCATCTAGGGTTTGTGATCTGAGCCATCCCTGAGCCATTTGAGCCACTCCAAAGGGCTTCAATCATCTCAAGAGGGTCCATGTATGTTCAAGCATCATATTATATCCTCCTAAGATCAAGGAAGCCAGAGAATCACAAGAACTGAGAAAGGCATGGAAGCAGAGCCAAGCTTAACTGCACAGATGACCTAAAATTAGGGTTTTGGTTTCAAAGGCCATAACTCCAAATTTTTGGTCATTCTTGTTTCTATTGGTCTCCATATGTTATAAGGATCTTACACACCAATTTTCATGAAGAAATTCAATGGGGAAGGCATCTGATCAATAAATGACTTCTTGAACAAGTTAGTGCAAAATCAGGGCATCTGAGGCCCCCAATCATCCAACAAAAGGGTCTTCTCCATCATTTTGGGTGTATATGATCTTTATTTGATCTTATAAGAAGTTATAGGTTCACAAAATTGAGGAATTTCAAGCCATTTGCAAAGTTGCCATTTTGGGAAAGTGACTTGTAATGCAAACTTCTCATTTTGGGAAAGTTTTTCAACCTCCTCTTTTTGATTCAAAAATGCTTCAAATGAAAAATTCTTGGTCATGAAAGTTTTAGATTGGATCATTCCCTTTTCAAAAAGTACAAGAACTTGATCTAATTCATTTTGGAACTCAAGTTATGGCTTGTCAAAGTTGGCAAAAATCACATAATTTCCAAGAATGCACCAAAGAGGATTCTTTGCAAAACCACTTGCCAATTCATTTTGTGACTTCAAACACACTTCTAATCATCATACAAACATAGTACATTGCATAAAACTCAGAATTGCCCAAAGAATTACAAGTTTTCATGCCTTGCCCATGAAGAAATCTCAAAAGGGCCAAAGCTTCATGAAATTGCAAAATGATACACAACCTTTCATACACTTGTTGAATTGCCTCAAAACCAATTCCATGGACATCCTTATTCCTTGCTGAACCAGACACCCCATTGTACCACCTCTGAACCAGCCCATACCTCAAGGACAAAAACTTTTGACTTTTTGGCAAGAAGCCCATACCAATCAGCTGCAGCCACCACCCACTCTCTGCCCAATCCAGAACTTACAAGCATGCTCCAAGGGTTCATTTTTATAACACACACAAGCAAAAACCTCCAAGAACTCAGCATTCCAAAAAACTCTCCAACTTGCAAAACCCTTCGAATCTCTCAGCTCACTCACTCAATCTTCAAACAAATTCCATCATTCATCTCTAAATCACTCACTGATCATAAACCAACCATTGAAACAGCCAAAAACACCTCACAAAGCAAATACGATTCCTGACCAGTTGGGTTGCAAACTCACAAACTAGCCACAAAACACTCCAACCAAGCATCAAAGCTTCATCAGGAGTTCAAGGGGAGTGGTTTGCACAAAGAGAGAAGGCCTGAAAGTCCCAAACTGAGAAAGCTCAAGCTCAGGTACCTCCCTGAAACATTTTTCTAGAACTTGTTTCTTTAGTTATAGAATGGTAGAGTGTGTTCCACTGATCACAATGAGCCTTGAATGATGAAAAATGATTAAGATTTGAGTGTGTATGCATGCTCTTAAATTTTTTCAGTTTTTATGTTTGTGTTCGAATCTTGATATTGAGGTAAGATAAATGAGATTTGTTGATGGATTCTGGTTTGTTGTTATTTAATGTTGAGTTTTGGAGATTTTGGCATGTTTTTGTAGCTTGGGGAGTGAGATAGGGTTTTCTCAGGGGAGAGGTGGCCGGAGGTCATTTCCGGCCACCTGAGAGTAATTAGGGTTTGTAATCAGGTTTAGGGTTTAGTTTGAATTTGGAGCGTACGATCTTGTTTCCCGCGTGCGTTTGATGGCCCAGATCGTCCCACTTATCCCTAATCCACTTAGTTAACTTAATTAATTAGGTTTTAAATTTAAATTTGCCAGTTTGAACCTGGACCGTCCACTCACGCGCCAGTCAACTCCCGCGCGTTTCATTTAAATCCTGGCCTTTAGATTGGTTTACTTTTCTATTTAATTTATTTAAATTCACATTTTTGTTATTTGTTTTGCATATTTATTTTAAAATAGCTAGAAACTTTAAAAAAAATTATTTTTTGCATCATGACTTTAAATATATTTCTCATTCTGAAAATAATTTTTATTTTATTTTTTGCATAAAATTTGTATTTTTAAAATATTTAAATGTTTATTTTAATTAATTAATGGAAATTAATTAATTAAAATACCATTTAAGTTTCTAAAAATCACCAAAAAAATCACATTGCATCTTGACACATTTAGAGACATTATCAAACCATTCATACAAATTTCTTTTTGGTTCTTGATCCATTTTGACATTTTCTTTGGATTTAGGGTTCTTAAAAATCAATATTTTTGACCCTAACTTAGAAAAATCTTTTCTGCCTAACCATGAAGAGTTTGGTAATGGTTCTTTTTGCATTGCATTCCACATATCATGTAGTTTCTAGGATAAAATTGGCATGAATTTATCTTTTATTTTTGATTTGTTTTGCATTTTTCCTTGTGAGGTACCTTAAAACCCTAGCAAACTTAGAAAGATCATAACTTTAAATAGGTTAAAAGTTGGGTCTTCTCCTTTGGGGTGTGATATCATATGGGTTTAGGGTACCTTTGATCCCATTTTCAATTTTTTTATCTTGTCATTTGCTTCTGATTTTGAATTTTGCATTGCATCTTGTACATAAACCCTAAATTTTGCCTTCATTTGCATTCATTCTTCATATGCTTGCATACATGAACTTGCCATGACATTTTGTGCATCCACATGACATATAAGACATCTTAGGACATATTTAAATTATGTTTGATCATTGCATCATCCATTTACCATGTTATGCATCCATTGCATTTCATAAGTTTTCATGAACTTTCATGCTTCCTTTCATGTCTCATTTGCATCTTCATTACTTGTATGATCATCCTCATCTCTTGACATGTTTTTATACCCTCTCATAACATCATTTGCATCATGATTATGCTTCTGATTTTGGTTTGCACCCTTGCATCTCATCTCATTTTCATTTCATTTCATTTCTTGTTGCTAACTTTTCAGGTGGTAAGTGTTTGAGAAGTGAATTTGCCTTCACTTCTCATAATCTCTTCTCATCTCTCTTATGCATCATTGCTGCATTTTGCTTGTGAATTAGAGTGAGCTTGCTCATTCATGTTCCCTTTTCCTCTTTCTTTCTTCAAGCAACTTATCTTCTTAAGGGAAGTAAGTTGTCTTGCTTCTTGCTGCTTCTCTTCCTTCCATCCTGTTTCTTCCTTGGTGGCTCCTCTTGAAGATCTTTTGCAAGCTTCATAAACCCGAGGAATACCCAAGCATGACAACAATTAGGGTTTTTTTAGTCCCCCCATTAGTTTTACCTTTGTGTCATCTTTGAGTCTTCTCTTCTCATCTCTTAATCAAGGACTAAACCCTTAAGGATTTAAGACTTTGTGATTGGGGTTATGCCTGTATCCTTCTATTAGGATGGAGTGTATAACTTTAATCCTAAGTGTTAAACCCTTAATGTGTTTAATTCCTTTAATCAATCCACCTAATAATCACTAAGGCATCAAGCTTGTAACTTGGGCCTTGCATTAGTGTTCTAATTCTTCCTTAATTGGTTAAGAAGGACTAACCCTAGTGTTAATGGACAAGTCCCCCTCAAGTTGTCTTACAAACCATAAAATCCATTTCTTAATCTTATCATTAACTAAAATCCACTTTAATAAAGGTTTGATTTGTCATGAGGTTAATCCCTAATCATGGATTAAGTTGAGGAGCCTTCCTCAACTTAAATGTTCTCATATATTATCCTTCTATTAGGATGGTGTAATGGGTCCATTACATCCCTGATTATGGCTTAAACTCATTACTTAGCATTAAACAAAAACTCCAAAAACATCTAAATAAATGCAAGAAGGTTAATGATCTTAATCCTACATCATGGTGATTAAGTGTGAGGTGTTTACTTCATACTTAAGGTATTCTCATTACCCCTAATCAGAGGGAGGATGTGATGAGTTTACTAACCCTTGGTTTAGGCTTAAGCTCATTTTCTTATGACAAACTCCAAAAAGCAATAAAAGATTGAAGATATCAAAACAAACAATAATCGTCTCCTCCGGGATTCTTTTCTCACCTCATTCACTCACAAACGAGAACTTGCTTCTTCCGTCTAATGCAAGATAGTTAGCACCTGAGCCAGACAGGTCATACACTTGAGCATAGGCAAGTAAGCAGTTCACAAGTCAATTCATCTTTTAGTCTCTTTGAGTCGAACTACGGTGTTCTGACTTCCTCATTGCACGAGAGGACACGTAGGCATAACTTAACGGTTATCAAACAAAAGTCTCTGTCTATTCCCCCCTCTTCCAGCTTTATTCTTTAAGCCTCATTGTTTTGAGATTTGCACTCTTTCCTTGCACTGACACTCTTTATTTCACTTCACACTTCTTTTGCACTGACACTTGCATTTCTTTTCCAGCTTTTGCACACAAAATAGCACTGACACTACCCCTTTAAAACACAAATCTTTTAAGCGTGGATCCCGTCGAGTACGGCGGACAATCTGGGTGCTAATACCTTCCCAGGTTGTAACCAACCCCCTTTCTCAGTTTCTCTGGTTCGCAACCGTCTTATCCATTTCTTTCTAGGTCTATGCAGCATTACCTTTCCTTCGGGATAAAAATGCCTTGCTGGCGACTCTTTTCAGTTCACCCTTGTGTTCTCTCCATTCGCCGACCGTTCGCGTCTGTACCCCTCTTGGCCCCTGTGTCATCAGGTGGGAGCGACAGTTATGAACAAATATTTGTATGTGAGGGTGTAAAAGGTACTTCGGCGACCTGTGGGGATAGGATGACACGGACGAGTGTCGAAAGGAATGTGTTATAAAGAAGTACATGGTTTGCAAAGAGTGATTGGGCAACCATGTTGGGGAAAGGTGACACGGACGAGTGCCAGAAGAGTATATAGGTATCTTTATTTGAGAATGCAAAGAGGGTACTTGGCTTACATCTGCAGGGGAATGATATGACACGGACGAGTGTCGCAAGAGTATATATGAACATGTATCTGTGGGAGAGTGCAAAGGGGACGCTTTGGCTTTTATTTGCAGGGAATGTGAGCTGTTATATATGTTTCTAATGAGATACTGAGGGTATTTGTAGGTGACTAGTTTGAACTTGGCTTGTGATCATGCAAATGTTTGATTTTTTCCATAATGCTCCGTATTAGACGGAATGCTACGCTTTGTGGGGGAAAATGATGTGAATGCTTATGATTATGCAAAATGAAACCGATCCGGGATTCGGATCCCACTGAAGATTGGATTCCTGGTTGATCTGCTTGGAGGAATATCCTAGCTGAGGGAAGAGATCATTGGTAGACCTATCCTATAAGGAGAAAACCCAGCTGGGGAAAAAGAAGTTTTCGTCACTTTGTTGTGTGAGAGTTTCAGGCATTGCTCTTCTAGGGAGAGGTTGGAACTCTATGGGGAGATAGCTCTTTTATCTCTGAGAGACCTGGTACTCTTTTTGGGGAAGAAAAGATCAATGAACGATCTTCCTAGAGATCTCTGTGGGGATCCCGGCTGGGGAAGCTTCTGTTGAATAGACTTATGCTGGGGATGAGGAGGCTTTGACAACTCTACTGGGAAAAGCATTCCAGATGCTGCTTATTTGATACATGCAATCTGTTAAGACTAAGAAACGCACGAGCATCCCGAGGTATCCCCTACCGGATTCCATCATAGGAGTTAGATATTCCTGAGAGTAAATATATTTCATACAAGCATTTATTAAGAATGGCTCATTTGTTTTATGCAAATATTATATCATGAATATTGGACATTTTGCAAACGAAACAAAAATGTACGAAACGAGGTGTGACGAAAAAATATGATTTCATTAATCTAGATGCCCTGAATTGGCAAATATAGTCAAAGAAACAAATCCCCTGGAATGAGGAGATTGTTACAAATTGAAAAAGTAAAAGTGCTGGCAATGTTGACGACGCTCCGACGAGCTTCCTTTGCTATGACTTGTATCACCTTGACATTCTTCTTATCTTGCTTTCTAAAGAAGGTTGATTCGGACTGATGCTTTGTCCCTTTGAAGCTTGTCGTGTTGGGAGTGATACAGACGAATTCAGAATGCAGTTGTTCGCTTATTCCTTGATTTTGCGTGGACCGCCCTTTCGGGTTTTCAATCCACCGGGATACCCATTTTTGTCTAAGCTGTCCAATGCGGCTTTTCAACTCAGCGGGTGTGCAACACCCTAATTTTTGCCCTAAGATTTCTTCGCATTTTCATCTGCATTTTGCATGCAAACAAGATCGCACTTTTTCTCAGTTTCTTCTCGGATGTAAGGTTTATACTTCGCAGGGGATCACCATTGTTTTTACTTACCTTTAGTTATTTATATTCGCTAACCTCTACCCAAAATACCAAAAATATGTTGCAGTGTTCTTCTTCTTCTTCTCTGTGTTGCAGGTTTTCAAAGACAGGGCAGTGATTTCAATTTAGAGGCGTTGGTTCAGTCACGATTTAGTTCAGATGGATGTTTTACCTAATCATGGTCAAACAATCAAAGATTGTTTCCACTGCAAGTCATGTGTACCAGTGTTTTGTTTCTCACATGATGTGTATTCAAAAAAGTTCAAGCTGTGTTGTGCGCGAAAGTCATCAGATTATCGAGAAATGTTGTGTGTGAAGTTCGTTTTGATTCGTCAGTTCACCAGCGATTCATCTGAGGATTTATTTTCCTCAGTATGGATTCGAATTATCAGGGCAATTTTCAGACGATTTCAGTGATTGTGGTTGAATTGGAAAGTTGCTCAGTGGTTCAGTAATGGCTGTATTCATTTAATCAGTGGCTTGTAAAAAAAATCAAAAGTTGGTTGCGGGCTCAAGACCATGTTTCATCCATCATCCATTTTTTTTCCCGATTAAACAATTTGTTATCTTTTCCAATGTCTAATATCCATTTTATTCAATAACCTTTGCTTCCCATTTTTTTCTCGATTTATCCATTTATTCACCCGTATCTCATTTTTTATAATCATTTTCATATATTCATTTCTTCTTCTTTTTTCCGATTCTTTTATCCAATTACACTATTTAGACATTATCCCTTTCTTTTACCCATTCTTCAATTTTTATTCATTTTTACAAAAAAAATATTCATTATCCAATTCCATATAACCATTTCTAAATATTTTTAATCCATTTTTTTTATTACCTTTTTTTTACTATAATCATTTTCTTTGTTTCACCACTATTTACTTTTCAAAAAATTATAACTATTCTTAGCCCATTAGCAAGTCCATGGTCATACAAAAATTCACAAGAGCAGCCCAACTTTCAAAATAAAGAAAATTGATTTGAGACATCAATTTATTATTCAGTCAGCTCACTTCACCAAAGTCATAATCTTTCTCTAGCCAAATTGAACACGCCAAACTTATACCATCCATCTACACATCAGCAAGTCACTCAAGCCACATCATCAGCCACTATTTCCTCAAGCCAATGCCTTCAGCCAAACTTTCACGCCGCACGACTTTCGTGAATTAAAACGCAAGCGTCATACGGGCAAGCAAAACTGAACATAAAACGCGAAACAACTTCAGCAGCCTTCACGCCGCATACCACACAAGCCCCAACTTCAGTAGCCTTCCGCTCACAATAAGCCTACCGCACGTGAACAACAACCTCATCCCAGATCCAAGCGTAAACAAAGCCAAGCCATTATACAGCAAGTCGCACACGAAAACAAAACGCAGTTGAAGTACGAGTATCACGCTGCTAGCACCTGCAAAACGCACCACTCCTTAACATAAAACGCAAGGCTTGAAAAAGAAAAAAATGCAAGCAGTGAGTCACGACTTCTATACACCTGAATACACACTTCAAAAGGCAGAAAACTCGTGAGTACAAAACGCAAACCGTAACTACGAAAAACGACCTCACTAAATTCATCCCTTTCCTCTATAAATTGGACTTCATTCCCTCTCAATCTCCAAGCTTAAAAAGCCCTCTAAACCCCTGCCCAAAAGAGGACCGAAAAGTTTCCGATTCAATTGTTCCCAATTTCCAGAAATTCCTTTCTTCCTTCATCATCCTCACCTTCAATCGTTATCAAAAATCTCCATTAATTCTTCATTAGTTCTTTGATATTCAACAGATCCATCTCCATTTCAAACCTTCAAACTCCATTAATTTTGTGATTGAGAGATAAACAAAGGAGATTCACGAGAAGAAGAAGAGGAAAAGAAGCTGAGATTTGGTGATTGATCTTGAGAGAGAGGAAGCTACCGTTTGATTTGACCGATCGGTTGACTGCTGTTGTTTTTTGCTCTGATTGATTTTTTTTAAGATGAGGAGAAGCGCCGGCTCTGTTTTGCATTGAAGAAGACGAGCATTTGTGTTTCCTGTTCTTGTTTCTTCCTCTTTTTTTATTATTTTGTTTTTACTTTGTTAAAAAAAGGGAAACTGAGTTTGGACCTAGTAATTGGATCCAACTTTTACTATCCGGCACCTTTAAGACCTACGGATCCTCCTCCTCTTTCTTTTTATTTCTTTCTTTTACAATTCCTTATTTATTTTCTCATTTTTTGCATACAAATGGTTTTCTCTAATTTTTGTTAACTTTATAAAATATTTGTAAAGAGTTTTTTTTATAAAAAATTGTTTTACAATTTGGATTTTTTTTAAGATCCATTTATTTCATTTTTATTTTTGGTCGATGAGATCTCCGATTCGTGATTATTGGTTTTCGAAGATGTTTAATCTTCATTATTTCAAATCTATGGATGAATGATCATTTGGATCATTCTCCATACTTTGAGATCGTGATAGGTTGCCTTCGATAATTCAATGAGAAATCTCGATTAAGATTAGACCGTTCTTTTTCTTTTTGTGCGACATGTTTCCGGAGAATGATTCATAATATCATTTATCTAACATGTATTAGTACAAATATTTTCCACCTTAATTGGTGGTGGCCGGCCTCATTTGTAGGGTAATTACTTCGTAAATTACTCGGCGATTGCTTAACATAGACCTAAATTTGTCCCGAATTCGGAATAAGATCCATTTGGATCCGGTTGCCTCGATTTTTGGTTATTTTTGTGGTTGTGTTTGATTAAGTTCATCATACCATTTATATGTAAATATTATAATACTATCAATATACTAACCATTTAAATTCAATCTCTCGCACCTTATCCTTTTTATTTCAATTTCTCGCTCCTTATCTCTTTTATTATGCTATTATCATATTATATCATCTATCATATTGTGTATGTTTATATTGTTGCTTGTGATTTTTCTTTTGTCCATTTGGACACAAAACATTAATAAAGGATTAAACATTTAAAAAGATTGGTGACTTTAGTTTCGGACTATGGTTACTATCCTTAGCATTGGCATTGGAGTTTGGACTTAGATATTAGGATCTCTCCCTTTGCTCAAGTTGTGATTGATTGAAGACCTTGGCCTCGAATTATTTTCATTTGTCTATGAAGATGGAATTCCGTTCACCTTGAAGAAATGTTCACAACATGGTTTGATCACTCTACTCTTAACTTTTAAATTCAAGTATTAGGATAGTCCCTTTATCTCCTCCCACTTCTTAAATTTTCAAATCTTCTCCCTATTTTCAAATCTTCTTTGTTTTCAAACATCAAACGCTTTCGCAATCAAACCTTGACTTAGGTCAAGTGATTTTATCCTTTTCATTTTATTTTCTTAATAAATGTTAATCCATGTAAATATATCGAAATTCTTTTCTTAAATACTTTAAAAAATCCAAATCTCACTCAATTGTTTCTTGTGCCTTTGTGCACTTTTTCTTTTCATATGTTTAGATATGATTCATTCTTTCTAGCGGAATTATTCGCTAAAGAATGACGACTTATCTCTATATTTTAAAATTAATGCAACTCATTGTTTCTTTTCAAATTTTGTACCACGAACTACGAGGTTTTGATCTCGCATTGCACTTTGTGGGTACGTAGGCATGAGGCGTTAAACCTCTTCAAACACAAAATCTTAAAAAACACTCTTCTTCTCATCCCTTCAATCTTTTTCAAGCAAACCAATTTCAAACCAAAAAGCAGTAAATATTTCAAAGGGCTCCCGTGGAGTACCACAAACATTTTGGGTGCGTAAAACCTTCCCAATTTGTAACCTATCCCCTTACCCGTTCTCTATTTGTTTTTTTAGCTTTTGCTTTTAGATTCATTAGGTTTTATTCGCTCTTTTTTCCTTTTCCATTTGGAATAAAATAAAAGCGCGGTGGCGACTCTGTTTACCTTGAGTTAAGTTAACTAATAGCTTACACTCATGACTTTACCGCTACAGAAAAGTGGCGACTCTGCTGGGGAGTAATCTCTAAGTGGATTCGGCCTACTTTGATTTATTTATTGCTTTGGTTTGATTTGTTTGTTATTTGTTTGTTCCGTTTCGGTTTTGGTGATCCTCTGTGTGAGATAGATTCTAACCCGGATCTGAGATGAACTTATGATAGGACGACGATATTCGAAGCGATAAGCGATGGAGTAGTCCAAAGCTATATCAATTTGATAATCTCCACTCGGTTAGGCTCTCTTGGACTATCAATGTCATGATGAGTAATCATACGTGGCATTATTTTCCGACCTTGAGCTGATCATACTGAGGACCGTAGAACCCTTAACCCATCCAAGCCAATTTAGGAACGTAGTGCGGAAACTGTCTGGGTGTAAACCTAAGGTAGTTGTCACGCGATACTACACTCGGACGAGGTCTATTTTAAGAATGTTATCGGTTGGGGAGTAATCCAACGTACCGATGATATTCTAAAGATGGCTGTTAACTCCGGGCACCTCTGTTAGTACCCTTTTGGTTTTCTGCAGGTACAATGAAGACAAAACCTTAGTACTTACCTGTGTAGGTTGGTGTTCTGTTACCTTGACTTCATGCTCGTGACTCGGAACCTAAGCCTGTGTGCCTTGTGTGATCTTGTTTGTGGTTGTTTCATACATGCCATCATGCATTCATGAGCATTGTGTTTAAGATTTCAAGGGACTCATAAGGAACTTTTGCAAAATTTCAGATGTCTATGGCTATGAATTTTGAAAGGAGGAACACAAAGAAGTACACCTTCAAGAATCCTAATGTAATAGAGTTGAGAAAGCTAGGAGCATTGGTTGTTGATACCCAGGAGTTCCGGAAATGTTATGGGAAACTTTTGTTTATGTTGGATACCGATGTGCCATAGGGGATTCTCCCTACCTTAGCTCAGTTTTATGATCCGTTGCATCATTGTTTCACCTTTCCTGATTATCAGCTTGTGCCGACTTTGGAGGAGTATTCTCATTGGATAGGTTTACCTATTTTGGACAAGGAATTTTTTTCCAGTGGTTTAGAAAAGGAGCTTACTATCAAAGTCATCGCCAAAGCACTTTTTCTTAAGGAGTCCGATCTTAATGGGAAGTTTCTTCCAAAAGGGAGTGTTCGTGGTATTAATGCTAAGTTCTTGATGGGGAAAGCTTCTACTTCACTTACTTTGGGTCACAAGGATGAATTTGAGGCTATTCTTGCTTTGCTCATTTATGGGATTGTCTTGTTTCCTAATTTAGATGGTATTGTGGATGAGAATGCTATTCAGGTTTTCTTGAAGAAGAATCCGGTGCCTACTTTGCTAGGAGATATGTATCATGCTTTTCATTATAGGACCTCCAAAGGTGACGGAGAGATTGTGTGTTGTACGCCTCTTCTCTATAGGTGGTTTATTTCGCACCTACCAAAGTCCGATGTCTTCAAGGATAATAGAGAGAATCGAAGATGGTCTCAAAGGATTATGTCACTTTCTCATAAGGATATGACATGGTATTGTTCTCATTATGATACTGGAGTGCTTATTGACAATTGTGGAGAATTTCCTAATGTACCTCTTCTTGGTACATGTGGGGGAATTAGCTACAACCCTATTCTTGCTAGGCGGCAGTTGGGATATTGTTTGAAGGACATACCAAACAATCTTTCCTTATCCCGTTTTTTCTTTCTTAATGGTGCAGATCATGTAGAAATGAAGAAAAGGATTGCTCATTCTTGGCATGCGGTTCATCGGAAAGAGAAGGGTCAATTGGGAAGACAACACCTTGCTCCCTCCGAATGTTATATCCAGTGGGTTCGATCTAGGGCTTCCAAGCTCAAGATGCCTTATCCACCTGAGGAGCCTTTGTTTCCTATATTACCATTGTCCGCTTTTCTACCTCCCGTTGATGAGAAGGTGGCTCTTCAGGAAGAGTTGGACAAGATGAAGAAAGATAAAGAAGAATGGCTACTTAAGAAGACTACGATGCAAGAACAACTGAAGGAGAAGGATGATCTCATTGAGTTACTTGAGCGGCGTGTTACGAAGAGACCAAGAGAGGATTTATTTTCCTCTAGTACTCCATCTACTATTCCTCCTACATCCGGTGCTTGGAAGGCCATTGTTGACAAGTTGGTGAAGGATAAGGAAGACATGGAAGATCGGTACAAGAAATAAATTAAGAGGATTCGCATGAAGTATCAGCCAGGATTCGGATCTTCTTCGGATATGATACCATAAGCTTAGTTTACTTTTCTCTCATGTAC